>OZ002731.1:27671513-29039993 GCA_963924305.1 Polygonum maritimum | reverse complement strand
AGAAGAACTACCCTAGAGGGGCTGATAATCGCTCGCCCTGACTCTAGAGGGGCTGATGATCGCTTGTCTCAGCCCTAGCCCTGCGCCTTTCTCTCTACAGTTTACCCTTGCAAATACTCTACTGACTTAGGCATCGGAGGTGGATTAGGGGTCCCCGCCCCCTTTGTCCATTGTTTTGCAGGTTATTGAAGGTGAAGAGGCTTGGAGAAGAAGGTCATTGAAGAAGGAATTGAGACTTGTACACCGACATATTTCGTGTACTAACAAGAACCATGATTAAGAAACAATAATTAGATACCATCAAGATATACATATTATTATTACTAGTTAATTGTCCATACTCTGTGTCTCTGTATGGGACATGCCCGATAATGTTTTTTTTACGTATAATCTAATTGATAAAACAATATATAACAATATTATTAGGAGGTTGATATTGTCAACATTTTTATATCTGACACCATGATTATATATTTCTAATCCAAGATCGTGATTTGATATTGACAATAGATTGAAAATGATATCCAAGGCTACTAGCACCCGACTAATCCCACGTCAGTCGCGCTTGCTAGGTCATACTAGTGCGTCTTCAACTCACTCCCTTTAGGTGGACCTTTAACCCAGAGCATTAGCTCATTCCTTGAAGGGGACCCGAAGACCATAAGAGGAGTGTGAGCCCACAAGCGTACGTTAAACCGGTTACCCGGATACCCCCCGAGGGTAATTATGCGGTACCAGTGCTATCTGAGAACTGGCAACCTATTTGTACTACACAAGGCGTTTTACCAGGGCTCAAAACAAATACAGACACCCGAACTTGTCCGTTTTGGTCATTTGGACACCTGACCTTTGAAACGGACCTATTGAGCACCCTAACTTGTCAAAGCCTACCTATTAAACACCTCGTCCCTAATTACGGAGTGCAATTTTACACACGCGCTATTACGTGAATATGATGAACAATAAAAAAGGTCACGTGATGCCAAATAAGGCCTCCTTGTTTAATTAATTGTGACCTAAACCCGTCATTATACACACGCGCTAGGTGTTTAATATGTAGTCTTTGACAAGTTGTGGTGCTCAATAGATCCGTTTGACAAGTTGGAGTGCTCAATAGGTCCGTTCTAAAGGTCAGGTGTTCAAATGACCAAAATAAACAAGTTTAGGTGTCTATATATGTTTTGAGCCGTTTACCGGTTGATCCAAGGGAACATGGGTATAATAGTATTATATTCAATAGATAAGATTTGACTAAACTAAACTAATTTGATAGTATAAAATATATAAAAATATTATATTATCAAATATAAGTAGTTTAATATTAAGCGAGACTAGAATTCATGTGAAAATTCAAAAGGGGACAACTTTAATATATATTATAGATATTGTTTTGATAGATTATGCATATAGATATTATTTTGATATATTTATATATAAGGATTAGATAAAGATATACAAAAAACATAATTATAAAATTAATAAGGATATAAATTTCTTTTAAAAAATTGATTTATAATTAATTTAATATGAAGTGGGGTAAGAATTAACACGGAGGCTTGAAAGGACACAACTTTAATATATAATTTAGATAAATTCGAGATGCTCGAGGGACTCAATATAAGGCCAAATTTCGGTATATTCCCAATGGCGGCATACTCGATAGCCGAGATCATTTGAATAGACAATCTTCTTCTGGTCATCATGGCCAAAAGAGAGGCTTTCGATATGAATACTCTCACTTCCCTCGTCTATTAGCAAACGGTATTTTATCTCCAAAAGATGTTGAATATCACCAATGCAATGGTTTTTTTTAGTACTCCCTCCGTTTCACAATAAGTGTCGTTTTAGCACTTAAAAGTTGTTTCATAATATGTGTCGTTTTAGGTTTTCAAAGTGATTTATTAGGGGTGAATAATGATAATTTTTATTGGAATGTGTATTTGTTGACTAAAGTTGTTCATTCATTGGCCAAAAAAATGTAATGAGTGGTAAGATTAAGAAAAAGTTGTAAGTTTTAGAGTGAATGGTTGCTTTTCTTAAAAACTGTGTTAAAAGCTAAAACGACACTTATTATGAAACGGAGGGAGTATTATAAACCCTTGTCCAGGATTCTTCGACATTGTATTCCATCATCATCATCATCCAAACAACGACTTTAGCAACGTACGTTGACCACACTCTGCATATCTAAATAATAGCAAGGCAACCATGTAACACAAATATTGCAGCGAAATTAAATGACAAAACATTGTTTTAGCATAATCCATTCAGAGAGATGGTAGTCCTCCTATTGATCTAAATTCTTCATTTGCAAAATTAAATGACAAAACATTAAAGCTCGCCCCATTCTTGCAAATGGCGACCCAATGCCATCACCCTTCGAGGAACCTTAAGGGATACGGCTCTAAAGGATACATACCTATATCGTTTCTTTACATTGTCGTGTAAGTGAGCAATGAAGATGATGAACAATATGTACATATTGTAATCTTACATGTATGTTGGAGGAGCAATTTCAAATGATAGATGTAAAATTTACTTGGTAGCATAACTATACTATTTGTGCGATACTATAATGGCCATCAAATTCAACTTATACTATGGCTAAGGTTATTTAAAAATAAGGTGTAATTTCCTTTTAGGGGTGAGAAACGTTGGATTAGTTCCAAAAGCCCGTTATCTTTTCATATCTTTTTCAAATCCCATAAATTTCGGTTCAAGTATCTCTATTTCCGTATCTTCGTTTTTGTCTTCCCTTTATAGAAAAAACAATTGTTCGTGTTCCATGCTCAACCACAACCTTCTTCTAAAGAATCCCGGTAAAACAAGGGTTTTTCTTCAACTATGTCTATTATTTTCATTCCCCGTACCTCCAAATTTAGTAAATTAATTGTGAGTGTTGGCGTTATCAAAAATTTAGGGTTTGGGGTTAGAATCGAACAAATTAGTGTGATATTCATGGTGTTTCTGTAGAAAATAACATGAATTAATAATTACGGTTTGGGATTGAATAGACAATCTCTTATTTATATTGAATCGATTAGTCATTTTGGGGTTAGATCCGGTTCAATTGAGTGCTTATTAGGGATTGAATCGATAATCTTCCTGTTTATAGTGATTATTAGGGTTCCATTGATTACATTCCCTAAAAATTGTGATCATAGTGACGATTGTGCTTGGGTTTAGGGTTTGAGTACATTGGTTAAGGTCTGATTTGGGTTCTTGTGATTTGAGTTCGTGGACAAAGATGTGTATGGATGTAACTTGAAAGAGATCGACAGGAAGACGTGTATGGTTTTTCTCTTTAAATCTTTTTGAACTATTCACATGAAGTTATTTATTGCGCGAGATAAAATGAGTGTTTTTCATTTCTGTTTCATGTATGTCTATTGTGTTTATCAACATATTGATAATAATTTTTCAAATAACAGATATAAATTGTTTTGTATTTTTCATGTTGTATAATAATATTTTTCAATGATTATAAGACAACTTTTGCACATATTAGTTTCAAATATGCAAGTGTTTCTCTCTTTGAATCTTTTTCAAATACTTACATAGACTTATTCATTACAAGATGAAAAGAGTGCTTTTTCATTTCTTGTTTCATGTGTGTCTACTATGTTTTTCTACATATCAATGTATATTCAAAAATAGGTATACTTATTCAAACTTAGTAGTATGTATTCGAGATGTAACAATCCTTATTTTCATCTTAATCAATACAATATATTTACATACTCAATGCTCAGATAAGGTCCTTATTTTCATTATTATTTTAATAGGTAATATTTCAACTTATAGTGAATTGATTTTCATGTGAAGACGAGTACTTATTCAGCTTTAGTAATATATGATCGAGCACATAAAATTAGAAAAGGATTCATAAAACAATAGAACATGTTCAACTCTCTAATTATTCAAACACCGTATAGAGTTTTTCAAGCAGTGACGAATAGATTTTCTAAGATTCACTAACGGTTTTTTAATTTTACGGTAAATTATTTATTTTTCAAAATATCTTCTCATTATTTTTAATCCATAAAAACATGGAACTTCCTTTTTAAAAAAACCTACTCCCTCCGTCCCGGGGAGTTTGTCCGCCTTTCCTTTTCGGGCGTCCCGGGAAGTTTGTCCATCTCTATTTTATTTCCATTTATATCACACTCTTTTACACTTTTAACCTCACAACAACAAACAATTACAAACACTTTTACCATCTCCATCAACCTTTTCTTCCCATTCCTCTCCCTTCAATACCTTACATTACATTAATTCATTCCATAAATAAATGTCTACATTCAACAATTAATTTAATTACACAAAAATGAAAGTATGAATATTTTTTTTTTTCTCAACAAAAGTAGATTAGTCATGGCACAATAAAAATTTAAGCATGATTATGCTCTTAATCTACATATTGGGCCAACCCAATTTCATGCTCATTTTGCTAAGCTACAAAAACCTAGATTTGGGTTTTTCATTTGTTTTCATTTTTTGGTTGAACTAGAAATGGGTTTATTCATTTGTGATGGGTGGCTGTGATGTATTTGCAATGATACATGTAGTGTTGGATTTGACTTGTCTTAATCCATGTGCAATTGGTGCTTTTGGCCAAACTCCTTGGGACAGAGGGAGCAGTAGCTTTTTAACGTGGATATGCAATCAACCCCCCCCCCCCTTCCTCCCTAAAAATATGCTACCTTTCATTTTTTAAATTAATTTCCCATTAATCCAATCTCTCCCTCCCTATTTTTTTTTACATTTTTCCTACTTAATCATCCTTGATTACCTCTACTCCAACGTCCTTATTTAATACGCATGTTACACCACAAAACCTATTGTACCTAGAAAGTTATCCTAAAGTTTATACCTTTATTTAGATGAGGCTATATATACATATTGTTGATCAATTTCTTGTGAATGTAATTAAAAAAATAATTTATAAGGTGAGTCCTGAAAATGGATTCTTACAATATTGAAGTAAGAAGTTGAATGATCTTAGAAACTTGAGAAATTAACTATGTTATTTATAACTAGTTGAAGACATGTACCATGTACGGATAATGATTATTTTTTTCGTTGATATATACACATTGAGAAATTATGGTTGATATGGGTAAAACAATGTATTGTATTGAAATAATTGTTTTTGTATTTGTAATTAAAATAACAAAGGAAGTAAATACTTAAATTTGACAAACCAAATTTGTTTGTAAATAATGTTACACTAATATATAATATAACTAATTAAAGTCGTTCAACACCACTTTTATAGATGATTGTTAATAACTTTATTTTGTTAAATATGTGCTTCACATAATTAATAATTTTATCTTATATACGGGATTTATACAAAAGAATTACTTAATTGTATGAGATTTGTTTGAGATCTTTAATTATATGAGATCTCTTGATACGATTAATTCTTCGTAAGGTGGCACAATTAATTAAGGTAAATCTTTAATAATTTCTGCATAACGTTATTTTTGGTCGATTGATTCATAATTTCCGGTAACTTTTAAGCATTTTTTACGGGATAAGATTATATGAGATTTTAACTACCTAATTTGTGGGATAATTCTTGGTAAGTGATAATTCATAACTTTTGGCATAATTCATTTTCGGTAATTTTTAAGAAGTTTTTTACGGATAAGATTATATGAGATTCTAACTACATAATTCCTATATACAAAAACATTTTCGGGATAATTCATATTTTCAAGTGTTTTTTTGTATACTATCTAAATTATGTGAAATAATAGCATTTCTTTATTCAATGTTGATGAGGTGGCGTAATTTTTTACGCAAATATGAACTCTGCTTTATACTGTAATGTAGTAGATAAGTAAATAATGAGTGTATTTGCTTAAAAAAAAAACATTTAATTATCTTTGAGAGAGAAATGTATAAGTTGTAAAGATTTCGGGACCTTTTTGTATGGTGGTTGCCTTATCTACGACTACGAGGTTGGGTTCTGAAAATGGGAGCACAGCACATGGTTGCATGTGACGATTTCATGTGGCATAGACTGTAGGAATTGTAAGACCCAGGCCACTGACGATTTATACTAGTTGGTGGACAGATTGCAAGAAGAGCACCCGTATTTTTTGGCCTTTTTGTTTCACGTACATGCACTTTTCTTTTTCTTAGCTATGCCTGAGAAGGCATGTGCTAAGAGTTGGAGCTTGAAAATGATAATCTCACATCGATGGTGTTAAACTGTTAAGGGACAAATTTACTCAGCTCACTTAGATGAAATCTTTCATTCATTGACTAGCACTTTTTATAGAAAGGTCGATTCTAACTTATATTAATATACACGAAAAGGCCGGTATAACGACAGGCACGAAACGAACACATGGAGCATGCATACTGCAGGTTAAGCTGTTCTGATGGACATATAATTTCTGCAGTGAAGCTGCTGCATACTGCAGGTAAACTTGAGGAAAGGATAAGTCATAACTAGTAGACAACTTACTCACGAATGAATCATATATGGCTGGGTTGTGAGTTGTAACATAACATACGTGCTGCCCACGTGCTTCTTTATGATTTCACATGTCATTTATATGTAACCTGTCTCCCCCTTTTATATGCACCTTCCAAACATTTATACATTCATTGGTATTACATATACCCTTGTCGCTCCCTCGTCTCTTGCTCTGGGTTTCGAGTCAGTCCGTATATTTTATGAAGGTAGATACTGTAATTCCGTAGTCGGTAAAATTGCTTTCTCGGACCACAACCTCTCATACACTACTAGAAAACACGGCCAATTTCGACACTTGTGGAACGACACCAAAGACATGTGTCGGTAAAAAAACACGCGTGAGCTAACCCGCTAAAATTACGACACCTTAGGTTATATGCGCGCTGACAATACTGACACCGTTTTTCTCGACACTTGGCCTTTGTGTCAGTCCTTAAATTCTCGACACCTTAGGGTGTCGAAAATGGCCTTAAAATGTTTCGAAAATGGCCGTGTTTCTAGTAGTGATGGGAAACTATCTAAAACCATCACGAGCCTTCTTGCTCCCATCCAAAACGATGCGTTGGGAATCCCGCCTTAGAGCGAGATCCTAATCTTCACCCGTTCAAGAAAAAATATATATACATACCCTTGCTTCTTTATATAACCTACAACGACAATAACTATTCGGTGGATTTGACTCAGATATATAGATTATGGAGAGTCGAATTGTACTCGTCGTTACTCCTATCTAGAAAATCTAGAGGATGTGTAAACATGACCCAAAAACATTAAAAAGATGTATAAACAACTGACACCAAAAACAAATAAATTACACGAGAGTACATGAAGTCAAAAAAAAACCAAGTGTGTTATATAGTATGGCTCGAAACAGACTCAAACAAAAAAGAAAAGAAAATCACTCTATGCTAGTCCAAACTCATTTATCGCTCTTCATAGTAATCTCCTCTCCCGGAGAGGACCTCTTTTGTTGACATGCATATCCAATAAAATTACCTTTTTCTAATTTTTCTTCCGTTTACCCCTTCTTATGTACGTTAGGAAAGAGGATAATGAAAATCGGACGACGGAAAGGAGAAAGGATGGGTTAATAGTTAATACGAATGTCATAGGTATTCGATCAATTTTATGACTTATCCCCGAGCAAATTATATACTAGCTACTTAATTTATTGTTTGATCGAGCATTTTTGTGTTGCATGTGAATTGAGGCCTCGAAATTGTTATACTACATTTCTTATTTTTTTTTTTTTTGGTCAAATACTACATTTCTTATGGAATTGCATGTTGTCACATGGAGGGCATTGAGCTAGCCTTAGTACATGTATAGGTAGGCCCACTTCCGCACATGGCCTCTTCCGATCCGATCCCTTTGCATTTCCAAAGTGCTTGTCCTACATTCCCTATTTCCTACGTAAGAATATGTATAATGTAAATGAGCATGAATTTGACCAAGAGTAAGCACACTTGTGTGATTGAGAACCGCCATGTAAATGACACCGGCCAATCCATATAAAAATTTTAAAGATTGTTTGATTTAGTTTTTTTTTTGGTCGAAATTGTTTGATTTAGTTTTTAGTAAAAACAATTATGGGATTTGTATAATTTCCAAACATGATATTTATTTTAGTTTCGTCTTATCTTGATTTGTCAAGTCTCAAGACATACTATATATATGACGCGTTTGACACATCAACTCAACTATTGAACATCCATAACGGAGAAATTATGAGGATTTCTTAACTAGAAAAACAAAATTGAAACTCTGCAAAGGATAGTGTATAAAAAATTTCTAGTGCAAGAATAAAGTAGAGATGCAGAACAAATAATCCCTCTCATTATTTTATTTTACCTTTTTGTTAAATTGAAAGATATAGAAAAATATTTTTCCAAACTATGCGGTATCAGGTTGAAGGATGGTTAAATACTACTTGTATCGACCCTAATCGTGAACTTATCCTACAAACAACGTCAATATCACCTTATATACAGTTAAAATAAGGTTTTGTGAAGGGGAATAATCCAAACACCTTGTTCATACTAAATTTAATGAAAATTGACAATTCAGAAATTGCAAACAAAGTAGAGTGAGTCTGGGAGTACGTAGTCGGATAAGCACTCACTTCACGTGATGAAATCTCATCTTCTGGTTAGCTAGGATATATACATGCATTTAGCCTCGTGACTTATGTTATGAATTTCAACTTTCACAAAGAAAAGGGTGGCAAAAGGACAAACAAGAAAACAAGTTGAGATAAAGACCACGCAACCGCATATGATCATCGAGCTAATAGCATGTGCAACCTAGTTATTCCAACCAACCTCCCTATGTCTAATGTGACCCCTACACATCTCAAGAGCCCAAGCATCATATTAATCATATTCATCCCCCAAAACTAGTTTATGATTAATCATCCCCCAAAACTAGTTTATTTGCCCATGGCCGTAGCCCCATATGCATCACAATAAATACTGCAAAAATAAAGCCTAAAGGTGACGATAAAATGCTTTAACTGGCATGTTCTCGTTTGACATACGAATCTATTATATACATACACATAATAGTGTCATGTCCAATTGTCCACCCATTATAAAATTAGAAAGTTGAGTTTAACAATTAAAAGGAATAAGTGTGGAAATGTGTATGCAAGAGATTAGCATATCATATATTGAAAACAAAATGAATACAACAAAATGAATAAATGAAGAGAGAAAAAAAAAAGAGGTGCAAGCTGAGCTGGAACACCACTTGATCAAGTCAAATCAGGCCGATGGGAGGAGCCGGAAGAGCGGCCGGTTCCGGCGCCGGTCAGAAGTTCGGCGAGTGCAGACATGGCTCGGACCTGCATTTCCAAAGCCGATATATAATCCGTGGCTTCTTCCAGAAGATTCGGAAACGACAATTTCCGGCAACCGGGAACCAGCTGGCCGAGGAGGCGAAGGCGCCGCTCCAAAGGCGGTAGCGCCATCGGCTGAATCTGATTGCCGGTGGTTGCGAGCCTCTTCAACCGGCTATTCCCGGTCACCACCACCGCCTTGTTCGCTTTGGCCACTTTCTTGTGGCTCTTGAGCTGAAGCTTGAGCCGCTTAGCGAGGATCGCTCGGCTCCACCTGGATCGGCCCCTGGCGGCGATGGCGAGGACTTTGTCGGCGGTGTCGCGAACGAAGCGGCTTCGGGAGGAGGTCGCCGGAGAGGAGACTCGGCAGACGTGGCGGAGCGCTCCGGCGAGCTTTGAGGAGTAGGCGGTTTGCTCCGCCGGCGATCTCCATTTGATCTGGCCGCTGCTAGATGGATCTTCGGAGGTGGCCGTCTCGATCCTTCTCCGTTTCTTCCTACTCGATTCGGTCGATCGATCTCTGCTCTGTTCGGTGTTCGAAAACATCGACGCCATGGATCGGTTTAGAGTCGAACAGAATTGGCGGAATTCTAGGACTAGATGATCAGATTCTTTTCAGGAGATCGAGAGTCAGATCCGCTATTCGAACACAGAGATAAGAGTATGAAAGAGAAATCTACGATTCCCGATCGATGAGTAGTAGAACAGGGAGAGGGAGGATTCCGTTGAAAATCTGCACAAGGAAACAAAACGGAAATGAATCGGATGAAATCGATAGTGTAGCAGATTCGAGCATTATACACATTAGCTTTTAATTGCAAACATCTGGAAGGATTGATCGTTTAACATGAAAAGAGGAGGAAGGAAGTAGAAACTACCTTCAATTGAGCTAGGTTTTCTTGCGAAGGAGGATTGGGGATTTGGGAATTGGAGAGAAGGGTTTGGACTTTGGGAGTCATTAAATACTCCTCGAAAAGGGACGAGAGTAAGAGGGAGACGGGGGGAGAGCAGTCTCAACTTCCATTTTTCGTTCCATCACATACATTTGATTAAAAGAATAAATCCGAATGGGTTTGAGTTCAATATTAAATCCAACATGCACAATAGCTGGTTTGAGTTCAATATTAAATCCAACATGCACAATAGCACATTTACTACTCCCTCCGTCCCCAAAAGAATGTCCTATAGGACGGATTTCTCGTATATTAAGAAAATTGGAATAAAGTGGACGAATAGTAGGATAATATAGGTAAAAAATGAGATTGAATAGGGATAAATTTGTAATTTTATAAAGAAAAGTGATAAAGTTGATGAGAAAGTTGGATAATAGGGGGTAATATATGAGATTAAGTAGGGATAATATTGTAATTTTGTAGAGAAAAGTGATAAAGTTGATGGGAAAGTTGGATAATGGGGGGTAATATGTGTATTAAATAGGGGTATTATTGTAAAAAAATAGATATAAATGGAAAGAAATGGAATGGGACAATCTTTTTGGGACACCCGAAAAGAAATACGAGACAAACTATCGGGGACGGAGGGAGTAGTATTTACTGAACAGTGAACTCTATCCACTCGGTTTGAAATTATTTCACGATATATTAAATGTAGACTATATGTTTTTTTTTTTTGAAAAAAAAAAACCTATATAATGTACACTTTTAAAAGTAAATTATCTACATCCGAACTAATGGTGTCCGATTGGGTTAGAACTTCTTATTTGGGTGAATGTAGATTGTTTGGCAGTAATTATATAAGCTATTATCATCTAACTTAATCGCAACAAGAATCATAGTCCATTTTCTATCGACTAGTACAAACCTCGTATTATGTACATTAGTATTCATATGAATCTGGTTTAACTGGTCCAAAATCGAATCTTGACTCAAGTATGCTTTTTACTCGAAAATGTACAACCCAAATTCGACAGATCAAAATTTGAATCTATTCAACTATAAATATATTTTTATATAAATATAATAATTTAAATTTAAAATAATTTTTAAAAAATTTCATATTTATATTATTATTATAATAAACGATGTCTATGACTATATGTTTAAAGCGGAAACAAGATCTGTCATGATATTGTGTCACATCACCCTCTTATTAAAAAAGTTATCTTATTAAATCTTAATTTTATCATAATATATAATCTTGAATTCTTGATCATATACATATATTTAATTTAAATATTAGTTTTACCTTAGATTTTGAGGTGTTTAATTAACAATTCTATGTCAATATAATCTCAATCTTATCATTATACACATCTCTATATACAATTTGTGAAACAATGTCTTCACAAAAAAATAAGTCAATTGACTTGACATATTATCCAATTAACATGTATTTTTTTAATTTTTCAATAATAAACAAAAATCACTACCTTTTTTTTTTTTTTGAAAAATACCTACCCACCTCTTCTCTTACCATCTTTTCAGTTATTTTCTTTTATATTCTATAATATCAATCAAAAAAATTATATTCTATATTAACTAATTGATATTTTTTTAATTATAAATTTCAAATATGGTATATTGATTTTTTTCTATATTATGCATATTTAAACTTTGAAATAATTATAAAACATTATTCTATAACAATATTTAACGGACTTGATTAAATTACTATATTAATATTTCCAGTCTCAAGATATATATCGAATCTCTTTCCCGATAAGAAAAATTTAGGGTAGAGCATGAGTCATTGTACTAGTTTAATTATAAAATAGATCATAATCTTATCATTTTTACCTATTTAATGTGATAGTATATTAATTCTAATTAAGTTATTTTTTGCAGTTTTATTATATTTTAAAAAACCCATCAATGATAGCAAATTCTAGTATTCTACTACTATATTTATGTCACATCTATTTTTTATTTAAATAATATATTAAATATATTTGTTACTAACTTACTATCATATTGAACACACAAACTAATTAAAAATATAAGATGATATACTTATTCTAAATATATTTATAACATTACATATTAATTATGTTTTAGATAAATGATCAATTATTTATTAATGACGTAATTAAGAGATAAATAAAGAAATATAATATTTTAAAAAAAGTGTACGTACACTAGTCGGTGGTTTCTATAATGAATATTGAATACTGTAGATAAAATTAAGGGAACTTATGGCACACATATGCAAAGAAGTGGTCACGTATATAATATATTAATGAATTTTGGTGGGTTAACAAAACGTAACATATATGCCAAGACTACAATATATAGAGACGATAAGATGCATGCATTAATGCATTATGCATAGCTAGTTAGCTTAAATCTAGATCTATGTCACTATGTGTGTGCGAAATAAAGTGGTTGATGACAGAGTAAATTAAAAACAGAAAAGAGCAAATGAAAGCCTCCTTCAGATGGATCATATATATGGGCTCATCTTATGGCTCATGGGCGGTTGAGCCTAATTTGTGACATGCCAGAGAGGCTTGCCTCCCCTCCTGACAAGCCTCACGATGACACGATCCACTGCCGTCCACTTGCTATTCACTCAATATTTGTCGATCAAACCATTGAGGTCTGTTTGAATTATGAGAAAATAACAGCGTTTTGTATTATAATTAATAGAGTTAAATGTAAAATCACATGCATATAGGTAGTCTTGAAACTGAGTTCACTAGTTGTTCAAAATAACGAGCTGATCGTAACTAGAATTAATAAGTATAAAATTACGAAGAAAGGGTATATAAATGTAAAATATATATTTTTATTATTAATTTATATCTAAGAGTTTATAAAGGAAAATGCAAAATATTAACATTACCATCCTTATACACTTCTTTTCTAGCTCGTGACACCACCAGGCCTCCTCCGCCATTGTAGCCTCCAGCTAGATCGAGCTCCCTCGAGCCGTTGTTGACTCCGCTGATACTTCCATTGCCGACGTCGCCTCTTGATCGTGTTCTCACGAGCCATTGTCGACACCTCCTCCGCCACCGTCACCTCCAGATCGAGCCGTTATCGATACCTCATATGCCTTGTCGCCTCTAAATCTGGCTCTCGCAAGTCCTTTTCGCCTCCAGATATGGCCCTCGCAAGCTCTCATTGACTTCATCAACACCTCCTCAACCACCGCACCTCCAAGATTGGTCCTCACAAGCCGTCGTCGACTTTGTTAGTGAGTTTGGTGGAGGTTGATGGGTGCATCAATGGAGGTTCATGGTATTGTGAGTTGCATTGAATCTAATTGAGGGGTAAAATTGGACTCCAACTCCTCAAGCTAGCTTTCAAAAAGCTGGGGGGTGGAGCTTCAAAAATGGGACAATTTTAGGGTTCGTTCGGCGCCTGGCGTTTCAACTAGCTTAAGTTTTTTCGTAGTTTTTCAGCTAGCGTTTCAAGAATCTATCCCTCTTTAGAGAGTTGATTCTATATTTCAAATGCTAAAAAAACGCTCCAGCTATCTTATATAAAACATGTCGAATGGAGCCTTAAACTTGATTCAGCTTTATCAAACTAGTTCAGCTAGCAAGTAAAAATAATCACCGAACACCCGTGAAGTAGATGGAAAAAAACTTATTTGCTGCGACAAGCTAGAACATGTTATTAACTAATAAAGCCTTACACTATTATATTAAATCTTATATTAAAACATGAGATAACATCAATCATCATAATTAAATATTAAAACTAAGATTAGAATAATAATTGAAGCGACATATGTTAACTCCACGTTGAACCGCAATACTTATCTTTATTAAAATTGATCTGATTGGTTGAATAGTATTATAAACTCAATACGTAAAATATAAAAGAGTATATCATTGAAATTCTATCTATAAGATTTTCTAAAGATATAATTAAACCTTTCTAAAAAAAGATACATTCTATTTTAACTATTAGTATATTTCTATGCAACAATGTAATATGTTAAATTTTATTCAATTGTCATAAATATATATACCCAAATACCCAAATTTTTTAAATGTAAAACATAACTTTTATTCAATTATATCTACCCAAAATAAAATAACACAACATTACAATAAAATAAGTTAACATAACTATAAGTATATGCTCAAAAGTCAAATCCCATAATAATTAAACTAAAGGAATAATACAATGTCTTAACCTATCTATCTATTCTATTACTATATACTAAAGCGGAAGCAAATTCTGTCACCATATTGCACCACATCACCACCTTATTTGAAAAATCTATCTTATTAAATCTTGATTTTATCATAATCTTATACATACTTAATTAAGATATTAGTTCTATCTTAGAATTTGAGTTGTTTAATTAATAATTCTATCCAAATATATAGATCTTTATCTTATCATTATACACATTTAATTAATACATAGATGATAGATCTATCATGATTCATAATCCTTTTATTTAAAAAAAATATTTTTTTCGTCATAATCTATAAATCATAATCATAATATTTTACCCATTTAATTAATATCATATTAACTTTAAATTATTTTTCATAATTTTATTATGGTAGTTATTTAAATCATCAATAGTAGAAAATTATACCACTATATTTAAGACAAATATTCAGTCTATTAAAGTAATATATTATATAAATTTTTACTATCATATCATATTAAAATATCAATAAAAAAGTAAATGTTATATTTACCATATATATCACTAATATTGCATATTCATTACATGTTTATATATTTATTACTTAATTAGTTTTTCAAAAAACAATAACATATATACAAGATAATATTATAATATATTATTCTGAGTGTTTATTTAAACTTATTGATTTTATTATATAAGTAGTTTAAGTAATTTAATTGAAATGCCAAAATATTTGTATCAATTGTTAATAAAATGTGATAATGCATCTTATCTTGTGTCATTCTTCCTCAATTATTTAAAAATATGTTTATGTATGTATAAAAAGAAATTAGATAAATAAAATTTATTTATATATATGATGATATACAACAATTATGTCATTTTGTAATCCAAAAAATAAGCGTCGTTTTAAAATAAAGTATACTAATACATATGATAATATTTGTAATTGTTATAGTAGATTCATACACAAAGCAATAATAAATAAATAACACCCCCGTACAAGGTATGGGTCATCTGCTAGTTTCCAACTAAATTTCATACAAAAATTGAAACAATTTTTTAATCAAATAAAAAAAGTGTTCTCACGATATTGACACTAACACTAGTCTATAAATTACAAGAGTCTCATGACATGTGTCATCATATGATCACTACTAAATACTACTTCGTAATTAATAAGGGATAAAAAGAGATAAAAATATTTTTTTTTCTTTTTAAGCTAATAAAATCAAATATCTCGGTTAACTTTTAACAAGCCATGGATAATCATTTGTAATACTTAAAAGATCAAAACTAAATATCCCGGATAATCATTTTTAATACTTAAAAGATCAAAACTAAATATCCCGGATGGTGATAGAATGTAACACGCCAGGGATCAAATGCCATATTAAATATCTCGAATGGTGATAGAATGTAACACGCCGGGGATAAAAGGCCACGTTAAATGTCCCCAAATTTATCCACCAGGGATAAATACCTACAAGGTTAAAAAAAAAAAGTAAGAAAGCAAGCTAAGGCTCCGTTCGGTTCGGGGCTTAATAGAGCTGAAATGGGCTTAATGGAGTTGAAATGGTTTTTCTAAGCCCATAAGTGATGTTCGGTAAAACGAGCTAAATTGAGAGCTTAATGGAGCCCGTGTAGCTTAATGAAGCTGAGAAAAGCCCGAATTTTACAAGCTCCTCTGAGGAGCTTACAAGAGCTGAACACGGGTCCAAGGGCACAATTTACGCCCGATACCCTCGCCTCCTTCTCCCATTTCTGCGAACTTCATTCTCCACATCTCTCTCTCACTCGGCGACCTTCGCTCTCCTGCATCTCTCTCTGCGACCTTCCTCGTTCTCGTCGATCTCCATCTCCGAAAGTGCAAGCTCTCCTCCGCGCCCTTCCGATCTTCATATCCGAGGAAAGTGGTGTCAACGTCGCACCTTGCGATTCAGATCTCAAACTCGAGCAAAAACAGGCAGCTTCAATTTGTTCCAGCCCGAGATATAGGGTTCGGTTTTCGCAGCTACCCCGTGTTCAATCTCAAATTCAACTGTTTAATCCTGAGATCTAGGGTTTCGTTTTGACATTCAATTATTATGAGATCATAGTGCTTTGTTTTCGGTTTTCGGTTTTTTTTAATTGTTAAAAAAACTCTTTTAGCTTTGGGTGAATGAAAAAAATTGGTTTGTGCAGCTAATGCTATGGGGTTTTAAATACGTATGCTGTTAATTGTTAAAGTCAAGTCACATTCAACTTTGTGGAAGAGATTAGCACCTTCAAATCTCATTTGAACACAGAGTCAAACCAACCACCAACAATGAAAAAAGTTTGCTTCAAATGCTGTAATAAAGAATTTAGCTATAACAACTTATTACATCTTAATAATGTATGCTCATATGTAGAGCAATATTGCTAATGTTAATCCGTTTTTATGTCTCTATGTGCCAACATACGATACAACAATCCCTGCAATTTAAACGAAACCAAGCATAAAGGTTCCTGCTCCAAGGAAGCTACAACAAACATCTGTTTTTTTAGAAATATTAGCATTTTGGTGTTGTTACACAATGATAATTCTTGGTGTTTTGAGATAATTCTTGGTGCTTTGTGTTTGTTTCTCTGGTATGTGTTTTGTGTTTGGTTCTGTAGTGTGCGTTTTTTGTTTTTGGGTGTTAGGTACACTGATATGTTTAATAGAATTCATACGAAGGCGGCCGGGAAAATCCAGTTCCGGCGGCCGGGGACAAAGGTTGGCCTGGAAACGGAAAAGTCCAGCGAGGAATCAAGGATGAATGTGGAAGATCTGAGCAATGAAGAGTTTCATCGCAAAGTGGAGGAGTTCATTGTGAGGCAGCAGATGTTTCGTAGAAAGGAGTCTTTGTCCATAGCCATGACCAATCGCAAAAGCTTCTCTGCTTGAAAGGGCGACCGTATGGATGATATATCATATATGAATCAAAAGACGTGTATTGGACTCCTTTTTAGTTTGTTTAGCGTCTCTGTATTCGTTAGTTTGCTTACTTCCAAATCCAATCCATTTTTTGTGGAATGTTCTACGGTAATTAATTGCAACTTCAGTTATTGTACATAGGAGCTATATATATTTATCAGCATATATGTGAAGTGGAAGAAAGATGGTTTTCAATCAATGATACGTCTTTTGCATGTTTTATGTAGTATGGCAATTGGTTACCAAATACCAACAGAATTCATACTATATTCCAAGGGAATTTGATTTTGAACATAAGAAGGCATGCAAACCAATATATAAGCCCTTTATGGTCATTTTACAAACCAATTTTTTTTCCTCAGCTTGTCTTACCGAACACTTGTAATAACGTCAGCTAGTGAATTCAGTTTCAGCTTATATTATAATTCAGCTATTTTTTCAGTTTCAGCTACTAGGAGTTCAGTTTCAGCTAGTCTATCTGAACGGAGCCTAAACCCCACAAACTCACTCGACCTCAATTGGAACTCAATCCCAAACCTAGAATTGGAACTCACATCCCGACGAACACCTCGGCCTCAATTGGAACTCAATCCCGACGAACACCTCGGCCTCTTCTCACAGCCCGTCCGGTGAGAGCTTCCGTCCGGTGAGGGCTTCCGTCCAACGAAGGCGTCCGTCCAGTGCGTCCGATGAGGGCGTCTCCTCTCCCTTCCGTCCAGCGAAGGCATCCGGTGAGAGCTTCAGCTGAGGTCGCTCTCTCTCTGTCTGAGATTCGCTTTGGCTTTTGCTCTTGTGTGATTGTAAAACGCCCTTCCTTTCTCCTTCCTCTCTATGTAGATTCTTCATTTAGGCTCTTCGATGCTCACAGTTTCATGTTATCTTCGATCTTGAAGTTCCACTTTGTAATAGTTTGATTTCGAATTGAATTTAGCGTTCTGCTGGTGCATTTTTAGGTTGGAATGGGTCGATTGTAGGTTGTATGAATATTTTGGTGTCTGTTGAGTGGGGAAGAGAGGGTGGATTACAACTGCGGGTGGGGGATTATAGCTTTCTCTATTTATCTTTGCTTTCTATGCACTTGGATATGAGAGTAAAATTTCTAGTCTGATAATCTGATGGTTTTTGGTGGTTTGGGATTTGAAGTTTACGGTTTGTGTAATTGGTATTGTTTGCAATTGCTTTCTACCTACAATACCTTTTTGTCTATCTAAATCATCCTTTCTACAAGTCAATTATTCAATGTAGTATAAGCGAGCCAACTGTCTAATCCTTTTGGCTTAAATGTATTAGTCTGAGTTAGTGATTTTCTTTTCAAGTATAAGAACCAGCATACTTTTTGATTTGAACTATAGGCATATGAAATTTTATAATCATCAAGATATAACTTTGAATTACATTTTCAACTTATCTCCGGTATGATTTTGAATTTGAATGTAATTGAAGTGTATGCAGACTGGCAGTATTGAGCTTTTTTTGTATATGCTAGGTCTGCTTATGAGCAACAAGTTTTCTGTGAGGCATTTCATAAGGATGAATCTGGTTGGCGCCATTGTGCTGTCTGTGCCAAGGTAGAATAGTAATTTCTTACATGAAAGTTTTTTGACCTTCACTTCCCCATACATTAATGAATCTGGCTTTTGCAGCAACTCCATTGTGGATGTGTTGCTTCCCTGCCGTTGATCGAAATGCTGGATAATGGTGGTGTGAAGTGTGTCAGTTGTTCAAGGAATGGAGTATGATACCTATCTTCTCTTCATACTTGTTGTTTTAAAGTTATCAATTCTTGAATGTTGGGTAGAAAACTTGAAAACCCCACTAGAGGGAGTGTAGCAGCTGGATGTTTGAGGTTAAGCTTAATTCCTGACATCTGAGCCAAGCTACTAGGATACCATATTACAATACTTACTTAATTGTTCAGTTCAGTTAAGGATATTATTAGTTAGTCATTCTTGATTAACAAAATATTATAATCCTCTAGGGGCTAATCTTTTGCAAAACTTTTTAATTCTTCACTACATATATTGGTATAAAGCTTCATAGTTTAGTCTAGCTTCACTGTTATTGTTAAATCTTCAGAGGTGGACTTGATATGATATTGTCAAAGTTCCTCCACCCTTCTTTGAATGATGAAATACATATGAAAGCCTCAAATTTGAAGAGAGAATGAGAAACACATGGGAAAATATTTGGGCCAAATTTTAGCTATATACATTGCTGACAATCATTTGGAGGTCATTAACTTGAACTAAAATCTGCTGGATGTATGCTGTAACATTGCAAAACCTCGAGGCAGTGAGTGAAAATTACTTGCACTATTTCATCACAGTTCTAAAACTTTAAAGCTTGTATAATGAATAATGAACCTCAACAATGGGGCTGTATCAATTAAGCTCTAATGGCTGGCTTTTGTGAGACATTTTCTATCTGATTATAGTCCCATTTCAGTGATTGATATCTTCTTTCATGCTCACTGATTGATGTATTTTGTTTCAGTTTTCATCTCAAGCTATAATGGCTTCAAGCTCCGAGAATGAATCGGATATAAGTGACTCGAAAATAGATGAGTATATGCTCAAGCCTTACAGGAAACTGAGAAGGGTGAGTATCAAGTTCAGAAACCAAATGGAACCTTGAGGTGTCTGTTTTGTGCCGATAGGAAGAAATAAGAGTATGGATACAAGGACCTCATGCAGCATTCATCGAGAGTAGCAAAAGGTGCAGCCAGCAGAAGCGCAAAGCAAAAGGCTAAACATCTTGCTTTAGCAAAATACATGGAGAATCATATGTCCAATGGCTTGGCTCAAGTCAACAGGCCAGTTGCTCCTGCACCCAGTCTGTTGTTCAAGAAGAGCTGTACTTTGGCCTTGGTCGGGGATTATTATGAATTTAGGAAGTCACCAAATTTGTATAGGCAATGCTGAAAATCTGAGGAAAGAGTTTTATAGGTTTAAGCCAGTTGAAGTTGAGGTATTTCATATGAAAGTTATGATCGTCTTTGAAAGTGGATGGACTGGATTTCATAATGCAGTGATGTATTTGAAGCTTAATTAATGTGATTAACTTTGTTGGGAAGAATTTATTTGGGTTGCACTAATTGAAAAATAGCAATACAGGATGATCCAAAATGTAGCAAATATTAAAAAGAAGCACTATATATAATTTTGCCTTTAATATCCCCGGGGTGAAGTTTTATATTAGGGATATTAGAACCGCGATTTTATAATATGTACAACTCTAATATCCCCAAGGTGTTTGCATATACCAAGGATATTAGGCTAAACAATTTGCTGGAGCAAACAAGTCTATTATCCCTGGCGTGTTTTTTTACCTCATGGATTTTAGATCTATTATACCCAGAGCGTTTATCCCTGGCTTGTTTTATCCTACCTCAGGGATGTATTTTAAATATTGTCGGGGATAAAAGCTTATTTGTGTAGTAGTGGGTTCATCTCACCTACGTGTCTGAGCCATAGTTCATTTTGTGTACGTGGAATGATGTGACACCACCTATTATCCAACTTTTCAACAATAAAAAAGATAATTCATGTATATAATGGTCATTTTTTCAAACCATTTAGTACTATATATTAAAGTGGTATCAAATTTTGTCATAACATCACCCCTTATTAAAACAGTAGAATATATTAAATTTAGTTTTACCACCAAATTAAAATTCCAAAAAATTATATTTCCAACTAAAAGATATCATATGCATAATAAGATAAAATGTATATGTAATGTAAAAAAATACACATTTCCTAATAAAAGATATCATATACATGATATACTCCATTCGATCATGAAAGTTTGTCCAAAAATAACGCTTTTACGGGAGTTAAAAAAATATAAAGTAGATAAAAAAAAATTTGGATACAGGTATAATATATGGGATTAGATAAGAGTAATTTCATAATTTTTGTAGAGGTAAAAAGTTAAATTGGATAAATTTGTTGAGTTAAAATTTAAAAGGAACAAATTCTAAAGCATTTCAAGCAAAATAATAAAGCCTATGATATAGTGAAAAGTGAAACCCACTTTAATAAAATATAAAGAACTGAAGTTGTTAAAATTTGCACCATGTCTTATTGGGATGTCCATAAAAAACCGAAACCGAAAAGCCAAACTAAAAAATCGAAAAACCGACACTTTTATTGGTCAACCAAAGCGATGTTATTTGAATTTTCGATTTGGTTAACTAAACCGAGAATATTGACGGTGTCTCGGTTCGGTCCCAATTCATAATTTTTGTAATATTGGTTAAACAAAAAAAACCGAAAAAATATTTTTTTATTTTTATAATAGTATATAAGTTTGATTTAGTCGTAAACACTTTGCTCTTCAAATGGTGATGTTGGTCTATTTGATCATCTTGAATCCTCTCGCTTGCGTAGTAGTATTTTTGTTCGTAGTCTTAATTAATGACATGTTAAATAGGTCATTGCGTGTGTAGGTGGGTAAAATTACCATCATAATTAAGGATAATATCTTCGCCAGCCAGGTAAGCATATCTAATAAATATCTTTATTAGCCTATTAAATCCTGGTAGTTATCCAAGTAGTTAGAAGATTCTATCCTATTTAAGAAGATAGAATTATTGATTGGGCTCCAAGGAACTAACCCTAGCCCTCTCTCTCCACTATAAATACATGGCTTGGCTATGTAGAAAGGATATACAAAAACTACCCTAGAGGGGCTGATGATCGTTTGTCTCAGCCCTACCCTGCGCCTCTCTCTACTGTTACCCTCGCGAATACTCTACTGACTTAGGCATCGGAGGTGGATTAAGGGGTCCCCGCCCCCTTTGTCCATTGTTTTGCAGGTCTAGGTCATTAAAGGAGGCATGGAGAAGAAGCTCATTGAAGAAGGAATTGAGACTTGTACACAGGCATATTTCATGTACTAACATTTGGCGCCGTCCGTGGGGAACAGCAATCGATCCATAATTATGTGCTGGAATCGACCCCAAACGACGAGGATACAATCTTGGTCGGGTCTGGGGCAATCGCGCCGAACAAATTGCGCTATTCGTTTTCGGCAGGCCCAGACACGCGACCGCGGGTTCACAACCCGTGACCGCGGATAGCCACCCGCGACCGCTGGTCACTCACCCGCAACCGCGGGTTGGAGGGCGATCAACGAGGCCCGAATTCGCTCGGAGGATCAGACCCGCGACCGCGGATTCACCACCCGCGACCGCGGATCGCCGACCGCGACCGCGGGTCACCCACCCGCGACCGCGGATCGACGCCAGAGCGATTGAACTCCGAAAATCGCTCGGAGGAGCGAATCCCGATACGCGCAAACCCCGATATTCTCTCGGGCGATCGGACCACATCGCGATCCGTGCAAGGCGCCTTGCCCGGATCCGACTCTACCCGTGACTTGGTCCCCCTCGCAAGCGCGTCTGTTCATCGCACAGACCTATGGGGACTCGCGTCAGGCAACGGGATCGAGAGTCGTCGCCGCGTATGGTCCGAACCGATTTTGCTTGGTCGATCAAGGGATTCCACGATACGCATCGCTGAAGTCGAGGCAGATCTAGGCCAAGAGATTCGCTGTAGGCCTGAAAGCGCGACCCCGATCGTAGAGCCAAACCGCGGTCGCGAGCTTGTGCCCTATCGCGAAAACCCTAATTCGCGGTGTGTGATGGGCCAAACGATTCACGCCAACCCAAGCGGCAGGGTTGAGGCATCATCCTCCACCAGGAACGAGCAGGATGACGAGGTCATCCATACCCTGGCCGGTACTCTAAGAGAGGACGAGGTGATGCGGTCAGAATGTGAACAGGCTAGGTCTCGCTTGGACCAAGCCCTAGAAGAAATCGCGAAATTGAAGCGGGCTTTGAGGGGGGTTCGGAGCGAGCCACCCTCGCCCAAGAGATCGCGAGCTGCGAGCCACCCTCGACCCGAGGATTCGATCTCGGATAATTCGGCGGACCCTAGCGATCGCGGAAATTGCCGGGGCGGCAACCGCGACCGCGGTCTGACAACCCGCGACCGCGGTCCAAGACACCGCGACCGCGGTCCCAGCACCCGCGCCCGCGGTTTGAGCAAACGGCGCGAGGGATTCGGCGGAGCTAAAGACTAAGGCTGTAACACCCCCTTCTTAAAGCCAAAAGGGTATTACCGCCAGTGACCTCGGATTTCACCGTCCAAAGTCACCCAAGGCTAAAAAGGTAACTTAAAGATGATTTGAGAATAACCAACTTTGTTTTATTAATTCAAATCGGATTACAAGTGGGATAAACCTCCCGTAAGGTTACAATACGAATTTAAAAGAGTTGCAGCGGAATTTAAAAGACATTTCTTAAAATGTAAAAACATGTGGGACCCATAATTATGGTCAAAATAAAAGACGTTTTGAAGAGCTTCTTCCTTCCTTCCTTCCTTCCTTCAGATCCTGAGTCTTTGGCTTCCTCCTGAACAGCCTTCCCTTTCCTATCTGATATCCCCATAGAAGATAGGAAATACCAGCCAACAAAGTTGGGAAAGAAAGAAGGGATGTTAGTCTAACGCGAGACTAAGCAAGTGGTAGAATAGGGTTCGGTTCTCATAAAGGTTTAGACATGAGGGCATCACAGACCAATTGAAAACCGGTTGACGCCCAACAGTCAAGGGTTCTTTAATGCGGAGCGCATATGGCTTTTTGAGCGAGAGGCTTTAGATGAGCAAGGCTCAAAAGAAAAAGATAATTTTAGCTTGAGGCTTTACGAGATGTGAGGCTTATGAGAAATAAGATTTCTCGGAAGTAGGATACTACATGGAAGTAGCACCTAAGAAAGGTATGTGTTTAAGATTTGTTGGGAACTTAATTAATTCAAGCAACAGTGAAAAATCATCCAACACCAATTGAATCGTATCAACCTCATCATAACTTGAAGATGCCGACAGGGAGGTGGCCACAAGGACGCTGATACACCTGAACCCATCTTGCCATTTTATAGGCATTTTAACAACTCGAGTCATGCATTCAGATTGGATAGGCGATTGTCAATAATGTGGACCCGAAGTGATTTTCCAAGTTGTACTAATCACCCCGCGTTATTAATTTAATGTGCATTGGGCACTTATCTCATTAGGTCATAAAACAGAGCAATTTATTTAACGAATTTTAAGTGACTGCTCATCGGAGCTTGGCCACGGATTAACAGGAAAGCAAGCGTCTCCTGAGCACTTAGCTAGAGTGCTATAGCCCATCTTAAGGAACGAGCATTAGTCGTACGACCTTAATATTACGAGCATGCACTAATTACACCTCGTAACATGAGTTATTAAGAAATAACGATAGTCTTAAATCTCGCATTCCTATTCCTAAACTAGTCCACAACAAAGTCTCGAAAAGAGACTTGAAACAATCAAAGGCCACACATCAACGGTCCTAAGTCCATGTACTAGCGCGTACGATATTAAAAACAATGGTCATTAATTCTAAGCATAATAATCCTAATCCGATTATTAGCAAACAAGGTTGTTCCCAACAATTAATTTGATAACGGAAAGCAATTTCACGATTATCGAGTAAAGAGGAAAGGAGAACCATCCACTTGCCTTAAGACGTTTTTAAAAACGTTAATCGAGGCGTAGAGTCGAGGCTAGCAAGGCCCTAGACAAGGCCTAAGGCAAGGCAAGACGCAAGGCAAGGGCAAGGCATGGCCCGAGCAACGGCTAGGCAACGGCCCGGGACAAAATGCAAGCAATGGCACTGGCGGCGGGAGCTGCCCCCTAGGCGGCGGTCGCTGCCCGTATGTGTGTCGACGGCGCAATTTTGCAAGCTTCCTCCGATCAACTCCGACCACCTCTTGAGGAACCGTTGCCAACAGTAGGTAGAGCAACACTTCTACTCTTAGATTGTGGAGGATTTTGAGTGAGAGAGAGGAGGGAGATGTGCCCATTCATCCCTCACATTCACCTCCTATTTATAGGTTTCTCAAACCTCAAATGATCCAAAATGGATTGACTTCTAGCCTAACAATCCAAAAGGAGTTGACATTGGAAGGGTTGACATTGTGTAAAGGTGTTGGGATTGATCCCAACTCAAAACCATTGCAGAAGTATAAACCAAGGCGCCCACAATAAACGAGTTTTGTCGAGCCACTTGCGTCTGCAGCAAAGCGGCGCCCGCCAGTTTCATAGGCGGCGCTCGCTGCCCTCTTGGGATTGCGTAGTGCTTCGGTAAAATTGCCATAACTTTCAGAATACTTATGGGAATGGCCTCAAATTTTGAGGGATGAAACTAGACTCCTTTATCTACTACTAGGCTTTGGAATCACTCAATTCCGAGCTCTAATGAAGGTTTTATGAGTTTTTGAAGTTAAAGGTTCCGTTTAACGTTATCCAACGTTATACGGTTAATCGGGTAACCTTTGCCCTTTCTCATGTCGTTCCAAAGACAAAGTTGAGTCATAAAACTAAGAAGAATTTCATAATCCATTTTATAAAATTTGCGGATATTACACCATGGCTCTCCCGAAAACCCTAATTCGACTCATGATCGGGGCAGTAGGGATGAGCGTGGAGGAGAGGACCGGGCTTTCACGCGCGCTGAGAAGAGGTTACTCGAACTCTTAAAATCGCAAAGAGGAACCTTACGATCAGCGCAAGAGCAGGCCGAGCGCAAGTTGGCAATGGTGACATCGGCACCATTCAGCGAAGAGATCTTGCGAGCCAAGCCCCTGGCAAAATTCTCTCCACCAACCTTTGATCTTTACGATGGACATTCGGACCCCATGAGCCACGTAGCCTTGTTTTCGTACAAGATGACGTTGTGGGTGTCCGAAGAAGCCGTGATGTGTAAGATGTTTCCGAGTAGCCTCACCCACGGATCTCTCAAGTGGTTCCAAAGCTTGGAACCCGGATCAATACGATCATGGAGACAACTCGCCACCTTGTTCATCAAGCGTTACATCGCCAATTACCGAGACGCAACGTCCCTTGACACGCTCTTTGATCTCGAGATGAATCAAGACGAGAGCTTGCGCAGCTTCTCGAATCGTTTCATGGAATGCTACGCCGAGGTTGGGGGATGCGGTGAGAAAGCCGCACTAGCCGTTTTTAAAAGAGCTCTCCCGCTCGGAAGCAAGTTGAGGGAGGAATTGATACTCTATCCTCCTTCCACCATCGATGGACTGCGAGAGTGCGTCTGCCGACATGTGCGCTTAGAAGAAGCTGATCGCGAGGCGAGAAGGAAGTCGCATTTCTCGCCTCAGGCCCCACCCGAGCGCGAGAGCCCCATGATGGAAGAATGCTCGTCATGGGATCAAGGGAGCAAGTGGGCATAGGCTTCCAAGTGCAAGCGCGGAGGCCAATCGAGGAAAGGCGACGGGCCAAGCAACCACGCCCGCAAGATCAAAGCCGCACCCGCGGTTCGACGCACTGCGACCGCGGGTCCCCAAGCCGCGACCGCGATTCCGGTCCAGAGCGTAGAACCCCCTCTCTAGGGCAAAATCGCGGGCGCGCCGCTCGTTCCGCGAGCGCGGGATCGTGGCAGGGGCAATTCGCTTTGAAAAGGATAAACACCGGGTCCGCTTTGAAGAGGATAAATGACCGATTCGCCTCGAAGATGATAAATAACCGATTCGCCTTGAAGAGGATAAATCGTCGCCATGGCCTGAGCAGGCACGACTACGGATGCCCGAACCCTTATGCGCGGGGTTCCTGGGACTATGATTCATGTAGGCGGGGGCACTCTTTTTCCCACGTGGTTTTTTGATGAGGCCCCTAGGTTGTTCTTCTTTCATTAGCTTAATTTTTAGGATCATGTCATTCATGTTTATTTTTGTTATCGGTTTTTGCATTAGAAGAGTCTTGCATAAAAAAAATAAGCGCTACGTTAGTTCATCGAACTAACGGACTCCTCGTATTCTAGCTACGTAGGAGGTTCCCGCGTCGCTCGCGCGGTGGTTCTCGTGTATTCGCTCACGACGTTACCTGTGATCGTTCGTCACGGCGGTTCCCGTGTATTCGCTCACGGCGATTGTTCCCGCATCGCTCACGCGGTGGTTCTCGTGTATTCGCTCACGACGTTACCCGTGATCGTTCGTCACGGCGGTTCCCGTGTATTCGCTCACGGCGGTTGTTCCCGCGTCGCTCGCGCGGTGGTTCTCGTGTATTCGCTCACGACGTTACCCGTGATCGTTCGTCACGGCGGTTCCCGTGTATTCGCTCACAGCGGTTCTTCCCGCGTCGTTCGCGGTGGTTCTCGTGTATTTGCTCACGACGTTACCCGTGATCGTTCGTCACGGCGGTTCCCGTGTATTCGCTCACGGCGGTTGTTCCCGCGTCGCTCGCGCGGTGGTTCTCGTGTATTCGCTCACGACGTTACCCGTGATCGTTCGTCACGGCGGTTCCCGTGTATTCGCTCACGGCGGTTGTTCCCGCGTCGTTCGCGGTGGTTCTCGTGTATTCGCTCACGATGTTACCCGTGATCGTTCGTCACGGTGGTTTCTGTGTATTCGCTCACGGCTGTTGTTACCGCGATATTCGCTCGCGGAGCCCCCATGATATTCGCTCATGGGGGGGTGGGACCGTGATATTCGCTCACGGGGGTTCTCATGACACTCGCTCATGAACGTGCAAACGTGCCCGTCTCCTAATCCACATAAGTCACTCCAAGTCAATCCTAGAGTACCTACGTCTTAGTTGCGCAACTAAGACGTAGGTGGGACATTTGTAGGTGGGTAAAATTACCATCATAATTAAGGATAATATCTTCGCCAGCCAGGTAAGCATATCTAATAAATATCTTTATTAGCCTATTAAATCCTGGTAGTTATCCACGTAGTTGGAAGATTCTATCCTATTTAAGAAGATAGAATTATTGATTGGGCTCCAAGGAACTAACCCTAGCCCTCTCTCTCTAATATAAATACATGGCTTGGCTATGTAGAAAGGATATACAAAAACTACCCTAGAGGGGTTGATGATCGCTTGTCTCAGCCCTACCCTGCGCCTCTCTCTACTGTTACCCTCGCGAATACTCTACTGACTTAGGCATCGGAGGTGGATTAGGGGGTCCCCGCCCCCTTTGTCCATTGTTTTGCAGGTCTAGGTCATTAAAGGAGGCTTAAAGAAGAAGGTCATTGAAGAAGGAATTGAGACTTGTACACAGGCATATTTCGTGTACTAACAGTGCGCATATGCGCATGTAATTATTTGTAAAATATATCGCTCCAATGAAATACACACACTAACAAGCTGAAGTATCATTTCGTTATTTTTACTATTTGGACATATAAAAATTATATATATTTTGAAGATCTAATCTGATTAGATTACATTGTTTAATTATATTTGATAGTGTTATTTATCGTTATTACAATCTAAATAATAGAAATGGTTATTGGCTAACTGGACAAAACTAAATCGAAAATTGATTAACTGAGATTACCAGTTTGGTTATGGTTTGTGCTTTTAGCTAATTGAAAATCATGGTTAACCGAAATCACGGTTAACCGAGTTTGGACACCCCTAGATGTTATACATTCTGAATAAAATAATGATTTTATTTTTAAATTTTATCGTCTAAAACTAAGCCTTATGTCTACTTGATATCTTAGCGAATTTTTGATATTTTAAGATTTTTCTTAATATGCCTTTTTTTTTATAATTAAGAAATTTCAAGTAATTTTTTGTAACATGCTCATTTTTTAAATGTAGGTGATATTAATATGGAACAAGTTTTTTTTCCAATTAATATATTTTTTTTATCATCGTCAAAATTTGTAAAATAATGAAAAAATTCAATGTCGAATTGATTAAGTCATGTTTATATTTGTATTACTCATACATCATGGTAGACGACTGGTACTAGGTAAGAAGGAATACATAGATGTTTAGAACTAATGGAATTCCAAAGAATACAATGCACATAGCAAAGGAAAGAGTTTTCACTTGACAACTATTTGTGTAAGATTACAACTTGTATAACCATCACTTGGAAAGAATTCCAAACCAAACATCAAAACCTATTCGAACGGAATAAGACATTTACTCTTCAACGACTACATCAACGATTTGCGATATCAGATGCCAATCCTCCCCTATGTTCTTTTCACACCTCTTGGTGTGAGATTTTGGTGGGCCGAGAGAACTGGGTGACGTGTTGGGGTAAATTTAACCATTTCGTATATGATGTCGGGATTCATCTTTCCATCCAAAAGCTTAAGCCAAAAGGTAGAGGTTTCACCTTATTTATATACTAGTAGTATTTGATCTAGACTTCCGATGTGGGAAGCTCTCCAACACGCCCCTTCAAGTGGTAACTAGCCTGACCTAGTTAGCACTTGGACAAAGTGGTCTAGCATCTCAAACTCTTTATAGCTAGCTATCTTAGAAAATGGGCGATGGCATCTCAATCTCTTTTTAGCCAACTTGAACACAAAGAATGGGCGTGTAGCTCATAATGCTAAGCCCAAGCCCAAATAGCCAAGGAGAAACGGACCCGGACCGGACCTGCTCTAATACCATGTGAGATTCCGGTGGGTCAAGAACTAGGTGACGTGTCGGGGTAAATTTAACCATTTCGTATATCATGTCGGGGTTTCACCTTAGTTATATACTAGTGATATTTGATCTAGACTTCCGATGTGGGAAGCTCTCCAACACTTGGTCAAGGCAGGGCATCCATATATTGCTACTCTCTCTAGCCTCTCTAGCTAGCTTACATAACTTCTTTGGTAAGGCCAAAAGGCTCAAGCATTGCACAACATTAAGCCATTCAAGAGCAACAAACTGTTCAATCCATCATAACAAATCAGTCATAGCTGGGCAATTTAGAATTTGTAAGTACCTTAAAGAAGCACTAGGCCCACCTATTTCCGCTGGCCACCTTGTGAATCTAGCTAGACGATCAATAACCAGCGTATGCAAATGATCCAACCCTTGGAAGGCTTCAATTGATGAACTGGACTTCAAATCCATACTATCGTACATGACATAATCCATAACTCCTTGAGGTTCCAGATGTTTGTCATGCTTCGCAGAAAAGAGGACAGAGCATGACATTGATAAAAAGAGAGTTTGCGAAGTGCATCAAACAATCCCATCTTGCTTGGCAAGTCCTTCTGCTTAGTTGTCAAAGTTAGCAACCTTAACGTCTCTAGTCTTCCTATACAAGTTGGCTGTTCTTGTAGTTGCATACAAGCATGAAGAAGTAATGACTGCAGATTCAAAACATCCCACATTGTATATGGCAATAGTCTGATGCTAACATTGCGAAGATTGAGCATTCTTAAATGCTTGAGGTCACCAACCGAGCTAGGTAACTTCTTGATGTCACATCCACCCAAATCCAACACTCGTAAGCATCTCATGTTTGTGATAATGTACTTTATGAAGGTTTCCAGGTTTTGTTCACATGAGTACAATGTGAAAATGCGAGCTTTCTTTGCCTTGAATACTTCGTTGCGAAATCGCTTTCCTATTAGATTCTCTTCATCATGTAGTACATATCTCACTTTTTCTATTCATGCTGCAATTTGCAACCAATCTTTCCATATCATTTATACAGTCGTGGATTTTAAAATGATCCACCCTATCCCCAGAAACAAACTTTTGATCGACAAGTAGGGATTTTGACAAAAGTTGATGCATATAATTTCTTCTAGTGTGTTCCAGATTTTGATCATCATGATCAAACTGACCATCTAGCTGCAAGAAACCGAATGCCATCCATGTTGACATCAAGTCAGGAAAGTATATCAAATCAACACCTTTGGGGTAAATAGGCATCGCACGAAAGCACGGTTTGAGATACGATGGGAGTCGATCGTAACTCAACTTCAAAACTCTTAACAAACCTACATTCCCTTGTTGTAATTTCTGCATCACATCCTCCCATACACTTTTGACAGCGTAGTAGGTTGCCCAAAACTGTCACGGTAAGCGGAGACCCATCACATTTCTTGGCAATTTCTTCTGCCATCCTTAGTAATTTTGGTGGTTTTGTTGGGCTGCCTTTCTTGAATGCGAGACTCTTGAACAATGTTAAGCATGCCTGACTTGAAAGCCCTTGGAGAGTATACTTGTTTCGAATGGTTGTAACAGTTGCAGCCACTTGTGAAGCTCGTGTAGTCATGATTACAGTACTCCCCCTGGCACCTGTATCGATCATGCTCCTGAACTCTTCCCAAGCAACTGGATCATCATTCCAGAAATCATCCAATATCAAAAGATATTTTGTGTCCTTTAGAGCAACAGAAAGCTTGATAAGAATTTCTTCCAAATTCAGTTCCCTTGAATGGCAATTCGCACCAGGGGCCAGCCTAAGCACTTGGTCTAATATCTTTCCCACCCTCATGTTCTCCGAAACATCTACCCATAACCTCAAACCGAACATGTCACGAGTTTTCTTGTCGCTATAGATTAATTTTGCTAAGGTTGTTTTACCAATCCTTCTAAATCCCAAAATAGGAATGATTGGTAGACCTTCGCATTCAGCCAAACTCAACACCAGATCTACTATAGCGTTTTTTTCCTCCTCTCTTCCAATAATCTCCCAATCTGGTAACTTTGATTGTGTTTCCCTTTTCTCAACTAAATCTACTAACTCCATTGTGATCAATGTCAAAAAAACTTGCTCTCTTGTTATTTGTTCTAGTGTTCCATTGATGCCTTTCATCCATTGACCTAATTTTGAATGAAACAACAGCCAATTCGAATGGGAGAAAAACTTGCGTACCATTCTGTAAAAATCCCCTTTGTTCCTCTCTTCAAGTAAAGCTTCATAGGAAATCTCATCCAACAAATCATAAATCTCGTAGACAACCTCCTCGAGACGTTTTAGCCAGTTGTTCACGGATTCACTAGTAGATTGTTGTTTCTCTACATCACGAAGAACAGCTCGAATGGCGGAAAAGTTGCTCTTGAGGATCTGTAGATGGTCTTCTACACTGTTGGGACGATATTAAGGATGTTAGTCTCTAATATCTGACCAATAATGAAAGTCTCTAGTTTTGATAATGACAAACTCAATGATATTTAATGTTTGTCCAAGTGTTTATCTCAGGTAAGTCCCAGGGACACCCATGAGTGAAAAGGACAACAAGTGAACAAGAGTCCCTAAGCAGAAGGGACGCACTCCATCAGAATATCCAAAGATGAACAAGAATGGAGTCCCTACGAGATTAGGACGGTGTCCTCATAGAGAAGGGCCGCGCGCCAAAATTGTGCAGAAGCTCAAATTCAAATCAAGGCCGCCCCAACATGATTACATCATAATCGGCCGTAGTCCTCAAAAGGAAGCTTCCTATGTCTGGGCACGTGCGTTTACTTCCAAAGAAGTCGCTTTCCAGAAGATGGTCCCCTGACCACGTGGAGGCTTCCCAAGCGGTGACAGAGTTGACTTCTTCAAGATGCAAATCGCACCGTTGAAGGGAAGCGACAAATCCTGCAGTGATCTCTGAGGACGCTCCAGGACAAAAGCCACTACCACTATAAATACCCCTCAAAGGTTATGCATAGTTGTGTGGACTTTGAAGATTTCTACCGAGCTCACTCCCGAAGCATTCAAGTTCAAGAACGAAGATCAAGTGAGCTTGAATCGAGAGAAGAAGAAGTCCAACCACCTCAAATCCCAAAACAAATCACAAAAAGATAGAAAGAAAGTTTGTCTCTCACGAAGCTACTTTGAGAGACGTGAGTGTTTAGCTACCTTATAGGAAAGGGAGTTAGGTTACATTGTTAGTCAAAAAGGAGAGTTACTAGTGAGGCTAAGGACGCATACTTAGACTTAGAGAATTGTAACTGCTCGCCTTGTACTCTGTAAGGACTCCCTCTAATAACATAAGGACGGCTATTCGAAAATCCTCCTCGGTGGTAGAGGTTTACCCATAAGACTACTTGGTCTTAGTGGGGTTCCTCTATAAATCACTGAGTCCCTTATCTTATCTATTTACCTGCTTAAGTTTGTTTTAATTTCCGCTTCCTAGGGACTCCTCTTGAGGACGTCCCTACTTGACTACTAACGTACACGATCCGACATACACCAAAGCTTAGCTTCAATTTTTGAGTTGCTAGAGATCCTAGCTTTTCGATCACAAGCTTTGCAAAAGTAGAGAGAGCAATCTCAACCATGGGGTGAAGGATTAGGATGCAAATGGCAAATGAGGAATGAAAGATGTTGTGTATCCGATCGAGTTTTCAACCTTCACATGTGGAACATGAACTGGATGTGATACACAAGAGAATACGTTTAACTCAAGGGATTCATGGAGAAAGACGAGCACAAGAAGAAGGCCTACACCTTACAAGAGGTCGCGAGCATTCAAATTCAAGAAGGATGAAGCCATTCAAGTAGAGCTAAGAAGTCAAGCTAAGAAGACTCGCAAGCTTAGCTAATGTCGACCAAGAACAAGGGCTACGCTCAGGAACGACCCTAAATGGGTCGTGCACGACCTTGCCTTTATTTTAACTCTCAGGACCGACCCTATGTGGGTCGTGCACGACCCCCTCCCCCCCCCCCGGGTCGTTTATGGGACGCGGTTTGATCCGAACGGCGAGATTTTTTCGGGATTTCTTTATTGTTTTGTTTTGGAAACTCTTATCTTGTATTACCTAATTAGTTTGGATATTATCTTAATTTTTAGGATAGATTTTTAGGAACTCTAGATGCTATGCAATTCTATAAATTGCATTAGCTTTGCTTCTTTTATTTTTGGCGTGGAATAGAGAGAGAGAACCCTGGGGTTTCTCTCTTGCGCCAATCTTGTTTTCTTGGTTATGGTTGCCATTGTTGAGACTTTGTTTGTGGTTTTCTTAATTCAAGTATTTGGTGCGTTTCTTCTTCAAGTGTTTCTTTCAAGTTTAGTTTGGCGTTTTCAATCCGAAATCCATACCCTGGGCACTTCAACCCATGATTGTCTTCATCCCGAAGATTGTCACACATCAGGATGAATCTGTTTTCTATTATGTGAAAACAAATATTCATCCAACAACTACAGCCTAGGCATTTCCAATAGCTTCCCCATAATTTTCTTCAAAATGAAAAACCAAAAGACATATTCTCTAAAATTATTTTAGTCTAACTCCAATAGTTTCCCTATCTTAAATATTTTTATAATTATTATATACAAAACTATCCTAGAAAAAAGTATACAAGATAAATCAACCAATCAAAAGTTGCCATGATAGAATTTGTAATTAATGTCTTCCTCAAATTATTTTGGAGAATTCTCCAAATATAGGGAAAAGAACTCATTTTTTTTTGGAGAAATCCCTATAATGAAGATTATGATGGGGTAGGAGTGAAAACTTGTACCATATTCTCCATCTATGTTACACGAAAGCAGAAACGGGAACGGGGAAACGATACGAAACTGAAACGTGGAAACGTCAACCTTAAAATCAAGAAACGCCAAGGAAACGACACTATATATTTTATATCTTTCTAAAGCTTTGAAGGTGTAGAACTTGATGTGATTCGGCCCGAGTCACATCATGAAGCCAGCCCAGGGCATCCGCCTCACGCCATCACAAGCTTGGCCAGCCCAAGGGCCACGCCTAAAGAAGACCCAAGCCCTTTCCTCGGGCCCTTGACATGGCGACGTGCAAAACTTTTGTAAGAACAACTCCGGGCCCAACTTGCTATGCCAAGATCCACACCCAGCATGCCCATTGAAGTCTTTACTTGTCTTCAAATGCTAGGTCCAAGTGCAAATTCCAATAGGCCTGAATCCCGCCTTGGAGATATCAAGACCCAACCCATTTAGGAGATTGCTTGGCCGCCACACATCAACCATTAACTCTCTTCCTTGGCCGCCAAGTCAGGATCATCAAATAGGCACATTAATTTGATTACTTGGGCCCAATCTTCACCATTAAAAGGGCCAGCCTTGAATGCTTACTTGGACGCCAATATTTGCAATCAACTCCATCACTCAATGTTGCTTGGTGCCCACTCCAAGCTGCCGCCTCTCTCCCCTCACCTCGTCCTATATAAATACGTCTAGGGGGCTCATTTTTCCTTAGATTGGATTTGAGTTGAGAGCTATAAGCCGACTCATCCGGTCTCTTCTCCTTAGGGGAGAACCGACTGGGGTGAGACTCTCCATTCGGCCTTCTAGCTTTCGTTGGTTCTTGTTGGGGTAAGACTCTCCAACAAGGATCCAACCTCTCGCTCTTTCCTTCCATCTTTTCCATTAATAAAGACCTTTTTCTCTTGTAAACCCAACACTTGTTTTTACCAAAATATTATCAATAAAGTTTGGATTCTCTTTGCAATACTTTCAAGAATACCTCCACAAGACTCATTCGAACCAGTCTGAGCCTATCCTGGATCGAATCACATCAGAACTTATATATCACCTAAAAATATATACCTAACTACTAAATCCATGCAAAAAATCATTTATAAAACAAGTTATTGTAAATTAACAATAATGCAGAGAAACAATCTAATCGAAACAGTAGGGAGACAAATCCTAACAAACCAGCATGAATTTGTCATGCCACCTAAATAACCAGATGGATCCAGCACTTGTTTCACCGGCGGATTGTCTTCTCATTCTGCTCACACTAGGAGAATTGGTTTTTAATTAGAAGTGACTAAAATAATAAAGGAAATGTGTTTCCCTTTGTTTTTCTTGCAAAGTTTCTGCTCAAAATGGTCAAAGGAAACGTTATCTGTTTCCATCCTATGGGAAATATTTCCTAGGTGTTTCCGGGCATTTATGAATGTTTCCAAGTTTCAGAAACGGGAAACACTACTCGTCTCGCGTTTCCGGGTAACATAGTTCTCCATATTCACACTTTTCAAGAATATAGGGAAGCTCTAAGAGACCAATCTTGCACATCTTTATATTTTCTTTATATTTTTTTTTGTCTATTTGCCAATTTGAACAAAAAAAAAGGTGTATTTGGCATTACTATTTATCTTAGGCTCTTAGCTACATATATCAAACATTGGCTTAATACATCAGGAGACCCCTGTACTTTAACTTTTTTTCCCAACAGACCCCTCTACTTAAAAATGTTCTATTAGACTCTTCTACTCAGTTAAATTTGTTCTATTCAACCCCCATCATTGATCTTTCATGACATAAAACAAACACATGTTGACTCCCATAAATGATGAGTAATCGTCATGTAATCCAATTTTAAGCCACATCAGACTCTGTTAGTCACAATTACGGCAATAAGATAGGCTCAATACAGAAAATGAACCATCGTATCTAATATATTATGTTATCATACGTGGTTTATTTAGCTAGTGAAGTCGTACGTGATATAAAACTGGATAATATAATGATTAGTCATTAATTATGAGAGCCAAGTCAGTGTTCGATTGTTTTACGTAACAAATGATTAGTGATGAGGGGTTCAATTGAACAAATTCATATTAGTAGAGGGGCCTAATAAAACAATTTTAAGTAAAGGTGTCTGTTGGGAAAAAAAGTTAAAATAGAGGGATCTCCTGATGTATTAAGCCATCAAACAATCCTTCAGATTATGAAGCCACATTATGAGTCCTTTGGAATATAATAAGATTGTTATGAATGCATGATTATAGCCATAATCTACATCATCTACTAATCACCCTTTTATACACATCTACAAGTTAACCTTCTTACATCTCCATTATTTGTATGAGTAGATGATTGAACATGTATTGTTTGTATTATGTATGATTGGAGGTAAATTGTACAAGGTGAATTATTCACCTTCTTCACCTCCTTATTACCATGGTTAAATCATGGAAATTAACCTAGGTTTTTTTACCTCACTTTCTCCTATAAAAGGAGGTCATCTACCATTGTAAAACTTGCACCAAAGTAGAGTAAGAAATACATCTCTAAAGTTCTTACTCTCCCTCTCTCCCTTCTAATAATCAAGAGTGTTTCCAAAGTAATTTAAGTGTCTCTTTTAAGAAGATTAGAGTGCCTTAGTCTTAATCTTCTCATAACACGTTATCAGCACGAGTCTCTAATTACCAACCGAGCTTCCTAAGTACTAAGGTACCAACTCTAACTCTTCTTAATCTTAAACATACAAGAAGTTTATTTACAAAATTTGTTTTGAGGAGTATGCTCTATAGTCGCCCAATTTGGGATCTTCTATATCAGAAACTCGTTTTCCCTTCCTAGATTTCAAACGTTTCTTTACCAAAAATAATCACATGTTTTGGATCTACATAAGATAAAAACAAGGAACTAGATTTGCTTACCTCACTCGTTGATTAACTTGATTTCTCCTTGAAAATCCTAATTTTCACCGACCGGCTTGAAAACAACTCTTAAGCAAAACGAGTATGAGAATGATGTTTGTAACCACGATTAGAACAAGGCAAATGAAAAGCTCGATTATAAACCTTTGATTTCCGGCCCTAAGACGACGCATAATCTCGTCGTCGGCCATGGAAGAATCGAGAGTTTTTTTGTGGTGGTGGAGATCGAAAATGGAGGAGAAAGAAAGAGATAAGAAAGTGAAAAAGTGAACGGTTTAAAGGATGAGTAAAAGGTGAACCGATTTTTTTTCCGGACTCTAAAGACTTTAAGGACCTCTTTCGGACATTTTGGACTTTAAGGACCTAAGGACTTTGAAACTCTAAAGACTTAAAAATTGTTAAATTATACTTCGTACGACTCTTTACTTTTGTCTTACAATATTACCTATGTCTACATTTTTACTTTTGTCTTATGATATTGTCTATGCCTACATTGACTTACTTTTGTGTTACATACGCTATCTATCTAATATGCATATCATCTACATGCATGCTATATTGATTGCTTCAATCTTCCCATGCACGATTCATAAATTATACTATTGTTTAATGTACATCTCTTATGCATAGTAGCCAATGGCAAACATCGCCAAAAGGGAGTTCGACATCCTTGACTTGTCGGGCCAAAAGTACCTCGAATGGAAAGTCGATGCCATGGCTCACCTCAAGGCAAATGGCCTTGAGAAAACAATCGATGATAAGAATACAACTACCCCACAAGAAAAGGCAAAAGCCATTGTGTTCCTCCGCCACCACATTCATGAAAGTCTCAAAACCGAGTACTTGTTTGTGGAGGATCCAAAGGATTTGTGGGATGCTTTGAAAGAGCGATATGGCCATCAAAAGGAGGTATTGCTTCCACAAGCACTATACGAATGGAACACTCTAAGGTTCCAGGACTATAAGTCCATCACTGAGTATAATAGTGTGATCCACAGGATCACATCTCAGTTGAAGCTATGTGGTCGAGAGATTACACAAGGCGAAATGTTGGAGAAAACTTACTCCACCATGCATCTCTCCAATATTTTATTGCAACAACAATACCGAGAGAGAAAGTTTACAAAATACTCTGAGTTGTTGAAAGTGTTGTTGGTTGCTGAACAAAATAATGAGCTCCTAATGAGAAACCACAACCTTAGGCCTACGGGCTCAACGCCCGCCCCAGAAGCAAATGCTATGAAAAGGGCGTTCCATGATGGGAACGCTAATGAAAGGGGGCAACGATCACGCCGTAATAATAGGCGTGGTCGAGGTCGTGGTAACTATTGGAGCCGAGGTAGCCGTGGTGGTAATAAGCGTGGTCGAAACTACAACAAAGGCCATGATAACCACCATGATAACCATGGCTACATGGGGGATGCGAAGCAAAAGGTCCAGACGGGTCCATCAAGATCCTCTCCAAAAGCTAGATCCACATGTTATAGATGTGGCATGACCGGTCACTGGTCAAAGGTATGCCGTACAGCTCCACATCTAGTGAAGCTATACAAAGCCGAGAAAGATAAAGAAAAGGCTACCGAGACCAATTACATTGAAAATAATGGTGGGAATAGGTCACCAGTGACTAGCTTGGATGTTAACGACTTCCTTAACCATGACAATGGCGATGACTTTGGCTTTGATGCTTAGATGACTAGCATCTAAATAAATCTACTATCTTCCATGTTATTGTATAATAATTGTAGTATCTTCTATGCTTGTTCTTCACTTTAAATCTCGCATGGCTTTGTATAATAAGCTTTGTATAATATAATTATCCTTGTGAAATATATGAAGCTTTTATTATTAATGCCTTAATCATGCTTCTTTGTATGCATAGAAAATGAGCTCACTTAAGGTGAAGCACAATGGGAAAGAGCAATGTCTTCTAGACAGTGCGATGACACACACCATATTAAGAAGTAAAGAATACTTCACAAAGTTAAAGGCCTTTGGAGGCAATGTTACTACAATATCCGGTGTGTCGAAACTCATTGAAGGCTCTGGAAGAGCCCTCATTCTACTCCCCAATGGAACGAAGTTAGTGATAAATGATGCACTATACTCGAGCAAATCTCGAAGGAATTTGCTGAGCTTTAAAGATGTGCGTCAAAATGGGTTTCATATGGAAACCATGAATGAAAATGGGAGAGAATATTTGTGCATCATAAAACATGAATTTGGCCATAAACAAATCCTTGAAAGGATGCCAACGCAAACCTCCGGATTATACCATACATATATTAATCCGTTTGAGGTCAATGTTACAGCTAGTAAAAGGTCGAATGACCAAGCTGTATTCACATTGTGGCATGACCGTTTGGGTCATCCAGGATTTGTGATGATGCACAAAATCATAAATAGCTCACTTGGGCACTCACTAAAGAACATTAAGGTTCTTTCAACTAGTGATTTTAATTGCACTGCTTGCTCACTTGGAAAGCTAATTATCCGGCCTTCTAAAAGCAAAATTGCAAGTGAGACTCCTGCATTCTTAGAAAGAATCCAAGGAGATATATGTGGGCCAATTACCCCACCATGTGGACCATTTCAATATTTCATGGTGCTAATTGATGCATCAACACGTTGGTCACATGTAAGCCTGCTGTCAACAAGAAATGTTGCATTCGCTAAACTCCTTGCTCAAGTAATCCGAATGAGAGCCCAATTCCCGGATTATACAATAAAGAAAATCCGACTTGATAATGCAGGAGAATTTACATCTCAAACGTTCAATGTCTATTGTATGTCAATTGGCCTTGATGTTGAGCATCCAGTGGCTCATGTTCACACACAAAATGGTCTCGCTGAATCTTTAATAAAGCGATTGCAGCTAATTGCTAGACCATTATTGATGAAATCAAAATTGCCACCATCTGCGTGGGGACATGCAATATTGCATGCAGCAGCCTTAATTAGATTAAGGCCAAGTGCTAATCATGAACAATCCCCGATACAACTAGTATCTGGTAAGGAGCCAAGCATTTCGCATCTCAAGATATTTGGATGCGCGGTTTATGTTCCTATTGCTCCACCCCAACGCACAAAGATGGGTCCCCAAAGAAGATTGAAAATTTATGTTGGTTTTGAGTCTCCCTCAATCATTAAATATCTTGAACCAACAACTGACGATCTGTTTACAGCAAGATTTGCTGATTGCCATTTTGATGAAAATACATTCCCAACCTTAGGGGGAGAAAACAAAAATGCAAATCCACATGTGAAAGAAATCACATGGAATGCAACTGCATTGTCTAATCTTGATCCAAGAACGAAATTGTGTGAACAAGAAGTACAACGGATCATTCATTTGCAAAATATTGCAAATCAGTTACCCGATGCTTTTACTGACACAAAGAGGGTAACTAAGTCATATATACCTGCCGCAAATGCCCCTGCAAGGGTTGAAGTACCCACTGGATTGCCTAATGGATCCATTGCAAGTAAGTCTACAATACGCCGTAAGCGTGGTAGACCATTCGGTTCAAAAGATTTGAAACCAAGAAAAACAAGGGTACAAAAGGGCATGGTAGAAGAAGCCACGATCAATCATGATAATGATGATGAAGGCAATGATATTGAGAATGAGAATATCTCAGAAGAAAATGATATCCTCGACAAGAATGAGAATGTCGATAATTATGAGATTTCCATAAACTATGTGTCCACATGTACACAATGGAATCGAAAGGAAGTCATTGTCGATGATGCATTTGCCTACTCAGTGGCTAGTGACATTGTAAATGAAAATGATGATTTTGAGCCAAAATCAGTCGATGAATGTCGACGAAGAAAAGATTGGCCAAAATGGAAAGAGGCTATTCAGGCAGAGCTAAAATCGCTCGAAAAGCGAGAGGTTTTTGGACCCATAGCTCGTACACCAAATGGTGTAAAACCAGTCGGCTATAAATGGGTATTTGTGCGCAAGCGAAATGAGAAAAACGAAATTGTAAGATATAAAGCAAGGCTAATTGCGCAAGGTTTTTCTCAAATACCCGGAATCGATTACGAGGAGACATACTCTCCAGTAGTTGATGCAACTACATTGAGATTCCTAATTGGGATGACTGTCTTTGAGAAATTACAAATGCGCCTCATGGATGTCGTTACTGCATACCTATATGGAACACTTGATACAGACATCTACATGAGAGTCCCAGAAGGACTAAAATTGCCTGAGGCCAATATCCGTGGACCTAAAGAAATGTTTTCCATAAAATTGAGAAGGTCATTATATGGGTTAAAACAATCTGGGCGAATGTGGTACAATCGTCTCAGTGAATACCTCATGAGAGAAGGGTATAAGAACGATACTGTTTGTCCATGCGTCTTCATCAAACGATCCGAAAAGGGCTTCGCTATTATCGCAGTTTATGTTGACGATCTAAACATCGTTGGAACTTCAAATGAACTTGAAGATACTGCGAAATATTTGATGAAAGAATTTGAAATGAAAGACCTTGGACAAACAAAGCTTTGTCTTGGCATACAGATTGAACACTTAAAGGATGGGATTTTTGTCCATCAATCTAATTATACTGAGAAAATCCTTAAGAAGTTCTACATGGACAAAGCACACCCTTTGACCTCTCCAATGGAAGTTCGATCCCTGAATGTTGAAAGGGATCAATTCCGTCCTCGAGAAGAGGACGAAGAGATTCTTGGTCCAGAAATACCATACTTAAGTGCAATTGGTGCTTTAATGTATTTAACTAACAATACAAGACCAGATATTGCTTTTGCTGTGAACTTGTTGTCCAGGTATAGCGTTGCTCCTACAAGGAGGCATTGGAATGGAATCAAACACATATTTCGCTATCTCCGGGGTACACATGATCTCGGGTTGTACTATCGTAGCCAAAGAAATGCAACCCTGGTTGGATATGCAGATGCAGGATACTTGTCTGATCCACACAAAGCCAAATCACAAAATGGCTATGTGTTCACGTATGGAGGCACTGCTATCTCATGGAGATCAACAAAGCAAACCGTGACTGCCACATCATCGAACCAAGCCGAGTTGATTGCTTTGTATGAGGCAGGAAGAGAATGTGTATCTCTACGAGCAATGATCCAATTCATCCAGAAAGAAAGTGGGATGCGGCCGATCACTGACGATCCAACAACATTATTTGAGGACAACTCTGCATGTGTTGCTCAAATGAAGAAAGGCTACATCAAAGGAGACCGCACAAAGCACATATCTCCAAAGTTCTTTTCTACTCGAGATTTGGAAGAAGCTGGTGAAGTGGACGTCCAACAAATTCGATCAAATGACAATTTGGCTGACCTATTCACAAAGTCTTTGATCCCTAAGAAATTCGGAGAGCTAGTATCCAGAATTGGAATGTGCAGACTTCGAGATCTATGTTAAGGTCAGGGGGAGCATCATACGCGCTGCACTCTTTTTCCCTTCGATCAAGTTTTTTCCCACTGGGTTTTACTTGACAAGGTTTTTAATGAGGCAGCTCTAAAGCGTACAATGGGTTTCAAGTTGCACTCTTTTTCCCTTCGTTCAGGTTTTTATCCCACTGGGTTTTTCCTGACAAGGTTTTTAACGAGGCAACGCACACCCATCTCCTACAACATGAAAGAAGGTGAATATTCAAGGGGGAGTGTTATGAATGCATGATTATAGCCATAATCTACATCATCTACTAATCACCCTTTTATACACATCTACAAGTTAACCTTCTTACATCTCCATTATTTGTATGAGTAGATGATTGAACATGTATTGTTTGTATTATGTATGATTGGAGGTAAATTGTACAAGGTGAATTATTCACCTTCTTCACCTCCTTATTACCATGGTTAAATCATGGAAATTAACCTAGGTTTTTTTACCTCACTTTCTCCTATAAAAGGAGGTCATCTACCATTGTAAAACTTGCACCAAAGTAGAGTAAGAAATACATCTCTAAAGTTCTTACTCTCCCTCTCTCCCTTCTAATAATCAAGAGTGTTTCCAAAGTAATTTAAGTGTCTCTTTTAAGAAGATTAGAGTGCCTTAGCCTTAATCTTCTCATAACAAAGATTATGATGTTGACCACAGTAATTTTTTTGTATTCTTACAACAAAAAAAGTTAATGTTGTAGCACTTTGCAATGTGTATGCCATTCTCAGAAATCAATTTTTTACATTCTTAATTGCTAAAAGCCACGTTCAGGATTGACTTTCGGCCCAATATATAAGCCCAATCCCTGGCCCATTTTCCACAGCCTCACCTTCTCTGGAAATCTGGAACTCTTCACCACCCATTGTTCGAAAAATCACTTCGCCTTCAACGGAGCATCCAAGATGGCGAGTTGCTTGCAGTTATCCATGGCGGCTTGCTCCGTTCCTTCCTCGTCCTCTTCCTCGCCTTCTTCATCTCGTTCTTTAAGACCTGGAATGATGAACCCCGTGCGTTGTTCGTCGAGCAGCTCGAAAATCCCAATGCCTCCATTGAACCCTAACGATCCGTTTCTCAGGAAGCTCTCTCTCGCTGCTGCGAATTCCCCTGAATCCTTTCTCGGACGGAAGTATGGCCCTGATATGCCTCCTTATTTGGACCTATTCGAATCTCCACAGCTCATGGCTTATCCTGCTCAGGTTTCTTTTGTTTCTCTCTTGCCTCGTACCTGTAGTCGATTAGGTTAGAACATCGTGTAATTTGGCTGTGGAATTTGTTTAATTTAGAGGCTGTTCTGTATTCTGATTAGTTCATGAGTTTAAATTTTAATTTGCTGGGGAAATGGTGTGTTACTCATTTTTGAATCGACATGTTTGGTTGTCTGCTCCTTACAATAGTGTATTTAGTCTCAGTTTTTTAGCTCTGTAGCTCTCGGAATTGTTTGGGGCTATGGTACTTTCATAAATTAGCTGTCTGTCTTTTTACGGTGTCAGCGATGCTCATTTTTCAAGCTTGTGAGAATGCTAGGTGGATGTGTGTATATTTAGGAGCTGTTGCTTTCTCATGCTGACCTTGATAACAGTGACAAACTGTATGAAACAGTGTTTGATAGTCAAGTATCTAAAGATATTAGTGTTTTGGAAGTTAGGGAATACATTCTATATCTTTGATCCTTGGTGCTTCAATGAATCAATGGTGATAGAGTACTTGAATTCGATATTTTGGTAATTTGATTATTTAGATGTCAGTGGAGTTATTCTATTATGTGGCAATTCTATGGTTTATCTTTTATGCTGAGTCTGATAACTGGTTCTAGCATTCAAAGCTTAGTGATAAAGAGACATGTTACTGTTTTTTTTTTGGGTTAAGTCTGGTGAACCTTTAGTATACAAGCAGAGTAATTGTTCTGCTTGAGAGTCTGAGGCCTAACAGATTTGTGGAACTGATGCTTGCATTATTTGTAAATTGCTCTGATATGAAGCTTGGACATATTTTTCCTAGATGACCAGTCCTATGAATCTTTTGTAAGGTATGATAGAACTCTTTCATCTTGTCAAACATTGATATCCAATGTCGTTCGATTGTACTAGGTTGAAAGATCCATGTCATATGGAGAACACAGGCCAAAAAGACCACCCCCGGATTTGCCTTCACTCTTATTAAATGGGAGAATTGTCTATCTCGGCATGCCGGTATGTGTGTGTTGGCAATTCAGACAGATTGTGGTTTTCTTTCATGCTTAAGGATAATATTTACACTTGTTAAGTCCATGTAACAAGAGCCTTTTGCTGAGAAGTTGCTGGACAATGAAAACTCTTGCTTCATTTCAACTAGATGTATACAGTTTTAGATTTTTGGGAAGAAAGGAAACAAACAACAAAGGGAGGTAATGTGTAAAAGATTTTCTAAGTTATACCTGAAGTCAACGGGACGTTTGCATTGTTTGAAACTTAGAAAAGGAATGGCGAGATGGAAGCTTTAGTAGTTAAAGGATTCTGTAAAAGAGAGTGTACATTTTAATATTGTAATATATTGATTACACTGAACTTGCATATGCAGTGAGTTTTTGACTGTATATCTAACACGCCATACTAATGAAAATACTCGCCAGCAGGGATAAACTACTTTGTTACATCACATGATTGTCAAGAGTCACATTTAAATTTTGATTTAAGTCAAACACTTAGATTATATTTCTTTTTCATCTATTTCTTTCCCAGTTGGTCCCAGCAGTTACAGAGCTTATAATAGCTGAACTGATGTACCTGCAATATGTGGATGGAAAGGAACCAATTTATCTCTACATCAATTCTACTGGAACAACTCGAGATGATGGAGAATCAGTGAGTCTCTATTTTGTGGTCTTATGCACCAGTAATCTCTTTCTATTAATCAGCTTCTTTTAAATAAATTTGTTGGTACAGAGGGTTTGGTTTTGTGACCTTTTATCTTTTGTAATAAATTACATTGCGATCTTTGTGTGACTTAGTTTTTTATGTTGAGCAACTGTATGGTGAATGTTAAATTGGTATTTTTCAGGTTGGAATGGAATACGAAGGTTTTGCTTTATATGATGCCATGATGATGCTGTCAAATGAGGTGAAGTATTTGATTGATATAAATATATAATTGCTTTCAAGGCTAGCATATCCATGTACCTGCACTCTGCAATCTTTGGGGTTTTGTTCTTTGATTTGCTGCCCAGCTTGTACTAAGATTTGCTACATTGGTGTACCTCTTACCTGCCATAGTGGAGTAAAAAGAAGAATAGGGACAAGATGTTCATATATGATAAACACATCATTCACCACAAATAGTATTCTCTTACTATGTGCATAAATTGTCTTTAAAGTTGTGGCTTTTGGAAAGTGACTTTCTTTGTAAGAGCCGTTGCTGTTCTAAATAAAGGCCCATAAACCCACACCACACCAAAAAAATTCGCAAAATTGGAGCTAGCGACCGCAACCATCCAATGTTTGGGTATTTTGGTGTTAAAGTTCAATGTATGCTGGGTGAAGAGTTATCATCTATTGAGCTTTATTTAATTTTTTGCTTTTGTTCTTTGAGAACATCCAGATATATACAGTTGCTGTAGGGGCAGCCATTGGTCATGCATGCTTGCTTCTTGCTGCTGGAGCTAAAGGGAAGCGATATATGATGCCTCATGCCAAAGGTACTTGGTCGTTATAGTTGTTACAACTCTCACTTTGATGATGTAGCAAGCTAACAAGTACCTTCTTTAACATACAGCCATGATTCAACAACCACGTGCTCCCTCATCTGGGTTAATGCAGGCTAGTGATGTTCTCCTTCGAGCAAAAGAGGTTAGTTTTTCAAATGCTTAGTTAGAATATTCATTTGTATTTATCTGCATGGGTCCCTTTCCTTCTTTATGTTCATTTCTATGTCCACCACCTAAAAGCCATACTTCTGCCCATTCATTAGGTCGTTTGGAGTTTTATGATATCGATACTTGTTTGTTAGACACGGTATTTCAACGTTTCAGAATAAGTTTGCTCAATTATTATAGTCCATATTTGGATTGTGCTTGGGTTTCTCTATAGCCTGGTTGCCGTTTATCTTTGCTATCTCTTTTTCAAATTGTTTTTGCATTCAATTTTATTCCTTGTTTCTGATTGCTTTTTACTGAAAGAATAGAAACTATATGTTAAAATAGTGGTTGTGGTGGCTGTTAAGGAGTTGCCTGTAGTATTTCTTTTGCTAATATTCTTTTAATAAACTCTATGGGCAGCTCTGCAGATTATCTTTGTTATTGAATTTGCTCGATCTGCTAGGGCCAGGCCAATTTGATCACTAGTACAATGAATAAACCCTTTCAATTAATTGCCTAAATAATTAGCCTTGTTTTTTTCTTAATGGTTGTTGCCTTGTTGGGGAGCTGTAGTGCTCAACACAAATAGTATTGGATTTGTTTGTTTTCCTAGGGAGCTTGAATTAGTAGACACAGAATGCTTTTTAGATGCATTGTGAAGTCAGAGTTGGTCAGTTGATCAGTTGGTCTTGTAGCTGTTTATATCAGGGCTCTTTTACTATACAAGCAATTCTACGTTGATGGCTAACCAGATTATTATTTGTTATTAGAGGGATTTTTGGAAATTTAGTAGAATACTCGGTGGAAAATTCAAAAGGATGAAACTTATGGCTTGTGCGTGAATGTTACAGAATTACTTCTTGTATGGTAGTTGTATACCTTGTTTTGAATATATTAGACGTAAGTTGATTAATGTTGAACTTTGATTGTTGTGAACGTGCTAAAAGTAGTGATGTTGAAAATGTCTTTGTGATGCATGCGGTAGTAAACCTTGAGCATCAGAGGCTAATTATTTACTCACTTATGTCTTTACAGGTAATTAAAAACAGGGACACTTTTGTTGATCTCATGGCAGAGCACACTGGAAATGTAAGCTTGATTAGTTAATTTCAGCTGAGAATTAGTCTAGTGCCTACAGATTTTTTGTCTGACTTATAGTGTGTGATCAGTCCAAAGAAACGGTTGCTCAGAAGATGAGACGGCCTTTTTATATGAACTCTGTCAAAGCTAGAGAATTTGGTGTGATAGACAAGGTAATACAGTCTTTCTAATTCCTCACCCTTTTCTGCTAATATTTCTCAGTTTTGTTATTTTTACTCAACAAAAAAGGTTACCTTGGAAAATTTTCTGTTTGCAGATTCTCTGGCGTGGACAGGAACAGATGATGTTAGATGTTGCTCCACCGGAGTATTGGGACAAAAATGCTAATATCAGAGAACTTGATCCAATGTGATTACTTTTGTTCAATGCAGTAGCAAGTCCACTTCGTGTAAGTAATTACTAGAATACTTCTTTTGCCTTCTGTTTATGGTCAGATTAAAAATTATCCTCAGTCCTGCAAGTCTGCAACCACTGAAACACTTCCACTTCTAGGATGCTAAAACATTTGAAACCAAGGATTTGTTTGGCACGACATTATTCATAAAAATAATATTGGCATCGTACTAGACGAGTCACGAGTAGGCAACATGTTTTGTTTAGCATTAATTTTTTCTTGCCCTGTCTCTTTAAGATCGCGTTTGAACATTGAATGCAGGCAAATTAGCACAAATCTCTCACAGTGCCCTGATATAGCATATTCAGTATTTTGCCAATATGAATTCAGATTAAAGCCAGTGGCGCCAAAAGTGGTTACAAGAGTTGGATTCGTTGCATATGATTCAAGGGGTGTATTAACTTGAGTTTATTGGGCCACTCTACTTGATCGCTCAAGCAAATTGTGCGGGCAAAATACTTGTTGAAATACATGTGCATATATGAATGTTGTTGCTATGCTTTAGTCTTGGGACAATGCACTGTTGGATCCATATGAATTAGGGTTTCAGTCTCCTGTTAAGCTATTTTGTTAAATTTGAGCAACAAAGGAACTAATGCCTTGCTCTACAACTATATTTCTAGGTGCTTGGTGTGGCACAGGGAAGTGTAGTTATAATTTGAATATGGACTTGAAACATATTCCCCAAATGAAAACAAAAAGGGCTAGGATTGGTATATGATTCACGAAAGATAGAACAATCTTGAGTTTATGTCTAATGGTTCAAGACGCACAATGGAAAAGCCAGCTTTACCTCCGTTAAGATATGCAAAGCATGTGATCGGTGGCAGATTAGAACGAGCTAAACAAGGGCGATCAACCTTACTCTACAAAATCTATAGCAATGCGATTGAAACGAAAATTCAACCAGGCACTATTCTTACCATCCCATTAATTTTTTTTTTTTGAGCACATCAATCCCATTAATTAGAAAATCATAAACAGGCCAAATATATGCTTTTGTTGAGAAATAAAAAGATAATTTCGGAAATTTAGGATCCGTTCGACAACGATTGATTATGATAAGTAACCTAAACGATTGATTATGATAAGTAACCTAAGGTCCCTCCCCCAACTTATCATACTTATCCCAAATCATATAAGTACCGGACCCGCCTAAAAATAAAAAAACTACCTAAATAAAATAAAAAAATTCCATGCACTACCCTTCAATCCTATCCATATCATTCATTCATCAAAATAAAAAACGTTTAACCGCTCTTGCTTCTCCCGATTCCTTCCTAGTCGCTCCTCTCGATCCTCCCTTCTCCGACCGTCGGCCCGTCGCCCGTCGGCCTGCCTTCTCCGACCGCGGTACGGTGCCTCCTCCTGTCGGCGCTCGCGTCCTCCACCTCTGCCGCTCGTGTCCTCCGCCACAGCCTGCCGCTCGCGACCTTCTCTGGTCGTCCTCCTGCCGCCGCTCGACTCCTCCGGCCGCCGCTTCCATCGCCGGTAAGTTACCGAACACATGCCTCCTCTTAACGGTTATTGTCTTACGTTGAAAAAAAATTAGGGCTTTGTGATCATGTTAGGGCTGAACGCATGTACGTTAGTAATGTTAGGGCTTTGTGATCATTATTCTATGTATCTTCTTTTAGAAAACAGATGCCAAAATACAAGTACGTTAGTAATGTTAGGGCTGAACACATGCCTTTCCTATGTATCTTCATTATTCTATTGGTTGTATATATTTTATGCTTCTTCATTGTCTACTATGTATCTTCATTATTCTCTGCCTTTCCTATGTATCTTCATTATTCTACTGGTTATATTTTACAGAATAGGTGTACTTAGTAGTATATGATTAAGGGATGTAATGGTCAAAACCCAACTCCAATTCTTCATGGCTAAGGTCAAAATCTCATAGAAGTCTAAGATCCCAGAAGGGAGTCCAACAATAAGCCCCAGATACAACCCAAGCTAGTAAAGCTGTTACATTAGTGAGGGGATAAACAAACGGGATCTGGGAAGGCGTGTTGAGATTTTCTTTTCCTTTTTGCAGAGAGCTGACCGGTTTATTTTTCTCAGCCCAATTGGAGCCCTTTAATAACAGCCCGGCCCAAATAATTGGCCCATAATATCAATTCTTCTGCTCATCGTTTATTCTTTCTTGCAGAAGAAGAAGAGATCCTGGCATTGCCCTGCTACTACTCGGACTCTCCGATATCTTTTTCCTCCGTTTCGTCTTCATAATCTTCTTCCGTTACTAGCTTCTCTATACGAAGATGGCAACAGCTATGGTTGAAGATTCGAACTTTGAAGAGGACCAGCTCGCTTCCATGTCCACCGAAGACATTAATAGGGCTTCGCGGCTTCTGGACAACGAGATCCGAATCCTCAAGGTTTAAATTTCTCTATCTCTCTTCCTCTTTTCATCAGTTCTAGTTGAATTCCTTTGAGAATCGTTCAATTGAGACCTTTCTCTAAGCCGCTTTATTGCAATTGGAAGTCCAATCCAATTTTATTATGTAAACTCATGTTATTGCGATTTCGTTGGTGCAGGAAGAAGTGCAAAGAACGAGCCTGGAGTTGGATTCGTTCAAGGAAAAGATCAAGGAGAACCAGGAGAAGATCAAGCTTAATAAGCAGCTTCCTTACTTGGTCGGCAACATTGTTGAGGTATTGATGGGTTCAAAATTCTAAATGCTATTGTCCGATACTCTATTGTTGCTGATTGATGTATGTTTCTTAACAATGCTTGGTAGTTTGGGGCTGGGATATTGTGGATGACATAGAAACTAAGTTATTCTCATATCCCATCGCTACAGGTTGATTGTGTTATGGTGGAAATTAGGGTTTCTAATGTCTGAGTTTTGGATCTAGGATAGTTGTATCCTTCATCAACTAGAATGTCTAGACAGCAGAAAATTAGGGTTTTTGGCTGAATTCCTGACCTGGATGCATAGGGTAGAAGGGGTGATATGGCCTTGTGCCTCAATTGCTCAAGGTATGGGACGTGGGACATGGGTTTGATTAGGACAATGGACTCTCCAACCTCATAGGATATCTCGTAGGGTTGGTTCTTCCATAATCCCTGTATCAAGGGACAAGGTGTCTGCTGGCCAATGATGTTTGAACTTTGAACTTATTTTTCTCTTTAAAACTAGTCAATTGATCAATGTCAAATTTCAACTGTGCTGCTTATTTATATATATGTAGCATGCTGAATTGAACTGGCTACTTCTGTGCCTGATATAGATTTTGGAGATGAATCCTGAAGACGAAGGAGAAGAAGATGGTGCAAATGTTGATCTCGACTCCCAACGGAAGGGAAAGTGTGTTGTACTTAAAACATCTACTCGACAGGCATGTTTACCTTATGGTCTATCTCAATGTTTATAACTAAGTTTCACCCCTCCCCTCCCTTACTTTTTTCTTTGTAATATGTTGTTCATGTAGCCTTTAGGTTCATTAAAATGTGCACTCTAATCTTCTATTGAAATGAAGCTGTTTTGATAAGTTCTGTTAAATTGTATGATCCAGTGAATTTTATTTGATGCTTGTTAAACTGGGCGAAGGAAAAATTACATTTGTGATTACATATTCTCTTATTTTTTGGGTGTTGTCATTTTTTCTGTCAAATCCTTTTGATTGAAAATCAGGGATTTTTTTTTTTTCAATTCTATGACATTTTATTTTTGTCTACCTCCATTTTTCTGCAAAGGACTAATTGTGGATCTATACTTTCTGCTGCAGACTATCTTTCTTCCTGTTGTTGGACTAGTTGATCCTGATAAGCTAAAGCCAGGGGATTTGGTTGGTGTGAACAAAGATAGTTACTTGATTTTGGATACACTCCCATCCGAGTATGATTCTCGGGTTAAGGCTATGGAAGTTGATGAGAAACCAACAGAGGATTACAACGACATTGGAGGGTTAGAGAAACAAGTAAGCCTTTCATATTTGTTTAGTTGTTTTTGTATTAAATGTCTTGTCTTCCACAGTTATCTTAAAATAAATGAATTTCTTTTCCAAAATTTTCTTAACAGATACAAGAGCTGGTTGAGGCTATTGTTTTGCCCATGACACATAAAGAACGGTTTCAAAAATTGGGAATCCGTCCTCCAAAGGGTGTGTTGCTGTATGGACCTCCTGGCACGGGAAAAACTTTGATGGCCCGTGCTTGTGCTGCACAAACAAATGCTACTTTCCTTAAACTTGCTGGACCTCAGCTTGTTCAGGTATAACTTGCTTCTGCCTTGCAAAGTCAAACTTAGTCCATAATCCTTGACAAAAAAAACAAAGGAAAACAATGAGGGAAGAAAATAAACTTTAATTAGATGACACTAGCTTTGTACCCTGTTTTCAATGAAGCATGGTGAACTTCTTAGCTCCGAGTTTTCCAGTTTTACGTTAATATTATTAGAACTTGTGCAGTTATATATCATAGGACAGTCAATATGGATATACCATACTTGTCAATAGCTCTCGTAACTGGCAAAGCTCGACAGCTATATAAGCTGTGAGGGAGATGCAGCCCACCCGGATATAACGCTGTTTGTCAAAATGCTAGTATTACTTATATTTTAATTTGGACGTATAGAGGCTATTTTTATTTTTGTGCATTTGGCATGTTCTGATTCTGTTGTCCCTACCTGATATGCCTGACTCTCTCGTATTCTGATTTGGTTGAAGCTATTTCTAATGCTGTTTTGTGCATTTGGCATGTTCTGATTTGGTTGTCCCTACCTGATATGCCTTATGGACATTAGCCTCATCATCTGTATCAGACTATCACTCTTAGCCCGCTTGAAAAGCAAATGTTTTATTGAGTTAAGCATTCAGCATTGGGATTGATTTGACCAGTGGTCATTTGGTAAACATTAGGATTGAGTTGTACATGTGTTGTAGAATGTTCAACCATCTGATTGTCATAGTTCTTTTTATGCACTATGAATTTTCTCTAAATTGGTTCCCTTTTCTGTTTGTAGATGTTCATTGGAGATGGAGCAAAGCTTGTGCGTGATGCGTTCCAGCTTGCCAAAGAAAAGGCACCTTGCATTATCTTCATTGATGAAATTGACGCTATTGGTACCAAACGTTTTGACAGGTATATCCTTCTTCTTAAACAATATGCAACTGCTTGAACAAATATATGCTGTGTTACCTGTTCACACTGATTGTGTTATTTTGTCAGCTTTTTCATACTCATGTTTCTGAAAGTGGTTATCTTACTGTTGCAGTGAGGTCAGCGGGGATAGGGAGGTTCAAAGAACTATGTTGGAACTGCTTAATCAGCTTGATGGATTTAGTAGTGATGAGAGGATCAAGGTCAGAGGTCTTGCTTTGATTTTGTCTTGATTATTGAATTTGTAGCAGGACTTCTATTTATGTATTTCTTTGTTTGATTTTTACAGGTCATTGCTGCTACAAATCGTGCTGATATCTTGGATCCTGCCCTGATGCGTTCTGGTAGGCTGGACCGTAAAATTGAGTTCCCTCATCCCACTGAAGAGGCAAGAGCTCGAATCTTGCAGGTTTGTTACCACACCTTACCTATTTCAAATTGTTTCTGCATCTGCCTTTTGTTTTATGTGCCAAATCAATTTCACATATTCAATGCATCCTGAAAATGCATTAGGCACTTGCATTAGGTAGTGTTGCATGGGCTTTCGTTGTGTTGGCAAATCAATTTCACAAATTCCATAATCATCTTTCAAATCGATATTGTAGATCCACTCAAGAAAAATGAACGTTCACCCAGATGTGAACTTTGAGGAGCTAGCTCGTTCAACTGATGACTTCAATGGCGCTCAGCTTAAAGCCGTTTGTGTTGAGGCCGGCATGTTAGCTCTTCGAAGAGATGCTACTGAGGTAACTTTCACTCTCCTTGTGTCCTTGTGAATTTTACAAGGTGCAGTTAGTTGCTAATGGTTACTTCCACCTTGCTTTTTTCAGGTAAACCATGAAGATTTTAATGAAGGTATCATTCAGGTTCAAGCCAAGAAGAAGGCTAGTTTGAACTACTACGCCTGAATATACTGCTGCTTTCATTACGTATTCAGGATTCCTACTTTCTAGTATTTCAGGATTTCTCTGCTTCTTGCTTTTAAACTGTTTCACATGCCTAAATTTCAGTTGTTTGATGTACTATGGTGTACATTTAATGAACTTGGGCTTGCTCTACTCTTCGGCTAAATTAAAGAGAAAAAAACAAGTTAAGAAAAAAGGGAAATTCGCTTGTTAACCCGAAGTTTTGCATTTCCCCTTCGGCTAATTTTGCGTGGTAAGGTAACTAATAATTTTGATTTAAAATTAATGAAAACAAAAGTTTACTAAATAAGGAAAGTAAATTTTATTGGGTGTCCTTATGACACATAATAAAAATTTAAAAAATGAACTCCTCACAAAACTGTCCATTCTCGTGTCCCTAGATGGTGAAATCGTGGTGAAAACTTCTAACAAACCTCTCCATTCTATTAAATCGCATAGTGATAGTACCGGAGAAAAGACACCTTTGTACCCCACCGAAGTGACCGAACCAAAATGATGGAAATAAACATCTCACATAGCATCCAACCAATGGAGTTTGTCATAACCTTTCTTCAAATTCACCTACAAAAGCATCTATCCTTTCAAACACGTTTGTTCGTCGTGGAAAGAACAACTTCTTCAGTCAAAATAATATTACCAATAATCATTCTTTTAGAACGAAAGCTTATTTCTATAAGCCCGAGAATCTTTGGGAGAATATGAGCATAAATGAATAGTAGATATTATAATGCAAAGTTGTAATATTGCTTTAAAGTCCGTTTGGATAGACTATTTCCACATTTAATACATACTGTATTTTACTTAATACAGATTGTAATGTGCGTTTTATTTTAATGCAAAATGACATTTTAATGTTTGCTATCAAAATATGCCCCCTGTTGCATCATGGAATTTTGGGGTTTTTTTAACGTTCAATTGCTGTAGTGTATACTAAAGAATTTTATATAAACCCTAACTCCGAAAAAATAATAGTAGAGTTGACAAAAGTTGCAAAGAAACGAATGACAACCAAATTTTGATTTCATTGATAATAAGAAGGATTTTGGTCTTTAATTTTCAGTGAGATTTATTTGTACAATTTAATAGGAAGAAAAAGAAATTTAGATACAAAAATAAAAGTTGTATAAATTTATTGATATATAAATAGGTTAATATTTTAAGAGACACATAATTAATTTTGTAAAATTCCAGAGACGTGTAGATAATTATCCCTACACTCTGACCTTGACATTTTTTTTTTACCCTTTTTGGTCGTTTTCACTAGATTTTTTATATTGATAAGTTATCTTGAAATCAACTTAAAAGGGTATGAATTTTCCGATCTACACGAGGGAAAGAAATTGCGAACGAACTTTGACCCACACTATATCAGCCAGAAACCATGCTTATTCCTTATCAAAAACAAAACTAAAAAACACCTTATATAAAAGGAAAAAACAACGGAAAAATAAAAGCATCTACAATGGTGAGTTTTAGATCAAATTTCTTATTCTACTTTTTATGTCACATAAGCATAAAAACTCTTGTTTTGAAACATTGAGTTTTGGTAAGTTTCTTATATATTTCTTAAAGGGTCCCACTTGACTTTTTTAAATATATAAGAGGAGTAAATAAAAAAAACAAAGTAAAAAAAAGGATGGAGATAATGGGAATGGGTAAGATGCAAAAAAACATTATTAGCCATAATGGAGAAGTTTGTGTCATGAGGAGTCCACCTGACACAAAACTTGATCCGATTTGACCGACATAAAACCTGACTCAACACCCAAAAAAAAAGGGAAAATATTTATACAAGAGATTTTTTTACCCAAACCGGTTTGACCAGAATCCGAAATCATTCCGAATCCGAAATTAACCCGTAACCGATTATTCTAAATGTATTAGTGCAATATTACGCAATATCGAAAGTAACCTGACTTGAAATCATTCGATAACCCGAAGTTACCCAATCTGATATCCACCAAAAAAACCGAACTCACCCGAGTCAAGAGTATTTGACCTAAAATAACCAATACTTTGAATTTAATGACCATATTTCATTAACTATCTCATACATACTTGTAAAAAACACACAATATCATTTAATTAATTATATAATAAAGAATTAGATGAAGTGATGAGGGACCATCTGTCAAGCCTCCACCAAGCACGCCCATTTTATTTGATGGACCATTGACCCGAGCTAGCGCCAAGAAGCTCCAACAAGACATGCTTGGGTTCATAGGCTATGATGTGGCTAAAGAGGCTAGAGACACCAAGGAGCCGCAGTCCAAGGCCGTGAGCCTCTTAAGTGCCAACATTGGACAAGGCGTTCTAAGCGTTCCAGCCAAGGCACCGACGAAGGTCCTCCCGTCGCTCCTTAGGACGACGCCGCGCCAGCACCTTAGCGCGCTCCATTTGGGTTGTTGCTTATGTAGGCCACTACCTATCTTTTATTATTATTATTTGTGTTATTTTCTGGGATTGTAAATTTGTAAGGACATATAAATAGCTCCTAGGTAGTTATTTTGAAGGTAGACAACTCATTCACAAGTGTAAAACTGATTTCTCCTTAGAGAAAGAAGAGAGCTTTGAGCTTGCAAAACCGTGGTGTTCTTGCAGCTTGGTTTGCCTTGGATTGTGTCAACTTCATCTAAGTTTGGTGCTTTACCAGTAACCACAAGCATCCTTCTAGTGCTTCAAGGATCTGTCCTTGATTGTGTGGGATTGTACAAGGTTGGTCTTTTTTTTCATTCAATTGAGTTCTTATTGCTAGAGCAATAGGGGTCTTCTTGTTGTTTCGATTGGTTGATCTTATTTCTATTTGAGTTTGGTAGCACATCCATTCATCTAGGTTCTTGTCCATTTGAGTCAAGGGTCTATTTGTTATCTTTTGTTGTTGATCTTCATCTATCCTTTTATTTTGTTCTTGTTTCCCTATTGTTCTTCATTTCCATTGTGTCTTGGTTCTCCATTTCTGACCATCTTTCCTTCTCTCCTTGTCTGATTTGTTGTTTGTCGAAGATCGGGCACCAAGCGGCTTAACCCCGCATCATGAAGATTAGTAGAACTTTACTTAAGAAAGCCACTTTGAAATATAGATAAGACATTAGAAGAGAGGGAGGGAGTAAGCACCTTATAGGTTTTATTCGTACTCTTTATTTGTATAAATTTTACAATGGATAATGCATCTATTTAAAGGCCAAATTTTACAATGGCCCATTTGATAAAAATGCATGGGCAAACAATATCGTGCTTATATCCCATTTTCATAATGTATACGCTCAGACGGTTATAATATCTGTCACGATTGTTTTAACCCATACAATGACCTTCTTTTTTTTATTGAAAACATTTCTCGAGTTCCATTATTTTCATCCTTAGGTAATTTTAGTTCTGTTAGAAATTTCATATATATGTCTGTACCCAATGACCCATATAAATATGCAATCACAAAATTTTATAAGACGCATTTGTAGTTTTTCAAATATCATCATGCCAATTAGGAATCTCAATGTAGTTGCGTCGATTATAGAAGAGTATGTCTCCTCATAATCAATTCCTTGAATTTGAGTGAAACCTTAGGCTACCAGCCTTGCCTTATATCTAACGATTTTATTTTTCTCGTTTCGTTTTCGTACAAAAACCCAATTGTAGTCGACTGGCTTTATATTCTTTGATGTACGAACAACAGGCCCAAAAAATTCTCACTTTTCAAGCATTTGTAATTCTATTTGAATGGTATCTTTCCATTTTGGTCAATCCTTTCTTTGACGACATTCGTCTACTAATTCTGGATTAAAATTATTATCTTCAATCATAATGTCAATAGTCACTGAGTAGGCAAATATCATCGGTACTGATATCCTTTCTATTCCATTATATGCCCGTGCATACATAATTTGTCGATATCTCAAGATTGTCAATATTCTTATTATCATTGAGAGTATCAACTTCAAGATATTTTCATTTTCAATCTCATTGTCTTGATCATTGTGATCATGACTCGTTTTGGCTTCTTTTGTCATACCTTTTTTGTTCTTTGGTTTCCTTGGTTTCAAGTCCTTTGAACCTAGAGGCCTACCACGCTTTGGATGTGTTGTGGACTCATTTGCAATGAACGTATTAGGTTGTCCAACATGTATTTCAATCCTAATAGGAGCATTTGTTGCAAGGATATGTGACTTTCTTACCTTCTTTGTATTAGTGATAGCATCTGGTAACTGAATTGCGACATTTTGCAAATGTATGATCCGTTGTACTTGTTATATACACATTTTTGTTCTCGGATCCAAATGAGATAATAATGTTGCATTCCATGTGATCTCTTTTGCATAAGGGTCCATCCTTTTCTTATCTCCCCCTAAGTTCGGTAATGTACTTTCATCAAAGTGACAATCAACAGGTGTTGTTGTGAATAAGTCACCTGTTGTAAGTTCGAGATATCGAACGATTGAGGGGGATTTGAAACTAACATAGATTCTCAATCTTCTTTATGGACCCATCTTTGTACATTGTGCCAGATACAAATTGCATTGGAGAATGCTCATTGTTTGCACTTGATCTTAATCGAATCAATGTTGCACATTGTAATATAGCATGTCCCCATGCAGATGATGGTAACTTCTAGTTCATTAACAATGGTCTAGCAACTAATTGTAATCGCCTTACTAATGATTCAACGAGACCATCTTGTGTATGGACATGAGACACTAGATGATCTATATCAATTCTAATTGACATGCAATAATCATTGAAGGTTTACGATGTAAATTCTCCGACATTATCAAGTCGAATTTCTTGATTGCATAATTCGGGAATTGATCTCTCAACCGAATTATTTGAGCAAGAAGTTTAGCAAATGCAGCATTCCTGGTCGACAATAAACTTACATGTGACCAATGTGTAGATGCATCAATTAGGACCATAAAATATCAAAATGGTCCATATGGTGGAGCAATTGGTCCGCATGCTGGATTTTCACTTGCAATTTTATTTTTAGAAAGTATGATTATTACCTTTCCACGTGAGCAAGTAGTGAAATTAAGATCACTGGTTGGGAGAATCTTAACGTTCTTTAATGGATATCCAAGTGAGTTCTTTATGATTTTGTGCATCATTACTAATCTTGGGTGACCCAAGCAATCATGCCACAATGTGTATGCAGTTCGGTCAATTGACCTTATAGCCCATTGACCTCAAATTGACAAATATATGTATGATATACTATAGTTCGGAAGCTTGCGTGAACATTTTCTCAAGAATCTGTCTATGACCAAATTCATATTTATAATGCATAAATATTTACTCCCATTTTCATTCAAGGTTTCCATATGAAACCCAATTTGACACACATCTTTAAATTCGTTAAATTCCTTTGAGATTTAATCGAGTAGAGTGCATCATTTATTATTAACTTTGTTCCTCTTGGGAGTAACACGCGTGCTCTTCCATAACCTTCAATCAGTTTCAACACACCAGATACCTTACTGACATTTGCTTCAAGAGATCTTAATTGTGTGAAGAGTTCTTTGTTTCTCAAGATGGTGTGTGTTGTTGCACTGTGTAGAAGACATTGCTCCTTTTCATTGAGTTTCACTTTAGATGCTTCCATGCTTTCTATGTAAAGAAAGAAAAAAAATCAATCCATTAATAAGAAAGATCCATATTCATTACACAACAATATTTATATTATACAAAGTCTGTTATACAAAATCTATTATACAAAATCTTAGAAATGATAATAAAGATATCATACGATATGCGAAAATAAAAGATATCAGAAATAAATGTGAGCAGTATAGATAATTAGAGGCTAGTGTTTTTGCTTAATCCCATGAGCCAAATTCATCATTATTATCAAGATTGAGAAAATCATTGGCATCTAGACTAGTCAATGAGACTTATCCACATCTTCATTCTCGATCGAGTTGGCCATGGTAGCCTTTTCTTTATTTTTGTCAGCTTGGTATAACTTCACAAGATGTAGAGATGTACGACATACCTTTGACCAATGACCAGTGATGTCACATCTATAACATATAGATTTGGATTTTTGGGCGGATCCTGATGGACCCGTCTAGACCTTTTGCTTTCCATTCCCCTTGTAGCCATTGTTCTCACAATTATAACGTTAGTTGTAACCTAGACCACGACCACAAACAAAGTTATTCCAACCATGACCGTGACTACGTGCATGGTTACATCCACAACCACTATTGAAGCGGTATTGTTGAAATGCCCTTTTTATAGTGTTTGCTTCTTGGACTATTGTTGAGCGAGTAAGATTGAGGTTGTATTTCTTCATCAAAAGCTCATTGTTCTTTTCAAGTAATTAACAACACTTTCAACAACAAGTCAGAATATCTCTCAAAACCTCTTTCTCTATATTGTTGTTATAACAACACATTAGAGGCATGCATTATGGGGAAAGTTTTCTCCAACATTTCTTCTTGGATAATCGCTTGCCCATATAGTCTCAATTAAGAGATGATTCTATGAATATCACTATTATATTCAATGATAGACTTGAAGTCTTGGAAATTTATATCGTTTCATTCATCTCGTGCTTGTGGGATCAAGATTTAATTTTGATGGCCATAACGCTCATTTAGGCTATCCCACAATTCAACCAGCTCATCCACAAACATGTATTCTATTTTGAGACTTTCATGAATGTGGTTTTTACCTTTTCTTGTGGGGTGGAATTATTTTCTGTCTCACTTGTTCTTTCGAGGCCATTTTCCTTTGGGCTAGTCAAAGCATCAACCCTCTATTCGAGGTATTTTTGACCCGACAAGTCAAGGATTTCAATTTCCCTTTTAGTGATACTTGTCATCTTAATTACTACAAAGAATTATATATTAACATAGACAAAAGCAACTAGGAATGTATATGTAGCTCATAAACATATATGGTATGATGAGATTAAATAATTTAGTCATGGTGTACGTTATTATTATGTCAACATATATAGGCATGTAATTAGTACGTGTATAACATATGAATGATAGCTTTATATAACGAATGCTTATAGCATGTAAATAAATGACGAGAATTATTGTAGTAAACAAATAGTATAAGCATCAAAGCGGTAAACGAATGATAAATGCATGAGATATATAAGATAAATGCAAAAGTATACTAAAAAGTAAATTTGCGGGAACGGTTATAAAGTCTGGTTCCCTTTTAATCCTTTTATCCTCATGCATTCATTTTTACTTTTACTACCTCCACCTTATCTCCTCCATCTAGTCTTCCTCTTCCACCCCCCATCCATTTTCAAGTCCATGGCGACGACGACATTTTATGTCGCATTAAGGCCAATAATGATCGGTTTTTAACCGAGCTATTCATTTATCTTGCTCTTATCGCGATTATCTGTATTGCACTCATAATCATTTGGGTAAGAAATTCCTCACAATACATTTGGTGAAATCAAATATTGTTGAAAGGGAATTAAAGTACAAAACCAAATAAGGTAAACAAATCTTATATTTTGTTTGTATCTTATTAAATCTAATATAAACATGTTTCCATTTTCAGTTTATAACATTTTAGATTCAAAAAATTAAAAATGAGTTTCTGATGTAGAAGATACTAAATTAGGTAACTACAAAGCATATTCCTCAAAACGATTTTATAAACTTTTTGCATGAATTTAGGTAGAAAGAGATAAATTCATACATTAAAAGAGGTAAAAGTGATTAGGTATAATGTGCAAGAATTTACCAAATATTGTGTTTGTAAAAGCTATGGACTATATATACGAACTAGATATATAATTAAGAAAATATGAGATCTTTACTTTAATGGAAAGAATATTCTTTTTAATCAAAGCTTCGAAAACATATAGCTTAAACCAAGATCCAATCAATCAATATATATTATAAAACACGGTCGTTTTAAGCCACCACGTTGAGTCTAACCTCGCTTGATTTTAATTATTCTTTTCAACTGAAATAGATAATAACAACTTTATATCTTTTATTTTCCTTAATTATCTAATCCTCAATGTTATCTTTAAAACCATACTATCTATCTTTAATCTTATTTTCTTATAGAACTTTATCTTAAATTTTCTTTTATAAAAGATAAAACCACTCATGCATGTGGCTTAGAATATGAAAATCGAGCCACTAATTAGTACTATTGTTTTATCTTTAATTTCAACTAATCTCTTTAAAATCATACTCCTTTAATTTATTTTATCTTCAATTGTTGTTTTCCTTAATTAAGCAAGTGAGGTTAATTATATTAAACAATGGTTCTGAAAGTCATTCAGCTTTACAACTAGTCTCTTTGATTTTTTAATTTTTTTGCTCAAAGAGACATTGAATAAAAAAATGGAAGTCATATAGCTAACATTTACTTAATTAATTTTGGAATTTATAAAATTATAAAGTTTATATATAAACATTTTATTCTCATCCCACCTTATATTTTTTTATAAATTGTTTTTTAACAGTTTCTATTAGTTTCCTAATATTTTCTATACCAACTTTTTTTAGATTCAGAATATCATAATCTTTGAAATGTATTATATTTTAATAAGATATTTTTTTGGGTCTATTCATACATATAGAGAAAAAATATTATTCATCAAATATTATGATTAAAATAACTACGTGTTTAATTTAGATATATCAAGGTTGTGTTTTGCATACCAAAACATAAGTAAATATAAATTGCATAATAATGTATTTTATTGAGTATAAATATAAGTACGTGATTTGCTTAATAACATATTTTTAATCAACCATTTAAAAATTAAACCTTCTAATATTCGATGAAACCAAATTATGTAAAAAAATTTATTATACATTTCACATTAATATTATATTTATTATATATCGAAAAATAAATTTAAAAATACAAGTAGTGCATGTCACGATGGGTACAACTAGTATATGTAGGCTTACATATACATAGTTTCATCATATAGAAAAAACAAAAATATTTATTCTAATGAAAATTTTGTTTTCAAAAGCTACGAAAGTCAAACGTGTATATATATATATTATTAAAGCTTAAAGAAAGATCAGTTAGTAATTAGATAATCGTGTTGATAACCTATATAATAAAGAATTAGAAGAAGATTATTAGAACTTTACTTAAGAAAACCACTTTGGAATATAGATAAGACATTAGAAGGGAGGGAAGGAGTAAATACGTTATAGGTGGTATTTACTCTTTGTTGTACAAACTTTATGATGGATGGTGCATCTATTTAAAGGCCAAAGCTAGACAAGAATAACCACAAAGGTCAAGGTTAGCAAGGTGAATAATTCATCATTTTCTACTTAGGGTAATTACCCTAAACCCATGTGTTTCTTATGCATCTTCTAGATGAATATGTTTGTGTTCTTACATTAATAAAATAGTTTAGATACATTAAATATATATTTATACACAAATAAATATTTTATTTATAAAAAAATCTTATTATAATTAAAATTTTGAATTTAAATAATATATTAGAAAATGATTGGTAAAGGTAACAATACTAGGACAAACATCATCATTCAAATATATAGTCAAATCGAAACTCGACTCAATTCGAAAACTAGTTGAATCGAAAACTAAATAATCCGATCGAAATTGACCCAAAAACCTGACTTTACCTGACTATTTGAATACACAATCTGAAATCATCCAACCCAATCTAACCCGATTCTTAAAATATCTAAATCTAACCGGAATCTGGATTGACCCGAATCCATAATAACCCGACACGACCCACCCGATTGACAACCCTAAGGAGGACTATCGCCAGAAGTGGTGTTTGATACAAATTCTTAGTTTTCATATTTTTTCTACAATTATTTTAGTTTCTTTTCATTTTTAATGGTTTAAAATTAGAGCATTTACAATGGAGAAATTTTGAAGATAAAATTGACCAAAACTAGCGGTCAGGCCCGTGCATACGCACGGGTTTATATTATAAACAAATTTTGTACGGAGTATGTAGAATTTTTGAATTATGTGTTTTATTAAACATAATTTAAGCATATTGAACTATTTCACATATAATTTAATTTAGTGTATTATTGAATTATTTTTTAAACATATTTTTATTGAATTATTTTGTTGTAACAACTTCTCTTGTATTCAACTACACTTTATATTAAATTTATTGAAAAAGACAATAAGTTGAAGGACAATTTTAAAAGGTTATTAAAATTTCAACAATCTCTTTCTTTTGTCATATAGTTTGTATAAAAACATGTGAGTATTATTTTTTCCTACTCTATATGCTTATTTATTGATTTATAGATGGATATATGTATATATTTAACATTTAAAATAATATTTTAGTAGATTTCGTGCTATAATCTGCCAGTTGGAGTAATAAGTAATATATTAAAAGTAAAATTCAAATAATCTATAATATTGAAAGTGAACAACAAATATTGGTACCTTCCTACAATTTTGTAACATTATAATAAAAAACTATATTTGAATATCTTCATACAATTAAAATGATGCACCAACTTAACTTAGATTAATGATTAATATTATATATATCGAAGGTAAGACGAAAATGATATATAATATTGGAATACGTTTGCATTATTACAACCTAGCCTACCAATAATTGATGTTTGATATGTGCATAATTTCGAAGTTTCTAACCATTAAGGCTATGTTCGGTACTTGTTTTTTCTGAAGCGGGTTTAGCTAGAAGAAGCAGAATCGACCAAAAAAATGCCCCCTTTGTACCCCCAATGGGGCTGGCTTTCCGCTAGCGTCTCGCTTGTTCCGCTCTCCGCTACCTATAGTGTCAAACAAACCCTAAGCTACACATAAATATATAAATTAATTTTTTTTAATTATGCGTATATATAAAAAATTATGACTAATGCATAATATTGATTTCTTTTTTGTGTTTTATGTTCTTATAAAAAAATCATTTTATTTATTATGTAATACTACTATTAAGATAAATGTGTCATAATGGCATTTAAAAAAAATGATCTATCATATTCAACTTAAAAAATAATATTTGACTATATTTGCATTACAACCTAGCTTACCAAGTAAAGTTTTAAAACTATCTATAAAATAATTAAAAGGTGAAAAATTAATTCTCATGTGTGATAAGTTCATAATTTAGAAGCTTTTTAACCATTAAGTCATATAAAAATATAAAAATAATTTTAATTATAAGTGTATATAAAACTTTGTGACCAAATACATCATATTGATTACTTTTTACATTCTCAATATTTTTTTATGTTTTATGTTCTTATGTAAAAATAGTTTTCTTTATTAAGTAATATTAATATTAACATTAATGTATCATGAAGACATTTAATATCCCCTCATGTATACATTCTCAATAATATTAAGCAAGATATCAGCTTGCTAGGGATTTCAGTAGATTTGGCTTAGTGCAGGAAGAACTGGAGGGAGAGAATCAAGGTGATGGATAGCTAGTAGCCGGGTTGGCGAAGCAGACTTGTTAGCCTAAAGGTTTAAGCATTGGCGTTAGTTAGCTAGTTTGTATTTTCTTAAGTTTTCTTTAAGTCTTTTTCAGTTGTAGTCTTTGGATGTTTGGAAGCGTTTGTCTTGGGTTTTTTCGGGCGTATTCCATCTAGGTCTGGAATACCCCCATCCTGACCCCCCAGATCTTGCTTTTGCGGGACTACCTGGGTAAATGTTGTTGTTGTACACAATTTTATATATGTAGTATGCATATATATAGTTTTCAAATAATCACTTATTGTATTCATTTTTTAGTTTTCTATAGGAAACAAAATACTAATTTATCCATTAATAATACAATAGTTTGGTTTTTTAAAACAATTATCTTTTTATTCACTTCTTTATAATCATTAATGTGTCATGATGACATTAAATACCCCTTATTAACATAAAGTTATAAACATAGTTTTATATTTTATATGAGACATAAAACACTAATTATTATACATGTCTAATAAAATAGTTTTTTCTAAGACAAAATTTATAGTTTTAAATATCAATATAGTTTTCAAATGATCACTTTTTATATTCAATTTTTAGTTTTTAATACAATAATGTGTTCTTTCAAATGATAACTTTTTGACAAAAGAAGAAATTTTTCAAATCATCATTTTTTGTATTTACTTTTTACTTTTATATATTAAACAAAATATTAATTGTTATACACTTCTACTACAATAGTTTATTCTTTCAAATTAGAATCTTTTTATTTATTATTATGCTCATTAATGTGGCATAGGAGCATTAAATGTCCCCATGTACACAAAATTATATATATAGTATAGATAAGGTTCTATGAAAGAAATTGTCCTTCCCTTTTCTTCTTTTATTGTAACATAAAAGAAATTTTTCCTAACATATAAAAGAAATTCTCCTAACATAACTCTGATTATATTTGTTTTCTTTTTTAGTAAGATTTTTTTTGGGTGAATTTTGAGTAAGAAATTTTCACAATTTATCGCTTCTGAATGCTGGGTTTCGCTATAGTCAAACTCTGACTGGCGTCTGGTTTATTACAGCACTTGGGAAAATGAGGAAAGCTAATTTAACCCATTCAATGCTAGAGTGTAAAAAAGTAAAAATAAGTGGGGGTAATAATCTATTATTCTCTGGCTTGTTTAGATAGCTACGTCATCTTATCGAAGACTCCTCCAACCCCCACAAATCCACCCCCACCACCCACAGCTTTTACTTTCACCAATTCCTCTCCTCCGATCCCTAAATTCGATCCCATTTCTGAGCTAATCCAATTCACATGCAACAAATTCGAACCGTATAACGATCAATCAATTTGCGATTTCCGTTTCTGTGCTTATCTCCCAATTATCCGTTTCGTCTTGTTGGTTATCATCATTGCAATTCCGAGTTAGGGTTCTTTGTTCGGTTAGCAATCGGGAGCTTGCAGTATGGGGTTGGAGGAGACGGAATTGATCGACGATGATGATTCTCCGGCCGCCAAATCCTCGATGTCGTCCAAGGCTTCGTGCTCGATTTGTCTTGAGCTCGTCATCTCTAATAAAGAGCGATCTTGCGTTCAGCTAATATGTGGACATGAATTCCATCTCGGTACGCGCCTGTTTCGTCTGGATCTAGTTTTTGATTCGCGTGTTATTAGGATTTGCGATTTTTGGCTGTTTTGGTTTTTGGAGCTGATTGCTTGGTGTATCTTGGCCTGGTAGCGTGATAGAGTTGTTTGCATTTTCCATTTCAATCTGTGGAATTTGTCCATTTTTGGTAAATGCTGTCGATTTGTGCTTATCAGCTGCCAGTTTTGGTTAAGATTGTGCTACATGGTTTTTGGCGTATTGCCAGCTAGCAATTCACAGCTTTAGGCCTTCGAAAGCAGGAGAGGAAATAAGAAATTGGTTGCAAAATAGGAGGGAGCAGTGATATTGCAAAGGAGTGCTCATTGAGCTTGCATCTATGGAGTTTGGATCTAGCTATAACAGCAAATAAGATGTGTGTAACAATGATCGTTCTCAATTCTGGCAAGTGACATAAATTGCAATTTAATCTCTCGTTCAAGAGAACTACACAACTCCTAGTGGTTGCTTCTGGCTTAGCTTGGGACTAGCAATCAGTGAAACAGATTTGTAGTGGCTTACCTTCCAAGTAACATAGCTGTGTAGTTCTTTAAGCACCAATGCAGAGCTTGTTTTGAAGCAGATGCTAGAATTATATTTACCTCCTGTTGGATGTCATTTTGTGTTGACAAAACTCAGAACACCATTTTTAAGATTCACCTGTGTGTCCGTCACTAGAGTATCCGAGAAATAGCCACGTTTGCCATATAATCAAATCTTGTGCGATCTGTTACTTTGTGTTGTGTGAAAAATGTGTGCTAGTGGCTGAATCCTTTGCTTTTTGGAAGGAACTGAAGTACCTCTTCCTAGAGTTCATCTCAATCAATTTTACGTTTTGAAGTGAAAACCATAACTAGTACTTTCTAGGTGATTAGTGTGGATACTTTTTTTACTTTTATAAACTAAAGCTGTTTTAGCAAGTTTAAGAGATGCTATATTTATTTATTTATTTTTCTTTCCCTTAACACACTCCTCTGCATCTTAGGTCCACCTCCCCGATAATTTCTTGAACAATATTGGCATCGGTTTTTCTTCATTATGCTATTATCCCATTGTGGCTACTTCTTTGTAAGCAATTTCCACTTGATTTGTTCTTTTAAATTTACAGAAATTGACCAACTTTTTAATCTAGCTGCACTTTGGTTTGAGGTGTCTTGTTTTTCAATATGTTGACATATACATGTGGTCGAAGTTTGATTTCTGAGGGGAGGTGGTTGAAGTCATCTTCTTATCATGTCTTTCATTTTGTTATTGCTCTTCAGATTGCATTGGTTCAGCTTTTAATAGCAGAGGAGCAATGCAATGCCCTAATTGTCGAAATATTGAGAAAGGTCAGTGGTTATATGGTTCTGGTGTCCCAGCCTGCGATGATCCCCATGATGAGGAATTTTATGACCTAAGCTACTCTGAGATGGTGAGTTTTTGTTTTGAGGAATTACTACTTTTAACTTAACCCAATTTGATATGCTTAGCTGCCTAGTTACATTTGGAGCTTGTGATTTTAGTTTTGGATTGATCTAACCCTGAAGAAGCTAGAGCATTTGCATATATGCTTAGTAAAACTCCTGTTTGTTTCGTTTAACTTTAGTTGTGAGGATTTTCCTGATGACTTGATTCGTGATTCTTCGATTGAGTTTTGGGCAAACATGCAAATTAGATTTTGGGTTGTGCATTGTAAAGTAATATGAGCCTGTGAATTGTAGAAGTTTTGCTAGATCTTGACTTTTAATTAAGTGCAAAGGATCTTTGGCAGGTTTTTTAGTATCTGAAAAGTGGCAGAAAAGTTTATATGGGACCAGCTAATAGTTCAATGATGGGAACTTTGATTGTTTGATTTAATAATAGTAGCAAGGCAAATGATGATGGCTTAGACCCTTGTCATCACTTGATAATCCTTATAATTTCAGAATTGGTATAGCTACTCTTATATGACAAAAGTGAGACAGAATTCCCCAACTTATGAGTTTTAGAACAATTCTCCCACTGGCATATGTCAGGTGCAACCCCCAGGCCCTGCACATTTGGCATGCATAAGCTCTGGTACATCATTAAGTCATAATTTTAAGTAGGTACTTCATATCAACAAATCATTGTGTTTCTGTAACCGTGCGACTATTCTTCCAAGAAAATGTAGGACAGTTTTCACGAAGTTCCCAAACTTGAGGAATTACACATTATGGATGTGGTAGTAATTACTCTGACATGCATGGGTTTGGGTTGTGCCGGTTAAAAACAGTTCTAGTTTCTTGAACTGTATACTACATCCTGCTTAAGCTAGAAGCATGCTTTTTAATAAATCCCTTGCTCTTACTTTCAAAAGAATATCTGAAGCATTGCCACACCAAAAGAATATCTTAAAAACAGTCCAAGTTAGAACACTATTAAAGTTCACACTTGATGTTTTTATCAAACCTAAAAAAGGAATTCTCATACTTAACTTGTAAGGGGTAGATTTGTAGATACATGGAACAGGAACTGATTCTTGCTGGTATGTCATCACCAATGTGATACAAACAGCCACTGTTGGATCAAATCAGGTCAATCATTGCTAACTGTGTCGTCCATAGTAGCCTGTGCTTCCTTAAATGATGGTACCCAGTGTGGTTTGTCAATCTTTTTCTTGGGTACTAAATGTTAGGAGGCTTCCAAAATTATGCTTGGTCGATTCTTCTAGGTAATTGACAATTTTACATTGATAATCTGCATTTTGTTGGTATTAATACGTTGCAATGTCTTGAATGCCTTGAACCTGTTAGATTATGTTGTGATAACTTTTTGGTTACATGTTCTTTGATTGCCATGTAATTATGTTTCTTGGAGATTTGAAGTAGCGTGCACATGTAAGTTATATTTATCTCTGATATGTCGTTGCCTTCTTTCAGTCTTTTGGAGTTCGGTGGTGCCCATTCACATTTCCACAGCTTCCATCTTCTTTCGAGTAAGCATGAGTGCCTTTACAATAACTTACTTCAGGATTTGATACTGTTTGATTCTAGCCTTTATCTAATAACTTGTGTTCTTTATCAGCCCTTATGTAAGATGCATAATCCTGGCCTTTTTCTGTTGCATACACTGAGTCTCTGGCTCACAGATAACCTTTATATGGGTCATCATTGGTTCAAATGTTTCAGATGTCTTACCTTCTCCTTCCATTAATAAGCCTTTTTGATCTGCTGGCTGCATTTCTTTGTTGAAATATCAATTTATCTGACATTTTCCCTTGCATTTTCCTTTTCTCCAGAGAGGGTGAGTTCCAATCAACTGCATGTAAGAACTCTTTGGGTCTCGTCTGCTGACTCTTACTCATGGCATGTTATTATTAATCGAGCATAACAGCTACTTCCTTTACCCTCTTGTAGATCATGATCTCTTGGGACAACATGCCCTATTTGCAGAACATGCACCTGTTTCTTCTACAAACCATCCGTGTCCCTACTTCACTTACTATGGACCTATCCATTCATCTCCACCCAACTCTGGTGCAAGTTTTTCATACAACACTTTTGGTAATCACTGGAGTGGTCCATCTGGACCAAGTGAAGTTCCAAGTTCTTATGCTTTGCCAGCCATGGATCCACACTATCACAGCTGGGAACATCATTCCCCTCCTTTACCAGCCCCCAGTAACCGATTAGGAAACTCAGACCAGCCTTCTGTACCGTCTATCACCCAACGGTCAACAAGAGCCAACTCTGATCTATCAAGACCTGATTACTTTGTGCATCCTTTCCTTGTGGGTCACAGGTGTGCATTTACTTGCTACTTCATTATATGATTACCATCTTCATGAATTAGTACTTTTAAGTACCTCAGAGTATGAATAATTTGTCAGATTACCATCTTGATGACCGTAATAGTTACATGCGTTTATCGCCTAGTTAGTAATTACCGCTTCCAAACCTTTGTTAGTGAAAATTATTTATACCATCGGTCTATTAAGGATCTTGGGGCTTGTTGGGATGTCATGCAGTATAAAGGACATGTGCATTGTCTGGCATAAAGTCGAAGATGTAGGATTCAGTGTAAGATGCATTATTCAAAAGCAAAATTATCAATGCAAAATTGCTTTATTTTGGGGTCATCCAAACAACCAATTTCTACGGTAGTTGTTATAATGCAGGATACTTGTCCTATACGGCTATACCACATGTTTTTTTTATGCATCGAAAGAAGGGCTTGGTTTGCTTGAAATTAATGTTCCACATTTTGTTACAGTTCTCGTACCAGAGCTTCAAACAACAATGCTTCACCTCTGATCCCTCCATACCCCGGCAGTACTGCGAGAAATGGTGAGCATGTCCAAGGCCTTCAGGCATATTTACAACCACCTAATAATTCACCTCCAGGACGCCGACCCTTTAACCATCCTCCACCACGTAGACCCTTCTTGTCCAGTCGACGTTCCACCAATCACAGGAGCTCGTCTGCTTCACTTGCATCATCATCAGATCAATCAGGTTCAGGTTTCTACATCTTCCCCTCAAATGCTTCTAGCCGAAACTTCCCAGAGGTGGACAATCAAATGCCTCCTCCCAGAAGCTTCCACCCTTGGGAAAGGGACCGGCCAGCGTCCTTATTCCCACCATTGAACCAGCTCGACCGAGATCCTGTGTGGGGTCCGATCCCTAGTGGGACCAGCAGTTTCCGGCCACCTCAAGGTCGTCCACAAGGTCGTGACTGAAGCTATGTGTATCCACTCGGGTGTTGCTTTTATTTTCGGTGAACTTTAAAAAGAACTGCCAAGCGCGAGAAAGAAAACCGAGCAATGTACTGTATTGTGTATGAAGATGATGCTGAAAATGTGTGTTTATCAAGGCAGGGGGGAGGTGGGTAAATTCTAACTCCTCCCCCTATAGACTGTGGGCCCCGAAAAAACGAATGTGTTTTCTGGCAGGCAACTACAGCTCCGGCTGTAGTTTGTTTCGCCCCTCGGAATAAGGTTGCCATTGTGTTTTGAGGAGTATGTTATTCTGGGTTACTCCGTTAACTCAGGGAACTGATGCCCAAAGTCCTTTTTATAACTGGAACTATTAACTCCCTGATTGTGAAGTTTGTCAGGGAGATTTGAGCAGTGTGATATAATCTGCTATTATCACGGTCTTAAATTGGAAGTTATATGAAAAATCCCATGTTTTTTCTTGATTGTTGAAGCTATTGACCCTTTTTTTTATATGTTTTGCCATGCGTTGGGATAACATGCAAATAAGAGGTGTAAAAAGATGGTATAAAAACGAGGAAATCTTGAAAATAGGTAAAACTATTACTTATATGTAAACAAATGATATCGACTTGTAATAGTTTTAGCGAGTGGCTTTTGTGAGGCATAAATGCGTGAAGGACAGCAGTTATGTAATAATCATGTACCTGGTCGAGCACTTGGCTTTGAACCATGGATCTTAATTAAGGTTTAAGGTTTACTCAAACTCTATGCATAGAGTTGAGGGCCAACTCCACCGGAGCCCCAGGAAAAACTCTATGCATAGATCTTAATTTCATCATGACATTTATGATAGAAATCGGAGGATCTGTCTTAGAACATCAGCTAACTACAGTCAGTCTTAGAACATCTTTGCTGAGAAATGTATTAAAGTACAATAATCAGAAAATAACTTTATGTAATAAAGTCGATAATGGAAAATGCAATATTCAAGCTTTTTTTAGTTCTATTGCAAACCAGATTCCGTTTGACAGTTTGCTTGTAATGGCTAAATGATTGAGTTTGCTCCTCCAATAAAATGAGTACATAAACACATCAAAATTCTTCAAACCACAAAAAAGCAGTCATTCTGGGCCATCAATCAGTCCAATTCCTAAGAACAAACTAAGGCACAATGTTCGACTTCCAAAACTGCACTCAACGTACAACAACCTCATCCAACTGGTGACCAAGTTTCTACACCAAGTTTAAGTATATGCTTACTTCTTCAAAACTCTTGTTCATCCTTTTTCCAGTGCAGATTATGCCAATTCATCAACTTTACTCAACCTCTGCCCTCTTGGATCTCTTCTTGGACTTAAGCTTCTTTTCACCGCCTTCCCTCACAGCCTTCTTCTTTCTCTTCACAGGAGCTGGCTTTTCATTCAAGTCATCCTCATTGTCACTGTCATCCCCACTAACCTCTTCAAGCTGCTGCATTTGCATCTTCTTGTCTCGGCTTTTTTTATGTGCCTTCTTTTGCTTTGCGGGTGATGATGATGTCTTTTTATTGCAGTCACTGTCGCTGTCATCCTCATTCACCTCTTCAAGCTGTTGTTGTTGCTTCTTCCTGTCTGGCCTTTTTTTAGACTTTGTCTGCTTTGTGGGTGCCGGTGATGGCTCTTCTATGTAATCATTGTCACTGTCATCCTCATTAACCTCTTCAAGCTTCTGTATCTTCTTGTCCCGGTTCTTTTTCGGCCCCTTTTGTTTTTTGGGCGTTGGTGATGGGGCCTCTTCCTCGCTGTCTTCTGTTTGATGTTCAGTCTTTTCTTGATGTTCACCTCGTGAATCCTCAGCAACAGTCTCGGGACCAACTGCTTGAAAAAAGATCCCGCCTAAGGATTAAAATCGAGCATGGCCAGAACATGCCACGTTAGTATGCATGATATAGAAAAAACTAATGCACGGAATAACAAGTATTGCACCACATCATTTCAAGGCTTAATTTCTAGCCTCTGGATTTACAATAACATATTGAATTTTTAGCCTGTGTTTTGAAAGGTTTAACCCAAAAAAAAAAAAGTTTAGGACATGAAATGAGCAAAGTTGTGAGGTTTGACTGATGAAATGTTTTGTATCATAAAGAACCTAATTTTTGTTCTTAAAATTATAAAGAGGAATGAATCGGGCATGTATGGATAGCATGTATGCTTAATAATTCCAGTTGAGAGAATAAGAGCAAAGTTACATAGCAATAAATAGAAGAAAAAACTGACCATCATCATTGTAGCTAGAGTCGAATACCACACTCGTCAAAGGCTGCTTTAGAAACACCTGCAATTAGCAAAATAGACATTAAGCAATTAACTATAAAGTTATCAAAAACTTAAACCCCTACAAATTATGAGCTTAGAAATGAACAATTACGTCACTACGAACTTAAACTGCTATGTATTATGAACATATGACATACCGATGAGAGAAGCTGCCTAGATTCTATGTCCCAGAAGCGGACATAGCTATCCAATCCTGGATTCGAAAAAGAAAACCAATGTACATGAGCAACATTATTTAAACAAGAAGATTAGAAGATTCATATGTAGTGTAACAATGAGCAAAAAAGAAACTAAAAACTGATTAAATGCTCACCACATGATGCTAGAATAGGGAGCTTTGGATGCCTGACAATGGATCTAATGCTTCCTGAGCACTTCCCAATAAAGCAACCCAACAACTTTCCTGATATCACCAAAGCAAAAGAGAAAAGAGAAGCAATCACATTAAGGTTCAGTATTTGCAGGTACAGCTAGTTCTGCCATAATCTACCAAAAATTTCAGAAGTATACGAGTATTCCCCCACATAAAGTGATTTACAGAAGTGAGACAATTCTTGGATGAGTAATAAATATGGACAGTTGAGGAGGTAAGTAGTCAAAGCAGCAGCTTTAAGAAATATCATTCAAAAAAACTTCGGGTACTTGACCCAGTACTAAATACTAATTATCAAGTAAACCATATGCCAATGGCACTCTTATCTCATAGCTTATAAGTTCCAAACGTAACATGACTTGAAAAACAAGTTTAGCAGAATCCAAATAAAAAGCTTTAGCTATTGTTAGGTGACTAGCAACCAAATACCTGTCCGTATGTCAATAGATGCAAGGTCACCAGATCCATTTCCAATATATATTTTATGCCCATCAGCATCTTCAGCAATTGCTTTAATGGGGGTCTCTCGGAAATCAACAGATAATACAGGCCTTCTTTGAGATGCTGTATCATAAAGGCGAACCTGTAGAGAATAGCAAGTAATGGATGAACATCTATCAATCTTCATGTGATGTGGCATTTGTCTTATTTCTACTTCAAATTTACATAGGACCCAGGCTTCATTTTCAAGCAAATCATCATAATAACAGATACAATAAGAGGCTCAAACATGTCAAGAGTACAAGAAATTTAAAACCATCAAATGTATCATCTTATCCATATTGATGATGATAAAGGCAAGAAGTGCCAGTAAACAAGGAAAAAATATATTTAGTCTAGTACCTGATGATTGTTAGTACCAGCCACAATTTTGCGATGATCGTCTTTACTCAAGAAAGCAGTTGATGTAAACCAAGTTGGGGTAAAGATACCAAGGCTGTTTTTAGGGGGCTGCAAAGGAGCACTGATCATATTAAGCACGAATCCCAAATGGTGACTGTTTAACCTCAGACTAAAAAAGGATTTATGATATAACTTACAGGTTTTGCTGCCCAAATCTTGCTACTGTTCTCAAGGTCCCACATACAAACTTCAACACCTTTTCTGAGGCATACATGTGCACATTCATATTAGCTTAACTGTCATTTAAATAACAGGTACTAAAAAATCAGTCAATAAATTTAGGAAAACCAACCCTCCAAATAAGGAATATTTCTCACTAGCATCCACTGTGCAACAAGTGATGCTACCAGAACCACAAACACTCCATGTTTTGAGTGAAGTGGATGAAAGAGAATCAGCCTCTACTATCCTGAAGCTTGCATTTCCTTTTGACGTACAGGTAAGCAATGGGCATGACCTAAATTTGCATAAGAAATATTCAGTTTGATATGTAAGAAGATATCAACAGAATATGACTGGTCTAAAGGATTTTTCTTATTATTAGCAATAAAAAAAACAGTCATACCTAGGAGATAATTCAGATCTCTGCTTCTTAAATAAATGCAATCCTGCAATGGTATCATCTTGAGAAGAAGTTTCATCACCAGCAATAGAAGAGATCGAAAAGCTAAGGTCCCCGTTTAATGGATTGAGCATTTCAATCTGTGAAAATACACGGGCATTCACTTGTAGCCATTAGCCAAGCATAAACAACAAAAACTAGATTGCCTCCAGCAGTTTATTAGAGGTAGAAAGAAGCAGATACTAACCATGCCATTCTTTCTTGCAACAGCCAGCAACTGCATCATTGTAAATGCTAATGATTAGATGAACCTCAGCAAGATGTTAACAATAACAATCAATGTAGCACTGAATGAAAATACTGCTAAATCCGCAAACCAAAAAAGGGCATAGACAAAATCTACCTAGGCTATCAACTTCTTTCGTTTATCAATGATTATCAAAATCAAGGTGCATACTTACATAAAGTTATTAAAAGAATAGACTAGAGCTAAATCCTCACATTCGATATGCAAGTTCATCCCGACCCCCATATTTTAAGTACCCTCATCTCTAAACGAAAAAGCATGAAAAACAAACCCCCAAATGATCCACAATCCCATTACTTACATCTTCAAAAGAACACCAACCTACCATAACACCCATCCTGAAAGCTCTAATTCTAAAAACATAACAGCTGATTATTCGTACAAAACATCCACAGAGTACACAAATGAACCAATTTCTATTTGTATTAATCCCTAGCAATTCAGCATAGAAACATAAGCGGGTAGAAAGAAGTAAAGAGAGTTACAGGGTTGGATTCAGCATCGTCAAAGGAAGTGGCAAGCACACACTTGGAAGAGTCAGGATCCCCCCATCTCTCCACAACCTTCGGATTCCCACCTTCCTTGCTACGAGCCTCCACAACTGGAATTTGGCACACAGAGCAACAAACATTTCAGGAATTCCATAGCCATAAAGCAAACCGGTAGAGGGAATAAAAAATCGAACCTTTAACGAGGCCTAGAACATCGAAGGTTAGAGCCCTAAGAGGCGGGCAGCCCGGGCACTCCAAAGTGGTGGTGCGAGGCATGATTCAGGGCGAAGAAGTAAGGTAAGAGGCGACGGCGGATATGGTGGGAACAAAACACAAAAACCTCTGTGCAGAGTTAAACCCTGGCTGAAGCTGTTGCCCTACATACAACAAGGGCCTCAATAAGCCAGGAACAATTGCCGGTCTGTTTTTTTCTAAGAAATAAAGACGACGACTTTGAACCGGTCCCAGCGGTCCATCGAATGGTGAAATCGCAGCCCGAACCGGCCAAGCTCGGTTTCCTGTCGGTTACGGTTTTGAAGGATTTCCGGGCCGGTTTTGGAATTTTTTGAAAAAACTAATTACAGGATTAAATAAAACGGAAATTACTCCGTATTTCTTAATTTCAGCGGTTGAAATTTACAACCACTTGATTTTATAAGAAAATTTTCTAACATACAAGACCACTTAAAAGTTACAAAAATGATGATGAATGTTTGGTCACCATGCAAAGTGTATGTTTGTGCACACTACAAAAATCAAATTTGGAGATTCCCACATCGTATTGCAACGTGTCAAAAGACTCAAAAACTCAAAAAACTGCATACTGCCACTTACACAATATTGCTCAGCCAAACACACCTCTTATTCAGGTGTTAGTTGTTAGTTGATAAGAATTAAGAAACACAGAGCAAGAACAACACTTATTGATGACATATACATGACGCCACTCTTGTAGAAATTTGGATTCTGGACTTTCAGGCGGTGGGAGCTTGGGACAGGTGTTTTAACTTAATTGCCAAACAGAGGAGCCTCCTTATCATCTCATCTTAAATCCTCTAAATCAATCATTACATTAGTCCTAAACCCTAATCACTTCACCCCAGTGGAATAAAGCTAAATTCCTTTTGATCAACCAAAAAGAAAGCCATATTCCCCTCTCCTTTGCTGGATTCCCTTTCATTGTGGTCAGTTGCTTGCCATGTAACTTGCATATGCTCTGGTCTTGTTCCCTTCCTTGCTAGTGGGTCACTAGTTTGCTTCATTTATGGCCGCTTGTGCAAATAGCTAAAAACAGAAAAAAAGACATGGGAAACCATCATAGGCTCTTACTAGTAGTAAGCTTAATTGGCACATGCTTGGTTGCTCATATATCAAGCCTTGGCTGCAACTGGGGACTACGGGCGACTCACCCGCTTCCTCCGAACATCGTGGTCCAGCTGATGAAAGACAACGGATTCGACAAGGTCAAGCTGTTTGAGGCTGATCATAGAGCTCTCACCGCGCTCGGAAACTCGGGTATTGAGGTTATGGTTGGGATACCAAATGACATGTTGGCTTCATTAGCAAGTAGTACTCAGGCTGCTCTTGATTGGGTTTTACAGAATGTATCAAGCTTTGTTTCTCATAATGCTGTGGACATTAGGTTAGTGTGATTCCTTCTTCCCTTCTTTTGTTCTCTTTTCCTGCCTTTTCTTGTTATATGTATGCTTTCCTTTTGTATAAAAAATGTATATGTAATACGCTCAAAAGTAGCCTTTTTACAGTACTTGTAATATGTTATCATGAAACTGGCCCAGTCTCAGTTAATAACTACTGATAGAGTCAACAAAATCTTACCATTATAGAGTAGTAGAAACAACACATTTTAAGTTCTTTATAACCCTGCCCTGCCCTGTTCCTGGTTGGTTATTTCTGTTAAACTTGGCACTCCCTTGTCTCCTGAACATGTCAGGTATATTGCAGTTGGGAATGAGCCATTCTTGAAGACATACAATGACTTGTACACACAAACAACATTTCCAGCACTCCAAAACATCCAATCCGCGCTAATGAAATCCGGTTTATCCCCGCGAGTCAAAGCCACCATCCCTCTAAACGCAGACGTCTACCAAACCGACTCCGACTTGCCTTCGGGAGGCGACTTCAGAACCGACATCCGTGACCTCATGGTTTCCATCATAAGCTTCCTTAACACTACCAACTCGCCCTTAATAGTCAACATCTACCCTTTCCTTAGTCTCAACTCTGATCCCAACTTCCCTCTCAACTACGCCTTCTTTGATGGAACGCCAAATCCAATCATTGATGGCTCCATAACCTACACAAATGTATTTGAGGCCAATTACGACACTCTCATTTCGGCTCTCGTGAAGAACGGGTTTGCATCCATGCCTGTGGTTGTAGGAGAAGTCGGTTGGCCAACCGATGCTGACCCGAACGCCAACATAAACAATGCACGTCGGTTCAATCAAGGGCTTGTGAACCGAATCCTCCAAGGCAAAGGAACTCCAAGGCGCTCCACTCCACCTGAAATCTACATCTTTTCTCTGATTGATGAGGATGCTAAGAGCATTGAACCGGGGAATTTCGAGCGACATTGGGGCGTTTTCCACTATGATGGGTCGGTCAAGTACCAACTGGATCTCGGGTCGAATAGGAACCTTGTGCCTGCAAAGGGTGTTAAGTACTTGGAACAAAAATGGTGTGTCATGGCTCCTCAGGCTAGCCTCATGGACCCGAATTTGGCAAGTAGTATCGGGTACGCCTGCGAACTTGGTGATTGTACTAGTTTAGGACCCGGGTCTTCTTGTGGCGGGCTCGATTCAAGGGGAAATGTGTCTTATGCATTTAATGTTTATTACCAGACCATGAACCAGAGTGCAGGAGCATGCCAGTTTAATAACTTGGCTACGACGACGAATGTGAATCCCTCCCAAGGAAACTGCAGATGTGAGATTCAGATAGATATTGCAGAGGATCAAATTCGAAGGAGTCGGAGTGCCAGCTCGGCGTCAGCGTCGAACATGGTAGATTGTTGTTCAGTGTTGAGTATTATAGTCATGGTAACTTGTCTCCTTTATTGCTCTCTTTAAACTACAATTTTCTTTTCTCCTTCTCTGTAGCTGATAAATAACAAATACATGGCACTGTTACTAATGAATTTATAGGTGCATTCTGATCATTAAGGGATCATCTATAGTAAGAAGAATTTTCAAGAAATGCACTACAAATATCAAGGACAACATTAATTGGAGGGTGCTTACAGAAAAAGAAAACATGGGCTTTACTTAAATAAAGATAAGAACATGCACTTTATGCAATTTGTGCACAATGTCATTTGGGTCATCACCAACAATGAAATTTGGTGGGAATAAGTGAAGATAATGGATGAGTACAACAAATGGGAGGATACAATGATCAGAATTATGAGAATAGAACTTGGGTTTGTTGGACTTTTGCATTGTTGTATCACACTGAAATTAGTACATGTTGGGATTTGAGAATGAGTGGAAATGATTAGCGAGACAATGATTCCTACAATGTGTTTGATATTGTTCATACTGTGCAAAGTCATGATGATTATCACTTGCCGTAGATGCAAAGCAATGTAGCTTGAATTCATCTGACATTATTGTGTTGTAAGATACAAGTGTCTTGCTTTCTTGAGACTCAGCATTTTGCTTGTCATTTGTGCATTGTCTATACGCCTTCATTTGTGGGAAATGTTGCTTTTGTTTGACTAAGATGATTCAAGTACATTTGCCACTGAGCCACTATCCTAAAGAAAGGTCAATTGGCTTGGCTTGAAAACTTAATTATGTTTTGTAATTGAATGGGTTTAGCTTTCAAGCATCCACATTGAATGTATCTTCCGAGCATTGTTTCCTTAATTAATTATGTTTTCTTTCCATGAACTCCACCAATCCAGACATGATTTGAATGTAAAACTAACTTTTTTAAAAAATTAATCAAGACTAATTGTTTCATTAAGGTGTGTTTATTTTTGGGTGCTTGAGTATTCCTTGATAAGATCTTAAATTAAATATGAGGCAATTAATTAAATCATATCCTATGTTTATAATTACAGCACCAATTAAGTTATGTAAGCCTTGATCTATAGAGAGTTTGAAAGTTGTTACACCCTACAATCTCTTCAAGTTCGTGCTACCATCTGATCAGAAGAAAGAGAAACTGATAGCTTCATTTGCCTAACAAGGCTAAAAGAAAACCCAATGTGATTATCACACAACAACAACAAACAACAACAACAACAACAGATAGATTAATTTATGAAACATTTATAAAAGGAGGACGATGAGGGTAAAGTGAATGTTGTATAAAAGCTCTCAAAAAAAAAAAAAAAAAAGAATGTTGTATAAAAGAAAACTAGAAAAGAGGTGGGGCCCACAGATACAATCGCCAACGAACTTTTCAATTTACGCGGTTTCTCCAACTCCCGGCCGTTAAAAAATTCACAGCTCCGTCACGTCCCAATGGCTGGCCGCCACGTGTCTCCTTCCCCCATTAAACCAAACTGTCCAAGCCTGAGTAGGCAAGTCATTTTTACAGGTCTTGTGTCACGCTCGTTGTGTGTCGCACCTTTGAAAGGTTCAAACTTCAACCATACCTCGATTGCACATCTTTTGGTTACCATGGGGATATACAACTTGAATTGATAAATAGTATCATAATTTTGGTAGTTCAATCATTTCCACACTTTGACAAATGATAATTGTGTCTCGTGTTATTATATTCGCTTGTAACATGTGTAACCGTCAGTATCGTAGAGGAAGGCACGCAGGAATTGAGAGAAAGAAATAGAAAAGGTCAAAATCCAATTAACACCAAAAGAATTCCCTCCAACCGAAAAACTCGCCTTCCATCCACATCTCTCTCTCTTTCTTGCTATTTCTCCCTCTTGTCTCTCTAATTTCTCATTTTTTTTGCACCCACGAATCTCATCACCCCCATTGGTTTGGTTTTTCTTCTTCTGGTTTCATTGACGACATTGATCACACGAACAGCGCTGGTGGTGTTGTGGGGTTGGAAAAGGAAGAAAGATGATGACGATGGAAGGAGCCATAGACCAGAACGTGTTGGACGACATAATCAGGAGGCTGTTGGAAGGCAAAGGCGCCAAGCAGGTTCAGCTTTCCGAAGGCGAGATTCGACAGTTGTGTGTCAACGCCCGCAACATCTTCCTTTCTCAGCCCAATCTTCTTCCTCTTCACGCCCCCATCAGGATTTGCGGTTTGTTCCTCTCATTCTGCGTTTTGGGTCTTTTGGATTTTGTCATTTTTCGTTACTAGGTCCGTCCGGTTGTGTAATTTGAGAAATGGGCATACGGAATTTCTTCCAAACAGGGAATTTTGGTCTTTGATTGATGGTAATCTGCCAACATTTTGCCCTTTTTGAAGAATTGAAGGAATTTTCTACAAGAATTAGGAAAGACGGCTGAGTTTTCATCTTGGCTGGGTTATTTGGAGAAAATATTATCTTCTTCTGAATCCCGTTGGTTTTGTTTGCTAAAAAATGGCTTTGATATAACAAATTAACAGCATTTTCTGAATGTAGAAATTCATAGCCGAGTTTGTGTTTCTACTAGATCAATGGATAATCATCCATTCATTCAATTCCTATAATTGTCTCACTAGTTTGTAGTAGGGTTCATATGTACATTGCACAAAAAATCAGCCTTTTTTTTTATCTTTACCTATTTTTGACCAGATATTGCAACAAATAGTTAGAGCATTTGGTTCTGCTAATCAGCAGTGTTTATGATCCTTGCCCATGTGTCTGATTTTACCCTGTTGATGAATCAGAATTATGAAATTGTCATGAAACTTTGGCAGGAGACATCCATGGCCAATACCAGGATCTTCTCAGGCTCTTTGAGTACGGTGGCCACCCTCCCGATGCAAACTACCTCTTCCTCGGAGATTATGTGGACCGAGGCAAGCAAAGTTTGGAGACGATATGCCTGCTCTTGTCGCTCAAGATACGCTACCCTGAAAACGTCTACCTCCTACGCGGTAACCACGAGGATGCAAAGATAAACCGGATCTATGGGTTCTACGACGAGTGCAAAAGAAGATTCAATGTCCGTCTCTGGAAGATCTTCACTGACTGCTTCAACTGTTTGCCTGTCGCCGCCTTGATTGATGGCAAGATCCTCTGCATGCATGGAGGCTTGTCTCCTGAGCTGCATGAGCTCAAGCAAATTGAAGAGATTGAGAGACCGACTGAAATTCCAGATAGCGGTCTCTTGTGTGATCTGCTCTGGTCTGACCCGGATCAGCGTGTTGAAGGCTGGTCGGAAAGTGATAGGGGCGTTTCTTCAACGTTTGGAGCGAATGTGGTGGCCGAGTTTCTTGATAAGAATGATCTTGATCTAATTTGTCGCGGGCATCAGGTAATTTTTTTTCAGTTCATTAGGAGCATCCGGAGTCTGATTTGTAAAACCAATTCATCTCTTGTTGTTTTATTATTTAAGATAATCGTTTCCGAATCAGGATTCTTGTCATAATGGATTGTAGGTTGTAGAAGACGGGTATGAATTTTTTGCCAAGAGGAGGCTGGTCACAATATTCTCGGCTCCCAACTATGGTGGAGAGTTTGACAATGCTGGAGCTCTTTTGAGTGTTGATGAAGCTCTCGTTTGCTCCTTTGAGATTCTGAAACCACGCGAGATACCAGATGGTTCTAAGGTCCTTAAGAAGGTAGGTTTCTCTTTCCTTTGGGAATCAACTTCTGTAGTAATTGTCTTGTTAACTACTAGAACAGAAGACTGATCAAGACTCTCTCTTCAATCAGGTTCCGAAAGCCGGAAGAGTTTGAAACCAATCAGCCTCAAAACATAGTCCAATTAGATTGTTGTTCGTCAACGAAGGGAAATGAAATGATTTCTTGTACAAGTGCAGAGAGCTTTCTGCAAATGAATGGAGATAGTTCTCGACAAACCCTGTAAATGAACCATCCAAAACACACATCATTTATATGTGCAGGATCCGAGTTTTCCTTTTGTTTTTTTCTTTTAAAAATTCATTTGTTCATTGCCTGTCTGTTGCTCTAGATAATCAGTGCTGCCCTTTTTCTTGCATTTGTTAAGTTTAATGTGAGAGCAACAATGCATTACAATGATCTCTTCTTCTACAAGTTCTTAGTCTGCTAAATTAGTCTGTGTTTGATTTTTGATCATTACTCACTCTAATGTAATTCCTGACCAAGTTTGTTTTTATTGTGGTTTTTTCAAGTGTGCGCCAGCAGTTGAGAAACTTGATGTAGAGATTGTTTTTCCTGACCTTACTTTTCACTTAATTATCAAACCTACAATACTAAAATCCTTGGAATCATTCTTAATTCCTACGATGATTCGTACATTTGATCTTAAAATCCTTGGAACAGGTGTAGCTTGAAGAAGCTAGAGCAATCAAAGGTTAATCTTGTGCTTTGGTACAATGTACCGTAGAAGTTAGGGTAATAAAAGGCTTTACCGTTAGCTCAAAAATTCAAAATGTATGATCTGTGAAACTTGACAGATGCCGTGGTATGGTTTGTGATAATTGGAGACAATATTTTGGAAGGAATAACTACTTGTTGGTGACCAAATTCCGCCTGCATTATCACAAACTTCAATTGGCTTGTAGTTGTATAAGCCGCCAAGACGACAAGGACAAAATCCAAGGCCCATGCAAGTTTGTTAGGTCTTCAAAACTGCAACGAACCATTCCAAGGCTCTATCTTTTGCTAGTGTTGCTAATTGCCAACAGTGTGCTCTGAGTTGGATTCTTTAGCTGGATGCTCTGCATCTATACTTTGCAAATTGCAACACACTGAAATTGAAACTTTATTCATAATCACAACATGTTACAAAAACCCCAGGTTACATCCTACTGCCTACTGGGGGATGACGCTATCCTCATTACCAAGCAAAGACAAACAAAGAGCCAACCTACAAGCACAAGCAACACAATATAACAACTACCACTACTACTTAGACACACTTCCAGTAACCTTTGGATCGGTGCATTACATTGCACAGAGAAGAACACGGTGCTCATCTTCTTATCATACAGACTTGAAACACCAACTATATATCTAAGCTATATTCATACAAGCTTGACGACGAATTAAGTACCGAGTGTCTATAGCTTTTGTTGATCACAAGTCAGTGAGTTCAAGGAGAAGAAGGGTTTCGCGCTCCTGCCTAGACAGCCTTTCCACTTGCCGCTCATCTCCGGATCGTAAGTTCTTGTGATCTGCTCCCTACACACGTTTTTTTGATGAGATTTCTGTGTATATGCAGAGCAAACTATTCGAGTGTTATATGATCAAATAACATAGGACACACTCACACTTATTTTTTGTTGTACACAGTAACACTAGTTGGCCGGAGCCAACTATACAAATTATTCTCCATTATCTATCATTGGTTTCCAGGTAAGAGACAAAGATTAATGGCGTGGTGTCAAATTCATCAACAACCACCTATTTCTGAAATGTCCCACCTAATTCAGTGGCCTACTCTACTCTACTCTCGATTTAATGCCGTCACGTCTCGCTCTTACTTAAGTTCAAACTTCCTATAGGGCCTACTCACAGTTTTGTCCATTGTAGACTATACAAAGGAGGAGACGTGAAAGAAGATCCCTCACCGGAGAACGGAGACGCCGGCGGAGTAAATCCGGCCGGAGAAATGGGCGGAGTTGAGCCTGACGGTGAAACGAGCGGAGATCCGCCCTCGTAACCCTCCGGCGGCCTCACGATCGTGATACTCCTCGTCACTCTTACGGATCCCTCTCCCACAGATCTCGCACCCGAATCTTCCAAAACCATCAAGTATCAACGAATTGGGGGTTAATACAGATCCAAGTTCAAAAAGGTTAAAACAAAACACATGAAAATGGGAACGAAAAGGCGGCGCATGTTAGTACAGATCGATGCTCCAAATTAGAAGCGTCCAATTATCAATCAATGAATTACAGGGATTGATTCTTGTGGTGGATCAACAAAAGTTTGAGCCGGTTATGAATGAATTGGTCTTAAGCATATTTATATTATATTATATATACCCTTGGCGGAACTGAAGCGATTGTTAAAGGTATTGTATTTCCGGAGCTTGCCAAGGCCGGAATCCGGGCGAGGCCCGGCCACGGTGTCGTCCCAAAGCTTCTCCAACAGCCCCATGGCGCGCAATAGCAATGGTAGGTCGCCTTCTCTCTTCTTCGGCCTTGAGTGTGGTGTGGGCAGTGGGCACTTCCGAGATATTATGAACGAAAGAGGATGGAGCGAGGCGGGTATTTAAAGGCCGATAATATCAACGTTGAAACTCGAGCAAGGTTGTCCATGGGATCCTGGCCGTCCGATCTGGATGGATCTGCTTCGAATTGGGATGACGTGGACTTCACCTTGTAGATAAGAAGGACGTGACTTGGAGTGTCTCCATTGACGCGTGGATTCTCCAACAGTAATTGGTGGGCCTCTCACGTGACATGTGGGACCCTGTACCAAATTACTGGGCTAAGCCTGCAATCCCAGGAGACAAACCGAACCGGGCCGGAAATTTAATACCAAGATTCAGTTTCAACATGATCTGATTGAACCCGAGTCTCTTCGATTTGATTCAACTTATTGACTTTTGAATATACAAAATTTATATTGGAAATTATCCTATATTTTAGAATATATAAAAAGTTCATTTGAAAATTATATTAAATTATACTTTTATAATATAGAAAAATAATATTTCACCACTATGTTTTATTACTATAAATAATGTTAAAATTTTCGATTCTCTAGACCCAATGGGTTGACCCGACCCGAAACCCACAACGACCTGGCATAATAGACTCGTGACCCTTTATCAATTCCAACCCGAAATGATCAAACCCGATTGACATGCACTATGTAGTATGAATTATACTCCAACAGAAGGTTGGTCACAATATTTTAAGAGTGCACAAGAATATATTAAGTTGTGGATTCAGTTAGGTTTAAACGGTAAAGTGGAATATGGTAAAATACTAAAATTGTCGATTTCATGAAACTTCTAAAAATATAACGGATAGAAAGTTACGGTCGCGGTTAAACAAATCGTTGTTGCGAGTCTCTTCTTGAGGAGATTGATTCTTAACGGATCACATTTAAACACCTTGATCGCGATAATTTATTCAGAGAAGCACATTGCCCTCAAGAAGAAACTCGTGTTCACTTTCCAACGACTAGTTTAAAAGAACTAGTCCCAAATTATTGGGTTGTCCCTCCAATGCAGGAGACTTTGATAAACCCAGACCAGGTTTGTAAGAATTCTTAACTTGAAAAGAAAAAATTAAAATTAATTAAATCTGACAAAAATTCAGTTTTTATCAAAGAAAAGTTTTTTCTCTCTCCTCGTACCTCTTCTCCAAAAAAATTAGTCTGACATCTAAGAAATTTTTTTTTTAGAAATTTCTAATTATATTTAATTTATTTTTTCTTTTGATGTTAAGAAAATTTCACAATTTCTCCATTATGTATGCTTTTATATGCTACTAATTGTACCCGTCGTGTCATGCACGACTTGTATTATTAAATTTATTATTCGATATATAATAAATGAAATATTAATTTGAAATGTATAATAAAAGTTTTAGCATAATTTAGTTTCATCGAATATTAGAAATTTTTAATTGTTAAATGATTGATTGAAAATATGTTATTATGCAAATCATGGACTTACATTTTATAGTCAATAAAATACATTATTATGCAATTTATATTTACTTATATTTTAGTATACAAAGCACCAGCTTGATATACTGAAATTAAATATATAGTTATTCTAATCGTACTATTTAATGAATAATATTTTGCCTCTATATGTATAAATAGACAAAAAAAAGCTTATTAAAATAGTATATGTTGGATCTAGAAAATAATTGGTATAGAAAATCTTAGGAAATTAATAGAAATTGTTAAAAACAATTTATAAAAAATACAAGGTGGGGTGAGAATAAAAGTTTTTTACATATATTTTAAAATTTTATGAATTCCTAAGATTTAATTAAATAAATTTTAGTTATATGACTTGTTTGACCTCCCATTTTTTTTATTCAAATACAAAAAATAAAATATAATGGCCTATTGATTCTATAGGAATAAATAATAGAATAAATATTATTAAACTTCCAAAATTCAAAATTATTGTGGTGGCTTATTTAAGGAAAATAAAACTAAAGATAGATAGTATGACTTTAAAGATAACATTGAGGATTAGATAATTAAGAAAAATAAAAAATATAAAGTTGTTATTATACCCAATAATTTCTTTAATAAAGTTATTCTAATACCTAAATAATAATTTTTTAATGACTTAATCACAAATAATATCTAATAATTTTATTAAGATAATATCTTTGTAAATCAAATAAGATCGGATAATATGTTTATGATATCATAATACCATATTAGGTAAAAACAATATAGAAAATAACTTAGGCATAAAAAGATAAATTATTCAAGTAAATCAAATAATAAAGTGAATAAATCAATTGTTTTTTTTAAATATGATGTGAATTATATAACAAATTAAATATGTACGTGAGACTAAAGACATACGTAATCAACAAATTGCTACATACACATTTTCACAACAAATATATCGTATGGCTTTAAAATTCCAAACATAGAAGAAAATCAATCCATATATAGAAAAAAAATTAAAGATAAAGTTATTTAAGGAATATAAAATTAAAGATATATAGTATGGTTCGATAAAAAAAAGATAGATAGTATGACTTTAAAGATAAAACTGAGAATTTAGATAATTAAGGAAAATAAAAGATATAGAGTTGTTATTATCTATTTGAGTTGAATAAAAAATTTAAAATTAAGCGGGGCCAGAATCAACGTGGTGGCTCGAAAACGGTCGTGTTTTATAATATATATTGATTTAAAAGTTGATCCGGCCCAATCCGAATTGAAATTTTTAGGTTTCAACCCGGAAATTTAAAACCAACATCCGGTTTCAGCCTAACCCGATTGAACCTGAACTCATTGGGTTTGACTCAATTTATTGTATTTTAGAATATATAAATTGTTTTTGAAAATTATACTATATCTTATAATGTATAAAAATTATTTTGAAAATTATGTTATATTGTATTATTAAAATAGAAAATTAATATTTTACTACTATATTTTATTATTTAAATTATATTAAATTTTCGAAACACTAGACCCGTTGGGTTGACCCGACCCGAAACCCGCAACGACCCAACCCAATAGACCCGTGACTCGTTATCAACCTAAACCCGTTTCAACCCGAACCCAAGATGACTCGACCCGTTCGACCCGATTGACAGGTCTAGTACATAGTATGAATTTTACTCCAAACGAAGGCCACAACTTTCTGCTTTTTGATGGACCAACTGATTAAGTTTCCACCGTAATAGATGGCGAACCCATGTTGCGAACGAAGATCAATTGGATCGGAGGCCCAACCGGAATCTGAGTAAGCTACTGTTGGGCCTCGTTTTCCCCTCGAAGCAAGCCCAATACGTGTAAGGCCCATGGTGGCAAGAAAGGCCCGTTGGCTGGATTAATAGAAGCCCATTTCCAGAAGAGGGTCCGTTGGAACTGTCATCCGAAGAATCCGGGAGCAGGAGCACGCTCTCGGTAGCAGGCGAGAGGAGGAGGCCGGAGATCTCGGGATCCAGTAGCTAGCCCACGATCCGCGACGACGCCAATTGTTAGATATAAGATAGATTCTTAACAACCAAAAAGAGATATATTGTATCTGAGATACTCATACTTGTATTTTGAATTTGATTAGCAATCAATAAAGCCTATTTGCCGAATTCTTGATATCATTATCTTACATTCGTCTTCCATATTCAAAAAGCTCTCGAATCGTAACCTCGAACCAGGGTGATTGAACTAACATTGCTTTTCACCCAAAACAATTTGGCGCCCACCGTGGGGCTACGATCTGTAGAGCCTTTAAACTTTCCGGCCGTTGTCGCCACGATCTTCCAGTTACCGGCATGTCAGGATCCGATCAAGCCTACCAAGAAGCGCTAGCCGACGACCACTCGAACGGTGCCGACCCTGAGATCGAGCCTGAGGATCCCTTGAACCCAGAAGACCCTCCGGCCGCCAATCGCCAGGACGAGATGGCCACCCTCTCCCAGAGGATCCTCGACCTCCAGAAAGAGATGCAGGATCAGCGCGACAGCTTCCAAGCGACTGTAGGTCGCATCGCCACCGAGAACTCTCGGATGCTGGAGGAGAACTCTCGTATCGCCAGCGAGAACAACCGGCTGCGCGCCCAACTGCAGACTACCGCTGCACGCGGTTCTCGCCCGCGAATGAACCGCGAGGCCGAAGGGATAGCCATCAACCTCAATCTCAACGCCGGTGAAGGGTCCTCCCGGGGCCCGCAGGGCGGCGATCACGGCGATAGGGTCACTCCCGCGGCCACCTTGCCGGGAGTACCGCCGATCCCGACGCCAACGAATTGGCAGCCCTCGGCCCCCCAGCAGCCGCCTAACCCCGCGCAGGCTGAACCTACTCCTCGTACCCCACACCCCCAGTTCGCGTGGGATGACGACGAGGAGGAAGAGGAACTCGAAAGGAGGCGCCCGTTGAGTGTAACCGTACGCCGGGAGGTCCAGGAGCATCTGAAGGCCTTCGCCGAACAAATCGCCCGTATCCCTGGCATGCCCAAGCCTTTAGAGAAAGAGTCCTACGACGGATACGACGAGTCTCCGTTCGTACCCCGTATCGCTCAGGAGCCCATTCCGAAGAAGTTTGTCGTCCCGACGATGACTCCCTATGACGGCACTGCCGACCCTGATGACCACGTTGCGATCTATAAGCAACGGATGATGACCAGCTCAATCTCGTCCCACTCGAAGGAGCCTTTGATGGCTAAAGGGTTCGCCACGACCCTCACTGGCCCCGCTCTGAAATGGTTCGTAAGCCTCCCGAGGGGAAGTATCACCTCCTTCGCTCACTTAGTAGACTCGTTTCGAGCCCAATTCGCCAGCAGTCGCAAATTTGAAAAACGCTCCAGCGATCTCTACCGACTCCGGCAGGAAGCCAACGAGCCGACCCGCGATTTTCTGGATCGGTTCAATCGCAAAAAGGTGAATATTCCCCTATGCGACGCCGAGACGGCCATAGAAGCATTCCGTTAAGGGGTCCTACCAGACGGTGATCTGTATGCCGAACTCACGAAGTTCCCGTGTTACACTTTCGAGGACGTACAATCCAAGGCCCTAGCACACATCCGGCTAGAGGAAGACCGCCGGCTCCGTTCCAGGGGCACGGTCTGGGATCGCGTCGAGAAGAAGTCCCAGCACGACAATCGGCGAGAGCGCCGGGCACAACCTTACCACGCACCACCGTCGGTAAATGTGGCAGCGCCAGAAACGGCCGACGCCAGTAGAGATAAGCCCGATCCGCCATCGTTAGATAAGCTCCAACTTGGATTATCCCCTGCTGAGTTGGTCAGAAACTTGGGCAAACTCCGAAAACTAATCCGCTGGCCCCGGAAGATAGAGAGCAACAGGACGGAAGCCACCGCCAAGAAGTGGTGCCACTTCCACGACGGTCCAGGCCATCTCACTAATGACTGCAGCATCCTAAGAAGAGAAGTGGCTTTCTTGATAGCTCGCGGCCTGATCTCAGAGGTGGCCCCCAACGCCAGGATCCCACGAGGGCTGGCAGGAGTACCCGAGCCGGGATCGGCAAAACCTCCGTCCCCTCCCCACGATCGCGTCGTCAACGTAATCTCGGGAGGATCGGACGTCTGCGGCCTCACCTACTCCGCGGCTAAGCGCCGCGCGCGAGAGGACAACTTCGAGAGAGCGGCCGGGCCTAGTCGCCCCGATGAGGCCTGGATGAACGTGCCCATAACCTTCGACGACGCCGACATGGGGGGATTGGTCGGACCACATCACGATGGACTCGTGATATCCCTCCATATAGGCAACGTCATGATGAAGAGGGTGCTCATCGACACCGGAAGTTCCACTAATCTGATGACTTTGGACGCCTTGAAGGGCATGGGCTTATCCGAGGGTGACCTCGACAGAAACCCCGTCCCTTTGGTAGGCTTCAGCGGAGAAGTGAAGCACACACTGGGAGATATCATACTGCCCACCTACGCCAAGGGAATGAACGTCCAAGTCCGCTTCGCCGTCATGGAGTGCCCGTCGTGCTATAATGTTATCATGGGGAGACCATGGATACACGAGATGAGAGCAGTGGCCTCCACCTACCATCAGGCTATCAAGTTCCCCACCCCCTGGGGGGTGCAAGAGATTAGGGGAGACCAGCGGCTGGCCCGAGATTGCTACAAGTCGGCATTGAAGCCGACGACCGCCGGAAATAGCGCATAGCAATTACAGGAAGCCCCCTCTACCCACACCGAGATAGCTACATCCGAAGAAGAAGTGGAAGAGGTGGCCCTAGACCCGGCCAACCCAGGCCAAACCATACGGCTCGGATCCGACTTGGAGCCAGAAACACGATCAGCAATCCTAACCTTCCTGAGGCAACATACAGAATCCTTCGCCTGGTCTCACGCCGACATGGTGGGAATCGACCCGTCGGTCATAACCCACAAGTTGAACGTGGACCCCACACACCCCCCGGTGCGGCAGAAAAGACGAAAGTTCGCGCCAGAAAGAAACCGGGTGGTGGACGACGAGGTGAAGAAACTGCTAGAAACGGGAAAAATCAAGGAAGTTAAGTACCCGGAGTGGCTGGCAAACGTGGTGGTAGTCCCCAAGAAGAACGGGAAGTGGAGAGTCTGCGTAGATTTCACTGACCTGAATAAGGCATGCTCGAAAGACTCCTTCCCGCTACCGCACATCGACTCCATGGTCGACGCCACGGCCGGCCACGAGCTCCTCACTTTCATGGATGCCTTCAGCGGGTACAACCAGATCAAAATGGAAGAAGGCGACCAAGAGAAGACGGCCTTTATCACCACCCAGGGGACGTATTGCCAGCCTTTCGGACTCCGGAACGCCGGAGCCACTTACCAGCGGCTAGTGAACCGAATGTTCCAAGACCAGATCGGGAGAACGATGGAAGTCTACATCGACGACATGCTCGTCAAAAGCAAGCATGCCTCGGACCATATCGCCCACCTAGCAGAAGCTTTCGCCATCCTAGACCAGTACGGCATGAAGCTCAACCCCGCGAAATGCACATTCGGGGTGAGGTCAGGAAAGTTCCTAGGCTACATGGTCACGCAGAGGGGGATCGAGGCAAGTCCTAAGCAAGTGCAAGCCATCGCCAAGTTAAGATCCCCCCGATGCGTCAAGGACGTTCAGCGGCTGACCGGCAAGATCGCGGCCTTGAACAGATTCATCTCACGGTCGGCAGAAAGGTGCCGCCTTTTTTATGAAGTCTTGAGAAAGAACAAGAGTTTCGCCTGGGAGCCAAGGCATGAGGAAGCATTCCAAGATTTAAAGCCTACTTCGCCAAACCCTTGCTCCTCTCGAAGCCAGAAGACGGAGAAGTCCTAAAGTTGTACCTTTCAGTTACGGAAAGCGCCGTCAGCGGCGTTCTAGTCAGGGAAGAAGAAGGTCAACAGCTGCCGGTGTACTTCGTGAGCAAAACCTTGTTGTCTGCCGAAAGCCGCTACTCCCCGATGGAGAAACTGGTGTTGGCCCTGGTTATGAGCTCGCAAAAATTAAGGCCGTACTTCGAATCGCATACCATCGCGGTTCAAACCAACTACCCGATGAAGACTGTGATGCACAAGCCCGAGATAACCGGCAGAATGGTCAAATGGGCAATACACTTGAGCGGCTTCGACATCACCTACGAGCCTCGGACAGCGATAAAGTCGCAGGCGCTAGCTGATTTTGTGGCCGACTTCAGTCCCACCCTAGAAAGCCCGGCTCCGGATCAGGTCGTGGCCACTGTCGCCAGAGACGACTGTCCGGAATGGACCTTACATACCGACGGATCGTCGAACGTAAGAGGAGCGGGCATAGGGTCGTACTGAACTCGTCCAGGGGGGATAGTATAGCTCAAGCAGTCCGATGCGAGTTTGAAGCCACCAACAACGAGGCCGAGTATGAAGCCTTGGTGTTCGGTTTAGTGCTAGCACGCGACCTCTGTATCCAGAAGTTGAGCGTCAAATGCGACTCGCTGTTGGTGATAAACCAAGTTTCAGGGGAATATGCAGCCAAAGATAGCAGGATGGCTGCCTACCTCGAGGTAGTCCGCGCCCTGAGTCGGCAGTTTAAGGACATTACCTTCGAGCAGGTACCCCGGGAGCAGAATATTCAGGCCGACGCACTAGCCAACCTAGCTTCCTCCATTGACCACAAGAAATTCCGAGCTATACCTCTGCTACACGTCACCCAGCCTGCCATACCCTCGGTTGCACCGGAAGAAGGCCCGAAACCCGTCCTAACTCTCGCCGATCCTGCCACTGACGAGGCCCAGGAGCCATCCCAGGAGGAACCCACTTCTCCACACGGCTCCGAAGAGTCTTGGATGAAACCTTACCTCTCCTGGCTAGTAGACGGAGTCCTCCCTGCGGACAAAGCGGAGGCACGAGCCCTCAAAGTCAAAGCGGCCAGATTCACGGTCATAGAGGGCGTCCTGTTCCATAAATCTGCTAGCGGGATCCTCCAAAGGTGCCCAACTCGGGCGGAAACTAACAAGATACTCAAAGGTATCCACGCGGGAGAATGTGGTAACCACACTGGTGGCAGAAGCCTAGCAAGCAAAGTATTAGGCTATGGTTGGTATTGGCCGACATTGAAGAAAGATGCTATTGAATTCGCCAAACGATGCGACGCTTGCCAGCGGCACGCGGCCACTTCGCATCAGCCACCCGAGCCTCTACACCCGACACTCACCCCATGGCCCTTCATGAGATGGGGCATGGATATCGTCGGCAAGCTCCCACCATCGTCCGGGCAGCGGGTGTACTTTCTAGCTCTTACCGATTACTTCTCCAAGTGGATCGAGGCGGAGGCATACAAAGAAATAAAAGACAAGCAGGTCATAGCCTTCCTCAAGAAGAATATCCTGAGTAGGTATGGGGTTCTCTCTGAGATCGTATGTGACAATGGGTCACAGTTCATTAGCAAGAAAACTCGCGACTTCTGCAAGGGGTGGAACATCGACTTAGTTATGTCTACTCCCCGCTACCCTCAAGCCAATGGGCAAACAGAATCGAGCAATAAGATCCTTGTCAACAACCTCAAGAAGCGGCTAGTGCAGATCGGTGGCCGATGGGCAGACGAGCTACCATATGTCCTGTGGGCAGACCGGACCACTCCCAAAACCTCCACGGGCCGAAGCCCATTCTCCTTGGTCTACGGGTGTGAGGCGGTCATCCCCACAGAAATTTTAGTCCCCACAGCCAGGTACGGCTTACTCACCAACGATCAGAACGCCGTCGAGCTCGCTCGAAACCTTGACCTGTCCGCCGAGATTCGAGAACAAGCTTGGTGCAGGATGGTGCATCACCAGCAGCAGGTCGCCAGAAGCTATAACAGAAATGTGAAGATAAGGACCTTCCAGGTAGGAGACTGGGTCCTTCGGAAAGTTTTCCAGAACACCAGAGACCAAAGTGCGGGAAAATTGGCCCCGTCCTGGGAGGGTCCCTACCAGATTTCGGGCATCGCCGGCCAGGGAGCGTACCAACTCCGCGACCCCCACGGCCGAGAAGTCCCAGAAGCTGGAATGCCACCCACCTTCGGCAGTATTACTTCTGATTCCCCCTTTAGACTTGTGTGTGTGTTTTCTGCTTGACATTTGATGCTATTCTTTGAAGTTTTGCTTGACACTTGATCCTATTGATTGGGGTTTTGCATGATGCTTGATTACATTGTTTGAAGTTCCGCATAAACTTGGTGGTATGGTTTGAGTTTTCGCATGACATTTGATGGACATCTTTTGGTGCCTGTATGGTTTTATTTAAGAGCTCGAATGACGCCTTCCTTACTAGTCCATCTCGCGTGAATGATTGTTTGATTAAGTAATGCAATTCACACGGTTTGCACAGCATGATCATTATTGACTATTGTTGGCGATAAATTTGCGCACGATACATCATATGTTTCAATTCTAAAGCATTTTGCAACGCACGGTCTATTGATTGAAAACGCCGTTGGCGGCTCAAGAACTCTCGAATCACCTGACGAAGCGTTAAGTCCCTAGCAAACCAGGCGCGCGCTAAGTATCGCTAAGCTTCTAGCTGCTAGTCTAAGCGAGCCGTACTTGCGCTCGATCGCTAAACTCACGACGCTACTGCAGAGCGTTTTCCCTAGGCATTACGATCAAAGGTCACCCAAACGACATTCAAGCACGGTATACGATAGCAAAATAAAGAAAGCAACCCTCGAAGGGGCAAAAGTTCCTACTAAAACCGACCCCCATGGGCCGGACAAAACAAGTCAAATACGCCCCGAAGGGCTAGAAGTACCTCGACCTCGAAGGGTCGGACAAACCATTCAAATCGCCCCGAGGGGCTAAAGTCTTAAAGCCACCACCGGCCATAGAAATGTTATAAACAGACGCCACGCATGGCAGAAAGAGAATCCATCTTAAAAGGTCAAGCAGAGGACTCACCGGGCTCTTGATCGGTCGGAGTCTCGGGAGCGTGGGAGGATTCACCAATGGCAGGGATGGAGGCAATGGTCACTGGATTGGTGGAGGAAACATTGGCGCTGACAGGGGTAGCAATGGCCTCGGCGGCAGCAGCAGTTGGCACGCTAGAGGCAGGGGTAGGAAGAACTTCCATAGGCGTCGGAGAATCCCCTTCGGTTTCGGACCCGTCACCGCTCTCGTTGAAGAACTTCGCGCCAGGAAGCCGCTGGCCGGCTGGAAAGCTATCCGCCAACTTCTTCGCTTCCACCTCCAAGCTCCACACGCCCCTGGACTCCACAGGCAGCTTCTCTAGCACCTCCACGCGGGCCTTCATGGAGTAGTAGGCCGCGATACCCCACGCTTCATCCCCGAATGCTTTGATCTCGTCCTCAAGCGCCGTTACGCGCGCCCTCGCCTCCTCCAGACGGCGACTTTGCTCCTCCGAGAGTTGCCTCACCTTCTCTAGAGTCACTTTGGACTCGTCCACCGCCGCAATCAATTGAGCATCCCGCTGAGACACGAACCCCCTCTCTTCATTGATCTTTTCCAGCATCGCTACCATCCCCTGAGCAATCTGGGAACGGACGCAAGAAGTGAGATAAGGACTACGGTTGGTATGATCAAAATAAGTGAGTTACGAGTTTTTACCTTAAGAGCGGACAGAGCTCCTTCGTTCACCACCTCGTCAAGGCTCCCCATCAGAAACCGCTTCCTGACCCCCGACGTGACCAGGCCCCTTAGCGCCGCCTAAGCCTCCTTCTGAGCCCCCTCTCCTGCCTCCAGAACGGACAATGGAACCTCCGCGGGCCGCTTAAGCGGCGTCATTCGGGGGGTTTCGGTGGTAGAGGGAAGGGATATTGGCAGTTTCTGCGCCGAGGCCCGCGTACGACGGCGGACCGCCTCCTCTGCCGAGGGAAGACGGTTAGCGCTGGGCCTCCGGAGGCCCGAAACTGCGATAAGGTTAGTTGAGCGGTCATGGTCAAAAGGGGCGAAAAAGGGGACAAGGAAAAGGAAGAGTATGAAAAGAAGGGCACGAAATCTCCTACCAGGCGCCGGAGGGGCAGGAGCGGGGGTGGGGGTTGCGACAACTTGAACGTCGTCCTCCGATTCCGACTCCGACACGGCTAGACAAGCGGCCAAAGCGTTCTTGTCAGGAAAGTTGTTTAGAACTCGGTCTTCCAGAGGAATATTCATGAGAGCGGCACACGCTTCGGAGATGGTAGGGGCGAAGTTCCTATCTGCAGGGACTGTTCGAAAGGGAAATAGGGGGTTAGCAATTCAAAATCTCAAACCCTAGGAAAAGCGACGAAAAGTAAATGAATGAGCGCTTACGATTCACATTCCAGCGATCGAAGAGAATCGGCTTGAGTTGCTCGCCCATGGCCCCCATCGACTTCCGGTTGACGAAGAAGAACCTTGATGCCCACCCCGGAGAGTCCACCTTCGGCTTCCACACTAGTGGGTTCTTGGCGTTGTGGGCTTGAAGGGTGACGCGTCCCGGCCTCTGTGTGCGGATCTCGTAGGCGTGGGCGAGATCTTTCATGTTGAAGGAGACGTCCAGGGCGGAGCACATCTCATGGATAGTGGTCAGTATCTTCCACGCCGAGGGCATGATTTGCGACGGCGAGATCCTCAGATCGCCGAGAAAGAGTTGAACCAGGCGCGGGAAGGGGAACTTCAGGCCGATGGTGAACGGGAACTCCAGAAAGCAGATCCAGTCTTGTTTCACCCAATCAAGGAGCTCGACGTCGGGTTTCAGTGCTTGAGTTCCTGGGGGGAAGCCGCTCTCCGCCACCAAAGCGTCCACCTCCTCCTGCGTCATGGAACAAGCATACTGGTCTTGAGCGGTGAGACATTTAGAGGAAACGAAACCGTTTGGGCTTGCCATCGGAAGAGAAGGGAAATTTTTGAAAGAGAGAGAATCGCTAAGGGATAAGAAAGGATCTTGGGAAGATTTGGAAAGAAGAAACGAAATGATGGCAATAAGGGGAAGAGGCTGCAAGGAAGGGATTTGATGGCGCCGGTTTCCAAAGCAGTTTCCACAGGAAACCGTCCCATCGCCACGCGTCAATCATCTAATGGTGAGAAGGCTTTCGGCCGCGCGTAAGAGAAATTTTGAATTTACCGCCGGCCGAATATCCTTCTCAGGGGTATTGTTGGGCCTCGTTTTCCCCTCGAAGCAAGCCCAATACGTGTAAGGCCCATGGTGGCAAGAAAGGCCCGTTGGCTGGATTAATAGAAGCCCATTTCCAGAAGAGGGTCCGTTGGAACTGTCATCCGAAGAATCCGGGAGCAGGAGCACACTCTCGGTAGCAGGCGAGAGGAGGAGGCCGGAGATCTCGGGATCCAGTAGCTAGCCCACGATCCGCGACGACGCCAATTGTTAGATATAAGATAGATTCTTAACAATCAAAAAGAGATATATCGTATCTGAGATACTCATACTTGTATTTTGAATTTGATTAGCAATCAATAAAGCCTATTTGCCGAATTCTTGATATCATTATCTTACATTCGTCTTCCATATTCAAAAAGCTCTCGAATCGTAACCTCGAACCAGGGTGATTGAACTAACATTGTTTTTCACCCAAAACAGCTACTATTCGAGTGGTGGACGAGGCAGAGATGGTGAGACCGAGATCAAGAGAGCCTTTGATGTACCTCAAAATGCGTTTGACATCACGCCAATGAGACTGGAGAGGATGGTGCATATGTTGGCATACGCGGTTGACCGCAAAGCTGAGTTCGGGACGAGTTATAGTTGCGTATTGTAGGCTGCCAACTACACGTCTATAACCTGTAGGATTGTCAAACAGTTGATCAGGAAGAGGAATGTGACGAGATGAGGTGGGATCTGCAGGAAAAGAGATTGGTTTGGCGTCGAGCATCTCACAGTCCTCCAACAAATCACGCAGATACTTGTACTGAGAGAGGTGTAGAGACGTAGGAGAGGAGTAGGTTACCTCTATGCCAAGGAAATATGAGAGAGTGCCCAGATCTTTCAATGAGAAGACAATGTTGAGAGTTTGAATGAACTGCTGAATGAAAAAAGGATCCGAACCTGTCAAAATTATATCGTCCACATATACTAGGAGATAAGTGAGTGTGGATCCTTTGCAACGAACAAACAGTGACGTGTCAGAGTGACAGGCATAGAAACCTTGGCGAAGAAGATACGTTTTCAGCTTATTGAACCAAGCCCTGGGTGCTTGCTTGAGACCATAAAGGACTTTGTTTAATTTGCACACATAGTTAGGATATGAATCATGAACAAAGCCTCTCGGTTGTTCCATGTAGACGGTTTCCTGTAAGTCGCCATTCAAGAACGCATTATTGATGTCAAGTTGACGTAGAGACCAATGATGAGATATGGAGATGGAAAGAATCAACCGGATGGTGGTAGGTTTGATAACTGGACTGAACGTGTCGAAAAAATCAACACCTTCTTCTAGGTGGAAGCCCTTCGCAACAAGACGTGCTTTGTACCGCTCAACGGAACCATCGACTTTCTTCTTTATTCGGTAAACCCATTTGTTGCCAGCAATATTAGCTTGTGGAGGACGTGGAACAAGAGTCCAAGTGTTGTTGGCAGTGAGGGCTTCAAATTCTTGACGCATTGCATGTTGCCAGGCAGGGTGCTTGTTGGCCGTGGAGAAGAGCGTGGGTTCTTTCTCGACCGTTGTAGGAGGAGGAGCAGGATACTTTGTAGTGTGCAAAACTCGTGGCTTTAAGTGACCCGTACGAGCTCTAGCATCCATAGCATGACTCGAGACGTCGCGCCCGGTTGATTGTTGGGGATCGACAGATCGGCAGACTCCGCATGGGTCGTTGAGCCTGGACTAGAGGAGGGAGAGGAGGGCGTAGGTATGGGAAGTGGTGAGGGAGGTGATGTGGCAGGAGGAGATAGTTGAGAAGGAGGCGGTGAATTTACGGGATTATTGGAAGTAGGGTTTGCATGGTTGGGTTGTTGTGTAGCAGAGGATAACAATTCAACATGGATGGGTGGGCCTGATTTTGACGTGGCAATTGGGCTAGGAAGAGTTGATTTAGAATATGGGAATGCTTGTTCATCAAATATTACGTGAGGTGTAATATATTGACGACCAGTAGGCAAGTGAAGACACAAGTAGCCCTTGTATTTTGACGTGTACCCGATGAATATGCATGGAAGAGAACGGTAGGCAAGTTTGGTGGTGTTATATGGGCGAAGATAAGGGTAACAAAGGCATCCAAAAACTCGAAGATGAGAGTAGTCGGGTGGTTTACCATGGAGACAAGAAAAAGGTGAGTCGTTTCGGAGTATGGGAGTGATGGTGCGGTTTGAGAGATAGACCTCGGTATGGAAGGCGTTCTCCCAATATTGAAAGGGGAGAGAGGCTTGGGCTAGTAAAGCAAGACCTTTTTCTTGGACAATCCGATGGCGACGTTCCACACCCCCGTTTTGGCTTGGTGTATGAGGCGAGGATATGCGGTGAAGGATGCCGTTTTGGTCGAGGTAATTACGTAGGGCTATGAACTCTCCGCCACCATCGGTTTGCAGGGGCTTAATTTTGGTGTTAAATTGTGTTTGAACCATTTTATGAAAAAGAACGAAGGTGGAAGAAACTTGGGATTTTTGGGATAGAAAATATATCCAACAAAATTTTGAATGGTCATCCACAAATTGAACAAAATACTTATTCCCATAAATTGAAGTAGTAGAAGCAGGACCTCAAACGTGACTAAATCAAAACAACGGTTACTAAGGACATGAGTTTGACTAATAGGTAAGCGACGACTCTTGCCGAGTTGGCATGGTTCACACACTGAGGACAATTGTTTATTAGCTACTGGAAGACGGAATAAAGACACAAGGTGCTTAAGGATAGATGGATTTGGATGAGCAAACCGACGATGCCAATCTTGTAAGGAGACATGATGTGCGGAAGGAGTGGAGGTGGGTAGGCGATATAGTCCATGTTCAACGGTTCCCGTCACGATTGTGCGTCCCTAAAGATCCTTCACAAAACAACAAGTAGGATGAAGTTCAATTAGAACTTTGTTATCTTTGGTGAGAGTGGAAGCACTTAATAAACTCTTGGAAATTTTTGGAACAACAAGAATATCTTTTAATTGTAATTTAGTAGAACCAAGAGTAGTTGATCCCGTATGACTTGTGGGAATTGGTTTACGATCACCGAGGGCTAGTTGATCTTTACCATCATATTCGGAGTGAATGGACAATGAAAGATTGTTGAACTGCATTATTGATTTACTTGAACAGATTTGATGTATATATAGAGAGAGGTTGACTTGCTCTCTAAGATACAATATTTACACAAAGATAGAATATTATACAAGATAAGAATATGTACGTTAATAAAGAGAAGTGGGCTCTTCAACCAAGTAATTGGAGTTAACAGGCAAAGTTCTTTATTTCTTCTTCTTACCAACCAAAGAATCCAAATTTGACTTGACAACCTTACCACCACCATCGGCATTCATGGAAGAAATTAAGGTATTTAAAGAACCGAGAGCATCGTTCACACCAATACCTCCATCAACGCCTAAATTAACTAAATTCCCATCCTTGGGAGGAACTAAAATTCCACCACCAACGGCCACCTCAACAGCCTCCACGGCGCCACCGAGGGCATCTCCACACCTTCGCTCGAGACCAAGTTTTCAGCCACCTTAGAGCCACCGCCAGCAACCTTGACCTCCGACCTAGGTTTCCGGTCACCTTTGGATTTCCCACTTAAAACACCAGATTTGGACTCACAAGCTTCACCGGACCCAATAATGGAGGTTAACTTGCGGTTTTTCACCATACCCACCAAGCTAGCTAGTGAAAGAAAGAGGACGGCGAGAGACTCCGGTTCGATGGTGGCCCGAGAAGGAGCACACCATGAACAGAGGACCACGTAGCAAAAATGGATCAAAAAAGATGCAAAAGCAATCGGTGGAAGATGATGGATGTTCAGTGAAGGTGAGTGGAGATAAGTGGGTGATTAAAATAATCAAAGTGAAAGCCAACGGAGGAGAAATGAAAGATCGGTAGTCAAAATAAGGTTGAACGGAACAAGGCAATTGGAAATCGCCTAATAATCGCCCATTTGGTGGCCTCTTCATCAACGATGATGTGGAGATTGGCAGTTACGTTTTCTAGCTTGCATTGGTTGCTTGTGTGCTTCTGTTGAACAGGTAGTTCTTTGATATTAGATTCTTAATAATAGTTTTACCGTTTCCAATTTAAATGCAAACCCTCTTTCTTTCGAATTTGTATCTGTGCCCCTTGCTTGTCTGTACCTAATGTGTTACCATCAAGATGGATGCACTTGGTTGAGTGCCAAGTGCATTTGATTTCTGTATGGTACTGAGCGTGTCCGTACTTTCTCCTTTGGTTGGTGGCCCGGGGCCGGATCCTCACCAACGTTGAACGCGCGCGGCGTCACATGGCCAGATCAAGTGGTTGCAGGCATCAAGATGAATCAATTATTCACATCCTGAGAGATTGTCAGTTGGGCAAAGATGTGTGGCTCGCCCTCATATCAGCCCATCCTGAGAGATAAACATCTTCTTTAGCCTCTGACCCTCTCTCGTGGGCGGTCCTGGTCCAAGGCCTTCAGGGCTGCTTCGATACCACCTCTGGCCTGCCCTGTAGCACTACTTTTGCGGGTCACAGCTTGGTATCTCTGGAAATGGAGAAATAACCGTGTTTTTGATCCAGCCGCCCCAACTCCTGACAAACCGGGAGGGATTCATTCGCCACTATATATGTAGAGGAGATCCAAATGGCCAACCTCCACCAGGCTGCTTACAAGCTGAACCTTGGAGCCACTGTGGAGATTAGTGTGTCTTGGACCAAGCCTGAAGTTGGATGGATCAAACTTAACACGGACGGGTCTGTCCAAAACAACCAAGCCACAGCGGGGGGCGTTCTCCGGGACGACACAGGGCAGCTGAGCTGTGGGGGATTCTTCATGGGCTGCAACTCGCCTGGCGTAGAATTGTTGTTGAATCCGACTCCTCCCTCGCTATCCAGCTTCTTCGCTCCAATGTCCCGCTTCATCACCCCCTCTCCAGCCTGACTCGCCACTGTCAAGGCTTTATCCGAAGGGATTGGATCATCCGATTCCAGCACACTTATCGAGAAGCCGACATGCTCACCTCCTTGGCGCACTCGCACACTCTAGGCCTTCATGTGTTAGACTCATCTTTTGTCGAGGTTCTTCCTTTGATTTCGAATCATGTATTGGGTTTGGGCCACCCTCGTACAACTCGTGCCCAGCTTTCTCTAAATTAATCTCGGGAGCTTGCCTCCCTTTGACCGAAAAAAAAGAAGCCTGGCTTGTAAGTTGTAATCGATAAAGCTAAAGAATGACTAGTTATTTTTCAAGGGGTAAATATCTTTTTTACTCTGCTTTTCAATAATAGGTGCTAGATCGGTTTGAAACACTGAAGAAAAGGAAAACCACAGGTGACTTCACAGTTCAGGGTAAGTAAGAAGATGATAATTTTTTTTGAATAAGATGATAAAATTCTTGATTGTGTTAGTTCAGATCTTCTCTTTCAATCACGTGAGTCATTCTCTCAATTATATCTGTATATATGAATGACCCTGAGCAGGAATGTCATTGACACTTGATATGATTCTCTAACCAGATCCAGATGAAAGGATAATGAAGCAACAGCAAGAGGAGGAGGAGGAAAGGAATCGTGAGCGTCAGAGAGAAAAAGGTTGGTAAATGTTGTTTTCATGAATGTGTATCTTTATGAAACTATGAATGATGTATGGCAAATTTATGTCCTGTTTTTTTCATATCAGAAGGAGAAAGCAGTAGAAGAGGAAGCTGAAATTGAAATGGACCCTGATGTAGCTGCTCTGATGGGGTTCGGTGGCTTTAAATCGTCAAAAAAGTGAGGCTCCGGCTGCAACACATTCATCTCATTTGACATTGCCCCATAAATTGACGATGTTCCAAGACCTTGGTCGGACAAGATTCAAATCTGGTGGACAAATCAAGTTCTTACTAACCATGACCTTTACTAGTTTGAATTTAGATGAGAAAATCAGTAAAGCTGTAATGGGTAAGCATATGGTGTGAGTGTGAAAGATGAAGAAGTCTATGAAAAACAGTGAAGTCAGATCCCAGAGCCCTTGAGAAGTAGACGCTTCATGTGCTATCCGTAGCTTGTGTGAATGCACTAGTAGCTGGCACAACTTGGTCTTCTCTTCTCTAACCTGCAATAGAAAACCAAGTATTTTATTTTAGAATCAATAAAAATAAAATAAGTAAAAGGACCAGCCTAAAACCAAGAGATGGACCAGTATACCTGATAGTCATGATAATCCTTTCAATTCATTGGGGAAAGGTATAATGACTTGGTAGATTTTTAATAACACATGCAGAAGTGCCTTGTTTCTTCCTTTCCCCAATAAGCCCGGGTTTTCGACCCCCCTGGAATCTTGATATATAAAAAAAATTCCATCCTGAGGGTCGACCTCAAACCCGGTTATAACAACCGTATGGGTATGTTCGAGGATTTCACCATTGCCGTAATACGGTTGTTCGTTGCTCACATTATAATCTGAATAGATTTGAAATGTGCCCAGAAGTGTACCCTTTTTCAGCCACTCTCTCAATATCTTCAGCTCATCAGCCACAGTCCTGTTGTTCTCCCCAAGTATATGATCCCTAAACGTTGTAATTTTGAACCTATATTCGTTCCACATTGGTACTCCGTGATGTTTGGCAAAAGTCAGAAGCGGAGAAAGTTGGGGAGAATTAGATCTTTCCTGAAACACCCTAGCGATTTCCTTATAATCAAACAAATTCCCGTCTTTGAGGCGAATACACTTTGGAAATGCCTTCCCATAGGCCAATCTTAATTCATATTCCAGGTGGCGTGCCAATGCACAAAATCGACAAGTTGCTACATATATAATTAAAAGTGAATTAATAACTATTATATATGTTTGATTAAAATGAAAAACACTAGGGAAAATAACTTACGTCCTGATTGTTTGAGAGCTTCCTGTATTAGATCAAATCTGGAACCATACTGAATCCAATTCACAAGTTCATGGCCAGCCATGTCAATCTAAAAACAAGAACATGTAAAGATCAGCTGTAAGGTGCAGTATTATAATTAAGCCAATTCCACATTTTGACCAGCCATTTCATAATTGAGCCAATTCCAATTATGGGTTTTTTGCTATCAAATATGTAAGCTCAATTATCTCAATAAAAGTTGCAGTTCCATTTTTTTTTTTTTGTATAAACTCTACTGTCAACAAATCACTCAAGCAAAATACAAATTTAGTTAGAATAGACAAGCTAGAACAGAGTACTAATTCATTTTAAGAGAAGAAAGTTCTTGCTATTTGCTTCTGAACCATTGATTTGATTATTGTTGGGTTTGGTATGGAAAATCTGAACAAGCGAATATGCACCAGCATATCTGAAAATTCAACAAATCTAAACAAAAGCAAAGTCCAGAATCTGAACCAAGGCAACAAATCTGAAAAAAACCATAACATATCTCAAATCACAAAGCATATTTGATAGCTGAAAACCCAACTGTAATATGTTTGATATTATAATCAATTACCATATTTAACTATTAATCCTATGAATATATTACCATGTTAATAACTGAAATTGAAAGGGATGATAACACAAAATATTACCTGCAAAGATGATAACGACCAGCCAACTGCACTTGGAAGATATAATTCAAGTATATTCCAAGTGTTACTTGGAAGATATATTGCCTGCAAAGATTTCAACAACATCAGTATTTCATATTCTTAGGAAACGACAACCCGATACAAATCAAGTATTACTGTTAAGCACCTAATGCACAGCAGTCAGAAAACATAAATTTGAATAGAGGGAGGAAGATGAAAGAGTATTAAATAGGCAAAACATCAACAAGAAAACTCTGCAGAATACCTCGCTAGAAAAGTCAAGATATGAATGTGGATTATCCCTAAAATGCTTCATAATCCAACTCCAACAACAAAAAATGATTCAGACAGACTTCAACCATTATAATTTTGCAATATCATTTCGATTAGAGACAAAAAACACTCACAAGAATCAGTTTGTATCTTAAGAGGATGAAAAGGACAAATTTAAGAGCCAAAAATAACCAGGCAATTCCCACTCACACCCCATGATGCTACATTTATATCCGAGAAGATCTTTCACATAATAATTCATACATGTGTGTGTTAGCCGTGTTTGAAATGATTAAACATAGGACTCTAGGCCGATTGATCCTTACAGGAATCGGATATCCACTGCTGGGTAGTCTGGGAGAAAGTTGATGACAAGTTGCATAGTAATTAAGAAGAGGAGAATCTTTCTTTTTCATCACAATATTATCTCTATGTGCTTCTTTACATGTAGTCAATTTCCACTCTGATAATCTTTTCCATGATCCTGTCCTACCCACTTGCCTCAACTTAATGAACTGAAAGCAGCCAACTGAAAAGAATTCTTCCCTTTCTATAAATATTTGAGCAGATCCACTCATTACTAGCAGGCACCAATACATTGTTTTCAAACATGGATCCAACCTAACAGACCTCATGCTTCTGGGGTGGCATAAGACTTCTTTTTCGTTGTCTATGATGTCAAAATTTGACAACCTCAATCTCTTCTTTTCTTGTTTTGAGGGGGATGGAAAGGAACTTTCAATTTTGGAAGGTGGGATGAGCATTTTCATGCCCAAAGTAAACTAAGTAGGCCTTAAGACACCAAAAAAAGGAACAGGATCCCATATGGTTATTGATATCTTCATTGAGTTAATGCTCCAATGCTAGCAAACTCAGTAATTGGATTCATCCTCAAGATGCTTTATAAATGCTATCCATTTATTCCCAAAAACATTGTACCGGTTTAATCAGCAGTATATGAGAATTCACCATTACTTGTAGAGATTTTCAATTCACCATTCTTTCACTGCAACATCTCAAGAGAACTAGTGATAGATAAAAATCCCAAAACTAAACCAGATTAGACTCGTAATGTCAACTTCTTTGACCATTTATGGATGCCTATATAGAGATAATATTGTACTGACTTAGATAACTTGTCAAATTAGGACTTCTCTTACCCACATCATGACAAATTAAACTTGTAACGTCAAGACAAGAAAATAAGGCTTTTTTCCTAAGGAATTGACCCTATTTACAAGAATGCAAGCAGATTGATCCGAGAATAAGGCCAAAACAATTCAATGAAGGCTCTAATTCAATACATACTCTACCTTTCATAAAAACCCTAAAAAATATCAAAGAACATAAAAACCCTAAAAATTATCAAAGAACATACCTGCAGATTTGACAGGAAAGCGATGAACTCGGCTAGTTGGCTTCACCGACGATGACAAGTTCGACAGGGCGTCGCCGTCGAACTCGGCAGGGCGTCGCGGGCAATGGCGAGCTCGAGGGAATTCCAGGCGAGGGTAATTAGGTGGCGAAGTCGTGCCGGAATTCGAACACCTCGGACCACGGCCTTGGACGAAAGAGAGAAGAGAGAAAAGCGAGATCAGTCCGAGCGAAGACAATGCAATTATGGCTCTAATTCAATACATACTCTACATTTCATAAAAACCCTAAAAAATATCAAAGAAAATACCTGCAGATTTGACAAGAAAACGATGAACTCGGCTAGTTGGCGTCACCGACGATGACGAGTTCGACAGGGCGTCGCCGTCGAACTCGGCAGGACGTTGCGGGCAATGGCGAGCTAGAGGGAATTCCAGGCGAGGGTAACTAGGTGGCGAAGTCATGCCGGAATTTGAACACCTCGGACCACCACCTTGGACGAAAGACAGAAGAGAGAAAAACGAGATCAGCCAGAGAATCCGAGGAGATGGTGTGGATGGCGGCGCGTGAAGAACAATCTGATTACGCTACGTGGGTTTTACTGTTTTAGGGCTCAACTAGTGTAGTTCCCGCGCATGGCGTGGGTTTCTTTTGTAATTTTGTTCGAGAAACGGTACTCAAAAATACATTTGATTTAGGGAAATTCCGGATGGTGTCCCTGAGTTTTGGTTTTAGTTCGCGCCGTGCCCTTTCTCTCCAAAACTAACATCTTTGCCCAGTTTTTCGTCAGATCAATTCCACTTCCGTCCTGGTTGCCCTGCTAGACTCCCCGCTACACGTAGTTGGCGGTGCTGGTAGAGAAGGCCCTCCTCATCCCCACTCGGAGAACGTGGTGGGCAGCCACAACATCACCATCTTCGCCCCCCACAACGAAGCCCTGGAGCGCGACCTCGATCCCGAGTTCAAGCGCTTCCGACTGGAGCCCGGTAACCTCAGGTCCCTTCAGACCCTCCTCCTCTCCCACATCATCCCCACTCGCCTCAACTCCTCCCACTGGCCCCCGACTCACTCCCACTCGTCCGAGTCCACTCACCAGGCCTCTCCTCCACCCACCGCCTCTTCCTCGGCACCGACCCAGGCGGAGCCAAGCTCATCGACTCCGCCCGCTTCCTCCGCCCGGACGACGTCGTCCGCCTCGACGGCCTCATCCACGGCATCGAGCGCCTCCTCATTCCCCCAGTCCGTACAAGTGGACTTCAACAACCGCCGAAATCTCCGGTCGATCTAAGGGCAAATGTAATGGCTTATAAGTATTACCACAGGGCCGAAAATCATTACATTAGGTCTAATGTAATGGTTTTTTCGAACTTTTGAACCGTTACCTAATCTGGCATTGCATGTAACAACATACATACCAAGTGTAACGGTTTCGTAATTGTGGTTAAAACCATTACAATAGATGAACATCCGTTACCTATTGCATTCGTTACACTACCAGTACACTAGATTGGACCATTACATTAGGTAATGTGTCATTACATTGAACAACCGTAACATTAGATAATATATTTGTTACCACCTTATATAATATGCATCATGCACAAATTGATTATATATATTTTTACATTCAAATGCACCTAAATAATTAATATACACATAAGAACAAGACGTACTCACAATGCTGTAACACAAATATAATTTTTATATTAATGTTTAAAAGATAGGAGATACAAAAGAGTTTGCTAGCTAGTTCATTAGTGTGTCTCTAGCTAGTTCATTAGTGTGTCTCATACCACACAATTACATGCATATAGCAAAACAGTCATTCAGACCCCAATCGACAGTGCCCTTTGGTGCATGATCAGCAGTGCCCTTCTCACCTGACAGATATATGCAAGGCAAGTCAGAAAACAAAAAAACCAAAATTAAGTATAAAAAACAATTAGAAAGTATCTCAGCAGATGAGATGCATGCTAGTACTCACAATCGACTCATTCATGCCCATACAGGTGAGGTCATCAGTAAGCCGTCTCTTTGATATGTGGCTACCTAAGCCAATTCTTATTTTTTTCCTGCACTTCAGCTTGCTGTTTAAAAAGGCGAACCAGGAAGTGAAAGGTGAGTACAAAATAAAAATATAGAGATTACTTGTGATGTACACAGTCTTTTGAGAAACCTTTATTTCATTTGCCATCTCGGGTGTACGGTTTATTTGATGGTTGATTCCTGAACATGCTGCATCCATTGTTGAAACGTTAAAGAGCCTTATTGACTCCTTCACATGCTCATCAGTTGCAACAGGGGACCTAAAATCAAATACTCAAACATTTAGAGCACATCTCAGATGCTACATGAACAAGTATGTCAATCGTGCAACTTTTGATATGGATTTCAATATTTCATGTTTCAAAGTTACCATCTTTTAGTCACCTTTCCCTTGTAATTATCAAAGATTTGCACATATCCATCACCTATACATATCTCGCTCTACTTGGGAGTTGTAAGGCAAGTGTTCGATTCTTCTTTATTTGGGTAATGACATAGAAATGTAGATGTAGAATATCAGAAGCTGCTCCTTCCAAAGTATTTACTTACAATCTCATTTTTGCAAGAGACTCGCTTAGCCTAATGATAGTTACCCTAATGATAGCTTCAAGCTGTCTTACAGTAATTGGAATTGCAGTTGCCTCCCCAGTTTCATTTGCCTGCTGCCTCATGTTCTACAGGTGCCATCATAGATACAAGAATTTAGGAACAAAAAAACGCACTTCCAACGACTCCAAAGCATGAGTTTCTTTATTTAACTAATGGATGCAAACTACCTTATGAACTTTCACAATTCCAGAGATAGTGAATAGATCTGTACTTGTACAGAAGTTGTTTACATGACCAATGCTGACATACTCAGTCTGCAATTTTTTTGAAGCAGTTTCTGACAGACGAGGGTGGCATTCAGTTCTACAATACTGTATATACCTATAATTATATTCATTTCAAAAGTTCAGTGACAATTTTAACCTAAAGACAGGACAACTATCAAATCAAAGCCTGAAAAGGATCAGCACCTTCTTAACCAATTCTCCTCTTCTAATACTTTACTGTCACCCATGGAAGCATGAGCTGATGCATGACCTTTAATAATATGACTAGTAATCATCTGCAAGAAGAAACAGCCCATAACCACTTCTGTTATTCCATGAAGCTTGTAAATGCAAAAAAGTAACATAACCTTGTACTTCAAGGTGCAGTGCTCATTAATATGAACAGAGAAGACAAAGGGATATGCACATTCATCAGCTGATGCAAAATAATTGAATGGAACATATACTTCATTGGAACCGTGTGTTTATTGATTACCTTATCTTGACTGTACATCCTGATATCCTTCACAATGAAGATTAAGTCAAACCATGAAAGAATAGTTGTCTGCAAATCAATGTTATCCTGGGCAGTCTATAAAATAGAATTAATTTGGTTTAGTTTTCCAAGCGTGACACATAAAAATACTAAGTCCTTCAACTTATGTAAACTCAAGCATTCATGATTGAAACACATACTTTAAGGTCATCATAACGGAGCATACACTATCATATGCATCAGAATATGGAGGGAGAAATCTTAGAGCATACACTATCATATGCATCAGGATTTGATGCAAACCTCTTACACTCTTCAATCTGTACAACATATGTCGAGAACAAAAGGCATAATGATACTTTGTTATATAGGAAAGGAAAAATCTAAGGATGAAAGATGCAAAATGGAAAAAGAAAAACATGTGATAATCAGTCCTTTACTGTTAGATGAAAATTTCCATAATATCTCCAATTTAACAAATGAAATTATCAAAATAGCTTCTTTTTTAAAAGTTTCTCCTTAACGCATTTTGAAAACCCAACTAACAGGATATCATAGACAACTTCCTTGTAGTGAATGATTGAAAATTACATTTCAGCAGCATACTGTTGGGATCAAATATGAGTAATTTAAAGCCTTTCTTTGACAAGAAGCATAATCTTAAGTATTTAGAGCCACAGCACAAATGTAGCAATAGTATGTCCAACACTTCCGAAAAAAAAAGGGTTCTAAATCATATGCAGAACTTCACTACTTACACAACATAAAAGGTGAAGTCTTTGCAATTGTTTTACCTCTTCAGACGTGAAAACAGACTGCCCTCTGGAGTTGGATTCATTTGTATTCTCAATTCATTTGTATCTTCATTAAAAAAATGGAGTCTCCCTCTCTTTTGTATCTGCTCATCTTTGGCTTTCATCATCTGTACACCCCATTTGGATTGTTTGATGCTACAGATAGTCTATCATTACCATGAGCTCCATTTGATGCATTAGATTTTTTAGAAAAACCAAGGTGATCTTTTGGCGTAGAAATGTCTAATTGACATTTCCAAAAACAGAAAGAAATGAAACAAGTAAAGTTAGCTGGTTTTGAATGGCATAATAAAAGAAGCCCACAGAAAATTTGTGAGGTAAAGTTAGAAACCAGTCAAATAAATACCTTTGACTGGCTGGCATATCGCTCAAATCATAACCACAAAGAAATGTGTGAACCGGCGTCTTCTCTGGGTTACTAAGCACCTGCATAAGAAGAACTGCCATGCTCAAAATACTATCTGCCACAAAAAATGTCCTTCATTCAGAAACAAAAAATAGAAAATTGTGCTGAAAGAATACAACAATATTACAGGGTTCTTTACCAAAACCATTCATAAGCCCCAGTTCAAGCTAAACATCTTTTAGATACTCAGAGTGATAACACACCATATGCAATTAGCTAACAACCTAACTGTCAATCAAAAGCCTTAGGTATGCAATGACGGCATTTTCTAGCTAAAACCAAGAGCGTCAGATACAAAGGCAACCTCTAAACCTCCCCCAACCCCTAGTCACTGCTTGGACTCAACCCTCAACAAGCAACAAACTAGGAGAACAAATACCTAGCTTTCCCACAGCAGTGATGAGTGCTAAACACAGAGCACATTTACTCCTAAATGACTCTGAAAGCAAAACCATTTCATAAGTGAGGGGAAAACCTCAATTATCACGGCAGGAACATGTTGAAGCACTTGAATACTTCATTATTCCTTCACAGATGAAAAAGTTATCAAAGCATTCAAATTTTCCACTTACGTCCCACTGCATAACATAGGTAAGGAATCCAATGCCCAAAAGAATACCACCCCGTATAAGGTATGCAAGGTATGTAGATAATGTCCAGAAAAATAGCACACAAAAATTGAAGCAAATCACATTGTAATGGCAAACAAAATAACCAACAAGTTAGAAAAAAGCCTCGAGAATGCACAGCAGAGAGAGAAAGTGGGTCTACGGGATCAAAGCGGTCGAGGGACAAGAGGTAAACGGGGCAGCCACGGCGCTCGGCCTCGCGGGCGATGCTTTCAGTGGCATCCATGGCGTTACCGGTCTGAGAAGAGTAGAGGATCAGTAGCTTGTGCTTCTCCTCCATTGTTCAAAACCACAAGCTATTAGAGTTGCCAAGCAGAAAACCCCCACAGAGGAACGGCGAATTCGGAGTTGCAAGGAGAAAACCCACACAAACCCTAAACAAAAGCAAAGCAAATCAAAGCAATGCAAACCGAGGAAATTAATGGAAAAAGGAAAGCAAACCGAGAAGGCCGATCGAGATGGAGGACTTGGAGGTGAACGGCCGGACGATGAGTCGGAGTCAGTTGTCCTGGACTGGGCAAGTACGTAGAGAGAGTCCTCGTCGAATCCGCCGCGGGATCTGTGGGCGCCGGAGTCGCCGTCCCGATTGGCGCCCGTAGCTGGAGAATCCGCCGCCGATTCGGCTCCCGAGTAGTCGCCGCTCCTTGGGGTCGGTGGGCAGCTGCAGCATCTCGTTTGGGGTAAGCCCTTCGCTGCCGATCGAGAGCGATCCAGATGGCCGATAGAGTATAGAGATATCGAGAAGGGTTTGGGGGTTTGACAAGGGTTTGAAAAACTCTGTTTTAATTTTCTTGTCTGCGCCTTTATTTTTACACCTTATTCAAATACGCGCCTTCGAAAAATGTAGGCTTACACGGTGTGGAACGGACCGTCCGATGGCGGACACATGGCCAAGTGAAGCAGTAAAAATAAAGGGCGAAAATAGGGGGACGGGATAAAATAGCGGGATGAATTTGGTACAAAGAGAAAATTATCGTTCTACCCCTCTAGGTTAAAAACAAAACACCGAGCAACAGGGGGAAAACTCGACGCCGCCGGCCGGAGATTCTTGTCGAGCCGAATTCGTCTTCTTCCTACTATATCTTCATCGTTCATCGGCCAGTAAGGCGTTAATAAGGTACGTAATCTGTAGACTTTGTATGAATCGGAAATAGGGGATATTTATCTTTGCGATTGCAAATTAGAGTTTGTGTCGCAATTATCTGCGATCATGTGTGCAAACCAATGGTTGGACATTGTTCGGGTACTGTGTTATCCTTGAAAAAGTAGATTGTCAACTATGGTAGACAAGTAAGTGCTAGCTATAGTTATAATCTTCGTCGATTGGAAAATGTAATGTTGTGAGGCAGGTGGATGTTTGCATTGACTGTAGGGTTGATCAAACCAATTGAATGTGATTAAGGGATACAGTCCTAATGATTAATGTGAAGGACCTGTAGTTATCAGCTGGAAATTGCACAGTCTGCAATTTCCCGATCTGATAGTGTGCATTGTACAATGTGCAATTTCCATCTATTTCAGTATGCAATTTCTGGCTGTGTAATGTGATTGAGGGAGGTTCCATTCAGGCTGTGTGAGTCGATTTGATAAAATCTTATTCACGTAATGATGCAATGTAATGGCAACAGAGATGTTGAATGCTAGCCAGTAGATGCGAAATCGGACATCTGCGGTTAAACTAATAGTAGCAGGTATTATATTCGGATGTTGAATTATAACTAATCTGCAATAAGGCAAACATGCGGTGTAAACATGCTGTATTTGTTATTCCTGCGGTTAAAAAATAGTTGGTTGTTCGGCCAGAAAAAATAGCTAGTTGCATTAATCGAGCCATTAATTGACAGGACTACATCAATGGATTTGGAGCCGAATGAAGACCACGATGGAAACGACGAAGATGAGCCATTAATTGACAGGACTGCAGCAATGGATTTGGACCCGAATGAAGACCACGATGGAAACGACGAAGATGAGCCATTAATTGACAAGACTGCAGCAATGAATTTGGACCCGAATGAAGACCACGATGGAAACGACGAAGTTGGAAACGAAGATGAGGCATGTAATACAAGTGACAATGGAGAGGTTGGTGTAGCACAACCAGCGGAGTGAAGGCCTGAATCACTACTTCAAAGGATTCCTGAATACGCACACTGGTCTGGTGTCCTTCGCACAACAGTATCACATGGCCCTTGTAGGCAGAGTGGAAGTCGAGAAGACATTAAACGCCAAGTCAATGGACAGGCCTTACTCATGCACAACAAGCATATTAGTGGAAGAAGTTTTTAGCGAGGCGTATACCAACCAAATATTCAAGGAAGTTAAGGAGGAGGTAATTTCGCCAGACAAATTATCAGATTGTAACATACAGACATGGTTAAATTTCCCTGTACAGGGCATTCACAAGCTGTTGATTGCAGGTCGAAGGCCTGATGTACACTAATGCATCAGGCAACTTCGTGCAGGGCAACAAGACCACGTACACAGTCGATGAAAAAATAGTGAATCCCGTGTGGCGGTCCAAGAAGAAAACGTATCTCACGACAATTGACAAGGTTGCAATGGAAATACAATGCTCTTGCAAATTATTCGAGTTTGCCGGCATTTTATGCAGGCACATCATAAAGGTTATCGAGCTTGAAGAGCTGACATGCATCCCCGAGAAATATGTCCTGGACCGGTGGAGGAAGAACATCGTCCGTGAATATGAGCGCGTAAAAGTAAATTATTATGATCCGGGTCAAACCCCTCGTGTGCAGAGGTTCCATGCGGTTGCCTTGCGGAATGAATACCTCCTGAGTTTGGCACTCCATAACGAGGAGACGTACAACACGTATTCATAAGCCCTGGGCAAGATTGAAAAACAACTTGAGAGCATGCTAGGAATAAAATCGTGCCGTATGCAGGAGAACCTGGCAGCTGTTGCCAAGGTTTATGGCAGGAGGAGGCTCCAGAAAAGAGAGGATAATGAAAAACACATGAAGAGGTGTGCTCCTGAAGTGGTTGTTGATCTGAAGGATCCCCCTGATCGCAGGAGACCAGGAAGGGCCAAACGAAAGCGGTCCTTTCATCCTGCGGAAAAACCCAAAAAAAAGAAGAAGAAAGTCCTGCCTCAAACGAAGAAGAAGAAGGTAATGTGTTGAGTTAATATATTCGTGCAACATGTCTTAGCAAGATAAATCAACCGCTACGTATGTTTTCAGGCTGTGAAGGCAGAGTGTGTCGCGAACATACATGCTACCAATAGCGTACCAGACAGTGCCCGTGGGGTGTGGGCGAACAAGGTAATTGATATGGCCAAGTAGCGTGCATTGCACTCGTAATAAAAAAAATGCGTACCCTGCACAGATCAGTGTGGTTATCTGCGCAGAGTTTGCGTAGTGAGTTCGTTAGTTTTGATTGTGGTTGATTACTAACAGTACGGGATTCTGCGTTGTCATCGCAAACTTCCAACATTCATATGCAGCCATCGCAGTCCACTGCCGATGCACGTGCAGCAGGAACACAGGTGCGTTGTTGATTGCAGATCCATATTTGTGAGTACTGTGTAAGGTAAAACAGGTACTAATTTTATAATGGTTGTGCATAACTTTATCCGTGAAGGTGAGTGCATCCGGTGGCGTACGTCTAGGTGGCGTGGAGTGGTTCAAGCTTAGCACGTGTGGACTATCGTTGGGTGAAAAAGGGTCAGGCGGAGGGGGGGTTGTTACGGGACCGTTGGGGGAAGTGGTCTCGAGCTATGTGTATCAAACAGGTAATGTGCATAAGGATACGGCAGCCCTCCATGGTATATTGCTTGGCTTACGAATGGTTGAGGAGCAAAAGCGAGCACATGTGGTGCTAGAAACAAACAGTGCTTATGCATGTTGGATGCTGAATGAGAAACAAACGGTACCGGGAGCAAACGTCGATCCATTGCTGGACAACTATATAAGGGTCATTGCTAACACAACGATGGAGCTTAAAATTCAGCACGTCGAGGAATTGAACTCATTAATGGTGTAGCAGTAGCTGTTGCTAACGCCTCGTTCACTATTGGATCTACGTACAGTGAGTGGCCAGCTCTACCCCCTTGTATCGGTCCCAATCAATCTAGTTGTATGAACAGTGAGGGTGTTTAATGCATACGATCTTATCTTTTGTAGATCCCTGGTATAGTGGTATGTTTTTGTTGACTAAGATGAACCCGAAATGGCGTCATAGTTAAATTATTTCACTTGACTAAAGTGGTCGAAGATAATGAATGGTTGATCGTGCAAATGTGAACTTATTGAACAAACAGATTGGCAATGCATTCAAATCCATAGTTCAGTGAATCGCACGGAAATGCACAAAGACAGAGAATTGAATACAAACCAAACAGTTGCGGTAGGATTCAGCACAGACAAAGTTATCTCTTATTACGGCATCACATGATTTTGTAAGAGATGCGAAAGCCGACAGATGAGATCTGGCAGATCGTGCCATCTGTTAAGTCAGTAGGCAACAAGGGACACTTACTACTGCAGCATTGGTTTTTTCGTCCTTGGACACGTCCTGGTGGTGTCCGGTTTCGCACCCTGTGCAAGGGTCGAAGATTGTGAGACCGAAGCGTGAATGTCCATCATAGCCAAACATCAGTATGTGCCCCTTCTTAATACGGTACTGCTGGGTGAATTCTCTCCAGCCCTCGCAAAACCATAGGCTGCCATGTCTATTCTGCACAACCACTGAGTGGACAGACCCGTCTGGTGCTGTAATGTACGCAAGTTTGGAAATTTTTGCTCGGTGTTGCCTTGTAAACAAGGTTGGTAGTATCTGAGTAAGCATTACAATTAATTAACCGCAGGTGAGTTGCAATGCAATGCGCTATGACACAGTGCAATTATACAAATGGTAGAGCAAGAATCGGGAATTACTTAAAAGAACACCAAAACAAGACAAACAACTCTGTAATTAGGATGAAAAGAGCAAGATAAATCCATGAAATTCGATGAAAACCTGATGGGGTGTAGTCCGGATCGGATGATATCAAAATTTAAATTTATAAACCGAACCCCAATTGTAGTAAAAGAGGTAGGGTGTCGAACACACGGGAGTTCGTGCGTTGAGAGTACCAAAAAGACTAAAAAGAGGTAAAAGAAAGGCAAAATCAAGGAAAATCAAAGGGATCACTTCGGACCGACACTGGTCACTTCGGTCCTAGGGTGGATCGAGGAGAGTTTGGCCGGGACCGACACTGGGGAAGTCGGGCCCGATGTACTGGGTAACTCGGTCTAGGCAAATTTGGTAGATCGGTCTTGGGTTTTTGGGTTCCTTCCCTATCTAGACTTGGGTGATTCCACCCCAATTCAGCCAATAAGTGTTGATCCTTATGAGATCGAGGTTGTTTGCCATCGATCCCTCCACTCTACACTTCGACCTTAGGGAGTTTTCACTCTCCTTCGATGCTAGGTCTAGTGACGGGCTCGAGATCGTTTCCGCTTACTCTTACCAACCACAAGCCCTAGATCCTTTATTCTCACAAGAGAATTGAAGCTCAATGTAGAGAGGATTCATAGATCAAGCACTCAAGGCTATAGAATTGGGGGTTCACACCCAATCCTAGCTAGGGGATTCCTCCATAGCCCAAGACTATGGAATCTACTCTATCAAGTAAGAGTAAAAAGCAATCAAATGGCAAAGCAAGCAAATCTCAATCATCAATCTCAATTCAAAGCTAAATTGCATTCAAATCCAAAGGGGTTCACAATATCCAAGTCTCAATTCTACTAAACCAAAGCAAAACAAGTTCAAACTCACTAATCTCCTCCTAAAGCTCCACCGATTTCCTCCTCTTCTCCTCTTCCTTTCTCCTCCTTGCTCTCCAAGTCTTCCTTTGAGCCTTTGAGAGTGATTAGGTGTGGGATTCTTGTTAGATGCTCTCTAATCTCCTCTAATTATCCTCCCTCTTGGATTGGGGACCAAGGAATTCCAAAATTAGAAGAAGGACAAAAGTGGAAGATCACAATAATGTGCCTTGGAGCCCAATCCTATCCTTTGCCCACTTGGATCGATGCGGAGTAGACCTCGGGCCCGACGTTGGGAACGTCGGTCCTAGCCTCATTTGCTCGAACTCGGGCCCGATGTGCTGGGAACCTCGATCCTGGGCCTCGATCCTCTTCTTTTCTTGGTTTTCCTTGAGTTCCTCTTCGATCTTTGCATGGCTCTTCCGCTCCTTTGCTTCTTAGCTTGGTTCCTCCTTAGAAATTCCTCCAAAAACGTCCTCAGCTCCACGACTTAGAAAGTAAAAATTATTAGAGTGCAGAAACTGAAGAGGATTACCGATTTGAGGGGTTATAACAAAGGTGTAGCATCGCACCCAGCTCCACGACTTACTATCGTCTCCGAACCTCTGCAAGATCCATACAGATCCTTCGGGTCTACTGAAATAGACCATACCAAGTGAGCACCCACAACCACCATCATCATCCACCATTGTGAGCGCCTGGTCAAGGAGATCATGATAAACGACAGGCAATTCCATGGAAGCAAACACCTCTCTCTTCAAATCAAATGAAACCAGTCTCACTGAACCATAATATAGATCCGAAACTTCTGCAAGGGCATATAGAGCACTGTCAAAGGGAACAATTCTCTTCCAGCCAGTGAAACCAACATTTCGGACCACATCGCCTTGAAATTCAATTGTCTTCCACGAATTCGTCCCTAGAGTGTAAATTGCAGCGATTTTCAAGTTGTCCGATTCTGACAATGCGCCGAATCTGACACACTTGTAATCTCCAATCGACGGGTCAAACCCTAATCCAAAGTCAACGTACCTCAAAATTTGGGGGATTTCAAGAGGGGGAAGAGCTAGGGTTTTCTTAATCGAGGGGTTCCACAACATCAAATCGGAGCTCCCTCTGGAATTCAACAAGAACAATCCGTCAATCGATGAAAGAATAAACCACAGCCAAGGCTGCGAAGGCTGCGAATCGTAACTTGCATTACGATCGGGAGTGGCACTAAGGATATTGACCGAGTGGTCCGAGTGTGGCTCGCTTTGGAGGAAGCCAAGGTTGCGAATCGTTCTTTGGGTTTTGCTGTCCTTGACCACGCATTCTCGGCATAGGATTGACTTTCCTGTTACGAAGAAGAGGCGGGATGATTGAGGGCCGTTGTTGAAGCGATTGAGGTGTAAGCGGGCGAAATCGGGGTCGTCGATCATGGACTTCCATGACTTGGAGACGGAGCGGAATCGGAGAAGTGATTTGGCGGGAAGTCGAGATAGGATTTCCGGTCATAGCTCCTCGGGAAGATTGTGTCTTGACCATGACTTTAGAACTCGAGGACAACGACTACGATTCGTGGTTGCCATGACAGTGTAGTTTTCTGTAAGACCTAAAAACAAATACTCCGAAAACTTCAGAAATTTTAAAGAAACTACCTGGAGTATTTTTTCATATACCTTGCATAATTTTGTGATAATTAGGTTTAATGTACCATTAAAATGTAATAATATACAGGGAAAAATATTACAAAGCAAGAGTCATTAATGTTATTTCTGCTAGTAGATTTTGCTTAAGTCTAAACGGGAATTACAAAGCAAGAGGAACAAAATTATGCCGGTCTTGCGGTACCATTGTCGTCTTGATAGATCATGCCAGGTCATGCCAGTTTGATAGGTCATGCCACTTATATCGTTCTATGTTTTTTGCACAATCGAATATGCAACAGTTCACCAATGTTTGATAGGTAATACTCCCGTTACTTTTTCCAATGTGAAGTTTGATAGATTATCGCCAGTTGTTGCTGTTCTCAGCCCAGAGTTTATTTCAACACGAAGTTCAATCCCAATTAGTTCCAGTCTAAGGGGATCTGGCCATGTGTGACTATGAAGACGAAGCATAAGAAGTAAACAATACTACCCTGAAATTATTTACAGGCCACTCTCGGTGTGCGCAGTAGGCACAGCTACCGAACATGGCCAGTGTAAACCAAATACTTCACATAAAGAATGGCACTTCAGTGGCACACACCCGCCCTAGAAATCATATCCCTTTCGCAATATGCAAAACCTTCACCTCTCACTAAACCTACTAAAAAATGTACATCAAACAACCAATACCAATCTGACAACTATATGGGCTTTTACCTATTATTCAACCTAATGTATACTCTGGAATAATTAGGGTTACACGTTCATAATATATACTCTGGAATCCAACAACTCCCCGACCCACAAACCACCCAGCCCCCCTAATTAGACCTGCTCAGAAACGCATATGCATCGGATACGAATTGCACTTATTCAACCTAATCATGTGTATGTCACACCAACTGCATATACATGCATCTAATTTTAAACATAGAACCAGAGAAACTTACAGCCGCTAGATTGAGAGGGCAAATCGTAAAATCCAAGCGGAAACGGGCTGAATCTGCAAAACTTGGAAACGGAAATGAAAGTAAATCATTGTAGATAACGAGTTCAGACCCACGGAGCAACAGACGGCCGCCAAACAAAAACTAGAGATGAATAAGAAGGTTCGTACATGGCGAAACGAGACGGAAACCCTAACTGGTATTCTAGATGAAGATAGGGGACCCTTTAACTCTAAGGCTATGTTTGGTTGGGAGGAATTGGGGTGATTTTAATGGAAGGGAGAGGGAAGGAAGGAAGGATATTTCCTCTGTTTGGTTGATTTTATGGAGGAGAACCGTATGGAATAGAGGGGGAAATAATGGTGGAAGGGGAGGGAAGTTAAATCTTCTCAAATAAGTGAAATCTGAAGAGAAAATTTGAACGCAAACTCAAAACTACAAATTTTTATTATTTTTCTTTTTCTTTACCTCCCATCAGATACGTAAAAAAACCTTCCTCTACAATATTGTTTTTTTAATTCTATTTACACAATCATATCTTGACCAAGAAACCTCATCTCCTATTTATATGCTACGATCCTATCAATTCAAATTTTAAGAGTTGTTCTCAAAAAAAAAAAATAGTTGAGGGTAATATATAAGATTAGATGAGACTAAATTTTGTGAATATATAGGAAAAAAGTAATAAAATCGATGAAAAAGTTGGTTAATAAAGATGGACAAACCTAATGGGACAAAGGGAGTATTCTTTTTGACGGAGTAGTCTTCATATATGGTTATCCTCGTAATTGGAATATTGACCCTTGTACATGGTCAAAATCTCAACATCTACTCAGAACCGTAGTATAGTTTTTGGCGGGTTCAATTTTAGTGCGGCCGAGTCATTTTACATACTAATCCAGAGGTAAAAATCTAATAATTATCATAAGGGTCAACGGCTCAGAAAAGAAAATCGGATTCACCTATAAATGGAAGGAAGGGAACAGAGAAACACACAATTCTGCACACTCGATTACCATAGCAAAACTTGCCCAAAAATAATTGTTCTTTCCATTCATTCATAGTTCATATATTTACAGAGATTCTGTGTGTTAGCATCGAAATATTTGTAACCGAAAAGAACAATCAAGCGATCAATACAATTTCATTATCGATTCACATTATTTTCCTTATTTTCGTACGTGTTAATTTCGTTGATTATTCTTTGTTCGTAGCTTCTAATGCGTTGTGGCACCTTTGTGACTAGGAGTCCCTCATTATAGCGAAGTAACGCGTTTGTGCGGTTAATTCGCCCAAAACAATGGTCAAAGCAGTGTTGGGAGATTGGAGGTATTCGTGGGAGATGGAGCTCATGCGTACGGATATCCAGTCCTTGCTGGGTTAGTTTTAGAGTTGGAGCATCAGGCACGTCTTCAGGGAAGCCAACTCGGTTGCAGATTGTATTGCTACCTTACTGGATCATTCGTCCACCACATTAGTTGCTGATCTGGTCCTAAGGGACCACGTCCGTAAGGATGCCCTTAGGTAGTTTCTTTGTTTTGGGACTAGCATAAAAAAAAAATTATGTGGTGTAAATGACTCGGCCCAATGTAGAGCATGACTAAACAGGTCATGCTAGTTTGAGTTTTTTGGATGACATGGAACTATGGAAGTCCACTTATTACTACTGATAGTTTAAATTTTCACGTAACTATCTGTTTATGGTACAGGTCCATTGAAAAAAAATGTGAAGCTGTTAGGAAACAAATTGTAATGATACCATGTAAGATTGTACCATCAAATTTATGCCAATTTTTTAAACACGATCTACAAAGAAGACAAACATATACTTTAACGCGTATAAGAATAAAAACGAACTCAACAAAATTACACTAAAGAGTACATATATGACTCATGTCCCTTGCGATAGCACGGTCTTGTCTTCCTAGTGGTTTTCTTGTAAAAGTCAGTTATAGAAGCTATAACTTTAATGGTAACTAAAAAAATATACGCCAAGGACAACATCATTATCACCCACGGACGGTGATTTGACTCGAAGCCCTCAAAAATATAGGTTGTGCCCCCACCCTCACGAAGTTCTGCGTCCGTTAATTGATCCATGTATATGTTGTCACGTGTAACACATGAACACATAGTGAAACGCACACCACACACGCTGTAAAAAGCACGTCCACTTTGCTATACATCATTGCTAATATGTTGGTTGTCTATCTTTGCTCTTATGAATCATATTGCGTGTGTGTGGTTTGAGACAAGGCTAGTCGTTCAAAGCTTGTGAACTCGTATGAATTGCGTGCGGCCCCTGCCAATTAGCACTAGTAAGAATGCCTTGTTCCGCGTTTTCATCCAGGAAGTTGGTGTTTTGAAAATTAGGATTTAGATAAGATGAAACCTATATGTGTTACGAAAATCGGGGCGTATCTCTTGAACCGAACTTGATCCTTGCATGGCTCATGAGATAAAGCCATCTTGGCTTGATCACTTATGAGTAGCCGATCATATGTCTGCGTGGTTTGAGGAATGCATGACCTGTATTCTGTTGTTTGCATGACTTGGGCTTTGTTCCCTTATTTGGGCCGCTTGACTGAATTACGCCCTGGATCCCACACCAAGTACAGTGCCTGAGCAACACTCGAATTAGACTGAACGACGTCGTTGAGGATGGGGAACCCATATAAAACCTTGGAGGGTCTCCTGTCCTGTTCATCGTGTCTTGCTCATATGACTCGAGACGCTCAGATTGGTAGGGTTTGGAAGCTCTCTGAGTCACCTGAGCTTGAGATAATCTGAACGGATATGTGCCTTTCTCCGTTCACTTTCTTCCTCGTGTCTTGCTTATCCCGTCTCTGTGTGTGCTTGCTTGTACAGTGTTCTTGTTCTTCACCTTTATTAGCGGATTTTGGTTGAGTTTCCCGAGTGAGGCCATTTCGCGAGTAGGTCTGCCGGACTGTGCTGCTTGTTGTGTTCTTGAATCTCTTGACTTTCTCCTTCCCTCTTCATTGCTGGACTTTTGGGCGACTACTTGTGTTGAAAAGCTTAAGTCTGATGCCTGAGGTATAGATCTAGAGAGAGGAAAGAATACTCATTTGATTCTGTTGGTTTTCTCCGCGTATGCATTCCCTTGTTTGCTTGGTTTATCAATGTATCTTACCCGTTGGTTCTTCAAACCTTTTAAGTGTGATAAGCTTGAACTATGGAATTCTTTCGCCTATTTGGTTGAACAGACAGAAACTGTGAAGCCTTTGTGACTTGCATGTGAATCCTTGATCAGATTTGCTGATTAGCCTTTGCTAAAACAACAACTTTCGGATCTCACATAATCTCTGCAAAGAGATTTGCTTGTTTCTCTTACGATTAAACTCCCATAGTTCAGCGCAAAAGGTGCTTTTTAATGAATTTGCAGTTGTTGTTCTTCAATGGAATGCATTGTGTTGTGATTTTGTCCTACTTTTTGAATTATCTGAACTGAATGAAGGAATTTATGACTAGCTTTTTTGCAATGTAGGGTCACATGAATTTTGATGAGTGCAGTTGCATTACGTGGAAGAGGGCGTTGTAAAAACCCAGTTCTGTCTGTTTTCCAATAAGCCTGTGAAATTCCTGGTCCTTTTTAAGTGTAACCAAAACCAAAAGCAAGGTCTTCAATGCATTGAAGATCCTGGATAGACCGGGAAGCATCATATGATGTCTTACCCACTATCGTATCTTACACTAGAACATGCATTATAGCATTAGGCTCATGCATTACATCAAATTCATGAAATGTTTAACATCTTACTGCAATCACTTGTAACTATTCTGTTGCTTCTCATATGCTTGTAACTAACTTTATTCTCTCATGCTTCTCTTCTGTCTACAATGTGGAGTTTGACACCAAGTGTTGCACCTGGCTGAGGAAGTAAAGAAGCCAAAATTGGTTGTAGAGAGTGAGCCTTGAACATTGAGATATGTGGTTATGTTGATAAGATATACATGCTTTGTTTTCTTGTCTTCAATGCATGTTGTGATGCTGTGCTTCAGCTTATGTGGTTTAGGGTTGAGTCCAGTCTTCATGCTTTGTTTTGATGTCTTCATACAGTTTGCCCATCATAATCGTCTGGCTTTTTTCATAAGGCCATTGTGCTTCTTATCACTTGTTTAGCTTGGTCAGTAGCATTCATAAATAAACAGTTCATTTTTTTCTTCATACCCAAATGCATCCCTTGATTTGTTTTTTTAGAAGTATTTTCCCTTTGACAAAATTCAAAGTATTTATAAATGTGTTGATCCTTTCCATTGAGAAATGTCTCAAACTTTTGACCATTTTTTATTTGCTCAGAAGTCAGAAATGTGTTTATGATTTCCATGTTGTGTTGTGGGTTGATGCTTTCCATTCTTTATTTGCTCAATTCCACTCATTTTGCACAAATTGTGTCGAGATGTATCTTTTATTTTGTGTTCATGGCAGTGTTTTTTCCTCATTCATGGCCGTTTTGAGCTGTGTTGTGAACAATGTTTTTTTCCCCGAGACATGGCAGTTTAACAGATTGCAAACACCTTTAATTTATGAATGAAGAGCTTTTTCAGTCATCATAGGAACAATCCACAGCTTATTATTGCACTGATGGTTTTCAATATCCACAAACATTTGTAGAAGCTTTTCGCTTTTAGATGTTGTTACTGTTGGTGATAAAATGCTTGGTTCTATGAAGAATTTATATAATGGTTGGTTCTCCATTCAGGATTATGCTTGCATTTTTAAAAGGGTTGGAACCCACGTTGACTGAGTACTATGCATTTATTGCTGCTTTATCGTCTCAGCCTATATTTGCATGCTATTTCTATAATTGAACAGTATTATGCAGATATTTCTGCTGTGGTGTTTCGGTCAACATTTGCATGCTATTGTCTCAGCCTACACAGTTCAATCTTTGAAACAGTTTGCATGCATTTATAGTTCAGTAACGTTGAAGTTACTTTAATTTATTGAAGCCTGTTTCCATGCATTTTTTAATCTATGCATTTTGGTGTGTCTGAATTCATTGCTGCAGTTGTTGGTCTATAAAAGGGTTTTAGTGGATGTGAAGGACTCAGCAAGTACAACGACAACTTGTTTTACCCGGAGGTGTTGAGGTTTACATTCTTAGGGATAATTCTTATTTCATCACCATTCATCAATACATTTGCATACCCTAAAATATTGTTTGCCCGAAATTCTTTTGTGAAATAGACAAAGATGGCAGCAGGGCAATTCCACTGGGAGGCAGCTCAGGATGAGGAGTTCTATGACTGCTATTTAGAGTGGAGGAGGTTCATGGGACAGAACTCGCACCCAAATTGGCTGTATTTGGCGCATATGTATTATGAGCGGAGTGGACACGCTCTTGCGCCCAAAGTGCTGCAGAACAGGTTTGACTAAAACGAGAAAAAGTGGAGGGACTATGAGATTCTGAGGAAAAGTGGGATCCAGGTTAGGTGGGACCAAGAGACCGGGAAGGTCGTGGGTGATGACCAATGGTGGGAAAACGCCATTCAGGTAACCTTTTCTGAAATAAACTTTACTTTGTTAGGTTCGGTTTAGGTTGTCTTATTTATGCAACTCTAATGTGATTCTATGTTAGGTTGCCGCGGAGGCTGCAAACAAGTTCAAGAGGATGGATGTTGAGCGCTCACAGGTTGCAAAGTGGGAGGAGGTCTATGGGGCCGACTATGACTCGGAGTAATCTCGGTTGATCTTGTTTTCCCTAATTATGTGTGTGATTTTATGCCTTTTTCTAGACTCTGGTGAACTTGTTTTGGGTATGTGTGAACCCTACCGTTGGTGTATCTCTGATTTAATTCTATGGTTTGCTTGGTGAACTGTTGGTATCTCTGGTGAACTTGTATGACCTGAATTTTGGACCTGCTCCACTTGTGTAATTTTTTGTTTAACTATGCTATGCTATGCTTTGTTTGTAAAATTTTGTTTAATTATGTTATGCTTTGTTTGGTCATTTTGTTGAGATGGTTGCGCACGGGAAATAAGATTGCTGCAATTCAAGAAGTAATTATCTTCGAGTCAAGGATCTCATGTATGGTGCGTCTTATAGGTAGGACCCAGATCACTGAAACCCGCTCGCATGCATCCCGTTTTAAGGCCCCCACTGAAATCATCTGTACTAGAGTATTCCCACCTTCCCTAGTACCGTCATGTACCTCGAGGGTCGCAGAGTGACATGGTGGGCTTGCAGCCCATCGCACAGTACATCATCATAAGAGAAATGTAGTCGACAAAACGTCATGTAAAACAAAAGTATTGCATGGCTAGGAAACTAGGAAAGTTGGTTCTTTTGCCTTCCACCCCAGATGAAAAAGCTAAAATGAAAGATGTACATTATGGTGTAGTTGTTGGCTCTGTAATGAATGCTTTGATGGGTACTCGTCCTGACCTTGCTTTTGGTATGAGTGTGCTTAGCACGATAAGTTCCATTTCTGAATCATTTAGGCCTTGCTATACTTGTTCCAAAATCTGTCCCTTATTGTCGTACTCGCAGAACTTTGATTCTGTCCCTCATCCCACGTTCCAGATTGGATTGTCCATTAACCGTGCATTGCACCAGTAACATTAACGTTCCAGTAAACGTCTGTGAAAATATTAATTTGGTGATAGAACGGCTATATTATTGGGTGCTGGTTTAAAGAAAAGGTAGTAGCTGACCTAAGTGCTCCATAAGTCATCAAAACATAATATTCAAATAAGCAGCAGAAGACAGTTTTTGAGCGCATAAAGCGGTTCTTAATTCCACACACGATGTGGATGCACACGGAAGCTAAGAACATCTTCCTCGATCTCACCTGAGGTCTCGAGCTTGATGGTGTAGAGCCATGGTCCACCGTCATCGATTAATAACTGGTCGGTGCACAATGTCTTGGCAACGATCACGCCTTTCCTTCGGGTATGCATCATGGTAGTCAACTAGGTACAGAGCTCATCCACGTGAACTATATCACCGATACTAAATTCACGGCCTGACTGCTCTCGATCTGCGTCACGAACAAAGTGCGGGTGAACAATCTGCCACTCAACTTGTTTCTTGAAGTAATACTCGTCGTCGAATCGTCCGTCGCCGTATTCCCATTCTACGTCGACGCCCACGCTAAACAACTGGACTATGTACAGCTCATCATTCCAGTAACCTACTATATCCCCAAGCAAGGTAGTATCTACCCACCTTCCAAAGCCCATGACCTCCACATCTTTCCCAATTGCAAACATAGTTATCTTCCTAGATGTATAAGCCAGAAAATGTGCTGTTAATTGAACCAGAGTTCAAACCAGAAAGCAACTGAAAAATGGAACTAAAGATGTGCTAGAAGAACAGAATGAAAGACAGCATCAAAGTATGGACATGTAAGACACAATATACAGATAGATGTAGCTTTTCAATTGCATATAAGGTTTGCTCCCCTAAATTTTGACAATCGAGGACCTTGATATCCTGACAGGAAGCATAACTGTCTACTTCTTCATAACCAATTGCCCTCATTTCATTAGTGAGTTCAATATCACAGTACGCATCCCTTCAGAGAAGAACTCTGATAAACCCTAATATTCTCATGCTAATGTACGAAATACTAATCTATGTTGACTCATTATTAATACATTTGTATTCTCACGCCCTCACAGCATCTTTACTTCTAGTCCCAGTTTGTTTGATTTTGTTCTGTAAACAGTCCGACTGTGAGCCACGATTTCCCTAAGCCTATGTTTGAAATACCTGGAACCATTATATTGGCCATACAAATTTCTCAATTGGAACCCTAATTGAAAGTGTAAACATAGATAGTAAGTAAGAGCGTATTACCTTTCCCTGTAAAGCGATTTCGGGGCAGAGGAAGAAGATGGATTCCAGGTTTGGCTTGGAAAGTCGGAAGAGAGAAGAGAGTACCAGAGAGATGGTTCGGCGGATAAGCATTGTAGATGGCGGGAACACATAGAAAGGCAGCAGAGATCTATGTAGGTGAGACGCTGTCGTTTGACGCCCAACTCCAAGATTGTTCGCCATAGTTCGTCAGGGAGAGAGGAAGGCATGGTCGGGGGTCGGAGGCTTTGTTAGAGAGGCGTGATATGTATGGAATGGTGATATATGTATAGGAAATGAGACTACTCCGTATTAAGTGGGTACGAAATTAATTGTAGAATCTATATTTAGGGACGAAATGATACAAGCTAAGCTAGCCCAATCAGTGAACGTATTCTTCGTAAAACCATATTTTTAAACATTTAGGGATGTTCTTATATAGTACATAGCCAACAAAAGTTTGTACACAAGTTTGAAAGATTAGCCCATTTTTCATCCTTACCAGGAAAAATATAAACAAAGTTTAAACCTCGTCTTTTAACCCTGCATTTGATTTTGAACTATATATGTTACCCCGAAACTCCAAGAGAGTCACGTTTTGCGTTTTCAACAAAAACGAAACTGGTGTCTACAAAAACCACATGAAAATCAGGTGTTTCCTCGTCTCGTTTCATTTCCCTTTCATGTTCCCGTTTTCATTCCGTATGACATAGCATCTCAGTATAGGCCAGAACATACAACAATTTTATGCGGGTAGAACTAGAGATATGTTATTATAGGCGGAACATGTAAAACAACAAACACGTAATAAAGAACACCTTCTCAGACGACGTTACCCGTTCAGAAACTGAACAACACAAATGATATCATATCACAGTGCACACACACACCATATTACTTAACATAAGACCATACACTTTTTTATTTTGAGTATTAACGTACTTTGGTATCAAGACAATCAATCGACATGCTTAAATGCTAGCTAGTATACATTAAATTAATATTTACAACTTTGTTTTTCAATTTATTTCTTTACGACATCATATTTCAATGGTTTATAGTCATATATAATTAAGTAATAACAAAAGATAGGTTGCGGCCCACATAAGCAACAACCCAAACCATGCAATGCACGGCCATGCTTTCAAAAGGTTGGTCATGAGAGGCCGCTTAGCAATCTACGCACATGGGCGGACCTGGGGTGTTTGTGACACTAATAAGGCACCTCGCTTTTTGGCGGTGGTTCCTTGAGGCGTGCAGCCTCCTTAGCCATGGTGTACCCCGTCATTAGGTAAGTTTCTACTTATATGAATGAAGGCACCCCAATAAATTTTGTTGGCAAACTACAGAATGCAATACTATAAGCAACAACAAATATGATAAAGTTCAACAAGTATGCACGAGGCATCAATACAGACCAATTCATAGGTCCCCTACTGAAGGCAAATATGATAAAGTTCAACAAGTATGCACAAGGCATCAAAACAGACCAATTCATAGGTTCCCCGCCTAGACGTGATTGACGCAAAAACTTACCTAATGATGCAATAATATCATACTCTCGACGTACGGAAACGCGTTAGCCCCACATAAAGGCTTCCGATTCTTCTCCAGCAACCTCTTTTCTTGTTGAGTTTCGAGGTCGTAACATATCACACTATTACGACTGCATAGGGGAGCCCAGGTCAACAACATCTCACGATTCTTGGTCATGCAGAGAAAGTGCAGAAACTCAAGAGGACTACCGATTTGAGGGGTTATTATAACAAAGGTGTAGCATCGCACCCAGCTCCATGACTTACTATCGTCTCCGAACCTCTGCAAGATCCATACAGATCCTTCGGGTCCACTGAAATTGACCACACCAAGTGAGCACCCACAACCACCATCATCATACACCATTGTGAGCGCATGGTCACGGAAATCATGATAAACTACAGGCAATTCCATGGAAGCAAACACCTCTCTCTTCAGATCAAATGAAACCAGTTTCACTGAACCATAAGATAGATACGAAACTTCTGCAAGGGGATACAGAGCCCCGTCAAAGGGAACAATTCTCTTCCAATCAGTGAAACATAGCTTTCGGACCACATCGCCTTGAAATTCAATTGTCTTCCACGAATTCGTCCTTAGAGTGTAAATTGCAGCGATTTTCAAGTTGCCCGATGCTGACAAGGCGCCAAATCTGACACACTTGTAATCCCCAATCGACGGGTCAAACCCTAATCCAAAGTCAACGTACCTCAATATTTGGGGGATTTCAAGAGGGGGAAGAGCTAGGGTTTTCTTAATCGAGGGGTTCCACAAGTACATCAAATCGGACCTTGGAACCATGGAATTCAACAAGAACAATCCGTCAATCGATGAAAGAATGGACCACAGCCTTAGACGTCCGTAATTTGCATTACGATCGGGAGTGGCTCTGAGGATATTGACCGAGTGTTGGTCGGTTTGGAGGAAGCCAAGGTTGCGAATCGTTCTTAGGGTTTTGCTGTCCTTGACCACGCATTCTCGGCATATGGCTGACTTTTCTGTTACGAAGAAGAGGCGGGATGATTGAGGGCCGTTGTTGAAGCGATTGAGGTGTAAGCGGGCGAAATCGGGGTCGTCGATCATGGACTTCCATGACTTGGAGACGGAGCGGAATCGGAGAAGTGATTTGGCGGGAAGTCGAGATAGGATTTCCGGCCATAGCTCCTCGGGAAGATTGTGTGTTGACCATGACTTTAGAACTCGAGGACGACGACGACGACGACTCTTCATGGTTGCCATGAGGGTGTAGTTTTCTGTAAGACCTAAAAACAAACCCAGCTGCTATTCGTACACTATTTTTAGGCTATTTATCAGATTTCAAGGTCTTAGTTTCGGTTCTTCATCGTATTCGACTATTGTTTCGGTTATTTTCTTACTCTTTCACGAACATTGCCCTGGATCGAGAGTTCTATTCAGGGCTACGGACCCCGATTTGGATAGTCGAACGTGACGGAGAACCGAAACTAAGGAATCGTACTCGAATTGGGCCCATTAGGCCCAATACAATCCAAATCGAATAGAACTCTCGATCCAAGGCAACGTTCATCAAAGAGTAGAACATAAACCGAAACGATAGTCAAACTTGATGAAGAACCGAAACTAAAGAATCGAACTCAAATTGGGGCAACGGGCCCATTAGGCCCAATACGATCCAAATCGAAGAAAATTCTCGATCTAGGGCAACGTTCATGACAGGGTAAGAGCATAAACGGAAACGATAGTCAAACGTGATGCTGAACTCAAACTCAAGATATGAGCTCGAATTGGGCTCATAGGCCCATTAGGCCCAATACGATCCAAACCGAATAGAACTCTGGATCCAAGACAACGTTCATGAATGAGTAGGAATATAAACCGAAACGATAGTCGAACGTGATGAGGAACCGAAACTTAGGAATCGAACTCGAATTGGGAATATGGGCTCATTAGGCCCAATAGGATCCAAATTGAATAGAGTTCTCAATCCAAGACAACGTTCATGAAAGAGTAAGAACAAAAACTGAAATGATAGTGGAACGTGATGATGAACCGAAACTAAGGAATCGTACTCGAATTGGGCCCATTAGGCCCAATACGATCCAAACCGAATAGAACTCTGGATCTAAGACAACGTTCATGAATGAGTAGGAATATAAACCGAAACGATAGTCGAACGTGATGATAGTGGTGCGAGAAAAGTTGGTTCTTTTGCCTTCCACAGTTCCACCCCAAATGAAAAAGCTAAAAAAATACATAGCCAGATTCCAACTGCGTACGTACGTACTTGCCATCATCAAAGGATTTGTGAGATCGCGCGAAAACTTTCTGATCGATCGAGTGTTGTTCATTCACGTCAAGGTACAAATTACGGCTTTCTTGTAGTGGGTAAATTAGGGTTTTCTAATGTGGGTAAATTAGGGTTTTCTTGTAGTGTAATATTGCGTACTAAGTCCAACAGATGCTAGTGCATTTGGGGATCTTATACCAATTTTATGGTCCAACAAATACTTCATTGCCTTCACTATTTTGGAGAAGCTCTTAAAAAATGGAACTCTTATCTCTAAATTTGGGGATATCCCTAAAATTATTTGGAGATAGGATTACAAGTATATTAAACCAAGGCTTCTTCCAATTGGTCAATTTTGAATTTATAATGGAGTAGTAGTTTAAATATAATATATATATTTAATAATGATAAAAATATAACTCTTTAATATGGAGAATATGTTGGAGTTAGGACATAAGAAGTTTGGAGAATGTGAGCCTTCTTTCCCCATTTTGGAGATAATTATAGAGAATCTCTTGGAGATGCCCTAACAATTAATATCTTTGTTTTTCAGCATCGAGTTTAATTTCCCAAGTCCTAATTGGATAATGTCTCATGCAAACTTCGGGACCGACCTATTGTTGGAGCTCTTCTCATGGATGCCGGCCAAAGGCGTGATCAAGTACTTCTCCTTGGACAGAACCCTATCCAGGGTTCTTTCCGAGCCCTTCTTCCACTACAAGCAAGCCATCAACTCGTCTCGCTCGAACGGCGGCGTCTTCCTCCAGCCCGAGACAAGCTGGGCCAAGTGCGACAAACTCGACTTCCACGTCGTTGGAACCGAGCCACGGTCCCTCTTCGACATCCCCAAGGAGTCCGTCTCCTTCCTAGAGAGCAACGGCCGTGTCTTGGCCTCCAGCCAAGGGCTAGTCCTTCTTAGCAAGCTCGTCAGAGGGGTCGCCCAAGGATTCTTGGTTTGCAACCCCGTTACGAAGAGCTGGACACAGCTTAATATAACGAGTTGCGAGTCATCCGGGTTTATGATTTCGGGCTCCTAATTGGGTGTCGTCCAAGAAAGCTTGACGGGTCCTCGGAGGGCGACTTCCCTAACGACTACATTGTTACTGCCCCGGTACTAGTCGACGACGAGACTAGCGGTTGGGGTTGTAGCCACCGCATAGCCGTGTATCGTAATGGGAGGTGGGAGGACGAGTTGTGTGATTTGAGGGAGCCAGACAAGCGCCAAATTCGCCTTGATATGCCCGTTGGAGTCTTCAATGGACCGGACAAAGGCCTTGTGATACACTACCTATGTGAGAGGTATACGTACGTACTTATGCCGCTAACAACATTGTGGTAAACTTAAGTTTTAGGTATTATGTGTTTTGTACATGGTATATATAAACCGCTCTATACTATTACTACGTGTGACTTGCAGCTTGCCAAATGCACGGAGGAGGGTGTATTTCTTGGAGCCATACGTGGTGGCTTACGACGTCGAGAGGAAGGGTTCTTGTAGAGCGTGTAAGCTGCCAAAAGGCGCGTGGATGGAGGATGGCGACCATTCGAAGCTCGAGATCTTCAAGTGGGGATGTCGCGAAACCCTGGGCCTGGTGAGGGCCGACGGGAGAAGGCTGACGGTGTGGGAGTTGGAGGACTACGACCGAATGTCGTGGAGGAGGGTGGTGGCAGAGACGATAGAGGGGATGGGTGTGCCTGAGGAGGAGGGCAATGTGGTCGGTTGTTGTGTCGTGAACGGGAAGGAGTTGTTGTTTGCGATGGAGAATCAGGTCTATTCGTACGGGATGGAAGGGCCAGAGGCCGGGAGATTGGAGGTGGTCGGAGAGCACGGATGTCGGGGTGTGTTGCGGGTGTTGTTCACGGCCTATGCTAATACTTTCCGGCCTGTTTGTGGAGAGGGCAAACGTGTGGTTAGGTTTTGATCGAACGATGTGTGCTGGTTTACTTTTTTTTTTTTGGTGAGAAATGCTGGTTTACTTTTTGTTTGGCAGTTTTTTACCATTCCTGCAGTCTTGTAGTGTGGCGTAGTTGATGTACCGTAAGATTGGTTTTACAAAGCTTCATATGTTTTTAGTGCTCTGTCATCACGGATGTCAATGTGCAAATTGATTACAATTACAAATGATATCTTAGTCAATCAAAAACAAATCTATATATTATTGATTATCTTAATTTTAATTAAGAAAAAATAAAAATTCAGAAACGATGGTTTAGTCTACTCCAATTTTTTTATAAAATAAAATGCATAAAACTCAATTGTAAAAGCCGTTGCCAATATTTGTTAGAAAGTCACAATATGTAATATTTGAATACATAATATTTGGTTATAAATATATCTTGAATAAAATCAATTATCAGTCAAATCTTGCTAGATTTACTTATCTACACAGTATAGGCTGTGAATAGATAATCTTTAAAAATGAATCTCATCTCACTATGGATCAAGTTGAAAGAATATTTCCTATAATTGTTTATGGTCCATATGACTTAGGTTTAATTATAAAAAGATCAAGTTCATATATATAACATGGTTTTAATATTAAAAGCCGATACCGTGATGGATGGTTTCGATTAAGGATATTAATTCGGGAGTTCTATTAAGGTTAATAAATTCCCTCTTCCTTGCCTTAAAAATTATATATAATAGATAGATTATCTCATATAAAAGTAATTTATAGATGTGTATTAAAAGAGCGGTTACTTTTAAGTAACTACCACACATATATATACGTTGGAAAAGAACAAAGAGTCAATGAAGGAGTTCTCTTCTTCTCTCTGAAAAATAAACTTAATATTGGGATACAGGGTTTCATCCATCAGAAACCAAATCAAAGGAAAAGGTTATGGAAGAGCACAAATCGTAGTCAAGGATTCCGCTGCAAACAAGATCGAACGCACATGGATCAAGGTTTGTGTTTCGATCTTACTTTGTATGAAATTAGGGTTAAATTAATTCAAGTCTGGATCCGAATTGATGCCGATTTCATGATCCGAATCGATTAAAGTCTTTCACAAGTGTGTGATTTTTTTTGAGCCCGATCAATTCAAAATTTGCAAAAGAAAGATTCCGTAAAAAAGATTTGCTTTGGTTCTCATAAGAGATGTATAGTAACTAAAATAGATTTTAAAATACTTAATATATAAAATTTAGTTTGGTCAATTCTCAATCTTTTCTTTCTTGATCAACATTACTGCCCGATACATTATATGACAATTTAGTGTGGTTTGTATTTTTTTTTCATTTACTTGGACTAATATATACGGAGTACTTTCTTATATATCGCATATTATATACGGAGTAACAGTGATCAATTCCATTTAAATCGAGAAAGAAAAGGGGGCTTAAAAATAAAAATAAAACTTTGGAGTATAATTTCCTTGTGTGGGTTTAGGGTCAGTCCAATCCAATAGCATGATTTCACCCCAATTCTTCTTTTTTGTTGGTGAAACTTGTGTGAAACTGGCGGGTGAAACCCCCACTGCTGATACTCTTATCAAAGACCACACATACTAAACGATGCCGTTTCTCTTCCGTCTTCTCAGTGACCATTAAACGATACCGTTTTGGGGGCTTTTATTAAAGAGAAAGATATCCTTGAGTCTTCAACCTTTCACTGAACCCATTACGCCGGCCCTAGATCGAGAGAGAAAGTAGAGGGGTCACCGAAGGTGAAGTTCCAGTTCTCTCCTGTAAATAAACGATTGTCCGACGGATTGAGGGGTCACCGAACCCATTCAGCACCCCCCATGTTCGTACCCTTGAGAGAATAGAGGGTGTAACTTCTACACTGTGTAAAGCAGTACAGCGTCAGAAGAGAAACGTCAACGAATCCGCTGCAATCAAGACCGACCGAACATGGATCAAGGTTAGCGCTTCGATCTCACTTTGGATCAAGGTTGGCGTTTAATAACCAATGTCAGGGCTGGAATTTTCTGATATTGAGGATTGTAATATTGATAATAATAAAAATAGTAGTATGGATAATAAAAAATGTGAAAGGTATATGGAATATTTGGTCGCACGGTATATTATGTGCAATTGCTCCGTGTTGGGGTGGTAATTGGTAAGACCGCTAGTCCCCAAAAAGGCAAAGGCAGTGATCCTTCCACTCCCAGTCTCCGTTCACAATCGGTCAACCCCCAAAACCAGCTTCTCTCCACCAACACATAGTAGTCTGTCTTGATGGATCACTTTGATGTTTTTGATGCAACAGGAGCTGGTGATGAGCAATTTCTCGGGGAAGTCGTGGCTAGAATGGCGTTGGTTGAGATGGCCGAAAAGTGCCTTCGCATTCGCCGGGTGGAAGCAGATCTTAAGTCGAAGGCACAAGGCTTAATGTCACGTATTGCGAGGGCCGAGCGTAAACTTACGAGGCTACATAGCGAGGAAGAGGAAGTGAAGAAATATTGCGAGCAAGTAAAGGAATTTTGCAAGTTCCCGGAGAGAACCGAGAGCGAGGCGGCAGGCTCATCGTGCGGCTCATCATCTTCCGCCCCAGGCTTTCCACTGGACTTAAACCTCATGCTCTTCTTTCATTCAATTGGTTCCAAAAATATTCTTGTCCATTCTAATCGATATAGATTTCGTTCCACCACGTGTGTATAATCCAGTACTATCCGACGTCATCGGACAATTCCAAGATACCGGCCATGCCGGGCCAGGGGTAGAAACGCCGCCCGAGAGCGGGGGTTCTTCTGATTTAGAGGCTCGTATACAACGCATGGAGTTCATATTGCAGGGGAAGCGCACTGAAAGGGATCACAGTCGGACCTACGAGGATCTCCTTGGGGAGTACGAGTCCATTAAGGAAAGGGTGTCCTATCTGGAGGACGGGACATTGCCCATTTTGGAGTTGAAGGCCGCCACTCTTGAGCTACATGTGGTGGCCCTGTCTGGAGGACGGGACTTCTGTAGGCGTCCGGACGCATCGAAGTGATGAGGGAACGCAAGAAGGATGGTTTGGAGGAGGAAGAAGCCACCCTGTTGGCTGAGTACCAGGAGTGGCCCGGGATGCCTCCCCTGCTGTTCCCTCATCCTTGTCATTAAGCTGCGTTTGTTCTGCCCTACATAATACAATGGTCTTCACGGTACTTTTGGGCATGAACTTAAGTATGTTTATTTTCCACGACTTTTTGTCTGAACTTAATGGTACTTTACTACTGTTGGGTATGAACTTTAATGGTACCCAAGGATGTGTTAGTATTTTATGTAGTCTCCTGTTGCGATGCCATGTTGATTGTAATTTTTGAGAATTTCACTTAGTATGTATTCTCCTGTTGCGAAGCCCTGTTGCCCTCCCGTTTTACCAAAAAGAACGGATACATGTTCTGTACAAGATGTGCATTGCACACATTGCAATTTAAAATTGAAGCCAATTATCAAATCTCCTAGTAATAAAATCTGATCTCTCGGTAACCTCACTTAATGTCCCAGTTATAAAGTACCTTAAATAAAAACATCGACTTTGCGGGTTTTATTTTCGATAAAATAAGCCAAAATATGGATGAAATGCATAATTAGGCAAAATTAGCTTTTGAGGTACGTAAGTATTCAGGTCATTTCCTACGTTTGTTTATTTTAATATCAAACCTCTTAAGAGGATATTAACTATTTTCATGGTGTGCGGTATAAGATAAGTGTGTGATGGTGTTGTCGAGAGTTGTTTGTCGTAAGCAATCAAAGTATAAACGCTTAATTCTAGATTGTTTTTGGTTGTATGGTACGGGTAACAGTTACAGAGTCTATATCATCTTAAATGCATACGTACATAACTATGTTGAAGTTGTATTTTATAGCTCAAAATACTGTATAGTTAGAATCATTTTAAAGTAGAATGAGTAGATCAAGACTGCATAAGTAATTTTGTGCACTAACTGTAACCTATTCTCATTTTTTTCCAGTAATGCAATTTAAAATCTACATCTATCAAATTGTGGATGATCTCAACTATTTTATTGAATTAGGAAAAACACATAAGGATACATTTTATTTTAATTTATATTACATCACATCCCAACAAGGTTATTTTAAGTATATTTAGTTAATCAACCTTTTGGTTCATACATCACGGCTAAGTGAAATTAGCTGTAATCAGTTTGGGTATGCTAACACTTTCTGTCACGTGCACGAACGTTTGTTTTGGGTATGCTAAGACTTTAAAACATTGTATGGTATGTGCATTTCATGCACGTCTGTTGTTGTGAATAGCTATGTTCGGGTACATACTGTCAATAATTTCAGATATTGTCAAAATAAGTTAGGTCATATTAATGAACAACATTGTCAGTTGTTGTTGCACATGACACAAAGTTTGCCAATAGGGCCCTTGTGCCCACTTTCACAGCAACATTCTACTGTATAAAACAACGTGCATTCATATGCTAAGCATTACAACAACATTACCAGCAACTAATTCCAATAGAGTCACGTGCAATAACAAAAGGTCGACATTGTCACAAACCAACAACTAATTCAGCATCAGGAAGTTCTTTGAAGTGTTTTTCATCATAACATCGACCAATACAGCTAGAAATAAGCAACAACCACACCCTAAGATGAGCACATTATTAAACCTTGAATGAGATTTCAATCTGTCAATTGCTACATCCTTAGATGCAATCGGTGATTCCAGCTCTTGACATTTGCTTTCCCAATGTTTTTTTTGGGTCACAAGTCCTTTGATAGTGTCTTCTGCCTTAGGCTCGTATGGGAGATCGATCCATACAAAATAACCACACCCACTGCACACAGATGGTGCATATCTTGGACAGTTAGCGTACCTTCTTCCATAGTTATCGGGAGTGTGTGTATTTGCAACTCTAGCAACCAAGTGACAATAACACTAAAGACCGGTGCTGCCCACATAGCTATTACAGGAAGACATCCCTGCACACAGATGAATCCAGATTTTGATTCTAATTGCACGAAAGAGCTGAAACGAAACTGAACGCAATAAATAGCTCAAAACTGAAATGCAGGATATGGCTCAAACGAAATGCACCTTCGACAAACTGTACTGATAATTGAGCCCTGGATATTCGCCTCCTAGAATCGAGCCTGAAAGCGCCCTAGGATCGAGCCTGAAATCGCCCTACAATCGCACCCAAATCACCCAAAAATTTCTCCCCCAAATCTCCTTCTCACACGAACCCTAGCTTCGGTAAAATCGATTTCACTACTGATTTCGATTTGGGGTAAAAGGCTACGGAGTATTTATTTTGACTTAAATGGAAATCATTGCAGGTGAACCGGCCGGTCTGAGATAGAAGGGTAAAAAAAGTCGGAGTGCTCAATAGGTCTGTTCTAAAGATCAGGTGTTCAATTGGATCAAAAAAAAAAAGATCAGGTGTTCAAATTATTTATTAAGTTTGCATAATTTTACATACACATTCTTGTATTTATCAAAAATTATAGTTCATTGAAATATTTCATTAGTTAATACATGAATTGCACTATGTATTCATGTTATGGAATTTAATTTCCATGATTTCGTGTATTAATATTTAATACCCTTTAATATAAAGTTTTTTAATATAGTATAAAAAAATCCGTAATTAGTTTTTCTCCAATGACCGGCATAATTTTTTTTTTATCAAGGAGTTTTAGTTAATTATATTATTTTATGTAATTTGTATTAGAAAAGATGGTATAAGTGTGGAGAGAGAAAAGTATTGGGAATGAGAAAAATATAAATTAATGGGGTGCATGAATGTGGGTAAAAATTGAAATGAGGTGCATAGATGATGTGGCAGAGAGAGAAATTGAAAAAGTGATGGTGCATGGTACTATAGTAGAAGCATGGTTGCGGATGGTCAGGGATTTTTTCCGTTTCGCACTCAATTAGATTATACATGGCTAATGCAAAAACTTCACATACAAAGTACAAACATAGAGCCATCCCTCATCGCGGAGATTGTATACCTGTGCATTTCTTGACATGGTGTGCATTTCACAATTATCTTTCAGGATTGTATAATATGTGCAACTATTCTGATTACTGTGCATTCGTTCTGAGCCCACCGACGGCCGGTGGGCAAAAAATGTGCAATTCATCGCCACCACGGTGGAGCGTGTAGGGTTCAAAGTACTGGGCTTATGGCTTAGCTATATTTACATCCCAAAAATGTAGACATTACATGTTTGAAAATAAGGGAGTACCAAGAAGTGATTACACGTTATATTACACCGACAAGTACAAGTTGACTAATAATGTACTCCCTCCCATTTAACTAACAAAAAGCGACGTATTTTTACGGAGCTTCCCCCACAGTATCATACGCGGTCCACATTAGCATGTATTTCAAATCTACCTTATAGTGGAAGATGTTAACAAATAATGCAAAAGGAGTAGTATTGCATGCATTAATTAACCCTAAGCCCTTAACCCTCCTTGAGCGTAAATAGGACCGATTCACTTCTAAATAATAGGTCAAAAATGACTTAAGACAACATGCATTTCATCGAATAAATGGATTTCACCAGCCCTGTTTCACCTTAATAAGGAGACAAGCGTGCATTATCAAATTGTTATCCAAAACTAGATCATAAACGAAATTGTTAGAATAATCTTATAATAGTGACATTATATACAGTGTCTCCAAAGTTGGTGATAAACTAATAATTAGAATATGATAGTATTAGATTGAATATACTCCCCATTTCAACAACTAGTATCATTTGTCGGGATAACCTATAGGAGAAACAAATGATAATTATACACATTCCAGGAGTAGTATAGAGTAATAAAAATAGCATATTTGATTAATTAAAATAATACAAGGTGGTTATAATAATAATACTAATAATAATACCAAAATCGATCACTCAATTTGACAAGATCCTGTATAACACCTATTGAAGAGAAAAACAATTGTGTTGAAATCGACTTGATTGAGACTTGAAATGCGTTTCTTCTTAGCAAACGCTTAAAATTCGCACACATTTTGTCAGACTTCTTAGCGCACACTTTAAATTCGGACACATTTCTCGTATATCTGTCGTACCGACTTAGATTGGGATGGTTGATGTCTTCATGACATGTTACTTCTGACGAAATTCAACATCCTGTGGAACTCCATTGCAATGCACAACGCTAAGACAATCCTCACTGTGTTACTGTTAGTCGTGCCATGCACGGTTAACGAACAATCCAATCTACAACGTGCAATGAGGGACAGGATCAAAGTTGGCAACGAGGAACAATCCAATCTGCGACTACATCAACTATGCCACAAATGTTTAGTTCATCCTTGACATAATCCACGCCAGAAAACACTACAAAATAACACAAACCCAGATGTGTTTATCACTAGAACCTCCATCTTCGTAGGTATAACAGGGAACATAAAAACATGGCTTCGAATTCACAACTACACGGCATGCAAGATTGACTCGGCTAAAGTCGTCGTGCCAAGACCAAAGATAAAACCCAAACTACAAACTAAGTATAGTAAGCAAGTAAGGGGTCGAACCCAAGAGAACTATGGCTTCTAGTATGAATATAATTATCAACCAAAGATAAGGGGGATTGAAGAGGGAAATCTAAACTAAACTAACCTAGGAAACAAATAATAAACAAATAAACAAATAGATAGCAAGCAGGTTCATTCAAAAGATCCACTCATGAAATAATCACTCGATCATAGATTCATCCATTGATTTCATTCACACCTATGGTTAATTCCTATCCTGATCATTAACAATCGCAAGTCCACGGTCCAAGCAATTCTATAACCCTAGGCAAGGACGCTTAAACCTAGAATTAGCATAGAGAACAAGGATATTAGGAAATCAAGTCATGCAATCAAGCTACGAGTCTCATGCACAATTTAACCATTGAATACTCTTCCCTAAACTAGTCTACGGTCCTAGAATAGAGTTGTTTTGAGAAATAGGAAAGATGCATAGACAACAACCAATCCTAAATCAAACGATAGATCTAAGTCAATCAAACAAGTTGATCAGGCTCATAAAATCAAACATAGATCATGGGATTAAGCACAAGTGTTGGGACGCTATCAAGAACGCTTACGTACTTGTTAGTGTTCCACACAACCGTCCCTTAGTTTTGATATGACAAACTCACTTTGATTCTAATAAAGTTGTCCAAGTGTTCAGGAACGCCAGTGACCAAAAGGACAACAAGTGTATGGGCGTCCCACAAGCTTAGGAACGCTGGCTAACAGGAAGTAAGGACCAGCTAGAGACTACTTGAGCAAGGACGGAATCCCAAGCAAGTAGGAACGCAAGAAAGGAGTTCTTACTCACTAGCCGACATGATGACATCACTCGACAATGTTTGATCATCCAAGGACACGTGGAGACCGATCCTGTAGCGGAGTCCAACACTACGTGGCGGACGATCCTGTTGCAGAGTCCATCAACACGTGGCGGCCGATCCTGTAGCGGAGTTCATCATACACAGCTGGATACAGGAAGCTTCCTCATCACCGCCCTACTACGTGGAGGAAGATCCTGTAGCCACGTCCATGAAGGGCATGATCGTCCAAGAGAAAAGACGCCCTTCCCCAAGTCCTATAAATAGCCCCAAGGCATTTATTGTGACGTTAACGCTTTCAAGAATATTCAGAGAGAATCAAAGAGAAAGCGACTCACTCAAGAACACGAAGAACTAACTCAAGAACTTAAGAACAGTGCTAGAACTTGTGTTAGATCGAGTGAGACTTGTAACCAAATCACAAAAACAGTTTGTAACAGAAAACCCAAAAAGAGAGAAAGAGAGTTCTGCGAAGTACTGCAGAACATAGGAATAGAGTCCTTTAGAAGATTGAACTAGCTTAAGTTGTAGGCTTAAAGGAGTTCTTTACAAGTGAACTTAGGGAAAAGCTAAGTGTCAGAGAACTGTAAAGGCTCGCCAGTACAACTGTAAGATCGTTCAATAGAAAGGAAAGAACTATTCAAAAATCCTCCAAGGAGGTAGAGGTTTACACTCAAGGACTACTTGGTCTTGAGTGGTTCCTCTATAATTCACTGCGTTCATCTCCTATCTGTTTAGTACTTAATTTCCGCTGCATTACTCAAGGACGCCCTTACTCCTCGTAGGGACGCCTAACCTAAGGACGCCTTTACCAAAGTAAAGGACGTCCCTCAGTACTAACGATCCAACAATTGGTATCAGAGCAGGCGCTCTAGATTCTTACTGAGTTGCAGGTAAAGATGGACATGGAACCTATTGGAATCTCTTTTGTGAAGCCTCCGCGTCTAACGGACGGCAACTTCAACCGTTGGAAAACTAGATTTGAGAACTTCTGCAGAAGCACGAATTATCAATGCTGGAACGTTATCAGAAAAGGTGACCTCAAAGTTCCCGATGATAAGAAAGACAAAGAGGACGAGTGGGGTCCTGATGAATTCAAGCTAATGGAAACAAATGCTAAAGCAGTGTGCTTTCTTCAAGCGTCCCTCTGCGAAAGGGATGCCACAAGAGTTAGCAATCTCCCCACAGCAAAACAACAGTGGGAAGCTCTTGAGAAATTTCATGTGGGAACTGTAGAAATGAAAGAGGACGTCCAGCTGAAGATCAAAAAGGAGTTCTATGCTTTTAGTATGTTGCCAAATGAAACGGTAAATGACTACTCGTACCGTTTTGAAGGTCTTGTCACCAAAATGAAGAACTTGGGCATTCCAGAATCAGAAATCTCCATGAGGAATAGAGTTCAAGTAGTCATTGATGGGTTGACTGGAGTCTGGAACTTTGATAGGACGACTTTCAAAGAAAACACAGCCAACAAAACTCTAGATATGGAAGAGATCTATGGGAAGCTCAGGCATTACGAAGAAAGAAGAATCTCTGACATGGCTCAGCTAGGAAAGAATCCTCAAACTGATCTTGCTTTGGCGTCCACAACACCAGAGTACGCCGAGTACCTAAGTGGCCAAAGAGATCTAGCATTGATGATGCAAAACAAAGAAAAACTTGAGAACTTGCGTCCCAAAGAGAAAGAAAGAAAGCCAAAGGAAGAGATTGACTCAGATGAGGAACTCTCTCTTATTCACAAGGCTCTCAAGTACTATAACAAGAAGAACAAACATAGTAGCAAGAGCAAGTTTTACAAAAAGGAGAGTCCCAAGTACATAGAGGCTGAAATGAAGGAACTCACATGCTACAAATGCAACAAGAAAGGACATTTTGCCAAAAAGTGTACTGTGGGAACGTCCTCCAAGGACAAGAAGAAAGCTCTCATTGGAGCATGTACAGCTGCATGGGATGATCTCAGTTCGAGTGATGATGAACGTGAAGATCAAGTTGCATACATGGCAGTGGAGGACGCCCCAGTTGTTGAAGAGAACACCTCCGACAATGAACAAGAGGTAACTCATGATTCCATGATGCGTTCTTTAGAAAAATGTTCAAAACCAAAACTCCTTAAACTTATTGGTAAAATCATGGAGGAAAGTCTTGCTATGAAAAGAAGAATGGATGAACTTGAAGATGAAAACATTATGGTTGAATGTGAAAATTGTAGTTCATTGACTATTCAACTAGAGTCCTCATGTGATGAAACTAAGTCCCTAAAAACTGAAATCATGTGTCTCAAACTTGAGAACGCTAAGCTTAGGGAAGAAGTGAAAGTAATGGGTAAGAGTCCCATAGTTGAAGAAGTGAGACCAATGGTGTTTGTCCCAGCTAAGAGAGGTCTAGGTTATGAATCTGACTCTAAGAACTCTCTTCCTAGTGACTTTGAGGCAAGTAAAACTTCTAGACCTGAACTTGAAAGGGAGAAAACCAGAAATCTTCTTGAAAGAATTAGAGTTCTAGAGAGTGGAGAATTAGGAAAGGAATACTACTACACTAACTCCACCAGTCATAAGATTTACAAGAAGATTGCTAAAGGGGACGGTTCAAAAGTTTGTAATCCTCAAAAGATGAAAGAAAACAAGTTCAGCGTCCCAATAAGAAGTACTATCTTGGTACTTACTATAGGACGTGTTGGTACTGTGGACAAGGAGATCACTTCAAATATGATTGTTTAAAACTCAAGGAAGATGTTGAAAATGGAAAAGCTGCTAGGACTAACAATGAAAATGATAAGTACGTTCCTAAGGCTAATCCTAGGCGTTCTAGACGCTCTAGGAACTCTTTCCGCAAGCATGCTATTTCAAATGATGTGAATATTAATGACTACATGTCAGAACCAGAGTTCTACTTTTGTAACGAACCAGGTAAGGAACACCTTGCCTGGGTCGCCAAACACTAACTTTGCTATGGCAGGTGGAAGTGAGGGGACGCCCATGGATCATTGATAGTGGCGCCTCAAATCATATGACAGGAAGCCAGATCCATCTCACTTCTATTCAAAGTAGTGCCACGGGAGGAACTGTCTCGTTTGGCAACAAGGGCAAAGGAAAGATCAAAGGAACGGGAACTGCTATTCTCAACCCGTCCATTAAAGCAACAAATGTCAGTCTTGTTGAAGGACTTGGCTTCAATCTTCTTAGCATCTCTCAGATGTGTGATCAAGGTGAAAATCTAGTCACATTTGACTCAAAGGAGTGCCTAGTCATCAACAAGAAGTCCAACAAAGTTGTTCTCAAGGGAGTTCGCAAGAACAATATCTATATCTTCAATCAAGAGTTCAAGCCTAAATCAGAGTTGTGTCTATCTGCTTCAAAGGAGGACGTTGATCTCTGGCATCGCCGACTTGGTCATGCTGGACCAAGCACAATCCTCAAGCTACACCAGCGAAATCTTGTGAAAGGACTTCCCCGAATCGATCCTGAGAAGGTTGAACAATGTGAAGCTTGTATTAAAAGGAAGCAAACAAGAACGTCCTTCAAATCCAAGAACGAAGTAAGTACAAAGAAGCCTTTGGAACTTCTCCATATGGATCTTTGTGGACCAATGAGGACGTTGAGCCATGGTGGAAAGAGGTACATTTACATTCTTGTAGATGATTTTTCTCGATTCACTTGGGTTCTTTTCTTGGTGTCAAAAGCAGATTGTTTCAATGCGTTCATAGTCTTCATCAAAAAAGTGGAAGTTGCCCTTGAGACGCCTCTCAAAGCCATAAGATCAGACCATGGAACGGAGTTCCAAAATTCAGAGTTCTTGGCCTACTGTGATCAACATGGAGTCTCACACAACTTCTCGGCCCCAAGGACTCCTCAACAAAATGGAGTTGTAGAAAGAAAGAATAGGACACTAGAGGATATGGCAAGAACTATGCTTTTGGCAAATAGCGTTCCCAAGTACTTCTGGGCAGAAGCTATTGCTACAGCATGTTACATCATCAATCGTGCCATGATCCGTCCTCTGCTGAAGAAGACGTCCTATGAGCTGTTGAATGGAAAGAAGCCTCGCATCGATTATCTCAGAGTCTTTGGTTGCAAATGTTTTGTTCACAACAATGACAAAGAAAGACTTGGAAAGTTTGATGCAAGGAGTGATGAAGCCATATTCCTTGGGTACTCTCTTACCAGCAAAGCATATAGAGTTTTCAACAAAAGGACCCTAAAGCTTGAGGAGAGTATTCATGTTGTATTCAAAGAAAGTTCTTCTCACAAAGAAAAACCAAGTAAGAAAGAACGCTCTTCTTCACAACAACAAGACGACTCTGAAGATGACGCTGAAGATTGGACTTCTGGAAAATACTATGTCTCTAAGGACGCATCTCCAAATCCTGAAGAAGTCTCAGTGGATGCTCCCAGTGTTGTTCAAGGAGTTCCCTCTCGTAGTGAATCCCCAGTTCAACAAGATGTAGCTGAATCAAGTCAACAAGGCGAGCAACGTCAAGGTGTGGACGCTCTCTTTGAGGGGGAACACATTGAGGACGATGCTCAAGGTGATAGTGATGATTCTGACGGAGATATTGATCCAAGATTTTCTCATTTGTTTCAAAGGGAGTCCCGCTTCTCTAGGGACCACCCAACTTCTCAAATTGTTTCTGATCCTTCTCAAGGAGTTCAAACAAGGTCAGCTGCAAGCAAGTCCCAGAGTGCAAACTTAGCTTTCTGTGCATTCAATGCCTTTGTCTCTATGGTGGAGCCAAAGAATATCAAAGAAGCACTCCAGGACGCTGACTGGATTCAAGCAATGCAAGAAGAACTTAATCAGTTTGAAAGGAACAAAGTTTGGACTCTCGTTCCACGTCCCAAAGGCAAAAATATCATAGGGACGCGATGGGTGTTCAGAAATAAGCTTGATGAGAGTGGACGTGTGTCAAGAAACAAGGCAAGACTGGTGGCTCAAGGATTCAAGCAAGAGGAAGGCATAGACTATGATGAGACCTTTGCTCCTGTTGCTAGAACTGAAGCCGTTCGTCTTCTCATTGCCTTCGCCGCTCACAAAGGATTCAAGTTATTTCAGATGGACGTCAAGACTGCCTTTCTCAATGGAAAGCTAAAGGAGGAAGTGTATGTTGCTCAGCCGCCTGGCTTCGAGGACGCTTCTCACCCAGATCATGTGTACTACTTGGACAAAGCACTCTATGGACTCAAGCAAGCCCCTCGTGCTTGGTACGACATGTTTGCGTCCTTTCTTTTGTCTCATGGGTACACAAGAGGTTCAATTGATAAAACTTTGTTCATAAAGAAAGTTCACAAGGAAATTTTAATTGCCCAAGTCTATGTTGATGATATAGTTTTTGGTAGTACTAACATGAAACTTGTAGATGAGTTCAAGTCCTTAATGAGTAGTGAGTTTGAGATGTCCCTCATTGGAGAACTCAATTTCTTCTTGGGACTTCAAATCAATCAACTCAAGGAAGGGACGCGCATTCACCAACAAAAATATGTCCGTGAAATGCTTGAGAAGTACGGGATGAACACGTCCAAACCTGTTGCAACCCCTTGTTCTCCAAACTCGCGTCTTTACGCAGACGAACAGGGAAAGGACGTTGATCAAAAGCTTTACAGAGGAATGATTGACTCTTTGCTTTACTTGACCGCAAGCCATCCCGACATTATGTTTGCCGTTTGCTTGTGTGCACGCTTCCAGGCAAATCCAAAGGAGTCCCACATGCAAGAAGTCAAGAGGATCTTTCGCTACCTCAAAAGACGCGACGATCTTTGCCTTTGGTACCCCAAGAAGATGTCCTTCAAGCTAGTTGGTTACTCGGACGCTGATTATGCTGGTCATGTGATTGATAGAAAAAGCACTTCAGGAATGGCACAGTTCCTTGGTTCATGCTTAGTCTCTTGGGGATCTAAGAAACAGAACTCTGTGGCGCTTTCAACTGCGGAAGCCGAGTACGTTGCTGCTGCTTCGTGCTGTTCACAAGTTATCTGGATCAAATATCAACTAGAGGACTACGGTATCAATCTTGAAACTATTCCCATTCGTTGTGATAACACAAGTGCTATTGAAATTTCTAAGAATCCTGTTTTTCATTCACGCACAAAGCATATTCATATAAGGCATCATTTCTTGCGTGACAATGTTGAACTAGGACTCATTAGCATGGAGCATGTAAGAACTGAAGACCAAATAGCTGATATTTTCACTAAGGCGCTTGATAGACGTCCCTATGAGCATCTAAGGCTGCTCTTGGGGATGATAACTTTTAAGTAGCAAGTCCCATTCTACTATTCCCTCAATGATTGGCTATGTTTTGTAGATTCTAAGTGTTTAAGAACTGTTATGCATTAAACTCATCTTTGCAAGGACACTAGTCTAAAACTTCATGTGTTTGCTACTATGGAACGCCATTCAAATTTTCTCTATTTTGTCTTGAAAAGAGTATCCCTGATCACCCAACCCTCATTATAAGCCGAAATGATGGGAACTCTAAGCTTACCCTAGCCGAGAACTCTGCAAAAGCGTCCTATGAGCTTCATATTCTCTTTTACGAGACGTACTTGCTTTGTTCTCAACTGGTTCGAAAGGTGATCACAAGAACGGTAAGTTGGTTGTTGGTTTGCTTGAAGAGGTAAAATTTTGCTAAGTATGAGAGAATGCTCAGTGTTTGTTGGAGAGGACGCCAGTTCAGTATTTGGAGAAGTTGAAGAGTCAGAAATTTGAACTTTTGAAAGTGTGAACAATGACCGTTGCTTTTGCTCAAATCTTAAGGGGGAGTTTTGCCACGTGTCGCATAGTAAAACAGTGGTAATTACCGTTTGTGCCACCGCTTCCTCTATATAAGGCCAGAACAGTCGCAATTAAATTTATTACGCTCAACCACTTTCTCGCTCTCAAATCTGCTCTGACTTCTCTCTAGAACTCCGGCGACTTTCTCACTCTAAAGCTCATCTGAAAACATGTCTCAAAGACAGTTGAACGTGGCCGGATCTTCTACCGGCGGGAAGCGTAGAAAGCTGGTCAAGTCCCATTACATAGAGAAGCCCAAACCCATCGTTCTCAATGAGTCTCTACTGGACTTCATCAACAAGAAGCCCAGAACGCTGTACAACTTAATCAGAGAACACATGCAATTGCCAGAAGTAAAGAACGATGCAGTGAGAACAAGAAATTATGAGAAGTTTATTGAACGCTTCGTCGTTCCCAGCCTCCACAACACAGACTTCAAAGATCTACCTGGACGGATGGACGATGTGCTCTTCTTCTCTCAGTTCGGAGGTGAGAATCTTGGCCCTCTTCTTGACCTTATACCAGACTTGCACAATGTAGTCTTGCCCGAGTTTCCCATGTATCCAAGGAACTCATTAGCCTTCCAAATGACCAAGAACCGTATACCAAGTCCCTCTCCCCCACCTCCTCCTGCCGTTCCTACCTTAACCACCAAAAAATTGCTGAAGCGTCCTGCACCATCCTCTCCCCTCTCCAAATCTTCCCAACCCTTCTCCACTTCAAAACCAACGGAGATTGTGGATAAGTTTCCTTCCCATTTAAAGGAGGGACGCTCCAAGAAAGTCCACGACCCAAGGCCCTTCAAAAAGGCCAAGACCTCAAGCGTCCCATCCTCCAAACCCTCCACAAAAAGGCCTAGCACCATAAAAAGGCCATCCAACCTATCCAAGGAATCCACTCCTCCCCCTCAACCTATCCAAATCGTTCAACTCCCCACCCCTCCTCCGTCCCCTCAACCTTCCAAGACAAATGGACTTATCCCTTTTCCTCCCAAACCCTACTCTCCTCTAAATCTTGCCAACTTCCCCACAGCCCCGGCCCATATCTCGCCCCCTAAAGACCCCGAGACTCCCAAATCTCGCCGTCCCTCCTCCGAAAGTGGGCCAGAGGACGTTGAGAAGCGTCCAGCCCTTGAGCGCACCTTCAAACGCCGCAAAGCTGGCGAATCTCCCAAGGTGCTCATGGTTCAAGCTGCTCCAGAGCCCGAGCACATCTCCTCCTCCTCCTCTAGCTCATCTGAGAGCAACAGAGGAACGCCTCAAGCAAATGCTGAAGGAGTCTCCCCTATCATTGACGTCGTTGGGGACTCCGATGATGAGGCTGAAGGAGTTGAGAATGCTCCCGCTGAAACACAAGTGGCTGAGGACGCTGGTGAGCACCAGGTACCTCAAAAGGACGCCGAGCCAACTCTCTCTGAAGAGCTCGAGCGTGATGCTCAGGAAGTCCCACCCTACAATCAATCCCTCCCCATCCTCAACCCCTCCCAAGCTCCACAAGAAAACCCCTCCCCCACAATCCAAACAGAATCCCATCAAGTCCCTGCGGACGCTGAGCCAGCAACAGAAAATCAATCTGAGGCTCAGGACGCTGAGGGCACGTCCCAAGGTCAGACCTCAGGTGCCGATCAAGCCACAGCTGGTGGCGATGCAGAAAAAGAACAAGGCACAGAGGACGCTCCCTCAAAGGACGCTTCTAATAATGACTCTGAGAACGCTGAGGAAGAGTCAGATGATGATGAGGACTCTGAGTCCCCCAAGGGCAAGCGCAAAAGGAAAAATGCTGATGTGCCCGTCAAAGTCCTTAGCCCGCTCATTTACTCTGAAGAGTCGCTAGCCTCCTTCGATGATGAATCCGTTCAGGAGTTCCTCGAGCTTTTGAGATTCCAAGGATGGCTGAACGTTGGACCAGCTCCGACCACTGTTGACAAAGAACAGGTGAAGGCGTTCTACAGGGATTTGCGCTACAAAGCAAAAGATGGCTCCGTCCACTTCAAAATTGAAGGTGAGAAAGCCTCAGTAACAGAACGCCAAATCCAATCCTTCATGGGTCTAGGTCCACGCAAGCCACCGTCCGACGCTCTTAGCTCTCTTCCTGAAGGCGGCTTTGAAACAACAGATCAAGAACTGCCTCTTGTTGAGCACATATTTCAGGGCAAAAGGCCAATAGGACTTGACAGGGTAGCTCACGTTCGGAGCAAGGTTGGCGCCATCGTTCATTACTTCATATGTCGCGCCATACTTCCAAGGCAGGAAAAGCGTTCAATTGTACAAGCACATGACATTATCCTAATTGACGCTATCCTAGAACGCCGCCCAATCAACTTAGCCAGAATTGCTATGCAACACATGGCCAAGTGTGGAAGGAAGAGGCATGCCTTGCCATACCCTGGAGTAGTGAAGGCAATCTTGCAGTCCCAGGACGCTTATGATGAGAGCGCTCCCTCTGAAGAACTTGGCTTAAAATGGAATGCTAAGAAGGGACTTGTCGAGATAAGGCACAATGAAGAGCTACCGTCTGTGCTAAAACAGTTAGAAGCTGAGGCTGAGGAAGCCAGACTGAAAGCCGAGGAAGAACGCTTAGCTGCTGAGGTTGAGGCCGCAAGGCTTAATTCTCAAGAGTTCCCTCAGGACCAAGAGCCCGCAGTAGATCTTGCAACACTTGATCAAATGCTCCTGGGGACTTCTTCTCCTCCAGCTCTTCCAACGGACGCTCCTTCTTCAAGTACAGGTCCTCTGCCCCGTTCTGCCCCTGCAAACATCGCTCAGCATCCTCCAGCAGAACTCATGGGAGCAAATATGGACAACCAGTGCCTCATCTTCTCTGCTCTAAAGGACTTGTCCTCTGCATTCTCCAAGGCTGCTGAACTTCAAGAACAACTGCTCAAGTTTTATCAAGACCAGCGCCGTTCTTCGTGATTGCCACCACCCCTTTAATCCACTATTATTTTGCCTTTGCTTCTTTTTGAACTTCAAACATTATGATCTTGGTTTGTAATAACCGTACTCTAATTTTGTTTGAATGGCAATTCCACTGTTTGCTTGCATGTGTTTGTTTAAGCGTTCCACTGCCTTTAGTTATGTGTTTGTGCTAACGTTCTCATCACTTGTTATCCTTTTTGATGATGCCAAAAGGGGGAAGTGTAGTTTTGCAGAGATGCGCTATAAAATAGTTATCTAGAATAAGCAAGTGTTAAGGGGGAACTATTAAGTGAAAAGTCTAAGGAACGCTCATGCTAGAATAAAAGAGAACACTTAGAAAGTTTTTCTAGGACGCGACTCTCTCCTTAAAATCCAAAAGCTAGAGAATCAAAGATTGAAAACTTGTGCTTATTAAAATTTCTCTAAGTGTTAGAGGACGCTTCTAAGTTTTCAAGCATGCTAAGTTCCAATGTCAAAACTATTTTGCTAAAGAGTTTGTCATCATCAAAAAGGGGGAAATTGTTGGGACGCTATCAAGAACGCTTGCGTACTTGTTAGTGTTCCACACAACCGTCCCTTAGTTTTGATATGACAAACTCACTTTGATTCTAATAAAGTTGTCCAAGCGTTCAGGAACGCCAGTGACCAAAAGGACAACAAGTGTATGGGCGTCCCACAAGCTTAGGGACGCTGGCTAACAGGAAGTAAAGACCAACTAGAGACTACTTGAGCAAGGACGGAGTCCCAAGCAAGTAGGAACGCAAGAAAGGAGTCCTTACTCACTAGCCGACAGGATGACATCACTCGACAATGTTTGATCATCCAAGGACACGTGGAGACCGATCCTGTAGCGGAATCCAACACTACGTGGCGGACGATCCTGTTGCAGAGTCCATCAACACGTGGCGGCCGATCCTGTAGCAGAGTTCATCATACACAGCTGGATACAGGAAGCTTCCTCATCACCGCCCTACTACGTGGAGGAAGATCCTGTAGCCACGTCCATGAAGGGCATGATCGTCCAAGAGAAAAGACGCCCTTCCCCAAGTCCTATAAATAGCCCCAAGGCATTTATTGTGACGTTAACGCTTTCAAGAATATTCAGAGAGAATCAAAGAGAAAGCGACTCACTCAAGAAAACGAAGAACTAACTCAAGAACTCAAGAACGGTGCTAGAACTTGTGTTAGATCGAGTGAGACTTGTAACCAAATCACAAAAACAGTTTGTAACAGAAAACCCAAAAAGAGAGAAAGAGAGTTCTGCGAAGTACTACAGAACGTAGGAATAGAGTCCTTTAGAAGATTGAACTAGCTTAAGTTGTAGGCTTAAAGGAGTTCTTTACAAGTGAACTTAGGGAAAAGCTAAGTGTCAGAGAACTGTAAAGGCTCGCCAGTACAACTGTAAGATCGTTCAATAGAAAGGAAAGAACTATTCAAAAATCCTCCAAGGAGGTAGAGGTTTACACTCAAGGACTACTTGGTCTTGAGTGGTTCCTCTATAATTCACTGCGTTCATCTACTATCTGTTTAGTACTTAATTTCCGCTGCATTACTCAAGGACGCCCTTACTCCTCGTAGGGACGCCTAACCTAAGGACGCCTTTACCAAAGTAAAGGACGTCCCTCAGTACTAACGATCCAACAACAAGAGTATCAATATTAACCAAAGGATAGAAATCAATTACCAAAATCTCACGAATTCATACATCAGAGCTTCTCCCTTGAACAAACCCAAGGAGACTAGCTCTCCAAAACTAAACTAAAGCTAAAAGAGAAGAAGGTAGAAGGTAGAATGTAGAATGTAGAATGTAGAATGTATCTATAACCTAAGAAAACTCCTCCTTATATAGACCCAGGGAACATGCTCCCCTAATCTAATTAGGAAAGGAGAAAAGATAGAAAAGGAAAGAGGAAGGATAAGAAGAAGAAAAGAAGATAGATCTTCGGTCTATCACGGATCTCAGCATCACCGCGGTCGCGTCTCCATGGCCGCGCCCGCGCTTTCACGACAGAGAAGAACAAGTCGGTCTCGGCATCCGCCGCGGTCGCGCCGGCCAGGCCGCGGTCACGGAAATCGGGCAGAACCTCTAGCGTCACTTCGGAGGCTGTTTTAACCATCTTCCGCTTGGAATCTGACTTCGGTGTAAAAAGATGAATTGAAGCCCCTGAAGTTAGCTTTCCAATGGCACTGGAATCAGCTCAATCCGACCTCTGTAGCTGAAGATACAGCCTTCACAAGAAAGTGGTGTCACGCAGACAACACAAAACGCCTTAAAACTCTTGATTCTTGCATTCTTGTGTCTTCGGCCTTGATATTACAATTAACACAAACTCTAACCTAAACACACTCAATATAACCCTAAAATACAAGAGTTAACCTATACAAAATAGCCCGAATCAAAGATCCTGCATCGACCTCCTCGCGCGCCAAAAAAGCACAACTAGTGGACGGGAGCCTCGCACGCCACGGACACCGTCCGGGTTCGTGGTGCGTAGACCATATTGGTGGTTTCAACCGTAAGACGACTCTAGGGATAGGCGGTGTGGCGTATAAGAAGCGGATGAATTCGAGACGGCATTCCACGATGCCAATGCCGGATGGATCCCTGACGGCACGGAGCAGATTCATAGCCCTCCGATCCTGGTCCTGTTCTTGGAAGCATAACCGCACCACGGCAAGCACATAAGCCGCTGGAGTGTGCCCTAGCGCAGCCGATCTCTGCAGGCAGTCTAGACCGTCCGGCTCATCTATGGCCCCGAAATACTTGAGCTGTGATCGGAGCATTCCTGTTAAGCAATATTCCACAACATTTCAAGCCAATCAAGTGCACATACGAATCAACTTACCAAGCCTTGTCCGTATAAAGCACCAGGGTTCCCTCTTTCCGCACACAATCGGAGGAATGCATACGCGGCTTCCCGGTGCTCTTCTTGTCTGAAACGTCGTGCGTAGATTTCCTGTGTTGAAGACTGCTGGAGTACCAGAGAGTCCTACTCGCATCGCTTGAAGACCTTGCAACTACAAGAGGGATCTGTGCGGTTTGAACCGAGTACATTCCAGTAGGTAAAATCAACCTGAAGTTAAGGCTCTTGTGTTTACCTCTGCCTGCAGCGGAACAGATCTTTCAGGGAACAAGATCCCACCCTCGCTACGATCTCGATGATGAGCTCGTCTGGCAACATACCGATCACACACCTCACTGCTCCGTCGTTCCCCATTGTCGTCCGGATGGTTGGAGATTGTTTTGACAGCAGAATGGCAGGGAAATTAGCCCTCGTTGGGGAATTTGGTCAGAAATTAGCCCTCGATGGGGAATTTGGTCTGAAATACGGCCTGCCTTCTTCAACAAGCTCCTTGCCCCGGTAAATGCAATAAAATTGCAACAATAATGAAAAAGAAGTAAGGTGATAGACACATATTAGGTAGTGTTTTAGGACATGTTTAGTTAGGATTTTTATGGTTTTTGGTATAGTTTTAGTTAGTTTTGCTAGTTTTGTTAGTTTGTAGAAAGATTCGGATATCTACACTTTGTTGTGGTTTTTAATTGTAGATGTGAAGACAATAAGTGGAGAGGAGGTGAAGCCAAAGAATTGGAGAAAGCAAGAAGAGAGCCAAGCTATGAGATTAGCCCAAGAGGTGATGGGAAAAACACACTTGGATCTGGACTATGTATTGGAGTTGTTGTTTCGACACCTCTTAATTGTAAGGGCTGGATCTGGAGCTATGGTGGTCGGATCGAGCTGATTTTGGTGTCATTGGAAAGCTAACTCGAAGAGCTACAATTCATCTTTTTACTCCGAGTCCAAATTCAAACTTGAAGTGGGTCAAAACAGCCTCTGAAGTGATACGTGATGACTAGTGTTGAAAACGCGGGCAGGAGGTTCGAAAACGCGCCCGCGCTTTAGAGGTGTACCCCGCGCTTCGACACCTGAGCTTCTGGCGTGAAAACTCGGGCAAGCAAGCCAAAGCGCGCCCGCGCTACAGTTCCAGGCCGCGCTTTCACCCGCGTCAGCAAAGGCCGATATTTTTGTATGGGCTTGGGCTTTTGGGTTGAAACTTGTTTTGGATGATATTTTTAGAAACCTCTTAGATATATTTTTGGATATTAGTTTCTAGGTTTATATTCTCATAACTCTTGACTTTGAGGATTATTTGTTGAAGCTTGAGAAGAACAAGAATCCTTTGGAAGAATTGTAAGCTTTTCAATGTCTTTGAACAACTAAACCTCTTTTGCTTGACTAGTTAATTGAAGTTGTGAACAAAGTATTATTGTGAGGTTTGATTGTTCTTAATTTCCCTTGACTAGATTGTTTTCTCTGTGTTTAATCGATTAATTTCAACCTAGGGTTTTTATTACCTTGATCACCTAATATGATTTCTAGGATGAATTACAACTAGATCTTTCTAATTACCGGTTGGTGTTAATTAGATCAAAAGTAGAACCTTTAATCAATCTAGGACTGGTAGGACTAGTTGAGTAGAGAAGAGAATTCAATTGCATGTTATTTGGATGTCTGGTTGCTCTGAATACATGTTTCTTTTGATACTTGAATCTTAATGCTGTTGTCAAGTTAAATCTAGGAGGTCTCCTAGGTTATTTGATAATTAGGGTTGTTAGTACCGGTCGGGCTAATAACTAGAATTGAAGTAGGATTAATAATTCCATGAAGTTGGGTTATTAGCATTCCGCAATAGATTAGTCAAGGTTAAAAGAGAATTTTGATAATCAATGATCAATAATCAAGTTCGCAATGGATATTAACTGGTTAAGCATACTTCTCCCATATTTTATATCTCATCTTTAGTTTTGCATTCTTTAGTAGTTTAGTTTTTAGATTGATTTCCAAAAACCCCCCTTTTTACTCTGAGTAGCGTAACAATAAACATTGAAAACACGAGTCTCTGTGGGATCGACCCTTACTTCCCTACTACATTAGTTGGGTTGTTCGGATTACTTTGATAGGTATTAAGGCGACTAAAATACCTCTATCAAATTGGCGCCGTTGCCGGGGACTCGGCTGTTTTCTTGTGTTTATTGTTTTGTTACTCCGGTGTGGACCTAGCTTACGGTCTACACCCGTGCTACTAATATATGGCTTTGTTCGAATGTAAACAGTTTCAGGATGAGCAATTTCATTGGTACTTCGTTAGATTCCAAGATTATATGGATGGACTTGGTGCTCAAGGACTTCATATTGATATTGGAAGCTTTTGCATGGGTATTATTGAGGGTATGAATCATGAAACTCTTGAGTTGGCTGAATACATGAGCAATGGACGAATTCTATGTATGGAACCTATGGAGTGTTGGGATTTTCTTTGTTATACGGGCCGTCAGTGTTTGTTGGTCGGATCATCTTCATCAATACTTCAACCTGATGAGGCTTCTGACGTTTCTAGAGCCCCTGAATTAGATACTCAAATGCATGTGGCGGAGCAATTCCCTACACATGAGTTGGGTAAAGATGGTGACTTTGATGTTCCATGTGATACTACTCATCTCGAGGAGACCATAGATAAGCATTGTGAAGTCTATATTGCTAAAGAAAAGGCCACTGAACTCAATGAGCAGATTGCATTCCTTCCCATCGCTAACTCATCCGAAGAACCAAGTTTGCTGCATAAAGAAGAATCTAGGGATTTCCTTGAGCTCATCTTGATTGAAAGTGGTATTTCTGGTAAGAGCTTTGATCCATTTAATAATTATTTTGAAAAGCCACCACTTTTATTGTTTTGGTTTGAGCATATGCCATGTCATGATGATTGGTCACACAAGTTTGACAAGTTGAAACGGTGTTTGAATGGTATGTTAAGTTGTTTCACTCTATGCTTGTGTTACTTATGTTTTTGTGAGATGAGTTCACAGACTTTTGACAGGTTATTAAGGGCTTTGACAATGTCTGATCCTATGAGCGGTAACTCGTCAAGCTAACGACGTAAAATAAGCGCTTCTTGAGAGGCAACCCAAGCGATTATGATAGTTGTTTTTGATTCTTAGTATTAGTTTCGTGTAGTTTTGTTTTTGTTTGTTTTTTTTTGTGTTTTTTTTTGTTTTTAGTTAGCCCGGCGTACATGTTTCATAACTCGGGTTGCACATGTCATAGCTCGGCCACCGAGTGCTTATCTCCACCACCTCAGGATCCGGATTAGTAGATGACGTGGTTAGTTTTTCTTTCCTCTTTACTTTTACTTTACATTGGGGACAATGTAAAATTTAAGCATGGGGGAAGGGAGTGCTTGCTTAGTCTTAGATTGCATTCATATAGTTGCATTTACATGTTTAATTTCTTGTTTTGCATTGATTAAACTCTTGAAAAAAAAAATCACAAAAAAAAATTGAAAATTTGAAAAATCAAAAAAATATTGCATTTTAGGATCCAAATTTCTCTACTTGTCCACTTGTCTCTCTAAGTTAAGAGTATTATCTAACCCATGACTAGCTTGTTGGTTGAAGTTTCTTTGGATTGAAGCATGATTCTTTAGGTTATTAATCTTGATTATAGGATTGAGCATGCATAAGAAGTTGAAATTTTGAATTGTTTATGAAGTTCTAGACATATATGCCTTGTGAGATTATTTTGAGCCTTTATTGCATATTTGCATCTTTTTCTTGAGTGTATCGCTTTGATTGCTAGCTCTAGAACTTGCGTTTAGAATCTTTTTCAAGGCTACATTTACATGATTCGAATGCATGACATTAAAATGATTGAGGCATGTTCATTAGCTCATATTATCCTTATCTACCTTACATTATTCCTTTGTTTGATAGCCCCTATTTTTGAGCCTATTAGCCTTATTTTGTAGCTCCACAAAAATAACTCCTAGCCTTGATATGCTTGACCCATCCGGGAATTAGGATTTAGCTAAGAGTTGTTCTTTGTGGTATTATGGGGATGGATTGACAGAAGAAAAGGAAGAATGTTGAGTTTGAAAAGAAAGAAAAGATAAGGAGTTGAAAAAGAAAAGAAAAGAAAAAGATAGATGTCTCTTATAAAAATTGAAAAAGAGAAAGAAAAAATATGAGAGAATGGATGAAGTGTTGAAGGAAAAGTGATGAGAAAGAGGTGAATAAGTAGTGGAAGTATGAAGTTAATAGTGGTTTTTTGTAATTTGGGTTTTTGCTAGCACTAGTTCCCGGATTTTTAGCACTACAAGACCAAATATTTCCCTACCTACTTATTTATACCTTGGCCCCATTACAACCCTTAAAAAGTCCTCATGATTTTTGTTATGTGTTTAGTCATTCGTAGTGGAGATTTAGCACACTGATGCAAGCCTATAATAGTCTAGCATTCAAAGTTGATTTTGAGTGAAACACATATCCCTTAAACACTTGAGTGAGAGTGCAAAACACATTGCCTTGGTGAGGTCTAGAATGGATGAATGATTTGATTTTGAAAGCTTCTCATACATGTGTGCAATGATGTCTTGGTCAAGGTTTAACTTTTTGATGAAATGTGGATTGATATTGAGATGGATGCTCTAACTTGCTAGTTGTGGTGTGATCTTGATTTTATTTCTTGCTTGAGAACAAGCAAGGTTCAAGCATGGGGGAATTTGATAGACACATATTAGGTAGTGTTTTAGGACATGTTTAGTTAGGATTTTTATGGTTTTTGGTATAGTTTTAGTTAGTTTTGCTAGTTTTTTTAGTTTGTAGAAAGATTCGGATATCTACACTTTGTTGTGGTTTTTAATTGTAGATGTGAAGACAATAAGTGGAGAGGAGGTGAAGCCAAAGAATTGGAGAAAGCAAGAAGAGAGCCAAGCTATGAGATTAGCCCAAGAGGTGATGGGAAAAGCACACTTGGATCCGGACTATGTATTGGAGTTGTTGTTTCGACACCTCTTGCTTGTAAGGGCTGGATCTGGAGCTATGGTGGTCGGATCGAGCTGATTTTGGTGTCATTGGAAAGCTAACTCGAATAGCTACAATTCATCTTTTTACTCCGAGTCCAAATTCAAACTCGAAGTGGGTCAAAACAGCCTCTGAAGTGATACGTGACGACCAGTGTTGAAAACGCGGGCAGGAGGTTCGAAAACGCGCCCGCGCTTTAGAGGTGTACCCCGCGCTTCGACACCTGAGCTTCTGGCGTGAAAACTCGGGCAAGCAAGCCAAAGCGCGCCCGCGCTTCAGTTCCAGGCCGCGCTTTCACCCGCGTCAGCAAAGGCCGATATTTTTGTATGGGCTTGGGCTTTTGGGTTGAAACTTGTTTTGGATAATATTTTTAGAAACCTCTTAGATATATTTTTGGATATTAGTTTCTAGGTTTATATTCTCATAACTCTTGACTTTGAGGATTATTTGTTGAAGCTTGAGAAGAACAAGAATCCTTTGGAAGAATTGTAAGTTTTTCAATGTCTTTGAACAACTAAACCTCTTTTGCTGGACTAGTTAATTGAAGTTGTGAACAAAGTATTATTGTGAGGTTTGATTGTTCTTAATTTCCCTTGACTAGATTGTTTTCTCTGTGTTTAATCGATTAATTTCAACCTAGGGTTTTTATTACCTTGATCACCTAATATGATTTCTAGGATGAATTACAACTAGATCTTTCTAATTACCGGTTGGTGTTAATTAGATCAAAAGTAGAACCTTTAATCAATCTAGGACTGGTAGGACTAGTTGATTAGAGAAGAGAATTCAATTGCATGTTATTTGGATGTCTGGTTGCTCTGAATACATGTTTCTTTTGATACTTGAATCTTAATGCTGTTGTCAAGTTAAATCTAGGAGGTTTCCTAGGTTATTTGATAATTAGGGTTGTTAGTACCGGTCGGGCTAATAACTAGAATTGAAGTAGGATTAATAATTCCATGAAGTTGGGTTATTAGCATTCCGCAATAGATTAGTCAAGGTAAAAAGAGAATTTTGATAATCAATGATCAATAATCAAGTTCGCAATGGATATTAACTGGTTAAGCATACTTCTCCCATATTTTACATCTCATCTTTAGTTTTGCATTCTTTAGTAGTTTAGTTTTTAGATTGATTTCCAAAAACCCCCTTTTTACTCTGAGTAGCGTAACAATAAATATTGAAAACACGAGTCTCTGTGGGATCGACCCTTACTTCCCTACTACATTAGTTGGGTTGTTCGGATTACTTTGATAGGTATTAAGGCGACTAAAATACCTCTATCATAAGGCCTTAATTACGAATAATGAAAATAATACGGCCTTAATTAGGTGTCTTTTTTCCCCTTAAGTTACTGCATGTGGGACGGAAAAGTAAAAAAATACTCAGTACTTTTTATTTTGGATTGATCGTCGGTACGAACCCGAAAGTGTGTGGCCAAACTCCCCATTTGATGTACTGCCTTGACTTGCGTAACAAAATTACGAATAACTCTGGTTATTTATGTGGTCAGAGTTTTTTATGGTTTTAAAACTCTAATACAATAAAGTTTTGTATGATTTTGTTATCCATAAGTTTCATCCCTGTTCGGTCACATGTATGAACATACAACGGCGTATAAGTAATCAAACATATCACTCGAGATGGTTTCACTGATTATGGCCGGACTAGTTATGACACGTTGCTGTGAATGTTTAGGGTCGAGGCGTTGAGCAACTTTAAATAAACCCTCTTCCGATTATCATTTTATTACAAGTTTACAACGTTACATTATTGGGCAATCATAGGAATTGTAACATAGCGTCTTATTTTGCAAAGTATTTCTACCTATAGGATGAGAAAACGTTAGAAACCCTTATGTTTACAGTCGTATTGCATAGATCACGTCAAAAGGTCACCCGGCGGGAGTACAAATGTTTGGTCCCTTGTATAACAACGTCTCCAATGTCAAATACAACCATTGTAAACTATCTTTTTTACTTTTTCCACCTAATGTATCTTAAGATAGTCGAAACAACGTACTAGTCGTAAGATAGATCCCCCGGCCCAACCCGTTCTTAAAGATATCTTTTCGAAGGTTTATTATTTTTACACATGCGGTAAGCATAATTTTGCTCTGGTCTCCCCCTAATTGGTCCAAATGCTAGGCCTAGATGGAGTAGGTTAAGGACGACGTCAATCGAATTCTGCAGGTTGCCGTGCTCTGCATACATTGTGACAGTTGTATGCAACAATTTAGTGTTATTATTAATTTATACGTATTTGTTATGGACCTTGTTTTGGATAATTTTATACGTGGATGAGTAAGCACAAAGAGTTTGCAGGCAGTGCATTTAATGCAACGTGATTTCACACTGTCACACCTATCCCTAAAAAGTAAACAAACTTGTTGCAATTCATAGTCAAGACTCCAAGAGGGTGCAATATACTGTAACGTTTTATAATTTTGAAAAACGATGGGTGTGAGAGATTTTAAAGAAACAGGTGCAAATAGTTGCTAGTTTGTAGACAATTTTGGTCAGGAAAAAGATTCGATTATAGATAATCTGTACACATATAGAAAATTCGTCAGAAGTAAGGGAGGGAAGAGAATTAAAAACAGAGGAAAGGTAGGGAGGAGAAAATTGTATTTAACATCTGTTTGGGAGAAAGGGAGGGAATGTTAATCGGTTTATAATGCATTGTTTGGTTAGATTTTTATTGATACGGGAAGGAGAGATTGATTTATTATATGCAACTATATTCTTATATCGTGTTTGTATTCTTTAAAGTATAACGATTGGTTAGTTTAAACACTATTATTCCATTATTGTATCTACATTAGTACCAAATTTTGCTGGACTATATACTATTTGAAGTCTAATTTAATTATTTTGCTTAAGATGTCATTGTGTACATAGAAATTAAAATATGTATAGTAAACAGGAAGGTTTTTTTACATATCTGATGTGAGTTGTAAAATAAAATATTATTGTAGTACCATTTTGTTCCAAGACAACTTTTCTCTCCAAAATCCACCGATTTTAGACGTTGATTCAACTTCCCTTCCCTTCCCTTCCCTTCCACAGTTATTTCCCCCACTATTGTACTGAAAGCCAACCATACGGAGGAGACATGTCCCTTCCCTCCTCTCCCTGCCTCTAAAATCAACCCAAAATGTATCAAATGACGGCCGATATCAAATCGCCTTGTGCAGGTGTCAGTGCAAAGCACATCATTGCGACAGTGCTGTGCAAGTGTATCTATTCTTCCACGTGATTTGTCGAATTGCACTGGTGAGTACGTATACACAGTGACCTATTTTTCAGTAAGTTGCATTTAATGCAGTAGGCCATCACACCCTCTCCCGTGTAATCTGTCGTATTCTTCCACCCAGTGGTCGAATTGTGGCCGTGATAACTTTATTTGAACTATTGGGTTGGCTCAATGTATTGTACTGTAATTTGACGTTACTAATGTATAGGTGTCCGCAGTGGAGTATACTACTGCCGATAGAAATCATACCATTACAAAATTCCAACCAAGTATTGACTATGGAAGAGGCAGTTATTAAGTCCGTACCTTTAATTAACATTGAACAAATGACAATTAATTTTTCTATATTAGTCTCATAAATACCCACCCGACTCTACATGAGTGTAAAATTTGTTTGGGCCCAACTCTTTAGTGATGAGCCAATTGAAAATTTGCTTTTTTGTTTACCTTTTTTAAAATTTAGTGCCAAATGGACACTTACCGATCACTAAACGCACACTGACATACTATATTCATAAATTAAAAAAGATGCACACTTACACACTACACAAGTGTACATTTGTTTACGAGAATGTATAAACGTTTATGAGTTTCACTTTAAGCTATATTGCTTTATGGATTAGAGTAACGGAATGTACCATTTCATCCAATGCGTATTTATGTTGGTAAACCGTTTCGTCTAATTTAATGACAAATCAAGGGTTATTTATTGTATTTGCACACATGTTGCGAACCAAATTGTGTTAAACCTATGTACACGACTACAAAATGTGGTAAAGTTTCCCACGTGGTGGTCGAGTGGTAGACAAAGGTGCGAGTTGCACGCGCTGCTGCAGTACATGCTTGTTGCCATATCCTCGCCGATTTATTTTGACTTGTGTGCACCCAGTATCTGTCTTGGAAAACGTTACGTGGCAGATAACTTCCGGACTTTCGACCCAACAACCATTGAACGAAACAGTACTTACAATAGGCAGGAATAAGTCCTTTTGCTGCACAAAAGAGACCAAATTCAATGGGACCCACAGGAATTATTTCCCAGGATTGAAGTTATATTAATCTACAGAGGATTGTTGCTTCTAAGCTTGGGTATTACAAATTTGAAATGGAGGGATTACGAGATAGGACAATGGACTCATCAAAACCTATAATTGTGTACTTAGCAGGAAGAGGGTTGAAATTAGAGGGATTTTCACATAACGCAAACCGTGCATTGCACATCTTAAACCCCTATACCATGTACGGATAATATATGTATCGTCAATGACCAAGTTAATATTATAGGGTTATATATATGTATCTTCGCATTTAGTGCTTTTTACTAGTAGTATATGAACTCATACTATAAATAAGTTGGATTTGTTCAGAAATGACTTTAAGATAAATATCATGGTGTATTAAATAATAATACTTATGTGAAGATTACCACCGATTCTTGGTAGGGAATAATTCATTATATATAGTATGATTGCTATATATTTGTCTTTATATTGTGATTAGGGGGTTTTATATACGCGAGGGCTTGCTTGATTATTTTATTAAAGATATGACACGTTGTGCAATTTCCTATGAAGACTTTGTCTCCACTTTATACTATAGACAATATAGATTTTTAACAAGTGTTTAATACAATCTTCCAAACAAACTACTATCTCTAAATTCATAGAATTATTTTATCTATCTCTCCAGGTATGTCGTATGTAGATTTTTTGGTTTATTTTAGGATCATAAAAGTTTCGTTTATATATTGGCTATAGTTCGTGTATACATTTTTGTACGTTTTGTTATGGTCACCAAAGTACACCCAAATTCAATTTTGTTATTATCAATCTGTATCTAACAAATTGGTTTATACGTACTTATAAATGATTGTGTGTGAACAACAAATACCTACGGACAAACGTGGAATGTGAAATTGGGGGAGGATCAGGTGTAAAAATGGAATAAAATATCATGCAAGAAGTGAAGGTGAAAAAACTGATGAATATTTTACTGGGTTTATATTTTTTGGGTTAAATTGTTGAGTGGCTTAATAGGTTCAGTTCAAGCCATTGGCAATGCTATTCGCGAATTGCGACTTCAATAACTTTGACAGTAGAGCGTAAACAATTCGATCCATCTCGAGCTACGAGGAAACAAATTCCAACTCTCCCCCATTAGATCAAGTTACACATCATCTGCGTCAATGGAAGATTCGCCTGCTCCCGTGGAGTACCGCTCGTCGCATGGCTCTGCTTCGACCAGCGCAGGTAGGGCGCACAATGACTTGGAGCACCAGTTCCGGCGGTTGAAGAGGGCACACGAAAGCATTGTCAGGGCTTACATCGGTCTCCAACGACAAAACTATCGATTGCAGCTAGAGAACGAATTCGCCCGCAAGAAGCTTGCGGGCGTGAGGGCTACTTGGCCAAAGATGACTGACTACTACAAAAGAGTTGGCCGCTTGTAGGTGCTGCACCAGCTGAGCTATGCAAGAGACGCACACCTGTCAGAGCTTGTGGAGAGGTACCCCCGCGGGGGTCCAGCACTGGAGGATGTTCTGGACCAACAGTATGAAGCTCCCACAGCATTGCAGCTCAACCGCTCGGTGCACGCCAACTCCAGGCTATCCCTGTGATGTGGGTCGGTTGAACCAGGCACCTGTCTAAATCCGTTTACTGGCTAATCTCCTCTTATGGGAAGTTCAGGCTACAGATTAACATATGCCCCGTCTTGCTTTTAAGTAATGTATGCAGTTTGTATGTCCGTGTCTTGTAATTTCGTCTGCACTATATCGAATCGTATGGATTTAGTCGTTCACTGACAACAACTCGATTGCACACTGAAGTGATATCCACAATATATATGAACGAAACTACGAAAGTGCACAGCACACATTCAATGACAAGGGGTCGATATAGGATCGATTCGAGAACGCATAATCTGAATAAGGGTTCAGATCCGCGTCAGCATACTCAGGCTGACTCGGGCAAAGTCGTTGTTCCCTTATCAAAAATAAATCCCAAACATGCAAACACAAGTATAGTAGGCAAGCAAGGGGTCGAACCCAAAGGAATCAGTTTTATTAAGATTTTATGTGGTTTTCATGCAAGTAATCAAAAGGGTGTTTTGAAAGTTGTTTTCAATCAAAGTTATCAAGCAGAGTTCATTCAATCAATTCCACTTTATTAATCTGTTGATCATGAATTCATCCACCTCTTTATATGCTTAGGTCAATTCCAATCCCAATCATTAGAAATCGCAAGTCCACGGTCCAAGCAATTCTATAACCCTAGGCAAGGACGCTTAACCCAGAATTAGCATAGAGCACAGGGACAATAGGAAATCAAATCATGCAATCAAGCTACGAGTCTCATGCATAACTTAACCATTGAATACTCTTCCCTAAACTAGTCCACGGTCCTAGAATAGAGTTGTTTCGAGAACAGGAAAGATGCATAGACAACAACCAATCCTAATTCGAACAATAGATCTAAGTCAATCAAATAAGTTGATCAGGCTCATAAAATCAAACATAGATCATGGGATGAAGCTCAAGAGTATCAATAAAGACCTAAGGATAAAGAGGTTACCAGAATTTCAAAACTTCATAATAAAGCTTCCTTGATTGAATAAACTCCAGAGGAGAGTTAGTTCTCCATTACAAAGAAAACTCTAATCTTTATTGAATTACAATTGATTGACAAGAATTGGATATCCTAAAAACCCTATAAAGGTTCCCCTTATATAGCCCAAAAGATCAACCTTTTCGGACAAAATAAGATAGGAAACCGAAAGATAAGAAAGGAAACAAGATAGAAACGGTGAAATCTCGCCCGTCTGGAAGTCGGCTATCACCGCGACCGCGGCACCAGAACCGCGCCCGCGGCGGCCTTCAAATGGTCAAACCGGGTTCAGCTTCTACCGCGACCGCGCCAGAGGCAACGCGTCCGCGGCCTTCACGGTTTAAGTTGGTTCGCTCCTCCACGCCACCGCGCCCGCGCCATAGGCAACGCGTCCGCGGCAATCATGCAGTGGCGATTCTTCGTCTTTAAGCTCTTTTACTCTTGATTCTTCATATCTTGTGTCTTCGGTCTTGATATTACAATAACACTCAAAACTAACCTAAACACTCTCAATATAGCTCTAAAATACAAGAGTTAACCCATACAAAGTAGAGCGAATCAAATTCCCCCATACTTAGATCTTGCTCGTCCTCGAGTAAGCTCAAAACAAATATATCAAGTAAGCACATCTAAGATCTCAGGAAATACAAGGGAAGATAAAAACACTCAACTCACAACCCGGAACCCAAAGATATAAAGAAATCATGAGCATAAAACAATGAAGCTCAAACACACACCTCACAACAAGATATAACACTCAAGCTCTAAAAACATGAAAGAGAGCAACCTAGGATCTACCCAAATCTAACAATGAAGCCCCAAAGTCCCCAAGCAAGAATGATCCTAAACACTCAAATTTTACCGCTCAATTCTGCTTAGGCACCCTTTCGGGTTTTCACCTAACCACTCTTTTCATTTTTCTCAATGGTGTGCTCACAAATACTCACAACTCTCATAAACCTTATATTACCCCAGCCTAATGCTGGTCCAGGTTACCTGCTTATTACCTGAGCCGCCCTTTCGGGTTTTCGACTCATCCCAGGATTTTAATATGCCTTTTTTCAATTTTTATGGCTCTTTCTATCTTTTCCTTTTTCTTTCTTTCTTTATTATGCAAAAAGTATGGTGCAAGTGCTCCATGAAAAGAAGAAAATCAAAAATCTGAAGCAAATAGCTAACTAAGCTAACTAAGATAAGCGAATGCGAGTACTCCTTCCCCCATACTTAAATCCTTCATTGTCCTCAATGAAGCAAAGAGAAAGGATAGAAGCAAAGAGAAAGGTATATCAGAAGACTCACAAACGATTGAAGAGAAGTGGAATGGAAGAACTCTTCATAAGTGGTAGAATGATGCACTCCGTAATCCAGGTCTGCGGCCAAACCGCGGGCGCGGCACAAGGGGCGCGGTCGCAGAATATCGTCAGAGAGCGAAGTCACGTCGGGTAGACCACCGCGGGCGCGGCCGGTGTGGCGCGGGCGCGGGTCTCGTGCAGGAACAATGTCTTGACTTCATCTCGAAAAACGTGATGTGTAGGAAACCTTCGTATCTTGGCTCGTCTTCTTGGAAGATGGATCAATACTCGAACTCGAGCCGTGGAGAAGAAAATTCTCGGGGAAGCAAAGCTCCCCCATACTTAGGCTTTACACATAGCCAAAGAATGGAAAGTACAAAGATGAATGGAAAGAAGAAATAGAAGGGTGAAAAGATAGAAGATGGATAGAATGGATATAGAGGGATGGACAATATAGAGGTAGAATGTGATCAAGAAGTCATCTTTTTGTCTCTTCTTTTTTTTTCTTTCTTTTTTTTTTCTTTTTTTTTTTCTTTTTTTTTCACTTTTTTCACTTTTTTCATTTTTTTTTTCAAAATAAAAACGAGCTAAAACCGAGACGCAGTATGGTTGCCGCGAACACGGGCTAGTACCTGTTCGTCGGGGCGCGCTGACGATCCACTGCGGGCGCGGCCAAGGCGATGCGGGCGCGGTTTCACGCCAGGCATGTCCTTTCGGACCTAGTACCTGCATGTTAGCTAAAAACACAAGCAAATCCTAAGCTAGGAATGGAAAAACAATCTATCTATTCCTTGGGTTGCCTCCCAAGCAGCGCTTTTGTTTAACGTCGTTGGCTCGATGTGGATACGATCAATACGGCTCCTCATCAACATCAATCCGGACCGTGTTGCCACCATGAGATATGGAAAGAGATCCATTGGCAACGTCAATGACCGTGTTGGCGGTTTTCATGAAAGGACGACCAAGTAAGAGAACCGGGTCGTACCGCCCTTCGCCTATCTCCATCACATAAAAATCTGCAGGAAAGATCAAACCCTGCACCTGCACTAGAACATCCTCAACTAACCCTTTCGGGCGCACATTAGAATGGTCGGCCAACTCAATAACAATATCAGATTTCTTCAAAGGACCAAGGCCTAACCTATCATACATGCAAGCTGGGAGAACATTAATGGAGGCACCTAAATCTAGCATAGCACGCTCAATTTTAGTTTCTCCAATAGTGACAGGGACGGTGAATCTTCCTGGGTCTGAGCATTTTTTAGGCAATTGTTTTTGGAGTAGGGAATTACAAGTCTCAATTTTGCTATCCTGAGTTTTTTCAACTAGAGCTACCTTCTTAATCTTAGGACTAGTCCTATTCTTTCTTTTTATGGTGCATAGCTCTTTCATGAATTTAGCAAAACGAGGGACACTTTGAATGAGATTAAGAAGAGGAACATTTACCCGACAATTGGCGAAGGTCTCGAAGAGTTCCTTGTCATGTGCCGGTTTCCTTGTGTCCTTGAGAGCATCGGGGAAAGGAGGAGAGGGCTTGAAAGTATCCAATGGTGGAAGGGGTTGAGCCACATAGCCGTCATCCTCTTTTACTGCTTGAGCTTGGTTCCTTCTAGGAGAGCTTGGACGAGGAGGCGGGTAATTCTTGAAAGCATAGTCGAGCAAAGCTTCGAAATTCCTCTCGCCCTCCTTACCGCAGGCGCGGTCCGGACTCCGCGGGCGCGGGTCGCTACGACTCTCGTGCTCCATGGGCTCTGCTGGAATTCCGCGGGCGCGAAGGGGAGAGCGCGGGCGCGGAATCTCCACAGAGGCTTCGTCCTCTTGTGCTGTCGCCCCGGCGCGGTCGCAGCCAGGGGAGCGCGGGCGCGGTACGTCACCAGTGGGTGATGTCCGGCTCGCCAGTGTTCTTCCGCTCCTCAAATTCATGGCGCTCACATTCTCCTTGTGATTGAGCGGTTGAGAGGGAAGTTTCCCGGAATCCTTAGACTCGAGTCTATTGATCATGGTGGCAAGTTGGCTCAGTTGAGTCTCAAGATTCTTTACAGCGGCTCTCGTCTCTTGGTTCTCCTTCAAGAGGGCAGTAATAGCATCATTCTGGGACGGAGCAGGCGCCCTCGGGGCATAGTTATTGGACCGGAATTGTTGTTGCTGGCCCTGAGGAGCGTACTGCTGCTGCTGTTGTGGTGGATCTTGCTGCTGCTGGTTGCTCCACCTCATGTTAGGATGGTTTGCCCACCCCGGATTGTAGGTGTTAGAATAAGGATCATTCCGGGGTCGGGGCGCACCATAATTGCCAATAGCGTTGACCGACTCCTCGGTCTCTTGAATAGTAGGGCACTGGTCTGTGTGGTGGCTTGCATCATAGCAAAGACCGCAAGCGTTGACTTGCTGGGTCGTCCTCTTCGTGAGGAACTGCTTCATAAGATCCTTGAGCTCCCTTACTTCAGCGTTCAGGGACTCATTCACCACACTAACGGACCTCACCTTGGTCCTTGATTTTTGATTGCGGGCTTGTTCCGCCAAGATTTCAACTTTCTGAAAAACTGCAGCGGGGTCAAGTTCTCGTAACTACCCCCACAAGATGCATTCACGAGCCTCTTGTCATTGTCGCAGAGTCCCTCAATGATGTAGCAAATAAGGTCCTTGGCTTGGTAGCCATGGTAGGGACAACTTGCGATGAGCCTTTTGTAGCGCTCATAATAGTCGTAGAGGTTCTCGTCTTCCCCTTGCTCCAAACTGCTGAGTTGCTTCTTAATAGATGTTTGTTTGGAAGCGGGAAAGTACTTCTCAAGAAACGCCTTCTTCATGGCCGCCCAAGTAGTGATAGAACCTGGCACCAAATAAAGGAGCCAGTCCTTGGCGGTGTCTTCAAGAGAGAAGGGAAAAGCCCGGAGTTTGATTTGATCCTCCGTCACATCCGTGGGCTTCATACTCACGCACACCGTGTGGAATTCAGTGAGATGCTTGTTCGGGTCCTCACCGCTTAACCCATGGAATTTGGGCAAGTGGTGGATGAGGCCAGACTTGAGCTCGAACTTCACACCCTCCCCGAGTTCGGGGAATTGAACAGCGAGCTGCTGTTGCTGGAGATCGGGCGCTGTGAGTTGGCGAATAGTTTGCTCCGCCATGACGTCTTCGGGTTCAGAGTCAGAGAGAGAGAAAGATTCAAGAAGATTGTAGGAGGTAGAGGGTCTGGGGGCGCTCCTTATCTTCCGAAGAGTCCTGTCGATTTCTGGATCAAAACGAACAGGAGAAGTATTAGTAGACCGGGTACGGACCATGTGTTAGGTCCGCACCCCAAAGAGTGGTTCTGCGTACGAACCGCGGGCGCGCCGAGGGGGCCGCGGGCGCGGTTTGGGCGCAGAGCCCGAAAACGCACAAAATCCAAACAAGAAAAAGACTCCCCGGCAACGGCGCCAAAATTTGACTTGGGCAAAGTCGTTGTTCCCTTATCAAAAATAAATCCCAAACATGGAAACACAAGTATAGTAGGCAAGCAAGGGGTCGAACCCAAAGGAATCAGTTTTATTCAGATTTTATGTGGTTTTCATGCAAGTAATCAAAAGGGGGTTTTGAAAGTTGTTTTCAATCAAAGTTATCAAGCAGAGTTCATTCAATCAATTCCACTTTATTAATCTGTTGATCATGAATTCATCCACCTCTTTATATGCTTAGGTCAATTCCAATCCCAATCATTAGAAATCGCAAGTCCACGGTCCAAGCAATTCTATAACCCTAGGCAAGGACACTTAACCTAGAATTAGCATAGAGCACAGGGACAATAGGAAATCAAATCATGCAATCAAGCTACGAGTCTCATGCATAACTTAACCATTGAATACTCTTCCCTAAACTAGTCCACGGTCCTAGAATAGAGTTGTTTCGAGAACAGGAAAGATGCATAGACAACAACCAATCCTAATTCAAACAATAGATCTAAGTCAATCAAATAAGTTGATCAGGCTCATAAAATCAAACATAGATCATGGGATGAAGCTCAAGAGTATCAATAAAGACCTAAGGATAAAGAGGTTACCAGAATTTCACAACTTCATAATAAAGCTTCCTTGATTGAATAAACTCCAGAGGAGAGTTAGTTCTCCATTACAAAGAAAACTCTAATCTTTATTGAATTACAATTGATTGACAAGAATTGGATATCCTAAAAACCCTATAAAGGTTCCCCTTATATAGCCCAAAAGATCAACCTTTTCGGACAAAATAAGATAGGAAACCGAAAGATAAGAAAGGAAACAAGATAGAAACGGTGAAATCTCGCCCGTCTGGAAGTCGGCTACCACCGCGACCGCGGCACCAGAACCGCGCCCGCGGCGGCCTTCAAATGGTCAAACCGGGTTCAGCTTCTACCGCGACCGCGCCAGAGGCAACGCGTCCGCGGCCTTCACGGTTTAAGTTGGTTCGCTCCTCCACGCCACCGCGCCCGCGCCATAGGCAACGCGTCCGCGGCAATCATGCAGTGGCGATTCTTCGTCTTTAAGCTCTTTTACTCTTGATTCTTCATATCTTGTGTCTTCGGTCTTGATATTACAATAACGCTCAAAACTAACCTAAACACTCTCAATATAGCTCTAAAATACAAGAGTTAACCCATACAAAGTAGAGCGAATCACAGGCCCATCTACTTACACTTCATCTTCCCCGTTTAGTTTCACCATTCAACCTTCTCTGTTTCATCTTCTCTGTTTCATCTCTGTTTCACCTTTCCCAAAACAAGGAGTTGCAAATGTCATTATCTTTAAACAATGAATTGTTAGTGCGAAATTAACCTCAAGTAATTGTAAGGGTCATATATTTGATATCCAAAACATGTTATAGCGAACAATAGATTTGGGATATAACTAATAGCCCGATAAAAGTTCCCAATGTAATCTTATAAATGGTCGTCACTTCTTGATAACACTTTATTCAATATAATACCCCCCAGTAAAACCTTACAGTAATTAAGTGTCCAAGAAACCACAACATTGTTTCGGATCAATGTTGTAGGAATGTGTGATTTAAACTGTGTAATGTGTGGCCACAATCGATATCATTAGGGGCGTTTAACGATATTTCTGCTAAGCTTGTAATCACATTACACTAATCTTTGTACACAAAGGATGTAAACCTCTTTCGATTTATTACTGTATAATATTACCCATACGTGTTAAAAGGTTTTGATTTGTACAATATTAAATATCATTACAATATAATTTTATTTAGGCCGAAAAAACTACTACTCCACAATGTATTATATATATATATTGTGCGTCATATCCTTGAAACGTGTACATCTCACCAGTTACAATTAAGCAGAGCACAGTACAAGTGCACTTCACCCGGAGCAATGATATAGCCTTCCTCTGAGACCTGAACTCTCAGTCTTTTTTTACGGAGGCGCTGTGTAGTCTCTTCACAGTTCACACAGGGTTGATTAGACTGTGTGATCAGCCTTTTCACCCGCTACAAAATTACCACCAATTCAAGCTTGCGACAATCTAATACATTTTTTTGGTTTCTCATCCCCACCCATCAACAGCGATGGCCGCTTGTGGCTACACAAACGTACATCTGGCGCGGGAGCTCCTCGCCGTCAGGCTCTTCGTTCGTACGATGATACAAGCGGATTTCGTCGGGCCGGACGACATGCTCAAGGCACTACAGCGGGCTAGCAAAGCTCCCTCCTTCCATAGAATTATGGACGAGGAGCTATTGTTAACTAGGCTAGCATATAACAGCAGAAATGTCGGATATATTCTTCGGACGGCCCGCCCGACCGGGGAACCCCTGCCGCTGCCGGACTGCACCGAAATGTGCCTTGCCGTATTCCACCCAAGTCCAAACCAGCCACTGTCGATTGAGGAGCTTGTAGAGATCCAGTCCCTGAAAGAAGAGACGAGGCTAGTGATATGAGCCCTTGTCCGTTCCGGGGCTGGAAGGGTTGCGGTGAGGAAGTGCCTCGCGAAATGGCCAACTCTCAAAACCGTAGCCCAACATTTCCGTGAAGACGACGCTTACCAAGAGTACCTTAGCAAGCCGGAGAACATAGAAGAGATCTTCAACGCTAGCAAGAGGCCCAGGCCACCGGCCGATATCGGGCCGCAGCAGCAAGTCCGAAAGATTAGACCGACCGATGTGCGCGCCCATAACTTCCGCCAGGATGTCTTCAACAGACTCAAGGCAGCGAGCATAGATCTTGAGCTCCGGCTGTAATGGGTAATCAGCATTGCCCCCCTCCCCCGCCCCGCTTTTTGGTAGGAATCAGGACCGTAACTCGCAAGTGTGTTAATTGGCCGTTGCTTTTGGTGATTTAGATATTTGCATTATGGTGTATGAACGTGCGTTAATTTGTGTATTAAACTGATTTGCACGACGAGGTCCCGTTAACGATGCTGTGTGCTCTGTATAGAATCGCTCATTATGATTTCAACTGTGCTTTGCATAACCCATGCAGTGTTCTTTGCATAACCCATATGGAGTGAAATGCAGTACATACATACTGCCCGAATGGGAATCTTATTCCCAAATTCCCGGAACATCCATTGCCATATATCACATGAGTCTTGTAATGGGTCTCTCAACAGTCCTCAAAGTGTGTTAAACAACCTATAGTACATGTATTCATCAGATTTCATACTCAATCCTTATTAGGGTGTTGGTTTTGACCAAAGTAAAAATTATTTGGTTTTGATATGGTGGAGCCAAAAAGGAGCTAACAATGCATGGGAAGAAGCCTCAAGTGAAGACCAAGTGAACGGCGAAAGAATTGAGTCATTCCGAGCTAAAACGAGAGAGAATGGACCGAAATAAGCTGAAAAATGCCTTAGGCCCGAGGTATGGGCCAAGTCGGGCCCGAGTTCCAAGGTGGTCCGAGGTGGTGGCCCGAGGTGTGGCATGTCGGGCCCGAGGTACCTGGAACGTATATTTGCTTTCTTTTTGGGATTTTCTTGTTAATTCCCAAAATTATATTTGCTTCCTTGGAGATCAAGGAGTCTAGAAGCCTTGGAGAGCAAGGAGTTCTAGAAGCCTTGGAGGTCAAGAAGAAGCCTTGGAGCCCAAGGAGTAGAGAAGGGTAATCTAGTCTTTGTAATAAGAGGGAAGATCTCTATTTAAAGCCTTGTAATCTCTCATTAGAGGACATCATCTAGAAATTGGAGGGAATAGAGAGTGAGGTTTGAGTGAGTAGAAGGAAGAAGGGGGTGGACTCTTCTCCAAGGGAGGGAAGAAACCCAAGATCTAGAGGAGGATTTGGGTGAATTCCTTTCCTTGGAGAGGAAAGAAACCCTTAGGCTTGGAGCGGGAGTTGAGATTGTAAGAATTCTTCCTTAGTTTAATTCAAGATTGCTTTGGCTTTTATTTTGTGTTTGTGTTGTTGATTGTGGATTTGACTCGCATGAATCATGATTTGCCTATGGTCTTTGATGATTTCTAGCTTGAATTCCATGATTAGTGAGTAGTTATCTTGATCTTAGGGTAGGGGGCGAAAACCCCAACTCAATTGCATGTGCTTGAACCAATTTCATGATTTGATTGCCTAGATCCATGTCTATTTACCTTATGAGCAAGATGCCTAGATTGACAACCTAGGAAAGTCGGTTCGAAGGGACTAAGACAAAGCCTCTTGATCCCGCGGTCGAATAGGAGTAGATAGAGAGTCGATTGACTAGAAGCGGAAGTGGAAAGTCGATTGGCTTGAATGTGTGAAAACCGTTCCGTGAGACTAATGGCATGATTTGATTGGATTTGTTGATCTATGTTCAAAGCTAAGGCCTCTAGTTCATTGATCTATATGATAGCATGTGAAGTTGATGTTGGCATGAACCCCTAGCCCTAGGATCTCCTTAGCCTAGCTTGTTTCTCTCCTTTTATATTGATTGTTGCGTCGTGCCCGAGTCCCCTAGCCTCGAGCCCGACTTTGTTTGTGCCTAGCTACCTCGGTCCCGAGATTGACAACCTCGGTCCCGAGTTGCTTCGTGTGTTTTCTTTCCCTTGCATTTGTGTTAGACAATCAACCGTTCAAATGCACATGAAATAATTCCCTGTGATCGACCTCGACCACCGTACTACAACGGGGTCGTGATACAAATTTATTTGTTGATTGACCCGGGGCCCTATCCTTAGGTTGGTAGAGTACTTTGGGCCTGTCATCAAGAATCAATTTGCATACATTCATCGCTCATGAAGAAAAAGAAGTCCCAACATTCATTACTTCCCATATCCCATACAGACCCGGCCCATGGGCAAGGGTAGGCTGGGCGACCGCCCAGGGCCCGAAAATCTTAGGGGCCCATATTAATAAAAGAGGTGAATATATATTTGTAATGTCCAAGTTAGATCAATGGTACAAGAGCCCTTGTATTTTGAAGTAGGTCTTTTGTTCGAGTAGGCTCCTTAGCATTTTTTATATTTACTCCATTCAACAAATTAATGGGCCCCTCTTCCCATCTAAATTGATTTTTTTAATTCACCCCATTCAATAAATCTATGGCTCCTCTTCCCATCTAGATTAATTTTAGGTAATTGACCCCATTCATGATTCAACTAATCTATGACCCTTCTTCTTATCTACGAAGTAGATTGTAATTTTGATTTATGGTCTTATTTATTACTAGTATAAATATAATTAAATTAGCTTGATCCATTTCTTATGACGACTTTTGATTTATTTAATTAATTAAGATTAATAAAATCTTACCCAATAAATAGTATTAATAAAAACTCATTAAGGCAATATGTACTCCACCAAAAAAAATTGGTCCTTTTTGTTAATTATAATTGGGATCTTTTAAGTTAATTCAAGTTGATCTGTGTAAATTTTATCTTCTTTTATGAATCTTTCTAGTACTATTCTTAAGCGTGTATGTATAAAAACATGTCATGGAATAATATTTTTGATAAAATTATGTAATGTTATGGTACTAATATACTATTAAAAACATGTATGAAAACCAATTAACGTAAATTAGTTAAAAACTATTATTGAGAATTATAATAATAGCAGTATAATGATATGTGAAGTTATTTTGACACTAATAAAAATAAACCATATGAGAAAAAGATACTAAAACTTATGCACAGTAGAGAATATTCATGTCTACTTCTAATAAAGCGATAGATTTTTTTTTTTTTTTGATCACAGATAGATTTTATTTTAAAATCAATTTAAATTGACAAAATTTCTATATATCAAGGGCCCTTAAATTTTTTTCGCCTAGGGCCCTTAATATGTCAGGACCGGGGCTGATCCCATAATCTCCCCTTACTCATGTACATTGCCAAATTAAAGGTTGCGGGATTCATACCCTCAATTATGCATTTGCACCAAGCATCATGTTCTTGCACCACTTGTAGAAATCTAGAGAAATACTCATGGAAGTGCTCATCATCCCAATGATCAAATCTCAACATACTCATGGTTGAGAGACCTAAAATCACTAACAAAAAAGAAACAAATCAAAAGCAAAAAGGACCTAGACTACCGATTGAAGGAAACAACCAAAACTAGCAAAAGTCCCCAGCAACGGCGCCAAAATACTTGATAGGCTACTAGACCAATACCGCAAGTGTACGGGTCGTGTAGTATCAAGGTGTCCATCTCTAGGACTTTAGTAGAATTGATTGAGCAAACAATCTTGTAGCTAGGAAAATATGATGCAATTTCGGATTGAAATAAAGGAATTCAAATAACAACTAAGTAAAAAGGAGAAAACAAGTAACAAAAGATGCAAATTCAATAAGGGAAAGACAATCCTAGAGTCTAGGTTCTCACATTATGAGCCTAGGTAACACTTTGCTAGCATGCATAAATCATGATCAAATTCATGGTTTGGAGACAACTACCTAATTTCATTGTCTAATCCTATCGAATCAAACAATTGTGCCTAGAATACGATAATCATTCACTTTCGTGGCTTGACATCCGGGACTAGGCCCTTTTGGGCTCAATAGGGCTATGAATCGGGTCAAGCCCTCATCCACCGTCGTGGCTTGAGTGAGCTCGTCCAACTCAAGCCTCTATCGGTAGGTGAACCTCTCAAGAGATCCCAAATCAATTCTCATATCAAGGGGCCTCAATCAATCAATCCTATAGTTCAAGTGAGGCATGAGGTCTCTCAACACAAGTCCCACACCTCACTTCCTATTAACAATCTAACCTCTTGGTCGCAATCATCAATAAGGCTCAAATCACAATCAATTTGGCATTAGGAACATAGGATTGAAACAAACCACAATCAAGTCTCAATTTATACAAGCAATTCAAAGCTCTACCTAGAATCCAAGGTGTTTTCCTCAAACCCTAGGATTTGGGAACCTAACTAAGCATAAACATGAAAAACAAAGCAAATGAAGAAGAAGAAAAGAGGAAATTCATACCAAACTTCAATCCATAGATAGAAAAGGCAAGAATCTCCAACAATTTTCTCCAAATCTTCACAAGGGACTAAGGTTCTAAAATGGGAAAAAATCCCCAAAAGGGGGAAAAGAAGGTCCTCTCCTAAAGGAGGAAGGAGGTATTTTTTTAACAACCCTAAAAGTAAAGAGGGCTAAAAGAGGAAATCGGGGGCGCCGCGGAGAGACCCGGGGGCCGACCCGTGACCCGGCCGGGTCGAGAGCTGGAAAACCGCACACACGCCATGCACACAAAACAGGCCTGACCCGGGCCACAACCCGGGCCGTGACCCTGCCGTGTCAGGCCCTGTTTTCTTGCGTTTTGCTTGGCCGGGGCAAAAGAGGGCTACCCGGGTTGTGACCCGGCCGGGTCACACGACCCTGGCCACGACCCGGCCGGGTTGCAGCCGGGGTCAGGACCCGACCGCCTCTCCTTGACTCCGTCTTCGAGCTAATGTCGGCTTCTTGAGCTCCTCTTGATCTCCCATCACCAAATCTCTTCCATTTTCACCTGAAAACACACAAACAAGGCGTAGAGTCCGAACCGAGAAACTAAACCGAAAACAACTAAAAAGCTAACTTAAAAGAGAGAAAAGCAAACCGAAAGCTAATGAAACATGACCTAATATGCTGCAGTTATGGGGCGATTTGATGTCGTCGGTTTCCAAGGCAAGTTTCCGAAGCAACCGTCCCGTCGCCACGTGTGCATCGTCGAGTGGTGAGAAGGTTTTCGTCCGTCTTTGTGAAATTTGAAATTACCGCCGTACGAACACGCTTCTCAGGGTTATTGTTGGGCCTCCATTTTCCTTCATTGAAGCCCATTCGGAGGAAGCCCATTTATTCCCTTTTCGCGGCCCGATTAATTCAAAACTCGGTTGTAACTATCTTCCGAGAAGCCCGGGAGCGGAGGAGCGAGCGCTAGCGGTCCGTTAGAAGAGCATGCCGTTGATCTCGGAAGTCAACTCTCGTCCACGACGCTCTTTTGATATAAGATAGATTGATTTGTAACAAAATAATCTTATCACATCTTAGCACAACCGACTAAATCTTGTAATCAATTCGCTATCAATAAAGTTATTTGTCGATCCAATATCTTTCTCTAAGTATTTATTCATCCTTTGTTATTCGAAGCTCTCGATCGTAACCTCAAATTTAAGGTGTTTAGACGATCATCGTTTTTCATCCAAAACAGAAACCGCCCGATTTTCCACCGGAGCTCTCACGATCAGAGACTATCTCTTCGATTTCTGTTTTCCATGCGGCCACAGGTTCCGGACCACCGCCTTGGACGAAAGACAGAAGAGAGAAAAATGAGATCAGTCCGAGCGTAGACGAGTTCGGCTTGATCGACGTTCTTCGGATCGGGTTTGACAACGAAGATGCTGTTACAGGGAAATGTTCTTAACAAAAATTTTGGTCAATTTGGTCAAGAGCATCTAAGGGTGGATAGAATGCCACGTGTTTTAATCTTAGAAGCTCTAGAAATCTGTAAATTTTGTTGAGAATTTGTTTGGTTTAAATAGTTGGAATTGTCTCTCCAAGCGATATAGGAAATTGTGCTTGGGCGAGAGTAGTATTAGAATGGGTCCTCCTGGGAAGTCCTCGTGTTGCACCTCTCTTTTATGGGTGCGGTCATACCGGCCAGCACTAATGCATCGTCAGAACTCCGAACTTAAGCGTGCTTGGGCGAGAGTAGTACTAGGATGGGTGACCTCTTGGGAAATTCACATGTTGCATCCCTCTGTTTAGGTTGCATCAATTGGTCTAGTGGTTATGTTCATCATAATTTTGTTCAGCATGCTCCCTTCCAAAGGCGATTTTTGGACGATTTTCACTATTCACGCAAGAAAGGTCAAACACCGTAACTTTCTCCTCACTCTATCGTTTTCAATTTCGTTTGGCCTGGTTATCCTTCGGTAGCTCGGCCTCCCTCCCACGTGGGTGCTCACCTCGACCCCCCCCCCGGCGCATGGCGGGTGGTATCCTCACGAACCAGGGGCAGAGCTGGGGGGTCCGGTGACCCCTCTCTCCCTAGCCCGATCTATATATAATAGTATAAAAATTTATAACTGGGAGGTATTATATATGCAATTGGGGGACAAATTTACATATAAAGCAATTAGCCCAGCGGGAAACTTTTGTTTGGTTCTTCAAGCCAACCCGTGTTCAATACTCAGCAGCAACGGAGGTTCTTTTATTTTTTTGTTCAAGAGCGGAGGTTGTCTATTGCCTTCAGTAATCAAGTATCACACAGATATCGTGACATTTTTGTTTTTACATTTGGTGGTCTCTTACATTCTCTCTCTTTTTTTTTCTTTTTTTTTCCTTTTTTTTTTGTCTAAACATCCCCTTTCTTAGTTGTAAACAAGTCATGTTGTTAACTTACCATCTTCTGTACTCTAAGCTTTTATTAGTTTTCTAATTCATGTTGAGCCTAAACTAATGTTTGGAAGAGATAGTAAATCATACCCACATTTAAATATTATTATTTTATTTTGCAAAAAATACTGTTATTTATTATTAAATTTTAGTACCGTATATTTGAAATGTGACCTCCTTTCTAAAAGCTCTGGCTCCCCCACTGAAAGAGATAGTAAAGCATACCCATATATAAATATTATTATTTTATTTTGCGAAAAAATACTATTATCTATTATTAAATTTTAGTACCATATATTTGAAATATGACCCCTTCCTAAAAGCTCTGGCTCCGCCATTGTCACGAACCATCCCCTCTAGGGAGGTTTTCCGGTGGGTTTTGGGGTGGTCGGCGGTGGTGGAGCTTTTCTGTCGCCGGCGGCTTTTTCTTCTTGCGTTTGCTTCGTTCTCTTCCTTCTTTCGCGTGGAGTCCCTTTTCTTTGCCCGATCATCTTTTTGGTGGCTCGTGGTGAAGTTTCAGTCCGACCTAGGTCGGTGTTTCTAGCCTTGTTCAAAGTTTTGGTTTTTACCTGTGCTGTTTCCATGGGGAAGAATAAGCGTAAGGCCTCTTCGGCGAGTGGTGGATCTTCTCCTGCTTTGGCGTCCAATTCCAAGGTCAGTGGCGATGGCGTTCTCAACGCAAATATCCAGTCCGATGCTTTTGTGATAAGTAATGAAGAAGGAGGTCAACGGTCTTTGCATGGCCATGATTTGGTGGATTCCACTAACTCCTCCACTAAGTTGGATGTTTCTGCTGATTCAATATTAAATCACCCCACTAATGATATTCAAACGGTGGAGATTATTAGCAACAATTCGGTGGCTAATGTCATTAGATTACAGCTTGATGAAGAGGTTCCCCACTCCCGTAATACGCTCTCTGAGGATGATAGCGAATTCAACGAGGAGGAGTTCCCAGCTCTTTCTCCTTAAACGATTGCTAATCTTCAATGGTGGTATTACGTCTGCTATACTCAAGCGTGATTTGGCCAAGGTAATTACTCCTCACCCTAATGGTATTACTTTGGCTCAAAACTCTATTTCTTCACAAGCTAATCCCTTGCCTGCTGTGGTTATTGCTGCTACTGATGTTGGCCATGAAACTGCCGTTGCCACGCCAATTAATTCGCCAATTATTTCTCCGGCGATGGCTCCTTCCTCTGCTGCTATTTCTGGGGCTGCTACGCCTATTGTTGCTTTTGAGGAGGGTGATTCGTTGGTCTCCAAGGCTGTGTCTAACATAGTAACATGGCCATTAATCAGTCTGATAATGCTATTTGTGGGTCTGCTATTCCTCCTATTTCTGCTGCTGCACAGGCTGAAAATATTGCCCACAATGTGCCCACAAAATCTGTTTCGAATGCTCAGAATTTGCCTAAGGCGACAGTTCCTGGGGATGGCCCTTCTCGTCATAATGCTTGGGCAAAAAAATCTGAAAAAGTATTCATGAATTTGGGTCTTGGAGGTAAGCTTCATTAGAATCATTACACCCCTCCTACATCTAATCGTATTCCTATCAAATGTTCGGATGCTATTCCAAGACACACCATATGGGGCTGGTCTCTCCTTGGACAATACGTGGGCTTCCTCCCTAGCTATTTTATGATCAATGAATTGAAGAAGACATGGGGTGTGAGATCCAAGTTTAGAGAAGAAGAGGGTTGGCTTATTTTCACCTTTAAGTCAGAGGAGGATCAAATCAAGGTGTTACAAGGAGGTCCGTACTTAATTCATAACTGCCCTCTTATTCTTAAACATATTCCCAACAAATTTGCTTTCAACCGCAAGGATGCGGCCACCATTCCTCTTTGGGTTCGTATCCATGGTCTACCAAATGATGTTGGTCTTCTACCATACTTGGTCTTGTGGCATCTCAAGTGGGGAAGCCGCTATACATGGATCCCGTCACAAATAGCCGTAAAAGAGGTGCGTTTGCTCGTGCCCTTATTGAAATTAATTTTGCACAGCCCCTTACTCGTGCTGCCGCTCTTGATTTTGATGATGGTGTTTCTTTGGAATGCACTTATCTTATTGAGAATGAGCCCATGTATTGCCCTTGTTGTTGCACTTTCGGTGATGAGGGCCTCTTCATGCTCTTTTAATGAGAAGAGGGAGTCAGTTGGTGTTAACTCTAAGAAGGGGAATAAGGCTGCGAAGAATAATGCTAATGCTCATGAAGGAGAGGTCCCAGCTATTGTTAGTAGTGGCGTGGATACTACGGTCGCTAGTGTTGTGCCGCCAGCTCATGATCCTGTCGAGAGGGGTTCTTTGGTTCCAAATGAGGCTGCTCCTTCTTCTAGTATTATTGCCTCAGATTCTGCCGCTCCTTCTTCGAAGAATCATGCTAATACTCAAGAAGAAGAGACCCCAACTGCTGTTATTGGTGCCGTGGAAGCTACGGTTCCAAGTGTTGTCCCACCCGCTCATGAATCTGTTGAGAGGGTCTCTTTGACACCGAATACCGGTACTTCATCTTCAATTGTTGATGCAACAGTTTCAGCTGCTTCTTTGGTGAGTAAAGGTCCTAGTGCTAAGGGTAAAAACAAGGGCAAATATATATTTGAGGAAAAAGGGTAGCAAAGTGATGGAGTCACATGGTCAGCCGAGTGTTGCTCCTTTGGACACCATCCATGAAAAATCAGGGGGGCCTATAACTAATGAGGTGGAGTCTTCCATGAGTGGTAGTGATACTAGTGAAGATGAACCCTCTTGTGTGGGTGATTTAGAGGTTCACACTAATCTGGATGTCTCTTCGGAGGAGGTGGAGTTGCCCACTTCGGAGGGTGATGATGGTAGCTCGGACAACTCTCATAAGGATGCCCGGGGTAATTTTGAGGAGGTTGAGCCATCTTTTCAAGTTGTTAGATCAAGGTCGGGTAAACGCAAAGCAAAGAGAGCAGAGGCTTTCCCTCCGGATATTGGTCTTAGGGCGCCTCATAAATGGCCCCATTCTCAAGTGCAAACGAGGTCTACTAGGAGCTCTCAGCCTAGTCCTTTGAAGCCGGATGGGGGTCGTTCGACCCGAAGTAAGAAGGTGTCCAAATGAGGTGCATTTCATGGAATGTGCAGGGGTTATGTCAACCCCGAAAACAAAATGGCATTAGCAAGGCAATTCGTAATTTTGACGCTAAGGTTTGCGGTCTTTTTGAAACTAAATGCGGTGGCTACGACATGAGAACGCTTGTTAATCGTATGGTCCCGGGCTGGGATTTTGCTACTAATTTACAGTTGGATGCCCGTGCTAGGATTCTTGTCTTATGGGATCCTATTTTTGTCGATATGAGTATTGTTAATATGTCTAAACAACACATCGGATGCATTGTTCGGTGCAAGTCTTCCGGGGTGTCTTTTGGTGATTGCTTTGTCTATGGTCTTCATACTGTCGTGGATCGTAGGAGTATTTGGTCTTTTGTGGGAGGGCGGCTCACTTCTCATTCTTTGTCGTGGCTTGTCCAAGGTGATTTCAATTGTGTTATGGCAGATGATGAGAGAATCAATGGTGCTCCGGTTACTATGTACGAGTCCCGGGATATGGTCGATGCTTGCCAACGTCTCGGCCTTCTTGATGCTCCATGCACGTCTAGCTGCCACTTTACTTGGACTAATCACACTATTTGGAGCAAAATTGATCAGATTTTGGTAAATCATGCTTGGCCGAATACTTCTTTTCATTGTGTTGCTAATTTTCCCGATATGTGGCACTTGTTCGATCATAAGCCGGGGATTGTCTCCTTGTGCAAGCTATCGGATCCGGGGAAGAAGTTGTTCAAGTTCTTTAATATGTGGGTTGAGCACCCTATGTTCAATGATTGTATTCATGAGAGGTGGGTGTGTAACGCTAGGGGCACGTACCAATTTCGGTTGTGTAAACTTCTTAGTGGTTTCAAATCGCCCCTTAAGAACCTCAACAAAACGGAGTATGCCCATATTTCTCAAAGGGCTAAAGAGGCTAATGTTGATCTTGCTAGTGGTCTTGAGCGGCTTCGGTCAAATGTTGATAGTGAAGACGCTAGAAGTTGTGTGGAGCAAGCTAAGCGCAAAGCTCGTCGTCTTAACGATGCCGAGGAGAGCTTCTTGCGTCAACAAGCTAACGTTAAATATATTCTCAATTGTGATCGTTGCTCTAAGTATTTCCATGCAATGATGAGGGCTAATGGGCGTCGTAGCATTATTTCTTCTATCATCTCGCCGCTTGGCTCCTTACTTGATACCGAGGCAGATATTACTCTTGCTTTTGTTGATTATTTCAAGGGCCTCATTGGTACGTCTTGTGTTGTCTCCTTGCCTAGCCCGGGATGCTTTGCCCACGGCTCTTCTTTAACCACGGTTGAGTGTGCCGCTGTTGTGGCGCCGGTTTCCATTCGCGAGATCAAGAGTGCCCTCCACGCTATTGGCGACGTCAAGTCGCCCGACCCCGACGGGTTCAACGCTAAATTTTACAAGGCTACGTGGATAGTACAGGGCAATGAGCTATGTGCGGTTGTCAAGGAATTTTTCGTCAATGGTAAGCTCCTTTGACAACTTAATCATTCCATTATTGATCTTGTGCCTAAAGTGGACAACCCCTCCTTGCTTGATCACTTTCAGCCAATCTCTCTTTGCAATGTTGTCTATCATAACTAAGCTCATGACTACTCGGCTCTCTAAATGCTTATCTAAGCTTATTGATCCGGCCCAAAATGTCTTCGTGGAAGTCGCTTGATGCCGGATAACATTTTTCTTGTGCAAGAGTTGCTCCGGAGATATAATGTCAAGAGGGACACGAGACGGTGTTTCCTTAATGTGGATCTTGCCAAGGCTTACGATACCATTTCTTGGGAGTTCCTTCAGTTTGCTCTGGGTCATCTTGGCTTCCCAGATATGTTCATTGGTTGGGCTATGTAGTGTGTTTCCTCCGCTTCTTATTCGGTCAAGGTTAATAAGAATGTCCATGGTTATTTTCACGGGAAACGTGGCCTACGACAAGGTGATCCTCGTTCACCTTTGTTGTTTGTTATCTGAATGGAATTCTTGTCCAGGTTAATTAAGGCCGAGACCGCCCGCTCCACATTCAGTTTTCATCGAAACTGTATTAGTCTCCGGCTTTCTCACGTTTACGTTCGCGGATGATGTCGTGTTTTTCTATCATGATGATCTTGCTTCAGTGAAAATTCTTGTAGATTGTTTGGACAAGTTCCGGCTTATGTCAGGTCTGGCCGTCAGCTTGAATAAATCTGCTATTTTTTTGGCGTCGGTTCCGGACGATGAAAGGCAGGCCCTTATTACTCTCACCGGGTTCAAGGAGGGTGAGTTCCCGTTCCGCTATTGATGTCGTGCTTTCTAGTTGATTTTAATGGGTTGTTTTCTAGTTTGTTTTGCATGTTTTCCTTTGTGTTTGTGTGTTTTGCATAAGATTTCAACTCTCTTTCGAGGGTTGAAGTCGTTTGTGTGTTGTTTCGTGTTGTGTAGGTATTTGGAGCCTTTAGGAGAAGTTTTTCATGCATTTCGGAGCATTTAAGGAAGTGTTAGTTTTCAAGAGTCAAATCACCAAAGATCCATGAACCAAAGTCGCAACAAAGGGAGCCTCAAAGAAGTACAAGGAACTCAAGGAAAGCAAGGGACAAAATGGAAGAAACGCCGAGCAAAAGTCCGATCGATTGGAGCAAGAACAAAGCAAACGAAAAAAGTCCAACATCCTGCAGGAGGTCGGCGCCGACCCCCCTATGGTCGGCCGCGACCTCTCTCAGCATCGCGCGGTCCTTGCCGCCCAAGTAACGCTTTTTACGGGGTTTTCGAAATCCGAAAAAGGAAGGCGGCTGTGACAGAGTTGTGGCAGAGGAGGAAGCTTCCTTCTCTGACTTTTGTGGGCTGCTACAAAAGACCCCTTTTGTCCCTTTTTCTAGCTAGCTTTTCTTCTTGGAAAAGGCTCAAGGGAGAGAGGGGAGAGTCAGCTGGGAGAAAGAAGGAGAAGGAAGAAGAAGAAGAAAGGGAGTGTGAGAGAGAAGTTTCTTGTAAGGGAAGGTGGAGAGAAAGAAAGCTTATTTTAGTTGTTTGTTTTAGGAAGGAGAAGAAGACAATGGCGAATGGAGGAACTTTGTGGGTTTGCTAAAGCTTGTAAGTTTGGATCTTGAAATTGATTGAAGTTGTTTGCCTTTGATGATGTCTTCCTCTTCTTTTTCGTTGCTTGTGTGTGTGTGATGATGTGTGAGTAGTTAGCTTGCTAGGTGTGGGGTGAAACCCACCATGAAAGTGCATTTGAGACCTTGATGTCCAGATCCATGCTTGATTGGTAATCTCTGCCCTTAATTCCTCTTGCATGCTTAAAACCCTTGACGAAAGTTGGGGTATGTTCTTGTTTGCAAACTAATTGAAAGATTATCTTGTGAATTCGGGACTATCCGGGTTGTGACGAAGGTTAAAGCCCTAGAAAACAAGTTGGATTGCAGGTTAACTCCTTCACGAAAGTCGAGGTCTTGACGTGTTCTTTTGTGGCGAAAGTCACCCATGAGATTATGAGTCAAGTTGGTCTTTTATCATTGTTTGAATGCATGCTCGTGTTGTGGTGAATCCCCACCCCTAGTTGTTTTTCCTTGATTTTACGAAACCGATTTTCATGCCCAGTAAGGTCGGCCGCGACCTGCAACTGGTCGGCTGCAACCCCCCTCTGTAGTTGTTTTTAGTGCGTTTTTGTGTTCTGTCGAGGGTCGGCCGCGACCTCGCTAGGGTCGGCTGCGACCTCTTTCCGAGACTTGCGACTTGTGTTTGTTTGCTCATTTTGCTCTGCTTTGTTTCGTTTTACTTTTGTAGTTTGATTGCTAGACTATAGATTTACTAGCTCCCGTGGACGATCCTGACTTCGCTATACTCAGCGGGGTCTTGACAAATTTATTTGTTCAAGGTAAACCCTCCCAACAAATTGGCGCCGTTGCCGGGGAGTTAGTTTAGTTTCTTTGTCTAGCTTTCTTTTGGGTGAGGGGCTAGCCCGAACCCCTATTTTGTTACTAACTCGTTTCTCTAGTGTTTTGTACGCAGGTGTATGCCCTCTAGTTCACGAAGGGTAATTGACCATTTCCCCTTTGATCCAGAAATAGAGAGAACCCTTCGTCGCAAGCTAAGAGAACGAAAAGCAATGGCCGACGCTGAGGCCCTTGCTCATCAAATGGCTGAACTTCGCGCTCAAATGGAGCGTATGCAATTGGAGCGAGATGCTCAAGCCGCAGCTGCGCGGCAAGAAAGGGAGGAGGCTGCCCGCCTCCGAGAACAACTTGATGCTATTCCGAGGAACGCTAAGCAATACATGCATCCTGAGCTTAGGGTTCCCGAGTCCGCTATTGTGCTCCCGGTAATTGAGCGCGCTTTTGAGATCAAGTCCCACTTCATCACTCTCATCAAAAGGTCTCAATATGAAGGCAAGCCCACCGAATGCCCCATGGAGCACATCAAAAACTTCACCGATCTTTGTGACACCATCGCCGCCGATGGCGTGTCGCTTGATTATGTTCTCCTCAAGGCGTTCAAGTGGTCCTTATGTGGGAAAGCTCTTCATTGGCTCGAAAGTTTGCCCGCTAGGTCTATCACTACATGGAAGACTTTGCACGACTTGTTCATGACGAAGTTCTTTCCACCGGCCAAGACCACCGAGCTAAGGAAGCGCATCACCTCCTATCAACAACTTCCCAACGAGACATTTGTTGAAACTTGAGAGAGATTCAAGGAGCTTCTTCGGCAATGTCCAACTCATGGACAACCTCCTTACGTCCTTCAAGAAATATTCTTTCAAGGGATTAATGCCGCAACAAAAGACCGCATCAGCCTACACACCGATTGAGGTTTTATTGAGATGGATCCCGACGAGGCATGGGGTCTCATGGACAAACTCACCAACTATGATGCCATGTATGGGACCCAACAAGCCTTCCGGATTCAACCAAAGAGGCTCTATGATCCCAATAGTGAGCCAATTGATCAAGATGTGAAGTTCCAATTTATGCAAGATGAGATCAACAAGCTCAAGAAGCAAGTGAGCTACTTCAAGTCCACCGACCCACCTTGTCAAGAGTGCGGTTCTCAATCTCACACCGCTGCTTCTTGTACTAATGTGGAGCAAGTCCGGGCCGCCGAGGCTTATACGGAGGCAAACTATATGCGAGGACCCTACCGAGGGCAAAACAATGTTTATGCGGGGAGGAACAACAACTATCCTCAATGGAATAACAATGGCCATGGTCAAGGTTATCCACCTCCCCCGCAAGAACAAAGGGGTCCTCCTTATAGACCTCCCGGTTATCAAGCGGAGCCATCATGGGTTCAAGAGTTGCAAGAAGGATTGATGCAAGGGGTGAGGACCAAGCTCACCACCCAGCTGAAAGGTGTCCATACGAGACTGGGAGATCTTGACACATGGATAAAGAACGTTGACTCCCAACTCGGTGATCTCGCGGCTCAATTCCCACGACCTCAAGGGCGCTTACCGGGCCACCCCGATGAGAACCCAAGAGGCCATATTGCCACCGTTCACCTAAGGAGCGGGAAGAAGTTGCCGGACCGAGTAGCAAGTGAAGAAACGGCGGACAAAGAGGATGAAACCCCTCTGGAAGAGGTCGTGGCCGACCCCTCAATGGTCGCCACCGACCCTCTCCCTACTACAAAGGAGGTCGCAGCCGACCACCCCCAGGTCGCTGCCGACCCTCCTCAGAGAGTCCCGATATCCATCCCATCGCCTCCGACAACGAAGGTACTTCCTTACCCATCCAAGAAGGCTAATGATTTCACGGAGGGAAAGTTCAAACGCTTCGTGAAGGTTCTCCAAGGTCTCAACATCACCATTCCTTTTGCCGAAGCTTTGAACGAGATGCCCGCCTACACCAAATTCCTTAAAGAAATCTTGTCAAAGAAGCGGTCGATGTCCGAATTGACCAATGATGTGCGGTCTATTGAGCTCCCGGAAAAGCTCGGTGATCCGGGTAAGTTTGCTATCACCATTGGCATAGGTGTTCACTGATTCAAGGCTCTATGTGATCTTGGTGCAAGTGCTAGCCTTCTCCCTCTTTCTATATGGTCAAAGACCAACATGGGTCCTTTGGTTCCGGTAAACATGAGGCTCTATATGGCGGATGGCTCTTGTGTGCAACCCACCGGCATTGTTGATGACTTCCCTATCCAAGTCGGCAAGTTCTTTGTGCCCAACGACTTCATTGTGATGGAAATGCCGGAAGATCCCATCGTCCCGATCATTCTTGGACGGCCATTCCTTGCCACCGCCGGTGCGGTTATTGATGTGAAGAAAGGTCTCCTCACTTTTGAGATTGGAGAAGAGGTGGTAGAGTTCCGATTCAATCCTACCATGAAGGAGACCGGTGAAGTTATGGAGGTCAAGATGTTGCTCGGAGAGTACACGAGCGAAGATGACGAAAAGGAAGCGGACCTCCCCTTTTATAGGTCGCAGCCGACTCCTCCTGGGTCGCCCGCGACCCCCGACAGGATCTCGCCCACGTGCTTAATAGAGGACGAAGATGGTGAAGCAGAGGAGTTTCTCAAGGCGGATGAGGACGATGACATTATTACCCCACCACCGCCTACTCCGGAGCTTAAGACTCTCCCCGAGTCTTTGAGGTATGAGTTTCTTGGCCTAAATTCCACTTTTCCGGTTATTGTCAATGCAAGTCTAAACGCGGAAGAAGTTGGAAAGTTGCTTGATGTTCTTAGGACTCATAGGAAAGCCACTGGGTACTCGCTTGAGGACTTGAGTGGACTTTCACCTTCCTTGTGCATGCATCGGATTTCTCTTGAGGAAGGACATAGACCAACCATTGAGCATCAACGGCGACTCAATCCAAACATGAAGGACGTGGTGAAGAAGGAGATTTTGAGGATGCTCGATGTGGGAATCATATTCCCGATTTCGGATAGCAAGTGGGTGAGCCCGGTTCATGTAGTTCCAAAGAAGAGTGGCCTCACCATGGTGGAAAACGAGAAGGGCGAATTGATTCCTACTAGGACTACTACTAGTTGGCGCATGTGCATTGATTATAGAAAACTCAATAGTGCCACTAGGAAAGATCATTTTCCTTTGCCCTTTATTGACCAAGTGCTAGAGAGATTAGCTCTTCATGACTACTTTTGTTATCTCGATGGCTATAGTGGTTTTTGGCAGGTTCCGATACACCCCGATGACCAAGAAAAGACGACTTTCACATCCCCTTATGGGACGTTTGCCTATAGGAGAATGTCGTTCGGACTTTGCAATGCACCCGCCACCTTCCAAAGGTGTATGATGGCCGTTTTCTCCGACATGATTGAGGACCTTGTGGAAGTGTTCATGGATGACTTCTCGGTGTACGGTACCACTTTTGACTCTTGCCTTGCTAATCTTGCTAGAGTTCTCAAAAGATGTGAAGAAACCAACCTAGTGCTAAATTGGGAAAAATGTCACTTTATGGTTCGAGAAGGGATTGTCTTAGGACATGTGGTGTCTAAGAGGGGAATTGAAGTGGATCAAGCTAAAATTGAATTGATTGAAAAATTGCCACATCCTACCTCCGTAAAAGGGATTAGAAGCTTTCTAGGACATGCCGGGTTTTATAGAAGGTTTATTCAAGATTTCTCGAAAATTTCCAAACCATTGACTAACCTTCTTATGAAAGATGTGGTGTTTGAGTTTTCTTCCAAGTGTCTTGAAGCTTTTCATAGGATCCGGCATGCACTTGTGTCGGCTCCTATCATGCAACCACCGGATTGGACACTTCCCTTTGAGATCATGTGTGATGCAAGTGATTATGCCGTGGGCGCGGTTCTTGGGCAAAGAAAGGAGAAGAAGCTTCATGCTATCTACTATGCAAGCAAGACGCTTGATGAGGCCCAAGGCAAGTACACAACAACGGAGAAAGAGTTTCTAGCCGTGGTATTTGCATTGGAGAAGTTTCGCTCTTACTTGGTGGGCTCGAAGGTGATAGTCTACACCGACCATGCGGCTGTCCGATACCTCATGGACAAGAAGGATGCTAAACCATGCTTGCTCCGGTGGATGCTCCTCCTACAAGAGTTTGATCTTGAGATACGGGACAAAAAGGGGGCGGAAAACCTTGTGGCGGATCATCTCTCAAGGCTACCCATTGAGCACATCACGGAGTCCGGAATCATGGTACCAATCAACGACTCCCGGCCGGACGGAACTCTTTTGAGCATCGAAGTGTCGCGAGAAGGAGGCTTCTGCTGTAGGTTGGCCGCGACCCCCTTATGGTCGGCCGCGACCTCCTCTGCCCCTTCTCCGGTTTTTGGTGATGGTCGAGATGGTACGCGAGCGACCCCGGTCGAGGTCGCCCAAGGTCACATTTTTTTCCTCTCTTGTGTACTTCCTGATCCTCCTTCCCCTTCTCCCATTTTACACTCAATAGATGCTATTAAGGGGGTGAAAGCCCTGTGGTTTGCGGATTTTGCCAATTATGTTGTAGGTGGCATTGTTCCGGACGGATTGACTTCCCAAGCCAAGAAGAAATTCCTCCACGATGTCAAACGCTACTTTTGGGATGATCCTTACTTGTTCAAGCAAGGAAGTGATCACATCTTTAGACGTTGTGTGCCGGATGAGGAGATAGAAGGAGTTATCCGTCATTGTCACACTCTTCCGACGGGAGGCCATGCTAAGGGATTCAAAACCACTGCGAAGATTCTTCAAAGTGGATTTTATTGGCTTACTATCTTCAAGGATGTGCAAGCTTATGTGACCACTTGTGGTGAATGCCAACGGGCGGGAAACATTACATGGAGGAACGAGAACCCGCTCACCGGAATCTTGGAAGTAGAACTCTTTGATGTTTGGGGTATTGACTTCATGGGACCCTTTCCCTCTTCGGGTCCCTACAAGTACATACTCGTGGCGGTTGACTATGTCTCCAAGTGGGTTGAGGCCGTAGCCACAAGAACTAACGATGCACCAGTGGTGGCTAAGTTCATGAAGACCAACATCTTCCCCCGCTTTGGTGTACCCCGAGTTCTCATTAGTGATGGTGGTTCGCATTTCATTGAGAGGAGCTTTGAATCTCTTTTGACCAAGTATGGGGTGTCTCACAAGGTGGCCACACCTTATCATCCTCAAACTAGTGGTCAAGTGGAGGTTTCTAACCGGCAAATCAAGAGTATCCTTGAAAAGACGGTGTCCCGCTCAAGAAAAGATTGGTCCTCCAAGCTTGATGATGCTTTATGGGCATACCGCACCGCCTACAAGACACCACTCCGCACTACTCCTTTCAACCTAGTGTATGGCAAGTCGTGTCACTTGCCCGTCGAGCTTGAACATAAGGCTCTATGGGCTCTTAAGGAGCTCAACATGGATCTCGACGCGGCCGGAGCAAAACGATTCATGGACTTGCAAGAGCTAGAGGAATTGAGGCTTAAGGCATATGAGAACTCAAGGATCTACAAAGAGAAGACAAAGAGGTGGCATGATAGGAAGCTTGTGCCCAAAAACATCAAGGATGGTGACCGAGTACTTCTCTTCAATTCTAGGCTTCGCCTCTTCCCCGGGAAATTGAAAACCCGATGGAGTGGACCGTTTACGGTTCATCGTATGTACTCGCACGGGGCGGCCGACCTCATAGATGACAATGGAGGAATTTTCAAGGTCAATGGCCACCGATTGAAGAAGTACTAAGAGAAGGTGGAACCCAATGAGGAAATCCGAGCCACATGGGCTCTCACCGCCGCCACCTAATGAGGTACTCCTCGTCTAGCTCAAAGACGTTAAAGAAAACGCTTTTCGGGAGGCAACCCGTTCTTTCCTTTTCTTAGACTAGATAAGTAGTTTGCATTGCATTTCCATAAGAATTTTGTAGGGACCCGAGGCTTTGGTCGGGTGAAAAAGGATGGAGACGAACGAACAAAGAAAACGGGAAGCTCACTGGAAATGGTCGGCGCCGACCCCCCTATGGTCGCGGCCGACCCCCTCCGGTGAAAGGTAGAAATTGTGTAAAAATTTCGGGAAATTACAAGTAAGCCCCTGAACTTTTTCTTTACAATTTTTATCCCTTCCCCCCCTTTTCTTATCTCCTCTCCCCGACCTAGCAACCACTCTCACGACCTCCCTCCATTGTAGCCTCCTACAAGCTCTCATCTCACTCCTTGCTCCATAAACCTCTAGATCTACCTCTTTTCTTCCAAATTCCACCGAAATCCATCCTAATCTTTCTTCCTTTACCCAAATCCACCACAAAATCCCAGAAATTTCGTGTCCCCCATACCCACGACCCCGACTTCTCAAGACCTCGGCCCCGACCCGTATTTTGCTTGCATTCTTCTTGTTTAACACTCCTTTGGTATGTTTCTCTACTCCCTTGCTCTTAAATTCAAGTTTACTTGAGTAATTTTGAGGGTTTAGTTAGAAATCTAGATTTGGGTGTTCTTGAGCTTGAATGTTGAAATTTGGGTTATATGTGCTTAGATCTACATGTTTGGTTGAGGGTTAATGAGTTTTGGTATGATTTAGTGCTTGGTCTATGATTGTTTGGGTGATTTTGGGTCACTAGAATTTTTCTAGGATTTTTGGTAGCCATTAGAGGGTAAAAAGCTGAATTTTTCAAGTGTGACATGCTGCAGGTGGTCGGCGCCGACCTGAACAGGGTCGCGGGCGACCCCCACCAGATTTTCAAAGTTGTTGTTGGCATGTTTTGGCGCGTATTTGTTCTTGTGCGAGCTCCCATGGGTCGTCCCCGACCCCGGGTACCTCGTGATCTTTTTGAAAACATGTTATTTGAGTTGTTCTTGCCATGATTTGATTGATTGAAACATGAGTCTTTCCCACTTCTTGCCTATTTTTTATGATTATGCATACTTGGTTGCGAATTTTCATATGAGAAACTGTGTGTTTCTTACAAGTATGGGGTGACTTTTTGGCAATTGATTGCGTGTCTCTTGTGTGGTGTTTGTGTTGTTTGAGTTGGAAATTACCTTGGAAGTTTCTTTTTGGTTTTGTAGCGAAATGGCATCATCCTCAAGGGCGACCAAGAAACAAAAGAAGGGCAAGAATGTGGCGGTAATGGATGACGTGGTGATTCAAGATGAGGAACAAATGCTACTCTATGGGCAATTGAAGGCGGAAAAGGTGTCGGTGCGGTCCTACTATCAAGAGTCGCACGAGAACCTCCATGTGCACGCAGCGGTAGTGGAGGCGTTTCACTTGCTTGGAGCCCAAGGGCTCATCGATGATCCCGTTCAAAGGCACTACGCGGCTCTTACTTGTGAGTTCGCCGCCACCCTCTCTATCCCCGTACCACACAAGGGGGACTTCGGCAAGACCAAGATCGCATTCCAAATTGGCGGGAAGAAGCACACTACCACCATCCACAAGCTCAACAAGATGTTAGGCTTCCCTTCACCATCGGGAACCTACGCCTTGAAGGACTTCCCCGTCCAACGAATGTGGACTTATCTAACCGGCAACAGGGAAACCACAAGCAACCCTCTTTCTCGGGACATTGCTAGCCCGGTCTTCAAGGTGATCTTACGCATTCTTGGTGCCGCCATTTGGTGTAAGTACGAGCTCTCCCGCCCCACCTTGCGAGAGCTCGCATGCTTGTCTTCCATCCTTTGATCCTCTTCACCGATGCTCCAACAATCAACTTTGCCTATGAGTTCGTCAACAACACCATCAACCAACGAAAGATCCCAAAGTATACCATGTGTGGTTGGATGGTGGTCCCCATTGCCCAAGCCCTCAAGGTCGATCTCGCCCGCTACACCTCCAAGCCCGTGATCCGCATGGATGTCCGGTACTATTTGAATGCTTCGGTTATTGAGTGGAGAGATGAAACCGGCTCCTTCAACAAATTCACCGCTCCCACCGGCATCACTCATGAAGTACCGCTTAAAGATGAAAATTGTGAGTTGTTCCACCTCCCTAATTGGTATGATGTTTGGGCACCTTCGCCCTCGCCCTCTCCCTACTCCCATCTCCTCTTAGAAGATGAGCATGCAAGACGTCAACCAAGTCGGTTCCCGAGAGATGGCTCGACCCCACGTCCAAGGCAAAAACGCGCAAGGAGGAACTCCTTGGAAGGGGTCGGCGCCAACCATACTGAGGTCGGCCGCGACCAATTCCAGCCGGATGGTTCTTCTCGAGATGAGGTTGGCGCCGGGCGCTATGAGGTCGGCGGCGAGGCAGGGCAGGGGAGCGGTGATCCTATGGACTACACGATGGGTCCCCAACCCGGGATGTTCCCATACTCCTCCAATCCCTCCGGATTCGAGTGGTCCGGTGGTCCTCAATTTGAGCCTCAAGGTGGTGAGTCTAGCTCTCAAGTTCCTCCCGACATGAACATGCTCAGCGCCAAGATGGACGCCCTCGGCATTCAACAAAACTTCTTGTATTCCACTATCCAACACCACCACAACCAAACATTGACCCGTTTCCAAGATGCAACTCAAGGCTTCAACAACTTCCGGGACGAGTACAATGAAGATCGCCAAGCCCAATTTGCCTACAATGCTTGGCTTGCTCAAAAGATGTTCCCGGACTCTCCATTCCCTCAACCTCCCCAAAGATGAACCTTCTCCTTCAATGCTCCAAATCCAAGTATGTATCTCTTTTCCCTCTCTTTACTTTTTAATCAATGGGGACATTGATGTCTAAGTATGGGGTGGTTTAGGAGAGACTACTTGTTTGTGTATGTGTTATGTGTGTCTTTGTGTGTGTGTGTTTGCATGATTGAGTCTTTTTGTTTTGATTTTTATGATGGAAAAATACCTCTTCTAAGATGTCCTAGGATAGTAGTTAATTGCATCATCACGTAATTCCTTGCAACTTGCTTTGTAAGATTGCCCATCATGACTTCGATTTTCGAATTTTGAGCATATAATGAACATTGAGCATGCATGATTCTAAGTGAAAAGCAATCCAACAAATTGAACCTAAGTGAGAAATCTTTTGGCCACAAGGAATGTATGTTTTATTCCTTGGTTTTTCATGTGTGATTTTTACTCTTCCATATGCATTTATCACTCGACAATGGCATGCTTATTTGGAATTTGAAACCAATGGAGATGTATTCATTATTTAGATCAAATGATATTGAACTTATTTTCATTAGCCTATTTCTTTCCCTTTTATCCTACCTATGCATGATCCTTTGATTTGAAACCCCCTTGTTTGAGCTTTAAGCCTTATTTCTAGCCCCACAAAAATATCCTAGCCATTATAAGCTTGACCCCATTAATCTAGGAATTAGGACTTGGAGTGGATAGTGATGTTTATGTGGATGAGGGGTGAAGATGAAGAGATTGTGAAGGTGGGAATTAAGGGAGTTGTCTTAAGAAAAGAATGAAAAAGATGAAGTGTTGGCTCGGATAGCACATTTGTAGTGAAAAGGAGACCCTCTGCCGTGGGTCGCGGCCGACCACCTAGTGGTCTCGGCCGACCCCCAACAGGCCCTTCGAAAAAAAAAATGGTGTTTGAATAAGTGCTAGAGCCAATGCTTCTCCATAGAGAAAAGACAAAGGGATGGGTAAAGTGAAAGATGTGCTTGAAGGCTAAGTGTTTGGAGTTTGAAGGAAGAAAGAAGAGCTGGTTGAGTGTTGTTTAGCTTTGAAGTCTAGGAGTCTAGGTTCCCGGATTCATTAGCACCACAAGACCAAATACCGAGCCCCCTTACAACCCGGCCGAATGAAACTTCTTTGAAGTCTTCATTGAGCCACCTAAGTTCTCTTGATGATTTAACTTGTTTTGATTTCTTCGGTGGAGAATTTCGAATATAATTTCCATTGTCTATGAGGTATTGCATTTGGAATTGAGATTGAGTGCTCATTGATACATCCTAAACACTTGAAAATGAGTGAAACACATTGCCTTTGTGAGGTTGGATTGTTATTGCTTGGAATGCATATATGTGTGCTATGATATTGAAATTGTTTGCTCATTGTTCTACTTGTGCTTATTTTCCCTAAAGGCATTCTTTGAGCTTGTTACTTGGTATTGATGCATGTGAAGTGATTGCTTGAGGACAAGCAAGTCTAAGTATGGGGTATTTTGATGTCGTGCTTTCTAGTTGATTTTAATGGGTTGTTTTCTAGTTTGTTTTGCATGTTTTCCTTTGTGTTTGTGTGTTTTGCATAAGATTTCAACTCTCTTTCGAGGGTTGGAGTCGTTTGTGTGTTGTTTCGTGTTGTGTAGGTATTTGGAGCCTTTAGGAGAAGTTTTCATGCATTTCGGAGCATTTAAGGAAGTGTTAGTTTTCAAGAGTCAAATCACCAAAGAGCCATGAACCAAAGTCGCAACAAAGGGAGCCTCAAAGAAGTACAAGGAACACAAGGAAAGTAAGGGACAAAATGGAAGAAACGCCGAGCAAAAGTCCGATCGATTGGAGCAAGAACAAAGCGAACCGAAAAAAGTCCAACATCCTGCAAGAGGTCGGCGCCGACCCCCCTATGGTCGGCCGCGACCTCTCTCAGCATCGCGCGGTCCTTGCCGCCCAAGTAACGCTTTTTGCGGGGTTTTCGAAATCCGAAAAAGGAGGGCGGATGTGACAGAGTTGTGGCAGAGGAGGAAGCTTTCTTCTCTGACTTTTGTGGGCTGCTACAAAAGACCCTTTTTGTCCCTTTTTCTAGCTAGCTTTTCTTCTTGGAAAAGGCTCAAGGGAGAGAGGGGAGAGTCAGCTGGGAGAAAGAAGGAGAAGGAAGAAGAAGAAGAAAGGGAGTGTGAGAGAGAAGTTTCTTGTAAGGGAAGGTGGAGAGAAAGAAAGCTTGTTCTAGTTGTTTGTTTTAGGAAGGAGAAGAAGACAATGGTGAATGGAGGAACTTTGTGGGTTTGCTAAAGTTTGTAAGTTTGGATCTTGAAATTGATTGAAGTTGTTTGCCTTTGATGATATCTCCCTCTTCTTTTTCGTTGCTTGTGTGTGTGATGATGTGTGAGTAGTTAGCTTGCTAGGTGTGGGGTGAAACCCACCATGAAAGTGCATTTGAGACCTTGATGTCTAGATCCATGCTTGATTGGTAACCTCTGCCCTTAATCCCTCTTGCATGCTTACAACCCTTGACGAAAGTTGGGGTATGTTCTTGTTTGCAAACTAATTGAAAGATTATCTTGTGAATTCGGGACTATCCGGGTTGTGACGAAAGTTAATGCCCTAGAAAACAAGTTGGATTGCAGGTTAACTCCTTCACAAAAGTCGAGGTCTTGACGTGTTCTTTTGTGGCGAAAGTCACCCATGAGATTATGAGTCAAGTTGGTCTTTTATCATTGTTTGAATGCATGCTCGTGTTGTGGTGAATCCCCACCCCTAGTTGTTTTTCCTTGATTTTACGAAACCGATTTTCATGCCCAGTAAGGTCGGCCGCGACCTGCAACTGGTCGGCTGCGACCCCCCTCTGTAGTTGTTTTTAGTGCGTTTTTGTGTTCTGTCGAGGTTCGGCCGCGACCTCCATAGGGTCGGCTGCGACCTCTTTCCGAGACGTGCGACTTGTGTTTGTTTGCTCGTTTTGCTCTGTTTTGTTTCGTTTTACTTTCGTAGTTTGATTGCTAGACTATAGATCTACTAGCTCCCGTGGACGATTCTGACTTCGCTATACTCAGCGGGGTCTTGACAAATTTATTTGTTCAAGGTAAACCCTCCCAACAGCTATCTTGGTATTCCGATCAGCCCCAACAAGCTTCAGGTTATGCACTATAACCCCCTTCTTCATAAGATTGGTGGCATGCTCAATGCTTGGGCGAAGAAATCAATTTCGTATGCGGGTCGGAGAGAGTTAATCGCATCGGTTATTCAAGGCGTCGAAGGCTTTTGGTTAGGTATTCTGTCGGTTCCTCATACAGTAATCCTTCGTCTTGAAGCTTTATGCCGTGACTTCTTGTGGAAGAGACCAAGAGTTAGGTGGGCAATTGTTTGCTTGCCTAGGATCGAGGGTGGCCTCGGACTTCTCGACATCGGTACGTGGAATTCTTCCTTTTTGATTAAGCACTTTTGACATATTTTGGACAAGAGGGACTGTTTATAGGTCCGGTGTGTGCACCACAATGTTGTGGTTGATGCATTCGGCTAGGTTGTGCACAGTCGGGATTCTTCCATGATCAAGAACATTATTGCTGCCCGGTACCTTGTCTCCTCCCGTATTGGTGATGCTTCTAATGTCGAGCATACTTTGCGCTCTTGGTGTGTAGGTGGCCGTTTCAATGTTGCTAAAGCCTATGACTCCATTTGGAGAAGAGCTAGTGTCGTGAGATGGTCCAGAGAAGTTTGGAAACCACACAATACACCGAAGCATGCGTTCATCTTATGGCTTGCCCACCTCGGCAAACCGCTTGCTCTTTTTGGATGTGGATGCGGGATGCCAGATGTGTGGCCATGTCTTGCAGACTCATGCGTACCTCTTCTTTGATTGTTCTTATGCTAAAGCTATCTGGAGGGAAGTCCATGTGAAGTTTTCTATTCCTGCCCAGGTTTGTTCCATTCCGATTGCTCTTAGGTGGTTGCGCCGTTCTAGGAGGTCTCCGCATGCTCTTCGGGCCTCTCCGCGGGACTGCCTCGACTTTGCCCGGTGCTAATCTCTTTCTTCCTCCGTTTATTACATTTGGAATGCGAGGAATTCAAAGATATTTGACAATAACTTCATGCCTATTCAAGTCGTCGCTCAGCTCATCATCTCTCATGTTATCCGGTTGCTTCATGCTAAGTACCCTTCCATGTATTTGTGTAATTTGTGATCCGTGTCCTTGCTGGTTGTTGCTGTTTTGTTGTTTTATGGGTGTTTGGTCTGTTTTTTGGTTACTTGTTTGCGTGGCTTTTGTGCCTCACTTGGACGTTTGTGTGTGCACCGTTAGGAGGGCCTATGCGCTTCTCCTTAGGTGCATTTCTTTGTTTTTGTTTTCTTGGTCTTGTGGCCTTCGTGCCTTATGTGTTTGTTTGTGTGTGTACCGTTTGGATGGTCTGTGTGCTTTTCGTTAGGTACCTCGTTTTTGTGGGCGTCTTTTTGGTTTTGTGGCCTTAGTGGCGCCTGGAATTTTCGTCTCTAATGGGTGGCTGCGTACTTTCCCGTTGAGAATCTGCCGATTATTTTCCTCCCCTTAAAAGAAATAAAGGGGGGAGGTTTTTCATAATCGAATTATGCTTTTAAAGCAAAAAAAGATGAGGTCAATAACTTAAGAACATATATATATAGATTAAAGTTCAATAGAGAACACATAAGTATTAGCGAACAAGAGAACAATTGTGGGCCTTTGGATGATAATCAAATGGATGGCTTAGATTACCTATACAAATTTGACACAATTTTAAAATTAAACCAATCCCTTAATTATAGGAAATTATAGGAAGTGATGATTGATTATAGGAATTTTGGAATTTCAATATTAAGCCACTTAATTATAGGAATTTTGGAAAAACCACTCTCTCTCACCCTCTCCTCTACCTCTCGTTTCAGATCTATAACCTGGACACCGCCGGCCACCAAGAACCCGACGACAACCCGCTCCTCGCTCGGCCTATCACTTCCTCCGCTCACCCACTCGATTCCGCAACCCGGCCCGACGATATCCGGCCCCGACCACCCGCTCCAACTCCTCCGTTTCGCTTGTCCAGATCTGCCTCCCGACTCCCGGCCAAATCCCGACGGCGACCCAATCCCCTGACTAACCTCTGCCCGATCGACTGGTCCTCATAATCCGGCCGTCAGTCACCGTTCGCTCGCCCGAAGTCCGGCCCCCAATCGGCCGCTTGCAAATCGGCCCCCAATCGGCCCCGACTAATCCCATTTTTGTTTTTCGACGTAGAATGAAAAATAGCTTACGTACGAAGTCATGTATATTAACATTGAATTACATGTATATACGCAGTTGTCGAATGTATACATAATCCAAATCGTACATATAAGAGACATTTACCAGGGAAACATGCACTAATATAACTATTTGAACGGTTTATTCCAATAATATACCCCTCTAATAGTATTTGGCAAAAAATAACCTCTCACATAAAATTGGACAAAAACACCCCTATCATTTACAATTCAATTTACGTACAATTTCTTCAACCATCTACATAAAACTTCTCATACCAACACCATCTACATATAATCCATCACCACCGTCGGACTACCATTGCACCGCCATAGACCTTGTATCGCCGGCGAACCGCCATCACGCAACACCGTCGTCGACGAACCGCCATAGTCCTCGACCTCTCTCTCCACCAACGTCTAACCTCTCTCACTCTCATGCCGCCCTCGGGCCACCATCCTGCCCTCGTGTCACTACCTAGGAGCCGCCTTCGTGCCGCCCTCCCACCTCTGCCCCGCACCGGCCACCTCACGTTGTCCTCTATCGCCTTGGTCGCAAATTGCCAATGTATAGATCTATGAACTGCTTTTGGATATGTTACATTTTTTTTAGGGTAAGTTACATTAAATAATCATGTAGAGTACTTTATGTAAAGTAAGTCATTTATATTAATGTATTACATTTTGTTTTGTTATATTTATTTATGTAGGGAAATTTATGTATGTTTAAGGGTTACATTAATTTTATGTAGAATGTGTCATGTATCTTAATGTTTTACATTAATTTATCAGAAAAAATATGTTGCATTAATTTTATGTATTACATTAATTTTATGCGGATAAATTTTTATGTAGATTAAGTCATGTATACTCATGTTTTACATTAACTAGGTTTACCCGTCGCACCATGCCCGACAATTTGACTTTAATATATTAAATTATAATTAGATATTTTATTATCGAATATTGATATGGAAAAACATAATATAATTTTTAATTTATGAACATGTTCAAAAAAATGTGACGTTATTTTTGAAGTTTGTATAACTCAAAAATTACATAAATAAACATAATATTTATACTTGATTATATTGTTCTTTTTAAAACCTTATAATAAGAATCTAAATTGATATACCTTATATTTAAAAAAATTATTCTTATCATTCGCATTTATTGTTATCGAATAAATTTAGTTTTTAAATTAGCCTATGTGTTACCAATATTTAATATTAAGATATAATTAATCTTAATGTGTTTGTTTAACTAAATCAAATAATATCTTTATGATATCTTTATATGTTACGATGATTGATAATATCTTTATACCCATATATCTTAATAAAATTATTCGAATATCTCAATAAAATAATTATTTGATTTAATCGCAAATAATATCTAATAATTCTATTAAGACAATATCTTAGTAAATCAAATAGAATCGGATAATATCTTCCTAATATCTTTATAATAAGATTTGATAATAGCGTATTAGGTAAAAGTTATAGTTGATCTTGTAAATATAGAAAATAACTTAGGCATAAAAAGATAAGTTTATTTAAGTAAATCAAATATTAAAGTGACAAAATCAATTATTTTTTAAATATGATGTGAGACCAGAATCAATGTTAAAAATATAAGTGATAAATTAAAAAAGATATAATATCTTACCAAAGTTGATTATATCTTTCACATAAATAGATAATAAGAAGTTTAATAAGATTAATTGAAATAACACAAATAAATCTTTTTTTATCGAATATGCGGTGGGGTCAGAATCAACGTGGTAGCTAAAAAATGGCCGCATTTTATAATATACTAGTACAAACCCCGTACCATGAACGGGTAATGTAAATATAAAACCGAATTAATCGGTTTGAGATCGAATTTTGATATAAATACACTTTTAACTCGGGAGCTTATAATCCAAACCTCATAGACTATAGTCCGAACCTATTGACCTATATATATACTTTTATTCATACAATTTTAATTCTAAAATAATTCTATTCAAATTTTCATATTTATATTATTAATGAATATACTATTGACACATGTATTCTTCAAGATTTAATAATAATAAAAATGTATACTAATTAATAAGAAAATTTTGTAAAGATATAAAAGAAAATCACTTAAATTTCCTTATTCGTATAAGGATATAAAAGAGTAAGATATTAAGTATATATAAGGAAACTGAATAAGATATCAAGAAGATATATAAGTTATTTTTGAAAATCAATGTAAAAAATAAAATCATTATTTTATTCAAGGTTGATGACGTGGCGCAAATTTTAACAAATACTTGGGTTCTCCTTTATACTGTATTATAGTAGATATATATATATATATATATATATATATATATTCGAATTTTAAATTTTTTCCATATATAGATAAAAAAGCAATAAAACAGAGCGTAATATTTTCAATGCTTTAACATGGATAATATTTTCAGTTGGATTTGAGATCTTATGGCTATATGGCTGTATGTATACAAAATATTATGTAATATCTTGTTGTGACCTTGTATGTATACATATTATAATTGGCCACATTTTTTTGTTTACAAATCTTTTTCGAGCTACCACGTTTTATAATTATACATTTTATAATTAAATATTTATATTGAAAATATTATATAAGTTTTATTATATGGACATGTTTTTTATCTTTTAAAAAGAGTGGTATTGTTTTTAAGTTGGTTTTATTTTGTATTGTTTTTATTTTTTTTCTTCTATAAATGTTTTTGTCGTGTTATATTTTAATATATGATTTTTTATTTGCTAAACTTTTTTATATATGTACGATGGGTTTAGCGTGAGTCATTATATTCTTTTATTTGTAATATATATTGATTTGCTAGTAAGATATAAATAATATATATTGATTTTTAAAGATAGATAATGTGGATAGATATATTTTGAAAATTATTTACGTAGCAAAATTAAAAGATATAGAAAATTTACGTACTACTCTATATTTTCAGGATAGATTTTGTATATGGATAGATATTGTATATGGTTTATTTACGTATTATATTTGCTGCTAGATATTGTATGGATAGATCATAACAAAATTAATTAAAAGATATTGTTTTGGTAAGGTATGACCCATGGCAATTTACCCGTCGTGAAAAATTATATTGGTCGTAGCAAAATTATATGTGGTTTATTTACGACGATTTTGGGTAACTGGTCGAAAATGGTGACAACAATGAGGCAAATAGACCATGCGATGAAATAATGAGGTAAATAGGTTTTTTTTGCTTTTTTTTGGTGACAACTACAAAAACATGTCAGAACGTGACGTCATCACACCCAAATTTGTCACCACCAAACATGTTAACGTATATGAACTTGTCACCGCGTACAAACCCCCCCCCCTACAAAACCTTATCATCGCGTTTACAACTTTTCACCTATCAAACTAGTATCACCAATATTGCACTCTAATTTGTTCGTCACGTATAAAAACTTGTCACCTTACCTAGAACCACCCCCAAATTGCACTCAAACTTGTCATCAAAACTTATTAGTAATCCTATGTGGGATTCGAACCCACATTATCGTACGTTAGGCACGTTGCTCTACCATTTGAGCTAATAGGCTATAATTAAAAGTAATATATAAAAACTTATCATCACCTAGCAATCAAAGATGTCACCAAGCACAAAATGTGGTGACATGTACGTTAAACCAAACAGAGAGCCTATATCGCATACAAATTTTGTCAACGCATAAAAAATTGAATTACATTCAACATGTCACCGCGTACAGATTTTGTCACCAAACTGGAAAACAGAAAACCCTAGATCACGCACAAAACTTGGTGACAAAACAGAAAAACCTAGATCGCGTAAAGATCTTGTCACCGCAAAGAAAATTTGCTTACATTCAACCTGTCACCGCGTACAGATTTTGTCACCAAACTGAAAAACAGAAAACTCTAGATCACGCACAAAACTTGGTGACAAAACAGAAAAACCTAGATCACGTACAGATCTTGTCACCGCACAGAAAAGTTGCTTCCATTCAACATACCACTACATAAAGATTTTGTTACCAATCTAAAAACTTGTCATCACGTACAGATTTTGGCTTTAGATCTAAAAAAATCATATATCTAGATCTATAGTTTCTAGATCTAAGATTGTCACCACGTACACATTTAGAGTTCAAGATCTACAAAATCCAAAAAAACCCTAGATCTAAAAAACCCTAGATCTAGATCTAAAAAATCTGTAAATCTAAAAAAAAAGGGAGAGGGAGAGATGAGCACCTCGTCGGCCACCTCGTCGGCTAGATCTAGATCTAAAAAACCCTAGATCTAGATCTAGATTTCTAGATCTAGAAATTTCAAAGGTATACATACCTTGAAACACCTCGTCGCCTTGTCGGCCACCAAGCTCGGGTATCCTCGTCGACCACCTCGTCGCTTGCCCTCGAAAAAGCCTGTCACTGCGGGTATCCTCGTCGGCCACCTTGTTGCTTGCTTTTGAAAAGCCGGTCACCGCGACTTCGGCGCCGTTATTAATGGATGAAGAGGAAAGATGGAGAAGGAGAGATGAGCAGATGGGGGGGAGAGGAAAGAGGGAGAGGGAGAGATGAGAGGGAGAGAGGATGAAGCGTGAGAGAGAGAAGAATGAAAGGAGGAGAGAGAAAGATGGGGTTTGAGATTTTTATATCCAAAAAATGGCCCATTTATTACATTAATTTCAACATGAGCCCATTCACTTCAATATCACCCCAAAATAGTCCCCCCCTCCCACCCCATTCCCTCTTTATTTACCATACAGTATCTAATTATATGGATAGATACAATATCTAATTAAAAGATATTGGTAAGGTATGACTCATGACGGGTAAGATATTGTATGGATAGATTGTAGCAAAATTATATGGCTAGATATTGTATGGATAGATATTGTTGATAAGGTAGTTAATTAAAAGATTGAAAATTTACGTAGCAAAATTATGGTAATTAATTAAAAAACTTTAAAAATTATTTTGGTTAAATATATGGTGGGGCCAGAATCAACGTGGTGGCTCGAAAACGGTCGCGTTTTATAATATACTAGGTATACCCGTCGTGCCATGCACGAAAATGACTTACGCTCCACATTTAAAAATTATTTTTATTATAAATAAGATATTAATAAGTGAAAACATATAATGAAAATTTTAGCATATGAAAATGTTATTTTTTCTAGACGAAAAAGATTAATTTTCAAATATGTATGAACACACGTATGGGATTATAAAAATATAAAACATATTCTAATTATAGAACCATTTAATAAATAAAATGTACTTACTTTTTCATTCTTCAAAATTTGTCTCTAATGGTTAATATAGCATAAAATGAGATGTTTTATAAGTCAATATAACATAAAATTTATTATTGTCTCTATTATCACAATTTTGAGACATTATAAGTCAATATAACATAAAATGAGATTATAAGTCAATATAACATAAAATGAGATGTTTTAATTGATAATTGTGGTTTGATCTTATTTTTTTAATACTCAAATTTATTAGTATGTGATATAGTTACTATGAATTGTTATTTAATTAAAAAATTTAATATATTATTAAAATTTAGAAATATAATTTGAGTCCAAGTATGATTCTAATGACTTTATATATTGAAATAAATAAAAATATATTAATCAATAGTTATTGAGGGATTGGGGTGGGAGGGGTTGTTTTTGGATGAAATTGAAGAGGTTAACCCCCCCAAAAAAATTAATGAACAAAGTAGGCTATTCCTCCCATATAAAACACCCAAATTCTTTCCAATCCCTCTCTCTCCTCCTCATTTTTTCTCTCCTCCTCTCTCCTCTCCTCACTCTCCTCCTCCTCTCCTTCTCTCCATTTTCTTTCCTCCCTCTCCCAATCTCACCGCCCTCTCTGACCACTTATGCCACCGCCACCGCCGTCGCCGCCCACCGCCGTCACCGCCCTCTCCGCCCGCCGCCACCGCCCGCCGCCACCGCCGTCAATTTCAGGTTCGTCGCCCTCTTCTTCTCTCCCTCTCTCCCGGATTTGGGCTCGTACGAGCCGGATCTAGCCAGATCTGGGCTCGTACGAGCCGGATCTGGGCTCGTACGAGCCGGGATCTAACCGTATCTAGGCTCGTACGAGCGAGATCTAGCCGGATCTGGGCTCGTACGAGCGAGATCTAGCCGAATCTGGGCTCGTACGAGCCGGATCCAACTGGTTGGATTTTTGAGGTTTTTGGATTTTTTAGATGACAAGTTTGTTTTCAGATTTAAGTGATGACAAGTTTTTTTGTGGGTCTAGGGGTTTTGAGTTTGTGGGTTTTTTGGATGACAAGTTGATTTTAGGGTTTTTGGGACGATTTTATGATTTGGGGTGATGACAAGTGTTTTTTTTATGAGTTTTGAGCAATTTAAGTTTGTTCTACGGATCTGACTGATGACAAGTGCGTTTTAAGGTTCTGGGTGATGACAAGTTGTTTTATATGGTTTTGGGTGATGACAAAGGTCGTTTTTATGGGTTTTGGCGATGACAAGTCCGTTTTTAATGTGTTTTGGTGATGACAAGTTGTTTTACGGATATGGGGGTGATGACAGGTGTGTTTAAAAGTTTTTTGGATGATTTTATGGGTTTGGGTATGTTTTTGGATTTTTTGGATGACAAGTTTGTTTTTCGGATTTAAGTGATGACAAGTTTTTTTGTGGGTTTAGGGGTTTTGAGTTTGTGGGTTTTTTGGATGACAAGTTCTTTTGGGACGATTTTATGATTTGGGGTGATGACAAGTGATTTTTTATGAGTTTTGAGCAATTTAAGTTTGTTCTACGGATCTGACTGATGACAAGTGTGTTTTAAGGTTCAGGGTGATGACATGTTGTTTTTTATGGTTCTGGGTGATGACAAGTTCGTTTTTATAGGTTTTGGCGATGACAAGTCCGTTTTTAATGTGTTTTGGTGATGACAAGTTGTTTTACAGATCTGGGGGTGATGACAGGTTTGTTTTAAGGTTTTTTGGATGATTTTATGAGTTTGGGTATGTTTTTGGGTGATGACAAGTTTGTTTTACTAGTTGGCCTATTAGCTCAAATGGTAGAGCAATGTGCTTGATGCACAATAATGTGGGTTCAAATCCCACATAGGTCAATTTCTTAACTGGTCATCACTGATGACAAGTTTTTTACGTGAATGATGGGGTTACCTCAACTTAACATCAGATGACAAGTTGAGTACGTGAACGATGAGTTTTATCTAAACTGGTCATCAATGATGACAAGTTTTTTGTACGTGGACTGATGACAAGGCGGTCAACGCCGGTCAACGACTGGTCAACGCCGATAGTGGTAAGGGGTGCTGACGTCATCATATGCCATTGATGACGTCATCCTGTAAATTTAAAAAAAAGGTAGGGGCAAAATTGGAAAAAAGCCTATGGGGCTCATTTTTTTTCCTTGTAACCTATTTGCTTCAATATTTTCCTCCCATGGGTTAGAAACCCATTTTCGTCATAGTTTTTTTATTATGAAAGATAAGCTAAGTTATTATGAAAATGATAATATATAAGTTAAGTTAAAGATAGTAAATATAAATTTAATTATTAATTAATAATAAGAATAATTATTTGGTTATAAAAAAAGGGCTTCTAGTTTAAAACTATTTTAAATTCACTTACATACAGATTTTAAAAAGATAACTAATATATCAAAAAGGATAGAATATCTTATCAAAACTAAAAAAATATCTTTTACATAAATTGACAATAAATAATGTAATTAGATTAATTAAAATAACATGAAAAAAAATTATGTTTGATTATGAGAGATAAAAGCTAAGTTATTAGGGACATGATAATATATAATATGAGTAAAATTTAATAAATATAAATTGATTTAGTATCAAAGATAAAAATAATGATTTATTTAGTAAAATGGGCTTCTATTTTAAAATTCTTTTTTAAATTCGAATTTATTATATTTCTTCTTACATATATAGATTTAAATAGTAATTGAAAAGATAAGTTAATTAATATGTATCTTTTATAGAATGAAATTTTAAAGAAAGATAATATTATTTCAAAGATAGATGTTACATGAGTAAGAAAAAGGAAAAAATTAAATAATAGGTAATTAAGAAAATTTTAAAGATAAATAGTATGCCTTCAAAGATAGATATTACATGGGTAAGAAAAAAGATAAAATTAAAGATTAGATAATTAAGAAAAATAAAACACATAAAATTGTTAATAACGTGGGGCTAGAATCAACATGGTGACTCAAAAACAGTCGACTTTTATAATATATAGATTAATAATACATCCTATTACGTATGATATTAAAATTAATAATAATATTAATAATAATATGATATTGCGTAAACATACACATGACACATCCCATAATAATATTATCCCGTAATATTAATAATATTAATAATCCCGTAGTATTAACAATATTAATAATCCCGTAGTATTAATAATCCCGTAATATTAATAATCTTCCGATAAAAAAAAACAATATTAATAATCCCGTAGTATTAATAATACCAATAATATTAATAATATTAATATGATATTAATAATCCCGTAATATTAATAATCTATCTATTACTATATACTAAAGCGGAAGCAAATTCTGCCACCATATTGCGCCACATCACCCCCTTTTTTAAAAATCTATCTTATTAAATCTTGATTTTATCATAATCTTATAAATACTTAATTAAAATATTAGTTCTATATTAGAATTTGTGTTGTTTAACTAATAACTCTATCCAAATATATAAATATCTATCTTATCATTATACACATTTAATTAATACATAGATCTATCATAAACCTTTTATTTAAAAAAGTATTTTTTCCTCACAATCTATAAATCATGATTATATTATTTTTCCCATTTAATTAAATATCATATTAACTTTAAATTATTTTCGTAATTTTATTATGGTATTTTTTTAAATCATCAATGGTAGAAAATTCTACCACATATATAAGACAATTATTCATTCTATTAAAATAATATATTAAGTACATTTTTACTATCATATCATATTAAAATATCAATAAAAAAAAGTATATGTTTATATTTAACATATATATCCCTAATATTGCATATTGATTACCCTTTAGAAAAAAAAAGGATAGATTTCTTAATTAAGCTAATAATTCGCTCACATTTTCCTTACATTATTATATACTTATTATTTAATTATTTTTTCAGAAAAAATAACATATATATACGAGATAATTTGATTTTCTATTTAAATATTGTCTATATTGTTAATAATATAATATATTAATTTGAATTTTAGTTAAACTTATTCATTTTATTATATAAGTTAGTTTACGTAATTTAACTTAAATGCCAAAATATTTTTACCAATTGTTAATAAAATGTGATAATGCATCTTATCTTACTTCATTCTTCAACAATTATTTATATATATGTTTATGTATGTATAAAAAGTAAATACATAAATAAAAATTTATTTATATATATGATGATATACAAGAATTATATATGTCATTTTATAATCCGAAAAATAAGTGTCTTCATAAAACAAAGTATACATATGATAATCAATATATATTATAAAAACCGACCGTTTTCGAGCCACCACGTTGATTCTGGCCCCACCAGATATTTAACCAAAATAATTTTAAAAGTCTTTTAATTAACTACCATAATTTTGCTACGTAAATTTTCAATCTTATAATTAACTACCTTATCAACAGTATCTATCCATACAATATCTAGCCGTAAATAATATAGTATGAAAATATCAACAATGCAATCTAGCCGGCCAATTTCGAGCCACCACGTTGATTCTGATCCCGCTTAATTTTATTATTTTTTTCCAACTCAAATAGATAATAACAATTTTATATCTTTTATTTTCCTTAATTATATAATCCTCAATGTTATCTTTAAAGTCATACTATCTATCTTTAATTCGAAAATCATCACATCAATATATCTATCTATCTTTAAGTTGAGGAAAATAATATTGAATAAAAGATAAGACCAATTATATTCACGTACATCATTCTACGTTGTTAATGTTGACTAATTCAGGTTATCATATATTTTATTTTGTAGTTATTTTGCATGTAGCTATGTTGTTTGTTCTTAATAGTTTAGTTTATAATTAAGTTATTTGTTATATTATATTTATATTATATTTTAATAAGATATGTTTTTTGGTCTATTAATGCATATAGAGGCAAAATATTATTCATTAAATAATATGATTGAATAACTACATTTAATTTGGGTAGATCAAGTTGGTGCTTTACATACTAAATATAAGTAAATCTAAATTGCATAATAATGTACTTTATTGACTATAAAATATAAGTACGTAATTTGCATAATAATATATTCTCAATCAATCATAAAAAAATTAAAAACTTCTAATATTAAATGAAACAAAATTATGTTAAAGGCATTTATTAAAATTTCACATTAATATACTATTTTATTATATATCCAAAAATAAATTTAAATATACATGTCGTGCATGGCACGACGGGTACAACTAGTACATCCTATTACGTATAAATACATATTAATAATCACATGGTTTACCCGTTAGGATGTTAAGCCAACTTAGCCAAGCCTAGGGATGTCAATGGGGCGGGTTCGGGTCGGGGGATACCCTCCCCGTCCCCATACCCATCTAAAAATTTACTCCCCATATCCATCCCCATACCCATCGGGTAATAAAATTTGTACCCATGTTTATACCCGTCGGGTCCCCGTCCCCATCGGGTATTCGCCATACTCATTTAACTTTCCCCATTTAAATCCTCATAGGTTTCTCGCATAATTTGTACATAACTTTTGATTTAAAATCATATAAATTCTACACCAATTCACGATCTAACTTATATAACCTATAACAAAACTTCCAACAACACATACAACAAAATAATATTTTAAATTAACTAGTTATATTGGATCAAAGAAAAAATAAACTAGTTATATGTGATAATTAACTAATAAAATATAGACAAAATAACATTAATTGTCAATCAAATAAGAAAAAAATAACTAATAAAAATAGTCAAATTACCAATAAATAAAAAGAAACTACTAAATAAAACAAAATAGACAAACTACAAACAAAATTCTCATCGCGGCCCCCGGGGAATTCCCCACAGGGCCTCCTGGCGGGGATTCCCCACGGGGCCCCCTGTTGGGGTCGGGTCGGGTCGGGGAATGGGGCAGGAACATCTATCCCCATACCCGTACCCATACCCATGCGGGTATCTATTTCGCCCCCCATTTCATCCCCATCCCCACTAGAATCCCCCCGTCCCCATCCCCATGATGGGGATTCTCCACGGGGAATGGGGAATCCCCGCCCCATTGACATCCCTAGCCAAGCCATTGTACGTATGAATGCCATATCAACCATTGTAATTATCAGTGTAGTCGTAGGCGTCGATGCCAAGCCAGGTTCTTATTACGTAGAATTTTTTTTATATAGTATGAATAGATATTGTTGATAAAGTAGTTAATTAAAAGACTTTAAAAATTATTTTTGTCAAATATACGGTGGAGTCAGAATCAACATGGTGGCTCAAAAACGATCGACTTTTATAACATATATATATTGATTGATTGCTTGATTGATATTGATTGATTGATTTTATGCGGATAAAATTTTATGTATTACATTTTTTTGTTTGTTACATATATTTGTGTAGAGAAGTTTTTGCTGGTAGTTTTACATAAATGGTCTCAAATTGGGCCATCGATTCCATCATTACACAGCCTATTTCATGAAGCGGCCCAATTGTAGCAGCTCTCTCTACAGTCTACACCTTCAAAATTGAGACGATTTAGACCCTAGTTTTGCTTCCCTAATCGCCCCTCCATTCTCACAACCGTCGTTGCAGCCAATTTTTCTTTCCGAGGTAATAATTGTTATCCAAATTCGTCATGCTCTTATCAATTATCATAATCAAAATCCATGTTCTTATTAATTATCATAATGAAAATCCGTATTGTTCTTATTAATCAATTTGATCTGTCTAGATCTGCGTTGTAATTCGGAGTCAGATCATATTGCCCCTTTGTGATTTTCTCTCGTATCAATTGCCTGATTGAAAACAATTCATGTTGCAGATCATAAAGTTAGGTGCTTCAATGGTAAAGATTAATTAAGTCTAACATAAGATTAAATTAAACCATCTTATCGTATCTAAGGGTAGAAATATCTCTAAAAATTAAATTAAACGTAAGCTAAAACTATATTATGGGGCAATTTCCGTTCCTTTTCTTCCCCAATAGCCTCGAAGGCCGACACCTCTCTAAAGAATTGTCGATCGTGTGCGTCGCCGTTGATCTTGTCTTCCCCCATTGTCGCCGCCTGTAGACAGTATGCAGTTTAGAGTGAGTGAGTTTCGGGTATTGGTTGGGGTCTTATTTTAAGTTAATACTCTGTATCTTATTATCCAGGAACCTGTAATTAGTTTGTTCTTGCCGATCATAAAGTTATGTGATCCGTTTTGTCTTATAAAATATGATAAATATTTAATTTTGGGATGGAATTGATTGATGTAGAATTTTGTCCCACATCGCTATAGGAACATGTTACGCTATTGGCTTTAAAAATTCCCAATATATTGCCTGATTATGTATTCCTTAGGAATAGAAGCTCCACAGGATCCTCTATCACGTATGTGCAATTGATGGCGACAAATTTACAACCCGTCCTCAGCGATCAAGTGACTCTGTAAGGGCGGTTACTTGCCATTTAATTAGAAAGGATCAGGACCAGTTGCTGATTATTTGAGCATAATTTTATTTAATGTTCAGGCCGGATGACTTACTTGCAGACGATGTTAGGGTGATCTATGACAGAAAGGGGAACCCCATTAGAGTGATGGACTTTGATGACCCTGACGACGAGAGACTGGAGGATGCTAAGGCTGCTGTACGCTACCAAGCTCTTGCTCTGGCACACTACAATGACAAACATGTCGGTGATCAACTCTTTGTATTAAATTAATTGAACAGTCTACTACAAAGTTTATCTTGTGCTGAGATTGAGTGTCAGTTTCTGGATTGATTTGCAGCAAACTGACTACAAGTTTGTCTGGGTCACATGTCAAGAGGCCATTCATGGGGAATCCATCTTGATTCATTTTGGTTTCATTGCTGAGGAGGAGGGTGAGTCTCCTAAGCAATTCTGTGCTAACCTGCAAGCACCGGGATGGAATGAGGGGAAGGAGGTTGTCACTTCCTGCTGTATTGTAGATAGTGAGAACTCATAGATAATATGTTCTTATCGATATGAATGAGTAATGTTATTCTTATGCCACTTTTCAACTTCTAAACAGTAAATTGTTTGTATTCTTTCTACAGGTCCGAACATCTGTGAGCATTGTTACTGTGGTTCTACGTCTGTGTATAAAGACTCTTCGGATGAGGACAGCGAGTCCAAGTGTGTGCTTTGTTTTCTTGCCAGTTTTTGTTTCAAGCTGTTACTTCATTTGGTGAGTGACTATGTAACATGATATAATATATGCTTAATTTTTGTTTTGTTAGGGAAGCTGTTCCATCTCAGGCTGAAAACGATCTCCTGTATTTGATTTTGAGTACCGACTGTGCTGCTAGAACAAGAAAGTAAGTATGCATGTGTTTTCTTTCCTTGTCCGGTTTTGTTTATGGTGGTTAAAAAATTTGATGCATGGCAAGGCAATGTATATAACATATGCTTAATTTGTGTATTTAGGAAAGTTGTTCTGCCTGTCTCTGAGTATTCTCATTTATTGGCTGATGGAGTGACCTTAAGTGACAAGGCCAAGCTGAGGCTTCATAATGTAGTGCCTGCATTGGCTTATTACAACAAGAAGCAGGTAGGTATATCCATCACATATGTAGGTTGGTATAAATTAGATCCTAATCAGCCATCATTATTATTATTATTATCAGAAACTTGTTCAAGGGTCGTTTTTAATTAATTCATGCCTGGTATTTAATTTATTGCAGCACACAGACTATAAGCTTGTGGATGCATTGCCAAACTGTTACTCAATTGAAAGCAGCTACGGGATGCTGTGTCATTTGAACTTCATAGCAAGGCAAAATCAAGTTGGTGCTTCCAACAAGCTCTTCTTCGCTGAAATTCACAAGAATCGCAAGGGTGACTGGGTTGTTACTGCTTGTTGTATCGTACACGGTAAAACCACAGCTGGGTGTCATGCTTGTGAATGGCGCCGTCAGGGGAAGAGGGTCGTTCATCCTATTCGCGGATATCGCTTTGGGCTTTACCCCAGACGATTTGGCAGTGCTCGTGCTCGCAGCTAGAGTTGCGTTGCTCATCTGGCTTTGGTCCATGTTTACTTAACACCTTTACTTTGGTTGTAAGTTATTTCCAGCTAGTGTGCGACTTTCGAAACTGCACGTCACACAATCGCTAGTTGTGGCTGTCTTTCTTACCGGCATTGTATTTGTATGTTTTTTTTTTTCCTTCTGCTAACGTTTATTATTGTATTGTGAGCAACTGTCCAAATGAATGTTTATTACAATTGGATTGAAGAAGACATATTCAAAAATCCTATTCACACCCATTTTTGTGAAGAAAACTTCCATTTAAAAGAAAATTTTTAATTATAAAATCTTCGTTTGAAAGGAATCATGAGCAAAACGTATTCATTACTCATAGTATAGTCTAAACATGAATGAAAGCGTAGTAGGAATAGATTCAGGGCATTTGTTTGCTTTAAATACCGTCAAATGTAATAGTAAACTCAAAAAAGTGTAAAACAGATGACACAACACATGTTACATTGCACTTCATAAAGCATGGGCATCGACCCTACAATAGGAGTAACTTGTACACCACACATGTTACACTGCACTTCATAAAGCATGGGCATTGACCCTACAATAGGAGCAACTTGTACAATAACATAGAAAACTCCAACAGAAGTGCAATACAATTTTCACTCTTACTCCTTGATTCCTACAACGTGCACACGAAACTATATAAAGAGAACGCCCGCTTAGCTCAGAGGTTAGAGCATCGCATTTGTAATGCGATGGTCATCGGTTCGACTCCGATAGCCGGCTTTATTTCTATTTTTTCTTTTCTATGTTTTTTATAAGTAAAATGCTGCTCGATTCAGCCCAAACAAGTAAGGCATGAATCTCACACAATCTTCACAAGATCTTTCCATAAAAGAACTCGCAAAACATAATAAAATCATCTTCAGTATCTTCCTTGATCTCTTGATGTTTTTCCTTCTTTGTAACCTTGCTCTTGCCTTAAAAACACCTCTAGATATGCTGCACGCAATTGCCTTGAACAAAAACGCGCTATTTCCTTTCTTGCAAATTCGCACGCGTTTTGACCTGGAAACTAGTGTCGACGACTTCGTCGGCAACCTTCTCCGTTTTCTAACAAATTCCCCCTTTTTGATGGTGACAAACACCCATCTTTTTTGTGATCGATCTGGGGTCTTCATTAACCTGTTTAACATCTCAAAAAGCAATCCACAAAGGCAAGCAAAAATATTCCCCCTTAACTTTTCAAAAGTTCTCCCTAAGTTCGAAAATCTCATGACATTCAGCATATCCCCTCAGTTATACCTGCAACTCTCAACTATTTCCCCCTTTTGGCATCATCAAAAAGATTAAAAATCATAGAGAAATCAGTTAGGCAAATATAGTAGCTAAAAATAGATATGCATGCATCAACCAAATGTTAGCAATCATGCAAGCATGGCAATGTCAAAGCAAAACATCCAAACATAGAGTATTAAGTCTTACAACCCAATCGAACTTAAGAAAATAAAGTTTTCAGAGAGAGGAATAATGTGGTAGGGGTAGAAAGTAGGTAGGTGGCAGAAGTCATAAGGCAGCAGAGGTCGGTGACTAGCTCATGACATCCTTCATGGGGCTCATATCTTCAGCAATGGTTTCAACCATCTTGGTCAGTGCCTCTATCTTCTCCATTTGAATCAGATACTGCTTCTTCAAAAACTCTATATCAACCCTCATTGCTGCCACCTTTATCGGCGACGCATTGTCTTTTGCAGCTTCAACCTCAGATTCCTTAGTCTGCCACACTCCTTCTACTAGGGACCATCCCATCTTCCTCAGTGTCTCCTTGTTTAGCATCCTGTGTCCAAGGGTAACATACTCTTCAGTCTCAGGAAGGTGCTCATGGTTGATCCGAATGTCGTTGACAAGTCCTCCATAGGGCAGTGAATGACTTGTGCTCTCAACTGAATTCTTCATGTGGAGCATGATCAACCTGGACAAGCACACTTTTTCACCCCTAAAGATTCTATCCATCACCAAGATCTCTCGAATATATACACAATGCCTCTTTTGCTCACGGGGAAGGAGGTTGCTAATGAGGTAGGAGAACATCACCTTCTTCTCCACACCCATAGAGTTCACCAAGTAAGGACCAGTAGCAGGCCCTTCTCCAACAGGCTGCTTGAATCAACACCTTCTGGCCATGAACCCTTGTGGTAAGAAGCAAAACCTTCATGAGGGATTCCCAGCAAGTCAGCAACGTCCTGACTAGTAAAGAGATACTCCTCATCCCAATTGTACTTCCCAACATTCCTATTTCCATAATCCTCTATAGACAGAGTCTCATAAAACCTTTTCACATCCTCATTTATGACCTTTTCTTCCTCAACAGCCAGAGTCGTCCACCCTTGACTCTCTATCCACTTCTTTAACCTAAGGCAACTTAAATTCATCCAGAAAATTGTCATCCCAGAGCAAAACCTTGGTAAAGTCCCTTCCTTGAATTTTCTTATCAGGCTTCTTCTTCTTGCTAGAAGTGGCTCTACCCTTAATGGTGGTCGGGGACCTGGGTCGCTTTGCCCTAGATTTCTTCACTCTACCCTTAGACTCACTCTCATCAGGCTAGTCATAATTAGACACTACCTCTCCTGTCAACAACTTTTGTCTCCTAGTCACAGGTCTATGGTCTACAACATGTTTCTTCACCACCCTCTTGGCGGTGGGAGTTTCCTCTCCAAACAGCTCCTTTCTAACATCCTCTTTATCCTTAGAACGAATTTCTTTTTCAAAAGAAAGAGGTTCAGAGTCAGTACCTTCACTATCAGATGAAGCTAAACAACCCTTTTGCCTCTGAACTTAGTAGAGTCGACAACCTTCTCGACAACTTCAGTAATCTTTTCAAGGTCGACAACCTCCTCGACTTTTTGGTTGTCGTCTTCAACCTTCTCCTCTGTTTCACTTTTCTTCTACAAACGCATCCACCACCGTCTCAGTTGCTTCAAACTCCAAACCATCCACGGGTTCAACCTCCTCGATGATATCTTCCGTTTCTTTCTCTGCCTCAACCGCCGTCTCCTTTAACGGTTCCTCCTTCTTTGTCGAAGGATTCTCGGCCGAAATCGCCAGATCTGGGGCGATTTCCGGCGCAATCTCCACCGACACGGGCTCGGTTTCAGTTGGGGGTTCTTTTGGTGGGGATTGGGGCTTAGGTAGAGGGGATTCAGGGACAATGGGGTCGGGATTTTGAGTTTTGGAGCTTTCGGCCATGGCCGTTTCAGGTTGGGGTTTTGCGGTTAGGGTTTCGGCAACAAGGTTCTTCAGCCCTTCCTCTCCGAGTTGCGACACCAGGAGAGAGTGAAGTTGCTCGGGGGTGAGGTTTGGCAGGGGAGATTGGTTTGGGGAAGCCGTTTACACAAGGAGAAACCTTGGGAGCGGTAATGGCAATTTGGGAGATTTTGGGAAAAGAGAGAGTTTTAACCAGACAAGTGATGGATGGAAAGAAGAATACCCTTTTGGGTTCTTTTTTATTGAAGTACGATTTCTTCATTAAGGAAACTGCAGATCCACTCGAGTACATGATCCCATTAGAAGATCTTCCCTTTCCAAAAATTTCAAACTGAAATCCTGTCAAAATATTTTGCCCCAAAATTGCACATGCGCTTCTCGCACAGATTAGTCGTCAACCTTGTCGACTACCTCAATCTCAATCTTTCTGACCACAAACCTGAAATCTGCCAAGTCATCGACTTCAAACCTGTTTTCCTCTTCAATTCTGAGCAAATCAACAACCTTAATACACCATGACTTTTACCACATGAAGTAGCTTGGGGGTTGGGTTATACCGGGCGGTGTCAAGACAAACCAAGCATAGAAAATAATATTTTGTGGAAATTGTCGATCAAGTTGATAAGTCTCCGTTTAAATGACAAAAACAAGCAAATAGGCTCATAGAGACTCTCAAGCATGATAGGTTAGGGACAACTATAGAATCAACCATCATTTGGGCTTGAAATGAGGGTTAATGGGTCATCAAGTTGATTATTTTGGGCTCAAAGAAAAAGTTCAATTGAATATGCAATAATAATCACAACATGCAAGAGTCGCCGACATGCACACAAACAGGAGATATCATCGATTAAATGCACACACACCTCATTAGACTTATACTATATAAGCATGAAATTCTCAAAATGATAATCAGTCAGATTTCAACTAGTCATAAGAGGATAGCAAGTAAGGTAACAAGTTAATCAAGGGAGATCATACCTAGCTCCATGCGAAGTCGTTCAAAGGGTTCACGATTTAAAACCTTAGTGAAAATATCCGCCCTTTGTTCATCCGTCCTACAAAACTTCATGGACACCATGCCTTTCTCCATGCAATCTCTAAGAAAATGATGCCTTATCTCAATATGCTTTGTCTTTGAATGTTGCACCGGATTCTTCGAGATATTAATAGCACTTGTGTTGTCACAAAGTATGGGCACGGACCCATACTTAACACCATAATCTCTGAGTTGTTGCTTCATCCATAAGAGTTGTGAACAACATGTTGCGGCGGCGACATACTCGACTTCGGCCGTAGATAGAGCAACTGAATTCTATTTCTTAGATCCCCAAAGACTAAGCAAGAACCAAGAAATTGAGCCATCCCTGATGTACTCTTTCTATCAACACGATTCCCTGCAAAATCTGCATCGGTATAGCCGACAAGGTCGAAGTCGCTGACACGCGGATACCATAGACACAAGTGATCACTACCCTTGAGATAACGAATGTTCCTCTTCACAGCTTTCAAATGAGATTCCCTTGGATCGGCTTGAAATCTTGCGCAAAGGCACATAGCAAAGACAATATCCGGCCTACTAGCTGTAAGATATAAGATTGATCTAATCATACCTCGATACAAAGTAGCATTGACCTTTTGATCTTTTTCATCTTTTCCAAGTGAAGTGGTCGGCGACATGGGAGTATCAAAAGAGCGAGAGCTCTCAAGACCAAACTTTTTCACGCTCTCCCTGAGGTACTTTTGTTGATGAATCTTGGTACCTTCTTCAGTCTGCACGACCTGAAGTCCTACAAAGAACTTGAGTTCACCCACCATGCTCATTTAAAACTCACTCGACATGAGGTTGGCGAACTGCTTCACTAATTCAGGATCCGTTGAGACAAATATGATGTTGTCGACATAAACCTGAACCACCAGAGTGTGATTCCCTTTCCTCAACAAGAATAAGGTCTTGTCAATCTCTCCTCGAACATATCTATGTTGGATTAAGAACTGCGATAGCCTATCATACCACGCACGAGGAGCCTGCTTCAACCCATAAAACGCTTTGTCAAGCTTATAGACATGATCCGGGTTGGCGACATCTTCAAAACCTGGGGTTAGCATAGACTTCCTCCTTCAAGTACCCTTTGAGAAATGTGGTCTTGACATCCATTTGTTGCAATTTGAATCCATGAAAGGTGGAATAAGGAATCAACAACCTTATAGCCTCGAGACGAGCGACCGGGGCAAAGGTTTCATCATAATCAATTCCCTCTTGTTGATTGTATCATTTCACCACAAGCTAGGTGTAACACCCAGTCTTTCTGACAAGGCGTTACTCAGTAGTAGACCTCACGAGACACTACCAAGCTAATTTGACAATTGAACAATTGGATCTTGCAACGCGGGCACGGCGAGAGAACAAGAAACATCCAACTCGTACAAAAAAAAAATTTATAGTTTTACAACCCAAGATGTCATGAACCAATCCCAAGAACAACACCAAAACAGATACTAACCAGTACTCTACTAAGAAGAACTCATAATTTTAACCACACAACACATACTCGCTTAACGATATAACAAAAATGTCTCATTAAGATCTAGCAAAAGAAGCAACATCCCAAAACTATCTACTGTGACATGCTACTGCACTGCACCACCATTTCGTCGAGGCTTGGTCATGACAACCTGAATACCTGGAATAGTGAAAATAATTCCCCGAAGGGTCAGATCCTATCATATCAAGTCAGAGTCAATACGGCAACTACAAGACGTTTCAAAACATTTTTCTAAGGTCAGCAACCAAGTGTCCACAAACACACACATAACTCTAGTCCATTCCTAAATCCAGTTAGTCACAATCAGTTCCAAAATCCATAACTAGACAACTAAACCATTACTCACACGTTCACAAATTCACACATCCACACACACACACACACATCATCCTTACACACACATTCACAATTCCACTCATCCACACACACACACACACCGCAGCACAGCCAGTGCAGATAATGCAACTCTGCATCCACCGTCGCACTACCATCCACGCTTTACTCACCTAGCGTTTTGAGTGTCGGAAGCAGGCCCTCCCACTCCTTATCCTTTATTGTATTCTAACCCCTGGTCAAGCCTCCTCGGAAGCACTTGCCAAAAACACATATAACTTTTTGGTTTTGAAAGTGGTTTGTCCGCCCCACGATCCCATATCTAGACATCACTTCTCCACTGATTGTCTACACATACGGGTGTGTCGGTACAATACCCATAGAGAAATCCATTAATATTTGAAACTGTATTCAATGAAAACACTTTTTAAAACCGATTTTCACACATTATCACAAGCATAAACAGATTCCATAAAAGACGTTCGGGACTAATTCCCAAAACCAATCTCATAACTACCACGCAAATCCTAACAGGCTAGAACAGGACTGAGCTTTCGACTTACCTCGAGAATTAAGAATCCCTGGATTACTAGGAATTACTGAATACGAGTACGCGGAAATCCTGGATAAGATCAGTACGAAAATCAAGACTCGACGATTATACGAACTCGACTCAAATTAATTTAGATAACCCGAAATAAACCCGAATTAGCTATAAGTTCCTAATTAGCTACAAACCTCCTCACACTACCTTACTAGACGGTCAACTTTGACCATATCCTTATAACACCTCTACCCGGCCAAAACACTAAATTGCTGGCTTCCACTTCATTCACCTTTCCTCCACTAAAATGCTGCTTCTCTGGCCACAAAATCATTACTCACTTCTCTCTCCCATGCTTAATTAATTAATGCCTAATCACTTTGTAAATTTGTAGCTGACAAATCCAACCACCAACGACAACATGCATGGTCTCCCCATTTTCTAGCTATGCCCACGCATAACTCATCACCATCACCTTGCAAGCTAACCATCAAAGTTCTACATACTATAATTGTAATATACTCCCTCCGTCCCTTTTTGTTTGTCCAGTTTCCGTTTCCGTCGTTCCCTTTTGTTTGTCCTACTTTCATTCTTTCCATTTATATCTATACTTTTCTTACTATTTTACCCCCACTCAATATCATATTTTACCAACTTTATCAACCTCTATCATCTACTTTATCACTTTTCAACTTTTTACCCTTATTAAATTATATAACTACCTTCATCTTATCTAACTTTTTACCCATATTTTCCAACCATCACATCTACTTTATATCTTTTCAACTTCTTACCTCACTAAATTACAAAACAACCAATATTCAATCTTATCTTTTACCCATATAATTCAACTTTCACATTTATCCATACAACTTTACACATTTTATTAATAACTGTGAAAACCGTCCTTTTGGACAAACAAAAAGGGACGGAGGGAGTATATAGGTAGGTTATATAGTGAACAACAACCTTTTATAGAGAACAAGTAAACAAATCTCATCCGTATAATGGATGGCTTGATGAGTGTCTTCAATATTCATTAATAAGAAAATAGAAATAAAAAACCAAAATTAGAGAGATTCTCTCCCATGATTTTGTAACCACCCAAATCACAATTCATCCTCATCAAAACATACATAAACGAAATTGCAACCACCAAAATCGCAGCATTTCCGCCATTGCAGGCGTCCTCCATCGCAGCATTTCCACCATTACAGACCACCACGTCGCCATTGCAGACGTCCTCCATCGCAGATTTCCGCCATCGCAGATTTCCGCCATTATAGACCACCACGTCGCAATTGCAGACGTCCTCCATCGCAGATTTCCGCCATTGCAGACGTCCTTCTCACTATAGAATTTCGCCACCACAAGTATATACGCCATCGCAGATTTCCGCCATCGCAGATTACCTTCTCGCCACCACAGGTATATACGCCATCGCAGATTACCTTCTCATATTAAGTTGTATATGTGTATAATACACATGTATATATCGACTAAAGAATGTATATACCAATTTATTTGTGGATATATTGTGTTTGTGACCTCTTTATTCATATAGAGTTGTATATACGTATGGGTACTCATGTATATACCGACCTATAGAATGTATATACCAAATTTGTTGTGGATACATTGTGTTTGTGACCTATTTACAAAGTTGTATATACGTACAGTACTCATGTATATGACTACATTATGAGTGTATATAAACAAGATTTTGTGGCTGGATTGTTTATACGACCTATTTCTACCGATCGAGATGTATATATGTACATCAATGTTGTATATGCCAACTTAAGGAACGTACGTACAAAATTTGTCGTGGTTGTATTGTGTATGTGACCTATTCATACAAATCAATATGTATATACATACGTAATTGACGTCCATATACCCCGTATGTATGTCTATATACAATTACGATAACCATATATACAGAAGCGGACGAAGGGAGATGAAGGGAGAAGCGGAAATTAGGGTAGAAATCGGGTTAATAGGATAGAAAAAGGCTGCAAAAATATGGGTTAATAGGATAGGAAAAAAAATAAGATAAAATAAAAAAAAAGGGAAGATTTTCACCATATCCTAATATGATTTTGAATTTTCCTTAAAAAATGAAAATATCAGCAGCTACAGTAAAGGAGGGTGATTTTAATTTTGAATTTGGGTATCTAATCTCAGCCATCCATTTGTTTACAATCCAAAGGCCCACAATTATTCACTTGTTCTTTAATACTTATGTGTTCACTATTGAACTTTAATCTATATATATATCTTAATTTTACTTTTCCCTCTTTAAAAGTCTTCACTTCTCGCCCTCATCAACCTTACGTGGCCGACCGGCTCCTTCCGCCCGACTCTCACCAACGAGCACCAACACTCCCCTCTCTCACAAGTGGCTCGTCGGTGACTCCTCTCTCTTACGCTGACTCCACTCGACTTCCCGACAATAGCTCGACTTCGACAACCTCGAGACGCGCACGAATAGAAACTTAAGGCGATGTCGATGTACTTACCGGCGAGAGGATCGAACGATCGGCGACGGTACGCAACACAAGGTCGGGACGGCTCTTCTCGGCACCTCTGTAGCACGGCGGCGACGAAGAACGGCTCTGGGGAAACTCGGGTTGACGACACATGGGACGAGCGCGGCAACGACGTCGGGACGGGAAGGCAAACCGGGGCGACTAGACCTTTTACAAGAAGGTGATCCACGGACAACGATCGATACCAGTCCGGCTGAACGACGGCGACGCATAGACGGGAGTGACACAGGCGGTTGTTCGGCAATGAAGAAATGGTGTTCTGGCTTGGAGGTCAAAGCACGAAGAAGGCGGCTAGCTGATCAACGCTGATACGCTATGGTAGTAGCGTACCGCTTGAAGTAACGAACAAGTAACCGGAAAGGGGAGAAGGGGGCTCGAGGCCCTAGGAGTCGAGAGTGACGAGAGAGAATTAGGGCAGAAGAGTTCTTTCTATTCGATAAAACTCAAGCAGGCTCATACAAGGAGTATTTAAGCCCTGCCCTACGGGTTCAAGAAAATTACGACCCATGGAAAAGAACCCGCAAGAAAACCTAGGAAGGGAGTAACTCCAGTACAAAAATACATCCAAAAACAATTAACAAAAATCCAACTAAAATAAATAACTAAAGACCATTAAAATTAGTCTTGGTAACGCAACGGGATCCGCTTCACCCGAGCTGGACGGATCCGTCTCTCAGGATTGACCCTCAGGGGGGTCGTGCTCGACCCAGGTCGGGTCGGTCCTGAGAGCCCTTCTTCGGCTGAGCTCGTGCTCGACCCTCCGGTGGTCGATCCTGACGACCTTTGCTACTGTTGTACCGTAATTCGGCTTGTCTTCAAGCCATAAATCGGGATGAGACTCATGTAGGACGTCCACCGGCTCCCAAGTAGCATCATCTGCAGACCCATCGTCCCATATTGTTCCACGCCGCGGTTCCGGACCTCTTTCTGGCCGTCCGTCTGTGGGTGTGGCTCGGCTAAAGTCGTCGTGCCAAAATCAAAGATAAATAACCCAAACTAACAAACAAGTATAGCATGCAAGTAAGGGGTCGAACCCAAGAGAACTATGGCTTTTAGTATTAATATAATTACCATCCAAAGATAGGGGGATTTAGGAGAAATATCTAAACTAATCTAAACTAAGAAAACAAAGAACAAACAAATAAACAAATAGATATGAAACAGGTTAATTCAAAAGATCCACTCATGAAATAATCACTCGCTCATAGATTCATCCATTGACTTCATTCACACCTATGGTTAATTCCTATCCTGATCATTAACAATCGCAAGTCCACGGTCCAAGCAATTCTATAACCCTAGGCAAGGACGCTTAAACCTAGAATTAGCATAGAGAACAAGGATATGTAGGATATAATATCAAACAATCAAGCTACGAGTCAATTGCATGATAAAACAATCAATTCTCTACTTAATCCTAGTTGCATAGACAACAGGTTTAGGTTAAGTTGTTTTCACAGATTAGTTTTGTCCACGGTCCAAACCTAATCAAACAGTAGAACATCAATCAATTCAATAGGTTAGCTACTCCTAGAGAAACAATAAACATTCATGATATGAAGCACAAGAGAATCAATATCAACCAAAGGATAGAAATCAATTACCAAAATCTCACGAGTTCATACATCAGAGCTTCTAAATTGAACAAACCCAAGGAGACTAGCTCTCCAAAATACAAAAGAAACAAAGATTTAATTGAACCTAAACTAAGATATGAAATTGGATTAATGGATTAAAACCTAAGGAGGCTCCTCTACCTAGGGAACAGGCTCCCCTAATCTAATCTACTATAATACAGTATAAAGCAGAACCTATGTCTTTGTTAAAAATTGAGCCACCTCATCACTGTTAAATAAAATAATGTTTTTATTTTAGACATTATTAACAAAATAAAAGTATTAACCAAAAATTAATAAAATTGTGTACTAAAATGGATCACATATCAAAATGGAAAATTATATTAGCTAGAATCTCTATGCATATTTTTCAACCATCTTATATAATTTATATTTTTTAGATCTTATCCAATAAATATCACATGGCACGGGTCAATATTTGATAACGCGTACATGGTACGGGTCTTCAACTAGTTAGGAAAGGAGAAAAGATAGAAAAAGGAAAGAGAAAAGATAAGAAGAAGAAAAGAAGATAGATCTTCGGCCCGCTTCGGATCCGGCATCACCGCGGTCACGTCGTCTCCACCGCGCTCGCTCTTTCACGACAGAAAAGAATAGGTCAGTCTCGGCAGCCACCGCGGCCGCGCTTCTATCACCGCGGTCGCGGAATTCGGACAAAACCTCTGGCGTCACTTCGGAGGCTGTTTTGACCATCTTCAGCTTGGAATCTGACTTCGGTTTAAACATATGAATTGAAGCCCTTCGAGTTAACTTTCCAATGGCACCAGTATCAGGTCAATCCGACCTCTGTAGCTCAAGATATGGCTTTCGCAAGAAAGTGGTGTCGCGCAGACAACTCAGAATGCCTTAAAACTCTTGATTCTTGCATCCTTGTGTCTTTGGCCTAGATATTACAATTACGCACAACTCTAACCTAAACACACTCAATATAGCCCTAACATACAAGAGTTAAACCATACAAAATAGCCCGAATCAAATTCCCCCATACTTAGATCTTGCTCGTCCTCGAGTAAGCTCAAAGAAAATCTAACAAATCAGCACATCTAAGATCTCAGGAAATACAAGGGAAACAAAAACACTCAACTCACAACCCGAACCCAAAAATATAGAGAAATCATGAGCATAAAACAATGAAGCTTAAACACACACCTTACAACAAGATATAGCACTCAAGCTCTAAAAAGTGTAGAGCAACCTAAGATCTACCCAAATCTAACATGAAAGCCCCAAAGTCCCCAAGCAAGAATGATCCTAAAACACTCGAATTTTTCCGCTCAATTCTACTTAGGCGCCCTTTCGGGTTTTCACCTAACCGCTCTTTTCATTTTTCAAATAGGTGTGCTCACCAATACTCACAACTCCCATGAACCTCATATTACCCCAGCCTAATGCTGGTCCGGGTTACCTGCTTATTACCTGAGCCGCCCTTTCGGGTTTTCGACTCATCCCAGGATTTAAATGCCTTTTTTCAATTTTTTATGGCTCTTTCTATTTTTTTCTTTTTCTTTCTTTCTTTATTATGCAAAAAGGTATGGTGCAAGTGCTCCATGAAAAGAAGAAAATCACAAATCTGAAGCAAATTTCTAACTAAGCTAACTAGGATAAGCGAATGCGAGTACTCCCTCCCCCATACTTAAATCCTTCATTGTCCTCAATGAAGCAAAAAGAAAGGATAGGAGCAAGGAGAAAGGAAATCAGAAGACTCACAAACGATGAAGAGAGGTGGAATGGAAGAACTCTTCAAAGGTGGTAGAAGAATGGAACTTCGTAATCCAAATCTGTTGGCGAACCGCGGCCGGCGCGGCACCAGGGGCGCGGGCGCGAATCATGGCAGAGAGCGAAGTCATCGCCGGGTGGACCACCGCGGTCGCGGCTGATGGGACGCGGGCGCGGTAGTTGTGCAGGGACGAGTTCTTGACCTCGTCTCGAACAATGTGATGTGCAAACAACCTTCGTATCTTGGCTCGTCTCTTGAAAGATGGGCAAATACTTTAACTTGAACCGTGGAGAGGAGAACTCTCGGGAAAACAAAGCTCCCCCATACTTAGGCTTTTACACATAGCCAAAAGAATAGAATTACAAAGGTGGATGGAACGAAAAATATAGAAGGGTGGAAAAGATAGAAGATGGATTAGAATGGATATAGATGGATGAAAGATATAGAGATAGGATGGGACCAATAAGTCCTTTTTTTTTTTCTTTTTTCTTTTTTTTCTCCTGACTTTTTTTTTCGAGACTCATTGCATGATAACCACGGTCGCGGTACTACCTGTACGTCGAGATGGGTTCTGGTGCTTCACCGCGGCCGCGGTATGGTTGCCGCGAGCGCGGTTTTGCACCAGATGGTCCTTTCGGACCTAGTACCTGCACGTTAGCCCGAAAACGAAAATAAACCTAAGCTAAGAATGGAAAAACAATCTATTTAATCCTTGGATTGCCTCCCAAGCAGCGCCTTTGTTTAACGTCGATGGCTCGACGTCTTCATGATCGGACATCGTCAATGCCCTGAGCATCAAATCAAAGTCCTGCACAGCTATCTTACAACAAGACACATAGCATGTTGACAAATTATCAAGAAATAAGAAATAGTTCAAACTCCTTTTTAACCTATCAAATATGCTTGAGCAATTAGGGTGAGTGAAACCAATTAGGTGATTTTTCAAAATATTTATCAAAGCATGCAAATCTCCTATTTGAGGTATCACTTTCATCAAATAAAAAGTACGATAAGTCATCAACTACCCTATCATGCTCAAAGATTGAATCCTTAACAAAAGATTGACATGCAAGAACAAAGCAAGGATCAAAGGAGAGGGAAGAAGTAGAGTAAAGGATATAGGGATCGTCAAGGCTGACCTCAGGAATCTCCATGGAGGGAGATACGAAAGTTTCTAACGGTGAAGAAGAAATTTCCACAACATCATCTGGCTCCTTCGACGAGTTATCAGGCTCGTCGTTGTCACTCCAGGGGTCACCATACTGAAGGAAATACTCCTCTTCTGTCATCACATATCGTTCCTCCTTAGGTTCAGGCTTGGAAGCTTGATCTATCAATATCGGGGGCGAAACCTCCAATGCAATATCCCGAACCTCCTCTTGCTCCAAACCATCCAAGAATTCACTAAAAATCGTCCAATCCTCTTCCTCTGTGGTTCCGTCATCTTGATTGGACTCTTCCTGCCTCATGAAAGTGAGCTTGGGAAGCCCCTTGGGCATTGAGACAGGATAGTCGAGCTTTACAACCGGACCCGGAACATCGTCGGTGAAGACAGGATCGCCATTGAGAACTGGTGGACCGACCTCCTCGGGGGCCGCGGGCGCGGTTTGTGGGCCGCGGTCGCGGTTCTCCTCCAGGTGGGAATCCTCCGTTTCTGCATCGGAACCGCGGGCGCGGTTGTCATCCCGCGGTCGCGGTTCTTGCTCAGAAAGCTTTTTGGCGTTCACTTCGTCCCGTTTTTGCAACCAACTCTCCATGTCGCAGAAAATATCCCACTGTTCCTGAGGCCATATGTACTCAAATCTTTTGTCAGTCCAGCGGTTAAACTCAATCAAAGCCTCCAACGTCATTCCACGATAGATTTCCTGGCAAAGTTCCCGCAGACAAACGTAAACTCCACGAGCAATCAGGCCATGTGTCTCATCTCGAACTCTTTTGAAATATTCATAGAATGGTTCACCCAAAAACGTCTCAAACTCATAGAAAGGCATCAAAATATACAAGTGTGGACCGTAAAATAGGTCCACACAAAGCCAATAAAAATATTAATACTAGAAAGAAACCAAAGTTTCCCGGCAACGGCGCCAAAATTTGATTCGGCTAAAGTCGTCGTGCCAAGATCAAAGATAAATAACCCAAACTAACAAACAAGTATAGCATGCAAGTAAGGGGTCGAACCCAAGAGAACTATGGCTTCTAGTATTAATATAATTACCAACCAAAGATAGGGGGATTTAGGAGAGATATCTAAACTAATCTAAACTAAGAAAACAAAGAACAAACAAATAAACAAATAGATATGAAACAGGTTAATTCAAACGATCCACTCATGAAATAGCCACTCGCTCATAGATTCATCCATTGACTTCATTCACACCTATGGTTAATTCCTATCCTGATCATTAACAATCGCAAGTCCACGGTCCAAGCAATTCTATAACCCTAGGCAAGGACGCTTAAACCTAGAATTAGCATAGAGAACAAGGATATGTAGGATATAATATCAAACAATCAAGCTACGAGTCAATTGCATGATAAAACAATCAATTCTCTACTTAATCCTAGTTGCATAGACAACAGGTCTAGGTTAAGTTGTTTTCACAGATTAGTTTTGTCCACGGTCCAAACCTAATCAAACAGTAGAACATCAATCAATTCAATAGGTTAGCTACTCCTAGAGAAACAATAAACATTCATGATATGAAGCACAAGAGAATCAATATCAACCAAAGGATAGAAATCAATTACCAAAATCTCACGAGTTCATACATCAGAGCTTCTAAATTGAACAAACCCAAGGAGATTAGCTCTCCAAAATACAAAAGAAACAAAGATTTAATTGAACCTAAACTAAGATATGAAATTGGATTAATGGATTAAAACCTAAGGAGGCTCCTCCTTATATAGACCCAGGGAACAGACTCTCCTAATCTAATTAGGAAAGGAGAAAAGATAGAAAAGGAAAGAGAAAAGATAAGAAGAAGAAAAGAAGATAGATCTTCTGTAACACCCCGATTTCACAAGTATAAGGGTATTACCGCCAACGACCTCGGATTCCACGGTCCGAAGCCGTTTAAGGCTTGAGTATCATAACACGAGAATAATAAAACCAAATCTTATTTTTATAACAAAAGTTGGATTCGGTTACAAAGGCTCTTACATCCTTAGTTGTTTGACAATACAAAAGTAAAGAGTTGCAGCGGAAAAGATAAGTCTCGTAGAGAGACGAAAGCATGTGGGAACCATAACGTATGGTCAAAACAAAAGACGTTTTAAAGACTTCTTCCTTCCTTCCTTCTTGTCTTCCTTCCTTCCTGCAGATCTTGATGACTCCGGCTTCCTTCTGAACAGCCTTTCCTTTCCTATCTGATATCCCCATAAAGGCAAGGAATACCAGCCAACAATGTTGGGAAAGAAAGAAGGGATGTTAGTCTAACGCGAGACTAAGCAAGTGGTAGAATAAAGTTCGGTTCTCAGAAAGGTTTAGACATGAGGGCATCATAGACTAACGGAAAACCGACTGATGCCCAATAGTCAAAGGTTCTTTATAGTGGAACGCATAAGGCTCTTTCAGCGAGAGGTTTAAGTGTTTGGCACGGTGTACAAAGGGTAACGAGAGAAGATAAAACTTCCTCGGGAATAGGACGTTATTAGGAGATAACGCCTAAGAAAGAAATGTGTTTATAGATTTGTTAGGAACTTTAATCATTCAAGAGTTTGAAAAGCATCCAACATAAATCAAATCGTATCAACCTCATCACAACTCGAAGATGCCGATAGGGAGGTGGCCACAAGGACGCTTAAACACCTGAACCCATCTTGCCATTTTATAGGCGTTTTAACAACTCGAGTCATGCATTCAGATTGGATAGGCGATTGTCAATAATGTGGACCCGAAGTGATTTTCCAAGTTGTACTAATCACCCCGCGTTCATTGATTATTATGCACGAAGCACTAATCTTTCATTAGTTATAAATCAATGCACTTTACTTAGTGACTTTTAGAGATAGGCAAGCCCTAATGAGGGACGAACCAAAGTGAGGAACCTAATCCTCAACACTTTGCAAGAGTGTTCACCTCTCTATTCGGAGAGAGGTAGAGTCATGACCCAGTATCAGGAGCCGATAACGAAATATACCTCCTAATACGTTATAAAGAGACAGCGGATCACTAAACCGGCAGTCCCTAACTTAAGCTAATCCAGAGCAAAGTCTCGAAAAGAGACTTGAAACAATCAAAGGCCACACATCATCGGAGTCCTAAGTCCAAGTCTAATATTCGATAATAATAATAATAATAAATAATAACAATGGTCATTATTTCTAAGCATAATAATCCTAATCAAATTATTAGCAAACAAGTTTGTTCCCAACGATTATTTTGATAACGGAAAGCAATTTCACAATTATCGAGTAAGGAAACGAAAAACCATCCACTTGCCTTAAGAGGTTCTTAAAAACGTTAATCGAGGCGTGAAGTCGAGGCTAGCAAGGCCCTAGACAAGGCCTAAGGCAAGGCAAAACACAAGGCACGAGCGAGGAACGGCCCGGGCAACGGCTTAGGACGACGCTCGGACACTAAGTGCAAGATATGCACTGGCGGCGGTCGCTGCCTGCTTGGCGGCGGGCGCTGCCCCTGGCGGCGGTCGCTGCCCCTGTTGGCGGCGGTCGCTGCCTCCTGCAGTGACGACGGCGCAACTTTGCAAGCTTCCTCCGATCGATTCCGGCCACCTTTCGACGAGCTTTTGCCAACAGTAGCAAGAAGAACACTTCTACTTTGTAATGGAAGAGGTTTCAGAGGGAGAGAGGAGAGATTTGTGTGTGGAATTGCCTCCAACTTCCACCCCTATTTATAGTGTTCAACTCCCTAATAATCCAAGAAGAGTTGACAAAAACGCCTAACAATCCAAAAGGGGTTGACAAATGCATAGTTGACATTGCCAAAAAGGTGTTAGGATTGATCTCCAAGCAATACCATAACAACCATCCAAAACCACGGCGCCCACAATATAAGTGTTCGTCGAGCCACTTGCGTCTGCAGCAAAGCGGCGGTCGCTGCCATTTTGGCGGCGGTCGCTGCCTTCTGGGGACTGGGCAACGTCATGGTAAAATTGGCATAACTTTTTGGATACTTATCGGAATTGCCTCAAATTTTGAGGGATAAAACTAGACTCCTTTATCTACCATTAGGTTTTGGAATTACTCGATTCCGAGCTCTAATGAAGGTTTTATGAATTTTTGAATTTAAGGTATCCGTTTAGCGTTATCCAACGCTATTCGGTTAATCGGGTGACCATTGCCCTTTCTCTTGTCGTTCCAAAGACAAAATTGAGTCATAAAACTAAGGAGAATTTCATAATCCATTTTATAAAATTTGCGGATATTACATCTTCGGCCCGCTTCGGATCCGGCATCACCGCGGTCGTCTCCACCGCGCCCGCGCTTTCACGATAGAAAAGAATAGGTCGGTCTCGGAAGCCACCGCGGTCGCGGAATTCGGACAGAACCTCTAGCGTCACTTCGGAGGCTGTTTTGACCATCTTCGGCTTGGAATCTGACTTCGGTGTAAACATATGAATTGAAGCCCTTTGAGTTAGCTTTCCAATGGCACCAGTATCAGGTCAATCCGACCTCTGTAGCTCAAGATATGGCTTTCGCAAGAACGTGGTGTCGCGCAGACAGCTCAGAATGCCTTAAAACTCTTGATTCTTGCATCCTTGTGTCTTTGACCTAGATATTACAATTACGCACAACTCTAACCTAAACACACTCAATATAGCCCTAACATACAAGAGTTAAACCATACAAAATAGCCCGAATCAGGGTGGTAGGCCGTGCTGTGGCGGACGGTCGTACCACTCAGGCGGTGTAACTCTTTCCAGAAGGTGTGTTGACGGGTAAAATTTCACGAATATATGCAATTCATGATTTTATATGAAATTGTGGAAGCTAACCAAAATAATAAAATTGGTTAGTTTATCTTAGATTAAATACAAATATCTCTTTCTAAATTAAAATTGGATTTGATGTCATATATTTAATTAGGCCCAAATTGAAATTGGTTTGATGGATCAAGATAAGCCCAAATAGCAATAAAAAAGACTAATTAACTTAATTAAAATATGGGTTGGTGGTTAATAGCGGTTAATGGGATAACCTTCAATCCAATTCTCTATATAATGAGACAAAAATTGCACAAAAAAACCTCTTTTGGGGGGATGGTAGTCAAAACACAAAAAAATAAACTAAGGTGAGAGATCAAAATTGCACAAACAATTGGATAGGCAATGAACCTATTTTTGTGCACTCTCTCCCCCTCCAAATTAAATACTCCCTCCGTCCCATAATATAAGGTCCGTATTCCTTATTTGGCGTCCCAAAAAGATCTACCCATTTCTAAAACTTTCCTTATATATGCTTTCCCTTTCTCTCAATTTTACCCTCACTTATTAACCTAAATTCCCAAAATACCCTCACCTAATATATCCCCACCCCACCCCACCCCAACCCTAATCCTACCTATTCTGCCGCCCCCCACTCTCAATTCACTCTTCCCATCTCCCTCATTTCTCCCATTCCACTCTTCCCATCTCTCTCATTTCACCCATTTCAATCTCTGCCTCTCAATCTCCCTCCCAACCCCCTCTCAATCTCCCTCCCAACTCCCTCGAGCTCTCTCTCAATCTCTTCCCCTCTCTTTCCCTATGAGTTTGTGACTGCGAAGTGCTCACTTTGCTTCTCACCATGAGTACGAACTCGACAGGATCTTTGGATCCGGATGTGATTTTCGCCGATGGCTCCTCCGAAGAGCTGTCTGGATCGGACCCCGACGCCTTCTACTGTCCCGAGGGGAGCGATTGTGTTTGGGCTCCAAACTGTGAGAGGAAGCATTGCCACACCACTTCGCCGGAATCCGTGGAAACGCTGCAAGGAGATCCATGGGATGAGGGTTGTGACGACGGCGCTGTTGAGAAACCAAGCAAAAAAGCCAAAAAAATATCCGATGAAGAGGCTGTTCATCCTGCCCCCTCCGATTCAGATGCTTGAATCGCTCGATGAGTATACTGCCCCCTTTATTTTGCCTTAATTCGCTTGCATGTGCTTTATGTGTTGTGGATCTGAGTTAATTGTGTCACTTGTGCTTGCATGTGGTTTATTTGTTGTGGATCTGGCCTAATTGTGCTCAGATGTGCTCCTATGTGTGTTAAACTCCTTGTTTGTAATCTGGAATATGCGTGTTTAGCAGTGAACTGATCATAATCTGCCTCTATGGGGTTAACTCCTTGTTTATGCCTCTCTGTGTTCAGATGTGCGCCTATGTGTGTGTTAAAATCCTTGTTTGTAACCTGGAATATGAATGTGTAAATGCCTCTCAGTGTTTATATGATTTGATGTGGTACACTGTGTAAATGTGTGTAAATGCCCCTTTGTGTTTTTGAATTGAGTTGTGTGAATTGCATATATGAGAGCTGTGTGTGAAAGCTATCCATTTGTGTTATCTTTTCATGAATTATGCTATAGTTTGGTCAATTGCATGATTGCTGAATTTCTGAAGGTGACTTCTTTTTCTAAAACTGAGCCATTGCTTGCTTGAATTCTGAAGTTGTATTTACATCTCTGAATGGCATATATGAAATCATGAACTTGAATTTGCTTCATTCTAAATTTATTCACAATATGAAAGCCTGTTTTAAATCTGATTTCTTGATTTCTGAATTTGTGCTTCTCAATTGCATATTTACATGTATTTGCATGATTACTTCCCTGCATTATTTCTGAATTCATTTTATGACTTGCTTTTGAATATGATTCCTGACCTAAATGATTCCTGCATGAATTTTTGTTAATGGAAATGTATTTGATTGATTGCATGCTTGATGTTCCCATTTATTTACATTTCTGAATGGCATATATGAAAGCATGAGCTTGAATTTGATTATTTTTGAATTTATTCACAATAGGAAAGCCTGTTTTAAATCTGATTTCATGATTTCTGAATTTGTGCTTCTCAATTGCATATTTACATGTATTTGCATGATTACTTCCCTGCATGATTTCTGAATTCAGTTTCTGAATATGATTCCTGACCTGAATGATTCCTGAATTAATTTTGTTACTTGCTTCTTTATTTCATTGATTGCATGCTTGATGTTCCCATTTATTTGCATCTCTGAATGACATATATGAAAGCATGAGCTTGAACTTGATTCATTTTATGCATGTGTAAATCCTGTTTTCATGATTTCTGAATTTGTTTCTTACTTTGCTTGTCCTAGTTTTCTGAATTGCTTTATAACTGTACATGCATGCATAAAATCAATGATGAGAGCCTTCATTAACTGAGATACAAGTCCCAATTTTTGTCAGTACACTAATGTGCCATAGGAAACCGGTTTATCTTTAACTGAATGTGTCTCACTGGTATGTTAGTGTTGTCAACTTTGAGTTTAAGTCTGTGATGGTTGGAGCCCTGAGATTATATACATGTAATCAATGATGAAACACACTACATAACTTAGATATGACTCAAATTGAATGACAACACCAATGTGCTTGGGACACTAGTTGATTTAAACTGAATGAGGCCTATCTGGTATGTTTGTGTATTGTCAAAGGGATTTGTATCAGTGATGAATGGGGGCAGTCTGAGATTAATAGGAATGCCATACATTGCATGCATATACATCTGCATTACATTCATCCTTACTACATTTACAAAATATTTGCACTTGGTTTTACAAAAAGTTTCACAAAATATTTGATTCAGTATTCAAAGAGTTTCTCAAAATTTAGTTTTTCCACCTTTGTTCTCCCAGTTTAAGCTTTGCACTGCCTTTCATGTCTTCTACAGCACCAAATCATAATCTTCTTCATCTTCTTGGTTTGCATCTTCTGTGTGCTGGCCTGCATTTGATGTTCCTACACCTTCTGTTTCAATGCCATTTCCTCCATGAATTGTTTCCCATGCTGTCATAACTGCATGTAATGGTGCTTGAACTTGAGTCTCTAGCATGCCTTGTCTTGCTAGTCTGTTCTTGCCAACATGTGGAATGTCATAATCATTTCCTCCTTGGTTTTTCATGATTTCATTCATGCAATACTGTAGGGTCATCCACACATTACCTAGGGTTTTTGCATCTAGCTCATAGTAGGCCTCATACACAGCCTCTAGCATTGCATCAACATCTTTTGGCATTTTTTTATGCATAAGTGATTGTATGCTTCTAAAAAAACCCAAATCCAAGATATTCAAATCAGGACTATTAGGAGGTTGTTGCACTAGAATGAATGTGAAACCCTCTTATTGGTAAACTTGCTGCCATTCTTCATCTTCCTGTGTGATATGAGCTTTAGCATTATCCTGTTGAATGAAAATAACATTGTGTTGACCATCCTGTAGCCACTTGGCTTTAATAGCTGGCACAATCTCATGTATGAGCATGTTTCTTGTGATTGTCCTATTGATTGACTCCACCAACACTAGTACACAAATAGCATTTTATCCCTGGCGTTTTTTAATATATATCCCTGATATAGGTAAAAGTGGGCAGGGGATAAATGCTGAGGGTATAATAGACCTAATATCCCTGATATAAAAAACAAGCCAGGGATATTAGATCTGCTTCCTCCAATGAAAGAACCAATCTAATATCCCTGATATTTGCAAACACGCCAGGGATATTAGAGTTGCTTTCTCTTATAAAAAAAACTGCTCTAATATCCCTGGTGTGAATTTTTATACCCGGGATACTAGAGTTTTTTGAATCTTCCTAGTATTCGTTTTTTTACATATAACAAACAAATACTACATTTTATTCTTTTATACACCAAATCTAAAGATATACACCACATCTTAATAAGTGAAAAATTAAGAGGACAACCAATAAGTGAAAATTTGAGATAGTCATAGAAACTACTCCACTCACAAGGTAATTTACACCACAAGCTAATCTGCACACAAATATATCTAACTAAAAAAGATCTGTTCATTACTCTACTTGCAATTGTAAAAGAGAAGCCAAGCTTCCTAGCTCTGAGTACTCCAGAACAAGGTGCATCCCGCCCTCAGCTCCATACCCAAGTAGCTTTGTAGCATTAGGATGGTTCTGGAGTAAAGTTCCAACCTACAAATTGCATTGTACATGCAGGATTAAATTCATCATGGAAAGAACTACAGTGATTAAATATAAAAAGCTAAGGTTCTCTTAACCGAAAGTGGCTTGAAGCATAAGGTTGTTCTATAGTCTAAATTCTAATATGAACAGAACTACAGAAGTTCAAAAAGAAGATGCTTACATAAGAATCACTAGAAACCCAATAGAATTTCTAATCAACACAAAAAGAGAACCTGTTAAAAATCATTCAATATATATATGGCACACTAACTTTACCCTTGCATAAACCCAACCTAGAGCTTAACAAATGTAAAAAAAACATATTAGACCCATTAATAACATCCAACAGAAACTGGGGTAATCGGATGAAATGTAGTCTTACCTCATCCTGGTGTCTACGTCATTCAAAGTCAAACGGCCTTAGAATAATAGCAACTACTAATCCATTAGCAGATCTCACTCTTCTCAGGATATCAATAGCTGTAGTATGATCATTGTCATAGCCTGCAACAGCAACCTAGAACAAGAGAAGATATGTTAGAAAGCAATACACAGAAGAAGAAGAAGAAAAACTCAACAAGGCACAAAAATAAATTCATTTGAAGGACCAATTTTTGTTCCTTCATGTATAGGTAAAAATGAGACATTATTTGACATATGAGATAAGCCTATGAAAGGAACAATTTGTCAAACCTTTTTACTTCCACTTTGAGAGATTGCACTCAAAGAGGTGACTCGGCTACCTAGTGAAAGACACCCTGCATTCAGGAATAGCACAATGATTCCTTGGATAAAAAGAATGCTCCAACAAGAGAGTGATGCTGAGACTTTATGATAGCAAAGATAGGAGCAAAAGTTAATGTCCTTATTAAACTTGCACCCTAAATCATCTTTTGTTAGTAGGGTATGTACTTCTTTCAGTTAATAGCATTTTTCTTTTAGGATCTAGTTTATTGTATAAATTCATATAATTGCCACTTTGTAGAGCATCTCTTATTTGCAATAATTACCAATTCAGTAGTAAAGTTCTTTTCAAATTAGCTACGTAAAAGACTGTTGTTCTCAACCACATTGTTTTAATTTTCCCTCAAGCTTAAACCTATTATTGTCATAAATGACTAATCTCTAACTGAACATTGATATGTATTCACAAGAAGAAAAATAAGATCACTGAACACTATGTACTACTACTATATAAGAGCAGAACCTAGTATACTGTACTAAGGTTGGAGAGATCAAAGAAGGTCCAAGACTAGTGGCTGATAATCACATTTTAATAAAATCATTAAAGCTTAAATGAGTGGACCCATTCAAAGTGGAACAAACTAATTCAATCCATGATAAAGTTTAACTATAAAAAAACGGCACTGCTAGCTTAGAGGTATTACTTCGATTAATTCTTAGAGGTATTACTTATATAATTAAGTGGACCCATTAGCTAGCTATGCTAATCTAGTACTCGAGCTCAATATATACAATTTCAATTTTAAAATTCATTGACAGTAAAAGTACTATATTGTTCACAAAATTTATATATTATTAGGCTATTTAGTTATTCATTTCCAAATGTGACACTTTTATACTTTCAGCATTCCTTGTGATAAAATTAGAGTTAAGCTATCACAAGGCATCTTCTTAGCTAGCTAATATTAACTAAAATGAACTTGCAACTTCTATAAGCTGATAATGAAAAAGGCCTTTCTCATCTCATTATGGAATTGAGTTGTGGCAGTATTTGACTTGTTTAAGTTCAATTCCGTAGATAATTGGGATTCCTGAATCTAAAACAAAGAATATGAAGCAAGATAGTATTTGATAACATCAGCTCCAAGTTTTCACAAAAGCCTAATAAGCCCAAGACTCAGCAGAAACTCATTAGCAATCAAACACTTGTACATACATGCCAAGAATATCATATTCACATATTCTACTATACTGAGCACAAACCTAATTAGCAATCAAACACTTGTGATTTGAAAACATCAAGTTGAATTATGACCCAACAATCCAACAGCATAAAGCATTTCAAAATTTGCTAAAATTTCCTAGCTTAAATCACACCAGTATTGAACTATTAGCTAGCTATATCTTAAATCAGCAGCTCTAATCAATTAAGTAAGCCTAGTAAGAGGAAAGAAATCAATCAATGAAATTCAACAGCAATAAAAAAGGGCCAAATGCCAAGCTTGTAAATTCAAACATGTTTTTCCTTGTACTGTACAGAATACATGAGCAATATAAAGTGTCCATCTCCAATCAATGAAATTCGCACAAGAAAAAGAGATCTGAGTGCTTTACCTTACAGTGAAGTGGGATTAATTATGAATTTGGTCGCCAGCCTTTCTTACCGGGCTCGTGAAGGTGGTTGGTTGGTGCTTGAAGGCTGGCCGACCGGCGACTCGACAACGCAGACAATTGCTCCAACCCTCCCCGTCGAGCAGAACTACCCCCAAGTCTGCAAACTCCTCCTGGCCTTCACCCGCTCCCGCTCCCTTTCCCATGGCCTCCAACTCCACACCCACGTCCTCAAATCCGGCCTCCCGTCCACCACCTCCTCAACTTCCAACTCCCCCTTTGTTCCCGCCGCGTCTTCCTCGAGTCCCCTGTCAGGTCGGCCACCGCCTGGAGCTCCGTCATCTCCGCCTTCGCCCAGAACGAGCTCCCCCACCTCGCCTTCCAATTTTGAGAGAGAAGGAGGCCGAAGGATGCGGGATCGAGCTTGAGAAGAACAATTAGGTTTTTACTGTTGGGGTGTTTACCCACGCATGCCTTTCACTTTTTTTTTTTAATCTTATAAGTAATATATCCCCGATGGATAAAATCCGGGATACTAGTATGACATTTCATCCCTGGCGTTTTACCTTTCATCATCATAAGGGATATTTAGTTTTGATTTTCTAAGTAGCTTAAAAAGTAGTTTGATCTTTTATCCCTAACGTGTTGCATTTTATCCTAGGCTTGTCAAAAATTATCCGGAATATTTAATTTAATTAGCTTAAGAAGAAAAAAGAAAAATATTTTTATACATTTTTTATCCCTGATAATTTACACCGGTGATATTATACCCAGGGATGAAATGTCATTTGTGTACTAGTGCAACTTGGTCACTAGTGTACCCTTTTGTCTGTTTTTTGATGATCTCTTTGCTGGCTCTTTGTATGTGAATGGAAAAATGCCTATTTTTCCATCAAAACTGCATTCTCCATTTGCATTATATCGTGGTCTAGCCACTGCAGCTGTAAACATGACCTTAGGAATGAACTTTGATGAGCTTGCACTTCTGTACTTCCCCTTTTCACCATTGGCTAGATATGTCCTATGTGTCTTCTTACTGAGGTTGAACCATTTCTCATCTATATGCACATAGTCATACATTGCTTTGTAGTGTGTTTTGGCCTGTGGTGTGTCCCCTGGAATCATGCTTAATATCCACTGTAATCTAGTGATCTTATTTCCTAGTTTCAAACCTGGATGTAGTGGGTTGGTGTGTGGCTTGATTGCTCCTCTCTTGATCATTCTATGAATTGTGCTCTTAGAAACTTGTGTGTTGGTTGATAAATTGGTTGCTAAGTCTCGAATGCATGATCTCTGCCCCATGTGTAAAGCTGTAATAGCATCAATTGGCACCTCTACTCTCTTTCTGCCTGACCTGTGGTACATAGTTGAGACATTATACATCTGATTTTGTTCCCTTTGTTTTTTTGCTATGTTCCATAATCTGGTTATGCTCCTTCTGCCAACATTAAATGTTTGTGCTGCCTCATTAATTGCCCCATGTTGAAACTTGCCATTTGTAGTTCTCTCTACAAGCCATAAAACAATATTCATTCTGGCATGTGTGCTGAGCCTTTTCCTTAATGCCTGTTGATGAGTAGTTGCCCCTGCATTTATGCCTTCCTCTGTATCCGTCTGCATTTGATGACTGTGTGCTAGCTGTTCCTATTCCTGTTTCTTCTTCTTCATAAAGATGAAAGAGGAAATCATCTGCTCCACTACTGTCCCCACCAGGTGGCTCATTAAGATCAATGTGGAAAGGAGGAGGAGGCTCATTCAAATCAAACTCTGAAGGCATGTGGAATCTGGCAGTGATGCAATATTCCCTTTGTTTCTTTGCTTTTGTAATTTTGTTAATGGAGAATGAACTTTTCTGTAATGGTGAAAGCTGTAAAGTGTGTTTTCTGTATTTTGTAAGGGTGTGTAAGGGGCAGGTAGGGGCAAAAAAGACCACTTAAAAGTGGTGATCCTAGGGAACTTGAATCAAGGGCTCAGATTGAATCTGTGTAAAAAAACTTTCTTCTCTTTGTATGCAGATTGCTGGCAATCTTAATATCCACTTTAAAGCCTTCTTATTGGTTACTTCTTTCCCTCCACCATTTCCCAATGTAAAGTTGCTGCTTTTTTCTTTTCTTAAAAACTGTGCACAAAGTCAAATGGGCCTTATAATATGGGACAGGGAGTATTATGGTTTTTCTTTTTCTCTCCACGATAGGATGGGTACACCACAAGAAAACCAATAGGGATTCATCCCACCAAATTTTCATGCAGATTGCAACTTTTATTTCCTTCATTTGACTTTGATTCCCATTTGTGTTTCGTCCATGAACAGTAATCATTTATTTTTCTCTAATAAATCCCTAATTTAATGGTTAAGCAGTCGTGAAATGGTTAGGGTAAATAATTGGGTTTGGTGGTAAGCCTTCATATTTGATGACGTTTGCTGAGGTTTTCTATCACAGCCGCTTTTTGTTCTTGTTCCGCCGCAATTTTTTGAAATTGTATACTTCCTCAGATCTTGTGCAACCGACTCCTTATCGCCTTAAACCTATCGCCTCGCCAGTAAATGCATGCATATCTGGATTTTTGTTCTCTTCAACCGACTCTATGTACTAGCCTAAACCTACATCGAATCAACCTTCTCAATTTTCTACTATAAATACGGGAGGGGAGGTCTCTGCCTCAAGAGTCGTAGCATTTGCATCGCCGACTACGATAACCCGCCGACAAACCGGGACGTCGCTGCTGTCCACCATCTGCATGTTTGCACCTCCAGTTTCCATCCGCACCATCGCGGCCTCGTCCCCAACCACAACCGCCACTCATAATTCTGGTCACCGCCTCGATCGATTGCTGCCTCCCTCTCAGGTAAAGCCCTGATATGCGTTGCTAAGTATTTGCTATTTATTTTGATTGTCATACTCCGATCCAGTGTGCTCGGTGTCAATTGCGAATTTGAATATCAGTAGCTATTAACTGTTCTTTATGATTTTTAGATTTAGGGTTGACACAAATTGCCTCTAATTTGGCTCTTTATGTACAAACTGGTAACAATAAAAAAGAGAGGTTACATGTATTTGGCATTCTTGGATGTATACTTTGTGTTGTGGGTTCAACAACAATTGTTATTCCTGCACCTGAAGAGCGCCTAATTCAGTCTGTCAAGGCAGTCAAGCAACTGTGGGATCTAGCTTGCTACTGAACTAGGTTTAGATCTTTCTCAAAATTCTCTTTAGACCTGAGCATAACAGCTATCGAACATTCATTTCTGTTGCATACAATTTAAGGACAACGCTTTCACCCTTCTATTGGTTTGTAACATCCTATTATGGACCTTATGGAGGTATTCACGTTGTCATTGCAGGCTTTTTACTATATGGATGTCTTGTGATGGCTGCTGCTGCTGTTCTCGTTATACACTTTGCCCCAAAGTATGGGCATACCAATGTCATGGTTTATGTTGGGATCTGTTCTCTCGTGGGGTCTTTATCGGTATTTTTTAAGCAAATTTGTGTTGCCTATATTCATCTTTTTTCTACAATAATTCCACGAGTCATCTTTTAATTGGTTACTGTCCAGGTGAATCAGGTGATGGGGGTTAAAGCACTTGGAATTGCTCTGAAATTGACATCCTCTGGAACAAATTAGTTGATATATACCCAAACATGGGCCTTTGCTATTCTTATGATATCTTGTATCATCACACAGATAAATTATTTACACAAGGTAAATTTGGTCACTTTGGCCCATATTGAGGTGCCCACCACGTTGATGGACTAAGTTGGTAGTTGGTTATTTTCCTCTTAGACAATTATGGCCTTCTGGCATTATTTCGTTGCTTTGGAGCTCAATCGTTGGTGTGCACTTTCTTCAAATATCTCTAGCAACAGTGTCACTGTCATAGAAGAAGACTGTGGGAAGATGGACCTTGTCACAACTTGTTTTAACATGATATATGACCTTTCATTGTATGGAGTATGTAAAGAAAATTATACAGAATAATGCAGAGCTATACCTGTACAATTTCTTTTGATGTTTATGGTTTCTAATATTGTGTTTTTTCTACCCTTTTCAAGATTTTTTTGGAGGAAGCAACATAAAAACTTCGTTTGTTCATTTTGTGGTATGTTTCACCCCTTTAGCTGTGTGATGCAGTAAATATGAATGGAAGACAGAGGGATTTTGGTGGGATGGATGAAGGTGATGATCAAGCTGTTCTGCTTAAACCTGGAATAAATCATTGACAGAAATTGTTCTGGATGATTCATTTAAAGAATTCGACTTTCGGCAATATCTATTTGCATGTCAATCAAAGGTATGGAAAAATTCATTCATGGTTGTATCATATGACCTTGCTGAGCGCGCTCTAAATTGCATAGTGAACTTGACTGCATATATCATGTTACTATACATATTGTAATGCTATGTTTGCATCCTCTGTAAAGCACTTCACATACACAAGATTGCTCTGAGAGAGAAACAGGCTGAGACTGAGAGGGGATGAGAAGAGTAATCAGTGGAATAAAATGGAAAAAAAAATCTGAGCAAACTTTCAACATTGTTATGTGCTCATTTTTGTATGGATACAAGTTTATAGTCCTTACTGTGTCATTCTTTTTGGTCTTTAGAAATCTTGTATTGCACTTTGTTCACATGGCCTTGGTTTTAATACTCTATTCTTCTTAAAAAAAGTTCGGTTATATTGAGATTGTACGTATGAGTTATTGCCAATGCTTGATTTTTTTTCTATTCTGAAGGTTTTTAGCAATAGTTCCATCTGATTGTTGAACTTTGCAGCTGCTATTTAAGCTGAATCGCCCTTTTGAGGTTGCATCTCAAGGCTATTCATTTGTAATAAGCTTCTCAAAAGCACTGGCCTTTCACGAGGTATGTTCTGTATTGAGATATTCTTAAATTTCTACAGTGAATATATATAATCATGCAACAATTCCTTGTGCAATTTGCATTTCTGGTTATGCTTTCGTTACGCTATATTGTTTATATGGTTTTCATCTTTCCTTTTCAATCCATGCCAGAGTATGCTGCCCTTTTGCCTCTGCGAAGTGTGGGTATAACTGCTTGTTTAGTCTTGATCAATGCTACTACTACTCCTTCTCAAGAAGAACATATGCCAAATGATGTAGAAAAAAAGTTCTATCACCTGCAAGGAGACCTTTATTCACTCGGCCGGATCAAGGTAAAATGTACTTGAAAACTTGGGGGTTTAATTTTTTGTGTTTATACAGACATAAAAGACCAATCCGGATCTTGTCTAGCACTATCTCATGTGATTGTAAGGATAATGCTTCCTATATTCATGTGTATAGTTGTAACTTACAATGTCCCAAAAAGAAAGTTATATTCAGTCACAAAAGAATTTTACTGTATCTGCAATAACTCATACACAATCTGCATGAACAGCCCTGCCAAGACTTCAGTCAAGAGGTGCTTGGGGTTCAAATAGTGGTGATGCTCTTTTTTTTGTTGAAGTTTCCTATGTCTGAGGTGAACAATTTGTCTATTGCAGTATATGAGGCTTGCTTACTTGTTAGGATATGGACCAGAGATTGAGAAGAGTCCTGCAAATAGGTATGGTATGACTTAGTGTTGGTGATTTTCTTATGCTGTTAAGTTCCATGCACACATGTCTCTACCTTTCCCCGTGTTTCTATTGCATAAACTGTACCTTAATTTTCTGGTAAACAGTGCTGCTTTGAGCATGCTGCCATGGCCAAGACCAGCTGCTTGGCCTGTGATTCCACCTGATGCATCATCAGAAGTACTTCAGAAAGAAAAGGTTTCCTACAATACCTTTTGGTTAATCGATTCTAAATATTTGATATTGGATTTTGGCTCAATTTGGAAATCAACTATTGCTATTTATTACCGGGTTCAATCATGGAGATAAGGACGAGGCATATAAATAATTCTGGAAGTCTAAAAAGTCACTTACCTTGAATCTTGGCAGATCATTCTTCAAGCTACTCCAAAAGTTAAGCACTTTGGCATATAGCGGAAACCTTTGCCTCTTGAACCTTCGGTGCTTCTGCGTGAGGCAAACAGGCGAAGGGCTTCCCTATCTGCAGGAAATGTGGCTGAAATGTTTCATGGCCGTCTAAATTTTGGCGAGAGGTAAGTGATTTAAGAGTCTATGCATGTAGATTAAAAGATTTTTTGGAGCCTTAGTTTCCACAATTATTTTTCTACTCTATAGGTCAATTTAGTGGTTATTTCCCATCACCTGAACGTCTAGAAGGGGATATGAAGAGATTAACACAATTTCACAGGAGCTGTTGACATGTTAAACAAATTAATTCAATTCTGGATTCCTTTCTTATTGCTGAGGGATGCAAGGAGGAGAGGGAAGGGTTCTCCATATCACTCTTGTGTCTTGTGAAGAATGGAGCAACATGAATTAACATATTGAACAAATTAAGAAAATCATTTATTTTTTTCCTTTTCAGTTATGTCTGGCAGGTTTGGGCTGGGAGAAGGAGAGAATTAAGGTTGTTTTTGGTTTTTACTTAGCTGTTTTTGGTTTTTACTTACCATCTTCTTGCGAAGCTGAGCACTTGCTTCAAACTTGCAGTGCTGGTGCAGATCCACAGAAGATAAATGCAGCATCCATGTCACGAACTAACTCTACACCTGGAATCTTTGAAGCATCCATTGATTGACCTATGAGACTTGCAGAAATACATGTTGCAGTCGAGCATGCTCTACACCAAACAATTCCCAACCCTGATTTGTGGAAATCCTTATCATCTATTGAGGACTTTGAGGTACCTATAAACCGCTTTCTTGTCGTTATATTTTGCTTTCTTTAGTTTCTGACATTATGATATTGATGTCAACAAATTCAAAAAGATGTTCCAGATTTTACTTATCGTACATAGTGTTAGTCACTACTCACTACCATTACCTTCAAATTATTTGTGTCAGTTAATTTTTTTTTACTATGTATATCTAGATGGGTGGGGTTGGAGGCTTCTAAGAATTGCAAGTCATTGTATAAAACTAGATGAAACATCTTACAAGTATCTTTCTGTCAATACTTCTTGTACTATCTTTCTGTTTTGTCTGCCATGCAGTATGTACTTATGTATCTCATCTCAAATGTTTCTATATCAGAAAAAATATTTGGAATTAACCAGAGGAGCTGCTGATAACTATCACAGATCATGGTGGAAGAGGCATGGAGTTGCCCACAACACTGATGAAGGGGACAAGGTATGTTCTACTCAATGTTGAAGTTCATGGAGAACATTTTATAGCATAACCAGTCCTCTTACGTGGTCTTTCCGTCTTCAAATCCAGGCTACAAGCAGCTCTAACGCTATCATATTGAAGCTTGGTAGTATTGATCTCTCCCTCCCGCCACAAAAACCGGGATCTTATGTTCTGGGAGCCCTTACTGGGCAAATTGGGCACCTGAGATTTAGGTCTCATAGTTTTCTGTGTCTCTGGATGACAGTATAAGATATAATCTTCCCCTTTCACCGGAGGACAAGCCCAGATGTAGCAGGTTGAAAAACCTCTTTTCTTACAGTATTCCAGGTATCCAACCTGAACACCAATATTCAAAAAAAAAGAGAGAAAGAGAGATCACCAATTGACTAAGAAATATGTATGATATAAGTAAATATGAGTTCCAATAATTTGAGAATAGTGTGCAAAGCTGTATACCAATATTTCATGATAAACAAATGTTTGAAGAGCTTCACCAGCAACACTTTTTGTTTCTGGCCTAAAGTACTTCACAGAATCAAGATAAGAAATATAGATACATCTCTGATTTGGGCGGCTGCACTGTGCGCCAAATTCTTGAACATGCATTCCAAAAAGGTTATTTATTTCAGCAGTAGAATAACCTAGCAAGTACTGGAAAATAAAACCAAAGCTTTCTACTTACTGATTCTTCAGTAACCACATCATTCTTTTTCATCTCCATTTTGGACTTGTTAAGACCACGTGACTTATTGTAGCAGGCAGAGCAGAAGCACACCTGACCACTATTTTCATCCAGCATGGAGTAATATGTGCCCTTACATTTGATGCGACTGCTACAGGCTGAGCAGTAAATTGGCGTTGGAGGAAACCACAACTTATCCAAGTTACACGACTGGCAAAAGTTCTCACTAATGCAACTGTTCATTGTATTCCCAATCTCTTGCTCAGCTACAGGCTGGTGCACAGAAAGGTCGTTAGTAATAAATCAAAATCAGCTGCATACATAATTATGAACACGTAGCATCAATTCTACATTTCTCACACGCTATCGCATCTTTGCCAAGGAAACAAGCACATAGTCTTCGTATATCTCAACCTACTTAGCTTTATACCAGAAATTAGCATAAGACAGTTCAAATTGCATTTTGTGCATGATCTTAAGTTTATAAATCTACAGGTTCATATCCAAAATTCTTATTTACTAGGGGCAAACACTCCACAAAGATATCCACTAAATGCTCTAATTCTAGAGACTACTAATAATCCATGTCAAACATTAAGAATAAAGGCAGTTGATCACCAATGCCAAACGAACACTATATGGGGAGAGCCAGTTGCAAGCATCCTTACCATATAATTAATTAATTCATCACAGGTTGTTTTCAAGAAACCTTAGGTGGAAGCACATCTGTGCAACTATTTACCACATGGCAAAAGTATAGATTTTATGCAGTTTCTAATTTCACAAATTCTAAAATTTTGTATTGATTTCTCCCGAACGAAAAGTGCATAAAACACTCCAACGTCTTTTGATAGAGGCCGCAACCATAGATATATGATCGGGTTCGATTGTCGGGAGATCAAGTACAAAAAAAATCGAAATCAACAAAAACTTAATATGAAACAACAATATGAATAAGGAAAATTTCTTATCTCCTTTATATTATAATTAATAGACAAATTACAATCGGTAGTTTTGAATCTCAGATCCGGATGCACTCGGGCCGATGCTCGAAAACCTACCGAACGGCGGCGGTCTTCGACGGCATTCTTAGTTATGTTTGGCTGATGCTCGAAAACCTACCGAACGACGGCGGTCCTCGACGGCAATCTTAATTATGTAGGCTATTAATTACAATGAGAGAGAGAAGTACAATTACAAATCGCAACTGATATGTTGTGCTATGTTATCATGTGTTTCCATGACTAAGAGAGCTTAAATAAATAGTTACAAAATCAGAGGAAAGTGGAGAAAACTTGCCATAACAAATAGTCTTAGAAATCCGTCCTCCTTTTTTTTTGGTCAAGAGAAATCCGTCCTCCTTATGAGTTAGTCTTTTGACTTCTTCTTCCTAGATAATAGCTCTTTAAGGTTGAATAAAACGTGATCAAAGCTGGTGAAGTGGTTTCTGGAGATCTCGGGGTCTCGTTGGAACTGCTGGAAATGTCCATTGTTGCTTTTTGTTAGAGCTTATATACCATAGCTTTCCGTCAGAGCTTTATATAACTGTAGTTTGCAGTGATGGCTTCAGAATCGTTGGTCTTCATCAAGATTCTCACGAATTAGGCTGATCTAAGGGAAAACATAGTTGAAAATTTTAGGGTCCAACAACACCCCAAATTCATCTTGGTTGTCGAGGTGAGGAGACGGATGGGATGAATTTATGCCTTTCATCGAATACTTCGTCGATTGCAAGAGTTACCCATTGATGAAAGCAATTGAGATTCTGACCAACAAGCGTCATCATTATCGGAGTCGTCAACTAAAATCATGGACTTGACAGAAGTAGCTACCCACTAGCATTGGTTTGATCGAAGCATGGACACCATCAAATACTACTGGAAACAATGGGCGATACACAATAACCTCGGATACGGTGATGAATGTATATTCTAGCTACTAGATAAACCAACCAAAAAATTGAAATTCACCATTAAAAAAAACTAGCTCCTACGGAGTATGATATAATCATGTACTGTATTACACTCGCATACTTCTTAATAGTTGCGATACTCGTTCTATATTTTAAGTTCACATAAATCTTCTATTCCCTTATTAATTATTTTGTACATTAATATTTTTCACCAAAGTATCTAAATAAATTAATAATGACATTAGGCCATCTATAATGCTAGATTGTTAAATTATAGAAATAGTGCTTCTCTTGCAAATAGTAGCTTTTGTATAATAACTCGATTTTCGAGCTCTAGATAGAAGCCCTCCAAAAGCAGATTTTTAATTCCAGCTCGTGTTCGTCCAACAATTCAAACTTTTGCCCCTCATAGATTAAAGCACAATTCATACATATGCACGCGTAGCAAAATCAAGGTTATCAATTGAAGATCCACGACCATTGTTTTTTGTTACTTTCCGAATAAAATGATTGTCTGATGGATAATCCATCAACAAGCTAACTTATATTTTCAAAAAAAAAATTAATATTTTTGTTTGTTTTTATCTATCCATTGTCACCCATTTTGCCTATGTTTTCATTAGAAAGAATTGATATACTTATATGAAATACATGCTAAAAAATCATTTAAAATGTATCTTTGTTATTTTTTATATTATTAAATTTATGTATTATACAATTAAAAGAATCAATGTACTTGATAATATATTATTTATATACATTTTAGAAGTGAAATAAATATACTTGAATTGAAGGATTATTTCAACAAAAAACTAACTTATGTTTTTTTAAGTGAGTTATAACGTCTTATTAAATATTGGAGGAATCAAATAACAAAATTATATAAATAAAGATAAAAATGATATAGTGATTGTAAGTTTTCTAGAATAAAGTGGAGAGGTGGGTTGTGATGATAAAGTAGAAATGGTTTTTAAAATAAGATAAGGAAGTGAAAAAAAATTGATACGAGGGGATTAAAAATCGAACTTTTGATTCCCGATTGTGGATGACATATAACCATAGTGTACCCTTAGATTAAATAGCAACTTTTCCTAACTAGTATAAATATATGGGAGAAGGAAGAAGATCGTAAAGAGCCGTACGGTGGAAGTTGCAAACGATCTGGGTGATCCAACACTGCACATGTGGGACTGAATTGAATTACTTTCCCCCTCCTCCTTATTATGTCAATTAGGTGCACCCGTCGTGTCATGCACGACAATGACTCACGCTTAACATTTTAAAATTATTTTATTTATGAATAAGATATTAATAATTGAAAACATATAATGAAAATTTTAGTATATGAAAATGTTCTTTTTTCTAAATGAAAAAGATTATTTTTCAGATTTATAGTACCGCACGTATGAGATTATAAAAATATAAAACATATTCTAATTATAGAACAATTTAGTAAATAAAATTTACTTACTTTTTCATCCTTCAAAATTTGTCTTTGATGGTTAATATATATCAATATCCCTATTATCACAATTTTGAGATATTATAAGTCAATATAATATAAAATGAGATGTTTTAACTGATTATTTTGGTTTGATCTTATTTTGTATTTTTATACTATAATTTATTAGTATGAGATATAATTAGTATGAATTTTTATTTAATTTAAAAATATAATAATATAATATCAAATTTTAGAAATATAAAATGAGTCCAACATGATTCTAATGACTTTATATACTGAAATAAATAAAATATATTAATCAACAATAATTTTATTATGAAATATATAAGCGAAGTTATTATGAAAATGATAATATATAAGTTAAGTAAAATAAAGTAAATAAAAATTTATTTAATATTAAATATAGGAATAATAATTTTATTATAAAAGAGGGATTCCATTATTAATTATTTTAAATTCAAAAAATTTTTAAATTACTTCCTACATAAAGAGATTAAAATATAAATAATATATTAAAAGGGATAGAATATTTATAATAATTAAAATAATATATTTTACATAAATTGATAATAAAGAATGTAATTATATTAATTAAAATAACATGAAAAATATTAATTGTTTCATTATGCGAGATAAAGTCTAAGTTAATAGGAACATGATAATATATAATTTAAGTCAATTTAATAAAAATAAATTGATTTAGTATCAAAGATTAAAAAAATATAATCAATTTAGAAAAAGGAGCTTACTTTTAAAATTATTTTTTTAATTCGAAAATTTTAAATTATTTCTTACATAAATAGATTAAAAAGGTAATTGAAAAGATAAGTTAATTAATATGTATCTTTTATAGTGGGAAATTTTAAAGATAGATCATATTACTTTAAAGATAGATATTAGATGAATAGAAAAAAGGATAAAATTAAAGATTAGATAATCAAGGAAATTTTAAAGATAAATATTATGTCTTCAAAGATAGAGATCAGATGGGTAAGAAAAAAGATAAAATTGAAGATTAGATAAATAACAAAAATAAAACATATAAAATTGTTAATAAAGTGAGGCCAGAATTAACGTGGAGGCTCGAAATTCTCCGGCTTTAATATATAGTAAAGATATTTATAGTAATCCGGAAGTAATTATTTTTGGGTTTCTATACCACATCCGGATTTATGGGTGACTTGGAAGTAATTACTTCTATGATCTCCATATTGATCAAACGGCATTGGATTTGGAGTAATTACTCTTCAATTTACCTGTTAGATCACGGATCATAGGAATTTACGTGATTTTCATCATAAAATTACAAGACGAGGGAGTCATGGACATACCTTCCTTGATTGTTATGAACACTTGTTTGTCAAGGCGTGATTTTACTGATGAATAAATCAGTAAACTAACTATATATACATAAAGAGGTTTTGATATAAAAAAAAGAAAATATCTTAACCTAAATTTGGATTTTGAATCTGGCAAAAAGATATTTGCTACGTACATATCTGTACAAGTATAATTAAGAGCCATGATACCTCTTAACCAAAAAAGAGCCATGATCATATAGCTTATATTTTCTTTGATTGTTTTATAACTAGGGGAAAATGGTAACTGGTTCCCTTATTTACAAATTAAACACGGTGGTAAAAAATTATATATACCGACCATGAAAATAAGTAGGGCTGGGACTTAGTACCCGAAGAACCGAACCGAACCGAGCGGTTCGGGTCGGTTCGGTCCGGTTCCTGGGAAAAATGTATTGCAAAAAAATCGGTTCGGTTCCTTCATAAAATTTCGGTTCGGTTCGCGGTTTTTTAAAAATAAAAAATAAAAAAACCGAATATTGCCCAAGAACCGAATAATATATGGTATTTGTAAAAAAAAAACTTAAAAAAGTAAAAAACCCAACATACGCGTTCGGCCGTTCCCATTTCCCATCTTCTCCCAGCCCTAGTTTACTGTTCGCAGCTTTCCGCCCAAATCGAAGAAGCCCGCAGCCCCCTGTCGTTCCCGAGCTTCCGCCGGTCGCCGGTCGGTGTTCGCCTTCCTCCTCCCCTGTCCTCGCGAGTTGTCGTCTTCCCGAGCTGTCTCCGCCGCTTGCGTTCGCGAGTTGTCTTCGCGAGTTGTCGCGTTCGCGAGCTGTCTCCCGAGTTGTCTCCGCCGGTCGCCGCCAGCCACGAAGGTATGTCGTCTTCCCCTGTCGTCTTCCCCTGTCGTCTTCTCACTTTCTCAGTTCTAACTTCTCAGTTCTCACTTTCCACAGCCTTCAAGCGGCGACTCTAGCGAGTTGTCTTCGTTCACGCACTGTCGTCTTCACCGGTCTCAAGCCAGCTTCTCACGCCAGCACTTCTCACGCCAGCTGCACAGCCTCCCGATTTTGGTTTGAATCCTACTTCAGCCTAGTCATGAAGTAGATAGGTATTTGCTTGATCCTATTGAAAAACCTAAGACAAGAGCTAAATTCAAGATTACTGATTGGTGGAGGGTTAATGGGAGCAAGTATCCATGTTTGCAAGCTGTTGCTAGAGATGTGTTGGCAATTCAAGTGTCCACAGTGGCCAGTGAATCAAGTTTTAGCACGGGTAAGAGGGTTATTGATCCTTATAGAAGCTCGATGACACCTAAGACTGTTGAGGCCTTGATTAAGCATACAACTCTCCGTTGTACTGCGCTTTGTTACCAGAATTGGTTGAAGAGTGATACTATCATTACTTTGGAATACCTCCCAACCATAGAAGAAATAGAATTCTATGAGGAAGTTGAAAAAGGTAATATAACTTAAAACTATTTTACACTTTTATTTATGTTTCTACTATATTAAGTTTTATCTAAGAAGTAAGAACTTTTTCATTCTTTTATTAACTTTTGTGTCTTTATGAATATGTAGAGAGGGAAGAAGAAGCCAGACAAGGAGCAGCTGTGAAGTCTACCAACACTATGAGTACAAATGCGTCAACTGCTCCTACGCCTCAATCGTCTGGCAAAGCATCTACAACTGTCGAACCAGCATCCAAGAAAAAGAAGCTCGCCAAGGGGAACAAATAAACAAGTTTCATTTTCTTTTGTTTTGATGGATGTTTCAGTGTTTTTTGACTTTGAATGCTACTTAAAACTTGATGCTTTTTCATTAGATGTTAAGATTATGATTTGAATTTTTGGGCTGCTCGGTTTTAGGAACAGGAAAAACCCAAAAAGAATGACTAAGTTCGGTTAACCGAAATAACCGAAGAACCGAACCGAATAAAGTTCGGGTACGGTTATTACGGTTCCTAACGAAAATTCGTAGGAACCGAACCGAACTAAAAAAAAATTTTTACCCTGCGGGTAGGCCAAAAAAAAGCCAGGAACCGAAGTATCCCAGCCCTAAAAATAAGTGTATATAAGTTTTTAAAAAAGAATTTGATAGCCAAAAACTAATATCTTTTGTTCGGGCAATTTAACTTATACATATAATTGTCCTTATGAACTACAAGTGATTTGATCCCTTCTTAAAAAGGGTATGTAGGACACTTGGCATAAAGCTAATTAAGGCTCGTCGAGTTCAATCATACCCCAAATTAAATTAACATTTTCCCATTAGAACTACGTATGATTTGATCCCGTTCATACGGGTACGTAGGAAATTTACCGTGAAATTTGTACGCGTTAAATTCAATCACAATCTTAAATCGAATTTTAATATGTCATTTAAGAACTACGTGTTGATTTGATGCCTAATATAGGTTGCGTAGGAAACTCAATAAGACAATGTGTCATCGAGTTCAATCACACCCCAGTTTTAATTAACGTTTTCTAAAGAACTACGTAAAGACTTGATGTTCTTTATGAACTACGTAGGAAACTTGATATTGATCATATATACATATCAAGTTCGGTCGCGAATCTCAAATCAAATAAACTATATGTCCTAGAACTACGTTTGACTTGATTCCATATCATATAAATGGATACGTAGGAAATACGAAATAAAATATATATATATGTCGTATTCAGTCACAAATATAATTAAATCAAATTAAAAAATATATACAAATCCTTAAGCCTTATGTTTGATAGTGAAGAGATTAGACAACCCTTCCTAGAAGGTGGGTTTAGTCTTATTCATATCACGCAGATGATAGTTGGTTCAAATCCGAGCAACCCTTCCTAGAAGGTGGGTCCTAGAAGGTGGGTTCAGGTTTATTCCGCTGATGCGTCAAAATCAAACCTAAACAATAAATAACAAATAAAAACATTTTGAACTACGTAAGGCTTGATTCTCTAGAAAAGAGATACGACAACCTGTAAAATTGGGTGTAGCCCAAAGCATAAAATCCATTAAATATTTTGTATCGATATTGCTTTTAATCAAAAGAGAGGGTCGAACTAAAATAAAAATTATTATTATATGTTTTGCAATTTTGTGTATATTTTTGCTCAACAAGGTGCTAATGAAGATAGTATCGCGATCCGATAAGATCTTGGATGGAATGCCATGGTGTTTGACAACAATCTCTACGATCACCGATGCCACCTTAGGCGCGTCGTAAGACGTACCCACGGCCCCGAAGTGAGCATATTTAGACAGCCGGTCAACCACCACAAGAATTACCGGAAAACCTGCGGGACGGCGGTAATCCGGTAATGAAATTCATAGAAACCTCGTCCCAAACCTGTTCTTGAACCAGTAGGGCTGTAACAAATCTGCTGGTTTCTTGGTGCTATACTTGGTTGCTTGGCAGACGGCGTAGGAATCAACAATTTGCTTAACGTCTCGGCGCATACCACGCCAATAGAAGACCTCAGCAACCCAGCGAAAGGTGTGGTCGATGCCCGGGTGGCCGGCACTAGGGGCAGCGTGGAACTCTGCGAGGACCTCGGCTTTCAGAGCTGACTGGGCGCCTAAGACCAGCCTGTGACCATAATAAAGAGAGCCATCGTGAACCTGATGTTGGCGGGCAAAATTTCACAAATTTAACACAATAGAGATTTTATATAAAATGGTAAGAAAATTAACCAAAATTATAAATTTGGTTAATTTATTGAAATTTAAATACAAATCTCTCAAATTAAAATTGGTCTATATAAATTCAATTTGGGCCTAAAATGAGTTGAGACGGTGGGTTAAATTTTGGCCCATTGAGCCATTAAAGATTAAAAAAAAATTTAAAATTAAAAGAAGTTAGTGGTGGTTAATTGATAGTTATGGAGTTAACTTCCCGTCTGAATTAGTATATAAGATTAGGAGAAAGAAATGGGAAGGGGTTGGATTCCATCCATCAACGGACGCAATCAAAAGGAAGACAAAAAGGGGTCAAGAACACAAAAGATGATGGGCAATGAACCCATCTTTGTGCAATCTATCTCCCTTCCAATTAACACATTGGTGGTTATTTTCCACTGCCCACCGTACCACTACACCAGACAAGAAGGAAGTTAGCAATTCAAAGGGGAAGAAACCTGCCTAAACTACCCACAAATGTATATAAGTAGGCCGGTTGTGATCGGGGGCCGGTTCCAACAATTTTCTCCCTGCGAATTGTAACCTGCAACAAAAAGCCAAGAGTTACGTGTTGAAGCAAAGCAAAACAGTGGAGAATACAAACGTACGTGCCGGTAGTACGTTGCCACGTACTATTCATCATCTTTCATAACAAATATGAGAGAATGGTAGTACGTAGTTACGTACATGCACATATGACATATATATGTATATATATGTGTCAATGCACTTTGATCCTTCTTGTAAAATGGTTTTGATATTAATTTTGTGCCCCGGGAGGAACCGAGTGGATCCGAACGCCACACTGAAAATTAATTTCGTTTTAAAATATATTTACATCCATATTTTTTAAACATGGTTAATGTCATGGCTTGGGAGGAACTGAGTGGACCGAACACCATGTCTATTAATCTGTGGCCTGGGAGGAACCGAGTGGATCCGAACACCACACCAATAAGCGTTTTCTACGTCGTTATATTGTCGAAATAACTCCAAGATTTTCTCACATGTATAAAGTGGGAGTATGAACATTGAAAATTGCTTGTTGATATCCGGATCATCACATGGGAAACTACAAAAATGCACGAAGCACTAATTGATTACACATAGCAAACTGATCATACGTATAACTATATATGTATGAAGGGGCATGGATTAATGGTGACGTGTAAATCCAATTCCTATGAGAATCTTTCTTCAGATTTGATTAGAGTTAAAGAGAGATTCATGACTAAGTTGCAGATCATGGCTATCCATCAAAGCCATCTCGATCTGATGGAGGCAATTGTCAAACAGTCCGGGTTTGACTCGTTTTGAAGGATTAGTTCAAAACCTGCGTCAATTTGATTTTGAGAGGGCGTAGGTTTTGTTTATAAAAATTTGGGATAAATAAAATAAATGAAATCTCAGAGATATAATTATACTAAGGTATATGCAATATTAAATCAAGAGAAATTTTATAATGACTTTGAATCTAAGTCAAATGGTGGAAATTAACCAAAAACAAAAAAAAAAAAAAATTATGGAAGATGATAACCAAATTGATCCTGAAGGGATCTCATCTACCTTAAAAAAGGAGTAGTGGACAGATATGATTAAAATTCGGTTTCACTAAAACCATAAATTAGGTTAATTTGCATAATTAACCTGCACGGCTTGTTAGCCTTGTTTGGGTTTGTCTTATTATAAAATTGACCCATCAATGTGAGATAATTACAAGCATAACCTGATAAGGGATTAAAAACTCCTTTGAGTTAATGGTCAACTATCACTTATATAGTAACGACCATAAATCAAATAAAATTAAAAGTTTAGAACTATGTGAGGACTTGATGTTCTTCTATGAACTACGTAGGAAACTTGATACAAATTAAATATATCAAGTTCAGTCGCAAATCTTAAATGAAATAAACTTAAGTTTAATATAGAACTACGTATGATTTGATCCTGTTACATACGGGTACGTAGGAAATTTAACGTGAAATTTGTACGCGTTATATTCAATCACGAACTTAAATAAATTAATGTTTCTCTAAAGAACTACATATTGATTTGATGCCTAATAAAGGCTACGTAGGAAACTCGATATATGACAATGTGTCGTCGAGTTCAATCACACTCCAAATTAAATTAACATTTTTCAAAAGAACTACGTAAAGACTTGATGTTCTTTATAAACTACGTAGGAAACTTGATATTGACTATATATATGTATATATCAAGTTCAGTCGCGAATCTCAAATCAAATAAAATATATTTCCTAGAACTACGTTTGGCTTGATTTCATATCATATAAATGGATACGTAGGAAATATGACATAAAATATAAATCTATTGTATTCAGTCACAAACTAATTACATTAAATCAAATAAAAAAAAGTATAAACATAAACTCTTAAGCTTTATGTTTGATTGTGGAGAGATTATACAACCCTTCCTAGAAGGTGGGTTTAATCTTATTCACATCGCACAAATGATAGCTGGTTTGAGCCTAAGCAACCCTTCCTAGAAGGTGGGTGATGTCGTGCTTTTTAGTTAGATTTTTTAGGTAGTTTTCTAGCTTGTTTTGCATGTTTTCCCTTGTGTTTGTGTGTTTTGCATAAGATTCCGACTCTCTTTCGAGGGTTGGAGTCGTTTGTGTGTTGTGTAGGTATTTGGAGCCTTTTGGAGGAGTTTTTCATGCATTTCGGAGCTTGTTAGAATGTGTTAGTTTTCGAGAGTCAAAGTGCCAAGAGCCAAGATCCAAAGGAGCCCCAAAGAAGTACAAGGAACTCAAGGAAATCAAAGAGCAAAAGGGCAAAAGCACCCAACAAAAGTCCGCCCAATTGGAGCAAGAACGGAACAAAAACGAAGAAAATCTCACTTTCTGCAGTAGGTCGGCGCCGACCCCCATAAGGTCGGCTGCGACCTTGACCGATACCGCCCGAGAAATCCGTGCTGCGCAAGGAAGCCCTTTTGGCGGGATTTTCGAAACCCGAAAGTAGGCGGCTGCTGCAGGCTGTGGCAGAGGAGGAAGCCACCCATGAGATTTTGAGTTAAGTTGGTCTTTTATCATTGTTTGAATGTATGCTTGTGGTGTGGTGAATCCCCACTCCTAGTTGTTTTTCCTTGAGTTTACAAACCCATTTCCGTGCCCAGAAAAGGTCGGCCGCGACCAGTTGCAGGTCGCCTGTGACCCCCCCCTATGTTGTGGTTTTTAGTGTGTTTTCTTGTCCTGTCTTAGGTCGGCCTCGACCTCCTCCCGAGACATGTGTTTTGTGTTTGTTTGCCCGATCCGCTTTGTTTTGTTTGGTTTTGCTTTCGTAGTTTGATTGCTGGACTATAGATCTACTAACTCCCGTGGACGATCCTGACTTCGCTATACTCAGCGGGGTCTTGACAAATTTATTTGTGAGACTCTCTCAACAAATTGGCGCCGTTGCCGGGGAATTAGTTTAGTTTCCAAGTCTAGCTTTCTTTTGGGTGAGGGACTAGCCCGAACCCCTATTTTGTTACTAACCCGTTTCTCTAGTGCTTTGTACGCAGGTGTATGCCCTCTAGTTCACGAAGGGTAATTGACCATTTCCCCTTCGATCCCGAAGTAGAGAGAACCCTTCGTCGAAGGCTAAGAGAACGAAAAGCAATGGCCGACGCTGAGGCTCTTGCTCATCAAATGGCTGAACTTCGCGCTCAAATGGAGCAAATGCAAATGGAGCGAGATGCTCAAGCCGCAGCTGCGCGGCAAGAAAGAGAGGAGGCCACCCACCTCCGAGAACAACTTGATGCTATTCCGAGGAACGCTAAGCAATACATGCATCCTGAGCTTAGGGTTCCCGAGTCCGCTATTGTGCTCCCGGTGATTGAGCGCGCTTTTGAGATCAAGTCCCACTTCATCACTCGCATCAAAAGGTCTCAATATGAAGGCAAGCCCACCGAATGCCCCATGGAGCACATCAAGAACTTCACCGATCTTTGTGACACCATCGCCGCCGATGGTGTCTCACTTGAGTATGTTCTCCTTAAGGCGTTCAAGTGGTCTTTATGTGGGAAGGCTCTTCACTGGCTCGAAAGTTTGCCCGCTAGGTCTATTACTACATGGAAAGCTTTGCACGACTTGTTCATGACGAAGTTCTTTCCGCCGGCCAAAACCACCGAGCTAAGGAAGCGCATCACCTCCTACCATCAACTTCCCAACGAGACATTTGTTGAAACTTGGGAGAGATTCAAGGAGCTCCTTTGGCAATGTCCAACCCATGGACAACCTCCTTATGTTCTTCAAGAAATATTCTTTCAAGGGATTAATGCCGCAACGAAAGACCGCATCAATCTCTCAACAAATTGCGGCTTTATTGAGATGGATCCTGACGAGGCATGGGATCTCATGGACAAACTCACCAATTATGATGCCATGTATGGGACCCCACAAGCCGTCCGGATTCAACCAAAGAAGCTCTATGATCCCAATAGTGAGCCAATTGATCAAGATGTGAAGTTCCAATTTATGCAAGATGAGATCAACAAGCTCAAGAAGCAAGTGAGCTACTTCAAGTCCGCCGGCCCACCTTGTCAAGAGTGCGGTTCTCAATCTCACACCGCCGCCTCTTGTACTAATGTGGAGTAAGTCCGGGCCGCCGAGGCTTATGCGGAGGCGAACTATATGAGAGGACCCTACCGAGGCCAAAACAATGCTTATGCGGGGAGGAACAACAACTATCCTCAATGGAATAACCATGGCCAAGGTCAAGGTTATCCACCTCCCCCGCAAGAACAAAGGGCTCCTCCTTATAGACCTCTCGGTTATCAAACGGAGCCATCATGGGTTCAAGAGCTGCAAGAAGGATTGATGCAAGGGGTGAGAACCGAGCTCACCACTCAGTTGAAAGGTGTCCATACGAGATTGGGAGATCTTGACACATGGAGAAAGAACGTTGACTCCCAACTCGGTGATCTCGCGGCTCAAATACCATGACCTCAAGGGCGCTTACCGGGCCACCCCGATGAGAACCCAAGAGGCCATATTGCCGCCGTTCACCTAAGAAGCGGGAAGAAGTTGCCGGACCGAGTAGCAAGTGAAGAGACGGCGAACAAAGAGGACGAAACCCCTCTGGAACAGGTCGTAGCCGACCCCCCAATGGTCTCCACCGACCCTGTCCCTGCTACAGAGGAGGTCGTAGCCGACCACCCCCAGGTCGCTGCCGACCCTCCTCAGAGAATCCCGACGTCCGTCCCCTTGCCTCCGACAATGAAGGATAGTTGTTGTTCTGTCTTAGTGTCTTGTCCTGTCTTAGGTCGGCCTCGACCTCCCTAGGGTCGGCTTCGACCTCCTCCCGAGACCTGTGTTTTGTGTTTGTTTGCCCGATCCGCTTTGTTTTGTTTGGTTTTGCTTTCGTAGTTTGATTGCTGGACTATAGATCTACTAACTCCAGTGGACGATCCTGACTTCGCTATACTCAGCGGGGTCTTGACAAATTTATTTGTGAGACTCTCTCAACAGTGGGTTTGGGTGCTTTCCATTGATGTGTGAATACCAAACATATAACACACATCAAAACAAACAAAACAAAATAAATAATAAATAAAACATTCTGAACTACGTAAGATTTGATTTTCTAGAAAAGAGATACATAGGCAACCCACAAAATTGGGTGCAGCCCAAATCATAAAAACCATTAAATATTTTGTATCTATATTGCTTTTAATCAAAAGAGTCAAAAGAGAGGGTCGAATTAAAATAAAAAGTAATTATTATATGTTTTGTAATTTTGTGTACATTTTTGCTCAACACTTGAAAAGGAGACTGTAACGATCCTGTTCGCGCAGATTCATGCAACTTGCGTGAATCGGGCAAAGTGTCGTTCTCGGCCCTGATACGCTGTAATAGGTCGGGCAGAGGGCTTGAGAATGACAGAAACTGACTCAACTCAGGCTCAACATCGATCATATGGCGGGAGAGAGCATCAACGACCCTGTTGCTAGTCCCCGTCTTGTACTCAATACGGAATTTGTACCCCACCAATTTGTGAATAAAGAACTGCTGATCCGGGGTCTGAATAACCTGATGCAGGAGCTCCTTTAAGCTCTTTTGGTCAGACCGGATAATGAATTCGTGGCCCAAGAGGTACTGGTGCCTCTTCTGAACGGCACAAACTATAGCGAAAAGTTCCCTGTGATAGGCGGAAGAGCCACGACGCCGAGTACCCAACGTCTTGCTGGAGAAGGCGATGGGATGTTCGGCCTGCAATAAAACCGCCCCGATGCCCTGATCGGATGCATCGGTCTCGATGACAAAGTCCCGTGTAAAATCTGGCAATTGCAATACGGGAGGAGTAAGCATAGTTTTCTTGAGAACTAAGAATGCATCATCAGCTATAGGGTTCCAAGAAAACTTATCTTGCTTTAGAAGCGCGGTAGGAGGTGCGGCCAACGTGGCGTAATTCTTGATGAACTTGCGTTAATAGCCGGTAAGACCTAAGAACCTCCGGAGCTGCCGAATCGTCCTCGGGGTAGGCCAATCAGCCATGGCGGCTAACTTGCTAGGGTCGGCCATGAGCTTGCCAGCCGACACAATGTGGCCTAGGTACTCGACAGTCGTCGTACCAAAAGCGCATTTTGAGCTCTTCACACAGAAATGGTTAGCTCGTAGTATACGCAGGACCGTGTCAAGGTGATGTAAGTGGAGCTCCAAAGACGGACTGTACACCAAGATGTCATCGAAGAATACAATAACGAAGTTGCACAAGAACTCCAAAAAGATATGGTTCATGGCCGCTTGAAAAGTAGATGGAGCATTGGTGAGGCCGAAAGGCATCACGAGAAACTCAAAATGCCCATCGTGTGTGCCGAAGGCAGTCTTGTCGATGTCGCTAGCATGCATCCGAATTTGGTGATACCCGGAGCGCAGGTCGAGCTTGGTAAAGTAGACGGCGTTCCCCAGCTCATCAAATAACTCGTCTGCTGTGGGAATAGGGAACTTATCAATAATTGTCGCCATATTGAAGGCACGGTAGTCAACACAGAACCGAAAGGAGCTGTCCTTCTTCTTGACGAGTAGGACAGGCGACGAGAAGGGACTCGTGCTGTGCTGAATAATACCCTGATCAAGCATGTCACGCTCCTGACGCTCAATCTCCGTCTTCTGGAAATATGGGTACCTGTAGGGCCGGACATTCACCGGTTTGGAACCGGGGTGGAGGTGGATTCGGTGGTCCTAGGAACGGGATGGCGGCAGGCCTGCGGGCACCCGGAAGACGTCCTCATGAAGACGTAAGATAGATAAGATATCAGGGTGAAGGTCGGGTGGGAATGCCACCACGTCGGATGTGTCCGGCGTATCAGGGGCTGCCGAGGCTGTGATGAGCTCCAATGACTCTGCAATTTCGGCCGAAGAGAATAGGGCATGTAGAGTATTTAGAGAAACAAGCTTGGGCGCCTGCTGATCACCACATAACGCGATTTTCATCTCTTTCAGTGAGAACTCCATCGTCAAGTTGGCGTAATCATGAGTGACTTTGCCTAGAGTACGGAGCCACTAAATGCCGAGGACAACTTGAGGTCCATGTATCTACAAGACAAATAGATCAACAGCAAAATCGTGTCCTTGCAAAACCAAAGGAATATCAGCGCACTTGTGGTTGCAAAGGAGGGACTCACCGTTGCCTACATACACCCGGAAGGGCGTGATTTGAGTAAGAGGCAGGCAGAGGGATTCAGTAACGGTGGGGTGGATGAAATTTTGTGTGGTCCCACTTTCGATGAGTACCTGGATGGACCTGTCCTGAATGGAGCCGAGCAATTTCAAAGATTTCGGGTTCACAAAACCCTCCATATTGTGAATATTAGAGACGTCACCAACCACCATCATCGAATCCTCAGGCGTGGGATCAGGGGAGTCTTCCTCAATCTCGTCGCACCCCAGAATCAAGAAACAGGGTTTACAGCGATGGCCCTGAGTGAATTGCTCGTCACAATTATACCATAGACCCTTCTTGTTACGCTCTTCCCGTTCAGCTAGTGTAAGACGACGAATCGAGAGATTAGGGTGGGAACCGTTAGGGCCCTGCGGTTGGGTGGCCGCAGGCACGGGATCGCCACCAGCGGGCGCGGAAGAGGATGATGAAGCGCCCGGGGCTCCGGTGCGTGGCGCGGACGGTGTCCAACGACGATTGTCGGACTGCGCCGACACCGTATCCTCGTACGTGGCCACTAATTCTCACGCCGTAGCAAAAGCCCGAGCCAAAGTGGTCGGGTTCCTGAGATTGAGTTCGCGCTGAATAAGTTGTTTCAGGCCACACTTGAAATAAGAGATGAGTGTTGGCTCGGATTGCCCAGTAACATTGTTTAACATGGCTTCAAATTCCGCCTGGTAGGCGAGTACAATCGTACGTTGTTGGAGCCGAGGTAGGAGACCGACATAGTCCGCATAATATTGCGGATCAAACCACTGGCGAACATCCTGAAGGAGTTGCTTCCAGGTTGCGCCCAAATAGTTCAGCTGGTAATAACGAAACCAATCCGAAGCCGGAGCATCAATGAGTAAACCTACAAGATTCAAGCGATCAAAGTCCGAAGTATGAAAATAATTATAATAAGCTTAAATTTTGTAGATCCGTCCCTGTGGGTCAGAGCCATTAAAGCGGGGAGCGTCAATCCGAATCTGGGGAATAGTTTCATGTCCTAGTGGGGCTCGAATTTCAACGGCTGGACGCTCAGCTCGGTCCGCGTGGGGGTCAGCCGGCGGTGGCGGAGGGCCGCCCTGGGGTTCGGCGGCCAGAAACGTGGCATGATGTTGGTGGGCCGGCAAACCAAGCGCGCGGCTCGGGTCGGCCGGTAGTAGCCCGGGGCCGAGGGCTAGGTGCAGACCGCGTGGTCGGTTCGGCACATGCGGTGGCGGGGGTGGAGCTCGATCGGCCGGTAGCCCCAGCCCTTGCGGCTGCAAGTTCGCGCCTGTCACAAGGGGCAGGCGATCGCGCCCGACATTGGGGTCCTGGCACGGGTTAAAGTCAAGTTGACGAATGCTTGATTGGATCCCTTCAAGGAGTTGCGCGAAGTTGTTGTCGAGGCGTTCCTGGGATGTTTGGATGGTGGTGTTCAGGCGCTCTTGAGACGCCGTCAATTCCGTCGTCAAGCGTTCGATGGCGGCTGTCAGCGTGGACACCGAAGATTCTTCCATAGATCCCATAGCGAAGAGTACGGGATGAAAGCACCAGATTGATACGATATGGTAGTAGCGTACCGCTTGAAGTAACGAACAAGTAACCGGGAAGGGGAGAAGGGGGCGTGAGGCCCTAGGGGTCGAGAGCGACGAGAGAAAATTAGGGCAGAAGAGTTCTTTCTATTCGATAAAACTCAAGCAGGCTCATACAAGGAGTATTTAAGCCCTGCCCTACGGGTTCAAGAAAATTACGACCCAAGGAAAAGAACCCGCAAAAAAACCTGGGAAGGGAGTAACTCTAGTCCAAAAATACATCCAAAAACAATTAACAAAAATCCAACTAAAATAAATAAACTAAAGAACATTAAAATTAGTCTTGGTAACGCAACGGGATCCGCTTCTCCCGAGCTGGACGGATCCGCCTCTCGGGATCGACCCTCAGGGGGGTCGTGCTCGACCCAGGTCGGGTCGGTCCTGAGAGCTCTTCTTCGGCTGAGCTCGTGCTCGACCCTCCGGTGGTCGGTCCTGACGACCTCTGCTCTTGTTGTACCGTATCAAACACTTCCCTCTTCCCAAAGAAAATCTTCTTGATCACTTCCTTATACATATCCCACTATATGTGTAGATATATGTTGGAACAATGTTAAGGACGCCTGTTGTACTTAACATTGTAACTGACGCCCCTTGGATTTGATATGACAAACTCACTTTGATCTAATAAGTTGTCCAAGTGCTTCAGGAACGCAGGTCATGAAAAGGACAACAAGTTGAGTAGACGTCCTTAAGGTGTAAGAACGTTACTAATCTGGATAAGCGACTTGGCATGATTCTACAAAGGACGCCATCCTTTTTCATTACATAGGAGTCCTCTCAAGACTAGCCGACAAGGTGACATCACCAGACAAGTCTTGATCATGATCACCACGTGGAAGCAGATCTTGTACACCAGTCCATCACCACGTAGAGACCGATTCTGTAGCCAAGTGATTCGCCATCTTTTAGATGCCTTATCTTTGTTTTGTTAGGATGTTTTTGAGTGTTCTAGGCTAGTTTTTAGGCTTAAGTGTTATATCAAGGCTGAAGACACAGAAGTTGTTAAAATGAAGATTTTGCAAGAGAAGTCGTCTCTGCATGGAAAACGCGGTCGCGGCACTTCACCAGGAACGGAGATTTGAAGACCCGAAGGCTGCGGGCGCGGTGCATGAGCCGCGGTCGCGGTAGAAGCTGCCAACGGACCATTGACCGAGTGTTGACCGCGGTCGCGGCGGTGTCGGTGCGGGCGCGGTGGAACCGACTTCAGCGGAACGCGCGGACCTATCTTTGGGCCGTTTTTAATGCTTTGTTTTATTTATGGATATTTCTTTCGTCCCAAGACATATTTAAGGGATTGACGGTTGTTTTGTAATGATTATTCTACCTTTGTTTGAAGACTTGAGTTTTATGAGAGCAATGGAGAACTAAACCTCTCTAGGGTTTGTTCATCAATGAAGCTTTAATTGACACGTTTGTGAGATTCTAAATCCTTTTCCTATTACTTTGGTTATTATTGATTCTCTTGTGCTTAATTACATGATTATTGATTGTTTCTCTAGGAGTAATTAACCTATTGAACTGATTGCTATTGTTGGGACGGGTTTGGACCGTGGACAAACCTATTTTGTGAAAACAACCAGAACCTAGATCTGTTGTCTATGCAACTAGGATTTAAGAAGAGAATTGATTGTTTGCTTGTGAAATTGACTCGTAGCTTGATTTCTCTTGCATGCATCCTATTTATCCTTGTTCTTAATACTAATATTGATTTGAGCGTCCTCTATCATTGTTAAGTATTTCCTGGACCGTGGATAGGAAATTAGTCAAGATTAGGATTGGAATTAACCATTGGATTAAAAGGAATTGGTGTGAATCAATGATCAAACGACTCTTTTAAAGTGGATTTGTTGAATGAACCTGTCTTTAGTACTTTGATTGATCTTGTGAAACTGTCGACTTGTCTTCTTGCTTTGGTGATTGAAACTCTTGCATAAAATCCCCCTTTGTTCTTAGTTGATATAAATATTAGGCTAGACACCTTAAGTTCTCTTGGATTCGATCCCATACTTGCTCACTATACTTAGTTTGTGTGTTTGGGTTATCTTTGATTTTAGGTACAACGATTTCGCCCGAGTCAAATTTTGGCGCCGTTGCCGGGGAACTTAGGTTCTGTCTAGTGTGATATTTGTGTTGACTATTGTGTGGACCTATCTTACGGTCCACACCTTTTCTACTGATTATTTTCCAAAGTGTTGTCGTTGGTTTCAGGAGATAGGATGGCTGATCAATCGATCAGGCAACAACGTGCTCCGGATCTTGCACGACAACACATGTCTGTTGAGTACCCCGCGCCAGCTGAAGGGGTAGACTTTGTGGTGAAACCTGGTCTGATTGATCTGTTGCCTCGGTTTGGTGGGCAGTCTGATGAGGATGCAATCAAACACCTTAAGGAGTTTGAGTATGCCTGTCTAAGCACGAAGCCTGCTGGGGTCACTATGGATCAGATTAATATGTGAGCTTTTCCGTTTTCTCTGACCGGATCAGTCAGGGACTGGTATGCCTACATATTAAACAATCCATACTCCCAGCCAATCACAACATGGAGTCAATTGAGGGTTGCATTCTTGGATAAGTACTTCCGTATTTCAGTAAGGGCAGCCAGGAAGAAAGAAATCTCCGACTTTAATCAACAAGATGAGGAAAGCTTGTACAATTGCCATGATCGCTACAAGAGGCTCCTTGCTAGGTGTCCATGCCATGGGTTTTCAGAACCTGAGATCGTATGGTACTTTATAAATGGTATTGGTTATCAAGTCAGAGATCTGCTACTTGCTGCTTGTGGAGGCTCTTACCTAGACAAATCCTCCCGTGAATTCTTTCAAATAGTGGAGAGTTTTGCTGAAGGTACTCGAAGTTAGAAAACTCCTTGCCTTAGCACGCCATCGTCCGAGGAAATTCTCGCCAAGACATTGAAGGAGATGAATGAGGCATTCGAGAGGAAATTCCAAGACTTAAACTCGGCTCTCGAGAGGACAAGAAAGGAGTTGTCGGAGAAAATCAACCCCTCTCCTCCGGCACTAGTGAATGTAAGTGCTATTTCATTGAAGAGTGGACGAGAGCTAGGCGCAGAAAATAGCTCTCCGGAGGAACCACCGCGACCGCGACCGATGGGCCGCAACCGCGAAATCCTTACAGAAGCTCAAACTGATGATTCAACGAATGATCCGCGACCGCGGCCATCAAGCCGCGGCCGCGGAAATCCAACAGAGGATGAATTCGAGTCCCTGGAGTCCAACCGCGACCGCACCGTTCCATGCAGCGCCCGCGGCGACGGAGATCTCGGAAACTCCGAGAAGGCTGATGCACCGCGACCGCGCCAGACGGTCCGCGACCGCGGTAATGATGCAGAACCTGTGGATGGCTATGTCCGGCCGTATTTTCCCCCTCTCAGCTCTTACAAGCCACTTCCACCATTTCCGGATGCTCACAAGGATACAAGGAAGCTAGCAAGCGACAAGGAGATCTTCGAGACATTCGCCAAATGTGAGGTCAATATCCCTTTACTCAAACTTGTTAAAAGTGTTTCTCACTTTGCTAAATTTCTAAAAAAAATTTGCACCATTAAAAGGAACCAAAAATTGAAAGGGAAACCCAAGGAGTCTGTCAAAGAAACTGAATGTGTGTCTGCTGTTTTTCAAAAGCGCATGCCTAAAAAGTGTGGTGATCCAAGAGTGTTTGCTATTCCTTGTGTTATTGGTGATACTAGGATAGAAAATGCTATGCTTGACTTGGGTGCTTCAATTAATGTCATGTGTCATGCAGTGTATAAATCTTTAGGTCTAGGGCCTTTGCAAGAAACCAACATTATAGTGCAATTAGCTGATAGGTCCACTATTCGTCCTAAAGGCTTGGTTGAAGATGTTCTTATCATGTTTGGTTCCTTGATTTTTCCTGCTGATGTTTACAAACTTGACATGAATCATGATTCACATGCTACTCCATTATTGCTTGGTCGCCCTTTCATGAAAACTGCCGAAACATGCATTAATATACTGTGAGTAAAGGAACGCTAACTATAGAATTTGAAGGAGAAAAAGTTGAATTTAATGTCAATGAAGCAATGAAATTCCCTTCTGATGATCCTTTGCTATGCTCTGTTGATACCCTTGATCCTTTAGTGCAAAATCACTTTGATCATCATGATGATGCATTAAAATCTGTTATAGAGTATGATGTGAAACCTTCTAATGTGGAATTTGCCTTGTCTGCTGAAATGAATGATGTGGTTAGTAGCATGAATAGGAATGTAAATGATATGTTGGCCATTGGGCCCCCGCTACTAACACCTCAGAAAGAGGAGTTTGTCCCTTCTATAGTGCAGGCACCTGAGATCGAATTGAAGCAACTTCCTGAACATCTCAAATATGCTTTTCTAGGAGAGAACGAAACACTACCTGTGATAATTTCTAGTAAACTCTCTAAGGAGCAAGAAGAGAAATTGGTGAAAGTTCTTCAAGAGCACAAAACTGCACTTGGATGGACCATTGCAGACATTAAAGGGATTAGTCCCTCGACATGTATGCATCGGATCCTCCTGGAGGACGGAGCAAAGCCCTCTAGACAGCCACAACAACGGTTGAATCCGCTCATGATGGAGGTTGTAAAGAAGGAAGTTCTCAAGCTATACAACACAGGGATGATTTATTGTTGGATCGTTAGTACTGAGGGACGTCCTTTACTTTGGTAAAGGCGTCCTTAGGTTAGGTGTCCCTACGAGGAGTAGGGGCGTCCTTGAATAATGCAGCGGAACTTAAGTACTAAACAGATAATAGATGAACGCAGTGAATTATAAAGGAACCACTCAAGACCAAGTAGTCCTTGTGTGTAAACCTCTACCTCCTTGGAGGATTTTTGAATAGTTCTTTCCTTTCTATTGAACGATCTTACAGTTGTACTGGCGAGCCTTTACAGTTCTCTGACACTTAGCTTTTCCCTAAGTTCACTTATAAAGAACTCCTTTAAGCCTACAACTTAAGCTAGTTCAATCTACTAAAGGACTCTATTCCTACGTTCTGCAGTACTTCGCAGAACTCTCTTTCTCTCTTTTTGGGTTTTCTGTTACAAACTGTTTTTGTGATTTGGTTACAAGTCTCACTCGATCTAACACAAGTTCTAGCACTGTTCTTGAGTTCTTGAGTTAGTTCTTCGTGTTCTTGAGTGAGTCGCTTTCTCTTTGATTCTCTCTGAATATTCTTGAAAGCGTTAACGTCACAATAAATGCCTTGGGGCTATTTATAGGACTTGGGGAAGGGCGTCTTTTCACTGGGACGATCATGCCCTTCATGGACGTGGCTACAGGATCTTCCTCCACGTAGTAGGGCGGTGATGAGGAAGCTTCCTATATCCAGCTGTGTATGATGAACTCCGCTACAGGATCGGCCGCCACGTGTTGATGGACTCTACAACAGGATTGTCCGCCACGTAGTGTTGGACTCCGCTACAGGATCGGTCTCCACGTGTCCTTGGATGATCAAATATTGTCGAGTGATGTCATCCTGTCGGCTATAGAGTAAGGACGCTCTGCTTGCGTTCCTACTTGCTTGGGACTGCGTCCTTGCTCAAGTAGTCTCTGGTCGGTCCTTACTTCATGTTAGCTAGCGTCCCAAAGCCTATGGGACGCCCATACACACTTGTTGTCCTTTTGTCACTAGCGTTCCTGAACACTTGGACAATCTTTATTAGAATCAAAGTGAGTTTGTCATATCAAAACTAAGGGACGGTTGTGGACACACTACCAAGTACGAGGGCGTCCTTGATAGCGTCCCAACAATTTCCCCCTTTTTGATGATGACAAACTCTTCAATAAAATAGTTTTGGCGTTTAAGCTTAGCATGCATGAAAACTTAAAAGCGTCCTCTAACACTTAGAGAAATTTCATTTAGTACAAGTTTTCATTCTTTGATTCTCTAACTTTTGGATTTTAAGGAGAGAAAAGAAGCGTCCTAGAATTTTCTAGACGTCCTCTAGTTTATTCTAGCATGGCGTTCCGTAGACCTTTCACTTAATAGTTCCCCCTTAACACTTGCTTATTCTAGATAACTAATTTATAGCGCATCTCTACAAAACTACACTTCCCCCTTTTGGCATCATCGAAAAGGATAACAAGTGATAAGATCGTTAAGGACAAAAACATAACTAAAGGCAGTGGAACGCTTAAACAATCATAATGTAAGCAAACGATCGAATTGCCATTCAAACCAAAATGAGAGTACGGTTATTACAAACCAAGAACAGGAACAAAGAGTGTAAAAACAAAAAGAAGCACAAGCAAAAGCAATTGTGGTATAGAGGGGTGGGGAACGGTGATCACTGAGGACGGCTCTTGTCTTGATAGAACTTAAGAAGCTGTTCGTGAAGTTCAGCTGACTTGGTGAAAGCAGAAGACAAGTCCTTTAGAGCAGAGAGGATGAGGCATTGGTTGTCCATGATTGCACCCATTAGTTCTGCAGGAGGATGCTCGGCAAGATTTGCAGGGGCAGAACGAGGTACTGGACCTGAACTCGAGGAGGGAGCGTTCGAAGGAGGTTCTGAAGCAGGAGAGGTAGCCATCAACACTTGATCAAGAACTGTGAAGTCGACAGCAGGCTCTTCTTCCTGAGGATGCTCTTGAGACATAGACGCAAGGCGTTCTTCTTCTTCAGCTGCCAAGCGTTCTTCCTCAGCCTTCTTCCTTGCTTCCTCAGCCTCAGCTTCTTGCTGTTTGATCACAGAAGGCAACTCTTCATTATGCCTGATTTCAACAAGTCCCTTCTTTGCGTTCCATTTCAAGCCAAGCTCTTCAGTAGGTGCGCTTTCGTCATAGGCGTTCTGAGACATAAGAATGAGCTTGACAAGGCCGGGGTATGGCAAGGCATGGCGCTTCCTCCCACACTTAGCCATGTGTTGCATAGCAATTCTGGCCAAATTGATGGGGCGGCGTTCAAGAAGAGCGTCAATGAGGATTATGTCGTGAGTCTGCACAATTGACCTCTTCTCCTGCCTAGGAAGGACGGCGCGACATATGAAGTAATGAGCGATGGCGCCTACCTTGCTCAGAACGTGAGCAACTCTGTCCAGTCCCAATGGCCTCTTGCCCTGAAAAACATGTTCGACCAGGGGCAGTTCTTCATCAGTTGTCTCGAAACCGCCTTCTGGAAGAGAGCTTAAGGCATTGGACGGGGGCTTCTGAGCAGTGAGTCCCATGAAAGCTCGAACCTGGCGTTCATTAACTATGGCTTTCTCACCATCTATTTTGAAATGGAGAGAGCCATCTTTAGGCTTGTAACGCAGATCCCTGTAGAACGCTTTCACCTGCTCTTTGTCAACAACTGCAGGCGCTGGCCCAACGTTCAACCAGCCTTGGAACCTCAGAAGATCTAGAAACTCGTGAACGTCATCATCTTGAAATGAGGCGAGCCATTCCTCTGAGTAGATCAGCGGGCTGAGAACTTTGACTGGGGCGCCATCAGGTTTTCTTTTGCGCTTGCCCTTGGGGGACTCTTAATCGTCATCATCAGAAGAACTGTGCTCATCGGAGTCCTCTGACTCTTCATTATTAGTGTCCTGGCCAACAACGTCCTCTGTGCCTTGTTCATTTTCAGCATTGCCACCAGTTGAGGTCTGGCCTTGGGACGTGCCCTCAGCGTCCTGAGCCTCTGATTGGATTTCTGTCTGTGGCTCAGCGTCCGCTGGGACTTGGGATTCTGTTTGGATTGTGGGGGATGGGTTTTCTTGTGTAGTTGGGAGGGGATTGAGGAGAGGGAGGGTTTGGTTGTAGGGTGGGACTTCATGAGCATCACGCTCGAGTTCCTCAGATAATGAGGGCTCGGCGTTTTTTGGAGCGACCTGGTGCTCACCAGCGTCCTCAATCTGACCAGCAGGAGCGTTCTCATCTCCTTCTGCTTCATCATTGGAATCCCCAACAACATCTATGAAAGGGGAGACCTGAGCGGGCGTACCTCTTTGGCTCTCAGATGAGCTAGAGGAGGAAGAGGAGGAGGGAATGTGCTCAACTTGCGCAGGAACGTCCTTGGCGAGCAAAACCCTGGGCTTTTCACCAGCCTTCCTTCGGCGAAAAGTGTGCTCAAGCGTGCGCTCTGTCTCCTCCGGGCCACTTTCGGAGGATGGACGACGGGACTTTGAGGTCTCGGGGTCCTTTGGTGGGGAAATGTGGGCCGGGGCAGAAGGGAAGTTGGCCAAGTTTAAGGGAGAGTGAGTTTTGGGAGGAAACGTGATTAGAGCATTTTGCCTTGAAGGTTGAGGGGACGGTGGAGGAGTAGGGAGTTGGACGATTGAGATTTGTTGAGGGGGAGGAGTGGATTCTTTGGAGAGGTTGGATGGCCTTTTTGTGGTGTTAGGCCTTTTTGTGGAGGGTTTGGAAGATGGGACGCTTGAGGTCTTGGCCTTTTTGAGGGGCCTAGGGTCGTGAACTTTCTTTGAGCGCCCCTCCTTTAAATGGGAAGGGAACTTATCCACAATCTCCGTTGGTTTGGAAGTGGAGAAGGGTTGGGAAGATTTGGAGAGGGGAGAGGATGATGCAGGACGCTTCAGCAATTTTTTGGTGGTGAAGGTAGGAACGGCAAGAGGAGGTGGGGGAGAGGGACTTGGTACACGGTTCTTGGTCATTTGGAAGGCTAATGAGTTCCTTGGATACATGGGAAACTCGGGCAAGACTGCATTGTGCAAGCCTGGTATAAGGTCAAGAAGGGGGCCAAGATTCTCACCTCCGAATTGAGAGAAGAAGAGCACATCGTCCATCCGTCCAAGTAGATCTTTGAAATTTGTGTTGTGGAGGCTGGGGACGAAGAAGCGTTCAATGAACTTCTCATAATTTCTTGTTCTCACTGCATCGTTCTTCACTTCTGGCAATTGCATGCGTTCTCTGATTAAGTTGTATAGCGTTCTGGGCTTCTTGTTGATGAAGTCCAGTAGAGACTCATTGAGAACGATGGGTTGGGGCTTCTCTATGTAGTGGGACTTGACCAGCTTTCTACGCTTTCCGCCGGTAGAAGATCCGGCCACGTTCAGCTGTCTTTGAGACATGTTTTCAGATGAGATTTAGAGTGAGAAAGTCACCGGAGTTCTAGAGAGAAGTCAGAGCAGATTTGAGAGCGAGAAAGTGGTTGAGCGTAATAAATTTGATTGCGACTGTTCTGGCCTTATATAGAGGAAGCGGTGGCACAAACGGTAATTACCACTGTTTTACTGTGCGACACGTGGCAAACCTTCCCCCTTAAGATTTGAGCAAAAGCAACGGTCACTGTTCACACTTTCAAAAGTTCAAAATTCTGACTCTTCAACTTCTCCTCAAATACTGAACTGGCGTCCTCTCCAACAAACACTCAGCGTTCTCTCATACTTAGCAAAAATTTACCTCTTGAAGCAAACCAACAACGAACTTACCGTTCTTGTGATCACCTTTTGAACCAGTTGAGAACAACGCAAGTACGTCCCGTAAAAGAAAATATGAAGCTCATAGGACGCTTTTGCGGAGTTCTCGGCTAGGGTAAGCTTAGAGTTCCCATCATTTCGGCTTATAATGAGGGTTGGGTGATCAGGGATACTCTTTTCAAGACAAAATAGAGAAAATTTGAATGGCGTTTCAAAGTAGCAAACACATGAAGTTTTAGACTAGCGTCCTTGCAAAGATGAATTTAATGCATAACAGTCCTTAAACACTTAGAAACTACAAAACATAGCCAATCATTGAGGGAATAGTAGAACGGGACTTGCTATTTAAAAGTTATCATCCCCAAGAGCAGCCTTAGATGCTCATAGGGACGTCTATCAAGTGCCTTAGTGAAAATATCAGCTATTTGGTCTTCAGTCCTTACATGCTCCATACTAATGAGTCCTAGTTCAACATTATCACGCAAGAAATGATGCCTTATATAAATATGCTTTGTGCGTGAATGAAAAACAAGATTCTTAGAAATTTCAATAGCACTTGTGTTATCACAACGAATGGGAATAGTTTCAAGATTGATACCGTAGTCCTCTAGTTGATATTTGATCCAGATAACTTGTGAACAGCACGAAGCAGCAGCAACGTACTCGGCTTCCGCAGTTGAAAGCGCCACAGAGTTCTGTTTCTTAGATCCCCAAGAGACTAAGCATGAACCAAGGAACTGTGCCATTCCTGAAGTGCTTTTTCTATCAATTACATGACCAGCATAATCAGCGTCCGAGTAGCCAACTAGCTTGAAGGACGTCTTCCTAGGGTACCAAAGGCAAAGATCATCGCGTCCTTTGAGGTAGCGAAAGATCCTCTTGACTTCTTGCATGTGGGACTCCTTTGGATTTTCCTGGAAGCGTGCACACAAGCAAACGGCAAACATAATGTCGGGACGGCTTGCGGTCAAGTAGAGTAAAGAGCCAATCATCCCTCTGTAAAGCTTTTTATCAACGTCCTTTCCCTGTTCGTCTGCGTAAAGACGCGAGTTTGGAGAACAAGGGGTTGCAACAGGTTTGGACGTGTTCATCCCGTACTTCTCAAGCATTTCACGGACATATTTTTGTTGGTGAATGCGCGTCCCTTCCTTGAGTTGATTGATTTGAAGTCCCAAGAAGAAATTGAGTTCTCCAATGAGGGACATCTCAAACTCACTACTCATTAAGGACTTGAACTCATCTACAAGTTTCATGTTAGTACTACCAAAGACTATATCATCAACATAGACTTGGGCAATTAAAATGTCCTTGTGAACTTTCTTTATGAACAAAGTTTTATCGATTGAACCTCTAGTGTACCCATGAGACAAAAGAAAGGACGCAAACCTGTCGTACCATGCACGAGGGGCTTGCTTGAGTCCATATAGCGCTTTGTCCAAGTAGTACACATGATCTGGGTGAGAGGCGTCCTCAAATCCAGGCGGCTGAGCAACGTACACTTCCTCCTTTAGCTTTCCATTGAGAAAGGCAGTCTTGACGTCCCTGTTCCTTGCTTTTTGTCATTCGTATGCATGTGGGGGGCACTTTGGTGTTGATAAAACTATTAGGAAAGTCTTAGAAGCTGGATTTTATTGGCCTCATATCTTTAGGGATGCTCATGCTTTCTGTAGATCTTGTGATAGATGTCAAAGGGTGGGAAATATTTCTAAGAGAAATGAAATGCCTCAATCTCGTATAATATTTTGTGAAATTTTTGATGTTTGGGGTATAGATTTCATGAGACCTTTTCCATCCTCCTTTGGGAATCTATATATTTTGCTTGCGGTGGACTACGTTTCCAAGTGGGTGGAAGCGAAGGCCACCAGAACTGATGATTCAAAAGTGGTTGCAGATTTTCTTAGGAACAACATCTTTTCCAGGTTTGGCATTCCAGAGGCCTTGATAAGTGACAGGGGTACCCACTTTTGCAACAAGACCGTCAGCGCTCTTTTGAAAAAGTATCACGTCACTCAAAAGGTCTCTACAGCTTATCACCCTCAGACGAATGTGCAGGCGGAAGTATCTAACAGGGAGATCAAATCTATCTTGGAGAAAACGGTGGCCCCGAACCGGAAGGATTGGAGCTTGAGGCTCAATGATGCTATATGGGCCTACCGTACAACCTACAAAACTCCCATTGGCATGTCTCCCTTCCGATTAGTCTATGGCAAAGCTTGCCACCTCCCTGTGGAACTTGAGCACAAAGCATATTGGGCTATCAAAAAGTGCAACATGCGCATGGATGAAGACGGTGCCTTTCGGAAGCTACAGATCCAGGTGTTGGAGGAACTACGGTTGGATGCTTATGACAATGCCGTGAGATTCAAGAACAAGACCAAAGCCAAGCATGACAGGAACATCCTTCGGAAGGAGTTTAAGCTGGGAGACAAAGTACTTCTCTACCAATCCCGCTTTAAACTTTTTCCAGGGAAACTACGTTCTCGATGGGCTGGTCCGTATGTGATTTCACAAGTCTTTCCACATGGTGCGGTAGAGCTCTTTGACCATAGTGGCAAACCTTTCAAGGTCAATGGTCATCGATTGAAACCATACCACGAGAGTGTACCCCAAGAAGTATTGGATGAGCAAGACCTTGGTGAACCAACTCCGGAGCTGGACTTTTGAGCGTATCCACGTCGAGCCAACGACGTTAAACAACAGCGCTGCTTGGGAGGCAACCCAAGGCTTAGATAGACTGTTTTTCCATTCCTAGCTTAGGGTTATTCTCGTTTTCGGACTAATGTGCAGGTACTAGGTCCGAAAGGACGTTTCTGGTGCAAAACCGCGGTCGCGGCCAAGCCCAGAACCCTCGGTGTATAGGTACTAGACCCCCGCGGTCGCGTTGCTCACGCCGCGCCCGCGGAGGCACCCTGGTCCGAAAGAAAAAAGAAAAAAAAATCCGCGTCAGCCTTTGACCGGTCAACCCGTCCGCTTCTTCTACCCTACCTTATCCCAATTACCCACTCCCCCATCCCCATTCACAGACCACCGAAATCTCACCCACCCAAAATCTCTCAATTTCATAAACCCCCATCACCATCCTTGGACCCTAGAACCGCCGGATCTTCATCCTTGTCGTCTACACCGGTCGACTTCCGCGCTCGCGTCACCATACCGCGTTCGCATTGTGACGAGATTCCGGCGTTCCTCATCCACTCTAGATCCGGCCACCTCCACCACCGTTGGTGGCCCAACCCCTGCGGTTAGTCGCTCTCAACCACCCCCTTCCTTGAAGTGGTGTCCCATTGGTTAAGTTCGTCAACAATCCGGGCTCGTGTGGAGATATTCACTCGGCGGCTCCGATTTGCTGTCTTCGCTGGTGCAGCAGTGCCGCGGCCGCGACATTCGTTCCGCGACCGCGGTGCACAGGGTTCCTGAGACTCCATTCACTGCGGCCTCACCGCGCCCGCGCTGCACGAGACGCGACCCTTTCGTTCGTCTCAGCCCGCGCCCTCAATTCTACGACCGCGGTTTCATGGTAGAAGCACCCTTTCGGTAATCTCGAACATCTATCTCTTTCAATATGACTAGGTTTAATGGATTACGGAAGTTGAGTTCGCACGCAAAGAAGCGGTGGGGCAAGCTTGAGGGTCGGCAATTCACGAGCACCAAGTTTTTTGATGTACCGACCCTTGAGATGCATGGTTTGAAGGAGTACACATTGGAATTGCTACAGTGTGGAGGTCTTGGGGGTGTTCTTGATTTGCAGGCTGAGACCTTTGAGGATTTGGCTATTGAGTTCTTAGCTACATAGAAATTTGATGATGCTACCGGTGCTCTTAAGTTCCATGCTTGTGATCAAATTTGTACTTTGGAGGAAAGCGACATTAAGGAGTGTTTTGGCATCACGAGGTTGCCTAGTGAGGGTTGGCTAGAGGCACTAACTGAGCAGGGGATGTATGACTTTTGGGCTCAGTTGACGGGGCGTCCTTGGCGTAAGCGTGGTGAGACTAACAGCCAGATTCCGAATCCAGCTGTGCGCCTAGTGCACAAAGTTATAGCTATGATGTTTCTGGGGCAATGAGAGGTAAACAAGCTCCCGGCAACTGACATGAAGATCTTGTGGACTATGTTTCCGTTTACTCCCATTGTTTCTGATTGGCTGACGTTGTTCAAGAACAGCTTGCGTACTGTGGTGAAAGAGAAAAGCCAGAGGAGAATCGGGTTTGGTGGAATGATTACTTTGCTAGCTCTAAGGTTTGTGACGATTGAGCGGATTCGGGAGGTTCATGAGCAATCTCTCACTGATGGTTCGCGCCTTGACATAGCCGGCCTGCATCGTATCCATTGCCTTACCGGTTCTAAGGACGAGGGGTGGATGTGGTCTACTGGTCATCCGCCTCGGCCTTTCATGCGGCTGCCTAGGCCGTCACTTGCTTTTGGGCATCAGCCTTCGGATTTTCATCTGCGTTTTGACGCGGAGCTCGAGGCCAACCGGTTTGGCGATGCTGAGATGGGGGAGGCGGCGATTGTTGAGCAATAGGGAGATTGGGATGAGCATGTCTACGCGGAAGGTTATGACACGACTGGTTGGGGAGCCGCTTCTGCTTGGGCTCATGATGGTGCCGGCCCTTCTTCAGCTGTTGAGGAGCCCTCTTATGGGCAGTACTATAGTGATGACATTCATGAGCAGCTTCACAACTTGTCTATCCGTCAGTCTAGTTTGTCGACTGCTATTGGTATGGTGGCCAAGGATCAGTCGGGGATGAGATACGAGATGATGGGGATGAGGCGAGAGCAAGTGGTTCAGAACCAGCTCTACCATGACATGTCCACCCAGGTTGATGACATTAGGGCCACTCAGCAGAGGACCGAGGGGTTCTTCAGGAGTATCTTTCCTTCTTATCCGGCGGCACCACAGGGCGCGTGGCCCTACTATCCTCCACCTTCCCAGTGAGTCTTTTGTTCTTCCCTCTACTTTAATTCTTGTTCTTATCTTCATTGAGGACAATGAAGGGTCTAAGTATGGGGGAGAGTATTCACAGGTGTTTATATGTACAGTTGTTGTTTCCATTCCGAAAAATAAAATCAAATAAAAAACAGAAAAATAAAAATGAAAATAAAAGAAAGAGCCAAAAATTGAAAAAAGGCATAGAAAATCCTGGGATGAGTCGAAAACCCGAAAGAGCGGCTTAGGTAATAAGCAAGTAACCCGGACCAGCATTAGGCCGGGGTAATAAGAGGTTAAAGAGAGATGTGAGTTTTGGTGAGCACACCCTTGAAAAATGAAATGAGTGATTAGGTGAAAACCCGAAAGGGCGCCTAAGTCGAATTGAGCGGTAAAATTAGAGTGTTTAGGATTTCGTTCTACTATGGGGCTTGGGGTTACATTTGAGATGTTGGGTAGATCCTTAGGATTGCTCTTTCATGATTTGGAGCTTTGAGTGATTTGATGTATTCTTGTGAGGTGTGTGTTGAGGTTTCATGTTTTGCTCATTATTTCTCTACTTGGGTTCGGGTTGTGAGGTGAGAGTTTTTGGCTGTCATGTTTCCCCTTACTTCCTGAGATCTTTTGATGTGTTGATTTGTATATGTACTTTGAGCTTACTCGAGGACGTGCAAGATCTAAGTATGGGGGAATTTGATTCGCCATATTTTAGATGCCTTATCTTGGTTTTGTTAGGATTTTTTGAGTGTTCTAGGCTAGTTTTTAGGCTTAAGTGTTACATCAAGGTTGAAGACACAGAAGTTGTTAAAATGAAGATTTTGCAAGAGAAGTCGTCTCTGCATGGAAAACCCGGTCGCGGAGCTCCAGATGCAGTCGCGGCACTTCACCAGGAACGGAGATTTGAAGACCCGAAGGCCGCGGGCGCGGTGCATGAGCCGCGGTCGCGGTAGAAGCTGCCAACGGACCATTGACCGAGTGTTGACCGCGGTCGCGGCGGTGTCGGCGCGGGCGCGCTGGAACCGACTTCAACGGAACGCGCGGATCTATCTTTGGGCCGTTTTTAATGCTTTGCTTTATTTATGGATATTTCTTTCCTCCCAAGACATATTTAAGGGATTAAAGATTGTTTTGTAATGATTATTCTACCTTTGTTTGAAGACTTGAGTTTTATGAGAGCTATGGAGAACTAAACCTCTCTAGGGTTTGTTCATCAATGAAGCTTTAATTGACAAGTTTGTGAGATTCTAAATCCTTTTCCTATTCCTTTGGTTATTATTGATTCTCTTGTACTTAATTACATGATTATTGATTGTTTCTCTAGGAGTAATTAACCTATTGAATTGATTGATCTTCTATTGCTGGGACTGGTTTGGACCGTGGACAAACCTATTCTGTGAAAACAACTTAGAACCTAGATCTGTTGTCTATGCAACTAGGATTTAAGAAGAGAATTGATTGTTTGCTTGTGAAGTTGACTCGTAGCTTGATTTCTCTTGCATGCATCCTATTTATCCTTGTTCTTAATGCTAATATTGATTTGAGCGTCCTCTATCATTGTTTAGTATTTCTTGGACCGTGGACAGGAAATAATCAAGATTAGGATTGAAATTAACCATTGGATTAAAAGGAATTGGTGTGAATCAATGATCAAACGACTCTTTTAAAGTGGATTTGTTGAATGAACCTGTCTTTAGTACTTTGATTGATCTTGTGAAACTGTCAACTTGTCTTCTTGCTTTGGTGATTGAAACTCTTGCATAAAATCCCCCTTTGTTCTTAGTTGATATAAATATTAGGCTAGATACCTTAAGTTCTCTTGGGTTCGATCCCATACTTGCTCACTATACTTATTTTGTGTGTTTGGGTTATCTTTGATTTTGGGTACAACGATTTCGCCCGAGTTACCAAGTCTAACAGTAATTGCCAGGAAGCTTCCCTCATTAGTCCCAGAGACACCTGGAAGCTGATCCTGTAGCAACGTCCTCAAGGGCATGATCTCTAGAGAATGACGCCTTTTCCTAGGTCACTATAAATGCTTTTTCTGAGCATTTATTGTGACTTGACGCTTCCAGAGAATATTAAGAGCATATTGTCAGTCACTCAAGAACATCAAGAACAACTCAAGAACACGTGAGACTTAGGTGTTAGATTGAGTGAGAAGCGTTCACCAAAACCACAAACTGTTTGTAAGAGAAAAGGAAAAATAGAGAGAGAATCCTTACGACGAACTGTAAGGACGTGCTCATAGCGTCCTTTAGGAGATTAAGTTAGGTTACGATTACAGGCTTAAAGGGGTGTTACTAGTGGACTTAGGGACGCATTCTAAGTGTCAAAGAAGTGTAATCACTCGCCAGTGTAATTGTAAGAACTCTTAATAAGAAAGGAAAGAAGCTATTACAAAATCCTCCAAGGAGGTAGAGGTTTACACTCAAGGACTAGTTTGGACTTGAGTGGTTCCTCTATAAATCAAAAGCTTTCCTTACTTATTCCACTTACCTGTTTAGTCTTTTATTTCCGCTGCAACTGAAGGATGTCCTTAATCTTTATTAAGGACACCTCAGCCAAGGACGCCCTTAACGTTGTTAAGGATGCCCTCTCTGTTAGACTAACGATCCCAACAATTGGTATCAGAGCGGACGCTCTAGATTTTTGTTGAGTTGTAGGTGAAGATGGATATGAAACCAATTGGAACTAGTAGTGTGAAGCCTCTGCGTCTCACGGACGGCAACTAGGAGCGTTGGAGAACCAGATTCGAGAGCTTTGTGCGCAGTCAAAATTACCAGTGCTTGTGATCTTAATGTTCCTCTTGCCAAGGAAGGCAAAGAGGAAGAATGGGGTCCCAATGAGTTTAAGCTTATGGAAACAAATGTCAAAGCTATATGTTTCATGCAGACGTCCCTCTGCGAAAGGGACGCTACTCGAGTGAGTAATCTGTCTACAGCTAAGCTCCAGTGGGAAGCACTTGAGAAGTACCACGTAGGGATGCCAGAGATGAAGGAAGACGTCCAGTTGGAAGCTAAGAGGGACATCTACAAGTTCAAGTTGCTTCCAAATGAAACTATCACCGACTACTCTTTCCACTTTGAAGGCCTTTTGACTAAGTTGAAGAACTTGGGAGTTTCTGAAACTGAGATCTCATTGAGAAATAAGGTTCAAGTTTTGATTGATGGATTGACAGGAGTTTGGAACTTTGATAGGAAGACTTTCAAAGAAAACCAAGCTAACAAAGGATTGTCAATAGAAGAAGTCTATGGAAAACTAAAGGCGCTCGAAGCCAGAAGGAATCAGGACATGCTTGAGCTAGGAAAGAATCCTCAAACTAAAGTAGCTTTGAATCTTGAAGCCAGGACGCAAGAGCAAGAGACCTATAACCGTCGGCAAAATGAACTGGCCTTGATGCTTGAGGCCAAGACAAAGGAGCATCATGAAAATCTTCGTCTTCGAGCCTTGATAGAACGTCAAGGAAAGACAGAAGAACAACTTGCCGAAGAGGAAGAAGTTGCTCTCTTGCACAAAACTCTCCGTTCATTGGCTAAAAGAGGCAAGGTCCCAAAGTTTAAAATGCCTTATAAGAAAGAGAGTCCCAAGCTCATTGAGGCTGAAATGAAGGAAGTGACGTGTTACAAGTGTAACAAGAAGGGTCACTTTGCCAAGAACTGCACTACAGGACTTTCAACAAAAGAAATCAAGAAGAAAGCACTGATTGACGCTTATGAGGCTGCCTGGGACGACATTGACTCAGATGATGAAGGGCCGTCTGAACAGGTCGCTTACATGGCGATGGAGGACACATCAAATGATCACAAGGACGCCTCCGAAAGTAAACAAGAGGTAACACATGAGTCCTTGATCAACTCTCTTGAAAAGTACTCAAAGCCTAAGCTTATAAAACTTATTGCTAAAATCATGCAAGAAAGTTATTCCATGAAAGGAAGGCTTGATGAACTCGAATCTGAAAATATTATTATTGAGTGTGAGAACTGCAACACATTGACACTTCAACTAGAGTCCTCACTAGAAGAATCAAAATCCCTGAAAATTGAAATTGTCTGTCTCAAGCTAGAGAACGCCAACCTTAGGGATGAAATCAAGGTTTTAGGAAAGAGTCCTATGACCGAAGCTGTGAAGCCTGTTGTTTTCGTTCCTGCCAAGAAAGGCCTAGGATATGAGTCTAGCTCAAAGAACTCCCTTCCTAGTGACTTTGAAGCTAGTAAAACAACATAGTTAGAACTTGAAAAAGAGAAAAACCAAGAACCTAGAAGAACGTATAAGAGTCCTTGAGAGTGGTGAAGTAGGACAAAAAGACTACTATACTAACTCTACTAGTCACAAGATTTACAAGAAAATTGCTAAGGGAGAAGGTTCAAAGGTTGGTGACCCAAGAAAATGGAAGAGAATAGAATTCAACGTCCTAACAAAAAGTAATATCTTGGTGATTACTATAAGACGTGCTGGTATTGTGGTCAAGGTGGTCATTATAAGTATGATTGCTTTAAACTAAAGGAAGACCTTGAAAATGGCAAAAATGCTAGGTCTAAGGATGAAAATCATGAGTCAGTCCCTAAAAGAAATGCAAGACGTTTTAATCGTTCAAGAACTCCATTTAGAAAGCATGCTACTTCTAATGATGTAAACTTGAATGATTATATGCTAGAAAAGGAGTTCTTTTATTGTAACGAGCCAGGTAAGGAACACCTTGCTTGGGTCGTGAAAAACTAACTCTGCTTAACAGGTGGAAGTGAGAGGAAGCCCGTGGATCATTGATAGTGGCACCTCAAACCATATCACAGGAAGCCAGATCCATCTGACTTCTATCCAATCTAGTGCCACGGGAGGAACTGTCTCGTTTGGCAACAAGGGCAAAGGAAGAATCAAAGGGACGGGCATTGCAAAACTGAATTCGTCCATCAAAGAATCAAACGTTAGTCTTATTGAAGGACTTGGCTTTAACCTCCTTAGCGTGTCTCAGATTTGTGATCAAGGTTAAAACCTAGTCACATTTGATTTAAAGGAGTGCCTCCTCATCAACAAGAAGACAAACAGAGTCATTCTTAAGGGAGTCCGTCAAAATAATGTATACATCTTTAATCAAAAGTTCAGGCCTGCTATTGAGTTGTGCCTATCTGTCTCAACTGAGGACGCTGACCTTTGGCATTGCCGTCTTGACCATGCTGGATTAAGCACAATCCTCAAGCTACACCAACAAGATCTTGTAAGAGGACTTCCTCGAATCGATCCTGAGAAAGCTGAACAATGTGAAGCTTTCATCAAAGGGAAGCAAACAAGATCGTCCTTCAACTCCAAGAACGAAGTTAGTACAAAGAAGCCCTTGGAACTTCTTCATATGGATCTTTGTGGACCCATGAGGATGCAGAGCTACGGTGGAAGAGGTACATGTACGTTCTTGTAGATGATTTTTCTCGATTCACTTGGGTTCTCTTCTTGGTGTCAAAGGCAGATTGCTTCAACACTTTCAAAGTCTTCATCAAACAAGTGGAAGTTGCTCTAGGGAAGCACTTAAAAGCCATACAATCAAACTATGGGACAAAGTTTCAAAACTAAGAGTTCCTGGCCTTCTGTGATCTAAACGGCGTCTCTCACAACTTCTCAGCCCCAAGAACTCCTCAACAAAATGGTGTTGTGGAAAGAAAGAACAGGACGCTAGAGGATATGGAAAGGACAATGTTGCTAGCAAGTGGCGTCCCCAAGCACTTTTGGTTGAAGCCGTTGCTACTGCTGTTTACATCATTAACCGTGCCATGATCCGTCCTCTGCTAAAGAAGACGTCCTACGAGTTGTTGAACGGGAGGAAACCTCGCATTGATCATCTTCGGGTTTTTGGATGTAAGTGTTTCGTCCACAACAACGACAAGGAGAAGCCTGGAAAGTTTGATGCTAGAAGTGATGAAGCCATATTTCTTGGGTACTCCCTCACAAGCAAAGCCTATAGAGTTTTCAACAAAAGGACTCTTAAGCTTGAGGAGAGTATTCATGTTGTGTTCAAGGAGAGTTCTATTCACAAGGAGAAACCAAGTAAGAAAGAACGTTCTTCTTCACAACAACAGGACGACTCTCACGACGAAGTCGATGGCTGGTCCTCAAAAAGTACTATGTTCCTAAGGACGGAAATGCAAATCCTGAAGAAGTCTCCGTGGACGTTCCTAGTGTTGATCAAGAAATTCCTTCCAGAAAAGAGTCTCCGGCACAACAAGATGTGGCTGAATCAAGTCAACAAGGTGAGCAACGCCATCGTGTGGACGCTCTCTCTGAGGGGGAACACACTGAGGACGAAGCTCACGATGATGATGATGATGATGATTCTGATGATATTATTGATCCAAGGTTTACTCAACTCTTTCAAAGGGAGTCCCACCTTTCAACATATCATCCAAGAAGTCAAATAGTCTCAGATAGTTCAAAAGGAGTTCAAACCAGGTCAGCTGCAAGCAAGTCCCAAAGTGCAAACATGGCTTTTTGAGCGTTCAATGTTGTTGTGTCCATGGTGGAGCCCAAGAACATAAAAGAAGCACTCTAAGACGCTGACTGGATTCAAGCAATCCAAGAAGAGCTTAACCAGTTTGAAAGAAACAAAGTTTGGACCCTCGTCCCTCGTCCTAAGAACAAAAACATCATAGGGACGCGCTGGGTGTTTAGAAACAAACTTGATGAATGTAGACGCGTAACAAGGAACACGACAAGGCTTGTGGCTCAAGGATTCAAGCAAGAGGAAGGCATTGATTATGATGAGACCTTTGCTCCTGTTGCTAGAATTGAGGTCGTCCGTCTCCTTATTGCCTTCGTTGCTCACAGGGGTTTCAAGTTGTTTCAAATGGACGTTAAGACTACCTTCCTTAATGGGAAACTGAAAGAGGAAGTGTACGTTGCTCAGCCCCCTGGCTTTAAGGACGCCAATCATCCAGATCATGTGTACTACTGACTCAGGCAAAATCGTTGTACCTAAAATCAAAGATAACCCAAACACACAAACTAAGTATAGTGAGCAAGTATGGGATCGAACCCAAGAGAACTAGAGGTATCTAATTAAATATTTGTATCAACCAATAACGAAGGGGGATTTTATGTAAGAGTTTCAATCACCAAAGTAAGAAAACAAGTCGATAGTTTCACAAGATCAATCAAAGTACTAAAGGCAGGTTCATTCAACAAATCCACTTTAAAAGAGTCGTTTGATCATTGATTCACACACAATTCCTTTTAATCCAATGGTTAATTCCAATCCTAATCTTGACTAATTTCCTGTCCAGGAAATACTTAACAATGACAGAGGACGCTCAAATAAATATTAGCATTAAGAACAAGGATAAATAGGATGCATGCAAGAGAAATCAAGCTACGAGTCAATTTCACAAGCAAACAATCAATTATCTTCTTAAATCCTAGTTGCATAGACAACAGATCTAGGTTCTAAGTTGTTTTCACATAATAGGTTTGTCCACGGTCCAAACCCGTTCCAACAATAGAAGATCAATCAATTCAATAGGTTAATTACTCATAGAGAAACAATCCATAATCATGTAATTAAGCACAAGAGAATCAACAATAACCAAAGGAATAGGAAAAGGATTTAGAATCTCACAAACTCAGCAATCAAAGCTTCATTGTTGAACAAACCCTAGAGACGTTTAGTTCTCTATAATTCTCATAAAAACTGAAGTCTTCAAAACAAAGGTCCAAGATCCTCAACAAAACAAGTTACAATCCCTTAAATATGTCTTGGAACGAAAGTAATATCCAAAAATAAAACAAAGCATTAAAACGGCCCAAAGATAGAATTATGCGGCCCGCTGAGTTTGGCAGCACCGCGACCGCGCCATCACTTCCGCGCCCGCGGTCCACACCTGGTCAACGATCCACTAGCAGCTTCTACCGCGACCGTGGTTCGTGCACCGCGCCCGCGGCTTTCTGGTCTTCAGTTCTCTTCTTCAGTCGATGAGCCGCGACCGCGTCTTGCCATCCGCGACCGCGGAAATCATGCAGTGACGAAATCCTTGAAAATCTTCAAATAACCAAGTTCTGTGTCTTCGGCCATGATGCAACACTTAAGCCTAAAACTAGCCTAAAACACTCAAAAGCTTCCTAAAACTACCAAGATAAGGCATACAAAAGATGGCGAATCAAATTCCCCCATACTTAGATCTTGCTCGTCCTCGAGTAAGCTCAAAGTACATATACACATCAACACATCAAAAGATCTCAGGAAGTAAAGGGAAGCATGACAACCATAAACTCTCAGCTCACAACCCAAACCCAAGTAGAGAAATAATGAGCAAAACATGAAAGCTCAACACACACCTCACAAGAATACATCAAATCACTCAAAGCTCCAAATCGTGAAAGAGCAATCCTAAGGATCTACCCAACTGAGTGGCCCGAATGTCATCAACCTAGGTCGACATGTCATGATACAGCCGGTTCTGCACCTCCTGCTCACGCCGCATCCCCATCATCTCATACCTCAAGCCCGACTGATCCTCCGCCACCATACCCACAGCAGTATACAAGCTAGACTGGCGGATTGACAGGTTGTGCAGCTGCTCATAAATATCCTCATCATAGTATTGCCCATAAGAGGGCTCCTCAGCAGCAGAAGAAGTACCTGCACCACCCTGAGCCCAAGCAAAAGAGGCTCCCCAACCAGTCATGTCATACCCCGACGCGCGGACCTGCTCGTCCCAATCTCCCTGAGGCTCAGCACCCACATCCTCCTCCATAGCCTCATCGTGAGCAGCAGCAGTAGCAAATGGGTTCACCACAAGCTCTGTGTCAGAACGCAGACGGAAATCAGAGGTCTGAAGCCCAAGAGCAAGTGAAGGCCTAGGAAGTCTCATGAATGGCTGAGGCGGATATCCAATACACCACATCCATCCCTCATCCTCAGAACCTTCAAGACAGTGGATCCTGCGCAGCACAGCAACATCAAGACTAGAACCATCCGGGAGAGGTCGCTCGTGAAGCTCTCGAATCCGCTCCATCGTCACAAACTTGAGAGCTAACAAAGTTATCATCCCACCAAACCCAATCTTCCGCTGGCAATTCTTTCTCACAACCTCGCGCAAACTTTTCTTGAACAAAGCCAACCAATCAAAAATAGTAGCACAACTCGGAAAAACAGTCCACAAAACCTTCATGTCATTAGCGGGAAGTTTGTTCACCTCCCCTTGACCCAAAAACATCATAGTTATTACCTTGTGGATCAAACGCACATCGGGATTCGGAATCCTGCTATTCAACTCACCACCCTTCCTCCAAGAATGTCCAATCAACTGAATCCAAAAATCATACATACCCTGCTCCGACAAACACTCCAGCCAATCCTCTCGAGGCTCTCGAGTAATACCAAAACAGTCCTTGATCTCTTGCTCCGGCATAACACAAATTTGGTCACAAGCATGGAACTTGAGAGTTCCCTCATCATCAAACTCATAAGTAGACAAGAACTCAATAGTTAAGTCCTCAAATGACGGAGCATGCAACTCAAGAACGCCCCCTAAACCTGCACCTCTCAGCATTTCCGAGGTGTACTCCCTCAACCCGAGCATCTCAAGGGTCGGTACATCAAAGAACTTGGTACTCACAAAAGTTCGGCCCTCAAGTTCACCCCATCTCTTCTTAGCTCGCGAACTCAGTGTCTTTAACCCATTGAAACGAGACATGTTGAAAAAGAGGAGTGTACGAGATTACCGGGATGAGGCTCTGTGGGAATATCGCGGGCGCGTGGCAACAGGCGCGGTCGCGGAATTGGTCCAGAGACGAGATGCTGAGCAGTCGGATGGTGGCGCGGTCGCGGCGTGAGCGACGCGGTCACGAGACGACAGCAGAGAAAGGACTCGAGATTGCTGCACACCGCGGGCTGCGGTGTGAGCTGCACGGTCGCGGGGTTGCGACAGCGAAATCGGGAAGAACGGGGCCGCGACAACGAACACCCACAACTCCGGCTTTTGAACTCAATCGGTCGATTGGGGACACCACCTCAGGCAATAAGGAGGCCAAGGGGTGACTAACCAAGGAGGTGTGTCGCTAATGGTGGTGGCCGGACCTAGAAGTGGGAAAGGAGCCCGGAATTACTTCAAATCGCGAACGCGGTGTAGGAGCACGGGCGCGGAGGTCGACCGGTGTGAACGGCGGTTGAAGATTCCGGCGAGGGAGCTCCGACAATGGTGAATGGGGGGCTGGTGAGGGTGATGGCTTGGGGTTTGGGTGAATGGCGGTAGGTAGAGAATTTGTGTTGTGAATGGGATTGGATTAGGGTAGATGGGGGTAGGTAGGAGAAGGGGGCCGGTTTGACCGGTCAACGGTCAATCGATCAGCAATCTTTTTTTTATTGATCAAACCAGGGGCGATCGCGGGCGCGGCACGAGTGACGCGACCGCGACACGAGTGACGCGACCGCGACACGAGTGACGCGACCGCGACACGAGTGACGCGACCGCGGCGGTCTAGTACCTGTACGGCTGGGTTCTGCTGGTGGCCGCGGGCGCGGTCTGGTTGCCGCAGCTGCGGTTTCGCACAAAAACGTCCTTTCGGACCTCGTACCTGCACATTAGTCCGCAAAAAGCAAAAATAACCTAAGCTATGAATTGAAAAACAATATATATAATCCTTGGGTTGCCTCCCAAGCAGCGCTTTTGTTTAACGTCGTTGGCTCGTCGTGGATACGCTTCATGAGTTTACCTCCGGAGTTGGTTCACCACTTGCTCATCGAATACTTGTTGGGGCACGCTCTCGTGGTATGGTTTTAGTCGATGACCATTGAACTTGAAAGGTTTGCCACTATGGTCAAAGAGCTCTACCGCACTGTTTGAGCCAAAATTCTCTCTAGGAGGAACTTTGACCTAGATCGGGCCTGATCGAGGTAAATCACGAAGAACAAGCAAAAGATTGAAAGCTGTGTATCGTATTGCATGTGTGTATGGATGCGTAAAAAAGCGTAACCTTGCTTATGGTTTACAATTGATTTATATAGTACCCTTGAAGGTCAATCTATCCTACGAAAAAGATAAGATTATACAAGATTCTATCATCCTAATCTTAACGGCATAACTTGGACAAAATCTATCTTATATCTTCGGCTCTATCTTGTTCGACCGTCCTCCCTTCTCCCCGTCCTCCTCGCTGTGCTCTGAAGAGGTAGCAAAGAAGTACATATCGGGTCTTGATACTTCTTGGGCTAAAAAGCGGGTCCAACAATACCCGTAAATGTAGCGTCCGAAATTTGAACTTCGAATTTTGAACGGTGCATTTATGTGATAGGACGTTAGAGTCACCTCGATCTTTGGGATTTCTTCCTGCAAAAACCCTCCTAATTCTTCATCTCTCCATCATTACTCTTCATCTTTATCCTCTTTCTCCTCTGTTTTTCGCTCTCGGTCTCCTCAGGTAAAGTTTTCTTCTTCGCTGCTTCTTGTGTTTTCTTCTTGCTACTATGGCTCCGAAATCCCCTTTTACTTCCTCTCAGTCCCTGAGCGAAACCGATCTTCATCCCTGCGAGATGACTCGGGATGAAATTGCTGAATGGGTCTCGTTTGGGGGTTTTCCCAAAGGGACCCGATTTCACGCCCCGACGATTGAAAAGGTCGATTGGGTTCACAAAGGTTGGGTTTGCTTCCTTGACTATCCTTTTACCTTAGGTTTAAAGTTCCCCTTTTCTAATTTCATCTGAGACTTCATCGGTACCCTAAAAGTCTCTGCTTGTCAAATTCTTCCCACAACTTGGCGCACACTGGCTCGTATTGACGAGCTTGCTGCGCAGCGAGGGCTCAAAATGACCGTGGGCGAGCTTCTTCTCGCTTATAAAATCGTTCCGCAAAGAGCCGGCCGCATTACCCTCTATGCTCGAAATGTCAAGAACCCTCTAATCCCAAAGACCAAAATGCCTTCATGGAGCTTGCAAGCTCGATTCTTTTTTATTGAATTAGCGTCCCTAAAGGGCATAGATGATGACGTGAAAGCGGTCTTTCGAGATGGGTGGAACACATCTCGTAAGGCTCTATGTCTTTCTTTGTTGCTATTCTGCAATTTGTGTTGGGATTAGTGTTGAACTCGGGCTCTTTTTGTGCAGTTCCGGTGGGAATAAACTCCAGGCGTACCGACACTGGTGTTTGCCGGCGATTGCAGAAGATTAAGCCTGAGAAGCGCAAGCCCAAGAAAATCCGCCCTGAACCTGAAGGTTCTGCCGAGGAAGAGGAAGTGCTGGAGTCCGACGAGGAGAAGACCGAATCAGACAAGACCCCGCTGTCATCCGATATGGCAAGTTCTTCCAAGAAGAAATCAGGTTTGCAATCCTCCTCTATCGTTTTGTGCTGTATGTGATTTTAGTTGTAATTTTGTTGCTGACTGCTGGTTGCATTTAGGTTCCAAAATTGACACCTCGGCTGCTGCCATGGTCAATAGACTACAGTCTAGTGGTGTTAAAGCCTTGACTTCCCCGACCCCTTCTATCGACTCAAAGAAGTCTCAATCCCTGAAGCGCAAAAGAGTTGAAGACTCTTCATCACCAGCCCTCAAGAAGAAAGAACCTAAGGACCTCCTGAGCGGTTACGGTGACACACTTCTGCCCACTGTTAAGTCCGATTTCCAGTCCTTGTCTCTCGATGCGGCCTTTAGCCATGTGGGCACCACTCTGAGACTGGTAAGCTACTGTTCCTAGTTGAGATTTATTGAAGACCTCTTTGATACCTTGACTCTCATCTTTGCTTGTCATGTTATGCTGGATTGTAGGCCTTTCAAGAGCTCATGGCAACCAATAGCCGGTCCCGTGATGAGTTGTCAAAGCTGGAGGCCGAAGCCAAGAGCGCCAGAGAGGCCGCCGCCGTATCTGAGAGAAAAATCCGCAAGCTTCAGTCTTCTGTCGACGCCTTGTCGGTCCAAGTGGAGAAGGCGTCATTGGAGTCTTGGATGCACGAGGCAAAGCGGTCGGCTAAGCACTTCTCGGAAGTGGTGACTCAGGTGGCCGGGTACTACACGCTTAAGGCTCGAGTGGAACTCCTCCAAGACCTGGCGGATGGGAACGGCGCGAATTGGGAGCTCTGGGCCCAGCAGGAAGATTTGGAAGAATTTTTCCCGGCCTGCAACCCTCCTCCCGGTCAAGAGTTTCTGGAGGCCGCTGAGTAGGTGGCTGAAGAAGAGGAGCCCGAGAAGGCTAAGGAGGTCGGGACTCTGGATGTGGCTGCCGAGAACGCTAACACCGAGGGTGATGCCGAGGTCAAAGGTGACACTGAAGACGCTAAGGATGGTGGTGGTGATGCGAAGGGTGAAGAAGAGGCGAGCCCGAAGGAGGACTAACTACCCCTGCCCCTTGTTGTGCAAACTTTATGTTTTTGTGTTGTTGCTTTCTCGGCCTAGGGCCTTAAAACTTTTCTGCTACTTCTATGACCGGTGGGCCGATACTTTTCTGATACTTTGGCCGTGGGCCGAAAGATATTATGCTTAATCGTTTTGACGCCCCTGTATGGCGCATTCTGGTATTTGGTGTTTTGCTTGTGATGTTTTACCTCTTTCGATATGCGTTTATTCGGCAATTTTTAGAGGGTGGCGATGGTTCTTGGAATTTGTCCAGAATCGCGTTTATGATTGTCGTGGATGCGTTAGTAGATCAGCATCCGGGGAAAGCGTTATGTGACTTTCTCCCAGGGCGCATTATTGTCGCGAAATAAGATTTCGGTTTTTTTTTTTTTTTGCGCTTTGTTTACTTCAAAGGCCCGTGCATAATTGCTTATGATTAGGTGTCCCTTGGATCCATAAGTTTAGTCCTTAGGATATATCGTTTTCACGGCGTCCCGCGAATTCTGGCCTTGGGTTATCGTTGCTATAGCTTTCCCCTTCCCGTACTAATCCAATGTGACTACATTGATTGGACTTAGATGGGGGGTAACCAACTTATGGGTTACTTCATCACGTTGTATGCGTGACGACATTGTCATATCTAGACGGTATAACCATGTAAATTTACAGTGGTTTGTCATGTAATGTGCTTTGGTTGCGTATTTGTTTAGTTAGAAAGATATTCTAAAATAACGTGCAAAGTGAGTTTGAGTTGTGGGAGAGTCGTCATCTCGCGAAACATCATAAATAGTACCGAAACAACTTCTAGACTATGTATTAAAAACAAAGCATCGACATTGGGGGTTAGGACCCCGGCATCTCTTATTGAAAAAGAATCAACTAGGTCCTAAAGAAGTTTTAAACTCTAAAACTAAGTATCGACTAAAACTTTAATGAGAACCAACCGATTTAGAAGTAATACTTCTTTAGGTGCGTCGCGTTCCAGCTTCGGGGAACTACTTCTCCGTCCTTGGATTCCAATTAATATGCTCCGTTTCCAGCTATCTTGGTGATCTTGTACGGCCCTTCCCAGGTTGGTCCTACCTTGCCGGCGTTGGCTACTGCGGTGTTCTGGAAAACTTTTCGTAATACCCAATCCCATAGCTGGAAGCTCTTTACGCGAACATTCTTGGTGTAGCTCCTTGCGACCTGTTGTTGGTACTTCGCGATGCGCGCATGTGCTACTTCTCTAAGCTCTTGGACCGTATCTAGGTCGGCTTCCAACTCTTCCTTGCTGCTTCCGGAGGTGGAGAGTCCGTATTTGGCGGTGGGTACTGTGACCTCGGCCGGGATGACGGCTTCGCAGCCGTGTACTGAGGAGAAAGGTGTTTGGCCGGTCGCACCTTTGGGTGTTGTGCGGTCGGACCATAACACGAAAGGCAGCTCCTCTGCCCACTTTCCTTTGGACTTCACCAGTTGCTTCTTTAAGTAGTTGATGATGACCTTATTGCTTGCCTCGGCCTGCCCATTAGCTTGTGGATATCTTGGTGTAGATGTAACCAAATCAATGTTCCACGTCTTGCAGAAATCACACATCTTCTTGCTTATGAATTGGGAGCCGTTGTCGTAGGTGATCTCCTCTGGCACTCCAAATCTGCTCAAGACGTTTCTCTTTATGAAAGAGATGACTTGCTTGTCTTTGATTTCTCGGAAAGCTTCCGCTTCGATCCATTTGGAGAAATAATCCGTCATTGCCAGGAAAAACACTTTTTGTCCCGTGGAAGGGGGTAGTTTACCAACAATGTCCATTCCCCATCTCATGAATGGCCAGGGGGTGATCGAAGGGTGAAGAATTTCTGGTGGTTGATGAGGTATCGGGGCATGGCGTTGGCACGCGTCACAAGCCTGGGCATATCTAGTAGAGTCTTGACAGATAGTAGGCCAGTACCACCCCTGCCTGAGAATTTTGTTGGCCAAGCTCCGTCCTCCAATGTGATTGCCGCAATCTCCGCTGTGAATTTCTCTCATGACTTCTTCGGCGTCTTCTTTCTCAATGCAGCGTTGTAAGAACCGTGCGGCGGATTTGTGGAATAGGAGTCCGTCGACGATGGCGAATCGCGTTGCTTTCGATCTTAAGGCCTTGGCTTCATCTTTATCTTTGGGAGTTTCTCCTCGGATGAGCCAATCAAGGTATGGCTTAGTCCAGCTAGACTCTGCTTCCCCTTTTGTCTTGTCGGATACTTGATACATCTTTGATACCCCCGACTTAGGTGGAGGTTCTTCGGCCTGTGTCGCTGAAGCTTCGGGGATGGCCGACTGTAGTAAGTGGACCAGTGGTACGCCGTTGAACTCCCGAGGGTCCAGGGTCGATCCTAGCCCTGCCAGGGCGTCGGCCGAAGCGTTTTGCTCACGAGGGATCTGCTCAAATTTGATTTGATCAAATTTGCCGGATAGTGTTTTGACTATTCCGAGGTAGCTGATCATTCTATCGTCCTTGGCCTCGAAGATTCCTAAGATTTGATTAATGATGAGCAGGGAATCGGCGCGTACCTTGATTCTCTTGATGGACAAGTCGGCGGCTAGCTCTAGGCCGAAGATGAGCGCTTCATATTCCGCTTCATTGTTGGTTGCTTCGAAGTCGCACCTTATTGCCTGGGCTATCATATCCCCCTTTGTCGACTTCAACATGACCCCTAGGCCTGCCCCCTTTATGTTCGAGACTCCGTCGGTGTATAGTAACCACTCTTCTTGGGTGCCGCTTCTGGATGCGGCAGACTTCTTTAGCTACACATTCTTCAAGGGTTGGGGTGAAGTCGGCAACGAAGTCGGCTAAAACTTGTGATTTGATCGCTTTCCTGGTTCGTACCTGATGTCGTATTGTCCATTTTGCCATTCTTCCTGAGAACTCGGGCTTTTGCATGATCTGCCGGAGCGGGTAATTCGTTAGGACCACAATGGTGTGGGACTCGAAGTAGGGCCGAAGCTTATTTGAGCACATCACCACTGCCAGGACCGGCTTTTCCGTCAGAGAGTAGCGTGTTTCCGCTGGGACCATGGTTCTGCTCACGAAGTACACTGGGACTTGTTGACCCTCTTCATCCCTGAAGAGGACCCCACTCAGGGCGTTATCTGATACAGCCACATAGAGTTGCAGTACTTCTTCGGGAATGGGCTTGGCTAACAGCAGCGGGTTAGCGAAATACTTCTTTAGTTCCTCAAAAGCGGCTTCATGCTTCTCTGTCCATTGGAAACTCTTGTTCTTCTTGAGGACTTCGTAGAACAGGAGGCACTTGTCGGAGGATTTGGAGATGAACCGGTTTAGTGCGGCTATTTTTCCGGTTAACTTCTGTACGTCTTTCACACTTCGGGGGGATTTCAGGGAGGCAATCGCCCGTACTTGATCGGGGCTAGCCTCAATCCCTCTCTTGGTCACTACGTGCCCCAAAAAAGTACCAGATTGTACCCCGAAGATGCATTTTTGGGGGTTCAGCTTCATATTGTACTTTTCTAGGATTTCGAATGTTTCCTCGAGGTGACCCCTGTGCGAGGAGCTCTCTGTGCTCTTCACCACCATATCATCGATGTATGCTTCCATGGTTCTGCCGATTTGGTCTTTAAACATTCGGTTGACTAGTCGCTGGTACGTTGCCCCGACGTTCCTAAGACCAAACGGCATTACTCGGTAACAGTAGGTACCCTGCCCTGTAATAAAGGAGGTCTTCTCTTGATCTTGAGGCTCCATCTGAATTTGATGATATCCGCTGAAAGCATCCATAAAGGTTGATAGAGCATATAGGTTGTAGTATTTAGGACATGTTTTGATTAGTTTTTCATGCATTTTTAGGTAGATTTTCTTTTATTTCGTAGTGTAGCCTTAGTGTTGGAAGTTTCGGAATCTACACTCGTTTGGTTGATATTTGTAGATATGAGTGATCGAGTGCCGGATCATGGTGACGGTGGACTTGGGAATGAGCTTGAAGGTGCTTAAGGAGTGTGCAAGGACGAAGGCTAAGGAAGAAATCAAGTGCCCAAAGTGATAGAGAGTTTCGAGCTTCAGGTCCAGAAATGCGGGCAGATCTTCAGGAACTCGGCCGCGCTTCAGAGGTACATGCCGCGCTTTGACACCTGAGCGTCAGGAGTGAAAACGCGGGAAGGCAGCGAAAGCGCGACCGCGCTTTGGTCCATGACCGCGTTTCTGCTCGCGTCAGCGAAGTTGGATAAATTTGTATTGGGCTTGGGTTTTTTGGGCTGAAACTTGTTTTGGTTGTTATTTTTAGAAACCTCTTAGATATATTTTTGGATAGTAGTTTCTAGGTTTATATTCTCATAACTCTTAACTTGGAGGAATTATTGTTGTTGAAGCTTGAGGAGAACAAGAATCCTTTGGAAGAATTGTAAGCTTTTCAATGTTTTTGAACAACTAAACCTCTTTTGCTTAACTAGTTAATTGAAGTTGTGAATTAAGAATTATTGTGAGATTTGATTGTTCTTAATTTGCTTTGATTAGATTGTTTTCTCTATGCTTGATTGAATAAGTTTGATTTAGGGTTTTGTTAGATTGGCCATCTAATTGAATCTCTAGGTTGAATTACAACTAGATCTTTCTAATTACCGGTCGGTGTTAATTAGATCATAAGTAGAACCTTTAATCAATCTAGGACTGGTAGGACTAGTTGATTAGAGAAGAGAATTCAATTGCATGTTATTTGGATGTCTGGTTGCTCTAAGTGCATGTTTCTATTGATACTTGAATCTTAATGCTGTTGTCAAATTGAATCTAGGAGGTCTCTTAGGTTATTTGATAATTAGGGTTGTTAGTACCGGTCGGGCTAATAACTAGAATTGAAGTAGGATTAATAATTCCATGAAGTTGGGTTATTAGCATTCCGCAATAGATTAGTCAAGGTAAAAAGAGAATTTTGATAATCAATGATCAATAATCGAATTCGCAATGGATATTAACTGGTTAAGCATACTTCTCCCATATTTGATTACTCAATCTTAATTTTGCATGTTAAACTTCTTAGTTAATAGAATCACCTACAAAAACCCCCGTTTTACATTCATTTGAGTATCCAAGTTAAATACATAAAAACACAAGTCTTTGTGGGATCGACCCTTACTTCCCTACTACATTCCTAGTAGGTAGTTTGGATTATTTTGATAGGTATTAAGGCGACTAAAATACCTTTATCAAATTGGCGCCGTTGCCGGGGACTTCGTCGTCTTTGTGTATTTAATTTGTTTACTTTGTCTGGTATGAACCTGTCATATGGTTCATACCCGTGCTACTAACTCTTCACCCTTGTTGTTTGATTCAGATATTGACAGGACTTTATTCAGGTTGAGGAAGGAGATTCGCAATTCCTTTCACGAGCTGCCTTTTGTTTCTGACTCTGAATCTGACGGGATGGGTGACGGTAATCTGGATGCTGTGGCACAGACTTTGAGGCAGCTGACTGCACCGGATCTGACCCAACAACCGTTGGCGGTGCAATTCCCTAAGTTGGCCGACGGAGTCAATTTTGAGCTGAAGTCGGGGTTGATCCACCTTCTTCCCAAGTTTCATGGGTTGAGTGGAGAAGACCCTAATAAGCACCTAAGTGAGTTTCATGCAGTCTGCTCAAGCATGAAGCCTAGAGAGGTTACTGAGGATCAGATCAAGCTGAGGGCTTTTCCTTTCTCGCTCAAGGATTCAGCCAATGACTGGTTCTATTATCTGGCACCTGGGAGTATTGACACCTGGCACAAGATGAAGAAAGCATTCTTGGAGAAATACTTCCCAGCTACAAGGTCTAATAGCATCAAGAAGAGCATCAGTAATATTGAGCAGGCACCTACTGAGACCTTGTACGAGTATTATGAGCGGTTCAAGAGGTTGATTGCTAGCTGTCCTTATCATGGTTATTCTGACGAGGATCTCATCTTGTATCTCTTTGGAGGTCTTCTGGATGATGAGAGGAGAATGGTTAATGCTGCTTGTGGGGGTTACATCCTCAATAAGACTCCTGCAGGAGCATTCCAACTATTTGATGAGCTATCTGAAGGTTCACGGCAATTCAAGAAGTCTACCAGATCAGTTAGTTCTGCAGTTACTCAGTCATCTTTGCATGAGGAAGTTTCAGAGCTGAAGAATATGGTGAAGCAGCTCACAATGTCTGGTGGGAAACAGCAGGTTAAGGCATGTGGAATCTGCTTAGATGTTATGCACCCAACAGATGCTTGCCCTACACTCTAGGAGCCGCAAGCTGAAGTTAATGCAATGGGTGGATATGGTCCACAAAAGCAGAGATATGATCCCTTTTCTAATACTTACAATCCTGGATGGAGGGATCATCCCAGCCTTCGATATGGAAATTCCAATCAGCAGCAGCGATACAGTCAACAAGGTGGTCAACCTGCTTACAGGCCTCCTTTCAATCCGAAGCCTCAAGCACCTGCTTCAAACTCGATGTCAACAGAGGACATGATTCGGGCTCTTGCTCAGAGTGTGACTACGATACAAGGTTCCATGACCCAATTTCAACAAGAGACCAAGTCAAGTGTCCAAAACTTGGAGAAGCAGGTGAGCCAAATTGCTAATGCTGTGAGCAAGTTGGAGGCCAAGGATTCTGGTAAACTGCCGTCTCAAACCGAGCTCAACCCGAGGCAGAATGTGAATGCTATAACTTTACGATGTGGTAAAGTGCTTGAAGATGCCCCGGGAAAAGCTCATCATGCTATTCAAGAAGAGAAGCCCTTGGAAGAAGAGGACGCAGGAGAGAACTCAAATTCGGGTGTACAGCTACGAAAACTCAGGCAAGACAGTCAAAACGCGCCCGCGTTTTCAGGTACCAACCCGCGCTATGCCTCCTGGGACGAATCCTCAGAAACGCGGGCAGGTACACCCTAATGCGCGCCCGCGTTTTCAAGTGGTAGCCCGCGCTTCTCCGCCCGAGCTTCAGGTCCCGAAACGCGGCCTATGACAGGCGAAAGCGCGCCCGCGTTCTCGAGCCAGCCCGCGCTTCCGATCGCAGAGGCGACTTCTCCCAAGTCTTCTCCCGAGTCTTCACCGACACCTCATATTTCACTTCCACCTTTTCTAGAGACTCTCAAACGGACCCGAAAGCTTGAGAATGACAAGGAGCTCTTCGAGACATTTAGCAAGTGTGAGGTCAACATCCCGCTACTCAAACTCATCAAAAGTATTCCTCGCTATGCTAAGTTCTTGAAGGAGCTCTGCACAATCAAGAGAACTCAAACGCTAAAGGGACAACAGAAGGTCAAAGTGAGTGAACACATCTCAGCTGTGTTTCAAAGGCATATGCCCAAGAAATGCGGAGATCCAGGTATGTTCACTATCCCATGTGTGATTGGTGAAACAAAAATTGATAAGGCCATGCTAGATTTGGGTGCTTCCATCAATGTTATCCTTTATTCTCTGTACAAATCTCTTGAGCTTGGACCTTTGCATGATACTAGAGTTGTGATCCAATTAGCTGATAGATCTAATGTGTATCCTAAGGGTATAGTTGAAGATGTGCTTGTTATGGTTGATAAATTGATTTTCCCTGCTGACTTTTATGTGCTAGATATGGAACATGATAAGCATGCCTCACCTATTCTTTTGGGTAGACCTTTCTTGAAGACAACTAATACTAGGATTGATGTTTGTAGTGGATCTCTCACCATGGAATTTGATGGGGAAAGGGTAGAGTATAATATCTATGATGCTATGAAATACCCTGCTGATGTGAACTCTTTGTGTGCAATTGATGTGATTGAACCTCTTGTTCAAGAAACCTTTAATGTGAGTGGCATGCATGAGTTGCAATCTGCTCTTGAAAATTCTTTGGTGAACAACATGCTGGATTTTGAGCTTGATGCTAACCTGCAGGAAATTGTGGCTGAGTTGAACCCTCACTATGAGCGTCCACTCTTACCACCGGGCTCCAAGCCCATGCTACTAACCTTGCCAAGCGAGCAGCTTGTTCCTTCTGTTGTGCAGGCCCCAGTGATAGAGTTGAAGCAACTTCAGGATCATCTTAAATATGCCTTCCTAGGTGATGGAGAGACCTTACCGGTGATCATTTCTAACAAACTCACGAAGGATCAAGAATACCGGTTGATTGAGGTTTTGAGGGAGCATAAAACCGCCATAGGATGGACTATTGCAGACATAAAAGGAATTAGCCCCTCTACATGTATGCATAGAATCTTATTGGAGGACGAAGCAAAGCCCTCAAGACAACCTCAACGGAGGTTGAACCCGCCAATGATGGAGGTGGTGAAGAAGGAGGTTCTCAAACTTCTCCAAGCAGGCATGATATACCCCATCTCTGACAGTCAGTGGGTGAGCCCTACCCAAGTTGTTCCCAAGAAGGGCGGTATTACAGTCAAGGAGAACGAGCAAGGTCCAGGATCCAAACCGGGTGGCGTGTGTGCATCGATTACCGCAAGCTCAATGCGGTTACTCGGAAGGATCACTTCCCCTTGCCCTTCATTGATCAAATGCTTGAGTGACTTGCTGGTCGCCCTTTCTATTGCTTTTTGGATGGATATTCCGGATACTTCCAAATAGCCATTGCACCTGAAGATCAAGAGAAGACGACGTTCACTTGTCCGTTTGGTACTTTCGCATACCGAAGGATGCCATTTGGGTTGTGTAACGCGCCTGCCACTTTCCAAAGGTGTATGGTTAGTATCTTTTCCGAATACATAGAGCATTTCATTGAGGTTTTCATGGATGATTTCACCGTACATGGGGATAACTTTGATTCTTGTCTAAATCACTTGACACTTGTGCTTAAAAGATGTAAGGACACTAATCTTGTTCTAAATTCTGAGAAATGTCACTTCATGGTTGAACAAGGAATAGTATTAGGTCATATAGTGTCCGCTAGGGGTATTGAGGTCGATAAGGCAAAGATTGAAGTAATTCAATCCTTGCCTTAATCTACTAATGTCCGCGAAGTGCGTTCTTTTCTTGGACATGCAGGTTTCTATCGCAGGTTCATTAAAGACTTTTCAAAGACAGCTTCACCTCTATGTGATTTACTCAAGAAGGAGACCGCCTTTGATTTTGGTGATGAGTGCAAGAAGGCTTTTGATGAGCTGAAATTACGTCTCACCACCGCCCCTATTATCCAAGCCCCGGATTGGTCTCTACCCTTTGAGATCATGTGTGATGCAAGTGACTATGCAGTGGGGGCGGTATTGGGGCAAAAGGTTGGGAAGGCGTCCCATGTGATCCACTATGCCTCCATGACTCTGAATGAGGCGCAGAGGAACTACTACACCACCGAGAAGGAGCTACTGGTGGTGGTATTTGCTTTGGAGAAATTTCGGTCTTACTTGCTAGGGACCAAGGTGATTGTCTAAACCGATCATGCAGCCCTTCGTTACTTGTTGACGAAGAAGGAAGCTAAGCCCCGATTGATACGATGGATCTTGTTGTTGAGTGAATTCAACATTGAGATCAAGGACAAGAAGGGGGCTGAGAATGTGGTAGCGGATCACCTGAGTCGCTTGACATGTGAAGGGGAGAGCGATCTACAAGTTTCACCTATTCGAGAAGAGTTCCCGGATGATACCTTGTTCGCAGTGCGTGTTGTTCAGCCTTGGTATGCAGATTTGGTGAATTTTCTTGCTGCGGGTGAGCTTCCATCGGTCTTGACCAAAGCCCAAAGAGACAAGCTTAAGAGTGAAGCAAGGTACTATGTGTGGGATGATCCATATCTTTGGAAGCATTGCGCAGATCAGGTCATTCGTAGATGTCTTCCCGAGAATGAGGTAACCTCTGTTTTGACCTTTTGTCATTCATATGCTTGTGGGGGGCATTTTAGCGCTAGAAAGACTGCTAGGAAGGTTTTGGATGCAGGATTTTATTGGCCTACCATCTTTCGGGATGCAAACGCCTTTTGTAAATCCTGTGACCGATGCCAACGAGTCGGGAATATATCCCAGAAAGATGAGATGTCCCAATCTCCCATGATTTTTTGTGAAGTTTTTTATGTTTGGGGCATTGATTTCATGGGACCTTTTCCTAACTCTTTTGGGAACTATTATATTTTGTTAGCGGTGGACTACGTTTCCAAGTGGGTGGAAGTGAAGGCCACCCGTACTGATGATTCCCGAGTTGTGGCAGATTTCTTGAAGACTCACATCTTTAACAGATTTGGGATCCCTAAAGCTTTGATTAGTGATAAAGGAACTCATTTTTGTAACAAGACGGTGAGTGCACTTTTGAGGAAGTACCATGTCACACACCGAGTCTCTACAGCGTACCACCCCCAAACAAATGGTCAAGCCGAGGTGTCCAACCGAGAGGTCAAGTCCATTCTTGAGAAGACGGTGTCACCAAACCGGAAGGATTGGAGTATCCGGTTAGATGATGCACTTTGGGCCTATAGGACAGCTTACAAAACACCGATTGGAATGTCTCCTTTTCAGTTGGTGTTTGGTAAGGCATGTCACCTTCCAGTGGAGATCCAACACAAAGCATATTGGGCGGTGAAGCATTGTAGCATGAAATTGGATGAGGCTGGTGCATTAAGGAAGCTACAGCTGCAGGAGCTAGAAGAGCTAAGGATGGAAGCCTATGATAATTCCGCCATCTACAAAGAGAAGACAAAAGCTTGGCACGAAAAACATATTTGGCGCAAGCACTTCAAAGTTGGAGACAAAGTTCTATTATATCAATCTCGTCTTAAGCTTTTTCCAGGAAAATTGAGGTCGAGATGGACGGGACCATTCGTTGTGGCGCACACATATCCACATGGAGCGGTTGACGTCTACGATAGTACTACTCACTCCACCTTCAAAGTGAATGGCTAAAGATTGAAGCCTTATTTCGATGGGTTTAGCAATGCTATACTTGACGAAATGGATTTACAGGAACCCGAGCCAGCAACTTGAGCAGCGGACCGTCGAGCTAACGACGTTAACCAAGCGCTTCTTGGGAGGCAACCCAAGCATTAGGATAGTTGTTTTTGATTTTTAGTATTAGCCTAGGATTAGTATAGGATAGTTTTGTTTGTTGTTTTGTGTCTTTGTTGTGTGTTTTTGCAGCCCGGCGTACAGGTCCAAAAGCGCGGGGCAAGGCCACGAAAACGCCCCCGCGTTTTACAGCCCCATACCGCGTTTCGCCTCCTGAAGCTCAGGTCTAAAAGCGCGGGCAGGTAGGCAGAAGCGCGGCCGCGCTTTCGTACCAGCCCGCGCTTCCGTTCTCTCTCAGCAAACATTAAAACCTCGGCCGGCCCTCTCTTTTCCTCATTCTACATCAGCAAAGCGCGGCTGCTCCTCCAAAAAACTCGAGCCTCCCTCCATTGTTGAACAATCCAAGCTCCAAACAACACCAAATCAAGTGATTCCTCTCCCTAATCCACTCCTCTTCATCAATCATCAAGTAATCTCTTCTCTACTCTTCTCTTTTCCTTGATTAATTTGTGATTTTTGAGCTTGAAATTCTAGACCTAGGTTTTGCCTAATTTCTCTAGATTTGTCAATTTCAACTCAAATTTGCATGATTAATTGCTACTTGTTAGTTCCTTTGCATGATTCTAGCATGATTCCTTGATTTCCTTGCTTGTTCTTGTGGAATTTGGATCATGAGTGATTTTTGCCTAAACTAACCTAGGTAGTGGGGGAAGAGAGTGTTTGAGAGTATTATTTGCTTGATTGTTGGATTGTTGTTGGACTGTTGTAGGATTGTCCTTGCCGGGACAATCAAATTTGCTTGTGGTGTTGCTTTGTTGATTTGTGGTGCAGGAACAGGTACAGAATGCCTCCTCGCCCAACAACCCGTAGAGGCTCTTCTAAAGCTTCGTCTTCTCGTGCCCAGCCACAGTCCTCTCGCCCCAGTTCATCTTCTGCTCACCCCCGAGCCCATCTCACTCCGCCTACAGTTGTAGGGGAAGTGACCCCATCTGATTTCGGGTTCAGTTTGAGCGACCCTGTGCACTTTGAGCGATTCAGGCTCCTCCGTAAACGACCAATACATGCTCCTCGGTACTTAGATTGGGACTTTCTGGCAGAATTGGGGTTGAGGGATGAGCTTAGGAAATGTGAGATTGACCAGCACTTGAGAGATTTTCTCCGACTACAGCAGCCTGCATACAAGGGTCTTGTGTTGGAATTTCTGAGCACTCTGGACACACATATTCTTTCCGGGGCAAATTCCAAAGCAGGGGAGTGCACCTTCCAGCTTGGGGGAGTGGGAAGGAGAATCACGCTGAATGAGGTCAATGCAGCATTTGGTTTCTCTAGTTCTGGTGAGCATGTGGAGAGATGGGAGAGCCAAGCTTATTGGCTTGGTGATTCACAGTGGCAGAGTATGACAGGCAAGGAAGAGTACAAGGCCTCTAGAGCAAAAGCGTCTTCTCTTACACACCCTGTACTCCGTGTGCTGCAGCGCTACTATGCTCTTTCTATTACAGGAAGGGGAGAAGGAGAGGGCAATGCACCAAGGAAAGATGTGATGCTTTTGGCTGCGTTCTTAGAGAGGAGGAGGGTGAACTATGGAGCGGTCCTTATGAACAATCTGGCTCATATCAGCAGGAAGGGTACAGGACCGATCACTATTGGAGCCCTTGTCACTGTTTTGGCTCTGTATTACCAACTTGATTTGACTCGGTTTGGCGGGAGGATTGAGCCTGCACCGATGGATTTCGCTTTCCTCAACAAGATGGGTGCCCTGCATTTCCACTATGGTCACTATTTCTGGAGGATTGGAGACACCAAGAGGGTGATGTAGCTTCCGGATGCACAGAGAGTTGTCTTAGCCATCGGACGAGATCATGCTGCTACTTGGATGATCACTCCTCGGGATGGTGATCTCCCGCTTGAGGCAGTTGAGAACCATCGGGGCAAGAGGCGTCGGGTGTAGAGGACTGTTGAGGAGTCTGAGGAGGAGGCCACAGCTGATGATGACTTTGAGGGTGATGAGGATTTTATTACTGAGGAGGAGCTCGAGCCAGAGCTTGGTGGTCAGGATGAGGATGCTGTTGCAGAGGATGTTCAGGGTGTTGGTGGTTATCCTCAGGGCCAGTTTGACCAGCTGGTGAGCATGATGAGAGGGCTCACCACGCAGATGACTCAGTTCAAGGCCCATGTAGATCAGAGATTTGATTACCAGGAGCAGAGGTTAGACCATTACAGGCAGTACCATGACGAGCAGCTCCATCAGCTTCACGCTCGCATGGATGGGTGGACTCAGGAGGGTGGATTCCCAGCATATCAGTATTACCCATATCCGGGCTACCCACAGCAGTTCCCACCACCACCACCACCGGAGTAGATGCCACTTCCGTCCTATCAGAGATGACTCGGTTAGTATTTTCTCCTTCTTTCTTTTATTTTACATTGGGGACAATGTAAAGTTTAAGCTTGGGGGAGCGGATTATTGGGTGAGTCATCTCATCTTGCATTCATATAGTTGCATTTGCATGTTTAAATTATAGTTTTGCATCGATTAAAATTGAAAAAAAAAATGAAAAATCAATCTAAAATCACAAAAAAATTGAAAAATTGAAAAATCAAAAATATTGCATGTTAGGAACCAAATTTCCCTACTTGTCCACTTGTCTCTCTAAGTTAAGAGTATTATCTAACCCATGACTAGCTTGTTGGTTGAAGTTTCCTTGGATTGAAGCATGATTCTTAAGTTATTAATCTTGATTATAGGATTGAGTATGCATAGGAAGTTTAAATTTTGAATTGTTTATGAAGTTCTAGACATTTATGCCTTGTGAGATTATTTTGAGCCTTTTATTGCATATTTGCATATTTCTCTTGAGTATATCGCTTTGATTGCTAGCTCTAGAACTTGCGTTTAGATATCTTTTTCAAGGCTACATGTACATGATTCGAATGCATGACATTAAAAGGATTGAGGCATTTTTATTAGCTCATTATATCCTTATCTACCTTATGCATGATCCTTTGTTTGATAGCCCACTTGTTGAGCCTATTAGCCTTATTTTATAGCTCCACAAAAAATTTCCTAGCCTATATGAGCTTGACCCTTTCCGGGAATTAGGATTTAGCTAGGGTATTTTTGTGCAGTTGGAGATGATTCTTGGGTGAGTTGTTGAAGAAAGGATTTGTGTTGAGTTGAAAGAAAAAAAAAGAGATAAGGAGTTGAAAAAAAAAAATGTGATGAAGAAAGAAAAAAAAAAGTGTTTGATTGAGGTAAATTAAAGTGTGAAATCAAGTTGAAAAGCCTCAAGTGAGTTGAAAAAGAAAAATGAGCAAAAGTATATAAAGAAAAGTGATGGAGAAAAGGTGAATCAAGTTGGTGAACATATGAAAGTGAAGTGGTTAAAGGTTGGGTAGTTAGCTAGTTCTAGTTCCCGGTTTTAGCACCACATGACCAAATATTTCCCTACCTACTTGTGTATACCTTGGCCCCATTACAACCTTTGAAAGTCCTCATGATTTTTGTTGTGTGTTTGATCATTCGTAGTGGAGATTTAGAACACTGATGCAAGCCTATGGTAGTCTAGTTTTCAAAGTTGATTTTGAGTGAAACACATCCCTTAAACACTTGAGTGAGAGTGCAAAACACATTATCTTGGTGAGGTCTAGAATGGATGGGTGAGGTCTAGAATGGATGATTGATTTGATTTTGAAAGCTTCTCATACATGTGTGCAATGATGTCTTGGTCAAGGTTTAGCTTTTTGATGAAATGTGGATTGACATTGAGATGGATGCTTTAACTTGCTAGTTGTGGTGTGATCTTGATTTTATTTCTTGCTTGAGGACAAGCAAGGTTCAAGCTTGGGGGAATTTGATAGAGCATATAGATTGTAGTATTTAGGACATGTTTTGATTAGTTTTTCATGCATTTTTAGGTAGATTTTCCTTTATTTCGTAGTGTAGCCTTAGTGTTGGAAGTTTCGGAATCTACACTCGTTTGGTTGATATTTGCAGATATGAGTGATCGAGTGCCGGATCATGGTGACGGTGGACTTGGGAATGAGCTTTAAGGTGCCTAAGGAGTGTGCAAGGACGAAGGCTAAGGAAGAAATCAAGTGCCCAAAGTGATAGAGAGTTTCGAGCTTCAGGTCCAGAAACGCGGGCAGATCTTCACGAACTCGGCCGCGCTTCAGAGGTACATGCCGCGCTTTGACACCTGAGCGTCAGGAGTGAAAACGCGGGAAGGCAGCGAAAGCGCGACCGCGCTTTGGTCCATGACCGCGTTTCTGCTCGCGTCAGCGAAGTTGGATAAATTTGTATTAGGCTTGGGTTTTTTGGGCTGAAACTTGTTTTGGTTGTTATTTTTAGAAACCTCTTAGATATATTTTTGGATAGTAGTTTCTAGGTTTATATTCTCATAACTCTTAACTTGGAGGAATTATTGTTGTTGAAGCTTGAGGAGAACAAGAATCCTTTGGAAGAATTGTAAGCTTTTCAATGTTTTTGAACAACTAAACCTCTTTTGCTTAACTAGTTAATTGAAGTTGTGAATTAAGAATTATTGTGAGATTTGATTGTTCTTAATTTGCTTTGATTAGATTGTTTTCTCTATGCTTGATTGAATAAGTTTGATTTAGGGTTTTGTTAGATTGGCCATCTAATTGAATCTCTAGGTTGAATTACAACTAGATCTTTCTAATTACCGGTCGGTGTTAATTAGATCTTAAGTAGAACCTTTAATCAATCTAGGACTGGTAGGACTAGTTGATTAGAGAAGAGAATTCAATTGCTTGTTATTTGGATGTCTGGTTGCTCTAAGTGCATGTTTCTATTGATACTTGAATCTTAATGCTGTTGTCAAATTGAATCTAGGAGGTCTCTTAGGTTATTTGATAATTAGGGTTGTTAGTACCGGTCGGGCTAATAACTAGAATTGAAGTAGGATTAATAGTTCCATGAAGTTGGGTTATTAGCATTCCGCAATAGATTAGTCAAGGTAAAAAGAGAATTTTGATAATCAATGATCAATAATCGAATTCGCAATGGATATTAACTGGTTAAGCATACTTCTCCCATATTTGATTACTCAATCTTAATTTTGCATGTTAAACTTCTTAGTTAATAGAATCACCTACAAAAACCCCCGTTTTACATTCATTTGAGTATCCAAGTTAAATACATAAAAACACAAGTCTCTGTGGGATCGACCCTTACTTCCCTACTACATTCCTAGTAGGTAGTTTGGATTATTTTGATAGGTATTAAGGCGACTAAAATACCTTTATCAAAGGTCAAGAGCTCATACCCAGCTGTCGCGTCTACCATCGTGTCAATGTGGGGTAGAGGGAAGGAATCCTTTGGACAAGCTTTGTTGAGGTCGGTGAAATCCACGCACACCCTCCACTTCCTGTTTTTCTTTGGTACCATCACTACGTTGGCCAACCAATCCGGGTACTTCACCTCTCTGATCTTCCATGTTCCTAACAACTTCTTTACTTCCTCTTCGACCGCTTGGACCCGATCCAGTGCGAACCTTCGCCTTTTTTGCTTTACTGGTGGGTGTTCGGGGTCGACATTGAGTTTGTGTGTGATGATGAAGGGATCGATCCCTGTCATATCTTCATGACTCCACGCAAAGCAATCTTTGTGACTTCTTAGAAACTTTATCAATTCTTCTCTGATTGCGGGTTCAAACTTTTCTCCGATCTTGACCACCTTGCCTTCTTCGAGAGTCACCTCCTCCGCTTTTTCTTCAGTTTCGATTTGTCCTGGTGGAGGAGTGACGCTGTGTAATTGCTATGCTTCCGGTCTTAGGGTAGTCGGCTTGAGGGCCGCCTTGTAGCACTCCCTGGCCAACCTCTGATCCCCGCGGATCTCCTCTACTTCTCATGGCGTTGGGAACATCACAGTTTGGTGGTAAGTAGATGCGACCGCCTTCATATCGTGCAGCTATGGACGCCCTAGGATGACATTGTAGCATGAAGGGCAATCCATTACGAGGAAGTTGACCTGCTTGTTGACCCCTTTGGCAAAGGTAGTGAGGGCTATGTGTCCCACTATGTGTTTGACTTCGCCGTTGAATCCTACCAGCGGTACTGGGTGTTTGTGGATGTCGCTCTCGGATAACCCCATCTCTTTTAGGGCGTCGAGCGTCATTAGGTTTGTAGAGCTCCTAGTATCGATCAGGACTCTTTTCATCAGCACGTTTCCCATATGCAGGGATATCACCAAGCCGTCGTGGTGCGGTTCTGCAGTGAAGCCCGCGTCGCTGTCGTCGAAGATAATAGCGGGCCCCGAAGATCCACCACCTGTGTGTCCAGTTTGGTGAGGTTGACCGAAGTTGCCTTCTCGTGCGTGACGCTTCGCGGCTGAATATGTGAGTCCGTAATTGTTTGATCCCCCTGAGATGACATTGACGACCCTGTCGGGGGTCGGGGGATCTCTCCTTCTTCTCAGTTCGGACTGGAGATTCTCTGCTACTTATTTGGGTACTTGGGCGTCAGGTGCTACGTCCTTGATTCTTCCCTCCGTGATGAGGCGGGACAACTCCTTTCTAAGCATGATGCAATCTCGAGTCCAATGGCCGTGATACTCGTGGTAGTCGCACCACTTGGTGGTATCTCTGTCAGCCTTCGGGGCTTTATCTCTTCGCGGCCACCTTACATATTCCCCCTGTTTTGCCATATTTCGTAGGAGCTTGTCCGTAGATATGTTGAGTTTGAGGGAATCTAGTGATGGTGGTGGTGGATCTCGGTTTCGATCGTCCGACTGTCGCGACCTGGTTGTGTTGACCTGTCCGTGGCTAGGACGCGAATATGGGTGTGCTCGGCGCTCCTTCCTCTAATCGACCGACCCCTTGCGGCTATCAATTGGCCCCCTTCTCTCATATATCTCGACTTCTGAAGTTCTCTTTCGCAAGGTTCTATCCTCCTCGAGCCTGACGTGCGCCAGGGCTCTGGCCTGAACTTCTTCAAAGGTGTAACAAGGATGTTTGGTGAGTTCTTTATAAAGGCCGCCATCGGGGGTTATCCCCTGCCTAAATGCTTCTACCGCGGTGGTAACGTCGCATGACTGAATTGAGACTTTTTCACGGTTGAATCGTTCTAGAAACTCTTTGGTAGTTTCTTGGTGCCTTTGGCGGATCCGATAGAGATCACTGGATTGCTTCTCGAACTTGCGGCTGCTGGCAAACTGAGTGCGAAAGGAGTCTGAGAGGTCGGCAAAATAGCTGATACTACCGCGTGGTAGTTTTATGAACCAAGTTATTGCCGGACCCGTCAAAGTCGTGCCAAACCCTTTGCACATCACCGCTTCTTTGGAGTGCACAGGGACCGCGCTTATCATCATTTTTTGTTTATAGATTGCCACGTGCTCGTCAGGGTCGGTGGTACCATTGTATGGTGTCATGTTTGGTACGGTGAATTTCTTCGGGATCTCCACCCTGGTGATGCGGTGAGAGAAAGGTGATTCATCAAAGCCATCAAGGGCCTCAGGTTCCAAGGGCTGGAAACTTCTTCGACCGACTCGGAGTTGATCGGCGATGACCCCAATCTGCTCAGTCACCTTCCTTTGTATGGCCGCGTCGAGATTAAGCGGCCTTCGTCTCTCATGATCTTCTTCATCAGTTTCTTCATCATCCAACCAGGTGTCTCGAGGTGGTGTTCGGCGTCGTCTAGCCTCTGACCGGAGATTCCTTGGTGGATCCTCGTTACGGAAGACTTCTTCACGGCGGTCTTGATGGAAGGAGCCAGGGGCATCCTCTTGTAGCACCGGCGTTTTGTCTCGCACGTTCAGAGCTGCTCCCTCCTTTGAGGTTCCTTCTCCACTGTTGAAATCAAGCCTTCTGATTATGCCCTCAGTGCGGCGATTCACACGAAGCGATCGGCGGCCTGTAGCCACGACCTCGTACTGTTGCTTCAGCTGGCTGTTTTCCCGTGTGAGGCGTGCCACATGGGCGTAATAGAAACTCTTTTGGTCACTTAGTTCTTTCTGGAGGAGCTGCATTCGCTCCCGCAAGTCGGTCATCTCCTCGTCTTGCGACCGGTTTCCGGGGAGTTCAGGCTCCTTATCGTGATCAGCAAGAGGGGTCTTAGGAGTTCCGTCTCCGTCGCCCGACATTGTGATTGTGGAGTTGAGGTGATGCTTGCACGGTGTGTTCTCTTATGATTGTACCGATCACAGCCCCACGGTGGGCGCCAAATTGTTTGAGCCAAAATTCTCCCTAGGAGGAACTTTGACCTAGATCGGGCCTGATCGAGGTAAATCACGAAGAACAAGCAAAAGATTGAAAGCTGTGTATCATGTTGAATGTGTGTATGGATGCGTAAAAAAGTGTAACCTTGCTTAGGTTTTACGATTGATTTATATAGTACCCTTGAAGGTCAATCTATCCTACGAAAAAGATAAGATTATACAAGATTCTATTGGATCCTAATCTTAACGGCATAACTTGGACAAAATCTATCTTATATCTTCGGCTCTATCTTGTTCGACCGTCCTCCCTTCTCGCCGTCCTCCTCGCTGTGCTCTGAAGAGGTAGAAAAGAAGTACTAATTCGGTCTTGATACTTCTTGGGCTAAAAAGAGGGTCCAACACGCACCATGAGGAAAGACTTGTGAGATCACGTACGGGCCAGCCCATCAAGAACGTAGCTTTCCGGGGAAGAGTGTAAGGCAGGATTGGTAGAGAGGTACTTTGTCTCCTGCCTTAAACTCCTTCCGAAGGATGTTCCTGTCGTGCTTGGCCTTTGTCTTGTTTTTGAAACTCACAGTATTATCATAAGCTTCCAACCGTAGTTCTTCCAACTCCCGAATCTGTAGCTTACGAAAGCACCGTCCTTATCAATGCGCATGTTGCACTTTTTGATAGCCCAATATGCTTTGTGCTCAAGTTCCACAGGAAGATGACAAGCTTTTCCATAGACTAGTCGGAAGGGGGACATGCCAATGGGGGTTTTGTATGTTGTACGGTAGGCCCATAAAGCATCATTGAGCCTTAAGCTCCAATCCTTCCGGTTCGGGGCCACCGTTTTCTCCAAGATAGATTTGATCTCCCTGTTAGACACTTCTGTCTGCCCATTTGTCTGGGGATGGTAAGCTGTAGAGACCTTTTGAGTGACGTGGTACTTTTTCAAAAGAGCGCTAATGGTCTTGTTGCAAAAATGGGTACCCCTGTCACTTATCAAGGCCTTTGGAATGCGAAACCTGGAAAAGATATTGTGCCTAAAGAAATCTGCAACCACTTTTGAATCATCAGTCTTGGTGGCCTTCGCTTCCACCCACTTGGAAACGTAGTCCCCCGCAAGCAAAATATAGAGATTCCCAAAGGAGGATGGAAAAGGTCCCATGAAATCTAGACCCCATACATAAAAAAATTCACAAAATATCATGCGAGATTGAGGCATTTCATTTTTCTTAGAAATATTTCCCACCCTTTGACATCTATCACATGATCTACAAAAAGCATGAGCATCCCTAAAGATATGAGGCCAATAGAATCCAACTTCTAACACTTTCCTAGCAGTTTTATCAACACCGAAGTGCCCCCCACATGCATAAGAATGGCATAAAGCAAGGACTAAATTTACCTCGTTATCCGGGATACAACGTCGGATAACGCTATCTGCGCAATGCTTCCATAAGTATGGGTCATCCCAGACATAGAACCGTGCCTCGCTGTGAATTTTATCTTTCTGAGCTCGGGTGTAATGAGGTGGCAATTCTCCCGAGACAAGGAAGTTCACCAAATTAGCATACCAAGGTTTGAAGTTCTGTATTTTGAGCACGGACTCCTCGTTTTGAGTATCATCCACGGGGTCTGGGCTGTCACCGCGGGTGCGGTGGTCTTGTCGTGGGCGCGGTATGGTCCCAGAATCTCGATCTTCCTCTGTAAGAATTTCGTGGTCGCGGTCCATCGGCCGCGGTCGCAGTGCACTGTTAGCATGAACTTCCTCTTCTGCCGCCAAAACGCGGTCGCGGAATCAGTGCAGACTGTATCTCGAATAGGGTGTCGTCGGGAAAATCTCCTCTGATTTGCTCGTGGCTTCCTGACTGTTCCATTGTGTATGGTAGCCTACTCAAATGATCAGCCACCACATTGTCAACACCTTTCTTGTGTTGCACCTCGATGTCAAATTCACTTAGAAGAAGAACCCATCTTATCAAACGTGGCTTGGTCTCCTTCTTCGTCATGAGATAACGAAGAGCTGCATGATCAGTATAAATGATCACCTTAGTTCCCAAGAGGTATTGTTTGAATTTCTCCAGAGCGAACACTACTGCGAGCATTTCCTTTTCTATAACGGTGTAGTTCCTCTAGGCCTCGTTCAGAGTCATAGAAGCGTAATATATAACAAATGGGACTCTAGCTTCTCTTTCACCAAGAACGACTCCCAAAGCATAGTCACTTGCATCACACATGATCTCAAAGGGATGTGACCAATTGGGAGGTTGAATTATGGGTGCACTAGTGAGTGCGTCTCTTAGAGTATAAAACGCAGCCCGACATTCACTTGTGAAGGTAAAGGCTACTTCTTTCTTGAGGATCTCACAGAGGGGAGCTGCGATCTTGGAGAAGCCTTGAATGAACCTGCGGTAAAACCCTGCATGACCAAGAAAGGAACGCACTTCGCGGACATTAGTAGGATAAGGCAAAGATTTAATGGTATCAACCTTTGCCTTATCGACCTCAATACCCTTGGATGAAACTACGTGTCCAAGGACGATCCCTTGCTCAACCATGAAGTGGTACTTTTCCAAATTGAGAACCAAATTGGTCTCAACGCATCGTTTGAGCACAAGTTTCAAATGGTGTAGGAAAGAGTCAAAATCATCCCCATGAACCGTAAAGTCATCCATAAAGACCTCAATGAAATTCTCAATGTACTCGGAGAAAATACTAACCATACACCGTTGGAAGGTACCGGGGGGCTTACACAAGCCAAAAGGCATCCTGCGATATCCGAAAGTGCCAAAAGGAAAAGTGAATGTTGTCTTCTCCTGATCTTCTGGTGCAATAGCAATTTGAAAGTATCCTGAGTAGCCATCAAGAAAGCAATAGTAAGAGCGGCCTGCGAGTCGCTCAAGCATCTGATCAATGAAGCGTAGAGGAAAGTGATCCTTGCGAGTAACTGCATTGAGCTTCCTGTAGTCAATGCATTCACGCCACCCTGTTTGCAACCTTTGAGGAACCTTTTCTCCATCCTTGTTTTCCACTACAGTGATCCCTCCTTTCTTAGGTACCACTTGGGTAGGGCTCACCCAATTGCTATCAGAGATAGAATAGATCATGCCCGCGTTGTAAAGCTTGAGGACTTCCTTCTTTACAACCTCCATCATGGGCGGATTTAACCGTCGCTGTGGTTGTCTAGATGGCTTTGCTCCTTCCTCTAGGAGGATCCTATGCATACATGTAGAGGGACTGATTCCCTTAATGTCCGCAATGGTCCATACAAGTGCAGTTTTGTGCTCTTGAAGAACTTTCACCAATCTCGCTTCTTGCTCCTTAGAGAGTTTACTAGAGATTATCACGGGCAATGTTTCGTTCTCTCCTAGAAAAGCATATTTGAGATGTTCGGAAAGTTGCTTCAATTCGATCTCAGGTTCCTGCACTATAGAGGGAACAAGTTCCTCTTTGTGAGGTGTTAGTAGCGGGGGCCCAATGGCCAACACATCATTTTCATTCCTATTCATGCTACTAACAACATCATTCATTTCAGCAGACAAGGCAAATTCCACATTATAAGGTTTTACATCATACTCTATGGCAAATTTTAATGCATCATCATGATTGTGATCAAAGTAATTTTGCACTAAAGGATCAAGAATATCAATAGAGTATAGCAAAGGGTCATCAGATGGGAATTTCATGGCTTCAGTGACATTGAATTCAACTCGTTCACCCTCAAATTCCATGGTTAACGTGCCTTGACTCACATTAATGCATGTTTTAGTAGTTTTCATGAAAGGACGACCAAGCAATAATGGAGTAGTATGTGAATCATGATTCATGTCAAGCACATAAAAATCAGCAAGAAATATTAATGAACCAAGCATGATAAGAACATCTTCAATCTAGCCACGAGGCCGAATAGTGGACCTATCAGCTAATTGAATTACTATTTCGGTTTCCTGCAAAGGCCCTAGACCTAAAGATTTATAGACAGCAAAAGACATGACATTGATTGAAGCACCCAAGTCAAGCATAGCATTTTCTACCCTAGTATCACCAATGACACATGGAATAGCAAACACTCCTGGATCACCACACTTTTTAGTCATGCGCTTTTGAAAAACAGCCGACACACGTTCAGGTTCCTTGACAGACTTCATAGTTTTCCCTTTCAATTTTTGGTTCCTTTTAATGGTGCACAATTCTTTTAGAAATTTAGCAAAGCGAGGAACACTTTTAACAAGTTTGAGTAAAGGGATATTGACCTCACATTTGGCGAATGTCTCGAAGATGTCATTGTCGCTTGCCAACTTCCTTGTATCTTTGAGAGCATCCAGAAATGGTGGAAGTGGCTTTTCACGGGTGCGGTTTATTGGCCGCGGTCGCGGATTTTCCACTGAATTATCAATATGAGCCTCTGAGGATTTCGCGGTCGCGGTCCATGTGACGCGGTCGCGGTGGTTCACCCGGAGAGTTATCTTCTGTGCCCAACTCTCTTCCACTCCTTAATGACATAGCACTTACATTCACCAGTGCTTGAGGAGTAAGGTTGATTTTCTCGGAAATCTCCTTGATTCTCATCTCGAGCGCCGAGTTCAAGTCTCGGAATTTCCTCTCAAATAACTCATTCATCTCCTCCAGTTTCTTAGAAAGATGCTCATTAGACGATGGCATGTCAAGGCAAGGAGGCGTTTGGCTTCTATTCTCCTCAGCAAAGTTCTCCACTATTTTAAAGACTTCATGGGGAGCTTTGTCTAGATAGGAGCCTCCACATGAAGCAATTATCAGATTTCTGTCTCCATAACAAAGACCGCTCATGAAGAACCATACGAGCTCATGATCTGGAAACCCATGGCATGGACAACTAGCAATGAGCCTTTTGTAGCGATTATAGTAATCGTACAAGCTCTCCCCGTTTTACTGTTTAAGATTGGAGATGTCTTTCTTCAGGGCTGCCCTTACTAGAACAGGGAACTACTTGTCTAAGAATGCAACCCTCATCTGACTCCATGTTGTGATCTGCTGAGAGTGAGGATTGTGTACTATGAGGATATACCAATCCTTGGCTGATCCAGTCAGAGAAAACGGAAAAGCTCGCAAATTGATTTGATCTGTAGTGACCTCAGCGGGCTTCACGCTCAGACAGACATACTCAAACTCCGCAAGGTGTTTAATTGCATCATCATCAGATTGCCCACCAAATCGAGGTAAAAGATCAATCAGGCCAGGTTTTACCACAAAGTCTACCCCTTCAGCTAGCGCGGGGTACTCAACAGTCAGGTGCTCTTGTTCGAGATCTGGAGCACATAATTGCCTGATCGATTGATCGGCCATCCTGTCTCCTGAAACCAACGACAGCACTTGGGAAATAATTAGTAACAAAGGTGTGGACCGTAAGATAGGTCCACACAATAGTCAATAGAAATATCACACTAGATAGAACCTAAGTTCCCCGGCAACGGCGCCAAAATTTGACTCAGGCAAAATCGTTGTACCCAAAATCAAAGGTAACCCAAACACACAAACTAAGTATAGTGAGCAAGTATGGGATCGAACCCAAAAGAACTAGAGGTATCTAATTAAATATTTGTATCAACCAAGAACAAAGGGGGATTTTATGTAAGAGTTTCAATCACCAAAGTAAGAAAACAAGTCTACAGTTTCACAAGATCAATCAAAGTACTAAAGGCAGGTTCATTCAACAAATCCACTTTAAAAGAGTTGTTTGATTATTGATTCACACACAGATCCTTTTAATCCAATGGTTAATTCCAATCCTAATCTTGACTAATTTCCTGTCCACGGTCCAGGAAATACTTAACAATGACAAAGGACGCTCAAATCAATATTAGCATTAAGAACAAGGATAAATAGGATGCATGCAAGAGAAATCAAGCTACGAGTCAATTTCACAAGCAAACAATCAATTCTCTTCTTAAATCCTAGTTGCATAGACAACAGATCTAGGTTCTAAGTTGTTTTCACATAATAGGTTTGTCCACGGTCCAAACCCGTTCCAACAATAGAAGATCAATCAATTCAATAGGTTAATTACTCCTAGAGAAACAATTAATAATCATGTTATTAAGCACAAGAGAATCGGGCATATTCACATCAGACTCAATCTTCTTATATATCTTACCTATATGTATTTTTGCATTTTTGACAATAGATGCGCTCAATTGATGATTAAATTATCATTGTCATGTCATTATTACTACACTATATTGTATATATTAATATATATTATTTTAACTATTTGTTGGATTATATGATTTAGGTACAATACTGTAAATCATTTGATTGTACTTGTAGTGATTTATATTTGAACAACCCCTCTTATAGCCGGAGCACACACACTAGATAACATCGTCTTACGCATTCTTAAAACCAAGACATTCTATAGATTTTTATATCAAGATATTAATCGATAAAACGATAGACATAAACATACAATGAAAAAAAACTAATATTGAATTATCGGTTCGGATGACTTCGAACGTACATTTATAGCATATAGAAGATTAGGTCTACTTGGGTAGTTAATATAGCAAAAATATTATAACACTATTAACCTACACACAAGTAATGTAACAAAATTGACCTACGAAAATTGACATACACAAAATTTAAAAAACAAAGTTAACTTACATAAATCTACTATCATAACTATATACTAAAGCGGAGGTTATAAATAATATTTAGCCTGACACATGTCACCTCCTCATTGGACCGCATCACCCATCTTTATTAAAACAATTCAATTGGTTTAATTGGTTGAAATTTCATTGTAGACCCTACAATAAATTTTAATTATTTTCATTATTTTCATTTTAATTATCTATACTAACTTTATATAAAATTTATGTAAGATTTTAGTTAAATCAAATCGTGCCTTCAAGGCACGGGGACTGATACTAATAATCTACTATAATACAGTATAAAGTAGAACCCAAGTCAGTGTTAAAATTTGTGCCACGATCATTGCAGAATAAAATACTGATTTTATTTTTTAAAATTGTACATTTAAAAAAACATTCTTTATATGCTCTTGATATCTTATCCAAATTTTGATATCTTACCTAATTTTGTTATCTTAAGAAAACAAAGTTTTCATTTAAATTATTAAAACATTTTTCGTTTTTGGTAAGAGATTTTTTTTGCCCTTTTATGAAGATTCTATATAGTAAATTTAAATTATATATTTTATAATTTAAATTATAAAAAAAGTTAAAATACATATATAGGTTAATATGTTTGGATTTGGATTATACATTACCGAGTAAAATATATGTTCGAGTTTAAATTTAATCTCGGGTCGGGTTTATAGTCATATAGCAAGGGAATTGTACTAGTTAGACACTAGCAAATGACCCGCACCTTGTACAGGGGTGTTTTTTGTTTTTATTATCTTGTATATGAATTCACTATAATAATTATAAATATTATCATATGTCTAAATTCTTTTCAAACAGCGAGTATCTTTTAGATTATAAACTAACATAATTCTCGTATATCATCAAATATTTATATAAATTATTGCATATATATTTATATAAATACATAAATATATATATATATATTTATGGCGCTCAGGAGAACTACGTTTTAGGGAGAACTAGAGAGCCTTAATCATGATCGTTAGATTAACATAAATCAAGGGATGATAAGGGAGGTCCACAATAAGGAAATCTGGGGGAAGTATTGTGCAATATATGATTTGGATTGAATATGGAAGTTCCGAAATTTAAGGGGGAATCAATTTGGAAGTTCCGAATTTTAAGGGGGGAGTTAAATATTAACAATTAAAATAAAAATTAGAGTACATGTGGAGATTTGGATTGCAGTTTCCATAATGATCAAATCCAAAACCGCCATTCACGATTTTTTTTTTGTTTATACACGTGTTTTTGAATTGAATAAGAATGTATGATGATTTTCATAAGAGTATATAACCGTTTGCATAATAGAAAATATTGATTTCAAATTTTATAGGGTTGAATAAGTATTCATTTCATCGTTAATAACTTTTAAATATTGGTTGAATAATTACACATCAAGATGAAAACTAGAAAACGAGGATTGAACATAAGCATTGCATAAGAGTATACATGTTTTCCGATTTGACTAAAAATGTATGACAATTTGCATAAGTGTGTATAATGGTTTGCATAATAACATCTTCGCCTATCAGCATAACTGCATAACTACATTTATCTATTCGCATAAGTACACATAAATGGAAATAAATTGATCATTGTCATGGTCTTCAACCTTCGCCTATCTATACATCTTTGATCGTCATTCTTGAATAAATGCATAACAGAACAAAAGTGCATGAGTAACAAGTTGCATAACAGTATAGGGGGTTGTCAAAAGTTTTAAGTCTATATTGCATAATATTACAAGGTATAATGCATAAGGTATAATGCATACTCAGTGTTACATAATATTACAAGATATAATGCATAAGAAATTAACATGCTCAGTGTTAAATAATATAACATGTATAATGCATAAGAAATTAACCTAAAAACGTGTATTTATATATCATTTAATAAGTTTACTAAACAAGTTGCATAACAATATAGAGGGTTGTCAAAAGGTTTTAGTCTATATTGCATAATATGATAAGGTATAATGCATAAGAAATTAACATGCTCGGTGTTACATAATATTACAAGGTATAATGCTTAACCTAAAAACGTGTATTTATGTATCATTTAATAAGTTTACTAAACAAGTTGCATAACAGTATAGAGGGTTGTCAAAAGGTTTTAGTCTATATTGCATAATATGATAATGTATAATGCACAAGGTATAATGCATAAGAAATTAACATGCTCGGTGTTACATAATATTACAAGGTATAATGTTAACCTAAAAAATGTGTATTTATATATCATTTAATAAGTTTACTAAACAAGTTGCATAACAGTATAGAGGGTTGTCAAAAGGTTTTAGTCTATATTACATAATATGATAAGGTATAATGCACAAGGTATAATGCATAAAAAATTAACCTAAAAAACGGGTATTTATGTACCATTTAATAAGTTTATTAAACAAGTTGCATAATAGTATAGGGGGTTGTCAAAAAAATTTAGTCTATATTGCATAATATTACAAGGGATAATGCATAAGAAATTAACTCAACATAAAACCACTACCTTTGATAAACCGATGTTTATTCTTGCTTTTAATCTCGAGAATTTGTCATCTTCTCTTACTCTGAAATATGGTATCAATGGAAATCGTGTCAAACTCAATCGAAGCACAAGTGACAAGTCCCAACAATCATTCACAAACCTTGTAGCTCGTTCTTATTTGTTTGTTGCATCAAAAGAAAAAGAAAACACCAACTAGGCATCATCAACATCTATTTTGGTAGTTGACTTAAAATCAAGTGAATCTAAAGTAAGAACACAAAATCATGAAAAATATATATTTAAGCAAGCAGATTACAAAATCATGAAAAAAAAATCACGAAATTACAAGAAACAATTGAAGAAAGGAACCTTTCTCGCCGGGGGAAGGCATAGGCGAACACCCCAAGTCATGCGGGCTGGCGACTAGAGCTCGGTTCGAGATGGGCAGTCGGTGGAATTCTCTTCATCATCATCATCATGGACATCGAGAGAAGAGGAGGTTGTAGAGGGAGATCTGATTTTTTGGAGAGAGATACGATTATTAATTTGAGAAAGTGAGAGATATGGAGAGAGATTAAAGGAAATGAGAATCCCCCAAAATAAGGAAATCAAAATCCCCCCAAATCTCTCTTTTTATCCAATTTTACACTCTATTTTTTATTTAATCTCATCCATTAATTTTTATTAATCTAATGTGATTAAGGCTCTCTAGTTCCCTCTAAGCAAGCTAGTTCTCCCGAGCGTTATTCTATATATATATATATATATATTGAGGAAGGGTGCAATAAGATGAGAATGAGATGTTAAATTTTATAAAAATTGATATGAAATTTAAATTAAATTGCGTGAATTGACTTATATAAATAAATCAATCTTTTAAAATACAAATTTGGATTAATACAGTATTATGTTTTAGAAGATTTAAATATATGGTATTATATGGTATTATAGTGTAAAACATTAATTAAATAAGAAGTATTTAAATATCAAATAAAATATTAACAAATTATTTTCTTAATAAGAAATCTATCTTTTATTTAAAACATAATTGGTGTGTAATGTTACGGACATATTTAGGGTAAATATATCATCTAATCTTCAAAATTTGTCTCTAATGGTTAATATATATCATTGTCCCTATGATCACAATTTTGAGACATTATAAGTCAATATAATATAAAATGAGATGTTTTACTTGATTAATTTGGTTTGATCTTATTTTTTTATTTTAATACTATACTTTGTTGGTATGAGATACATTAAATTGTGATAGAATTAAAAATATTAAAATATAATATAAAATGCGCCAACATGATTCTAATGACTTTATATATTGAAATATATATAAAATATATTAATCAAAAATTATTTTATTATGAAAGATATAAGCTAAGTTATTATGAAAATGATAATATATAAGTCAAGTAAAAGATAGTAAATATAACTTGATTTAATATTAAAGATAATTGTATTAATTTAATTATAAAAAAGGGCTTCTATTTTTAAATTATTTTAAATTCAAAATTTTTAAATTACGTCTTACGTAAGGAGATTAAAAAGATAACTATTATATCGAAAATGATAGAATATCTTCTCAAATTTAAAAAAATATCTTTTACATAAATTGATAATAAAGAATGTAATTAGATTAAATAAAATAAATGAAAAAAATATTGTTTAATTATGAGAGATAAAAACTAAGTTATTAAGAACATGATAATATATAATTTAAGTAAAAGTTAATAAATATAAATTGATTTAGAATAAAAGATAAAAATAATAACTTATTTAGAATAAGGGGCTTCCATTTAAAACTTCTTTTTTAAATTCGAATTTCTTATACTAATTTTTACATAAATAGATTAAAATGGTAATTGAAAAAATAAGTTAACTAATATGTATCTTTTATAGAAAGAAATTTTAAAGATACATAATATTGTTTCAAAGATAGATATTAGATGAGTAAGAAAAAAGATAAAATTAAAATTAGATAATAATTTTTTTAAAAGATAAATAGTATGCCTTCAAAGATAGATATTAGATGGGTAAGAAAATAGATAGAATTAAAAACTAGATAACTAAGAAAAATAAAACATTAAAAATTGTTAATAACCAGAATTAACATGGAGACTCGAAATTCCTCGGCTTATTGAATTTCAATATGATACAATAGAAAAAATATATTATATATTATTTTAATAAAAATAAGATGTTGTGTAAATATAACGCTAGAATATGCTACTAATGACGATTTTAGAAAATTTTAGAACATAATTATGAAAAAAATACTTATCATTACTATACTATTTAAGTAAATGGATAAAGATAAATTTTTTAATAAAAATTTAGGATAATTAAATTTATTAACTAAATAGGTAACCATATAATGATAAAATTGAGATTTATATATTAGGATAGAATTACTTAAGCATCTTAAAATTTAAGATAGAACTAATATTTTAAATAACTATGTATAAGATTATATATTATGATAAAACTATAATTTATAAGATAGTTTTTTTAATAATGGAGTGATATGGCGCAATATGGTGGTAGAATTTGTTTCTACTTTAGTATATAGTAACTAGTATCAGTCTTGTGCCTTGAAGACACGATTTTGATTTAACTAAAAACTTACTTTAATTTTATATAAAATTATGTAAAATAATATATCATTAAAACAAATTATTATATTATTTAATTTAATTTTCTTCTTATGGATTTTATTTTAATGATATATGATTTCTGTTATAATATATTATTTTAATTAAACAAATATTTATAGGATTATATTTTTTGTATAAGGATTGAATACTTGTTTTTATAAACAAGTTTTTTATTTTATAATAATAATTATTTTTTAGTTATCTTGGAAAAAAATTCAAGTCTAAATCTTATGTATATAATTTAAGAAGGGGATTTCTAAACAACACTCACCCACCTTTTCTTCTCAACACCCACCCTATACCCTATATCATATATATATAATTTTGTGTAAAATTACACCCATTGCCACTATCATTTTTCTTTCTTGTCATCTCCTTCCTCTTCTCCTCTTCTCTCCTTCTCCTCCATTATCTCATCTTTTAATCTAAATATTACAAACTTTTATCCATCAATCTTTCCACAAATCAATATTACAACTACTTGAGGTATGCTTTATATCCATGATTCACATATTTCATTCACCATACTTATCTTTTTCAACCTTGTTGGATTGGATTTAAGGTTTTTAGTAGTTAGAGTTTTTAGGGTTTAGGATTGTAAAATCTAAATGGGTCTATGAATCTAAATAGATCTCTATTGTATTGGAAGCCATTGATGTCGGGTTTCTTTTCGTATGAATCGTTTGGTTCAATCGGTATTTTGCATGTCGGGATTTTTGGGGAAGACGAACCAGCGCGACCTTTACGGCAGAAGGGCAGCTGGCCGTAAAGGCTGGTGTGCCCCTTGCCGTTAAGGCAGAAGGGTCACCAGCCGTAAAGGCTAGCGTGCCCTCTGCCGTTAAGGCAGACGAGGCATTGGCCTTTACGGCTGACCTCTTTCAATTAGTGTCGATTGATTTCGTTACTTGATTTTATATTGTTTTCTTTTTTAGATGTCAACTCGTGAAGAGACGAGTAGATCATTTCGTCATCGTTGTCGTGAAACATGTAAGGATCATGATGTAGCTCAAGCTCCACAAACGAACATTAAGACTTATCGTAGGAAACATCTTCGGACTGTCATGTTCAGTAACACATTGCTCGCAACGGTGGACAACTTAGAGCACGAGGTTCAGACATCATCTTATGAGACACTGTTGATCATCGTTAAAATCATACTTGTATAGCTCCACACGTTTTCGAAAATAATTGTACGTTGTTGTTGCCTCCTTAGTACAATGATATCTCCATTGTGGGCGGAGAGGTGGCAATGGACAATCTTGAGTAAAAAACACCCACAATCTATCTAACCTACATGTAAAGTTTGAACTTTTTGTCATTAATTGCCCTCATTTTAATTCATTTTTTATATTATGTGATTATATATTATCTATCCTATCCAACTTACATGTAAGTTTGTATTTTTTTGCCATTAGATGCATTCAACTAAAGTCCATTATATATATCATCATTACGATTCTGTCGTTTTGGGTTTAGTCAAGTCAACCTATAATGGGTTGAGAAAATTAAATTTTAAACTATTTTAAAAGTTATTAAAATTATACTAACATTTTTAATGATATAATATTAATTTGTATATTTGAATAATAGAAATAAAATATATTATTCAACATCTTATATATATTTATATGTTAATATTTCGAATCGATCAAATGCCTCCCGAGTTTCAACACATTAGTGATTGAGTTGAATAGGTCGAGTCGCAGTTTGACCCGTAAATTTCAAATCAGGTTTCACCCATAAAGTTTTTGATAGGTCGGATTGTCGGATTGAAAGTTAAGTTTTGACGGGTGTTGTTGCAATCCAATAAAAGCATTTCATTTTGATTGTAGTATTTTTCATTAAATTGCATTCAAACGACCTCTTTTATCGTCATTTAAATACTACCCATATAAACATACAAATCAATGTTAAACTAACTGCCGGACAACGTCGGGCGTATATGTCTAGTAACAAATATATATATACATCACACATGCATTAAAAGTTATTGAAGTAAGCAACTTTAAATGAGTATGAGATTTACTGAATTCAAAATGTGCACCCATTTTATCGAAGAAAATGATGATAGTTTCATTCTCCATGACCGGGTCCCAATTGGCAGGAATAACCATAGGAAGATAGGTTTGGTTATGACCTCCCAGAACAACAAAACAACAATCAAATGCAATAACAGCCAACATGTCCATATTAGAAAGTGTGAACCAAGAGTTGGTAGGGGCAAAAGAAGATGCAAACTAATCAAACTTCTTACGCATGTTATCGATCGCATAACATATAAAAACTACGTGCAAAGACATCTGAATATTCAACAAGCGTGTCCATCATACTTTTTCGAACGGTTTTACATGATTTTCTATGCCAAAAAACAATGAAATATATTGAGATAGTTTGGAAAGAAGAAACTTACCTCGTTGTGTATTATTGTAAAAGAGTTATCTCTCACATTGAAATTTTCATTCCAATCTTCTTGATCATCCATTGTGAAGATGATTATTTTATTTTTTTTGAAAAGAGAAGAAAAATGGTTTGGGGGTTGTTTAAGGTTGGACATGTATTTAAAGAGCTAAATGAGTACATGCAATATCGTTAGGTGAACAGATTTAATGTATTAAATGAAATAAATTAAAATTATGCTCAACCGTTAAGGCAAATGGACCATCTGCCTTTAAGGCAGATGGACCGCCAGCCGTTACGACCAGTGGACCACCAGCCGTTACGGCCAACGGATCGTCAGCCGTTATGGCATAGGTGGGCGTTGCGTAAGTCGTAGACCCTATTAGTAGGGTGGACTCATGTAAGAATGAGTCTTACGGTAGGAAGTAGAAATGAATCTACACCGTTGGATTATCCCCATCCCACCTTTACACGCGTATATAAGCATTCTTAACAAAAAAAAGAAAACAAATAGGTTGAACGAAGACGAAAAAGAAGACCTCCAATCTTCCCCTCCCCCAAATCCTCCTGCGCCATTTCCAAACCTCCGTCCATCCCGTCGACCTTACCACCTCCTCCGACCTCAATCGGGCGCCGATTCTTGTCACAGATCCGAGATTCGACCTCCTTTGTGCACGGCTTCTTCTTCCTCGTCGGCGCCGATTCTCGTCATAGATCTGAGATCCGAGATTCTAGCCGCCTCCAATACCGAGTTCAAGCTCACCGTCCTTGAAAACGACGAGACTCAGTGGATCGGCGGAGATTGACCAGGATCTCACCGGAATTGACACCCTTGGTATTGAGCTCCATGAATTCACTCAGATCTATGAATCCGTCGCCGTCGGAGTCGACTTCGCAGATGATCGACCGGAGGCTCCGAGGACGAGATCTTGCCATCGCCGTTCGCATCGAAATTGTTGAAGACGAGCGTCAATTCGTCGCCGTTCTGGCGGACGACGATTCGGCGGCTATCATCCTCCCTCCTCTCGGCGTCTATGGATGCTGCAACGTAAGCTTTCCGCCTCAATTTCTTCTCTTCTGCTTTTATTTTTCAGTCTGTTTCGATGTTGACCTAATTCGACATTTTTGGTGGTGAACTAAATTTTGAACAATGCGTGGCTGTGTGTGTTGTTGAATTTGTTGTGGTAGATGTTTTGATTGTTTTGACTCTCTAGATTCAAATTGTGTATGAATTTGAGAAATCGGTGTGGTCAAAGAAGTCAAATTGTCATTGATGAGTAAAAGGTGCTAAACGAACAAGGACAGTTCAAATCCACACTAGTGTATGTCATTCACCTTTGAAATGATTACTTTTCTGGACATGTTTTATAAATGTGCGGATGGCCTGCTACTACTAATGACTGAGGATATCATATAATTGTCTTGATTGATGAAACTATGTTGTTGATACTAGGAGCATTGATATGATGATAATTTCGGCTTGTTGAATTCATAGTGTATACGGATGGTACTAGTTCAGTATTTGGGTTCCAGTAATTTGTGTTTGGGGATTTGTCCACTCCAAACATACTAGCTAGGTTTATCGAAGTTAACGAGTACTATTTGCAGTATGGCAGACGAGTGGCTGAGTGGCCGGAGTCGGTGAATTGTTCAGTTGGGAACTAAGTTGAACGATAACTTAGTTTGATTGTTAAATGCAGTATTATTTTCTTTGTTCTTCTTGATCCATTGTTGCTTTGACTAATTTATTTGGTTAGTTGTTTGCTGTGAGTTTGTGAATGCTTATGATTAAGTTCATCAATTGAGATAGCAATTTGTTCAACTAGAGGAAGAATTTGTGCAATAGAAATATGACTGTGTTCAATTAAGACATGGATTTGACTCCTTCGAATGAAAAGAACTGTTTTGTTAGTCGTTTTGACTAGAAATTTATCTATTGAATCCATCCAGCTATGCAAACTTTCACATGGATGTTGCTCCACGCTAACAAATTGACCATAAAGTTGTACAAATTTGACCATTGAGTTGAACAAATTTGACCATTGAGTTGAGCAAATATTAATGGACAAATTGACCATAGAATTCAACAGATTGGCAATAGAGTTGAACAAATTGACCATAAAGCTGTACAAATTTGACGATTGAGTTGAACAAATTTGACGATTGAGTTGAACAAATATTGATGAACAAATTGACCATAGAATTCAACACATTGGCAATAGAGTTTAACAAATATTAATGAACAAATTGACCATAGAGTTGTACAAATTTGACCATTGAGTTGAACAAATTTGACCATTGAGTTAAACAAATATTGATGAACAAATTAACCATAGAATTCAACACATTGACAATAGAGTTGAACAAATATTAATGAACAAATTGACCATAAAGTTGTACAAATTTGACCATAGAGTTGTACAAATTTGACCATTGAGTTGAACAAATTTGACCATTAAGTTAAACAAATATTGATGAACAAATTGACCATAGAGTTGAACAAATTGGCAATAGAGTTGAACTAATACGGATGAACACATTGACCTTAGAGGTGAACACATATTGATGAATACATTGACAATAGATTTGAACAAATTGGTCATAGAGTTGAACATATTGGCAATAGAGTTGCACAAATATGGATGAATAAATTGACCTTAGAGGTGAACAAATTGACGATAGAGTTGAACAAATAGTGATGAACAAATTGACCATAGAGTTGAACAAATTGACAATAAAATTGAACAAATTGGCAATAGAGTTGAACAAATTAACCATAAAGGTGAACAAATTGCCAAAGCGAAACAAACTATACGAACTTCGACTGCTATAAAATAAGACATGAATGTGCAAATTGAACATAGAGTTGCACAAATGAGCAATAGAGTTCAACAAATATGGTTGCACAAATCGGCCATAGAGTTGAACAAATGAGCAATAGAGTTGAACAAATACGGCTGCACAAATCGGCCATAGAGTTGAACAAAGTCTGTACACGAAATGTATCTGTGTTTTCCGAAATATACGGGAAAAATTCGCCCGTGCCGTTTTTTTCCTTTTTTTTTCTTGAGTACTTGATCTCTCCTCATCCAATGGCTATGATTCATTCCTATTTCCTACCATAATAATCATTCATACCATAATAATCATTCCTATATTGTATATATGTAGAATCTATAAATGTTTATATCTTTATTATATCTTTTATATAAATGTTTATTTTTTTAAGAAAATAATTAAAATGAAAATCAGTAGATAAGAAGAAATCTAATGCGAAGTCTATACGAAATTTCAACTAATTAAACAAATTGAATGGTTTTATTAAGATTGGGTGATGCGGTCCAATGAGAAGGTGATACGTGTCGAATTAAATATTATTTCTAACGTGTATGATGATAAAAGTAATACGAATAGAAATAGATAGATAGATATTACACGAATAAAAATCTACATTATCGGCTACTCGGCTTTATCAAAAGGGAATGAGGCTGGGCCCCTGGGGGAGTTGTTTTCCCAATTCCCACATCGCTACCGGAGCCTTATTCGTGCGACACGCCCGTTTATAAATAGAGCTGCTATAGGCGTGTTGAAATCCTTTATATTGTAATGTAATGTGGGGTTAGGGTGCTCTGAGCGTAGCAGATCCAGTTCGAGAATAATCAACTATGGCGGAAATTTTGAAATCAATCCTTGCCGATAAAGTCAATCTGTAAGAGTTGTTATCTATTTTATCATTCGATTTTGTTTCTTGTGGTTGGACCATGGCGATGGATTTGATCTTAAAGGGCTATTGTCTGAATTTTACATTAAATTTTGCTCCTTCTGGATTGTGCGTACTAGGGGCTGATTAGGGTTAGGGTTTTTCATTGGGATAATTGAGAAAGTGGTGGGTTGATTACGTTGCATTTTACAGCTAGACAAATATCAAAATTTTGGTTAGGTTTGAATCGAATCTTTTATTATTCAGTGCGTGTCCGCTCTCCCGGGCTGTGTGGTTGTGTATGATGGGAGCGCTAGTATACTGTAATTAACTTCGTCTATATATGTTTCAGGCCGGATGGCTTACTTGCAGACGATGTTAGGGTGATCTATGACAGAAAGGGGAACCCCATTAGAGTGATGGACTTTGATGACCCTGACGACGAGAGACTGGAGGATGCTAAGGCTGCTGTACGCTACCAAGCTCTTGCTCTGGCACACTACAATGACAAACATGTCGGTGATCAACTCTTTGTATTAAATTAATTGAACAGTCTACTACAAAGTTTATCTTGTGCTGAGATTGAGTGTCAGTTTCTGGATTGATTTGCAGCAAACTGACTACAAGTTTGTCTGGGTCACATGTCAAGATGCCATTCATGGGGAAGCCAACGCAGGCACTACATTATGAAGCCTCAGTTTTTGTTTCAGGCTGTTACTTCATTTGGTGAGTGACTATGTAACGTACATGATATAATATATGCTTAATTTTTGTTTTGTTTAGGGAAGCTGTTCCATCTCAGGCTGAAAAGGATCTCCTGTATTTGATATTGAGTACTGACTGTGCTGCTAGAACAAGAAAGTAAGTATATGCATGTGTATTCTTAGTTTCCTTGTCCGATTTTGTTTATGGTGGTTAAAAAATTTGATGCATGGCAAGGCAATGTATATAACATATGCTTAATTTGTGTATTTAGGAAACTTGTTCCGCCTGTCTCTCAGTATTCTCATTTATTGGCTGATGGAGTGACCTTAAGTGACAAGGCCAAGCTGAGGCTTCATAATGTAGTGCCTGCGTTGGCTTATTACAACAAGAAGCAGGTAGGTATATCCATCACATATGTAGGTTGGTATAAATTAGATCCTAATCAGCCATCATTATTATTATTATTATTATCAGAAACTTGTTCAAGGGTCGTTTTTAATTAATTCATGCCTGGTATTTAATTTATTGCAGCACACAGACTATAAGCTTGTGGATGCATTGCCAAACTGTTACTCAATTGAAAGCGGCTACGGGATGCTGTGTCATTTGAACTTCATAGCAAGGCAAAATAAAGTTGGTGCTTCCAACAAGCTCTTCTTCGCTGAAATTCACAAGAATCGCAATGGTGACTGGGTTGTTACTGCTTGTTGTATCTTACGCCGTAAAACCACTGCTGGGTGTCTTGCTTGTGAAGGCCGTCAGGGGAAGAGGGTCGTTCATCCTATCCACGGATATCGCTTTGGGCTTTACCCCAGATGATTTGGCAGTGCTCGTGCTCGTAGCTTGTGCTCGTCTAGATTTGGTCCATGCTTGCTTACTTAACACCTTTGCTTTGTTGGGTTTCAAGTGATTTTCAGCAAGTGTCCGACTTTTGAAACTGCATGTCAGACAATCGGTAGTTGTGGATGTTTTTCTTATGGCTGGTTATCTCCCGACACACGTTTTTTTGATGACATTTCTGTGTTTATGCATCAAATTATTTTTCCTTGTACATGATGTTACTCGCTATTCGGTTTTTTATATATATAATTAGGATCTAGTAAAAGAACTTCTTAGAGTGTACCCGGTGAACAAACCTTAACCATTGGATCTTAATTGTTTAACGCTCCAGATTGCACAGAATAGGGAACATTGTAGTCTAAAATAATAAAAACCACTGGATCCAAAATCAAATATTCCCTATTAGAGTTTTCTCTCTCCATATCTCAACTCTTTAAAATACAAATCAAAGATATCTTTACAAAAAAAAGCATTACTCTTTCTCTTTTTGTTGACACACCATACTCTACTCCATTTAATATCGTGGCGTCTTTTTTTGGTAGAATTTAATAATGTGGCGTCTAGCCCTTACCTAATTCAATAAACTTCCTATTGGGAACAAAATGAAATTCTGCAGAGTGCTAGTTAACATTGATATCACGTCTCCTCTGAAGGGCTGTGTCAAAATCCAAACACATGATGGTTCCACTCTTACCCTTAAAGTTTTTTATGAATCTGTCTCCAAAGGTTGTGGGTGTTGTGGAGACTCTGCTCATGGGTTTGAGGAGTGCCCTCTTAACGACATTCAGCCTAGGAGAATCAAACTGACCATCCAACAAACCAATGATGATCTTGACCTTATCAACCAAACCAACTTTAGGCTTCATGGAAACCTTGCTGCCAGACCTGTTGTTCCAAAGAAACAAACTGGTCCTATCTTTGTCAGATCCAATGTTATGTCACCCTTGCTTGCTGCTCAGATGGTCAGCTCTGCTGCCATTACTCAACCTATGCCTCTGCAGAGTATTGTGACTACCATACCACCTTCTACTGAACCTCTTCCACCATACAACCTAATGCACACTCTTGAAATGTATTCCAACTTCGACCCCTCTATGTTTATAGACCCTGTAATGCTCACTCAAGCTCGTGAGCAAGTGGCTTTTGCACTTAACAATCTCACACCTTGCCTGAGACAATGATGATCCCTCCCTATCTCTGTGCCTCACCTTTGGTGTCTGCTGGCTTTGGTGGTAGCTCTTCTGCTACTCCTATTCCCCAACTTACATTCCAAGGTTTGACTGGTATGGATCAAGGGGCTGAGTCCTCCAATTCCCAACTGCGCCACCAAATGAATGTTGTGCATCTTAAGAGCTCTGCTGATAAATCCATTGAATCAATCAAAAGAAAGGACACAGCTCTTGCCATTGAGTTGGCTGATGTTGCCTCTGTCCCAAAAAAACCTAAGAAGACCAAGGGACATGCTAAAGCTATTTGAATGAACTGTCATCTTAAGCTATATGTTCTTTACTTTTATCAATATCCCTTTCAGACTATGTTTTATTTCCCCTGTAATGCTTGTTTTTGCTTCTGTCAGACCTTGTATGCACAATCTAGTATTGACTGGTGGCTCTTGTATGAGCCTGTTTTTGGTTGGTATGTGTCTCTACTAGAAATCTCGGTTGTAACCCTTTTGTATGACCTCTCAGCTGCAGCTTCATGTATAATATCATGGAATCAAGTCTCTACCTACTTATTGTAATTGCAGAACATCTTTTTCCATTTCTGTACTTATGGTACTATAATTTATGTGCATTACTATCACATTATACATTCCCTTATCTAATTCACTTGTTTTGACTAGTGTTTTGATTCATTGCTGCATGATTTTTCTTCTTACTCTGCATATCAATTACCAATTCAATTGTGTGGATTGTGTGCTGCCTGTTTTCAAATATGGCTCCTTTATATATCATCTTATGATATTTGGCAACAGGCAAATCACCTTGCATCTTACCTATAACAGGGACCTCTTTTGTGTAGCTCATATGAATCTGTTGTACCTCTTTTTGTACCTCATATATGTCAATTCTTTTTCCATGATTTGTAAAGGAACTTATATTTGTAATTTGGCTGGTTTCTCAGCATTTTTTTCCCTGCAAATTGTAATAACTTGGCCACCAGCTGTTGGTTTCACCACCAACAAAATGTTTCTGCTTCATCCTTACGTGCTCCAACTTATTAATTTATGTCTTTCAAGAACAATTGCAAATTCCACTCTCCTATAATTGCACAGCTACGGGCATTAGTATATGCAGTCTCACGTCCTTCCCTATGTTACATTTGTTTGGCATTTGGTGCTATATTATTACTCTTCTGAAGAGAAGTTTCAGCCAAAATTTATTACAAAATTCTTTACTTATGATCCTATATATGAATCAACTTCAAATTACTAACTTATATGACCGTTCGTGCTCAACAACTTTATCATGACTTGTGCTTATTGGAATGTTCGGGGGATTAGGAGAGCCAATTTCTGGGACGAAATTGCTTTCCTACGAAAACTTCATAAATTACAATTTCTATGCCTAACTGAAACAAAATCCGATATTCACCCTTCGGATGGTATTATAAAAAAAATTGGCTTCCACCACAGTATTTCCTCTCCCTCTATTGGTTCCAAGGATGGTATGGCTCTTTTTGTTTATCAAACTGAATTTACAAGATCTTGCCAGCTCTTGTTCCAAACATCCAGCATTATTATCATGAAAGTTAATCATCCTTTCCATCCTTTCCTATTAATATTCCTATATGCTCCTTCTCGTGAGGAAAATAAATCACTTTTTTGGAGCTCACTTGAACAAACTATTGCATTATATCGGCTACCCTTTCTGTTAATTGGTGATTTGAATGAAATTGATAGCAATGCCGACAAATTTGGGGGTTCGCCACCACTTCCCATTAGATTTAATCGTCTACGCAATTTTCAAAATAATCAAGGAACGATTAACACCCGTTTTTCAGGTTTTTCCTACACTTGGAGGAAAAGTTCGACTTTTTCAGATAATACTTTTGAACGTCTTGACCGTGTTCTGTTACACCAAGATTTAGCAACAATATTCCCGGACTTAGAAATACACCATCACCCATTCACTACCTCAGACCACTGTTTAATCTCTTTTAAACTTGACAAAAATAAAAAATACATTAAATACCCATTTAGATTTGAGAATGCTTGGCTTGCGAAACCGAGCTATGAAAAATTAGTTTAAAAAGTTTGCAGTATAAACTGTGAGGTTCGTTTATGTTCAAAATTTATAAGAAAATGCAACTACTCAAAAACTATTCAAAAGTTTGGGCTAAAAGCCATATTAATAACAATTTTGAGCAATTAAAAATTTCAGAACAACAGCTATTCCGCCTTCAGAATCAACTATTACTCACACCTCATAATTCCAATCTTATTACTAAGCTTCAACGACATCTCAATAAATATAACGCTCTTATGGATTTCCATCACAAATATTGGCAGCAGCGGGCAAAAACAAACCACATGTTGAATGTGGATAAAAATATAAAATATTTCCAAACCATTTCGAAAATCCGAAGATTTAAACAAAATATTACCTCATTCCAGACCCACGACGGGTTGATGATTTCAGATCATGAATCAATCTCAGTAAATATCACCAAAGAACTCGCTCAACGATTTCAGAGTACGCCCTCAATAACGGTCCAAATGAATGATTTACAAATTATCCCCACCCTAGTTACTCCAACGGATAATATTGCACTTGCCAAACCACCTACCCCTTCTGAAATTAAACTTATGGTCTTTGACCTTGCTTTAAATAAAACTCCGGGCCCTGATGGGTTCACCGCTGAATTCTTTCAACACTACTAGCCTACGGTTGGTGATTCTCTGGTTCGTGCGGTTTCGACATTCTTCCACTCTGGATCAATGCTTTCTGCTGCGAATAAAACATTCATTACGCTAATCCCCAAAACTGATAGGCCAGTTTCAATAAACAACTTCAGACCTATTAGCCTTTGTAACACCATTTATAAAGTTCTCACTAAAGTACTTTCCAACAGAATACAACATCTTCTCCCATCTATAATACATCCCCTTCAAAGTGCCTTTGTCAAAGGACGACTGATCCAAGACAATATTTTGATTGCTCACGAAATCTTTCATTCTTTTCATAAAAAGAAAAAGGGAAGCCTTAGCTGGATGACCATTAAACTTGACCTTGAAAAAGCTTATGATAAAATTAGCTGGAAATTTATTGCGTTCATCCTAACTAAATTTGGTTTCCATTCCAAGTGGATCAAACTAGTTGTGACATGTATCACGACTACGTCTTCCTCTGTACTAATTAATAATGAACCCGGTACTCAATTCTCCCCTTGTTGTGGCATTCGTCAGGGAGATCCAATGTCCCCTTTCATATTTTTCCTCTGTATGGAATACCTCTCTAGAACTCTACAACAAGAGTCAACTTCTACCCCTAATCATGTTGGAATTAAATTAACTAAAAATGGTACTATGTTACCGTTTTTGAGTTTCGCAGATGATACGATTATCTTTGCCAATGCTACATCCCAAAATATGGAATTTATTAAGAATTTGCTAAATAAATTCACCGCCCTCTCCGGGTTAGCAATTAACTATCATAAAAGCTCCATTCAGACCTCTGCTAACGTTTCACAACCTACTTTTAATGCTTTTGCTAGTATTATAAATATTCAGACTACAACGTCAATGGAAAAATACCTAGGTATCCCAATTTTAAAAGGTCGGGTTCAAAATAATATGTTCTCTGACTCTATCTCAAACTTAAAAATACAATTATCTCAATGGAAAGCAAACTCTATCTCTCAAGCTAGTAGGGTTGTCCTTATACAATCTTGCCTTATAAGTAAAGTCAACTATCTTATGAAAAGCTTTATGTTACCTCAGGGTATTCTTAAGCAAATTGATAACGTCCGTAAATCCTTCTTTTGGAACAAATTCGTCCCAAATCATCATCCGCTTATAAGTTGGGAACGGATTTGCTTTCCCAGAAGTGAGGGGGGTCTTGGCCTTCGTTCGGCTGAAAACACTAACATTGCATTGCAGATGAAACTGCTTTGGAAAATACTGACACAACCTTCTAATGTATGGGTACAAGTTATTACTGAAAAATATCTTCGTACGGACTCAATCTTTAATTATCGAAAGAACAACTGCTCCTGCAGTTTGGCCGCCTCTTGAATATTAGAGATTCTTTTTCTAAAGGTCTCCCATGGCTCATTGGAAATGGTAGTTCGATTAATTTCTAAAAGGACCCATGGATTCCAGACGTTGATTTACTTCCATTTTTAGATTGTGCTGATCCTAACCTACATGTTGCCAACTTCATTTTACCTGATAACTCCTGGGATCAGGTGCTCCTACAACAGTTCTTGCCAATGCATATTGTACGCATCATAACTCAAATTCGTATTCCACTTACAAGCCAACCAGATCGTCTTATCTAGCTTCCTTCGCCGGATGGGGAATTCTCGGTGCATTCCGCTGTCTCAGCTATATCACATACACCAACTAAACTGCCACCAAAAATACAAAACTTCCTCTGGAAGGCTTCTGCTGATTGCCTTCCAACTACGGATCGAATCAATAGGTATTAGAACTCTGTTCCAAACCTTTGTTCCTTGTGCGAACTACAAAATGAGAACCTCAATCATTTATTTTTCGAGTGTCCCTTCACCAAAAAAATGATTACCAAACTCGGTCAGCTTCTAAACCACCATTTTACCCTTATTACTATATATACATTTCAACAAAATATTCAGGAAACTCTTAAGCAAAAACATGATACGTACCTATGCTTCCTTTGGTGGTTTATCTGGGCTCATAGGAACGCAAAATTTTTTGACACTTTTAGAATAAATCCTAATAAATTTCCGCCTACACTGGCATTTTCTGGTGCGCTTTAATGGGAAACAGTGTGCACCTCGACTCAAAAAGTACATAAAACAATTCCTAAAAGGAATAAACATTCTGCTTGGAAAAAACCACCTCCTAACTGGACCAAACTTAATTTTGATGCGTCCAAATACAATAATGGTATGACCCATGTTGGATTCATCTTAAGAAATCACTCTGGGTCGGTCCTGTCATTTGGACGCCAACAACTACCATCAATGGCTATTGTACAGGCAGAGGCTTCCGCCTTACTATATGCTCTAAGAAATATTGATTGTTCTAGTATTACTAATTTAATTATTGAAGGTGATAATTTAATTGTTATTAATTCTTTAAAACGCCAATGGAAAGTCCCTTGGGAATTATACTCAATTATAACTGATATCAAAAACATTATTAAGGTAATACCACATGTTTTATTTTTTCATTGTTTCAGGGAATCTAACGCTGCTGGTGATTTCCTTGCAAGAAGACCAGTTAATCTTCAACGTCTTACTGCAGCCATCCATCTGCCATCTCCGAATCTCTCCACTTCTAATTTGCCTGTAATACAGTCAAGGTGTTTGTTGAGCCAACAACCCTTGCTGCTTGATTTTTTAAAGATCATCCGCCGTGATGATTTAGGCTATCCTTGTAATAGATAGGTGGCCTAATTTTGGCTTGTTCGAGCTAGTAGCTCCTCAATCAAAAAAAAAAATAAACTTCCTATTGGACGTACACGCGGACCCGGATTCGGAAATTAGAATGAGCCATTTCTGAATGAGCTAATTTTTAAGGTAAATTGTGGTAAAAACTTTTCTTATCCTATAAACTGAAAACGACAAAAAAATACATAAAACAACATGGCGTAATATGTGAACAAAATCAAGTTTTTAATTGCGGATCGTATTAATACGTATAAGAATACAATTTCTCAATATCATATGTTATGGAGCAGATTACTACACATAATAACACAAAATCACATATATTTTTTTCGAGTTCACGTATTTCTGTTTTGGGTTCATGTATATCTATTTCATGTTCATAGTTTACAGTTTATAGGTTGAAGAAAGTTTTCATTTGATTCAAATCCAAATTAAAATTATAAAAATATGGGGTTAAAATTTTAATTAATAGAAAAGATAGGGTAAAAAATAGGTTAAGCCCATGAAATAAAAGAATAAATTCTTATGATGGTAAGATTTGAACCCAAGTCTTCACGAAGAATAGTGAAGTGAAGAGTTATCACTTGTGCTGATAAGACTTTTTTGATCTTTTTCCTACTACTATTAACCTATTTTAGTTTTGAGGTGGGTTAGAGCAAATCCTTGCGACGCTTAGATCCGTCCCTGGGCCTACTCACAATTTTTATACAGATTCAAATTATACGAATTCATTGATCTACTCATAATTTTCACCCAATGCACTCCTAAACATCTTCAAGCTCATGAACCATAAGTCCCTCAACCTCAAGGTTAAGATCATATATTCAGTATTTCGGGTCTTACTCCTCTTTTGAGCCAAAGCCATGTAAATGATGGGAGCTCTTCAGTGGCAAACCAAAGGCAAAAATTACCTGCCTTCAACATCTTCACCAAACACTTCACCCAAGGCCCGACTTCGGATGCTCAAGACGAGTATGTTGTCAAGAACGGCTATTGTGGAGCTTCATACAAGTGGAAGAGAAATGGAGGCTATGGTATATTGTGCAAGCATATGCACACCAAATATCCTAAAAAGTTGAGCATATTGCGAGGTCAATCACAATTCATCGGGTTTGCGTCCTCTTTCTCACAACCTATTAATTTGTTTAGTTATATGGAGTTTTTAAAATTTTAAAGATTAAAAATGAAAAAAAAATAATTTAATTGTTTAAATGGAATAAAAGAAAATAAAATTTTCAATTTTTTTTGGGTTTTTTGGTATTTTTTAATTGTTAAAATGTGTAAAAGAAAATAAAAAATATTAAAATGTCACGTGACCACGCGCAATTGACGATTTTTAAACGGAATATGGGGTGGGGTGGTTTTTTGTTAACGGAGACCATCATACAGGTGGTCCAAAATAATATCCAAACATCCGGGTGGTTTAGCGAAATAAGGCCTATCATACGGGTGGTTTCCGACAAATTTCTCTTTTAATTAAGCATGTGCCTTATTTGCTAATTTAATATCTTGTATTTATTAATTTATTAAGGTAGTTATTTTAGATTAGGGTTATTTATGTTGGAAGATTCTATCATAAATAAGGGATAGATTCTCCGATAGATTAGACAGCAAGTAATCGACTTACTCGGGCATAGAGACACCCAAACCGATCGACCCTATGGGGATATTCGAACCCTAAGCCTTCATCCCGTCTTCCACTATAAATACACATGCCATCACCATGTGCCTATAGGTCTGAACCATACATCGCTTTACCTGAACACTGTTCAACATTGCCCTTTCTAACTTAAGCATCGGAGGTGGATTAGACGAAACCTCGCCCTCTTTTCCATTATTTTGCATGTCTTGAAGGTTGAACGACGTTTAAGAAGGATTCATTGAAGAGGGAGTAGAGACTCGTACACTACGAACTTTGGGGTAGTAACACATATAATTGTAGATTGAGTGGTGATAAAAACATCTACTTCACCTAACATGCATTCACCATCTTCCTTCTCATCACGTGGAGTAGCTCATCATTCCTAAAATTTGGGTTCTCTTTTAATCTGAAAGATCGTTTCAAAAAGTTGAGATACATGAGCTCGCATTCGGAGTTTGCTTTAATTTAGCCACTTATTTTGAGTTTGTGGATTATTTTGATATCTCAGAATGGTGTAAGCAACACGAGAAGACGATTCCCAAATTATCAAAGATCGTTGCTCAAATAATTACCGCTCCCGCCATAACCAGACTATCGTGCGAACTTGTAGTCAAGGTAACCATATTTTTTATGAAAAGTGATCCAACTTGAAGCTTGAGCTCTCTAAATGATTGGAAGAGGGCATTGATCGATTTGTTGTATATCCTATGTTGTAACTAGAACTTTTTAGCAATTTATTATGAGAGTTTTAGGCTAGATTAGAGGATTTACATGAAGACATTCAAGAGCCTATAGAAGTGAAGAATTTAAAGAGAAGAGTATGTTCTGTAGAAGAATCGCGCCCGTGGGTGAAGAGCCGTGACCGCGCAAGAGGTACAAATACCAACGGAAAGATACTAGGGAAGGTTACGGTCGTAGTAGAAGTTGCGAAGTTAACTTGCGTAAAGTGTTGACCCACGATTGCAGGTAGATGACCTGCAATCGCGAGTCGTGTCGGGCCGAGATTCGTTCGAGCTCGATTTCGCTTATTGTTGGGACGATATTAAGGACGTCAGTCATTAATATCTAACCAATAATGGAAGTCCCTAGTTTTGATAATGACAAACTCAATACTATTTAATGGTTGTCCAAAAGTGTTTATCTCAGGTAAGGCCAAAGGAAGCCCATGAGTGAAAAGGACAACAAGTAAACGAGAGTCCCTAAGCAATTGGGACGCACTCCATCGGAATATCCAAAGATGAACAAAAGAATGGAGTCCCTGCGAGATAGGTCGGCGTTCTCCTCGAGAAGGGACGCGCGCGTAAATACGGCAGAAGTTCAAAATTCAAAACAAGGCCGCCCCAACATGATTACATCATAATCGGCCGTAGTCCTCAGAAGGAAGCTTCCTATGTCTGGGCACGTGCAAATACTTCCAAAGAAGTCGCTTTCCAGAAGATGGTCCTCTGACCACGCGGAGGCTTCCCAAGCGGTGACAGAGTTGACTTCCTCAAGATGCAAATCGCACCGTTGAAGGAAGACGACAGATCTTGCAGAAGACTCAGAGGACGCTACAGGTTAAAATCCACTACCGCTATAAAAACCCCTCAAGGGTTATGCATAGAGGTGTGGACTTTGAAGATTTTCTCTCGAGCTCACTCCCGAAGCATTCAAGTTCAATAACAAAGATCAAGAAGATCAAGTGAGCTTGAATCGAGAGAAGAATAAGTCCAACCACATCAAATCCAAAACAAATCACAAAGAGTTTGTCTCTCACGACGTATTGTGAGAGACGTGAGTGTTTATCTACCTTATAACTAAGAGAGTTAGGTTACTTGTTAGGCTGAAAAGAGAAGTTACTAGTGAGACCAAGGAGGCACACTTAGCTCAGAGAATTGTTACCGCTCGCCTGTACTCTGTAAGGACTCTCTCTAAATAAGATATGGACGGCTATTCGAAAATCCTCCACGGAAGTAGAGGTTTACCCATAAGACTAGCTGGTCTCAGTGGGGTTCCTCTATAAATCCCTGAGTCCTTTATCTTATTTGTTTTCCTGCTTAAGTCTTTATTTCCGCTACACTAAAGGAGGCCCTTAACTCAGTTAAGGACGTCCATTCTACTGACTTACGATCCAACAATTGGTATCAGAGCAGGCACTCTAGATTTTGTTTAAGTTGCAGGGAAACATGGATATGGAACCCATAGGTATCTCTAGCGAGAAGCCTCCTCGCCTCACGGACGGGAACTTCAACAGATGGAAAATCAGGTTTGAGAACTTCGTGCGCAGCCAAAATTATCAATGCTGGTTGGTGATAAGGAACGGAGACCATAAAGTTCCTCCTGCCAAGGAAGGCAAAGAGGAGGAATGGGGTGCCGAGGAGTTCAAACTCATGGAAACGAACGCCAAGGCTATCTGTTTCCTGTAGACGACCCTTTGCGAAAGGGACGCTACTCGTGTGAGTAACCTGTTAACCGCCAAGATCTAGTGGGAAGCTTTTGAAAAGTACCATGTTGGGACGCCTGAGATGAAGGAAGACGTCTAGTTGGAAGCAAAAAGAGACTTCTACAAATTCAAGATGTTTCCGAATGAGACCATCACTGATTACTCATTCCGCTTTGAAGGGCTGTTGACCAAGTTGAAAAACTTAGGAGTCAGTGAAACTGAGATACACTACGAATGAAGGTTCAAGTGTTGATTGATGGCCTGACGGGAGTATGGAACTTTGACAGGACGACCTTCAAGGAAAATCAAGCAAACAAAGGACTGTCAATGGAAGAGATCTACGGAGAGCTGAAGGCGTATGAAGCTAGAAGGACTCAAGACATGCTTGAGTTAGGAAAAAGCCCACAAGATGAAATAGCTAGCCTTAATTCTTGACGCTAGGACGTAAGAGCAAGAAAAGTATCATCATCGTCAAAAGGAACTAGCCTTGATGCTTGAGGCCAAGACGAAAGAGCATCGAGAAAATCTTCGTCTTCAAGCCTTGCTGGAACGCTAAGGAAAGACAGATGAACAGATTGTTGAGGAAGAAGAGCTACCACTCTTGCACAAAACTCTTCATTCATGGGTTAAGAGAGGCAAAGCCCAAAGATTGAAAATGCCGTACAAAAAGGAGAGTCCCAAGCTCTCTGAGATTGAGATGAAGGAAGTGACATGTTACAAGTGTAACAAGAAGGGTCACTTTACCAAGAACTGCTGTACGGGAAAAGAAATGAAGAAGCGAGCATTGATTGGTGCTTATGAGGCTGCATGGGACGATCTCGATTCAGATGATGAAGGACCATCCGAACATGTTGCTTACTGATTCAGGCTATTTTGTATAGGATAACTCTTGTATTTTGCGATGATTTAGAGAGTGTTTAGGATAGTTTTGAGCGTTATTGTAATATCTAGCCCGAAGACACAAAGTATGAAGAATCAAGAGTTAAAGAGCTTAAAGACGAAGATTCGCCACTGCATGGATATCGCGGTCGCGTTGTCTAGGACGCGGGCGCGGTGGCATGGAGGAGCGAGCCATGAAGACCTATGAAGGCCGCGGTCGCGCTGTCTGTGGCGTGGTCGCGGTAGAAGCCGACTCAGTCCTTGACCGAAGAAGACCGCCGCGGGCGCGGTGGTGGTGCCGCGGTCGCGGTGCGACCGACTTTCACGCGGACGAGATTTCACGATTTCTATCTTGTTTCCTTTCTTATCTTTCGGTTTCCTATCTTATTTAGTCCGAAAAGGTTGATCCTTGGGGCTATATAAGGGGAACCTTTCTAGGTTTTTAGGATATACAACTTACTTGTCAATCAATTGTCTTTCAATAAAGATTAGAGTTTTCTTTGTAATGGAGAACTAACTCTCCTCTTGAGTTTATTCAATCAAGGAAGCTTTATTATGAAGTTGTGAAATTCTGGTAATCTCTTTATCCCTAGGTCTTTATTGATACTCTTGTGCTTCATCCCATGATCTATGTTTGATTTTATGAGCCTGATCAACTTGTTTGATTGACTTAGATCTATTGTTTGATTTAGGATTGGTTGTTGTCTATGCATCTTTCCTATTTCTCGAAACAACTCTATTCTAGGACCGTGGACTAGTTTAGGGAAGAGTATTCAATGGTTAAATTGTGCATGAGACTCGTAGCTTGATTGCATGATTTTATTTCCTATTATCCCTGTGCTCTATGCTAATTCTAGGTTAAGCGTCCTTGCCTAGGGTTATAGAATTGCTTGGACCGTGGACTTGCGATTTCTAATGATTGGGATTGGAATTGACCTAGGCATATAAAGAGGTGGATGAATTCATGATCAACGGATTAATAGAGTGGAATTGATTGGATAAACTCTACTTGATAACCTTTGATTGAAACCGACTTTCAAAACCCCCTTTTTGTTTACTTGCATGAAAACCACTAAAATCTGAATAGAAACTGATTCCTTTGGGTTCGACCCCTTGCTTGCCTACTATACTTTGTTTGCATGTTTGGGATTTATTTTTGATAAGGGAACAACGACTTTGCCCGAGTCACTTACATGGCAATGGAGGACGTACCAGATGCTCACAAGGACGCCTCAGAAACTAAACAAGAGGTAACTCATGAGTCCTTGATCAGCTCTCTTGATAATTGTTCTAAGCCCAAGCTCATAAAGCTCAGTGCTAAAATTATGCAAGAAAGCTATGCCATGAAAGAACGGCTTGATGAACTCGAATCTGAAAATATTTTTGTTGAGTGTGAGAACTGTAACACAATGTCTTTTCAACTAGAGTCCTCACTAGAAGAAATAAAATCCCTTAAAACTGAAATTGTGTGTCTCAAGCTTGAGAACGGAAACCTTAGGGATGAAATCAATGTTCTAGGAAAGAGTCTTGTGACCGAAACTTTAAAACCTGTTGTTTTTGTTCCAGCTAGGAAAGGACTAGGGTATGAGTCTAGTTCAAAGAACTCCCTTCCTAGTGACTTTGAAGCTAGTAAAACAACAGAGCTAGAACTTGAGAGAGAGAGAAAACCAAGAACCTAGAAGAACGTATAAGAGTCCTGGAGAGTGGTGAAATGGGACAAAAGGACTACTATACAAACTCCACTAGTTACAAGATTTAAAAGAAAATTGCTAAGGGAGAAGGTTCTAAGGTGTGTGATCCTAAGAAAATGGAAGAGAACAGAATCCAACGTCCTAATAAGAAGTATTATCTTGGAACCTACTATAGGACGTGCTGGGTGGACACTACCAGTATGAGTGTGCTAAGTTAAAGGAAGATCTTGAGAATGGCAGAAAGGCTAGAAGTGGTGGTAAGAACGCTAAGCCAAAACTTGCTGCTAGGACGCATGCTAGTGTGCCTAATGCTAAAAATCAGTCCTCTAGGAAGCATGCTAGAAGGACAAATGATGTGAATGTGTATGATTATTTGCCTATGAGAGAGACATACCCCTGTAACGAACCAGGTAAGGGTCACCTTGCCTCGATCGTAAAAAACTAATTCTCTTTTCCAGGTGGAAGTGAGAGGAAGCCCGTGGATCATCGACAGTGGCGCCTCAAATCACATGATAGGAAGCCAAATCCATCTCACTTCTATCCAATCTATTACCACGGGAGGAACTGTCTCGTTTGGCAACAAGAGAAAAGGAAGAATCAAAGGACGGGCACTGCAAATTTGAATCAGTCCATTAAAGCTTCAAATGTTAGTCTAGTTGAAGGACTTGGCTTCAACCTCCTTAGGGTCTCTCAAATTTGTGATCAAGGTGAAAACCTAGTCACATTTGATTCTAAGGAGTGCCTCATCATCAACAAGAAAACAAACCAAGTCATTCTCAAGGGAGTCCGTCGAAACAATGTCTACATCTTCAATCAAAAGTTCAAGCCTGCCTCCAAGTTGTGTCTATCTATTTCTAGTGTGGACGCCGATCTCTGGCATCGTTGTCTTGGTCATGCCGGACCTAGCACCATCTTCAAACTTCATCAACAACATCTTGTGAGAGGACTTCCCCGAATCAACCCAGATCAAGTTGAACAATGCGAGGCATGCATTAAAGGGAAGCAAACAAGATCATCCTTCAAATCCAAAAATGAAGTGAGCACAAAGAAGCCAGTGGAACTTCTTTATATGGATTTATGTGGACCAATGAGAACTCAAAGCTACGGTGGAAAGAGGTACATGTACGTTCTTGTAGATGATTTTTCTCGATTCACCTAGGTTCTTTTCTTGGTGTCAAAAGCAGATGCTTTCCAAATGTTTAAGATATTCATCAAACAAGTAGAAGTTGCTCTTGTGACGCGCATAAAAGCTCTAATGTCAGACCATGAAACGGAGTTCAAAAACTCAAAGTTCCTGGAATTCTATGACCAACAAGGAGTCTCCCACAACTTCTCATCGCCAAGAACTCCTCAACAAAATGGCGTTGTTGAAAGAAAGAATAGGACGCTGGAGGACATGGCAAGGACGATGCTCCTGGCAAGTGGCGTCCCCAAACACTTTTGGGCCGAAGTCGTTGCCACAACAACTTATATCATCAATCGAGCTATGATTCGTCCCTTGCTGAAGAAGACGTCCTACGAGCTACTTAATGGAAGTGTTGGATCGTTAGTACTGAGGGACGTCCTTTACTTTGGTAAAGGCGTCCTTTGGTTAGGCGTCCCTACGAGGAGTAGGGGCGTCCTCGAGTAATGCAGCGGAAATAAAGTACTAAACAGATAATAGATGAACGCAGTGAATTATAGAGGAACCACTCAAGACCAAGTAGTCCTTGAGTGTAAACCTCTACCTCCTTGGAGGATTTTTGAATAGTTCTTTCCTTTCTATTGAACGTTCTTACAGTTGTACTGGCGAGCCTTTACAGTTCTCTGACACTTAGCTTTTCCCTAAGTTCACTTATAAAGAACTCCTTTAAGCCTACAACTTAAGCTAGTTCAATCTACCAAAGGACTCTATTCCTACGTTCTGCAGTACTTCGCAGAACTCTCTCTCTCTCTCTTTTTGGGTTTTCCTGAGTACAAACAGTTTTGGGTTTTGTTTACAAATCTCACTCGATCTAGCACAAGTCTTAGCACTGTTCTTGAGTTCTTGCACTAGTTCTTCGTGTTCTTGAGTGAGCCGCTTTCCTTTGATTCTCTCTGAATATTCTCTGAAAGCATTAACGTCACAATAAATGCCTTGGGGTATTTATAGGACTTGGGGAAGGGCGTCTTTTCTCTGGGACGATCATGCCCTTCATGGACGTGGCTACAGGATCTTCCTCCACGTAGTAGGGCGGTGATGAGGAAGCTTTCTGTATCCAGCTGTGTATGATGAACTCCGCTACAGGATCGGCCGCCACGTGTTGATGGACTCTACAACCGGATCGTCCGCCACGTAGTGTTGGACTCCGCTACAGGATCGGTCTCCACGTGTCCTTGGATGATCAAACATTATCGAGTGATGTCATCCTGTCGGCTAGTGAGTAAGGACTCCTTTCTTGCGTTCCTACTTGCTTGGGACTCCGTCCTTGCTCAAGTAGTCTCTAGCTGGTCCTTACTTCCTGTTAGCTAGCGTCCCTAAACTTATGGGACGCCCATACACACTTGTTGTCCTTTTGTCACTGGCGTTCCTGAACACTTGGACAAATTTATTTAGAATCAAAGTGAGTTTGTCATATCAAAACTAAGGGACGGTTGTGTGGTACACTAACAAGTACGCAAGCGTTCTTGATAGCGTCCCAACAATTTCCCCCTTTTTGATGATGACAAACTCTTCAGCAAAATAGTTTTGGCGTTTGAACTTAGCATGCATGAAAACTTAAAAGCGTCCTCTAACACTTACAGAAATTCCAATTAGCACAAATTTTCATTCTTTGATTCTCTAGCATTTGGATTTTAAGGAGAGAGTCGCGTCCTAGAAAACTTCCTAAGCGTTCTCTTTTATTCTAGCATGAGCGTTCCTTAGACTTTTCACTTAATAGTTCCCCCTTAACACTTGCTTATTCTAGATAACTATTTTATAGCGCATCTCTGCAAAACTACACTTCCCTCTTTTGACATCATCGAAAAGGATAACAAGTGATAAGAACGTTAGCACAAACACACAACTATAGGCAGTGGAACGCTTAAACAAACACATGAACACAAACAAAGGATTGCCATTCAAACAGAATTAAGAGTACGGTTATTACAAACCAATATCATAGTGTTTGAAATTCAAAAGAAGCAAAAGCAAAATAGTGAGGGATTAAAGGGGTGGACGGCAATCACTAAGAACGGCTTTGGTCTTGATAAAACTTGAGTAGTTTTTCATGAAGTTCAGCAGCCTTGGAGAATGCAGAGGACAAGTCTTTGAGAGCTGAGAAGATGAGGCACTGGTTGTCCATAATCGCACCCATGAGTTCTGCAGGAGGATGCTGGGCAATGTTTGCAGGGGCAGAACGGGGCAGAGGACCTGAACTCGAAGAGGGAGCGTCCGTTGGAAGTGCTGGAGGAGGAGGAGAAGTACCCAAGAGCATTTGATCAAGAGTGGCAAGGTCTACTGCTGGCTCTTGGTCCTGAGTGAACTCTTGAGATGTAGAGTTAAGCCTTGCTTCCTCAGCTTCAGCAGCTAAGCGTTCTTCTTCAGCTTTTAATCTGGCTTCCTCAGCCTCAGCTTCTAACTGTTTGATCACGGAGGGCAACTCTTCATTGTGCCTGATCTCGACAAGTCCCTTCTTAGCGTTCCACTTAAGTCCGAGCTCTTCAGAGGGAGCGCTTTCATCATAAGCGTCCTGGGACTGCAAGATCAACTTCACCAATCCAGGGTATGGCAAGGCATGCCTCTTCCTTCCACACTTGGCCATGTGTTGCATAGCAATTCTGGCTAGGTTGATTGGACGGCGTTCTAGAAAAGCGTCAATGAGAATGATGTCATGTGCTTGCACTATTGAACGCTTCTCCTGCCTTGGAAGAATGGCGCGACATAAGAAGTAGTGAGTGATGGCGCCAACCTTGCTCAAAACGTGAGCTACCCTGTCAAGTCCTGTTGGCCTTTTACCCTGAAAGATGTGCTCAACGAGAGGCAGTTCTTGATCTGTTGTTTCAAATCCGCCTTCAGGAAGTGAGCTAAGGGCGTCGGACGGGGGCTTGCATGGACCTAGACCCATGAAGGATCGGATTTGGCGTTCTGTAACTGAGGCTTTCTCACCTTCAATTTTGAAGTGGAGTGAGCCATCTTTTGGTTTGAAACACAAATCCCTGTAGAACGCCTTCACCTGTTCTTTGTCAACAGTAGTCGGCGCAGGTCCAACGTTCAGCCATCCTTGGAATTTCAGAAGCTCGAGGAACTCCTGAACGGCTTCATCATCAAAGGAGGCAAGCCACTCTTCTGAGTAGATCAGCGGGCTTAGAGCTCTTCAGAGGGAGCGCTTTCATCATAAGCGTCCTGGGACTGCAAGATCAACTTCACCAATCCAGGGTATGGCAAGGCATGCCTCTTCCTTCCACACTTGGCCATGTGTTGCATAGCAATTCTGGCTAGGTTGATTGGACGGCGTTCTAGAAAAGCGTCAATGAGAATGATGTCATGTGCTTGCACTATTAAACGCTTCTCCTGCCTTGGAAGAATGGCGCGACATATGAAGTAGTGAGTGATGGCGCCAACCTTGCTCAAAACGTGAGCTACCCTGTCAAGTCCCGTTGGCCTTTTACCCTGAAAGATGTGCTCAACGAGAGGCAGTTCTTGATCTGTTGTTTCAAATCCGCCTTCAGGAAGTGAGCTAAGGGCGTCGGACGGGGGCTTGCGTGGACCTAGACCCATGAAGGATCGGATTTGGCGTTCTGTAACTGAGGCTTTCTCACCTTCAATTTTGAAGTGGTGTGAGCCATCTTTTGGTTTGAAACGCAAATCCCTGTAGAACGCCTTCACCTGTTCTTTGTCAACAGTAGTCGGCGCAGGTCCAACGTTCAGCCATCCTTGGAATTTCAGAAGCTCGAGGAACTCCTGAACGGCTTCATCATCAAAGGAGGCAAGCCACTCTTCTGAGTAGATCAGCGGGCTTAGAACTTTTACGGGGGCACCATCTGGCTTGCGTTTCCTCTTGTCCTTTGGAGATTCAGAATCCTCATCATCAGAAGAACTGTTCTCACCTGAGTCCTCTGACTCTTCAGCATCTGCGTCCTGGTCAGCGGCGTCCTCTATGCCTTGTGTATTTTCAGCATTGCCACCAGCTGTGGCTTGATTGGCACCAGTAGAGGTCTGACCTTGGGACGTGCCCTCAGCGTCCTGAGCCTCTGATTGATTTTTTGTTTGTGGCTCAGCGTCCGCAGGGACTTGGTTGGATTCTTTTTGGATTGTGGGGGAGGGGTTCTCTTGTGGAGCTTGGGGGGGATTGAGGATTGGGAGGGATTGATTGTAGGGTGGGATTTCTTGAGCATCACGCTCGAGCTCTTCAGAAAGAGTTGGCTCGGCGTCCTTGTGAGGGACCTGGTGCTCGCCAACGTCATCAGCCACTTGTTTCTCAGCGGGAGCATTCTCAACTCCTTCAGCCTCATCATTTGAGTCCCCAACGACATCTATAATAGGGGAGACTCCTTCAGCAACTTCGTGAGGCGTTCCTCTGTGGCTCTCAAATGAGCTAGAGGAAGAGGAGGAGATGTGCTCGGGCTCTGGAGCAGCTTGTACCAAGAGCACCTTTGGAGATTCGCCAGCTTTGCGGCGTTTGAAGGTGTGCTCAAGGGCTGGACGCTTCTCAACGTCCTCTGGTCCACTCTCTGATGAGGGACGGCGAGATTTGGGGGTCTCGGGGTCCTTGGGTGGTGAGATATGGGCCGGGGCAGTTGGGAAGTTGGCAAGATTGAGGGGAGAGTAGGGTTTGGGAGGAAAAGGAATGAGGGCATTTTTCTTGGATGGTTGAGGGGACGGAGGGGGATTGGGGAGTTGAACGATTGATATGGGTTGAGGGGGAGGAGTGGATTCCTAGGAAAGGTTGGATGGCCTTTTTGTGGTGCTAGGCCTTTTTGTTGAGGGTTTGGAGGATGGGACGCTCGAGGTCTTGGCCTTTTTGAGGGGCCTTGGGTCATGGACTTTCTTGGAGCGTCCCTCCTTTAGATGTGGTGGAAATTTATCCACGATTTGTGTGGGGTTTGAGGAGGTTGGCTTGGATGACTTTGAAAGGGGAGAAGATGGGGCGGGACGCTTTAGCAATTTTTTGGTGGTTAAAGTGGGAACGGTAGGGGGAGGAGGAGAGGGACTTGGTACTCGAGACTTAGTCATTTGAAAAGCTAGGGAGTTCTTCGGGTACATAGGAAACTCGGGCAGGACTGCATTGTGCAAGTCTGGGATAAGCTCAAGTAGAGGGCCAAGATTCTCACCTCCAAACTGTGAGAAGAAGAGCACGTCGTTCATCCGTCCAGGTAGATATTTGAAGTCTGTGTTGTGGAGGCTTGTGATGACGAAGCGTTCAATGAACTTCTCATAGTTCTTTGTCTTTACTGCATCGTTCTTAACTTCTTGCAATTGCATGCGTTCCCTGATTAGATTGTACAACGTCCTGGGCTTCTTGTTGATGAAGTCCAGTAGAGATTCATTAAGAACGATGGGTTTTGGCTTCTCTATGTAGTGGGACTTCACTAACTTTCTTTGTTTCCCGCCGGTAGAAGATCCGGCCATGTTCAACTGTCTTTGAGACATCTTTCAGGTTAGCTTTAGTGAGAGAAAGTTGCCGGAGTTCTAGAGAGATGTCAGAGCAGATTTGAGAGCGAGAAAGTGGTTGAGCGTAATAAATTTTGATAGCGACTGTTCTGGCCTTATATAGAGGAAGCGGTGGCACAAGCTGTAATTACTACTGTTTTACTGTGCGACACGTGGCGAAACTTCCCCCTTAAGATTTGAGCGAAAGCAACGGTCATTGTTCACACTTTCAAAAGTTCAAATTTCTAACTCTTCAACTTCTTCTCAAAAACTGAACTGGCATCCTCTCCAACAAACACTGAGCGTTCTCTCATACTTAGCAAAATTTTACCTCTTCAAGCAAACCAACGACCAATTTACCGTCCTTGTGATCACCTTTCGAACCAATTTGAGAACAACGCAAGTACGTCCCGTAAAAGAAAATATGAAGCTCATAGGACGCTTTTGCGGAGTTCTCGGCTAGGGTAAGCTTAGAGTTCCCATCATTTCGGCTTATAATGAGGGTTGGGTGATCAGGGATACTCTTTTCAAGACAAAATAGAGAAAATTTGAATGGCGTTCCAAAGTAGCAAACACATGAAGTTTTAGACTAGCGTCCTTGCAAATATGAATTTAATGCATAACAGTCCTTAAACACTTAGAATCTACAAAACATAGCCAATCATTGAGGGAATAGTAGAACGGGACTTGCTACTTAAAAGTTATCATCCCCAAGAGCAACCTGAGATGCTAAAAGGGACGTCTATCAAGCGCCTTAGTGAAAATATCAGCTATTTGGTCTTCAGTCCTTACATGCTCCATACTAATGAGTCCTAGTTCAACATTGTCACGTAAGAAATGATGTCTTATATGAATATGCTTTGTGCGTGAATGAAAAAGAGGATTCTTAGAAATTTCAATAGCACTTGTGTTATCACAGCGAATGGGAATAGTTTCAAGATTGATACCGTAGTCCTCTAGTTGATATTTGATCCAGATCACTTGTGAACAGCACGAGGCAGCAACAACGTACTCGGCTTCCGCAGTTGAAAGCGCCACAGAGTTCTGTTTCTTAGATCCCCAAGAGACTAAGCATGAACCAAGGAACTGTGCCATTCCTGAAGTGCTTTTTCTATCAATCACATGACCAGCATAATCAGCGTCCGAGTAACCAACTAGCTTGAAGGACGTCTTCCTAGGGTACCAAAGACAAAGATCGTCGCGTCCTTTGAGGTAGCGAAAGATCCTCTTGACTTCTTGCATGTGAGACTCCTTTGGATTTGCCTGGAAGCGTGCACACAAGCAAACGGCAAACATAATGTCGGGACGGCTTGCGGTGAAGTAAAGTAAAGAGCCAGGCGGAAGGGAGGGAGAGGTGCGAGTGGAACTTCTTCAGGACCAGGCGGAAGGGAGAGGTGCGAACTGGGTGCTCGCCATGGAGCAGGAGTCCTTAGAAGAGTATTTTCCATCCTGCAATCCCCCTCCAGGCCAAGAGTTCATGGAAGCCGCCGAGCAGGCGGCTGAAAAAGAGGACTCTGAAAAGACCAAGGAGGCCGGGACCCCGGAAACCGCTGCCGAGAATGCTTGCGCCGACGTTGATGCCATGGCCCAGGGCGACGCGGAGGATACCAAGGATGGTGATGCCGAGGCAAAGACTGAAGGAAAGGCGAGCCCGAATGACGACTGACCACCCCTGCCGCCTTCTTATGCAAACTACATATTTTCTGTTGTGTTTGAACTATCTGATCGTTTAAGACTTCTTTGCTACTTCTATGGCTAGTGAGCCAGTACTCTCTTAATATTTTTTATTATACTTAATCGTTTTGACGCCCACTGTATGGCGCATTTTGGTAGCTGCTCGTGATGTTTTTATCACTTTGATTTGTGTTTAGTTGGCAATTTTTTGGTATTGATTTAGTTCCGTGCTTTATGACGGTTTGGATGCGTTAGTAGATCAGCATCCGGAGAGAGCGTTATCGAGAAAAAAAAAAAGTGCTTCAAAGAGACAACATTAGGGTGGTCAAGAAGATGAATAGTCTGCAGCTCACGGTTCTTGTATCTCTTGTCCTGAAGAACCTTCTTGATGGCAACGGTTTCGCCTGTCTCTAAGCATTTGGCCTGAGCAAAAACGACTTCATCCATCAGAACTGACATCTTAATAATCATACAAAGATGATAACACACTCTCTGCACACATTGAAAGCCGAATCCTACCTGGAAGACAACTCCAAAAGAACCTTGTCCAACAACATGCTCTGCCATGTAACTAATAGTCTGAATTGAAGCAAGGGATGTCAATGGAGTACAAGACATCCGAAACAAATAGAATGTAATAAACTGAGTTATCCAAGGCAGGCAACCATACCTTCTTCAGTTGGCCATTTTTACCACCAGTTGTAGTGATTATTATGTGAATTGTTTCTGTGCCATTGCCATCAACAACCGTGGCCTCCATATCCTGAAAACCCATTGATATTGTGAACAAACCAATGCATAACAGCACATTCCAATAAGGTTGAAACATGAAGAACCCAAAATAGATACCTTATCATCCCTGATTCTCATATCATTAATTTCGTCCGGGAGCTTATCAACACCATGGCCGCTAGATTCTCTCAAACCAGAGGCGGAATCCAACCCAATCGAACCCATTCATTATGGAAGTGTTGCTTGTTCCCTTAAACAAACATCTGTTTGACCATGTAAAAGGAAAATATAAACAGTCAGCAGGACTCCATAATCATTTACGAATGAGACACAGGTCCACAAGTAACAAACCACAATACGGATGGCTAATTATTTATTCAGATCAGGAAAGAAAGCAAGAGGGTTGTATGGCAATCGTAAACATCATCAACAGACAATCATCCAAAAACGAAAGCTTAAATGCTTTCCAGCATGTGGTGTGGGATAAGGAAGAGGAAATAATGAGAGTTTCTTTCTGACCATAATCACTAGCAAATCATTTTAAGTTCGCGTTTCTACAGAGGTTGTAAGAAGATCAAACAACAAATCCAACCAGAAGAAAAACATATGTTGGAGCTAAAATCCGTACACAAGATTAAGACGAGATTTAACTTAGATCAGGCTATTGATTCAAGAACAAGGACTTGATTACAGAGCGTTTGTACTTCTGAGAGCCCTCGGTAGTAATATGTAACCATCCTAAGAAAATATACCCCCGTATCATATATTCATCCCTCCTAGATTCTAGGCCATTTCCTTGATCTCGTTCAACCGCTTGGATCACGTTCAACTAATAACTGTCACATCCTCATACTTGGTGGGTCATTAGTTTGTGATTTCCGTTTATCTTCTTGATGGGCTTCTTCCTCCATCTCATTTCTTGCTGGGCCGAGCACATTCTTGGGCCCGCTTTTCCTTGGTCCAACAATACCCCCGAATCAGGTTTCGGACCTGCTGTGCAAGTTGGTCGGAATCTGATTCGTCAACACTTCGTCCGAGTACCCCAGTCTACTGGGATTGAGTCGCTACATCCGACTATAGATTCTAGGATGGTGAATATGTTGGGAGCTGAATCGTTGTCGGAGTCTCTATTTGACTGGATTGCTAGGCGTAGGCTATACTGCGCTAGCGATCACTTGCGTTCTAGCGAGTTCTCGCTCTGATGTTGCTTGTGTGGTCTCTATCGATTACTTGCGGTGTCTAGCATATGATGTGCGATGACTATCGAATAGTGTGGGTTAGTTGATGACTGACAAATGATAGCTAGTGAACGACTCGCAATAACTAGCGATTACTGGTGAAACAGATTCTAGCTAGCGTGGCTAGCGAGTGGTAGGTGAGCTAAAGTATTCTAGCACCCCGTGAGTGTTCTAGCGGTTTCGTTTGATTAGCAGCAAGCGATAGACTAGCTAGCGGGCGCTAGCATTTTCGTGCATTTAGTAGTGAGCGAGGGACTAGCTTGCGAATGCTAGCGTTTTCGAGCGATTAGTAGTGTGCGATGGTTCAGCTAGCGGTTGTTGGAGTTTTCGTGTGTTTTGTAGCAAATGATAGATCAGCTACAATTTAAACTTATGACAGTTGGCGGATCCGATTGTAGCTAGCCAGAGCTAGCGATCAACTTGCGGCACTAGCGAAGCGGCTGTAGTTAGCCAGAGCTAGCGGTAAACTCGCGACAATTGGTGAATCGGTTGTAGCTAGCTAGAGCTAGCGGTACACTCGCGACAACTGGCGAATCAGTTGTAGCTAGCTAGAGCTAGCAGTAAACTCGTGGCCACTGGCGAATCGGTTACAGCTAGCTAGAGCTAGTGATGAACTCGCGACAACTGGCGAATCGGTCATAGCTAGCTAGAGCTAGCGATCAATCTTGCCGCAACTGGCGAATAACTTGCGACATTTGGCGAATTGGTCGTAGCTAGCCTGAGCTACCGATAAACTGTTAGGTACCCATCGATAGGAGATTTTTATGCGACAGCTGGCGAAAGATCTACCCCAGCGGGAGCTATCTAGGGGTGGTAATTGGTGTATAACTTGCGACAACTGGCGAATCTGGGGAATTCGTGCCAGAGAAGAACAACGCCACCCAACAAGAGGAAATCTTGTCTAAACAACGTGAAGACGAGATGGCGGACGTTCGGCGTCGCATGAAGCTTCTCCAGAAAGAACTCGAGCAACAAAAAGGCTTCTTCGAAGCCAGCATGGAACGCTTGACCAACGAGAACAACCAGCTTAGGAGCCAGAACCAGCTACTCACTACGGCAAGGCAACCCGCCAACGTCCCTAGAAACACTGAGGGGCTGGCTACTCGGCTGAATTTCGACTCCGGAGAGGGGATTTCAGGGGGAAACAACGGGAATGACACCCAAGGCGGAGTCTTGAACACTCAACAAACGCCTAACCCCGAGAGCAATCGTGAGCAGGCGACGATCAAGGTGATTCCCGGAAATCAAGTCACACCTCTGGGTAACACCTACAGACTCCGCTCCGGAAACGTATGGATAGCTGAGAACGCTTATACTGAAAGGCACCAGGAGGTGGACCTAGACGCCCTCATCAGAAAGAAAGTCATGGAGCAGGTCGGGGCCATCTCCGATCAGGTTGTTAGAAGCCACACCGGATACCAGCCGGTGCAACCAGAGGCCCACGACGGATACGACGAATCACCATTCGTCCCAGGATTGCTCGGGCCGAAATCCCGACGAAAGTCACTATCCCCACCATGAACCCTTACAACGGCACCACGGACCCTAACGAGCACATAGCCATCTACAAACAAAAGATGATGACTAGCTCGGTTCCCAGTCATTCAAAGGAATCCGTGATGTGCAAAGGGTTTGGAATGACCCTGACTGGACCAGCCCTCACCTGGTTCATCGGTCTACCCAGAGGGAGCATCAAGTCTTTCGCCGACCTCTCGGACACCTTCCGGAGCCAATTCGCGAGTAGTCGCAAGTTTGAGAAGCAGTCTAGCGACCTTTACCGGGTCAAACAGAAAAATCATGAAACCACGAGAGCTTTCCTAGATCGCTTCAACAAGGAGAAAGTAACCATCACAAATTGCGACACCACTACCGCGATCGAGGCTTTCCGACAAGGAATCGTACCGGATGGAGGATTGTACCAGGAGCTAACCAAGCACCCATGTGCTACTTTCGAAGAAGTCCAGTCAAAGGCACTAGCACACGTGCGGTTGGAAGAAGATAGATCTCTCCGAAGGAGGTCGGCCGAACCTAGGAGCTCCGATAGGAAGAACGGCAACGAGCGCAAGAGGGAATATCTAGAGCGAAGGCGGTCACCCTTCGACTAGAGAAGGGGCAGGCGTGATCGATCCTACGATAGACACCCAGCCAAACGGGTTAACGTAGCACGCAACAAGCCGCCGATGGAGAAGGAACGTGATCCATTGCCACCATCTCTGGAGGACTACAACCTCAAAATCTCGCCATCGCAACTAGTGAAGAACCTTTCCAAGATGGGAGATCTAGTTAGGTGGCCCAGGAAAGATAAAGCACCCAAAGCAGGGGCCGATGAGAACAAGTGGTGTGAGTTCCACGATAATCACGGCCATTGGACCAAGGATTGTATCATGCTAAGGAGGGAGGTGGCACACTTAATCTCTATAAGCAAGATCCGGGAAGCGGCTCTAGACGCCAGAGTTCCTCGCGATCTTCTAGATAATCCCTACCGGAGCAAGACGAACGAGAGAACACCCCCTACTCCAGAAAGGGTGGTGAACGTAATCACCGGCGGGTCAAGCGTGTGCGGCCTTACTTACTCAGCGGCTAAGAGGAACGCGCGAGAGGGGTGCCTGGGAAAACCTACCCATCTAGAAAGGCGACCTAGACAGCCCACCGGGTTGGCGATAGTCTTTGACGACTCCGACATGGAAAACCAGGTTGGGCCCCATCATGACGGTTTGGTGATCTCCTTACACATAGGAAACATCCTTATGAGGAGGATACTGGTCGACACCGGTAGCTCTACCAACCTCATAACACTCACCGCCCTCAAAGAGATGGGTTTGTCTGAAAACGACATCCACAAGCAACCAGTCCCCCTCGTGGGATTCAGTGGAGAAGTAAAACATACCACGGGAAACATAACCCTACAAACCTTCGCAAAAGGAGTGAACTTGCAAGTGGAGTTCATGGTGATAAATTGCCCATCCAGCTACAACGTGATCTTGGGTCGTCCCTGGTTACACGACATGAAGGCAGTGGCTTCCACCTATCACCAGACGGTGAAGTTCCCTGCACCAAGGGGAATAGAAGAGATTCGAGGAGATCAAAGGCCGCTGGGCCGCTCTAAAACCTACGGCCGCTGGGCCGCAGGCATAGCAATCACAGAGCGCTACCCCTCCTATCCAGACCCGAGAGGAAGAAGAAGTGGAGGAGGTAGCAATAGGGGAAGGACGGATCGTTCGCCTGGGCATCGGACTAGACACGTCCATCAAGGCAGAACTTGTGTCCTTTCTAGACCGTTGCTTTTGCTCAAATCTTAAGGGGGAAGTTTTGACACGTGTCGCACAGTAAAACAGTGGTAATTACAGTTTGTGCCACCGCTTCCTCTATATAAGGCCAGAACAGTCGTTCTCGTTCATTTATTATTCTCAACCACTTCCCTGTTCAAATCAGAGCTCTGACTTCTCTCTAGCTTTCCGGCAACTTTCTCTCACTAAAATCTCAACAGAAAATGTCTCAAAGACTGATGAACGTGGCCGGATCTGCTACCGGCGGGAAGCGAAGAAGATTGGTGAAGTCCCACCATATAGAAAAGCCCAAGCCTATCGTTCTAAATGAATCGTTGGTGGACTTCATCAACAGGAAGCCTAAAACCCTTTACAATTTGATAAGGGAACGCATGGACAAACCTGATGTGAAGAATGATGAAGTCAAAACAAAGAACTATGAACGGTTCATAGAACGGTTCGTCATTCAAGGCCTTCACAACACCAACTACAAGGACTTGCCAGGACGGATGGACAACGTTCTCTTCTTCTCGCAATTTGGTGGTGAGAATCTCGCTCCTTTACTTGATTTAATCCCCGACCTGCACAACGCCGTCCTCCCTGAATTCCCAATGTACCCTAGGGACTCTTTGGCATACAAAATGCTAAAAAACCGTGTGCATAGTCCCTCTCCACCACCTCCTCAAGTCCCCACAGTCACAACCAAAAATTTGCTCAAACGTCCAGCCCCTTCTTCTCCTCTATCAAAATCTTCCAAACCAATCTCCTCCTCCAACCCTACAGAAATAGTGGACAAGTTTCCACCCCACATCAAGGAGGGACGCTCCAAGAAAAACCACGACCCAAAGCCTCTCAAAAAGGCCAAGACCTCAAGCGTCCCATCCTCCAAACCCTCCAAACAAAGGCCTAGCACCACAAAACGGCCTTCCAACCTTTCCAAGGAATCCTCTCCACCACCCCAACCCATCACCATCGTCCAACTCCCAACTCCTCCACCGTCCCCTCAACCCTCAAAAACCAATGCCCTCATTCCTTTTCCTCCCAAACCTTACTCTCCCCTCAATCTTGCCAACTTCCCATCCGCACCGGCCCATATCTCACCGCCTAAGGACCCCGAGACTCCTAAGTCCCGCCGTCCATCCTCAGAAAGTGGCCCGGATGAAGCTGAGAAGCGTTCCACGCTAGAGCACACCTCGCCGACGCAAAGCTGGCGAAAAGCCTAAGGTGTTGCTACCTAAGGACGCTCTAGAGCCTGAGCACATCACCTCCTCCTCCTCTAGCTCATCTGAGAGCCAAAAAGGAACGCCTGCAGATCAAGTCTCCCCATTCATTGATGTCGTTGGGGACTCTAGTGACGAGGCGGAAGGAGTCGACAATGCTCCTAAGGCAACAGAGGCTGGAAAAGAACAAGTTGCTGAGGACGCTGGCAAGCACCAAGTCGCTCCAGAGAACGCCGAGCTCACATTATTTGAGGAGCTCGAGCGTGATGCTCAAGAAGTCCCCCCTTATAATCAATCCCTCCCTCTCCTTAATCCCCTCCCAACTCCTAAAGAAAACCCCTCCCCCGTAATCCAAACAGAATCTCACCAAGTCCCTACGGGCGCTGAGCCACAATCAGAAATTCAATCAGAGGCTCAGGACGCTGAGGGCACGTCCCAAGGTCAAGGTTCTTCTGGTGCTGATCAAGCCACAGCTGGTGGCAATGTTGAAAACGAACAAGGCACAGAGAACGCTACTGGCCAGGACGCTGATGAAAACGAGTCAGAGGACTCTGCTGATGAGAACAGTTCTTCAGGTGATGAAGATTCTGAGTCCCCCAAAGGGAAACGCAAAAGGAAGCCTGATGGCGCGCCTGTCAAAGTTCTTAGCCCCCTGATTTACTCCTAAGAGTGGCTCGCCTCCTTCGATGATGATAAAGTTCAGGAGTTCCTTGAGCTTCTCAGGTTCCAAGGGTGGTTGAACGTTGGGCCTGCGCCTGCTGTTGTTGATAAAGAGCAGATCAAGGCGTTCTACAGAGATCTGCGGTACAAGGCTAAAGATGGCTCACTTCATTTCAAAATAGAAGGAGAGAAAGCCTCAATCACTGAACGCCAGATTCGTTCATTCAAGGGTCTCAATCCTCAAAAGCTTCCGTCCAATGCTCTTAGCTCACTTCCAGAAGGCGGATTCGAGACAATTGATGAAGAATTGCCCTTAGTTGAGCACGTGTTTCAGGGCAAAAGGCCCATGGGACTGGATCGGGTAGCTCACGTTTTGAGCAAGGTAGGCGCCATCGCACATTATTTCATCTGTCGTGTCATGCTGCCCAGGCAAGAGAAGCGTTCAATCGTTCAAACACATGATCTCATTCTGATTGACGCTCTGCTAGAACGCCGCCCCATAAATCTCGCCAGAATTGCTATGCAACATATGGACAAGTGTGGAAGGAAGCGTCATGCCTTGCCGTACCCGGGTCTGGTGAAGCTGATACTCATGTCCCAAAACGCTTATGATGAAAGCGCTCCTTCTGAAGAGCTTGGACTCAAATGGAACGCTAAGAAGGGACTGGTTGAGATCAGGCACAATGAAGAGTTACCGTCAGTGCTAAAACAGTTAGAGGCTGAGGCTGAGGAAGCCAGATTGAAGGCTGAGGAAGAACGCATGGCCGCTGAAGCTGAAGAAGCAAGGCTTGCTTCAATGTCTCAAGAGTTCCCTCAGGACCAAGAGCCAGCAGTCGACCTCAACGCTCTTGATCAAATGCTTTTGGCCCCTTCTCCTCCTCCAACAACTCATATGGACGCTCCCTCTTCTAGTTCAGGTCCAGTGCCCCGTTTTGCCCCTGCCAATATTGCCCAGCATCCTCCTGCAGAACTAATGGGCGCTATCATGGACAATCAGTGTCTAATCTTCTCTGCACTAAAGGACTTATCTTTTGCCTTCACTAAGTCGGCTGAACTTCATGAAAAACTTTTAAAGTTTTATCAAGACCAGAGCCGTCCCCAGTGATCGCCGTCCCCCAACCCTTAATCCCTCAATTATTTGCTTTTGCTTCTTTTGTTCAAAAACACTTGATCTTTTTGTGATCATTGCTGTGTAATAACTCTATTTCCGTTTGAATGGCTATTACATCGTTTTGCTTGCATTGTGTGTGTTTAAGCGTTCCAATGCCTATAGTTATGTTTTGTGCTAACGTCCTTATCACTTGTTATCCTTTTCGATGATGCCAAAAGAGGGAAGTGTAGTTTTGCAGAGATGCGCTATAAAATAGTTATCTAGAATAAGCAAGTGTTAAGGGGGAACTATTAAGTGAAAGGTCTAAGGAACGCCCATGCTAGAATAAAAGAGGACGCTTAGAAAGTTTTCTAGGACGCGACTCTCTCCTTAAAATCCAAATGCTAGAGAATCAAGGAATGAAAAATTATGCTCACTGGAATTTCTCTAAGTGTTAGAGGACGCTTTTAAGTTTTCATGCATGTTGAGTTCAAACGCCAAAACTATTTTACTGAAGAGTTTGTCATCATCAAAAAGGGGGAAATTGTTGGGACGCTATCAAGGACGCTTGCGTACTTGCTAGTGTTCCACACAACCGTCCCTGAGTTTTGATATGACAAACTCACTTTGATTCTAATAAATTTGTCCAAGTGTTCAGGAACGCCAGTGACAAAAGGACAACAAGTGTGTATGAACGTTCCCTAGGCTTAGGGACGCTAGCTAACAGGAAGTAAGGACCAGCTAGAGACTACTTGAGCAAGGACGGAGTCCCAAGCAAGTAGGAACGCAAGAAAGGAGTCCTTACTCACTAGCCGACAGGATGACATCACTCGACAATGTTTGATCATCCAAGGACACGTGGAGACCGATCTTGTAACGGAGTCCAACACTACGTGGCGGACGATCCTGTTGCAGAGTCCATCAACACGTGGCGGCCGATCCTGTAGCGGAGTTCATCATTCACAGCTGGATACAGGAAGCTTCCTCATTACCGCCCTACTACGTGGAGGAAGATCCTGTAGCCACGTCCATGAAGGGCATGATCCTCCTAGAGAAATGACGCCCTTCCCCAAGTCCTATAAATACCACAAGGCATTTATTGTGACGTTAATGCTTTCAGAGAATATTGAGAGAGAATCAAAGGAAAGCGGCTCACTCAAGAACACGAAGAACTAACTCAAGAACTCAAGAACAGTGCTAGAACTTGTGTTAGATCGAGTGAGACTTTGTACCCAAACCACAAAATAGTTTGTTTTCAGAAAAACCAAAAAGAGAAAGAGAGTTCTGCGAAGTACTGCAGAACGTAGGGATAGAGTCCTTTAGTAGATTGAACAAGCTTTAGTTGTAGGCTTAAAGGAGTTCTTTATAAGTGAACTTAGGGAAAAGCTAAGTGTCAGAGAACTGTAAAGACTCGCCAGTACAACTGTAAGAACGTTCAGTATAAAGGAAGAACTATTCAAAAATCCTCCAAGGAGGTAGAGGTTTACACTCAAGGACTACTTGGTCTTGAGTGGTTCCTCTATAATTCACTGCGTTCATTTCTTACCTGTTTAGTACGTTATTCCGCTGCATTACTCAAAGACGCCCCTACTCCTTGTAGGGACGCCTGACCAAAGGACTTCTTTACCAAAGTAAAGGACATCCCTCAGTACTAACGATCCAACACCCACACATAGACACGATGGTTGACGCCACCGTTGGTCATGAACTCTTGACATTCATGGACGCCTTTAGCGGCTACCACCAGATCCAGATGCGCCCCGAAGATCAAGAGAAGACGTCCTTCATAACAGGACAAGGGACGTATTGTTATCGAGTTATGCCTTTCGGCTTAAGAAACGCCGGTGCAACTTACCAGCGTCTCGTTAACCATATGTTCCAGAATCAGATCGGGAAGACCATGGAGGTGTATATTGACAATATGGTGGACAAGAGCACAATGGCGGTTCAACACCAACAACATCTTGAGGAAGCTTTTAACATTCTCGAAAAATTCAATATGAAGCTCAACCCTCAAAAGTGCACGTTCGGAGCTCAGTTTGGAAAATTTCTAGGTTACATCGTGACGAAAAGGGGGATTGAGGCCAGTCCCGACCAAGTGAAAGCAATAGCCTCCCTCAGATCACCCAAGAACATCAAGGAAGTACAAAAGCTCGCAGGGAAAATCGCCGCCCTTAATAGGTTCATATCCAAGTCAGCCGACAAGTGTCACTTGTTCAACGATATACTCAAGAAAAACAAAAGTTTCCAGTGGGACGAACGGCACGAGAAGGCTTTCCAGGAGCTCAAGGGCTATTTCTCCAATCCATTGTTGCTAGCCGAACCGGTGCCAGGAGAAATCTTGCAACTATATCTAGCAGTATCAAGGAGCACACTGAGTGGAGTTCTAGTCAGGGAAGCTGACGGACAACAAATGCCTGTTTACTTCGTAAGCAAGACGATGACTTCAACAGAGACTAGATACACCCCCCTCGAAAAACTGGTGCTCGCCGTCGTCATGAGTTCGAATAAGCTTCGCCCTTACTTCGAATCGCATACGATCGCGGTGCAAACCAGCTACCCTCTGCGACAGGTGATGTAGAAGCTGGAGTTCCCTGGACGAATGACCAAGTGGGCAGTGCAACTCAGCGGCTACGACATCAAATATGAACCTCGCAAAGCCATAAAATCGCAGGTCCTAGCTGACTTTGTCGCTGACTTCACACCTGATCTAGAGGAGGCAGCAAACACAAGCACACCCGCTCCTGTCCCAAACGAGACACACGAAACGTGGACGCTCAACACAGATGGGGCTTCCAACGCCAGAGGGATAGGTCTAGGGGTGGTCCTGAAATCAAGCAAGGGAGATAGGCTAGCTTAGGCCGTAAGATGTGATTTTGACGCCACAAACAATGAAGCGGAGTATGAAGCTTTGATTTTCGGATTAGGGCTAGCACGAGACCTAGCAATCCAGAATCTACAAGTAAGGTGCGACTCTCTCTTGGTGGTTAACCAGATACTAGGCTTGTTCGAGGCAAAAGACGAGAGGATGGCTCTTTACCTGGGAAAGGCGAGGGCATTAGCAGGAGAATTCCAGCAGGTTACCTTTGAACAAGTAGCTAGGGAGAACAACACGTCGGCCGACGCCTTAGCAGGTTTAGGCTCAGTACTCAACCCAAGTGAATACTCTCAGATCCCGCTAGTGCATCTTCTTCACTCGGCGATCGAGCATCCCAAAGAAACATCTATGCTACACACGCTCCCAGTAGCCAGTCTTGACACACTCTGGAACAAAGCCTAGCAGCTGGATCAAATCGTACCTGGACTGGCTAGTACACGAGAAGGCGCTTGAGGATAAGACGGAGGCAAGGGCTTTAAGAGCCAAAGCCACACGATTTCGTTGTCCACCAGGGCGTACTCTACCAGAAGTCTTCGTCTGGGGTCTTGCAAAGATGCGCGGAAGGAGAAGAGATAGAGAGTGTTATGAAAGAGATCCATGAAGGATATTGCGGAAACCATGCCGGTGGCAGGAGCTTGGCAAACAAGATACTTAGACATGGGTGGTACTGGCCAACGCTACGATGCGACGCCACCAAGTATGCCCAGGAATGCAAGGCTTGCCAGCGACACGCACCAACTTCTCACCAACCCTCCGAGAGCCTACATCCAACCCTTACTCATTGGCCCTTCATGAGGTGGGGGATGGATATCGTGGGGAAATTACGTCCTTCTACAGGGCAAAAATTGTTCTTCTTGGCTATGACCGACTACTTCTCCAAATGGATCGAGGCTGAAGCATATAGGGAGATCAAGGACAAACATGTGATCTCCTTCATCGAGCGCAATATCCTCTGCCGTTTTGGAATCCCAGCAACGATCGTCTGTGATAACGGTTCTCAGTTCATTAGCCAGAGAATGAGAGAATTCTGCCAGGGGTGGAACATTGATCTGGTTACATCAACTCCTAGATACCCCCAGGCGAATGGGCAAGCAGAGTCCTCAAACACGGTGATCATAAGCAAGCTGAAGAAAAGATTAACCAAATCTAAAGGCAAGTGGGCAGAAGAGCTACCCTACGTACTTTGGGCTGATCGCACCACTCCCAAGAAAGCCACGGGGCAAACCCCCTTTTCTCTGGTATACTGGTGCGAGGCAGTCATCCCAGCCGAAATCCAGGTCCCAACCGCGCGATATGGTCTAGTTACGCTCGACCAGAACAAGGAGCAACTCGAGGCAGACCTAGACACGGTCCAAGAGTTACGGGAATCGGCCCACCTCAGAGTAGCTCGATACCAGCAACAAGTATCCAGGAGCTATAACAAGAACGTAAGAGTTACGGTCTTTTGAGTTGGAGACTGGGTACTTCGCAAGGTGTTCCAGAACACAGCAGAACAAAACGCGGGAAAATTGGCACCTGGATGGGAAGGACCTTACAGGATTACGAAGGTCGTAGGATAAGGAGCTTACCAGTTGGAATCCGAGGAAGGAGAACCAGTGCCTAGGAGCTGGAATGCCACTCACCTCAAGAAGTACTATTTCTAACAACCCTGTCTCTAGTCACTTAGTTTATCTTGTGTTTTAGAAGGTTTTGGATTTTCTTTTTTTTTCGGGGGGATGCAATGGGGTTCCTGAATCATCACCCCACTTTTATTTCTAGATCGTAGTTCTAGTATTAAGCACTAGTTAAGACACTGTTCTGCATTCTTATGATTCTTTTGAGTTATGAATGAAATTTATTACAAACTACTTCGTTTATACACGCAAACACACGCTCCTCGAGAGCACACCTTTGCAAATTTTGCACGAAACAAGCACCCACACCAGGGTACACGCCTAGTAGCCCCGATCAAGCTACGAAAAGGCAAATAATCCCACAAATCTCGTGGACGTAACGATTAGGCCCATAAGTGACCTAGGCATTTATCGCCATAAATCCCACAAAACTCGTGGACGTAATGATTAGGCCCATAAGAGACCTAGGCAAGTATCGCCAGTATTGCAAAACTCGCACGAACATCTGGATCCACGGATAAGGCACAATTCGCCTGACACATATGCTAGCATCTAACGGATTAATCCACACCTACTAACTGGTTGTACAACCCAGATATACTATTAACCCTCGACATCACAAAGCTAACGTTAGCCCTTCATACAAACAAGCTTGTTTCTTACAGACAATAACCGCTAAGACGCACTAGGTACCTACGCAACCTTTGTCGATGACAAATATGTTTTCTAGAGACGGTCTCTAGAAGGCGGTCTTCCCCCAAATAATACAAGGGGTATTGAATCCGCCAACAAACTACATTACCAATCACGTGATTGTCAAGGTCACATCCGCCTATATCACCTCTAGACTCTTGCTCTAGAGATATACGTTTACGATCTCTCTCACTTGTTGTTGGATCGTTAGTCAAAAATACAAGGACGTCCTTAACAGGGTTAAGGTCGTCCTTTACCAGGATGTCCTTAATAAAGCTTAAGGACTTCCTTAGCTCGCAGCGGAAATCAAAAGACTAAACAAGTAAAGACAATAAGTAAGGAACGCTTTTGATTTATAGAGGAACCACTCAAGTACCAACTAGTCCTTGAGTGTAAACCTCTACCTCCTTGGAGGATTTTGTAATAGCTTCTTTCCTTTCTTATTAAGTTTCCTTACAATACACTGGCGAGTAGTTACACTTCTCTGGCACTTAGAAGGGCGTCCCTAAGTCCACTAGTAACAACTCCTTTAAGCCTGTAGAGTAACCTAACTTAATCTCTCTAAAGGACGCTATCACCTTTTCCTTACAGTTCGTCGTAAGGACTCTCTCACTATTTTTGTTCTTTTCTGTTACAAACACTTTGTGGTTTTGTGGTACGCTTCTCGCTCGATCTAACACCTAGTTCTCACTTGTTCTTGAGCTTGTTCTTGGTGTTCTTGGTGTTCTTGAGCGACTGACAAATTCCCTGAATATTCTCTGAAGCGTCACATCACAATAAATGCTCTGGACGAGTATTTATAGTGACATTGGGAAAGGGCGACTTTCTCTGACGATCATGCCCTTTGGGGACGTTGCAACAGTAATCAGCTTCCACGTGTCTCTGTGATGATCAAGGAAGCTTACTGGCAATTCCGTTAGACTTGGATGCGGGATCTTCTTCCACGTGGAGATCATGATCAAAGCTTGTCTAGTGATGTCACTTTGTCGGCCAGCTTTGAAGGACTCCAGTGTAAAGGTTAAGGACGGTGTCCTTGTGTATGATTTTGCCAAGCCGTTCACTGAGAGACGTAGCGTCCTTACTCCTTAAGGACGACTACATGTTTATCAACTTGTTGTCCTTTTCAACGTGCGTCCCTGAAACACTTGGACAACTTATTAGATCAAGGAGAGTTTGTCATATCAAAACTAAGGGACGCCAGGCACAATGTTAATTACTGAAGGCGTCCTTAACATTGTTCCAACAATTTCCCCCTTTTTGATGATGACAAACTCTAGGCAATAAACGTTTTGAACTTAAACTCTAGCATGCTTGAAAACTTAAAAAGCGTCCTTTCATCACTTAGTGAAAGTCTATAAGCACAAGTTTTCAGCTCTTGATCTAATCTCTCTTTTGGATGTTAAGGAAAGGACGGCTTTTCTATTCAAAGATTTCTTTCTTAACTAGCGTCCTTAGATTTTATTCAGAGGCATTTACGACCTTAGTTCCTTTCACTAAAATTCCCCCTTAACACTTGCATATTCTAGATAACTAATAAAAGCGCATCTCTACAAAACTACACTTCCCCCTTTTGGCATCATCGAAAAGGATAACAAGTTAGCATAAGGACGATAGCGCAAAATCACAACTATAGACAAGTAAACGCTTAAACACACAAATGCACACAAAGATGAGAATTGCCATTTGAAAGAAGAGATAGTCATTACACACATTCAGACAAATGTTTTTAAATGAAAAGAAGCACAGGCAAAAAGATAAGGGAATAAAGGGTTAGGCGGTAGGTGATCCAACAGGACGGCTTTGATCATTGACATTAGCGTCCGTCGCAGCAGGTTCCTCTTCCTCTTGCGTATCACCCTCTGTACTGTCCCTGTGAATTGACTGGACTAGCAGCTTAATCAAGTCGTTCTGAGTCTTAACAGCCTGAAAGTAATGATAGTTCTGTTGCAAGGCCGCATTGTTCTGCTGAATGATGGCGTTCCCTTGTTGCGCAAGAACATTTTGGTTGTTAAGAATGAGGGCGTACAGCTGCTTCTCAGAATAAGCATCAGTGTTGGAGGGAGCAGGAGAGCACTGAAAGTACGACGGCTGTTGATGAGGAGGAAGATGAGAAGGAGAAAAGTTGAAGTCCATCGGCTTTGCATGAATAAAGGACGATAACTGATCAACTTCTGCATAGCGAGCAACACGATCTTCCTCAGTCTCAGCAACCAAGGGAGGATCAGAGACAACAGTCTTCCCTTTCTTGGCAGCCTCTTGTCTAGCACGCTCGTCCTCAGCAGCTTTCTTAGCAGCTTCCTGCCTTAGACGTTTTTCCTCTGCTTTCCTGGCGGCCTCTTCTTCTTTCTTTTTCTTCTCCGCCTCTTTTCTCTCTTTTTCAAGTCGTTTTCTGATGGAGGGGAGTTCTTTGCTATGCTTGATTTCCAGGACGCCATACTTCTGATCCCATGGCAGTCCCAAAGTTACTTCTTCACCAGGAGAATAAGCATCATTTTCAATGAGAAGAGCTTTAACAAGGCCGGGATATGGAAGGGCATGGTTCTTGCGGGTGCATTTGGCCATATGCTCAATCATAATTCTGGCCAGGTTGATCTTGCGACCCTGTAGGAAGGCGTCCAAGAGGAGAGAGTCTATTGTTTGGACTATTGATTTCTTCTCCTGCCTTGGGACGATAGTCCTGCATATCATGTAATGTGCCATAGCACCTGTTTGAGTCAGGACTGAAGCAACCCTGTCTAAACCATCTGGAGTCTTCCCGTTAAACACTCTTCTGAACAAGGCTTACAACTCTTCGCCTTCCATCCCAAAACCAGATGCAGGAACCCTGTGTAAGGCGTCAGGCCCTGGTCGTTGTTTGTCAAGACCCATTAGCTGGCGGACGGTCTTCTCAGAGAAAGTAGCAGACTCGCCATTTGCCATGAACGTCCCTGTGCCATTCTCAATGTTGATGTTGAGAGAATCATAAAAGCCTTGCACAAGTTTGGGATCAACTGTGACGTTCTCCTCTGAAATTTTGAGCCAACCTTGGATCTTGAGAAGCTCCACTAGCTCCTTGGCCTCAGAAAACTGGCTCAGGAAGGCTTCATCAAACACTAGAGGAGCCAAAATGTGCTCTTGTTTGTTGGTCTTTTTGGCTTTCTTCTTTTGAGGACCAGGAGTGCCGTCCTCATTATCCTCTTCATCCTCATCACTGCCTCCTTCATTATCTCCGTCCTGGAGATTTTCATCAGCTTGTCCTTCAGATGGACCAGCAGCGTCCTTGGACGCCTTTGTTTTCCATGGACGCTTCTGTCCACCTTTCCCTGTGGGAGCAGATTTGTCTCCCGCGTCCACTGGGACGGCTTCCTAAGGAGGGATCTCGAGAGCATCAGCGTCAATTTGCTCGTCAAGAGAGAGAGCGTCCTCTTGTACAACATTGTCGCGTTGATTTGCAATATGGCGACCAATCTCTTCGTCCTCAGCAATTTGCTGTTTAGTAATTTCATCCAGGACGACTGTTGTATTAACCTCCTCAGATGAAGCGGAGCCAAACTCTGCTTCTATTGAGTCGTCAGGGACGACAACCGTAGCTGAAGGAGCGTCCCTTTCTGCTGAGGGTCCCCTTGATTTGGGAGTGGGAGGGGCAGATGGAGGTGAATTTTGTGGAGATGGGGAGTCAGAAATTTGGATATCAGGGAAGGCCTGTTTGATTTGGAGAAGGGAGGGATCAGGATGGAATGGGTCAAGTACTTCGATGGGTGAGGGAGTGGCGGAGGGTGAGTCTAGAGGAATAGGATTGGGCTTGGGTTTGACAAGTTTTCGCCTTTTGAGGGGTCGTTTTCGGGAACGGTCATGTTTGAATTTAGTGCGTTCCTCCACATGAGAAGGGAATTTGTCAAAAATTTGAGTGGGTAAGGAGGAGGAAGCCTTTTGTGGGAGAGAGTTGTGAATGAGGCGAGATGGAGGAGGAGTAGGTCTGGTAGTAATGACTCTAGGAGGGGATGGAGGAGGAGGGGACGATTGTACTGACCTTTTTCTTGTGGAAAGGGGAGGAAGATCCACAAATCTGGCATTGGAAAGGTCTGGGATGGACTCTATCAGGGGAATCCTCCAATCTTGTCCTTGGAACGCTTCTAGAAAAATGTTGGTGCCTCCACGGAAAGGAGCGTCCATTCCCCCTGTCTGGCGCAGAACTGGCACCACAAATCTGTCCAAGAACGTCCTTAAGTTGCGAAGACGGACTTCATCCTTGCAATCCTTCATGTAGTTAGCCACAGCAACGTATAGGGTGCGTGGCTTGGAGTCAATGAAATCCTTGAGAATTTCATCAATCTGAATTTCTGGGGGTCCTTCCACATAGAAATTTCTCTTGGCAAGACGCTTTCTCTTCCCACCCATAGACGAACCAGATGCATTCATAACTCTTGACATTCTGAGCTGATCGGAGAAAATAGATCGGAGATTGATCGGAAACTTAGAGAGATGTTGCCGGAGATCTAGAGAGAAGTCAGAGCAAAACGGAGTTTTGAGATTTTAGAGAGCGAAAGTTCTGACAACCGTTTCAATCAATGTATATATAGGAGGTTGGTGAAGGGCACGCTGGTAACTTTCCAAATTCAAAATTCAAACTGCCAGCGATTCAACTTCCAAAATGGCGCGTTCCAAAAGAACCTGTACTGACGTCCTGTCGGACAGACTAACTGACTTCCACTGAATTGACACTGTCGTCCTGAGATCACCTTAAGAACCATTTTGAAAACCAGGCAAGTACGTCCCGTAAAAGAAAAAATTGAAGATCATAGGACGCTTTTGCAAGATTCTCGGCTAGGGTAAGCTTAAAGTTCCCATCATTTCGGCTTATAATGAGGGTTGGGTGATCAGGGATACTCTTTTTCAAGACAATAGAGAAATTCAAAGGCGTTCTCAACATATGCATATAGCAGTTTTAGACTAGCGTCCTTGCAAATGTGAAATTGGTGCATAAAGTACTTAGCAATTATGAAATCAACTAAACATAGCCAAGCATTGAGGGAATAGCAGAACGGGACTTGCTACTTAAAAGTTATCATCCCTAAGAGTACCCCGAGGTGCTCAAAGGGACGTCTGTCAAGTGCTTTAGTGAAGATATCAGCTACTTGGTCCTCAGTCCTTACATGCCCCATACTAATAATTCCTAGTTCAACATTATCACGCAAGAAATGATGTCTTATATGAATATGCTTTGTGCGAGAATGAAAAACAGGATTCTTAGCAATTTCAATAGCACTGGTATTATCACACAAAATAGGAATAGTTTCAAGAGATATACCATAGTCCTCAAGTTGATATTTGATCCAAATAACTTGTGAGCAACACGAGGCAGCAGCCACATACTCCGCTTCCGCAGTTGAAAGTGCCACAGAGTTCTGCTTCTTAGATCCCCAAGAGACTAGGCATGAACCAAGAAACTGTGCCATTCCTGAGGTACTTTTCCTATCAATGACATGACCAGCATAATCAGCGTCCGAGTATCCAACAAGCTTGAAGGACGTCTTCCTAGGGTACCAAAGACAAAGATCGTCGCGTCCTTTGAGGTAGCGAAAGATCCTCTTCACTTCTTGCATGTGGGACTCCTTTGGATTTGCCTGGAAGCGTGCACACAAGCAAACGGCAAACATAATGTCGGGACGACTTGCGGTCAAGTAGAGCAAAGAGCCAATCATTCCTCTGTAAAGCTTTTGATCAACGTTCTTCCCTTGTTCATCAGCGTAAAGACGCGAGTTGGGAGAACAAGGTGTTGCCACAGGCTTGGACGTGTTCATTCCATACTTCTCAAGTATTTCACGGACATACTTTTGTTGATGAATGCGCGTCCCTTCTTTGAGTTGGTTAATTTGAAGTCCCAAGAAGAAGTTTAGTTCTCCAATGAGGGACATCTCAAACTCACTACTCATTAAGGACTTGAACTCATCTACAAGCTTCATGTTAGTACTACCAAAGACTATATCATCAACATAGACTTGGGCAATTAAAATGTCCTTGTGAACTTTCTTTATGAACAAAGTTTTATCAATTGAACCTCTTGTGTAACCATTCGACAAAAGAAAGGACGCAAACCTGTCGTACCATGCACGAGGAGCTTGCTTGAGTCCATAGAGAGCTTTGTCTAAGTAGTACACATGATCTGGGTGAGAGGCGTCCTCAAAGCCAGGCGGCTGAGCAACATACACTTCCTCCTTGAGTTTCCCATTGAGAAAGGAAGTCTTGACGTCCATCTGAAATAATTTGAATCCTTTGTGTGCGGCAAAGGCAATGAGGAGACGAACGGCCTCAATTCTAGCAACAGGAGCAAAGGTTTCATCATAATCAATGCCTTCCTCTTGCTTGAATCCTTGAGCCACCAGTCTTGCTTTGTTCCTTGACACACGTCCACTCTCATCAAGCTTATTTCTGAACACCCATCGCGTCCCTATGATATTTTTGCCTTTGGGACGTGGAACGAGAGTCCAAACTTTGTTTCTTTCAAACTAATTGAGTTCTTCTTGCATTGCTTGAATCCAGTCAGCGTCCTGGAGTGCTTCCTTGATATTCTTTGGCTCCACCATAGAGACAAAGGCATTGAATGCACAGAAAGCTAAGTTTGCACTCTGGGACTTGCTTGCAGCTGACCTTGTTTGAACTCCTTGAGAAGGATCAGAAACAATTTGAGAAGTTGGGTGGTCCCTAGAGAATCGGGACTCCCTTTGAAACAAATGAGCAAATCTTGGATCAATGTCACCATCTGAATCATCACTATCACTTTGAGCATCGTCCTCAATGTGTTCCCCCTCAGAGAGAGCGTCCACATCTTGACGTTGCTCGCCTTGTTGACTTGATTCAGCTACATCTTGTTGAACTGGGGATTCACTACGAGATGGAACTCCTTGAACAACACTGGGAGCGTCCACTGAGACTTCTTCAGAATTTGGAGACGCGTCCTTAGGAACATAGTATTTTCCAGAGGTCCAATCTTCAGCTTCATCTTCAGAGTCGTCCTGTTGTTGTAAAGAGGAGCGTTCTTTCTTACTTGGCTTTTCTTTGTGAGAAGAATGTTCCTTGAACACAACATGAATACTCTCCTCAAGCTTTAGAGTCCTTTTGTTGAAGACTCTATATGCTTTGCTGGTAAGAGAGTACCCAAGGAATATGGCTTCATCACTCCTTGCATCAAAATTTCCAAGTTTTTCTTTATCATTGTTGTGAACGAAACATTTGCAACCAAAAACTCTGAGATAGTCAATGCGAGGCTTCTTTCCATTCAACAACTCATAGGACGTCTTCTTTAGCAAAGGACGGATCATGGCACGGTTGATGATGTAACACGCTGTAGCAATAGCTTCCGCCCAGAAGTACTTGGGAACGCTATTTGTTAAGAGCATAGTTCTTGCCATATCCTCTAGCGTCCTATTCTTTCTTTCCACAACTCCATTTTGTTGAGGCGTTCTTGGAGCTGAGAAATTGTGAGAGACTCCATGTTGATCACAGTAGGCCAGGAACTCTGAATTTTGGAACTCCGTTCCATGGTCTGATCTTATGGCTTTGAGAGGCGTCTCAAGAGCAACTTCCACTTGTTTGATGAATACTTTGAATGCCTTGAAACAATCTGCTTTAGACACCAAGAAAAGAACCCAAGTGAATCGAGAAAAATCATCTACAAGAACGTAAATGTACCTCTTTCCACCGTAGATCAACGTCTTTATTGGTCCACAAAGATCCATATGGAGCAGTTCCAAAGGCTTCTTTGTACTAACTTCGTTCTTGGATTTGAAAGACGTTCTTGTTTGCTTCCCTTTGATGCAAGCTTCACATTGTTCAACTTTCTCAGGATCAATTCGGGGAAGTCCTTTCACAAGATTTCGCTGGTGTAGCTTAAGGATTGTGCTTGGTCCAGCATGGCCAAGTCGGCAATGCCATAGATCAGCGTCCTCCTTTGAAGCAGATAGACACAATTCTGATTTAGGCTTGAACTCCTGGTTAAAGATGTAGACATTGTTCTGGCGTACTCCTTCGAGAACGACTTTGTTTGATTTCTTGTTGATGACGAGGCACTCCTTTGAGTCGAAAGTGACTAGATTTTCACCTTGATCACACATCTGGGAGACGCTAAGGAGATTGAAGCCAAGTCCTTCAACAAGGCTGACATTTGTTGCTTTGATGGACGGGTTGAGAATAGCAGTTACCGTTCCTTTGATCTTTCCCTTGCCCTTGTTGCCAAACGAGACAGTTCCTCCCGTGGCACTACTTTGGATAGAAGTGAGATGGATCTGGCTTCCTGTCATATGGTTTGAGGCGCCACTATCGATGATCCATGGGCGTCCCCTCACTTCCACCTGCCATAACAACGTTAGTGTTTGGCGACCCAGGCAAGGTGTTCCTTACCTGGTTCGTTACAGAAATAGAACGCTGGTTCTGGCATGTAATCATTAATATTCACATCATTTGAAATAGCATGCTTGCGGAAAGAGTTCCTAGAGCGTCTAGAACGCCTAGGATTAGCCTTAGGAACGGACTTAGCATTTTCGTTGTTAGTCCTAGCAGCTTTTCCATTTTCAACATCTTCTTTGAGTTTTAAGCAATCATATTTGAAGTGATCTCCTTGTCCACAGTACCAACACGTCCTATAGTAAGTACCAAGATAGTACTTCTTATTGGGACGCTGAATCTTGTTTTCTTTCATCTTTTGAGGATTACAAACTTTTGAACCGTCCCCTTTAGCAATCTTCTTGTAAATCTTATGACTAGTGGAGTTAGTGTAGTAGTGTTCCTTTCCTAATTCCCCACTCTCTAGAACTCTAATTCTTTCAAGAAGATTTTTGGTTTTCTCCCGTTCAAGTTCAAGTTCTGAAGTTTTACTTGCCTCAAAATCACTAGGAAGAGAGTTCTTAGTGTCAGATTCATAACCTAGACCTCTCTTAGCTGGGACGAAGACCATTGGTCTCACTTCTTCAACTATGGGACTCTTACCCATCACTTTCACTTCTTCCCTAAGCTTAGCGTTCTCAAGTTTGAGACACATGATTTCAGTTTTTAGGGACTTAGTTTCTTCACAAGAGGACTCTAGTTGAATGGTCATGGAACTACAGTTTTCACATTCAACCACTATATTTTCATTTTCAAGTTCAAGTTCATCCATTCTATTTTGCATGATCACGCTTTCTTCCATGATTTTTCCAATGAGCTTAATGAGTTTAGACTTAGAACACTTTTCAAGAGAACTCATCATAGATTCACGAGTTACCTCATTTTCAGATTTCGAAGCGTTCTGTTCAACAATGGTGACGTCCTCCATAGCCATGAAAGCTACTTGCTCACCATCAGATGCGTCCTCAAGGGCTATGTATGCTTGTTCATCAGGTTCTTCATCATCATCATCATCATCAGAGGAAGAACTCCCATTATCCCATGCAGAGGCGAACGCTCCAATGAGAGCTTTTGTCTTCATTTCCTTTGCAGACATTCCTGTTGTGCACTTCTTAGCAAAGTGCCCTTTCCTGTTACACTTGTAGCATGTGAGTTCCTTCATTTCTGCCTCAGTGTACTTGCGGCTTTCCTTCTTGGGCATCTTGTGTTTATTGACGTGTTTGTTCCTTTTGCCAAAAACACGGAGAACTTTGTTAAAGAGAGCAACTTCTTCTTCTGCATCCAGTTGTTCTTTAGACTTGCTTTCTCTTTCCTTTTAAGGCTTGAACGCGCATCTTCTCGCGGTTCTCAGCTTTGTTGGCTTCCACCATTACAGCGATTTCCTGTTGACGCCGAAGGTACTCAGCGTACTCTGGTGTTGTGGACGCCAATGCAAGATCAGTTTGAGGATTCTGTCCAAGCTGAGCCATATCAGAAATTCTTCTTTCCTCGTACTGCCTGAGCTTCCCATAGATTTCTTCCATGTCTAGAGTTTTGTTGGCTGTATTTTCTTTGAACGTTGTCCTGTCAAAGTTCCAGACTCCGGTCAAACCATCAATGACCACTTGAACTCTATTCCTCATGGAGATTTCTGTTTCTGGGTTGCCCAAGTTCCTCATCTTGGTGACAAGGGCCTCAAAACGATATGAGTAGTCGTTCACTGTCTCATTTGGCAGCATGCTAAAAGCATAGAACTCCTTCTTGATTTTCAGCTGGACGTCCTCTTTCATTTCAGCTGTTCCTACATGAAACTTCTCCAGGGCGTCCCACTGTTGTTTAGCCGTTGGCAAGTTACCAACTCGAGTGGCGTCCCTTTCACATAGGGATGCTTGAAGGAAGCACATGGCTTTTGCGTTGGTTTCCATCAATTTGAACTCGTCAGGACCCCACTCGTCCTCCTTATCAGCTTTGTCAGCGGGCACCTTGAGATCTCCTGTCATAATGACCTTCCAACATTGATAATTTTGACCTCTGCAGAAATTCGCGAACCTTGTCTTCTAGCGATTGAAGTTGCCGTCCGTCAGACGCGGAGGCTTCACAAAAGAGATTCCAATCGGTTCCATGTCCATCTTTACCTGCAACTCAGTAAGAATCTAGAGCGCCAGCTCTGATACCAATTGTTGGATCGTTAGTCAAAAATACAAGGACGTCCTTAACAGGGTTAAGGTCGTCCTTTACCAGGATGTCCTTAATAAAGCTTAAGGACTTCCTTAGCTCGCAGCGGAAATCAAAAGACTAAACAAGTAAAGACAATAAGTAAGGAACGCTTTTGATTTATAGAGGAACCACTCAAGTACCAACTAGTCCTTGAGTGTAAACCTCTACCTCCTTGGAGGATTTTGTAATAGCTTCTTTCCTTTCTTATTAAGTTTCCTTACAATACACTGGCGAGTAGTTACACTTCTCTGGCACTTAGAAGGGCGTCCCTAAGTCCACTAGTAACAACTCCTTTAAGCCTGTAGAGTAACCTAACTTAATCTCTCTAAAGGACGCTATCACCTTTTCCTTACAGTTCGTCGTAAGGACTCTCTCACTATTTTTGTTCTTTTCTGTTACAAACACTTTGTGGTTTTGTGGTACGCTTCTCGCTCGATCTAACACCTAGTTCTCACTTGGTCTTGAGCTTGTTCTTGGTGTTCTCGGTGTTCTTGAGCGATTGACAAATTCCCTGAATATTCTCTGAAGCGTCACATCACAATAAATGCTCTGGACGAGTATTTATAGTGACATTGGGAAAGGGCGACTTTCTCTGATGATCATGCCCTTTGGGGACGTTGCAACAGTAATCAGCTTCCACGTGTCTCTGTGATGATCAAGGAAGCTTACTGGCAATTCCGTTAGACTTGGATGCGGGATCTTCTTCCACGTGGAGATCATGATCAAAGCTTGTCTGGTGATGTCACTTTGTCGGCCAGCTTTGAAGGACTCCAGTGTAAAGGTTAAGGACGCTGTCCTTGTGTATGATTTTGCCAAGCCGTTCACTGAGAGACGTAGCGTCCTTACTCCTTAAGGACGACTACATGTTTATCAACTTGTTGTCCTTTTCAACGTGCGTCCCTGAAACACTTGGACAACTTATTAGATCAAGGCGAGTTTGTCATATCAAAACTAAGGGACGCCAGGCACAATGTTAATTACTGAAGGCGTCCTTAACATTGTCCCAACACTTGTCTAAAACACTAGCATGCTTTTCTGATACGTTTTCCAGAATATGGGTCAAGAGCGCCCCACGCAAGAAAAAGGGGTACTAAGCTCTACCCGCGAAGCCTACTGAGGGCATCACCTCCGAAGATAAGTTTCATTACTAGACTAGGTGTCTAGAGCCATATCTCGGCAGGATCACCGGAACAGGGCACGTTCTCAAGAGTCATCTAAGTGACAAAGCCCTAGTGTTGAACAAACCTGCCTAAAGATAAGCTTCGGACGCTACTGGGTGACACAGTTATAGCTATTCCTAAAGCAAAAGGTTCACAGGTAAAGGCATAGTTGCTTGGACTTACATTGTCAAAACAGAACATATTTAACTAAATTAGCAAGGCCATACAATGGGCCTGGAGATAGAGGTTCTTACACCAGGGGTACAACGTTTTCCCCCACAGAATCAAGTTTTGGCACAAGTGCCATCCCACAATCATTATCAAGTCTTATGGCAATGGACATTGCCGGATCAAATACGTAAACTAAGAAAGTAGCGTGCATAAGAGAATCACTTTTCTGGAGAAGGGTTCGTAGACGCAACACCCCCGTCTTTGTCCGCCTGCTGGCCATCTGCGCTAGCAACCAAGGCATCCTCCGCCGGAGCTGGAGAGTTGGCATCGTCTTCCAGATCCTCGTTGGGCAGGAAGTCCTCTACGGGAACCTTAGAGCCAGGAGGGAATAGGGTGTCGAAGGTAGTCTTCAGCTTTGCTAGATTCCAGCGATCCCCTTTCCCGCCAGCAACGTCCTCGAGTACTTCGATCTTGGCCTTGGTGGAATAAAAGGTCCCGATTCTTATGACCTGGTGAGTGAAGGAGTCCACAGTTTCTTGAAGCACGGCAATCTTCTCAGCTTGATTGGTCACCTCTTCCTTGAGCTTGGCAGCTTGAGTTTGTTGAGCCTCTAGTGCGGCTTGGAGAGTATGGTTCTAGTGCGGCTTGCAGAGTCCTTCCTTGATGTGGCTCACATCTTCAGCAATGGATTCAGCCAGCTTGGTCAGAGCATCCATCTTCTCAGATTGTTCCTGCAGCTCCTTCCTCAGCAATGCAATTTGAGCTCTTTGGAATTCCTCGGTTGTCGACACCTCAGCCTGCGCTGCATCAGATTTAGCGTCCTTATTCTGTCATTCTCCATCAATCTGATTCCATCCCATCTTTCTCAAAGTATCCCTGTTGAGAACGCGATGTCCAGGCGTCACTTCATCTCCAGAACAATTCTCATCCCAGTTCTCATGATTGATGAAGATGTCGGTGACCAGCCTGCCGTAAGGCAAAGCATGATTAGGACTCTCCAAGACATACTTCATATGCAGCATGATCAACCTGGGCAAGCACACCTTCTCTCCCTTAAAGATCTTGTCAAGGACAAGGATCTCCTGAATGTAAGCGCAATGTCTCTTCTGCTCTCGGGGTAGGAGGTTGCTGATGAGGTAGGAGAACATCACTTTCTTGTCAACAGCCATGGAGTTCACAAGGTAAGGACCAGAGCCAGTGCCTTCATAATCAAGTACATTTTCCAAAGCTCTACTGGCGTCCACATTCTCTGGCCACGCACCCTTGTAGTACTCAGCAAATCCTTCATGAGGGATCTCTAGAAGGTCAGCGACATCCTGACTGGTGAACACAAACTCTTTTCCTTCCCAGACATACTTCCCAACAGTCCTGTTGCCATAATCCTCTATGGTCAACGTCTCATAAATCTTCTTCACAAAATCAGCTATGAACTTCTCTTCTTCACAGAACACATCCTTCCATCCTTGGGTTTCTATCCACTCCTTCACTTTAGGCAGATTGAACTCATCAAGAAAATTACTCTCCCACAGTAGCATTTTAGTAAAATCCCTAGACTGGATTTTCCTATTTTCTGGCTTCTTCTTTTTCTTGCTTACAGAGGCCTTAGGTTTAATCAAGGTCGGCGACCTGGGTCGCTTAGCCCTAGACTTCCTAAGTTTTCCTTCAGATTCACTCTCATCAGGCAGAGGGATATTAGGCACTTCTTCTCCAGTCATCAATTTCAGTCTCCTAGTCACAGGCCTATGCTCAACAGTGGGTTTCTTAGAGGATCTTCTAGAAATAGGGGTTTCCTCTCCAAATAACTGCTTCTTAACCTCTTCTTTAGCCTTAGACAAAGATTCTTTCTCAACAAAAAGAGGATCAGATTCGGTACCTTCACTGTCAGACGGGATAGACACTGGATGTTTGCCTCTGACCTTGGCAGAGTCAACAACCTTGGCAACAACCTATGAGACCTTCTCCAAGTCGACAACCTCTTCAGCTTTCTGGGTGTCGTCTTCAACCTTCTCCTCTGTTTCAGCGGGAACAGTAACCACCTCTTCAAAAGCATCAACCACCTTCTCTGTGGCCTCAAACTCAGTTTCAGTGACGGGTTCCGCTCTTTCGTCCTTCTCTTCGCCTTGTTCTTCCTCAACCGCCGGTTCCCTTGGCAGTTCCTCCTTCTCCGGCTCGGGTTCGGGCTTTTCAACCGCCAGAGGAATGTCGCCTGAAACCACCAGATCTGGGGCGATTTCCGACACATTCTCTGTCGGAAGGGGCTCGGGTTCGGTTATGGGCTCTTTTGGAGGGGAAATGGGCTTGGATTGAGGAGATTCAGGGGCAATGGGATCGGGATTTTGAGTTTTGGAGCTTTCGGCCATGGCGGGTTCCGGTTGGGATTTTTCGATTAGGGTTTTGGCAGCGAGTTTCTTCAACTCTTCCTCTCCGAGATGGGTCATGAGAAGATATTGAAGTTGCTCGGGGGTGAGGCTTGACAGAGGGGACTGGTTTGGAGACGCCATTGTAGCAAAGGAAAGAGCTTGGAGGTCGGTTATGGCGTTTGGGGTTTTTGGACAGAGAGAGAGATAGAGGAAATCGGGATAAGCACAAAAGGGGTAAGAGAAAAGTACCTTTTAGGTCTCCTTTTATGCAAGTACAACTTCTCAATTTATGGCAACTGCAGATACACTCGAGTACATGATCCCGTTAGAAGATCTTCTCTTTCCAAAAATTTCAAACTGAAAACCTGTCAAATATTTCGCCCCAAAATAGCACGTGCGCTTCTCGCACAAATTGGTCGTCAACCTTGTCGACTACCTCAACTTCAAACTTTCTGTCCACAAACCTGAAATCTGTCAAATCATCAACTGCAACTGACACATCTGAAGTCGTCAACCTCAACCCTGTTTTCTCTTGAATTCTAAGCATGTCAACAACCTTACTGCGCCTTGACTTTTACCACATGAAGTAGCTTGGTGGTTGGGTTACACCGGGTGGTGTCAAAGCAAACCAAGCATAAAAATATAATATTTTGTGCAATTTGTCGATCAAGTTGATAAGTCTCCGTTTAAAAACACAAACAAGCAAATAGGCTCATAGAGACTCTCAAGCATGATAGGTCGGGGACGGCAGTAGAATCAACCATCATTTGGGCTTCTAATGAGGGTTAAAGGGTCATCAAGTTGATTCTTTTGGGCTCAAAGAAAAAGTTCAATTGAATATGCAATTTCAAACACAATATGCAGGAAGTCGCCGACATGCACACAAGCAGGAGATTTCATCGATTAAATGCACACACACCTCATTATGCTGACACTATATAAGCATGAATTTCTCAAAATGATAATCAATCAAGTTTCAACCAGTCATAAGAGGATAGCATAAATGATTTAGCAAGTCAATCAAGTGAGATCATACCTAGCTCCATGCGAAGTCGTTCAAAGGGTTCACGGTTTAAAGCTTTGGTGAAAATATCCGCCCTTTGTTCATCCGTCCTGCAAAACTTCATGGGCACCATGCCTTTCTCCACGCAATCTCTAAGAAAATGATGTCGTATCTCGATATGCTTTGTCTTGGAATGTTGCACCGGATTCTTCGAGATATCGATGGCACTTGTGTTGTCACAAAGTATGGGTACTGACCCACACTCTACACCATAATCCTTGAGTTGTTGCTTCATCCACAAGAGTTGTGAACAACATGCTGCGGCGGCGACATATTCGGCTTCTGCGGTAGATAGAGCAACTGAATTCTGCTTTTTGGATCCCCAAGAAACTAAGCACGAGCCAAGAAACGGGGCCATCCCTGATGTACTCTTCCTATCAACACGATTCCCTGCAAAATCTGCATCGGTGTAGCCGACTAGGTCGAAGTCGCTGACCCGTGGATACCATAGACGCAGGTTGTCACTACCCTTGAGATAGCGAATGATTCTCTTCACAACTTTTAGATGAGATTCTCTTGGATCGGCCTGAAATCTCGCACAAAGGCACACGGCGAAGACAATATCTGGCCTACTAGCTGTAAGATACAAGAGAGATCCAATCATACCTCGATACACAGTAGCATTGACCTTTGGGTCTTTTTCATCTTTTCCAAGTGAAGTGGTCGTCGACATGGGAGTATCAAAAGAGCGAGAACTCTCAAGACCAAACTTCTTCACGCACTCCCTGAGTTACTTTTGTTGATGAATCTTGGTACCTTCTTCATTTTGCACGACCTGAAGTCCTAAAAAGAACTTGAGTTCCCCCACCATGCTCATTTCAAATTCACTCGACATGAGGTTGGCGAATTCCTTCACTAACTCTAGGTCTGTTGAGCCAAAGATGATGTCGTCGACATAGACCTGAACCACCAGAGTGTGATTCTTTTTCCTCAACAAGAATAGGGTCTTGTCAATCTTTCCTCGAACATATCCATGCTGGATTAGGAACTGTGATAGTTTATCATACCACGCACGAGGAGCCTGCTTCAACCCATATAAAGCCTTATCAAGCTTATACACATGATCTGGGTTGGCGACATCTTCAAAACCTGGGGTTTGCTCAACATAGACTTCTTCCTTCAAGTACCCATTTAGAAATGCGGTCTTGACATCCATTTGCTGCAATTTGAATCCGTGAAAGGTAGAGTAAGCAATCAACAACCTTATAGCCTCAAGACGAGCAACCGGGGCAAAGGTTTCATCATAGTCGATTCCCTCTTGTTTATTGTATCCTTTCACCACAAGCCGGGCTTTGTTTCTAACAACATTTCCTTCATCATCCAGCTTGTTCCTGAACACCCATCGTGTTCCAATCACTGTTCTTCCCTTCGGCCTTCGGACCAAATGCCACACCTTGTTGCGCTCAAACTGATGAAGTTGCTCTTGCATGGCAATGACCCAATCCGAGTCTTTCAAGGCTTGCTCGATATTCTTCGGCTCCAACATAGAAATGAAGGCGTTGAATGCAAAGAGATTAAGTGAGGATCTCGTTTGCACACCCTTCGTATAATCAGTTATAATGTTGGTGACCGGATGAGCATTCTTCTGCTGATAATTCCTGATAGGTAGTTGAGTCAGGTCGTCGACCACTGGAGTCTGCAACGAGCTACCTGGAATAGAACTTTGAACTGCTTGATCTGATCTTTGAACTGCTTGACCTGATCCACTAGCCTCTGATACGTCCTGGTTCTGCACAGCATCTGCAACCTGATCTTGAACCTGATTCTGACCTGTCCCTGCATTCTGATCGGGGTCGGCGACACTGTCACTGTTGGCGACCTCGGACGTACCTTCAGAACTGTCCTTGTCAGAGACATATTCAAGGCCTAAGAAGTAGCCTTGATCACCATCATCACGATCCTGAATCAGAGAACCTGCCATGGTGTTTTCATTGAACACCACATGAATACTTTCTTCGATCTTCTTGGTCCTCTTGTTGTACACCTTGTAAGCTTTACTTGTTGGAGAATAGCCAACAAAGGTGCCAACATCACTCCTTGGATCGAACTTGCCCAGACTGTCCTTCCCATTGTTATGAACATAACATTTACACCCGAAGATGCGGAGGTGGGCGACACTAGGCTTAACTCCTCTCAGGAGCTCATAAGGAGTCTTTCCAAGTAGTGGACGCAACATGGCTCTGTTCATCACATAGCAAGCTGCATGAATAGCTTCTCCCCAGAAATTCCTTAGAAGACCACTAGAGATGAGCAAGGTCCGCAACATCTCTTCCAAAGCTCGATTCTTCCTCTCGACCACGCCATTCTGTTGAGGGGTTCTAGGCGCTGAGAAATTGTGGCTGACTCCATTCTTCCTGCAATACTCCAGAAATTCAGAGTTCTCAAACTCTGTGCCATGATCGGATCTGATAGCCACTATAGAATTTCCAAGCTTCTTTTCAACAGCCTTTGCCCATGTCTCGAACTCTTCAAAAACCTGATCTTTAGAAGCAAGGAAGATAGTCCAAGTATAGCGTGAATAATCATCAACAATCACAAAGACATATCTATTTCCTCCTCTACTTTGTACGCGCATCGGTCCGCACAAGTCCATATGAATCAACTCGAGGGGCTTGGAGGTACTCACCTCCTTCTTGGACTTAAAAGAAGACCTTACTTACTTACCCTTCACACAAGCATCACATACACCAGACTTTGAGACATCAAACTTGGGCAAACCACGAACTAGCTCCTCTCTGTGCAATTTGACCAATAACTGCGGGCTAGCATGACAGAATCTACTATGACAGAGGTCAGCAACCTCTGTAACAGACTTCAAGCACAAACTCTCTTCAGGTTGGAAGCAGGGATCCACTTTGTAAACATTGTTTTTGCACAATCCCTTCAGAAGCGTCCTACCTGTACTTATTTCAATCACCTGGCATTGCTTATGATCAAAGACAACTTGATTTTTCCCGTTAGCACACAGTTGAGCCACACTCAATAAATTGAAACCAAGGTTGTCAACCAGACTAACATCAGAAACTGAAACCTTACTTGAGATCTTCACTTTTCCCATTCCAGAAACCACACCTTTGCTATTGTTTCCGAAGGTAATATTACCTCCGTTGTGTTGTTGAAGTGAGACAAAATCTTCATATTTTCCAGTCATATGAGTTGAGCACGCATAATGAGGTGAGCACGCAATGTCGATGAACCAAGGGTCGTCGACACTCACTTCAACCTCACTTGAGGAGTCATCACCCAAGGCCATTAGGCAGACTTCTTTGGTCGGCGACTCGTCTTCCTCCTCGTCGGACATGTCCCAAGTCGCCATCATGCTCTTCCCAGCCTCTCTCTTTGGACATGGCTTAGCAAAATGCCCTTTATCATGGCAGTGATAGCATATCACTCCCTTTAGATCTTTTGCAGCTTCAGGGGCTTTGGTAGGAGCTTTGTTGCGATTCCAAAGTCTTTTCATTGCCTTAGAAATGAGAGCAATGTCGTCGTCAACGACCTCTTCATCATCCTGTCCTTGAGCGATGTCGAAAGCCTTCTCGACTTTCAGAGCAATAGTTTTGACCTTTTCAGAGTCAAATCTATCCTCTCTTCTTTGTTGGATACCTCCGAGCATGGTCAGTTGACCAATCACATCCTCCACGGTCATCGACTTCGTGTCCTTTTGAGACAAGAGAGAAGTCGCCATGCCGTCGCACTTCTTGTTGAGACCCGAAATCAGCTTGTTGGTTTGCTTCTATTATGGAAGCTTTTCTCCAAGGAACTCTAGCTGGTTGACTACCGACTGGAATCTTGAGTGGTACTCATGGAGGGACTCATTCTTCCCTTTGAATAGATTCTCATATTCTCGCTCAAGGGTGATAATTCTGTCCTTTTTGACATCATCATTCCCTTGATGGAGACGTTTAAGAGCATCCCAAATATCCTTAGCAGTGTCATAACCTATGACTTTCTTGATCTCACTGCTAGTCAAAGCGTGATGGAGGACCTTCTTAGCACGCTCATTCTTCTCAAGCTTTTTGAAGTCAGCGTCGTCATACTCCGTGATTTCTTTTTCCTTTCCATCAGCTTTAAGGAACTTCTCAGGACCAATGGAAATTACTTTCCAAAGTTGTCCATCCAGAGAGCAAATGTGGGTTTGCATTTGTTTCACCCACCAATCGTACTCTCCGGGCTTGAGTACTGGAGGTTTCCAGAAAGAGTCATTGATAGCGGTGTTGGTGGTAGACATCTTTCCTGCAAAGTACTAGAAAAATCTAGAGCCAAGGCTCTGATACCAATTGTAGGATCTGCGTTAGTACTTCAGAGGTCGTCGACACCTACGATGTCGTCGACCAGAGTTAACAACTAGTGTTATGCAGCGGAATAAAGACACAAGAAAGATTAATACGTTACCACTTTGAACACAAGGAGTTATAGTGGAAAACTCTCTACAAACCAACTAGTTTGTATAGAGAAAAACCACTTGCCTTCTAAGCTTCAACTTAGAAGGACTTGAAGAGCACTTCGCTCGCTTGTATTGCTTTCTCGGATTACAAAGGTGTTCCTACCCCTAGATGTGAATCCCACACACTCTAGCAAGTACTCTTGCCCTATCTCAATCCTCACTCAATACAATCTCGCTCAACACTCAACCTCCTAAGACCGAATCTCACGATCTCACACAACACTCGCTCACAATTACAATGTTTGCACTCTCCTCCTTAGTTCTACCAATAAGCTCACGAAACTATATAAAGAGAACTAAGAATATTGCTGCACGATTCAGCCAAATCGGCTAAGACATGAATCGTACACAATCTCTACAAGATCTTTCCTAAAATAAAATTCTAAGCCATGATAAAATCATCTTCAATATCTTCCTTGATCTCTTGATGATTTTCCATCTTTATGATCTTGTCCTTGCCTTAAACGAACTGCTGAATATGCTGTACGCAGTTTCCATATCAAAGAAACACGCTATTTCCTTTTCTGAATTTCCGCACGCGCTTCGCTTCTGGGAACTGAGGTCGGCGACCTCTCGGCAACCTCTTCGGTTTGGAACCATCAAAACACGAACTCGGTTTTCTAACACCTTGTGTGTCATGCTTGTATGTGAACGACTTTGTCCATTACTCGCTGCGTGGCGAGTGCCTGTTTAACGCATTTTGTTAGCGTTTACTCGCCTCTTAAGCGATAAGTGTTAGGTTTCTATCGATAGGAACTTTTCGTGTAGTGATTGGCGAAAGATCCACCCCAGCGGGAGCTACCCCTGAGATGACTAAGCCTTAGACAAGGTGTGTAACCCTCATAGGAGGTCTTTTGTAATGTATTTTCCGCAGTGTAAACTAGCCTTTGCTACGTTACTCAAGAAGTCTTGCGGATAGAGTATCCAGTAAGAGACTAAGCAATAAAGTGTTGGTATAAAAAGCGGTACCTGTGCCTTATGGTTGTCCTGTGTCTATGTTCTGACCACTTCCTCGTGAACTTTGAAGATTTGTGGATAATCAGTGCCTGGTGCTAGCACGGGCCTTTCTTGCATGATGTGTAAGGATTCCACCTATAATGCTTGGAAACCATATGAGCATTAGCATGGACTGCCGTTTAAGGTCTTATCAGAGAACAATATAGCCATGAGTATAGAAGTCAATCTTCAAAGATATAAGAATTAGCAACTGAGTATAGATAGGAAAAAGCTTAGTCAGTTTCAGAGTCTAGATGCCGAAACAATGAAAGTTCTGGATGAGTTCTCAAATAGTGTCATGTGATAGTAGTAACTCTAGCATAATTCATCAACAATAATGAATGGAGAGTATATATGCTCCAGATCATATCCAGAAAATAAAAAGGAAGAAACTGATATGAAAGTCAGAAAAGCGTCGGTTAAGGGTGCTTCCCTGAGTATTGAAGATGTAGAACCCCTTCTAGGTCATCTGGGTATCGCATAACCTGAGGAAACGGATCTTTTGCTGTCACAAAAGGTCATGAACTTCCCTCTATGAGGTTCCTGTCTCTTGGGTATAAGAGTAATGCACAATGTTAGTAAGAGAGGAGTCTAGAATCTTCAAAAACATAGATCAATCAATCATGCTCCAATCAAGCGATTTATCGTCTAGGTTAATATGGTTTCTTAATGCGTCTAGCAATTGAAACTAGTGAACAGTAAACATGCATGAGCATAAAAGATGATGCTTTTAAGATGCGTAATCAAGAAAGAGAGATTATCCTCTAGCAAAAGAAAGATGTGAAATGAATTTTGAGATAAAGGAACGAAGAAACCAGTATTTGAAGGATTGGAACGTGATCCTGACTCCAGGAGGGTCATCTAGATCGGTTTGACATGGTTGCATCCGGGTTGCCTTCACGTTGTGTTTCTCCAAGATATGGCGTCGAAGCCGCTACGCCTCTTGATGTTTTTTCGCCACCCCCAAGGTCCGGCCTTGAGGATATCTGGATGGTTCCCAGGTTGCTCCTTCCTGAGGTATTCTCATTGTCACGGAATCCTGGAGTGTATCTAGGAACTCCGGTCGCGTCTAGGAACTCCGGCTAGGAATTCCGATTGCGTGTAAAAAACTCTGATCGCGGGTCAAAATCCCGATTGCATCTGGAAACTCTGATTTCGCCTAGGATCCTGATCATGATAGGATCCTTGATTGGTTGTCTCCGGTGTGGAAGAGTTCGATGTACCTTTGATTTCTTCTGGAGAATCTCTAGACGGTGTTGATAACTAGCCATCTTGTACGCTCCGAGCTTTCTCCTATTGTTCCTTGTGCTGGGCGTTTCCAACATTGTTTTGATTCTCGATGTTGTCTTCTACTCCTGACATGGATGTCAATTGGATCGAAAGTTGCTTGCTTTCCTTCGGAATTACTTTCTTCATCTTCTATCCAGGCGTCATGCGATCTGGGCGGTTCGTCTCTCCTGTAGGTCTCGCGACGCAACCCGGGATCGCTTTCCGGTTGTGGAGTCGTTTGATCGTGTAAACCGAGTATATGATGTCGATTGTATCGAAAGTTGTTTGCTTTCGTTCGGAATCACTTCATTCTCAGCCCCACGGTGGGCGCCAAATTGTTTGAGCCAGAAATCTACCAAGCAAGATTGGTGACCCCTTGGCCAAGATCGGGCTAGAACAATACAAAAAGAGCGAAAGAATTGAAGAAGAAAACGTGTAAATTTGTATTGATGGGGATGAATAATCGTGTATGGTGTTATTGTGTGCGTGAATGATGATAATGTGTACAATGCATGACCCTCCCCCCCTGTGTATATAGGGGATGCCAAAAAGATAGATATTTACAAGATCTCATACAACTAGATAGATATGATATAATAGATAGAATGTTTCCCTAGATATGATAAGATTTTCTTCAATATGGTGAATCGTCCCATGTAACAGCTTCGGATTCTTCGGATCTCTTCACTTCTCGTGGGCCTATTTGGGTACGCATACGGGCTCAGTAAAGATTATGGGCCCCCAGTCTTGGGTCCAACAACTTGCACTTCTTCGAAGTTGGTGATAGGATGCTTAGTGAGTTCCTCGTAGAGCCCGCTGCCTTGTACCACCCCCTGCCTGAACACTTCTACAGTTGTATCTATATCGCAGTTGGGGATGGCAATCATCTCTCTATTGAACCTATCTAGATATTCTCTGGTGAATTCTCTAGATCTTTGGGCGATGCGGTAGAGGTCGCTGGACTGCTTCTCGAACTGCCGACTGCTAGCGAACTGGGATCGAAAGAGATCAGAGAGCTCCGCGAACGACCCGACACTTCCTCGGCGGAGGTTGATGAACCATGTCAGAGCAGGGCCGGCTAGTGTCGCCCCGAAGCCTTTGCACATCACCGCCTCTTTCGAGTGGTACGGGACAGAACTAGTCATCATTTTCTGCTTATATACAGCCACGTGTTCGTCCGGGTCAAAGGTGCCGTTATAAGAGGGCATGCTTGGAACGGCGAACTTCTTAGGCATCCCCACGCGAGCAATACGGGGGACGAATGGCGACTCGTCGTATCCATCCAAAGCCTGCAGGACAATTTGTCGGCTCGACTGGTGTCTTTGAGCCACCTGGTCTGCTATGGCCCCGATCTGTTCTCTAATCTGACGACGGATGGCTGCATCTAGGTCGATCGGCCTCCGATGCTCGTCGTCTTCCTTGTCTTCTCCAACGGTTCGCAGATCACGTGCCCTTAGAAGGCGAGGTTCGGGCACGGATCTGATGGCCACCAGTGGGGGAGGATTGTCTCTTTCAGTGTGTTCTGACGGGAGAACCCCCGACAGCGTAGCTGGCGGGGGCGCGTAGTTATCTCGAGCGTCATGGCCACTATGTGCCCTGGACATGCCTTTGCTGGCGCCGAAGTCGAGCCGGGCGGCCAAGCCATCAACCCTTCTAGCGACTCGGGCCGGCCGACGCTCAGTCGTCAGGGTCTGGACCTGATTCTTCAGGCGGCTGTTCTCGGTGGAGAGGCGATGGTTGTCGGCCGTGAGCCACTCCACGCGAGCTTCAAAGAAGCTTTTCTGATCGTTGGTCTCCTTTTGGAAATCCGTTAGGCGGCGCCGGAATTCGGCCATCTCTTCCTCCTGGCTACGGTTACTCGGCTCTTCTCGGTGCTCACCGTCGCCGGCAGCCGGAGGATCGGCGATTGGATTCTCTAGATCAGGCATAGCTATCGATGGAGAAAAGGGAGCTCTGGAATCGACAAGCGTGACTCTTGATCAATCTACCCCACGGTGGGCGCCAAATTGTTGGAGTTAAAATTCGTACACAAGATTAAGACGGGATTTAGCTTAGATCGGGCTATTGATTCAAGAACAAGGACTTGATTACAGAGCGTTTGTACTTCTAAGAGCCCTCGGTAGTAATGTGTAACCGTCCTAAAAAATATATCCCCGTATCATATATTCATCCCTCCTAGATTCTAGGCCATTTCCTTGATCTCCTTCAACCGCTTGGATCACGTTCAGCTAATAACTGTGACGTCCTCATACTTGGTGGGTCATTAGTTTGTGATTGTCGTTAATCTTCTTGATGGGCTTCTTCCTCCATCTCATTTCTTGCTGGGCCGAGCACATTCTTGGGCCCGCTTTTCCTAATGGATCCACAACAAAGGCACCTCCAAATCAACCTCTAAGCTGCAAAACCAAGCAACCCGCTAGAATAAGGAAAGCATGCTGATAAGGGACAAACGGTAGAAACATGAACAATTGCAAAAATTACCTTGGGGAAAAATTCGTACATCGCTACTGGAGCGTATTGCGTGCGACACAAGGGCGGACCCAGCCCTAAAAATTTGGGTAGGCTAGATTGTAGGATAAAAATAAAAAATAAATAAAATATGGGTCAACTTTTATAATTAACCAAAAGGGTGGGAAAATTTTACAGAAACACAAGAGGAGTGAGCGTTGATGGTGTAAAAATAAAGCAAGAAGTCACTTTACCCATATTGAGATTCGAACACACGATCAGCATCCACATTAACTGAGCAAATTGCCGCTGGACTAAGCTGTGTATTAGACCTTTATGTCTCCTACTATTAATTTATTAGAATTTTAGGGTAGGCTGGGGCAAACCCTAGCCTACCCCTAGATCCGCCCCTGGTGCGACAAAAGCCTATCATCATAACTATATACTAAAGCGGAGGTTAGATTTAATATTTAGTCCGACACGTGGCACCTCTTCATTGGACCGCGTCACCATCTTTAATAAAACAATTCAATTTGTTTGATTGGTTGAAATTTCATTGTAGACCCATATTAAATTTCTTCTTATCTACTAATTTCCATTTGAATTAATTAAAATTTAATAAAACAAGCTATAGAATTTTCAAAAAAAAAACAAATCATAACTTACCAATTCCTATCAATAATCAAATCTAATGGATGGCTAGATATCCGTATTCTATTGATAAGAATTTCCATTAGAATTCAATTAAAATTCTACCGTATCAATAAGGTATTATAAATTCTATCTATATAAAATTTTCATGCCATTAGATTTCTTATAATGGGAATTAGTACGTATTAAAATTATAATATCGGATACGGTAGAATTTTTAATTAATATCTTTGAGTACGATAAAAATAGTTTCGTAAAATTATTGATGTAGTAACTATCAGATCTTTCAATGAGTATTTTTTTGTTTAAATTTGATCGCTAAGTATTTTAAAATATTCAAGAAAAAAAACTTGAGTATTATAAAAAACTTACTAAATATTTTATCTATGTAAATATTATATTGTTAACTATGCTTTGACATATCTGATTAAAATATGCAGGCTTTCTTTTGCTCTGACAACGCTTTTGCTCTGACATCTTTCGAAGCTTCGTTTACCGTTGCTCCTCCCCTCTCCGGTGTGACTTCCGGCGACCGCCCGTCGCCCACGTCGGCCCCGCCACCCCCCGCCCGGTCCGGATCCGCCCTCCAGATCCGGCGTCCAGATCCGGCCCCTAGTGCCGACAGTTCCCTCTCCCGTGGCCCCGTCGGTTCTCTACGGGTCGCGTCTTCCAGGCTAGCCACGCCGAACCCTTCGAACCTTTATTGCCCTACCAGTCGGCCCCTCGTCGAGTCCAGCCGCCCAACGCCGCTCGGGGACCTAGCGCTCCGTCCATCGGCGTCCTTCCTCCCCGGCTCTCTGCCCGACAGAGGTGGTGTCCTTTCCGGCGCCTCCAGTGGACGTTCGGTCCCGCCATTGGCGTACAGCCGGCCGACCGAAGTTCCGGCGTTTATCCCTTCGGTTTATTCCCGCACTCCCTTTTCTTCCCCGTATTCTTGGTTTCTCTGTTTGTGGTTTGGGTTAATTTTTGGTTTAGGGTGTTAATTGCATGATATCTTTGTTTTTGCTCTACATTGCCCTCTACATTGCCCTTTTTCCTTTGCTGATTGGTGTTTGGTGGTGATTGGAGTAATTTGGTGTGATTGGTGGTGGTTTGCTGGTTTTCTCTTTCTTTAGTGCTTGCCTTTGTAGCTTGTTCTTCTAGTGCTCTAGTAATTGTGGCCGGTCGATGCTTCTTTGCTGGCATTGATTCGGTGTTCGCTCCCTTTCTTGGCTGTTGGTGGCCTATTTGGTGTTCCATTTGCCCCCTTTTGAATTTTGTTCTCTTGGCTGCTTCTTCGTTAATTCTTTTGGCATATTTCTCCTGAGCTTTGTGTGGTTTGTTGTTTGCTGTTTGTTTCTTCTTAGTCCTTTTGGTTTTTGCTGTGGGTTTCTGCCTTGCTTTGTCTTCGTTGGGCAAGTGCTGTTTTGTGGGGGCTGCTGCCTATGGTGCATGATTTGGGTGTAAATTTTTATTGGTGCTAAGCCTCCTGCTTTTTGAGCAAGTGTTTAGGTGTGCTTTTGTCTATTTCTCTTTGTGGTTATTTGTTGCTTTCTCTTCTGGTTGAGGTGCCGTGTGTGAGGTGAGGCCTCGGCACTTCGTTTTTCCCCTCTAGTATTTTTTCTTTGCAGGTGATCTACGGCTTCGCAATCGACCTAGGTCTGTGGGGTTCGGTTGTAGTATGGCGCAGGCTCAGAGGAGGGGTGCGGCCGTCAAGGTGTGTAGTGACTTGAGATTAGGATCGTGGAATGTGGGTACTCTTACAGGGAAGTCTATTAAGCTGGTTAAGATTCTTGAGGGGCGAAGGGTAGCGATTGCGTGTCTGCAAGAGACAAAGTGGAAGGGGAGGAAAGCTCGAGATATCGACGGGTGGAAGCTATGGTACTCAGGTGGTGTTTGTAGTAAGAATGGGGTTGGTATTCTGGTTAACAGAAATCTGCGTGACCAAGTGGTTCAGGTCGAGCGCACAAGTGATCGTTTAATGCGGATAAAAGTTGTCTTGGGGGAGAAGTTCTTGAATGTTATCAGCGGGTATGCCCCTCACGCAGGCTTGAGCTCTAAGGAGAAAAGAGTGTTTTGGGAGGACCTTGATGGTTTAATGAGGAGCATTCCGAGTTCAGAGCAGGTAGTTGTTGGCGGCGATTTCAACGGTCACATTGGTAAGGACAGGGATGGTTTTGATGATGTGCACGGAGGCTTTGGTTTCGGAGTCAGAAATGAGGGTGGTCGAGCATTGTTGGATTTCGCGGATGCTTTCGGTTGTATAGTGGTAAACTCTTGGTTTAGGAAGAAGGAGGAGGATTTGATCACTTTCCAGAGTGCAACGAGTAAAACTCAGATTGACTTCTTTGTGACCAGAAGGGTGGATAGAGGAGGGTGTAAAGATTGCAAGGTGATATCGTATGAAGGTCTTTCAACGCAACATAAGCTCTTGGTTTTGGACCTTAGGTGTTTGGGCAGACAAAGGAAGATTTTCAATAGGCCGCATCCGAGAATCAGATGGTGGCGTTTGTCAATGTCAAATGAGCAAAGTTTGAGAGAGAGGATCTTCCAAGAAGCTGAGGCAAAAGGGGCTTGGCAAGAGAAGACGGATGCAAATGAGATGTGGGGTTCGATGGCAGAGTGTATTCGTCGAGCCGCGTGTGGTGTGTTGGGCATGTCGAGAGGCCGACCGGGGATCAGAAGGTCAGCTGCTTGGTGGAACGAAGAAGTTCAAGAAAAGATAAGGCAGAAGCAGCTAGCGTTCAGAGCGTGGGTGAGGAGCAGTGACCCAGACAGAGTGTTGAGGTCAGTAGAGTACAGAGCAGCAAAGAAAGAAGCGAAGAAAGCAGTGGCGAGTGCAAGAGAGAAAGCCTTCGAGAGCGTGTACAAGGCGCTTGACGAAAAGGGTGGAGAACGTGTTTTGTATAGGCTCGCGAGGGACAGAGATAGGAGAAGCTCTGATTTCGACAGGATAAGGTGTATCAAGGATGAGCACGGGAACGTGCTAGTGGGCGATTCAGAAATCAGACAGAGATGGGAGAGATACTTCTGCGGCCTTCTTAATGAGGGTTGCGAGGCGGGGGAGAGTCGCTCAGATGTCGGAAGTCGGGCTAGTGGCGTTTTTTCCAGTTGTTTTTCTAGGACAGAAGTGAGTGAGGTGATTCGCAGAATGGGAAGCAAAAGGGCTGTGGGACCAGATGAGATTCCGATTGAGGTTTGGAGATGTTTGGGCGTAAGAGGCGTTGAGTGGTTGGCGACACTTTTCAACGTTATAGCCAAGACAGCTAAGATGCCGGAAGAGTGGAGATTGAGTAGGTTAATCCCATTGTACAAGAACAAAGGGGATATTCAACAGTGCAACAATTATAGGAGTATAAAACTCCTCAGTCATACGATGAAAGTGTGGGAAAAAGCAATTGAGTTGAGATTAAGGAGGTTAGTTCAAGTGTCAGAGAACCAGTTCGGTTTTATGCCAGGGAGGTCGTCCGTAGAAGCTATTCATCTCCTGAGAAGGTTGACAGAAGCGCACAGAGAGAGAAAGCGGAATCTGCACATGGTGTTCATAGACATAGAGAAGGCCTATGACAGGGTTCCCAGGTTGCTGATTTGGGAGTGCTTGGAAGCCAAGGAGGTTCCAGAGGAGTTTATCAGAATCATTCGAGACATGTATGAGGGGTCGAGGACATGTGTCTGCTCGCAAGGAGGAGACACAGAGTACTTTAAGGTGGGTATGGGCCTACATCAAGGTTCAGCCCTAAGTCCCTTTCTGTTCACACTAGTGTTAGACGTGTTGACAAAGGACATTCAGGGAGAGGTCCCGAGGTGTATGCTTTTCGTAGATGATATCGTCTTGGTCGAGAACTCTAGAGCTGAAGTAAATGACAAATTGGAAGTGTGGCGAGAGAGGTTAGAATCTAAGGGGTTTAGACTGAGTAGGTCCAAGACGGAATATATGGAGCTCAGGTTCGGGCGAGATAATGAATCTTCGGGTGAGGTGCGTCTGGGAGGCGAGGTCGTTGCGAGAAAGGAGAACTTCAGGTATTTAGGATCTGTTTTGCAGAGTGATGGGACGATTGATGAGGATGTTAGGTACCGGATTCAAAGAGGTTGGCAGAAGTGGAGGGCAGCTTCAGGGGTTTTGTGTGACAAGAAGGTCCCGCTCAAGCTAAAGGGCAAGTTTTACAGATCTGTTATAAGGCCTGCGATCCTTTATGGCGCAGAATGTTGGCCTACGACCAAGGCTCAAGAACAGAAGCTCGCAGTTGCAGAGATGAGGATGCTCAGATGGATGTGTGGCCACACGAGGATGGATAAGATCAAGAATGACGAGATCAGAGGCAAGTTGGGGGTAGCAAGTATCGGAGACAAGCTTCGGGAGTCCAGACTTCGATGGTTCGGCCATGTTCAGAGGCGTAGCCCTGACGCCGCAGTTAGGAGGTGTGAGCGCTTGGACTTTGGGGTTTGTAGGAGAGACAGGGGTCGGCCGAAGAAGCGATGGATGGACAGCATTAAGCAAGATATCAGCCTGTTAGGGATTTCAGTGGACTTGGCTCAGTGCAGAAAGAGCTGGAAGGAGAAGATTAGAGTGGTAGACAGCGAGGCAGCCAGCTGAAGGAGTTTGTCTTCATTTGTGTATTTTGGTTTTCTTTATTTATTCATTTATTTATTTTTGTCTCTTGTATTTCTATAAAGCTAGTTGTTTCGCGGCTCTTGGGTCCTTCTCGGGCGCATTCCATCTTAGGTCTGGAATGCCCCCTATCATGACCCCCCAAACCCTGCACACGCGGGATTCACTGGGTAGTTGTTGTTGTTGTTGTTGTATATCTGATTAAAATATTATATTATAATTTATAGATAAATAACCAAAGCTTCTTAATTCTTTTTAAAATACAACTTATTTTATTAGAAATATCTAAATGAAATTGGATATGCACAAAATTAAATATAAAATAAAATAATTAAAAAACGATACTTTATAATAACAATTAATGATACATAAAACATGTATTTAATACAAGTCGTGCTCGGGAATTAAATAAAAAATAAAATAATTGAAAAACGATACTTTATAATAACAATTAATGATACATAAAACATGTATTTAATACCGGGCACGGGCACTATTACTAGTTAGATATAGTTTTGACAGTAAAAACGAACCAGTAATATTAGATATATTGTGATCTCGTGGCGTGGTCATGGCGAATTCTGACAGTAAAAACGAACCAATAATATTAGAAGTAGTTTTTGATTATTTTATTCTATCCCACATCGCTACTGGAGCGTATTGCGTGCGACACGCTCGCTTATAAATAAACAAATAGGGCTTCCTTACATAGCTTGCTATATTTCTGGACGGCCCGTTCTGAACGTTTGCAGATCAGAACTCCGGAAAACGCAATTCTTTGGTTTAATCTTCGGAAACGATAACGAGCTCTCGTTACTTGTTGTTTCTATGGATAGGCAATTAGCGGCAACTATGGTGGTAGATTTGAAATCCTTACTCGGCGATGAAGTCAACCTGTAAGGCGTTTTATCTCTATTTCTGAAGGATTCAAGTCACGGGCTACTTATGTATACATACATTTTACAAGTTTTGAACGTAATTGTTACCTACGTAAGTGATAGGAATTTCGAAATTTGGCCACTCCATATTAACGTTTGAGAAGGAACCATGTAAAATAAAAAAAAAACATTAAAAATAATAATTGGGCATCCATATTTAGGTGAGATTGGCAGAGGAATTGCCGAATTTATTTGTTGTTTGTTTATTTTTTCTTCTTAATGTTTTCTATCTTGTGTTTTTACTTTCTATAGAAGTAAGCCAACGGCCCATAATTTTGTGAATCGGAATGATTTTGACATGTTGATGCATCTTTGCAAAGGAATGCATGCATACATTTATAATTTATTTGTTGGCTCGATTCAAGAGATATTATTAGGGAAGAAGACTGTAAACATGGTCTTAAACACAATAATGTGATGAATTCAGTCCCAGGAGATGCACCAATACAAAGTTCAAAACCTCAGGGACTCTAAAATGGTCTTCACTTTTGATCTTGCTTGACAGAAAATTCAGTTTTAAAATTAGGAACAAGGCGTTATCAGTTTCTTATATGGGGTAGTTTGACTGCTATGTGCTTTTGGACGATTTATTTTGGGGCCCAATTCTAAAACAAACAAGTTTAGGCCCAATATTCAATACTCCCTCCGTTTCACAATAAGTGTCGTTTTAGCTCTCAACACAGTTTTTAAGAAAAGCAATCATTCATCTTAAAACTTACAACTTTTTCTTAATCTTACCACTCATTACATTTTTTTGGCCAATGAATGAACAACTTTAGTCAACAAATACACATTCCAATAAAAAATATCATTATTACCCCTAATAAATCACTTTGAAAACCTAAAAAGACACATATTATGAAACAAATTTTAAGTGCTAAAACGACACTTATTGGGAAACGGAGGGAGTATAATAATTCACAGAAAACCGTCCCAACCAAAGTACCAATATTAGTCATGTAGTTTTACACAACCTAATCAAGTGAGTTATGTAAATCTAACACTACTCTACACTAATAATTATGCTATGAACATAAAAGAATATCTTTTCAGTTGAAAAGTGATGGGTTGTTGTTGGAATGTTTAAGGGGATATATCAAATTGGATATCTCAGATTGTTGGCCAAAGGTCAAATTTTTGGTCAGGCTTTTAGATTTTAGCTCGCCGTATTCAGTATATGCCCACTTTTTCCATTATGTCTTTCTAAGGAATTCATGCATCACTGTTTCTCGTATTGGGTCTTTGACGGAAGGCCGGGTTTTCCTCTAATTTCAGGCCCAACGACTTACTTCCCGATCATGTGTGTTGTCCACTCACCACTCATCCCATGTTCGACTCTCAGTAAGAAAATTTGTTTCTCAATTTATTTTTACACCCTTATACAGCGACCACGCTTATTTCTCTTAGTTTTTTTAAAAATTTTGCCTACGTTTTTACTTATATTTATAATTTGACCCATATTTTATGTATTTTAATTTTTACCCTAAATCTAGCCTACCCAAAATTTCTGGGCTAGATCCGCCCCTGTGTCTACCGGCGACGACGACCCAATTGGGGACAGACAAGATCGACGGCGACGCACATGATCGACAATTCTTTTGGGAGGAGTTGGCCTTCGATGCTACTTGGAGAGGAAAAGGAACGTAAATTGCCCCCGGATATAGCTTTAGCTTATGTTTAATTTAATTTTTATTGATATCTTTACCATTAGATATGATAATTTGGTTTAATTGAATCTTATCTTAGGTTTAATTAATATTTTTCCTACAAGCTAGGCTACTTGGTAAGGTCTAATGGATATTTTTTGTTTTTTATTCTTATTTCCTTTGTGTAACTAGTTTTATTATTAATGATATTTTAAGGCCTAAGTTACTTTACTTTCAAGATCCGAAACAACTTACAGGTCAAGAAACAAAACCCGAACGGGACCGGATATTACAGAGATCGCATGCACGTGCAAGAAAACAAAAACAATTTTCTTTTTACTTTCGAGGATGCAAAATTTAACAAATAATACTGTATATTTTAACTTAACTTGATTGTATCTTTTCAAATAACATGATTGTGCGTTTTTTATTAATATGAATGCGTATGCTCTAAATCATAAGTTTTGAAATATATATTAAATCGGATCAGGCCAACGGGCCGGGTCGAGATCAGGTTTCAACCCAATCACATTCGGATTAACCACGTTCGGTTTTTATCAGGTTTTGGGATCTCTTTAATGTGCTTTAACCCAATAATCTTCGAATGGTTTCAGACGATTTTTCAGGTTGGGTTAGATTTTGACAGCTCTATATGCATATAGATATAAATTTTTTTTATATGTATGGTCTACAATAAAGTTTAACCAATTAAGTTGATTAACTTTCAACCCATCATGAAAAATATTGATGTGGTTTAATTTGAAGTTGACATCTATTGATATATTACTATAGTATAAAGCGGATATTCACAAAAATTTATGCCACGTATCATTTCTATAATAAACTAATCAATTGGGCCTCCTAAATACAAGTTAGGTAGTTAGAATCGCATATAATCTTATCCCGTAAAAAATGCTTAAAATTACCTAAAATTATGAATTATCCTAAAAATTATGAATTATTCCTCATCAAGAGTTAGTTGTAATTTTCTAATAAATATTATTATTTAAAACAATGTGATATTTATCGTAAAGTAATTTTTGAACAAATTGGTGAAATCTATACTATATATTAAAACCGGAGAATTTCGAGCCTCCACATTAATTCTGGCCCCACTTCATTAACGATTTTATATGTTTCATTTTTCTTATTTATCTAATCTCTAATTTTATCTTTTTTCTTACCCATCAATATCTATCTATTACTTACTATATACTAAAGCGGAAGCGAATTCCGCCACATTGTGCCACATCACCCCTTTTATTAAAATAACATATTATACATAAATTCTTTTATCCTCTATTGAATTGGAAATTTTATCTTTTTATACAATATAAATCCTGTGACATAAACAAATATGATAAGATCTATTTAAAAGCATACACATATATAGTATTAATAAATTTTATATATTACGTACAAGCATGTTCATATAACATTGTAAGGATATATTATATATATAAATTCTATGTGCTCTATCGAAGTGGAAAATTTATCTTCCTATACAGTATAATTTTTTTTGTATAAACTAAGATATATATCTTTAAGAGTTTATTATATAATAAGTATAGCATATATGTTAATGTATGCTTTAAGTAACATCATGTTAATATAGGTTTCCAATGTTAATTTTGACAATATGGACGGCTTTGTGAATTTTTAATAGCATTTTAATATATCGTTGTAAAGTATACTGTAGTAAAAGCATGTTAATTTATATACACTATAAATATATAATATGTCATCTTAACAAATTTAGCTAAGTAATATATCATACATAATACACTTTATGTGGTGTATCTATATTTACCAATAATTATATTTTATTAAATCTTCTATACTATATACTAAAGTGGAAGCTTAACTTTATCATAATATTATAATCATAATCTTATATATAAATTTAATTAATATATATTAGGTCTATCCTATATTTTGAATTATTTAATTAATAATCTTATCCTAATATATAAAAAACACAATCTTATCATTATATTTATACCCATTTAATTAATATAATACTATATTAATATGACTTTTTATTTAAATTTATATATTTATTTATATATGTTAGTTTATTCAATTTAATTTAAATGCCTAAAGATTTGTATCAATTTTTAATAAAACTTAATAATGCATCTTATCTTATAATATTCTTTCTCTATCATTTAGTTATATGTTTATGTATGTTAGTATGTATAAAGGTTAATATATGAATACAATATATTTTATATAAATGTTTGATGATATATGAGTACTATGTTAATGTCTAATCTAAAAGATAAGCGCTGATTTATAAAAAACATATACATATGATAATATGAGGTTGATTCACATAAAAACTCCTCTTAAGATAAAAACTGTAAATAAATAAGAGCCGTTAGATTCGAAGAATCTACGGTTCAGATTAAAACAAGAAGATAAAGATGAGAATTGAGTTCAAAATAGGTGCGGTGGCAATTTTGCAATTATGGGGAACTTTAAGGGTAAAATCGTCATTTGCCTTTCAAAACACACAGACGCATGTTTGTTCACCACCAAACTCAATTATCCTCTTTCATGGTGGTTTCCGTTCTGTAGCATTCCTCCTCAAATTTCAACAGCCGATCTTCAACCACTACGGCCTAAGGAAGTCGTTCCACGGCCGGATCGTGATGGTGAAGGTGTTCGAGGACAACTTCCTAGTGAAGAAGATGTTCTAGACTAGCCCTGCGCAGTGTGCACGTCGCCGGCAGCGTGATGGTTGTCGACCGCGGGGGGAGCTTGCGATGGGCTCTGGTCGGCGCAAATCTCGGCCAGCTCGCATACACTAACGGATGGGGCGGGATCGATGTCAATGGGTGTATCAGAGATGTCGATGAGATCAACGCTTGCGATATCGGAGTTAGGGCTTTGGCTACACATCCGCTGAAGTCAAAGAAGAGGGGCGCTGGCGAGACGAGATTGCACGGGTCCAGAAGAGCGTCCACCAGATGAGCGAGCTGCTCGAGAGTTACCCGATTCAGGATCCAGAGAGCAAGGGCGTCGACGAGATGAAGGCCAGTTTAAGGTTGAAATTGAGGGTTGTTTGTGCCAGCCGGCTCAAATTGGAGTACGATGGGTTTTCAAACAGGTAATTGTTGCTTAATTAATACCGAATCGATTGATTTGAGGGATTAAGTACAAAATTCACTAATCAGTAGATAAGATTGAGAGTTGCCATTTGCAATATCAAAGCATTATTAACATCAAAATGGCTCTTTACATGTATACCCGGCCTGCAGTAGCCATGTGACACTCAATCATTGGCAGAAATCATTTACAACGCAAACCAACAGCATATATGAAGTCAAAGTCAGAGCAACATGATTTAGGGTCCATAGAAAGATTAGGCCTTTTAACTCAAGTTCTTAAGGTTGCTTATCATCTTCACTACCACACCTTGTTTATCCCCACCCTCCACATAATTACGTGGCTTCCAGAAGAAAGAAGGTAGAAGAAAACTTTTGTCCATGGAAGTAATTGTTAGATATCAGAATTATGTGAATCCCCCTTGGGGTTGCCCATTGCATTCATTAACAATATATAGTACACGTAATACTTGCGTGGCAAGTTAGGTTACATAAGATAATTACACTATAATATAAATATACACTATCACTCCCCCTCAGTCGAAACGGGCGGAGAACGAACAGTGAGACTGTCTCTGAAGTCTAGAAATAGTTGTCTGGGCAAACCCTTAGTGAAGATATCAGCATACTGATAGGAGGATGGCACATGCAAGACTCGAACCTGACCAAGAGCAACCTTCTCTCGAACAAAATGTATGTCCAACTCAATATGCTTGGTACGGTGATGCTGAACCGGATTGTTGGCCAGATACGTTGCAGACACGTTATCTGTATAAACCAACGTAGCAGTGGAAAGCGGACACTGTAGCTCAAGAAGGAGATTACGAAGCCAGGAACACTCGGCAACCACATTAGCAACCCCTCTGTACTCAGCCTCTGCACTAGATCGTGAGATTACGGATTGACGCTTGGCAGACCAGGAAACCAAGGTATCATTGAGAAACACGCAATAGCCGGACGTGGATCTACGAGTATCTGGGCAACCGGCCCAATCAGCGTCAGTGTAGGCTATCAAAGATGGTGATGGAGAGGGCGTAATGGTGATGCCAAAGGATGATGTGCCATGAATGTATCTGATAATGCGCTTCAGCGCAGAGAAATGACTCTCTCGGGGATCATGCATGAATAGGCAAATCTACTGAACTGCATAGGTGATGTCAGGTCTAGTGAATGTCAAATACTGGAGAGCACCTGCCAGACTTCTGTAGAGAGTAGGATCAGACACAGGGGGACCGGCCGAAGTACTGAGCTTCGAGCCTGTGTCAACAGGAGTCGCAGCAGGGTTGCAAGAAGACATGCCAGCTCGTTCTACAATCTCACGAGCATACTTATCCTGACATAGAAATAAACCTGTAGTAGCCCGGTGTGCAGATATGCCAAGAAAATATGATAGCGGGCCAAGATCAGACATAACAAACTCACGGCTCAACTGAGAAATGATAGACTGTCGAAGAGACTCAGAGGAAGTGGTAAGAATGATATCATCAACATACAGAAGGAGGTAGGCTGTATCACGACCTCGCTGAAAGATGAACAAAGACGAATCACAGCGACTCCCTCTGAAACCAAGCCGAAAGAGATATGAAGCAAAACGCTGGTACCACGCCCGAGGGGCCTGTTTCAGGCCGTATAGAGATTTCCTCAGACGACAAACATGCCGAGGCCGGGCCGGATCCACAAAGCCTGGAGGCTGAAACATATAGACAGTCTCATTCAGATTGCCATGAAGAAAAGCATTCTTGACATCCAGCTGATGAATGGGCCAAGACCGAGAGACAGCGAGATGAAGAACAGTGCGAATAGTTGCCGGTTTCACGACCGGGCTAAACGTCTCATAACAATCAACACCAATTTCTTGAGACCGACCATTAGCAACCAAGCGCGCCTTGTAGCGCTCTAACGTACCGTCAGCCCTGAATTTGTGGCGGAAAAGCCACATGCAACGGACCACATTCACGTCAGTAGGACGTGGAACCAACTCCCAGGTGCCATTACTAATAAGAGCTCGATACTCGTCAGTCATAGCTGCATACCAATTAGGGTCATGGAGGGCAGTTTTGTGAGATGAGGGGAGGGGGGATAGTTTAGGTGTGGAAATGGTGGTATGAAGGTCAAAAAGCTGACGTGGTTTAGTGATACCGGCTTTGGCTCGAGTGGTCATGGGGTGAATGTTTGGGGAAGGCGGTGGGGGAGATGATCTCGGTGAGGTGCGGTGACTAGGGGAATGGCCCGAAGACGGGCTAGGTGAGGGAGCGGCCGAAGGTAAAGAGGGCTGCGGAGATATGGGCAAGGGTGTCTGTGAAGTCGGATCATCAACACGAGACGACGAGGCTGGCGAGCCGTGAAAGAAAGGTGACAAAAGGGGAGACGGGGAGTCGTCAGGATCAAGAAATCCATATGACGGAGAGGAGGAAGACGACGCGGAAGCAAAGGGAAAGACAGATTCATTGAAGGTCACATGACGGGACACTATGATTTTCTTAGTGGATGGGTCGAAACAAAGATATCCCCTATGATTGTCGGGGTATCCGAGAAAGACACAAGGAATAGACCGAGGCTCCAGTTTATGGATTAATTGAGGAGAGGTGTTGGGATAACAAAGACACCCGAAGACTCTAAGATGGTCATATAGAGGAATCGAATTGTAGAGGAGGTGAGTAGGGGAATGGTTACTGAGGTTTGGAGAGGGAAGAATGTTAAGGAGGTAAGTGGCGACAAGGACAGCAAAAGGCCAAAAACTCGGAGGTATAGAGGCATGGAGGAGAAGGGTGCGAGTCATATTGTTGATTGTTCGGATGACTCGTTCGGCTTTCCCGTTTTGAGAAGAGGTGTAGGGGCAAGAAAAACGAAAAGAAATCCCATGTTTGAGGAAGAAGGAATGAAAATTGTGATTGTCAAATTCTTTTCCATTATCACACTGAGTGGTGACATAAGTGTGAAATTGTATGAATTTTTCGTAAACTTGAGATTTGAACTTGAGAGGAAATACCCAAAGAAAATGAGAATAATCATCAAGAAATAGCAAATAGTATTTATAACTAGCAGAGCTAATGACAGGTGAAGTCCATACGTCACTATGAATTAAATGAAAAGGAGCAGAAGTAAAGGTACTAGACTGAGAAAAAGGAAGACGGGTATGTTTTCCCAATTGACACGAGTGACATAATGAGGAATCATACACTTTATTGCAACTAGAAAGACCAAATTTCCTAAGAAGATGAAACACTGGAGAGCCGGGGTGACCAAAACGAGCATGCCACGTCGGAGCAGACACGGCTGACAGAGAGATGGGTCGAGATGGAGAGGTGACAGGGTACAACTCGCCAGAACTAGTGCATCTCATGCGATGCATTCCCGTTTGAAGATCCTTCACAGAAAAACCATGGGGGTCAAATTCAACAGACACATTATTATCAGTAGTGAATTTACGGACAGAAACAAGGTTTTTGATTATGTCTGGGGCAATGAGAACGTCTTTGAGGAGTAGGGGACGGGTTGGAGTCTGTATGTGGGTTTCTCCACAACCTTTCGTTGGTATGCACCTGCCATTTCCAACAATAATCGAAGGAGAAGGGCTCTTAGAAGTAATAGACGAGAGAATACCTGAGTTGTTGGTCATATGTGAAGAAGCACCGGTGTCCATGATCCAGCTGGAGTCCGGAGGATACAGAGTCATGGAATTGAAGGATTGAGTCAAGTCTGCAGTGGGCATGTAACCGACCGACGAGTCGGACATCATATGGTTGGCCTGAGGAGGCTGTGGTCGAGGAGCAGGACCAAGAATTCCCTGAGACGGAACTGAAGGAAACGGACATGGAGTCGGAGTCCATCCATAAGGCTGAAAGTGTTGTTGCTGCGTCGAGGAAGGAAGTTGAACCCAGCCATATGGAGTTCGCTGAAGATGAATCGCGCCAGAGCCTCGCCCGCGACCGCGGGTACCGCGCCCGCGACCGCGGTTTCCGCGCCCGCGACCTCCGCCAGAATTTCCACGAGCAGCGTTGTCCGGCTGTTGTGGTGGTGGCGTGGGCTTTTCTGGAGGTGGTGGGGCGTTGTGGCTGGTGCTAGCCGCTAGGGCTTTGGACGCTGCAACACTAGAGTCCCGCTTTTCACGACGGGTTTCTTCAAGAAGAATCATCGTTCGCGCCTTGGAGAAGTCAGGCAGGGGATCGGATTGTTGAATAAGACTAGCCACCGTATCATACTCTGAGGAAAGGCCAGTGATAAGCTGAATCACAAGCTGTCGCTGAGAGAGAGGAGAGTCGACATTAGAGAGTTGATCAGCAATATCCTTCAAGTGTTGGCAATACGCAGTAACCGAGGGAAAAGATTCAAGACGACACCGAGCGAACTCGCTTTGAAGATAGACAGCCCGCGACGCCTTGTTGTCCTGGAAGATGCTTTTCAGGCGTGTCCAAGCAGACAACGCAGTGGAGTCGGGTTCAAGAATGGTGATGAGCAACTCCGGTGAGATCGTAGCATACATCCACTGAAGAATGATGGCATCCAATTGATCCCACAACGCATCGTCAATATCGGCAGGGCGGGGGATGTTGAGATCAATGTGATCTAACACCCTATGAGCCCGAGCAGCAACCTTAAACAATTCAGCCCACGAATTATACTTCGTGTTGGAGGCATCAAGCATGATTGGGATGAGATTCTTGATGTTAGACACGGCTAGGGCAGAGTGAAACGTTGACTTGGACGTGCCGGAGGAGGCGGCAATGTCGGAACCAATATGATTACCGCCAGTGTTGTTCGCAGGAGGCAGGTTTTGTTGATGTGCCGGCAAGTTAGGTGGATCGACATTGCCTGAGTTCGAATCAGAGGTCGACATGACGAACAGCAGAGACAAGAGAGGGCTTTTGAGAGAGGCTCAGATGAGTGCCGGGGGCAGCGGAGGGTGGGCAGCGCCGATCTCTAGGACCGGTCGGTAGGAAGGGCTAGGGGCGACGGCGCTCGGAGAGAGAGGAATCCGGCAGCCGGAGTGTTGAAGAGATCAACGCAGGGAAGGGACAAGGGTTAGGGTTTTTAGGCTCTAGATACCATGTTAGATATCAGAATTATGTGAATCCCCCTTGGGGTTGCCCATTGCATTCATTAACAATATATAGTACACGTAATACTTGCGTGGCAAGTTAGGTTACATAAGATAATTACACTATAATATAAATATACACTATCAGTAATTCCATAAGACCATGTAATGTAAGACAGATGATTGCATTTGAAGCTTTCAAGAATTGTGTAAGCATAGACACTCCAAATGCGATCCTCCAGGGTAGTATATTCAAGCAAACTTGTGGCAAATTAGTTAAACATATGAAACAAACATCATTAGGAAAATATAAAGACATGCAAAGGTGTTTAAAGTCATGTAATTTATAGTGCTAATTGATGGGGTGAATATTGTATTTTAGTTGGGTATATAGTGTGGATTAATTTAAGATAAATAAGTTGAGTATATAAGGAAAATCTTCTGACTGAAACTCTTGCATGCTTTTTGGTGCTAGAATGGGTAAATAAGTTTTTATGTAAAAGATTGCTCAATTCATCAGAGTATATGTATATGGGAGTTGAATGAATAGACATGACTCTTGGAGTTCATATATTTATCTATATTTAAATACTATGTTCATATATTTTATAGATTTGTTCAAAAATAAAAATGGTAATGTTTCAGATTAAACATGTTTATATATTTGTCTTATTTATTCAATCACGTGTCTTACCAAGATGTTCACATATTTGTTCCTTCTGTTTAAAAATTGATGATTCTATCTTCTTCTTTTTTTATTTCTATTATGTTTGATGAACATTATTTGATCATCATATATGTTTTTTTTTATGTTCAGGGGAAGAAATTGCTCATCCACAAAACAGAAAAAGGAAAATGAAAATGAGGAGGAGGTTGATAAAGAGACAAATCAAAGGATATGCATTAGCTGGTAGAGGATGGGTAAAATAGAAAGTTGATGTGATCTATAACGTCTTAGGAAGTTATTGTAGAACTGACTACGTGCTTGATGGTGTTTTTTAATTTTAGACATAGAAACGATATTTTGTAAATAGTTCACATTATGACTTGATTATGTTAATGTATTTTAGATGTACGTTCACATATTTGAGTATAATGTTCATGTATTTGAGTATCGTGTTCAAGTATATTAAATGTACGTTCACATATGATGTAGTTGCGTTCACGTATTTGAGTATCATGTTCACGTAGATGTACGTTCACATATTTGAGTATAATGTTCACGTATTTGAGTATCGTGTTCATGCATTTTAAATGTACGTTCACATATGAAGTAGTTGCGTTCACGTATTTGAGTATCGTGTTCACTTATTTTAGATGTACGTTCACATATTTGAGTATAATGTTCACGTATTTGAGTATCGTGTTCACATATTTTAGATGTACGTTCACGTATTTGAGTATAATGTTCACATAATTGAGTATCGTGTTCACGTATTTTTAGATGTACGTTGACATATGAAGTAGTTGCGTTCACGTATTTGAGTATCATGTTCACGTATTATAGATGTATGTTCACATATGAAATACTTGTGTTCACGTATTTTACATGTATGTTCAAATTAATGATGTCAAATTTCTACACGCATATATGATAAATGTAAAGCTTTCGAATTTGCACAATTATAAAACATGATCTCTATATATATAATATTATAAAATGACAAGTTGAGTTATAGTGAAAACAAATGCAGCTTTGCTGCATTTGTAAGATAATTCGATGAAGATAGCAAGTAGAGTTTGAGAAAAAGGTTGATTGCTAAATTTCTAATACATTCAAGTTCATGCATTATATGACACATAAATAAGTTTAAATATGTGAAATAGTTTATTGTGTCCGTTTCCATGTTCACGTTTTTTCTTTGGGTGTTCACATATTTGATAAGGTTGTTCGTCTATTTTATGTTGTGGTTCACCTATTATTAAAGATAGTGCATGAATGTAGATTAATCCCGTTCATACATTCCCTGTCTCTATTCACATATTTCATATATCTATATGTTCACATATTTAATGTATTTGTTCACATATTTCACGCCTATGTTCATATATTTCATGCAGGTGTTCATATACTTCATACCTTTTTTATATGGTCCACATATCAAATAACACAATTTTAACTCAAATAAAAATGTGATGTCTCTGTTCACATATTTTGGATGTATATTTGTATATAATGTTCACGTAGTGTATATATGCGTTCATATATTTGGGTATCATGTTCACGTAGTGTAGATGTACGTTCACATATATGAGTATAATGTTCACGTATTTTTGATGTACGTTCACGTATTAAGCATATTAAACATTACGCATTACGCATTAAGCATCAAGGAAAGTCCTTACCATGATGGATATGAAAATTTACGTGAGATATAAAACAGTCCAAGCAAGCAATTACATTATAGGTTGGATCACATTTAAAGTAGGAATCCAATATTACAAGATTGTATCTCAGATTAGTGATTTAGTGGGCTACTTCACCTAATTAATTTTAAAATAGAAATTTACTAAATTTATATAATGAAAGCACGACCAGAACGTTTAATAAAAATTCACGTGGAAGTGTCTTCTTACGTGACATATGAGAGAAATATGAAAATTACGTATTTAAGTAAACGTAGAGATGGACAAGAAATGAAGTGTTGTGATACTTTTCTTTTATTATGAGAATGCAAAATTTATAATTTTGGAGCAGTTTTCTTTGCACCCCACCAGCTTATCAGGTGGATCATTGGGATTCACTCACTCTGCCAGTACAAATCAACTTGATCTTACCAATGAGTAGAAAGGGTAAATTTAGTTACAACCAAGGAAAGCTATATACATAGAGGGCAGCCAGCAAGGGCAATCCATGAGTAGAGATGGGCTCACATCTCAGATAGAAGGTTGTTGATCTTCCTAAGCTCCTTGATTGCAGACATGGCCCTGACTCCCATCCCTACAAGGACGCTCTTTGACAAATTGTCAAGGGAGCCTGCTTGACGTAAATCTTGCTAGAACACCGACTCAATTACCTGATACAACGTTCCCATACTAGTTAGTCCTGAATTGGAAAGAAATAGCAACAAAGATCTGGTCTTAGAATCACAACACCGAGGAACTACTATAGCAGTTGAAGAAATGATGATCACAAACTGTTTTGATGGTCTAAAACTTTGTGCAATCCTTCAAGAAAGTACTAGGCTTAAATTTGATGAACATAATTGTTCAAACAGATTTGTCATGTAGAATCAATCAAGTTCATCCTGCTTAAATCAATTGCCATCCAAAGACTTCCAATCCCTACAAATAGGATCTAATTTCATCACTAATCAATTTAATAGGGACCCAAGGAATCCCAAGCATATCCTTTTGACTGAAATTCTCAATATGATCACAATTTTCATTTTTCCATCTTGATGAGCTAAATCAGCTTTACCTTACGTGTATATTATTAGCTACTCACAAGTCACAACAACAAATCTCAAAGAACCGAATGATCCATTACATACTATTACAATCTTAGCCAATCAACAGAAAAAATGATTCAAGAAACGTTCATCTGATCAAGAACCCAACAACAGAACAACAAACTATAGCTTAGAAAAGACACATCTGAAAGCAACAAGATCCAATTTGACCTCACATCTAAACACCACAATCCCAGATCCAACAAGTATCAAAAACATTCATTAAACAATGCAGATGCCAGAAACGCAAGCCATGAATTTTCAACATCAAAGGTGTGATCAAACGAGGTCTTGCCTCACTCAAGACCCCCAATTCCGAGGACCAAGTGTCTCCGTTGCAACAACAGTAGTGTCCAACGGTGAAAACAGAACCAAAAGGATACTCAGCCAGGGTGAAGGAACAAACAATGACACTAATAACGAACAAGTTCAATTAGGGCAACGAATTCAGCTCTTAATCAACCCTAACCTGTTGAGATGCAGCCGTTCGTCAGAAACCAGAAGACATAGAGAAAGTCAACAGCTCGAATTCAGCTAATAGGAATTGAGAAGAGACCAAGTGGAAGCCGTGTAGGCCGGAAGTAAGGCCAGTAATCCGGACATTGACAGTAGTCGGACCTATCAAAATTAACCGGAAAAAAAAGTCAAACAACACACTCAAGGTGACGACGCCTTCGACCTCGGAGTTGCCCTTGAGAACGGCGACGGCAAAGACGGCGAGAGACCGGCGAGGGGGCGGACGATGAGAAGGAGAGGGAGGAGGTGCGGAGAGAGGCGCCTCGGAACTGAGTGGAGAAGGAGGGAGCGGGGAATGTGGAGGAGAGAAGGGTGGTTTGAGCGGCGGCCATGGCTGTTCGGAAGGAAGAAGATGACGAGAAGGGGGATTGACTCAGATGAGAGCGATAATGGCTTATAATCACAAAATTACAAAAAAGCCTCCGTTCTCTTAAAAGTTAAAGGAGGAAATAATCGGACGGCTCCCGATTGTTTTTAGTTTTTAGGATAATCTTTATTTTTATTTGAACCGGATTCATGATAATATTTGTAAGTGTTAAATTATTAATATAGCAAATTAATATACAAAGTAATAAATAAATAAATAACACCTAGTACAACGTGCGGTAGTACATACAAAATGTAATACGATTTTTGAAATCTGTGTTTCTTCAAATTGTTGGCTGCCCGCTTGCTCACAACGACTTCAAAACTATCAAACAACTCAAAATCCAAAGCAAAATCGTCAACTTACAGCTTGGTATGGTATCAACAAGTGTAATCTCGTTGTTACCTCTTGTTGTATGGTTGATGGTGAGAACGCACTCCTGCTTGAGATTGTACCTTACATGTCGGACACTTGCAGGTCCCGAATCCACTGATCGTAAGTTGTGCTATCGTTGTTCCTTGCATCCACCAGCTCCTGATGTTCATAAGTATGTGTTCTGCAGTCTTAATTATCACGGCTCTTGTTTTTAATGCATGTTGACATTGATTCTGCGCTGCCATCATATCTGGTATACGGTTTGTTTGTTTGTTTGTGTTTCAATTAGGGCTGAAGTTCCAACTCTATCTCAGTATTCTGATTATTTGGCTGATGGGGTGACCACCTTGAGTGACAAGGCCAAGTCCAGGGCTCCTTTTGCATTGCTTGCACTCACATATTACAACAAGAAGCGGGTAACGTAACTAACAATTCAAAGGATATCATATATTATTAGGATTTAATGAGTCTCTTCTTAATTCCCTGTAATCTGTAGCGTTCCTTTTCCTGCTGTAAGCTGTAGAGTCCTTGTTCTTTGGCTTTCCTGTATACTTGTATATATAGGGGTTTCTAATAGAAGAGAGGACAATAAGTCCAATTCAGATCTCTGCGTTTCATGGTATCAGAGCCTTGCTCTCTCAATCCAAATTCCTAACCCTAAACACAAAATTGAACCAAAAACCAAACACAATGTCAATTGAGAAAGATGTAATCGTGAAGAAGGGGGCTTCACCATATGATCTTAATTCCAACGATAATCCAGGAAATCTGATTACCCAAGTTCAACTGAAAGGAGAGAACTATGGCGAGTGGGCAATGGCGATGAGGACATCATTGCGTGCTCGTCGTAAATGGGGATTCATCGAAGGCAGTCATGAAAAACCGAAGGAAGGGTCGACGGAGTTGGAGGATTGGTGGACCGTTCACTCGATGCTGGTATCTTGGATCCTCAATACTGTGGAACCAAGTCTGCATTCTTCTATCTCTTACCGGGAGAATGCAAAGGATTTGTGGAACGAGATACAAGAGAGATTCTCGTTGATCAACGGACCAAGGATTCATCAACTCCGTTGTGAGTTGGCTGATTGCAAACAGAAAGGGCTTCCTATTGTGACTTACTATGGGAAACTCAAGGTTTTGTGGGATGAACTTATGCACTTTGACCCGATACCTGCCTGCACATGCTCGAATTGTGAGTGTGATGTCGGTGCCAAGATTGAGAGGCATCGTGATCAGGAGAAAGTGCACCAAATATTGATGGGGTTGGATGACTCACTTTTTAGCACTGTGCGTTCAACTCTTCTTGCCATGGATCCCTTGCCAAACTTGAATAAGGTGTATTCAAGTTTGATACAGGAAGAAAGAGTTTACTCAATCAGCCGCCAAAAGGAGGAGAAGGTTGAGACGGTTGCTCTCATGGCCCATGCCGGGACTCGCGGTAAAGGTCGTGGAGAAAACAAAGATCGCAAAGATCGTAACATTACTTGCACACATTGCAATGTAAGGGGACATGATGTTTCTGGATGCTTCAAACTGATCGGTTACCCGGAATGGTGGGGTGATCGACCACGTGATGATTCAACAAAACTTGGGGTAAATCGCAGCTCTCCTGGACAGAACCGTGATGGAAATGGGCGCGATCGTAGGTCCAGTGCTCGTGCTAATGTCGCTCCAGGGCCAGGAACTAGCGCTTCAACGCCAACAAGCTTTGAGACTGAAGCTCGTGGGATTCCTGGAATCAGACCTGATCAGATTCAAGTTCTTATTGACTTGTTGAACAATCAGAAAAACACCAATGAGAATGAAAGAATGACCGGTAAGACAGATGCTTATTCTTGGATTATTGATACAGGTGCTACTAATCATATGACAGGAAAACGTGAGCGTTTCAGAAGCCTTACTAAGATCCCTGGTTGTGCTGTGGGACTGCCCAATGGTAGTGAAGTTAAGGCTACAATGGCCGGAACTGTGATTCTCAATGAATATTTGATGCTCAAAAATGTACTTTTTGTGCCAGGATTATCATGCGAACTGATTTCTGTGACTCGTTTGTTTGACGAAGCCAAGTGTGATATTCATTTTACTGAAAACTTGTGTGTGATTCAGGACCGCACTTCGAAGATGGTGATTGGTGCGGGTAGACGACAGGGAGGGCTCTATTTCTATGCTGCAGTGCCGAAAGCGAAAGTTTTTCAGGTGTGTGTGCGTCCCGGGCTGTGGCATGAACGTTTAGGACACCCATCTTTGGAAGTTTTGAAGCTGATTTCGAAGATTGGTGTTGTCGGCAGTGATAAGTTACTAAATAAAGCATGTGATGTTTGTCATCGAGCAAAACAAACTCGTGATAGTTTTCCTTTAAGTACTTTTAAGGCTAAGGCTGCTTTCGAACTGATTCATTGCGATCTATGGGGACCTTATCGTGAGGCCTCTTCTTGTGGTGCACATTACTTCTTGACGGTCGTTGATGATTTTTCTAGAGCAGTTTGGTTGTTTCTGTTGGTTAATAAGAAAGAAGTTATGAAGCAACTTCTGAGTTTGTTTGCAATGATAGATCGTCAATTTGGTGCAAAGGTTAAAATGTTCAGAAGTGACAATGGAACCGAGTTTACTTGTATGCGTTCATACTTTCAAGAACAAGGCATCGTTTTCCAAACATCTTGTGTTGGCACTCCTCAACAGAATGGACGGGTGGAACGTAAACACCGTCATATCCTAAATGTCGCCAGGGCTTTGAGATTTCAAGGACATTTGCCTATGTCTTTTTGGGGTGAGTGTGTCCTTGCAGCAGCCTATCTAATTAACCGATTGCCGTCACCGGTGTTAGATGGGAAAAGTCCTTATGAAATGCTTCATGGAGTTCGGCCCCAATATGATCATCTTCGGGTTCTGGGTTCTTTGTGCTATGTTCACAATCAGTCTCGGGGCGGAGATAAATTTGCACCCCGGGGTAATAAATGTGTGTTTGTTGGCTATCAAGCTGGTCAGAAAGGATGGCGTGTCTACGACTTAGAGGCCAAAGAGTTTCGAGTTTCCCGTGATGTGACTTTCTTTGAAACTGAATTTCCGTTTCAGCAAGCGCTTGTTGACGCGAATACTAATCAGCCCGTGACTCTTCCTACTGTCTGTGATGATGATGATGAAATTGAGGCTCCCTCTGATGTGGTTTTACCAACATCGTCTTTGACGAGCCAGTTGCCAGCTGCAGCCACTGACAGTTCCTCAGATGATCAGTCTCCTCAAATGGAAGATCAGCCTCCTCAATTGGACATGGAAACTAGACATAGCCAACGTGATCGCAGGCCATCGGTTTGGCTTCGTGATTACGTCACCAATACTACCCGTCTTGTGAGTTCCTCTCCGAACCTTGCTCACCAACGATCAAGTACTCCTTATCCTTTGTCAGATTACTTGACATCTGAGAATTTTTCCCCTCGTCATCGTGGTTTTCTGGCTGCCATAACTGAGCTACAAGAACCAAGCACCTTCTCCCAAGCCGTTAAAGATGAAAAATGGCGTGAAGCTATGCGGTTGGAAACTCAAGCTCTAGAGGATAATCAGACATGGAAATTGTCTCCTTTGCCTCCTGGTAAGAAAGCACTAGGGTGCAAATGGGTGTATCGTATCAAATTTAAATCCGACGGGACAGTTGAGAGGTATAAAGCCCGTTTGGTGATTCTCGGCAATCATCAAGTTGAAGGTCTAGACTATTCTGAAACTTTTGCTCCGGTTGCCAAATTGGTGACCGTTCGAACCTTTCTCGCTGTCGCTGCAGTCCAAAAATGGGAACTTGATCAAATGGATGTGCATAACGCATTTCTCCATGGGGATCTAGACGAAGATGTGTATATGAAGCCACCTCCGGGTTTCCAGACAACTCGTTCTGATCTGGTTTGTAAACTCCGCAAGTCGCTTTACGGGCTCAAGCAAGCTCCCCGATGCTGGTTTGCAAAGCTTTCTATCGCTTTACGCCGGTATGGTTTCCGTCAGTCTTACAATGATTATTCTCTATTTGTATTCATTAAAGGGGATTTGTGTGTTTACATCCTCGTCTACGTTGACGACTTGATCATTGGTGGGAATCAACGAGCTGGGATTGATCATGTTAAAGCCTACTTGAGTCAGTGTTTTCACATGAAAGACTTGGGATCCTTGAAATATTTTTTAGGGGTCGAGGTTGCTCGTTTTCCTTCTGGGATTTATTTGTGTCAAAGGAAGTATGCCCTTGACATTGTTGCTGATGTGGGTTTGCTTGGTGCCCGTCCAACAGATTTTCCCATGGACACACACCATAAATTGGCCTTGTCAAAATCTCCTCCTCTAGCTGATCCGGAACGATATCGTCGTTTGGTCGGGAGGTTGATTTATTTGTGCTTCACTCGACCTGATCTCGCCTATTCTGTCCATGTCTTGTCCCAATTTATGCAGCGTCCCACGACTGAACACTGGACAGCGGCTTTGCGTGTTGTTCGGTACTTGAAAACTCATTCAGGACAGGGGATTCTTCTTCGGGCTGACAGCCAGCTTGCTCTTGTTGGTTGGTGTGACTCTGACTGGGCTAGTTGCCCATTGACACGTCGGTCTTTGACCGGATGGCTCGTTTTTCTCGGTGCTTCTCCCATCTCTTGGAAGACGAAGAAGCAACACACCGTTTCTCGGTCTTCGGCTGAAGCCGAATATCGTGCCATGGCCGCTGTTACTTGTGAACTTAAGTGGTTGAGGAGTCTTCTTGGTGATTTTGGCATTCGTCATACTCAACCGATCAGATTACTTTGTGACAGTCAGTCCGCGTTGCACATCGCTCGCAACCCGGTTTTTCATGAGAGGACTAAACACATGGGAGTCGACTGTCATATTGTACGTGATGAGATTGTCAATCGGACCATTTCTCCTGCCTACGTTTCAACAAGTTCTCAATTGGCAGATATCTTTACAAAGGCGTTAGGCAAACACTCTTTTCAGTCTTTTTTGTCCAAGCTGGGCATTTGTGACTTGTATGCTCCACCTTGAGGGAGGGTATTAGGATTTAATGAGTCTCTTCTTAATTCCCTGTAATCTGTAGCGTTCCTTTTCCTGCTGTAAGCTGTAGAGTCCTTGTTCTTTGGCTTTCCCCTGTATACTTGTATATATAGGGGTTTCTAATAGAAGAGAGGACAACAAGTCCAATTCAGATCTCTGCGTTTCATATATCACATCTATATATGTGGCTGGTCGGTCGGGTTAGGAATAAAGTCCTGATCCAGCCATTATTGTTGTTATGGCTAGTGTAGTCTGACCTGCCTGCCTTGATACGTCGAATTGCAGCACACTGACTATAAGCTTGTGGATGCTTTGCCCGACTGTCTTTCCCAAAGAAGCCGTCACGGGGTTGTGCTCCATTGCAACTTCATAGCAAGGCAAAACGCATCTGATGCTCCCAATAAGCTCTTCTTTGCTGAACTAATGCAGGGCACGGATACCTGGAAAGTCATCACTTGTCGTGTCTTACGTGGTAATTACTTTCTTTTTTTATTCGGATAACAAACACACAGATACACATTCAAACATTCTGGTGCTTGCTAGGTACATATAGTTGCGATCATGACATTATTGTTTTTATGTTGTAGGGAAAACAACAGCCGGGTGTCACAACTGTCTAGACCGTGTTGGGAAGAGGGTCATCCATCCTACACATGGCTTTTGTTTCGGGCTTTATCCCGAAGTACTTCATGGTCGTCTTTAGAGTTGAGCTGCGCGCTCATCTGGATTTAGAGACCTTAGTGAATTTGTTGAGTTTTATCTTCATTGTGCTACTTTTTGATGTTATCATGGGGAATCAAGTGAGTGACAAACACCTGACAACCTATGTACGTAGTCAACAAACTCAAGTGTATGAAGTTAGTTTAATGGAGGAACTTAATTTGTGGACTAGCTAGAAGAGGCTTTTGTTGCTTCATCTACGACACATTAATAGCATACTAGCATGCATTAGACGTATTCAACGCATCGTATAGTCGTTCGATGTAAGCGTACATGTTCTCTGCAAATCACATGATCCAAATCCCTTTAAAACTATAGATCGATCCGTATTAAACGGAGTTGTTAAAGCTATGCTTTTAGTGCTTGCTTAGTTCCCCTTGGAGTCTTGTGAATGCGAGTTCGAGTATGAGGGAGCCCCCTACCTTCCAAACGGTTGCCAACAGAAAGTATGATTTCATATAGTGTTCAATTCATTCTTGTAGTGATTGTGTGTACGTACAAATGGTACATGATTGTTATGAAATCTGGTGGTGCTTAATTGATCATATTGTTGTATTGCTAATCGCGGAGGAGTGGGTGTACGTGTACCCGCTGATGAATGGCTTCCATGGCGATCATCTGATTATTCAGCTTAACTATTTTGCTTGCTAGAGTGTCATGAGAGATATGCAAGGCTTGTGCTTTGTTATTTGTTACGTGTTTTTTTTGGGTAATCAACTTCCTTACTCATCTGCTAAATAACGTTAATGGGCCGAATTATTTTTCCACGTCAACGAAAATATTTGGGCCCAACTGCGTCCGGAAGTCCTATAAAATACCATCTAAACTGCGCTACTCCACAATAAGCCTCCATTTCTAGGGTTTCAAATTTGTATAGCTCCAATTGGCTTTCTCCGTGGATCCTCATGCTCAATTCCAGTTTCTGTAGTCTCTCTCTGTTTTTGTTTTCGTTTCTCTAGTTTCAATTGAAATTGAATCCGAATCCCTAAATCCAGAATTACTGCCTTATTTTCAATTATACATTGGATTTGGGCTTCAAACCCAGTGCAATGCCCGATTGCTGTATCCGTTCGTTGTGTGGAAACTGTTGCACATAGTTCTTCTTGGTAATCACTTGCGATGATTTCTAGGATTTTATCTGTGCATATATGAACTAATTATCCATTTCGCACTAGTGTTGCTCTCTATGTTTTTCCTATTCTGGAATGTGCATTTGAGCAACAGTTTCTTGGATTGACAGTTTCTGTCTTGAATTTAATTGAGAGAGCAGTGATGATATGTCTTGACTACCCAGCTCACTTTGAGACCTTCCCTGGTCAAGGAAAAGTTGACTCCATTATTAGTCTGAGCTCTTTCATGTTTTACTTGAGATCCAATGATGATAAATGCTTTCTTACCCAGCTCACTTCGAGACCTTTATTCAATAAAGGCCAAAGAGAAGATATTTCTACATTTATCTGAGCCTCCCTCCCCTCTCCATGAATTTTCCAATCTCTTTTTGTGATTTGAGCCAACCTATATTCAACAATGGAAATGGAATTGATTTTTGTTATGGGTTTCAATGTATCTCCCAATGATGGTTATTTTTATAACCATGCTAATTCTGATCATCTGATCGACAAACTCTCTATGACTGAGGGAATACATGTAGATTAATGTCTTGTAAATTACAGTTCTGCAAGTGTTGGTGGTTGCATATAAGGAAAGCTTGGATCATTGTTAACTTGATACCTAGTTTGTTATTAGTGCATAGATCATTATGTTCCTTTCTGCTTGAGCCTTCTCTCTTTTTACTATAGGGATGTGCTCCAATGTTACAGGATAACACATGTTTATAACATACCTAACTAATTGTTCTGGTTATTTTGATGCATGAAATGAAGTATTAAGGTTGAAAAAGGATGTTCAGTATTCTGCTTATGTTGCAAGGCTGCTGAAAGTCTCAAGTGTTTCAGTAATTCTTGCAAGAATGTTATTCTTCAAGTGTAGCGGTTGCTGAATATGGGATTGTTTCCTTTTTGGCTTGCATTATTCAACATTGCTCAATAAATTTCCATCTCACCACAAAATTACCAACAATGTACATATGAGTTCGAAGTATATAGCCTGTTCATGATGACCCAGGAAGTGGAGTGCTGGCCTCATCGTTTATCTATCTGTATGTGCAAGATGAGTCTTCACTTGACACGAAAGCAATGTACTACAACATGGCTGATGACTGATGGCTCTTGTCTTGGGTGCAAAAAAATAAGGAAAAGTATTCCAAAAATGGTAAGGAAGATGAAGGTGAAGAATTGATTCCAGAACCAAAGTGTTCGGGGAAAAGCCTGATTTTGAATTTTTATGAACCAAAAAGCTGAAAAAAGTTGGACTGAATCAATAGCCAAAACTACATTAATGTGCTCTGGTTTTGGTGATGTAAAACTATTCGTGTATGACAGGTATGCAAAGTGTACTAATGTTCCTTCTTATGAAACCATCACTATAGTACTAGTAGTATTAAACCTGTGCATATATATACATTTGTCTTCTAAGGACGGAAAGTGAAGCTGAAGTGACAGGATTTCATGTTTTATAATCGGCGATCATAACTAGTCACCTGCTCCTAATTTCCTTACACCGGCAACAACGACTGCTCATGTCATGCTAATTGGCATCTTCTAAAAAATTTTTGTATTAATAAAAGTTGGATGGAAGAAACTATCTTGTACGTTTTTTTACTATAAAATTTGAGCTGGGTATGAGGTAAACTGGTTTGTTAAAATCCAATAGGGTTGAGTCAATTGTTTATATTTGGTAACAACTTTTTGCACACCAATTTTTGACTTTTTGCACCACGCCATTAGAAGGCGTCGCTTTCAAGAGGCGTCAATTAAAATAATAATAAAAATAATTACGAAATTGAACATTGGCGTTGAACGACGCCGTTGACCGGCGGCATAGGGCGCCGTTGACCGGCGGCAGAGGACGCCTTTGGGGGGCGTGGCAGGACGAGAGGTATGCGACGGTGAGGGAGGCGACGTCATCGGAGGCCAGACGAGAGGCAGGCGACGGTGAGGCTGGCGTGGGAGAAATGGCAGGACGAGAGGCACACAACGTAATAAACTTGTACTCCGTATTGAATTATCGTAGCTCTAATCAAGTAAATATGATAAAATCCTAACAGTAAAATCCTATTCAACATGGCAAGTACTAACAAGTTTTATTTTTTTGACAAGGATCTTGGATTTGCTATAATTAAGTAGCTCTAATTGAGTAGACAAGATAAAATCATATCAATGAAATCCTATTCAAGGCAAATACTAAAACATTTTATTTTTTGGAAGGATCTTGGATTTGCTATAAATAAGTAGTCTAATTGAATAGATAAGATAAAATTCTATCAATAAAATCGTATTCATGGCAAATACTAAACACGTTTTATTTTTTGGCTTGATTTTGCTATAATTGAGTATGCAAGTATTAACACTAGCGTTTTCAAGACACTACAGCAACTGGGGGGATACAGGGCAGAATCGGGAGGATGCCAAACCCCTAACATCCTCCCTTACAATTCCAGCAATGCTCTCCGGGATCTCCTCAGGCACATACGTCATCCGGCATTCACATCCGTGGGCGACGAGAGAGATAGAGAGAACGACGGTACTCGGCGTCGACAGAGACGATCGGCATCCACAGAGACGAGCGGACGACAGGCGGCCGGTTGCAATGGATGCGCATTGTGGGCGAGGGAAGACAGCCGACGCCTTCCAGAGGCGTCCGGCGACGCCTTCCTACGGCGTCCCGTGACGCTTTCCGACGGTGACGCGGAGATTTTTTCGGTTTTCAATTTTCTCACCATTTAATTAATATAATAATCTGACGCCTTTAAATAGCGACGTCTTTGAATGACGTGGTGCAAAAAGCCAAAAAAACGATGCGCAAAAAGCCGTGGCGTTATATTTTGATACTATATAGTAAAAATAAATATTTTGATACTTTTTTTACACATTGACATATCAATCTGTGTGGTTCGGATCGTATATTCTCGGGTTAGAATCGAGTTTGTACCAAGATTGAATTTCAAGTCGGGTTTAAAAGCGGGTTGGTTGGGTATGTTTTGTGGTTAGTCATATTTTGACGACTCTTAACAATAATTGATTTCTAGTTTTCTATTTAGCTAATGACCTACAAACATATAAACATCAAATTTTTGTAATTTATGTTCACTTATACCCTTAAAAGGATGGATTAGCCCTACTATTTAATGAAAATGTATAAGAAAATTGGATAAGCCCTACTATTTAATGGAAATGTAGAAGAAAATTGGTGTATCCTTTTAACAAAATACACTAATTCTAAATAAACTATACATTTACTTATGGCGTTGTTTGGATCGGTAATTCGATATTGAGTTATGCATTTTTTCCCATTTCATGTTCATACCTAAACTCCTAGTCACTCGATTTTTATAACATTGAGCCTTACGTTCAGGTATGAAGGATGTTTAATTAAAATAAATATATAATGCAAAAATTATTTGAGCTTTCGAATGAAATTGTCCATGTCCAATAAAAATCGAATAGAATGAAAAATATGAATTCAATAGAAAATACAACAATTCGAAGGGAATTTTATTGAATTGCAATGAAATAATGTAATACAATTGAGACAAAAGCATAATATATAATGTTTAGATTACTAATAATGACAAAAATATATAACATTGAATATAATTGAATTCAAATACATTTATTTAATGACCAAAAACATGCAAATTTACAAGTAAGCTAGATACAATCAAGGCTTATAAATTTATTTATTTTGAGCTCAAGGCTTATAAACTAATATCATGTGAAATGGTAAAAAAAAAAAAGGAATTTAATCTATTTAGACATCTTGATACATTAGTAAAAACTATCTTCACATGTTTTTTATCATTTTTCATACAAATCCTAGTGAGTGTGTGACGTTCCTTATTCTTTTTCTAGGATTTTCATACAAAAATGAGCTAGTGTGGCTCTCCTTATTCGTGTTCTTAATATAGGGAGTTTCAAAATGGTGAAATTATTGTTTTTCATTCCCTTCTCAACACACCAATATTATGACCCCAAATAAACAAATCTCAATGGATAATATGATACTATACTAAACTAAATTCATTTCGTTCATTTTTCACATTTTCAGTGTTTATCCGACCAAAAAAAAACATTTTCATTGTTTATCACCAAACAATAAGTAAAATTTAAATACAAAAAGATATGATTTTTTGGCTCACTTTGGATATGGTGTCCTAATTCTCCTGACCCGACCTGACTTGAAAAATCCGTGTCCTGTTTTTTTGGATAAGGTAAGGGATTAGGGTCGTCGCAAGTGCTACTTGGACTCGCTCAAAACATCCACAAAGGATGAAAACTGATTACTAACTAGCTCTAAAGAGAAAAGGGCAATCTGCTGTCCTAAAGTCTTGAATCCCAGACCTCATGGTAAACCTCAACCCTATTGGATTTTATTCCGAAACATGTAGTATTTGCTTGATTTGTTATATTTTTTCCAAAATAAATAGATTCATTCTAAAAAAGTATAATACTTTAATGATGGGTCATGGGTCCGGCTCAATGTTTTTGACTCGTTAGATCGACTTGGTCATGGGTCCGGTTTTGTTTCTATTTTTTCGGTTCCAAGCCGGTTTCGGTTTTGATTCCAACCGATTTTCATATGAAAAAAACAAATTCACGATCGCGGGTACTCAGTTTTAGAAAAGAAAAAGCTAAACCGTCGTTTTTTCCTATTTAGAACCGGTGGATTGGACAATACGAACCCAAACCGGAACCTCCAATTCTTGACGGTTCGAACCCATGACTATATCAACCCAACCTATACCAAAATCCCACGATGATCCAACCCAACTGACCCCTCTCGCTGCATGCTTTAAAAAGCTTTCAACTTGACATAAAATAATGTGAACCCGAGTCAATCCAAACAAAAAATGATAAAACCCGAGACCAAACTCGACCAATTTAGTAATTTAAAAGTGCATGTCCAACACTCCAACTCAATGATTTGTGCACATCAGCATATTCATAAAAAGTTGTGGATATTCTTCTTCCCAATTGTAAGTTGTAACTCAACCTTTTCAATACGGTGTGGAATTATTAATGGCATATACGCCCCCATTCCGGCTCAAGATCCCCGGTGGCTGCTGCTGGTGGGCTCCACACTCTGACCCTTTTGCCCTCCTCTCCTCTCTCACGGTACCACCGATTGCACGACTGCGTTTGATTTTTGATGCACTTGCTTTTACCATTTTATGCATTCGCAATCTAAGTAAATAATTTGTCTTTAGGAATTTGGTTTCCACAATCAGAAGCGAAAATGCCTTGGCTGTCAACAGAATATCCCCTCCACTAAATACAATAATCCAACGACTTTGCCAAATCAGCCCATGTATCCCAAGAACAGATTTTAATACGGGGGTAATCACGTCATTGCGCTCAAAATCCAGAGGCAGTTCCGTCTTTCCACCTCCAAAATTCCACGTGGCACTCCTACGCGTCCCCACACTTTGAACTTTTTATTTCTCTAAAAATCACCAACAAATGACAAAAATAATTCAGGTATAAGACGCCAACGTTTCTCTCCAAGTAGTCCTTGTTCGTCCCAAACCTCTTTATATGAAGAGGAAGACGCCAATTTCACAGAGCCTTTTGAAGCAACCAGATTGTTGCTTTTTCGCCTCCTTCCAACACTTCTCCTCCTTCCACTCCTCGAATTCGTACCAATTGTGACGAATTTAGTTCCGGAGAACGATCGTCGATCCTTCAATGTCGGCGTCCGAGAGAGAGCATCTAATCGCCGGAGGCGGCGAACGCTATCATACGCCACTTCCGGCGCCGTTCCGACAGGGCCACGAATCGGCGTCTTGCCTGATCTTCGACGAGCTCCCCAAGGCCACCATTGTTTCCGTTTCGAGGCCGGACGCTAGCGATATCACGCCTTTGCTTCTTTCTTATGTCATCGAGTTTCAGTACAAAGAGGTACACTGTGTCGCCGATTTCGTTTCTGTTCGTCTTCCTTGCTGTTTGCTAGATGTTCCAAAATTGAATTTTGGCTTCCATGTATTTCTCCTTCTTCTTACTACTATTGTATTGGTAAAAATTTGTTAGGTAAATTCTACAACTGGATGGTTATTAGGTGAATCCCTTGAAAAATTGGGAAGGAGGTTTTATTTCCATACCTTTCTTTAAGCTTGAGCAATCATTGCTGGATACTTGAATTAAATGTTGTTGCGTTTACGTAATCTTCTCCTTGTGCTACCTTGTTGGAAGGAGAAACTTGAGTTGGATTCCTCACATCACCATCGTTGCCTTTTGTGTTAGATGTTTATTTCCGAGGATTTTGAATATTCGTCCTTACTTTTTTAGAAAGTGGATATCAATTTGCTGACTGTCATTCATTTACTTATAGCAATGTATGTGCATATTGTAATTCCACTCATCAGATTCTAAAAATTTTGACAGTTCAAGTGGTGCTTAAGAAAGAAAGCCTCACAAGTGGTCTATCTGCACCTTTCTTTGAAGAAACGATCATTTTTTGAGGAATTCCACGAAAAGCAAGAGCAGGTTGACATTTGATGTTTTATTTTTTGTTATTATTCAGTAATTAATTCAAACTAGGATGTATGATTATTTCTTATTCCTGGTAAGAGTAATCTGTCAACACAACTCATCTATGCTGGATAAGCTTGCATTTGTCCTGATGTGATTTCTTAAGTGACAAAGTTTACCAATTGTGCGTTTGCAGGTAAAAGAGTGGCTACTTCACTTAGGTATCAGTAATCATACAATCGTTATGCATGATGATGACGATTTTAGCGATGAAGCCGTGCGGGTCAATCATGAAGGAAACCCAAAGCATAGGTGATTGCCTTTCCCTGGTTGTTCCTTACGTATAATGACCATTTTTTTTAGTTTACCTTACTTTTGCTACTTTATTTTTTCTTAGATACGTGCCATCTAGTGCTGCTCTACCAATAATTCGCCCTGCCCTTGGAGGGGCACAAGCCATTGCTGATAGAGGAAAGATTGCAATGCAGGAGTATTTGAATCACTTTCTTGGCAGCTTAGACATTGTAAATTCTCGAGAGGTATTTTTTGACAGCCTTGATAAGCATACTTGAACCACTTTCTCTGTTAAGTGATTAATGCAATTCCACTCTGAGAAGTAAAAGGAAATTGATTCTATAACATGGCGTTCAATTCGCTTTTGTAATAACTACTCACTTGTGATGCAGGTCTGCAAATTTCTTGAGGTCTCTCAGTTATCGTTTTTGCGCGAGTATGGTCCCAAGTTGAGGGAGGATTACGTGATGGTGAGACATCTATCCAAAATTCCAAGTAAAGATGATGATAGACAATGTCTTCCATGTGAGTTCTTTGGTTGGTGCAGCAGCAGTTGGCAAAAGGCGAGTTCCTAGTAAACCTACTTGGTAAATTGTATAACCATCTGCTAGAAAACTAAGCTGAAATGAAAACTTTTCTTTCTTTATACAGGTGTGGGCCGTCCTGAAACCAGGGTTCTTGGCCTTCCTAGAAGATCCATTTGATACAAAGCCCTTGGACATAATTATTTTTGATATCTTACCAGCTCCAAGAAAAAGCAGTATTGAAAAGATTCATTTGGCCGATGAGATAAAGGAACGGAATCCTCTGCATTATACATTTCAGGTAACTCAGTGATATACACCCTTCAATGAGTGATGCCAGGATGAAGCTCTTACTTAAATAGACTGTCCACTATTCAGCAAGGACATTGAAAGAGAAATGAAATACACATGATAACTCCATAAACTTGCTTAGTTCCTAGAAATGCAAATATCTCTCCCTTGTCTTGAACTGCAACTATATTTTCTCCCCATCCCCATCAATGTAGATATGGAGGTGCATATACAGTCTGTTTAAGACATTTTTCATGCCGGTTCACGAAAACAATTAACTAGAGTTTCGTGGCTTATCTAATAGTATGTGTATATTTTGCTTCTTGCAGGTGTCTTCTTGTGGACAGAGCACAAGTCTAAGAACGTCAAGCACTGCTAAGGTTAAGGATTGGGTTTCTGCTATAAATGATGCAGCACAGAGACCAGCGGAGGGTTGGTCTCATCCTCATAGATTTAGCTCTTTTGCCCCCGAGAGGGGTTTGATTCCTGATGGTAGCGAAGTTCAATGGTTCATTGATGGGAGTGCTGCTTTTGACTCGATTGCTTTGTCAATTGAAAATGCACACTCACAAGTGTGTTTCTTTCATTAGTATATTTTACTTTCATTTGTTGTTTATGATGTTTGATAAGTACTCATATCAAGAAAAAACTACATGTAGATATTCATTACTGGCTGGTGGCTTTGCCCTGAACTATATCTAAGGCGTCCTTTCCAAGACAATGAATCTTCTCGTCTTGATACTTTACTTGAAGCAAAAGCAAAGGAAGGCGTTCAGGTGTGTGCAAATCTAGTATTGTTGTTGTTGTTTTTGTTATATTGAATCATATCAAATTCAGTACATATCTGTTCAATTTCTGCTCTTTTTTCTTGTTAAAATGTTAAGTAACCTTGATATATTTACTTTGCAGATTTACATTCTCCTCTACAAGGAAGTTTCTATAGCTTTGAAAATCAACAGTGCATATAGTAAGAGGCTGCTCCTCGGCATTCATGAAAATGTGCAAGTGTTGCGCTACCCTGATCATTTCCCAGGCATTTTGTACTGGTATAGACAGCTTATTTCATTTTATGTTTACATATCATTTACATGTTTCTCTTACTATTTACAATACTTTTGTTTTGTTTCGACAACAGGTCACACCATGAAAAGATGGTCGTTGTTGATTATCAAATCTGTTTTATTGGAGGACTTGATTTATGCTTTGGCCGTTTTGACACGGTTGAACATAAAGTGGGTGATTTCCCTTCGTCTACATGGCCAGGAAAAGACTATTATAACCCAAGGTGTGTTCTTGCATCCTTTAATCTGTTTCCGTGTAGACTTTATAAATTTATGATGTCATCAAAATCTTCGACCAAATTTTGAACTTGCTACAAAGTCCTCATTTCACATTTTCTTTCTCATCTATTTGAAAAGGGAGTCTGAACCAAATTGTTGGCAAAACATGATGAAAGACGAACTAGATCGTGAAAAGTATCCACGTATGCCGTGGCATGATGTTCACTGTGCACTTTGGGGACCGCCGTGTCGTGACGTTGCAAGACACTTTGTGCAGCGGTGGAACCATGCTAAAGTTTGTTACTTGTTCATCGCTCTACAAGTGGTTTATATATATTCTACCTAGCTGTGTTCATTCTGTAATGTGATTGAATGTTTGTTTCAGAAAGCAAAGGCCCCAAATCAACCAGCAATACCACTACTGATACCTCATCATTACAAGGCCCTTCCTAACTATAGGGTTCTTCCACACTACATGGGAAATAGTCAAATTATGGATATGGCGGTCAGCGAGGAAGAACAACAGAAAAGAATCAGCAGACAGGATTCCTTTCCTCTCTCGCCTGCACAAAAATTGCAAAATATTCCTTTGCTTTTGCCACAAGATTCCCAACAATTTGATGATTCAGATCGTCCAAATATGAACAGTTATGGTCATGATCAGCAAGCTGAAAGCTGGACATTCACTTTCCGTGGCTCTAAAGTTGGACCTGTAGGTCAAGGTATCTTAGACAATGATAGTCAGATTTTGCACGAGAATAAAGCAAAGGATTCTTTGGCCCAAGGTGCTGTTGAGTGGTGGGAATCTCAAAGGAGAGACTATCAAGGTAATGTAAAGAAGGAAATTCCAGAAGTTGGTCCACATATATCATGTAATTGTCAGGTAACTCCTGCATTTTCAGCTTTTTTTAAAATGTCGAAAGTTCTTTACTCCTTATGTTATGTTTACCGTGGCTTATATATTACACAGATTGTCAGAAGTGTAGCCCCATGGTCTGCTGGAACATGTCAAGCTGAAGAAAGCATTCATAGTGCATATATTTCCCTTATTCAGAAGGCAGAACACTTCATCTATATTGAGGTATCAGACTACCAAGTACTCCCTTACCTTCTTGGCTATGTGGAAGTTATCTCTTTAATGGTTTTCATATAGAAACCTTAGATATTTTACATCACACGACTCACACGTCTTTTTTTCTCTTGTATGTCCTGCACATCACAGTTCCATAGTGCATATATGTTCCCTGTTTTTTAAATTCAAAAAATATTGCTCCTGAAAGTATTAGTATGTCTTCTTTTGTTTGGTCGTTGCTAAGATAAAGCTACACCGTTATAATGGATATTTGATTCAGCCTATTTTTGAACTTCAAAAACCTTAACCATCATTCTCTTTGCATCCACAGAATCAATTTTTTATATCAGGCCTTAATGAAGATACCACCATTCGGAACCGTGTCCTGGAAGCGATATACAGACGAATATTGAGAGCACATCGGGAGCAGAAATGCTTTAGAGTCATTGTTGTGATACCTCTTATGCCTGGCTTTCAGGTATTGCTGTCAATACCTATTTTATTATAGGAATGTGATCAAATTAATTGCAAACCTTAATCTGTTGGGTTGATAACAATAACAGGGTGGTGTAGATGACAGTGGTGCAGCTACTGTGAGAGCTCTGATGCATTGGCAGTACAGAACAATTTGCAGAGGAGAGAACTCAATACTGTCTAGGCTCAAAAATGTACTCAAGTGTGAGGCAGAAAAATACATTTCTTTCTATGGGTTGAGAACGCATGGTGCACTTTCTGAAGGCGGTCCCATTGTCACCAGCCAGGTCCTCTCCCGCTTTCTTATTTCTTGAATTCTATGTAATAAACGGGCGATAGCCTCTTTGTGAGCCTACCATGGTTTCCTTGTTCTTGACAAGGCTAATGCTTGAATCATTAAAAACAAAAACAACTGAATCAGCATTTTAAACACCCTCCAAAGCTATGAGCCATGTCATCTAAATTATTCGGCTTCTTATGCAGATTTACGTTCACAGCAAGCTGATGATTATTGATGATCGTGTTGCATTGATTGGGTCATCGAACATTAATGATAGGAGCTTGCTTGGGTCTAGAGATTCTGAGGTATGATGCTATGAATAACTTCTTGCTTTCCTCTCACTGTGGGGAGAATTCGAGAAAATGTACATTATTTGAGTTTTTTAACTGGCTTAGATTGGGATCATCGTCGAAGATAAAGAGTTTCTAGAATCAACCATGGATGGACAGCCTTGGATGGTAGGGAAGTTCTCTTTCAGTCTCCGAGTTTCATTGTGGTTGGAGCACCTTGGCCTTCATGCTGGGGAGGTTAGTCAATTCATCTTTATAAATCACCAATCCTTGATTTTCAAAAACTCAGTACATATGTTTCTTGATCCTGTTTTTGCAGATTAGTCAGATATGCGATCCCGTGGCTGATAAAACATATAAAGACCTATGGATGGAAACTGCAAAGGTCTGAATTGCATATTTTACTTCACATAATGAATTTTAAGCATTCACCAACTATAACTTTTGCTTCCATTTCACTCTTACTAGCTTTGATTTTTTATTTTACTCTTCTTTGGGTGGCCAGGCCAACTCGGTGATCTACCATGATGTATTTTCGTGTGTTCCAAACGATGATATACGCTCAAGGTATGATGTCAAAACCAGCTGGGGTATTATCCTCCTGATTATTAGTTGAAGATCCTTACACCAATGTGCACATTGTATTCATTGCAGGCCAGCGCTGAGACTGAAGATGTTGCAATTAAAAGAGAAAACCGGGTACACGACCATCGATTTTGGGGTGGCACCCAAGGTGTTGGAGACCAAGGACGACGGGAAGATCAATACATCTGATCGAGTGGAAAGGCTTGAATCCATAAGAGGACATCTTGTTTCATTCCCACTGGAGTTCATGCAGGATGAGAACTTGAAGCCTATGATTCACGAGGGAGAATTTTATACGGCACAAGAAGTATTTCACTGAACTCTGTTGTCTCCTCCATCAATGGGTGGAGAGTAAAGATCTTGCCATGTCCATGTGAAGTATTGGATTTCAAGTATCAGCCAAGCTCAAGCCTTCCACAAACAAGAGCTTGACATGATGGCCTTGAAGAATACGAGAGTTTAGGTATGCTCAAGATTACCCTATACATGAAGTGTTTGGAATATTCCAGAATTTAGGTAGATGTGAATAATAAGTACTGCTCGCTTTTGGTGTTGGTTTTTAGTAGGAAAATAGGTTTATAGTGTTTGAAGTCTTTCAATTGTTTTGTGTATAAGATTTGTTATAGGAAGATGGAGATTGAGGGCTGGAGAGGGATTCTGCATTTTCCTTTTGTCATTGTTTTTGGGTTTGAAGAAAGATGGATCGATAGGTGTCATAGAATGTTATGTAATATATAGGTGACATTCATTGTAAGTGTAAATATTCTATTTTTTCTATGTAGCTCTTTTTTCAAGTGTTATAAATAAGTGAACTCATAATACCAATAGTTAGAGGTTCGTGGGCTGGTTTTGAAGGACTCAAAATTCACGAGGAATGGGTTAGCAAATGGGTTTGGTATTGACGACTATATTCATTAAATACGTTAGTGCAACATGAACAGGCCGGTGATACGTGAGAAGTTTGTAGCATTTGGATGAGGATAGATCACTAAATCTAACTATTAAAAGGCCTATTAACTAAGATAGAAATGACTTTTAGATTGTTTGGGAAATTTATGTACCTTGTAATATATATATGTGAATGTTGGTGATGTTGGAGGGCTTGTCTGTGAACTAGCAATTAAGTGAGAGTAAACCTGGTCGCAGAATACAAAGGACCTTAATTGGTTGTCATGGGTACATGCATCATCTTATCCAACCAAAAAAACGGAAAACATTAATTACAAAAGTTTGTTGGATTCAGTTGAATGTGTCTACAATCATCCATTAGGCTATGTATACCTTATCTTTGTACGTGGTAACATATCATATTGTCATATATTGCCCATAATCACTAGCATTATATGCAGTTTGACATATATACATATACATATGTCGTATGAACCCACACACTCAAGTCAGAACAATGGATATATCATATAATGATGAATATATTTCTCAGTCATGAACGGTATGGTATGGTGGTGTGTGGGGAGTGGGGATCGGACTTCCCATAAGATAACATCTTAAATCAATAATGTATAATTCCCGTTCTTTCCTCTTATTATATGAAAATGGGAGTGACAAAGTTTATTTATGGGCAAATGCATAAAGTCTGAATTTCGTTACAAATTGGGTGCAAATAGAATTATGAGGAGTGGGGTAACGATCGAGAAGTCGTTATCACTTTTACCGCCCCACAAGTAATGTGGGCCACATTGACGTACGTGTCAACCAAATGGCTTACGGTGGGTCCCTTTTTCTTTCCCTCGTTTTCTTTCATTTAAATATTATTAGTGTCAATGCACAATTTAAACATGGATCTCCTAACGTGGTATTAATACATGGTTTCTCTATTGCGTACTAAGAAAATTAAATACTAAAGAGAAAATAGTAAATTCATCACAAAAAGAAAAATGGGATTTAAAAATCTTAAATTTAAGATTTATCAAATCTTTCTAATATATATTAACATCTTATAACCTCACCAAAAAAAAATATATTAACATCTTATAATGTACCCTTAAGACATATGATAGAAAAATCATCAACATATATACTTTCTTTCATTTGTTTTTCTTTCAAAAGCTCAACTTATCAAATTTCAATAGATATTATCAAGAATTTATTCGTAAGATCCACCGTAGTGGGTGTCTTAAATCATGTGTGTGTGTTTGTTTTTCTAATATAGGACCACTTTTGATACTAAATCATGGCCTCGTGATCCATCTGAAAAGTCTCATGAACTAGGTAAATTGTCTTGTTTATGTAATGAATTCAACCAATACAATTTTTTGGTTGAAATTCGACCAATACAATGAATGAAAAGATAATGAGGCTCTATTTTTCACTGAAGTAAAATGATAGAGTGAGATATTGAAGCAAACTTCCCAACCACCTTTTTACTAGCCTGCCATTAGGCTAATTTGTGCGAGGGAAAATCATCTCATTTCATTTCTTTTCTTAGTAACCATTTCCATCATGTATATCCGTATATGTCTAAGATTTTGTTTTGAAATGATTTTTGTAGATATTTTTTATTAGGTGTGTAATATTTGCAAACAAATAAAATGCAAACATGGCCTAAATCATTACTAGTTTTAACTTAATCATTACTAGTTTTGGTTTTGGGTTTTGTCTATGTTTTTGTCTGCTTTGTTTTGTGTCTGGTGGTTGGTTTTGCGCTCAATGTTGGGTTGTGTCATTGGATTTTCGGTTCTTTGAGGTTTTTCCTTTTGGGTCTTTTGGACGCACCCCCTCTGCTCCGTGTCAGGGGTGCCCCCATCCTGACCCCCCAGATTCTCCGTAAGGAGAAATACACTGGGACTATTGTTGTATTGTTGTTGTATTATGGTTCAAAGAGGATTAACCAATTGAGCATTGATATGCGTTACTGCTTGATTAATCAAGACCAATCAATAGGAAGATACTTCAATGGTTGGTTTTAAACATGATTACACACACACATCATGTATTCCAACAAATAATCAAATCATCAATAGGAAAATATGATGAGTGCGCGTGGACCAAAATGAAGTGATGGATAATGTTGAAATTGGGAGCTCACCTTAGATTTTCTGATCCAATCCCTTGTTGTCATTATTAGTTAATTTGTTGCCCTCACAGCAATCCACTTATATATTGTTTGGTATTTTCGAATGCTAAGTTATACCGTCTTGGATGTGTTGTCCCATTTACATGTCAAATATAACAAAGGTGGACCAACCATTGTATCTCTCTATCTACTGCTTTGGTTTAGGAGAATGTCAAATGTGTCGTTTTTATATGGCCATACTTGCGATTGATAATCAACCACAAAGGCACAATGAAAAGGTTTAATTGGGCTTTCAACCAAAAAACAAAACTTCAATTTGAATCGTTATGGGTGTACATCCTCGGATTGGGTTCAAATCGTGCCCACTTAAAAAAGGATTCTCCATATTTATGACACGTAGTGGCCATTTTTACACATGGCCATGTAATGTATATTTGTCTGAAACCAGCGATTAAATGACCATTAATCCATGTTTTTTAGAGAGATTGTTAATTCATGATTAATATTGTTAAAGTTGAGCATAGAGTCCAGAATAAGGACAAATTGAAGATGATGGGTGTGCTTCAACAAAATCATTGTAGTCTTTGTGCAGGAAACGTTCAAGAAAACATGATTCATCTCTGGTTTCAATGCAACTTTTCAAAATACGGCATTGAGGAAAGTTTTAGCTTGGGCTAGAGTTGGAAGACGGTATGAGAATACTGACAGCTAGTTGGAGGTAATGCAAGGCTGAAGAATGCATGCAAGAAGCTTAAACTTTTAGCTATGGACATCTTGTGTTTGTACAACAACTTACTATATTTGGATGACTAGAAACAGTGTTATGTTTGAGCAGGGACATGTCACCATTGATGAGATTGAGTGTTAGAGTCGTAGTGACATGCTGACACACAAAAGAATACGTCTAACTCAAGGGATTCATGGAGGAAGACGAGCTCAAGAAGAAGGCCTAGACCTTACAAGAGGTCCCGAGCATTCAAGTATAAGGAGGCTTTGAAGAAGCTACATGAAGTGCATCAACCTTTGTCAAGTAGACATTGGAAGATGAAGAAGACGAAGGAGATGGTCTCAGGACCGACCCCCATAGGGTCGATCACGACCCTCCCAGGGTCGATCCTGAGGGATGTTGATCCGCGTCCGCCGGTTTCCTTGTTTCGCTTGCGTCCCAAGTTGTTTCCTTTTATTGTTATCAAACTATTTCCATATTTTGGTTTTCTAGATTTGTAAATTATTATTATGAGATATTCTTTATATCTTATGATAATAATTTAGGATTTGTTTTTCTAGGGTTAGAATAAATACTTGAGTTTTCCCTTTATTTCTTTTTAGCGTGGAATTGAGAGAGAACCTTGAGGGTTTCTCTCCTGCGCCATTCTAGTTTTCATATCTAGGGTTTGCTATTGATGAGACTTTGTTTGTGGTTTTCTTAATTCAAGTGTTTGGTGTGATTCTCCTTCAAGTGTTTCTTTCAAGTTCAATTCACCGTGTTCAATCCGAAATCCATACCCTGGGCACTTCAACCCGTGATTGTCTTCATCCCGAAGATTGTCACACATCAATTGGTATCAGAGCCCAGCGGTTTCGGGTTGGAAATCGAGTTGCTTTTGTCAACAATCTGCGATCTACATCGACAACAGAAATCTGCCCTCGTTCGTCGTCGTTTCTGGAATTTTCGAAATTTTTTCTGAGGTAATTTCGAAAATCTGATTACATATTCTTGTATAGGATTTCGATAAGAGTCTAGGCATATAAGATTCGTCGAAATCGGAGTTCGTTTGACCCCTGAAAAGGTCAAAATACCAAGCTGTGTTCCAGAAACCCTAATTGGCGCCGAGAATTTTTTGCTTGCTTTGAGCCCAAGTTTGGTCTTTGTTTGTCATCCATGAAGCTCTGATGTCTCAAGTTGATATTCTGAGTCAAATTGATCTCTTTTATGGAGATTATGATCCGTATTCATATTTTTCTTGGGAAGAGAATACTAATGCTTGCTTGGAGTATCATGGCTATGATGGCCTTTCAGGATTCATGGCAGTTGTTGATGCTTTTCGAGGTGATGCTTATGATTGGTGGATGAATTATCTTTATCGACGTCGTCTCTATGGTCTTGAACATATTGCTCATTGGAATCAGCTCAGAATTGTGATGAGAATGCAGTTTGTGCCACTTGAGCAAGCTAGACGATTAGAGATGTACAACAAGTGTAAGCAAGGGTTTGCTCGTTCGCCTCTTGCATATTTCGTGGAGCTTGAAGAGTTGCTTAATTTTGCTGGTTTGTCTCTTAGTCCTGAATAAATTTGCTCTCGTTTCTATGATGGTTTGAATATCATATACCGAGAAGTCCTAGAGCACCAACCGAGAGATGATGTGAATGAGTTGGTTCGGGCTGCTATGAAATTTTACTATGCTGCTCAGAGGGCTGAGGAATGTGCACTTGTGTGGGCTGCTAAGAGTGTAGCTCCACCTCAAGTGGAGGAGGAGAAATCAGTTTCCTTAGTTGAGAAGGAGGCTGCCACCACAACTGAAGTTACCGAGTCTTCACCTTGCATCGACGCGCCTGAAATTTTTAGCACGGTTCAGCAGGAAATACTTGTCCAATCAGACTCAAATTTTGTGGAGCATTGTGATACTGATGGTGAAAGCTCTCCACAAAATTTCAGCCAGTTTGGAGGTCGTTTGCTTGTCGAACCATGCAGCTTGTCTTTTAGTGCTCTAGCGTCGTCCTTGCTTGATTCTTTTGATCATGTGCTTGATGATTGCTTTGCTTATTATCATCCGGAGTATGGAGCTGAGTACGAGGTTAGTTCTTGGAGTTCTTTGCAAGAGTTTGAGTTCTTCTCTACACCTTTCGACAAATCGAGGACGATTTGCGGTCAAGTGGAGGAGAATGATACACAAAGGAATACGTCTAACTCAAGGGATTCATGGAGGAAGACGAGCTCAAGAAGAAGGCCTAGACCTTACAAGAGGTCCCGAGCATTCAAGTATAAGGAGGCTTTGAAGAAGCTACATGAAGTGCATCAACCTTTGTCAAGTAGACATTGGAAGATGAAGAAGACGAAGGAGATGGTCTCAGGACCGACCCCCATAGGGTCGATCACGACCCTCCCAGGGTCGATCCTGAGGGATGTTGGTCCGCGTCCGCCGGTTTCCTTGTTTAGCTTGCATCCCAAGTTGTTTCCTTTTATTGTTTATCAAACTATTTCCATATTTTGGTTTTCTAGATTTGTAATTATTATTATGAGATATTCTTTATATCTTATGATAATAATTTAGGATTTGTTTTTTTAGGGTTGAAATAAATACTTGAGTTTTCCCTTTATTTCTTTTTAGCGTGGAATTGAGAGAGAACCTTGAGGTTTCTCTCCTGCGTCATTCTAGTTTTCATAGCTAGGGTTTGCTATTGCTGAGACTTTGTTTGTGGTTTTCTTAATTCAAGTATTTGGTGTGATTCTCCTTCAAGTGTTTCTTTCAAGTTCAATTCACCGTGTTCAATCCGAAATCCATACCCTGGGCACTTCATATTGTGACTGTCTTCATCCCGAAGATTGTCACACATCACATGCCCCTGCTTAAATACAACGTTGAATCTATAAGTAGAAGTTGCTAGATGGCTATAAATAGAAGAAGCATGACAGAGCTTTAAGAGAATTGTTAGCTAAATTAGGGTTTTGAAAGCCTTGTAAACTCTAGGTGTTCCTACAATCAAATTTTGTACTTGATATTTTATCAATAGAATCACCCCTTTGAACTTAAAAAACAATTGTTACAATTACGACCAATGATCTTTACTAACTTATTTCTAGTTAATCAATGAATTTTTTTCTTTGTGCCGAATATAGTTACTGTATGATTGTTAGATCGTTGCTCTTCAAACTCAAATTTTTTCACTCTCGGAGCAAAAGAAGAAGACCTAAACGACTCCTATAGTCGATCAAGGGTTGATCCTAGTGACATCCCTCAATGACTAAAAGTAACAAAAGTAGTAAGTCTTTTCCTTATTTTTCTAGCTAAGAGCTTAATAGCGGAACTTGTGAGCTTTGTACGAAGCAAGTGATAGAGTGAACACATCATAGCTTTGGTTGAGTTGTGTACGAAATCAAGGGAACACGGTAGCTTTGGTTGAGTTGCGTACCAAATCAAGGTGTATGAGTTGAGTTTGTGCAAACTAAGTTAGATAGAAGGCGCTCAATGCTTGGGGATCGAGGGTAGTTCATCTAAGAGTTGTGTATATCTTGAACTGAGATCTGTGTTTGTAAATTTGCTTCTATCTAATAAAAGTTGATAAATTTGATTTAAAGCTCTTGTCTTCAAAGTTACTTGTTTGTTAGTTTTCGTTGCCTAGTTTTTTGATCCCTAACCTTTTTTGATCCTTAGGGATCAGAGTCTATATTTTAACACACGTAGATCGAATAGTAAGTTGTGTGGAAAACAAAAAGACATCCAATTCTCACTTTTGTGATGTACCAAAATTTGAAGTATACCAAAAGCTGAGTAGTTAAAGAGTTTGAATCTTGTACATATTAAATATTTTGGGTGAAATCCTAATGTATTAAAAGGGTATCATAAAGTGTCAAAGGTACATTTTTAAATACTATTATTACGATGTATCTTAAATCATTGAAAACGGGGAACCCGTAATCTTGATCATAGAGTTTCCCGCGTAACTTTACTTTTTATTTAAAAATTAAGGAATATTTATCAAATTTAGTTCATGCAATTTAATTTAACCGCCAAAAATTTGCATCAATTTTTAATAACATCTTATATGGCATTATTCCTCATTTAAATATATGTTTATGAATGTATCAAAACCTAATATAAATTATATAAATATTTGATGATAAACGAGAATTATGTTATTTTATAATTCACAAAATAAGTGTAAATTTCAAACAAAGTAGACTTATACTAATATTTGTAATTATTATTGTGAATTTATCTATAAAGTAACGACTAACTGAATAATGCCCCTTAAAAGATGTAGGACATTGCTAATATATAACTATATTGATAATTCTATATTCCAAATATACATAAGATTAATGAAAACAATCAAGTAAGAGAAAATATATAATATACACATATAGCTAGTAATAAAAGTTTGATTTGTTTTATTAAGATTTGATAAATTTTATGAATTATGATAAGTGTCCGAATTCTAAATAGGGTGAACATGATTATATGATTTGACAATTAGAACTTTAGCTCGATAATTTTGCAAATAAAGTTATAATATCAACACAATGTATTGCAATATAATAGGAAATCCTATCATAAGGCATAAATATTTAATGATGCACAATCAACAATACTGAACTAAATATTTTAAAATACTTTAATCAAGAATTGTGCACAATTATCAAAAATTTGATCGTTATTATTATTTTTCATACTTTTTACCTACAAATGTAAAAAGTGTAGGAGGAAGAGATTAGAATGAGGTATTTGATTTCATATATGTGACTATTATGTATGTATTAACAGAAAGAAATTATGTGACTTAAAAAAGTAATTTATAGATTTTAATTTAATATTTTAACAAAAGTGTTTAAAATAGTAATTTATAGATTTTAATTTAATATTTTAATAAAAGTGTTAATGTGGGGCATGCTTATGACAAAATTTGCTATATATTGAAATAGATAGATCATTATTTAGGATAAATACTAATTTATTATGATAACTTTAGGCAAAAAATAATAATTTAATAACACAAACGGAGATATCAAATCTCGATGCTCCAGTAATATTGGAGTAGTGAAATCGACATTGAGACTTCATTGGAGATATTAATAATTTACTTCCAATCATATAAAATCAACCTTGATTTTCCTTAATCCAATTGGCTTGCTAGCTAGCTAGAACCCAAGTTTGCATAATCAAGCTCAAAAAAAAAAAAAAGTTTGCATAATCAACCCACATATCCGTTCACCACCTACAACTTATTTATGTAATTTTTAAATTCTCATCAGGTGTATAGTAATTATATGGTTACGATTTGTAAGTGTTTTCATTATTTTCGTTCACCATCTCCGTGAAACTTCAAATCCATTCAAGTGGGATCATATAAAAATGTGCATTAATCAAGGGGCGTTATTTATTTCTATAACACACAAAATAAATTAAGAAATAACTATAAGTATGTGTGGAAAAAAAATAGAAATATATTTAACATAGTGTAAATTTTCTTTTTGGTCGGATTTTGAAAGATAATGTATTTTTTATCCAAGGAGAAACGACATTCTCCGACTCCACCGCTTCACCATCTGGTTCCAAAACTAGCATTTGAAGTAGTGCCCCCTATAAAACATTCGCTCTTAAATGCATACATTAACAATTAGTTGAATTTTATACATTTCCAAATCATCCATATGACCAAGCTAGAATGTATGAGATGAGTGACAAAGAAGGACACACAACAACAAAATGAAAAGAAAAAGTCTTGATGTTTGGGAGAAATCCTCAACCATGATCACAAGGTCGAGAAATGAGTTTGAAAAAGGGGTGATTAAAGCATTAAAATGATAGTGCCATTGATATACAAGTAACTAGTCTCTTTTTTTAGTGGTAAAACCCCATTCTACCATGGGATAAAACCTAAATCTCTTTCTTTCACCATCTCTCTCCTTCCCTTTTTCTCTTCCTCATCTTTCTAAGATAACATGTGTTTTTCTTCCTTCATCTCTCATACTACTCCATTTTTGGTGTCATTTACTTATTTGGAGAGTGAGGTGAAAGCAAAGCATGATACTTGTAAACAAGCAAGTTCGTCTTTGCGTATGTATGTGTGGGTCTTAAAGAAAGCATGAATCTTTTAAACAAACAAGTTCATCTTTGTGTATGTGTTTGTCAATATGCGTGTGTGGGGTTTTTGAACAAAGCATGAATTTTTTAAACAAGTAAGCTCATCTTTGTGTATGAGTGTATGTGTATGTGTATGTGTGGGTTTAAAACAAACCATGTTTTTTTGGTTGACAAAGGATAAATGTTTTAAACAAGCAAGTTCATATAAGTGTATGTATGCGTTTCAATGAGAACCCAACAAATAATTTCATTAAGTTCTGAAGTCGTTGTCTAAATAACCAATTTATGAAAAACTTGAATAAAAGTTGGGAAAGAATTTGCTAATAGATGATACCACTCACATCTCTGAAAGTTGCCTTCCAAATTCATTAATCTCTCCAGCACCACACCCAAGGACCCTCTCAACTTCACTCTCTTCGTAAGTTAGTCACTAGAAGCACCGAAATTTGGAACATGGAGGGATCATCGGGAGTCTTGATAGATGAAGAAGTATTTCCCTCTATGTGTTACCTCGGCCTAGTGGTCACGGTGGTATGATTCACATTAATTCTACCCTCATCCCGATATGCCTTGTCATTCTTGATATCGTAATCGCTAAAGATACACATAGTTCTCAAAACAGTGCCAATGCTCAACCAATCATTTAGTATCTCAACCCTCTCTTTTTTCAAGGACGACATACTTAATCTAATATTCATCTATAGTTCTTCCAAATCCACGTTGTTCAAAAGTCCTTATTCCGAATCTCATTTCACCCCAAATTGGGACCCCATGATTTCTAGCAAAGTGTAAAAGGGTTGTGAGTTGATTGTTTCCTCGTGAACAAGATTATATAATCTCCTCAGCTCATCATCCTTTATTAAATTACCGGTAGGCAAATGAAGTACATGGTTTCCCTTTTCGTACATTGCTCATAGCTCATTTTCTATATGTTGAGATAAAACGGTAAATGACAATAACCTACAAATAATTTAATTTAGGATTAGTTAAAAGCAATGGATTCCCCACACCTCATTAAAGTGGATTAGATAGTCATTGACTATTACTAAATCGTAGAACCAGCATAACAAAAACATGATCATAATGTGAATGACACCTTAAGGTTCTCAAGAATAACGAAGCAACTTCTTAGTAGAATCTGATTGGAAAACATAAAGTTCAATAACCGAGACCATAAAGAATAGATCTTTATGGTCAACAACATGCCACATTGAAACAAACACCAATATACCTATCATTTTTGCTCATATTCAATCTTAGAAAGATACAACTAAACCTTGAGAAACAACTAAATTTTAAAGATGTAGATGAAGTCTCATTATCGATCACATACAACTACACTAAAGCACAATCAAAACAACTTACAATCAAAGTGGAATGATACATGTTCAGCCATTAGTTTTAGTCTTTCTGCTCCATTGAAACCACGTTTGCAGAAAGAGGTGAAATCTTTCACGTTGGGAAATACTATTTTTTTTGGTCGAAATGTAAGGAAATACTATTCAATATAACAAAATAAGGAAGTAATTATAATATTTATGATTCAATTAATTATAATCATGTAAATTTAATCATTTTTTAATTAGATTCTATCCACATGAACTGACCTATTAAAAGTAGGCTACATAGAAGGGTACATAATTGTAATTGAGATACATAAAATTTGACCCACTTATTAAAATGCCATTGGTTATCGAGTACCTCTTGGAGTTTGTGGTAGGGGTTCTCTTATGAGTTGGTATCCTAGAGCGTAGTCTTGCCATTCTATCAGTTCTAGGGTTGTTCATCGGTCCTAAGTCGATCCGAACCGAAAAAACCGAACCGGTCCAAGAACGAAATGTCAATATATACAGAACCGAGAGCCGAACCGAAATAGCTCGATTCGGTTCTTATTTAGTTTTTTTCGGTTTGGGTTTGGTCTTAACCTAATAAACCAAAAAAAAAATGCATTACCCAATTTTTAGGTATGCCTAATGGACCTTAGTTCAAAAGCCCATATAATTAAGCTATAAAATTATATTACTTATTAGGCTCGTACTAGTGTTCACAAGTAATTTCACTTATCCCTTCCCCAACTCCCAATTTCCAATGTGGGAAGCATTTTGATACTCTTCATACACACTCTACATACAAACCATTCATTCTTCCTTCCCACAATCCCACATCGAAACTTTGGAGCTTTGGGGAAGTGGTTAGTATTATATAAGGCTTAATTAGGTTGTATGTACATTTGGTAAATTATGACTTAAAAATTTTAATAGGTCTTTATAGCTAAAATAATTTATTAAAGTTTATATTTTAATAGTCGAAAAAACCTAGAAATAAAATGGATCTGAAAATAACACATGTCAGGATCTAAAAGTCAGTTACTACACATCACAACGGAGAGGAAGCCAATACCCTTGTTTTTATATATACTAAAATCATTTCATATTACACATAACTAGTTGTACCCGTCGTGCCATGCACGACTTGTATTTTTAAATTTATATTTGGATATATAATAAATAAAATATCAATGTTAAATGTATAATTAAAGTTTTAACATAATTTGGTTTCATCGAATATTAGAAGTTTTTAATTGTTAAATGATTGATTGAGAATATGTTATTATGCAAATCACGTACTTATATTTTATAGTCAATAAAATACATTACTATGCAATTTATATTTCTTATATTTTAGTATGCAAAGCACCACCTTGATATACTCAAATTAAACATGCAGTTATATTAATCATTATATTTAATGAATAATATTTTATCTCTATATGTATAAATAGACCAAAAAACATAACTTATTAAAATATATTATATTTCAAAGATCATGATATTCTGAATCTAAAAAACAATTGGTATAGAAAGTATTAGGAAATTAATAGAAATTGTTAAAAAACAATTTGAAAAAAATATAAGGTGGGGTGAGAATAAATTTTTTATATAAAATTTAAAATTTTATGAACTCCAAAATTAATTAAATAAACTTTAGTTATATGAATTCCAATTTTTTTTATTCTATATCTCTTTGAGAAAAAATTCAACATATTAGGCTATTAGTGGGGTTATTGGCAAAATCTTTCCATGCAATTCAGTGTACTTAAAATTAACTTATTAATTATTAGATCAGTATCTTTATTACATATTATACAATAAAATTATCATACAAATTCGATGTCCAAGTGGTTAATATTGAAAATCTTTATTTTATAGTTACTATTAAATCTGTTTTGTCTAGAAAAATATCATTCTTATTTGCTAAAATTTTCATTAAATGTTTTTACTTGTTAATATCATAATAAAAATATTTTTAAAATATGAAGCGTGAGTCAGAGCCGTGCATGGCATGACAGGGTACAGTTTGTTCAATTCAAAACACGCATACATTTCCCATTTTAAATTAATTCAAAAATCAACATACTGAAAAAAAATAAGATTTTGTTTCAACAAAAAAAAGTTAAGATTTTGTCGTTTCAAGTAAAAATCTTTATTTTTTATTCCGATCAAAATTGTTATTATGATTTATTGTTAGATAAAATTGTATGATTTGTACCAAATCTATAATCCCCAAATAAAATTTTATTCAAAGTTCATTGTTAGATAAAAATATTTTGCAAAGTTCATTTTTATTCTAATTTTGAATGTCAAAATGGAAAACCATTTTTTTATCCAATTTTTTACAAAATCGACAGTTAAGGATTTGATTAACAATAATTAAGGATATTGGGTAGTACGGTCAATGCCAAAGAAAATCAATTCTAGAATGATGTACCTGAATGAATATTTGATATCTTTTATAGAAGTAAACTAAAGATAAAATTATTTAAGGAAAATAAACCTAAAGATAGATAGAATGACTTTAAAGATATAATTGAGAATAAGCTAATTAAGGAGATATATAAATGTTATTATCTATTTTTTTGTTGGAAAAAAAATTAAAATCAACGTGGTGGCTCGAAAACGGACGGCTTTATAATATACTAGTACAAACCCCGTACCATGTACGGGTAATGTAAATATAAAACCGAATTAACTGTTTCGAGATCAAATTTTGATATGAATCCGCTTTTAATTCGAGAATTTATAATTCAAACTCGATAGACCAAATTCCGAACTTATTGACCTATACATGTACTTTTAATAATACAATGTTTATTTTAACATAATTGTACTGAAATTTTAATATTTATGTTATTATTTAATATACTATAAACATATGTGAAAGTTTTTCACTATTCTTCAAGGTCTAATAATGAAAAAAATTATACTAAGTAATAAGGAAAATTGTTAAGATATAAAATAAAATAACTTGAATTTTTTTAATCATATAAGGATATAATTTTAAAAAATCATGTTAGAAAAAGATCTTAAGGTATCAAATATTGAGTATGATATTAAGTACATATAAGGAAAATGGATAAGATATGAAGGATATATGAGTTATTTTTTGAAAATCAATGTAAAAAATAAAATCATTATTTTATTCAAGTTCGATGATGTGGCGCAAATTTTAACATAGACTTGGGTTCCGCTTTATACTGTACTAGCAGATTACCCGTACCTTGTACGGGAGTGTTATTTATTTATTTATTACTTTTTGTATGAATTTACTATAACAATTACAAATATTATCATATGTACACTTTGTTTTAAAACCACTCTTATTTTTGGGAGTATAAAATGATATAATTCTTGTATATCATCATATATATTAAATTTTATTTATATAATTGCTTTTTATACATACATAAATATATATTTAAATAATTGAGGAAGAATGACATAAGATAAGATGCATTATCACATTTTACTAACAGTTGATACAAATCTTTTGGCATAAAACTAAATTATGTAAACTAACTTATTTAATAAAATCATTAAGTTTAAATAAAAACTCGGATTAATATATTATAATATTGAAGATATAGATAATATTTAATAAGTTGAAAGAAAACCAAATTATCTAGTATATATGTTATTGTTTTAAAAAAAATATTTAAATAATAAATATATAAATATGTAATGAAAATGTTAACAAATTATTATCTTAATTAAGAAATTTATCTTCTTTTTTTTCTAAAGCGTAATCAGAATGCAATATTAGCGATATATATGGTAAATATAACATCTACTTGTTTTATTGATATTTTTATATGATAAGATAGTAAAAATGTATTTAATATATTATTTTAATAGAATGAATATTTGTCTTAAATATAGTGGTAGAATTTGCTAACATTGATAATTTTTAAAAAATACCATAATAAACTTAAGAAAAATAATTTAAAGTTAATAGGATATTTAATTAAATGGGTCAAATATTATGATTATGATTTATAGATTATGACGATAAAAATACTTTTTTAAATAAAAGGTTTATGATAGATCTATGTATTAATTAAATGTGTACAATGATAAGATAGAGATTTATATATTTGGATAGAATTATTAATTAAACAACTCAAATTGTAAGATAGAACTAATATATATCTTAATTAAGTATGTATAAGATTATGATAAAATCAAGACTTAATAAGATAGATTTTTAAATAAGGAGGTGATGTGGCGCAATATGGTGGCAGAATTTGCTTCCGCTTTAGTATATAGTAATAGATAGATAGATAGATTATAGTAGATACAATATCATACGGGTTCAATATCATATGTTTAGTAAACTTAAAGATAGTATATTTTCTAACCTAATGCAGGTTCAATATCATACGTTTGGACCCGGTTAATAAACATATACAATTTGATCGAAAAAATAAACAAATATACATCATACGTTTAATAAACAAATACAATATCATACGTTTATATTTTTAAATGGGTTCAATATCTCGATAATACAATTACATAGGATATCAAATATCATACGTATTTGACTAAGATATATAGTGAAGTAGAAGTTGTGGTTATATTTGGATTACGTTTATTATTTTTTTATAGTATGGATAGATATTGTTGATAAGATAGATAATTAAAAGATTGAAAATTTACATAGCAAAATTATTTTGTTTGATAGTATTGATAGATATTGTTGATAAGGTAGTTAATTAAAAGATTGAAAATTTACGTTGCAAAATTATGGTAGTTAACTAAAAGACTTTAAAATTTATTTTGGTTAAATATTTGGTGGGGCCAGAATCAACGTGGTGGCTCGAAAACGGTCGGCTTTTTTAGTATATATTGATTTTTTATGTCAAACCTGATTCACACCCGGCCGGTAGTTAAAATAGTGCTCCCTATGCGCTTGTCACATCAGCTCACTGGTTGAGCACTCATGGTAGTGCCATGAGGTCTCCGGTTCGAGACTTCAGGGCGGCGGTTTGCCCTATTTCCTTTAGAGCTGGTTAGTAACCAGTTCTCATCCCTTGTGGATGCTCTAGGTGAGCCCAAATAGTACTTGCGGCGACCCTAATCCTTACCTTATCAAAAAAATATATAAAAAAAATAGTGCTCCCTATTTAGGCTCACATAATCATAAAATTTGTTATGGTATGACTTTATACATATGTAAATTAAGTAACTTTTTTTTTTTATCAAAGTAAAATAAGTAACTCTTAACTTATGGTCGAAGAATGCAATTTCCTATAGTATGACCTTGTACTTGTGTTCAACCAACATGGCTTGACCTTGTTCTTGGGTTCAATTCAGATTGTTGTTATTATAATTATTATTTCATAGTACTAAATAAGTTCAGGGTACGTAACATGGGCTAGTGGTACGTATATAGTGGGATTAAAAAGATGTTAGCTCAACCTAAATTTGTTATGATCTAAAATGATATAATATATAGTCGGATAGTAATGGAGCAACACTCATTAATTAGTTATTAAATTGCGTCGTCGGCTATAAAAAACAAACTTAAATTCCAAGTTGATATTCTTAATTCACTAATAGTTTCCCCGCGATTACGTCACTTTCCGTCGTCAATCTAATTCAATTCCTTGCTAATAATTTGTTCTCTTCCTTGCAAACATTATCAGACCAGACCAGACCAATACCATATACAGGGATTTTCAGGTCTTTGTAATTTACTATTTGTTTCGTATGCAAAAATTTTGATTCTTTTCAAAGAGCTAGCATTTTTCTTTTTCTTTTTCTTTTTTTCTTTCGGTTCTGAAATGAGCCCGCCCCTTACGTATATAGTTGGCATATACTATACATTAGAGACCGAATGGATTAAAATACAATATCTCTTAAGTTTCTGGGTGCCATTTTTTGATTTTTGGAGAAATTGTTATTTTAATTATGTGCTGTATTTATATAGCAGTTTCAGATGGTTAGCTAAAGACTGAGTTTTTTAAGCCTCAACTTCAACTTCAACCTCAAAGCTGGTTGGCACTAGAAGAAGTTCTTTGGTATGTTTTCTTCCTCTTCTTGTTCATTTATTTTCTCTCTGTTTTAGTTTGATCCAAATTTTCTGTCAGAAGTATGAGCCATTGTTATCAGTAGATTGAAAGGGATATTGTTCTCTGAGTTCAATTGGTCTTGTTACTTATCTCTGTTTGATCTTCTTGAAAGAAGTTCTATTTCTGTTTGCAATATATGTATATAACCCAAGCTAGCTATCACAAATGATAAATTTCCTTTGTTAGAAAGATAAACTGTGGATGGAAAATGACCATTTTGATCGCATGGAAATTTATCACTGTTTAATCTCAGTGTTTTTTTTTTCTTACTTTTCTTCTAAGTTTCTTTTTACTTTTGTTTAAAGTGGAAATCACTGACATGTTCTTATGATCAGCTCCCACAAAACAGTACAATTCGATCTTGTTTAAGAAGAAGTGCTACTTCTCATTAATGTTCTTGTATATTGCATCTCTCTATGTGATGTGAAATTCACAACTCAAAGAAATCTGCTTGTGTTTTTGTTCTGAGAGAGTGCTATCAATGAATCATGTGAAATCATTAAATTTGCTTAGTGGGTTTTGGAATTTGGTGGTGCAGGGGCAAATGGGTCACTTGGCAACCATGTTTAATGGTCTCACAAGGTCGTTCTCAATCAAGAAAGGGAAGCAACTAAGAGATGATCAGTGTGGTGGAAGAGAAGAAACCGTGGAAGACATGATCAAAGAGGCAAGAAAGAACGACTTGATTCTCAAATCTTCGGGCTTCGTTAATGTCGATGGATCCAACAACTTCGCATCCGTCTACATGAAGAGAGGCGAAAAGGGTATCTGCCAAGACTCTTGCATTGTTTGGGAGGTAATTTGGGTTTCAGGGTCACTTTGACATGTCATTTTTCTTTACCGTACTTGTAAAACTTTGTCATATCAACTACCTCATGGATACAAAGTCAAACAAACTTTTGATCTAATCAGTGAAATGTCATCACACCGTTAAAATAGGGTCTATTTGATATATATGCATGATAAGATCATACCATGACCTATAAATGTGTTATCATACTGGCTAGTCAGAAACTTGCATGTTATGAACCATATACATGCTTAATCTGTTGATCTTTGTTTTTGTTTGATGGGTATGTAGGAATTTGGATGCCAACAAGACATGATGTTCTGTGGGATCTTTGATGGGCATGGGCCATGGGGTCACTACGTGTCAAAGAGAGTCAGGGAATCAATGCCCTCTTTATTGCTACAAGCTTGGCAAGACACTCTTGCTCAAGCTGCTTTCGATCTCGACTCGGATTGGGATGACTCCGATAAGAAGCTTCGTTGGTTCAACCTATGGAAGCGCTCTTACTTGAAGGCCTGCGCCGTCGTGGATCAAGAGCTCGAGACCCATCCTAAAATCGACGCGGTTTACAGTGGCACCACCGCTCTCTCTGTCGTCCGACAGGTGACTAAATGCTCTCTCGTTCTTAGCTCTAAGATCATAGTAAAACAAGTACGTACCTGTTCATAAGTTTCATTTGGGTCGCTACATTTGATGAATTAAGTTGCATTAAACAATATTTTTTTACATATAATATAACCCGATATTGTATTAAATATAATAAGTGTTCAATGCTCAGAAGTTAAGGTCAACAGTATATATCTTGATCTCAAAAAAACATTCTCGCATCAATCTAGGAGCTTGTAGAGGTCATTAGTTGAACCAAGTATTAATGAACGCTATTAGTTTTTATTAAGGAACTAATTAGACTTGAGGTATAATCTAGTGGTCCAGGATTGTGTAATGAAACTAGTGGTCATAAGTTGAGTCTATTATATTAGTGTTTCTAATGCATGACCATTGGCTATAATTAAGTCACTTGGTTGTCAAACAGCCAATATTATTGGCTTGGAGGCCGGTTGGGACCACTATATATACAAGATATTGTTGATTTGGACTAGTAGACAGGGACCGTGCTAATAAGGAGCTTTTTGTTTTCGGTAAACCATGTTTATGTATAATTAATTAATTAATTAATATAAAGTTGTGTTAGTATGTACACTAGCCTATTATAGGTTCTTATAACACGTACGATCATATATAATTAATATGCATGAACCCCTGCTAAGGCAACAAACATTGGCTAAACATGTTCTTAGGGCTTACTATAAAACCATTGGTTGACAACTTGCTAGATCTCAATCTAACATAGGTCATCTACTCATCTATAGTTATATAGCTAGCTACTTAGCTAGTATATATATACGTACATGTTGCTTAATATTGTGCTTAGATCACAGCTCATAATGTTGAGATAATTCAGCTGTGAGTATTTAAATCGGGAATTCAAAAAGCATGAGAGGAGAACATTATTATATGTGACAAAGAGGTGTTTGAACACGAACTTGTTGAAGATAATCTACTTTAAAATCTAAGTTATCATACAATAGTCTGACTGGGTCCTCTCACGTACGTAGGGAAGCATTGTGATCTTGTGGTTGGCATGCGTTTATGGGAGATTATACTAATTCAGGATATATATTATGCCCTACATTAGAATATAATTAACTTAAAGCTACTTTAATTAGAAGAATTGAGGGGTTTTGACCACTCCCGCATCTGCCTTAGAGTAAGTTAATTAGGTCTATAACCTTTTATTCACGTTTACAATCATTGCTTAATTAGTAATTGTTTAATTATCTTCCCATGTATGTACGCATAGGGTGAAAAGATGATAGTAGCAAACGTTGGCGACTCACGAGCAGTTGTAGCAACCACATCAGACGATGGCAGCTTAGAAGCCCTTCAGCTAACCGTGGACTTCAAACCCGATCTACCCGGTAAGTTAACCACAATTCATGATCAATCAAAGTGACCATTTTGATTAATGGAATTGGGTGTGTTGATTGATTAGTTATGTTGGTTGGTTGGTTTGAGGTGCAGAGGAGGCAGAGCGAATCGAGCAATGCAACGGGAGAGTGTTCTGCCTGAGCGACGAGCCAGGGGTGCATCGGGTGTGGCTCCCGCACGAGCACTCACCGGGGCTGGCAATGTCCAGGTCTTTTGGGGACTACTGCATCAAGGACTTCGGGTTGACGTCGGAGCCCGAGGTCATACGTCGAAACATAAGCAGCAAGGACCAGTTCTTGGTGGTGGCCACTGATGGGGTAACGCCAACTCTTAACAACTCAAGTACCAATTAAGGGTTTTCATATTTGCTGCTTATAGCGTCTTTGATGGTGCATGTTTTGTTGTTGCTAAGGTGTGGGACGTAGTATCTAACCAAGAAGCGGTGCAAATAGTGGGGTCGAGCCGTGATCGGGCCAAGGCTGCGGAGAGGCTGGTGAAGCACGCCGCAAAGGCGTGGAGGAGGAAGAGGCCAGGGATTGCCATGGATGACATCTCCGCCATTTGCTTGTTCTTTCACTCTTCGTCTTTGGCTTCGTTTCTTCCCCAAGTCCACCCTGATATGTAGTCCAGTTCAGTGCAAGAAGAATCTGAAGAAAGAGCAGTGAGAAGATTGCATGCGTGTTAGCATGATTGGAAATGGATGTTAGAATGGACTATATATAGGCCTATATATAGTACGTATGAGTGTGTATGTCTTGTGCATATTCGATTAATGTAAATTATCTTGTGGGTGCCAATTGCCAAACTACCAACACCATAATTCGAAGTCTAATGATATTTACAAACATCACACACAATAATAATGCATGAGCTTATAAATCAACATAACACAATAAGTTCTCTAAGCGTAAATTCCAAGTCTAATGATATTTAGAAACCTTACAAGCTAGAAATAATGTAGGGTCATGAAAACCAAGACAAAAGCAAGATATCTTTAAGAGGAGGAATTTGCAAATCATCAATCATTAAAATATTGTATTTGCAAGAAAGAGATTAATGGAGGGATGTTTGTGGATGATGTGGTTTGGTATTTCATAATTTTCATTTAACAAGTAATCTAGTATTTGGTCGTTAGCTTGGTGGGTTTTACATGTTTGCCCTGTTCTGTCCTAGCAACCACAAATCTAACTGCAGGTGGGCTAATAGCTGGTCCATGTTTTGTTTGTGTAGCGGGCCTGTCTTTAAACAGGCCCAAGAAGTTCATTCAACTGTTTTGTTCTTGCGAGCAAAGTGTTCATGCAACCCTGGTACACAACAATCAGCAGATTCAGCACGGATCGACGGACGCCGGCATATCGTCCAAGTCTACAACAAAACTCGTCTCCAAAAATTGATGGGTTCGATCTTGTCCTTCTCTATTGAATTGTGTTTCTAATGTCTTTTATAATGTCAACTGTGCTTCCTATTTCTCAATTGAGAAAAATCCTAATTTTCGTTGCCGCTGGCGCCTGGCTGATAGACAGCTTACAGATTCAAGTCCAGTTTCTTGTTTAATTGGTTCTTTCTTCATCTGTTTTATGTAGCATTTGTGTTTGAAACAGCTCTTTATCTTGGCAAAGAGAGAGAGGCTGTGACATTTATTATAAGGGATTTTCTTGTTCACCTCCTTCTGGATCTCAAATTAACGTAATCTCATTTGATTTTCGTTAGCATTCTAATTTATGTTACTTGAGATGTAGAGACCAAAGAATGTTATGCACTTGCAAGGTGGTTGTTGATTGCAAAAGGTTTTATTCAGTGCTCAGAGTGGGCCCTGTATTGCTGTGTATAGTGTTGTTGTACCCATTCCATGTTGCCATCTTTCTCTTCATAGGCATGAAACCATTGACAACCTACAGATTTGAACCACATTTCTTGCTTAATCAGGTCTTTTTTCATCTTTCTTACATTGCAAGTGTGTTTGGAGAGTTTTTTTTATCTTGGAAAAGAGATGCTGTTTAACTCTTTTTTGATTTTTTAGCTTAAGTGTGTTGTCCCTGAGGCCCTTTCTTGACTTATATTTCTTACATGTTCTTGAGATTTTGAGAATTGTTGAAGGAAGCTGTTGCCAAATGGGCCGTTAGTCATCACCGTCGTATATTTATATTGTGTCCGGTGTTTCCTGACCATGGCATTTAAAGCCATTGGTGGGTTAAGCAGCTTCCGAAAGAAATTTTAGATGCTGATCCTGCCAGGTTTCTCTGCACTGGCAGTGTGCAGGGAGAAGTATGATGGATCACACACACAAGCACGCATTTCGTGCATCTTTGTTCTCGATTATTTGCCCCTTTTGCACTATCCTTTTACTGACTTTCATATATAGCTGTGAACTAAGCTCATATAGCTCAGTTTATGAATTGTTCCCGATGGCGTCTCTGTGGGCTAAGACTAGGCAGATCACCATTAGCCTCGGACTGCACAGGCAAGCAGACTTGTTGAACCAACTTGGGTTACTGAGTGTTTCAATTTGCGAGTGGCTGCATATAGTGTCAACGCCTTCAGTTCTCTAATGTTCTTTCTTCAGTCCAGGCTTGTTTGTAACAGAGTAAAGAGGGTTGAAGTTCAAGCTTTGGTCCAAGGCCAGCGGTGCTGAGGCCTGCATAACCAATGCTTGATGTTTGGCATTTAAATTGACAATGGCAGTTGCCACTTGCCGCGGTTCATTATGTGAGCTTGTTATAGAGTTTGAACTGTATTGTCTCATTACCAGTGTGATAATGTAATTTGAATGCCTCAAATTTCCAATGGATTTGAGGTTTAAGGGAAGGGCGATAGGAGAATAAATTACTTAAGCATATGTGATGAGTTTTTTTTACCTTTTTCAGAGAAAGCATATGGGATACATTGTATTTGACATTTTGTGGATTTACTTAAGTAAACAGAAGGTACATTGTAAGTATAAAATTCATATGAAACTATTAACTGTGATAGACAGTTACTACTGGTGGAACTAGATATGACACTTGCATAAACAAATATTAAACACGAAATACCTTAGGTGGGTCAAAACTCAAAAGACGAAGAAAACCAAGAGGAAGATCAAAACAAATTAGCAAGCGAAATAGCGCCCGAAAGGAGGGCTTATGTTATTTAATTTTCGTACTTTCCACTTGGAAACAATTCGAGAAGCAGAAAGGCTACGAACAAAGGCGGGGTGTAGCCAATCCCCTAGAGCCACAAACACGCAAGGAAGCAATACAAGACGGAAGAACCGAAATACAATGAAGGCCAAGCGGATAGGAACCCGCAAGCCTAGCGAGGGAGTCCGCGATACGATTCGCTTCCCTAAAGACGTGAGATAACCAGGCATTCCAATCCCGATTTAAGTAGCCTTGGCAGCCAAGAACCAGGCTTGAAAGAGGGTGACTCGGGCTGATGATCTTCTCAATGAGAGAGACCGCCTCCTTAGAGTTGGTTTCAATAAGGACGTTGCGGTGGCCGTTGCTCCAAGCCAAGCAAAGTCCTTTTAAAATACCCCACAACTCCGCAGCGAGGGTCGAACATTGGCCAATATTCATCAAAAAGCCCTCAATCCAATCACCATCGCTGCTCCTTATGAGGCCTCCCGCCGAAGCCAGACCAAGTCTATCAACCGCCCCATCCACGTTGATTTTGTGCCACTGTTCGGGTGGCTTCGTCCAAGAGATAGGCCTCCACTCCTTGGCCACACCACCTCCAATCCCTCTCGTCGACCAGGCCTCAACGTAATCCCTGGCCCTCTTGAGCACAAAATCAGCGGGGTTCTTCGCACAGCAGGAGTCCCTGAAGACCACTTCGTTGCGCCACTTCCAGATCCACCAGAGCGCCGTTGTGAAAACCGCGGCCCACTCGATCCCATCCACCGTTCCCAGCTTGTCCAAGAGGTTAGAACGCACCCAGCCTGCGAAAGGAACCAAGAAAAAAATCAGGAAATTTCAAAGGAATTCCGAGAGAAATCCACAAACCCGAAATTTTAGAGCAGTCCCTGAAGAGATACGCGAGCGACTCCGATCCTTGAACACACAATTGGCACGAATCCGAGTGCGAATTATGCCGCCACATCCGCTCAGAATTTGTGAGAATGCTACCACGCACGGTTAACCAGATAAAAGCCCTGATCCTTTCCTGAACCCGGAGCTTTCAAACGCTGCGATACAAATGCTCATCATTCCCAGCGGTGATACCAGCCCCAGAGACCACATCAACAGCAGACTTGATCGAGTAGTTGCCATCGTTAGTATACTTCCAAGTTCCAACATATAGTGTCATGAACCCCCTCCTCCGAGCTGATCCTAGTAGCCGCAATCCGGTTAACCGTGTTTTCATAGTTTTCCAAGTTTTAGTTGGTAGTTTTTCTACCCGGAATAAAAGAGAGAAGTTTTACATAAACTAGGTGTACCCGTCGTGCCATGCACGACAATGACTCATATTTCATATTTTAAAATTATATTAATTATAAATAAGATATTAATAAGTAAAAGCATATAATGGAAATTTTAATATGTGAAAATGTTATTTTTTTCTAAACAAAAGAGATTATTTTTCAGATTTGTAGTACCACATGTATCACGTATGAGATTATAAAAATATAAAACATATTCTAATTATAGAACACCCTATGTAAATAAAAGTTTACTTATTTAATATAAGCTAAGTTATTATGAAAATGATGATATATAAGTTAAGTAAAATATAGTAAATATAAAATTATTTAATATTAAAGATAGGAATAATAATTGAATTATAAAAGGGGCTTCCATTTTAAATTATTTTTTAAATTCGAATTTTTTAAATTATTTCGTACATAAATAGATTAAAAAGGTAATTGAAAAGATAAGTTAATTAATATGTATCTTTTATAGAGAGAAATTTTAAAGATAGATCATATTGCTTTAAAGATAGATATTAGATGAATAGAAAAAAGATAAAATTAAAGATTAGATCATTAAGGAAATTTTAAAGACAAATATTATGTTTTCAAAGATAGATATTAGATGGATAAGAAAAAAGATAAAATTAAAGATTGGATAAATAAGAAAAATAAAACATATAAAAATTGTTAATGAAGTGGGGCCAGAATTAACGTGGAGGCTCGAAATTCTCCGACTTTAATATATAGTATACGGTATAGATGGAGTAAAATTGGGCCATTATTGGACAGCCTATTTCATGAAGCGGCCCAATTGTAGCAGCTCTCTCTACAGTCTACACCTTCAAAATTGAGACGATTTAAACCCTAGTTTTGCTTCCCTAATCGCCCCTCCATTTCCACAGCCGTCGTTGCAGCCAGTTTTTCTATCCGAGGTAACAACACTTTCTTCAAATCCGTCATGTTGTTTTCAATTATCATAATCAAAATCCGTATTCGATCTCGAGCTATTTTTACCCAGATTGAAAACTTGTTATTCCTACACGAATAGTTGTATCCAGTGTAACAATTCGTCTTGTTCTTATTAATCAATTTGATCTCTCTTGATCATATTGCGCCTTTGTGATATCTCTCGTATCAATTGCCTGATTGGAAACAATTCGTGTTGCAGATCATAAAGTTATCTGCTTCAATGGCCGCTGTGTTCAACAACCTCGGTTCCGACCAAGGTCTCAAGAAGCTCGATGAGTACCTCCTCACAAGGAGTTACATCAGCGGGTCAGTCTCAAAATCCACCCTTTTTCCCTCAATCAATCTGTACTTCCTTTTCTCCTTTGCCAGATAATTTACCTTCATATTACTTGTGATTTAATTTAGGTACCAAGCTTCAAAGGATGATCTGACAGTGTACTCTGCTATCCCCAAGCCCCCATCAACGAGCTACGTCAACGCATCTCGTTGGTTCAACCACATTGATGCTCTTTTGAGGATCTCGTAAGTCACTGCTCTATCTTATGATGATGATTTCTGTACTGTACTGTCTTGGTGGATGTAATATGAAGAAGTTGTTCCACTTTATGTGATCAGTGGCGTCTCTGGAGATGGCTGTGGTGTTAGTGTTGAAGGATCTGCACCTACTCCTGACAGAATTGCCACCCCTCCTGTTGCTGATACCAAGGTGCTTTTTTTGATTTGCTTTGTTGGCTTTCACTGCTATTGTTCAATTGATTCAGTTTTATTGGGGTGTTGTTGTAAATTGCAATGGTTTGATCCCTTGTGAAATACTGCCAATGTTTTCATTATGCCTGATTTGGTGGTTGGAAAACGTCCCTAGGCCTCTGCTGCCGATGAGGATGACGACGATGATGTCGATCTCTTTGGTGAAGAGACCGAGGAAGAGAAGAAGGCTGCTGAGGAGCGTGCTGCTTCCGTTAAAGCTTCTATCAAGAAGAAAGAGTGTATGTTCTGTTTCCTTATTGGTCTACAGATGCTGCAATGCTTATCGCCCTTATTATGTTTATGTTCGATGTTGTGTATGTTTGCTGATTATAATCTTGTGACTGATCAGCTGGCAAGTCATCAGTCTTGATGGATGTCAAGCCATGGGATGATGAAACTGACATGAAGAAGCTTGAGGAAGCTGTTAGGAGCGTTGAAATGGAAGGCTTGTTTTGGGGAGCCTGTATGTTCTACTACTTCTCTGTATCCCTGTTTGCTGTTGTTTTCTTCTTACTATCCTCTTTGATAACAGATTGCGCTACCTTATCTACCTTCGTATTATTTTTATTGAATGTCGTTTGCTCACATCAAGACAACCTTTTCTTGACAGCAAAACTTGTAGCAGTCGGATACGGTATCAAGAAAATGCAGATAATGTTGACCATCATTGACGACCTTGTCTCAGTGGATGACCTTATTGAGGAGCGCCTCATGGAGGAGCCAATCAATGAGTATGTCCAGAGTTGTGACATTGTTGCCTTCAACAAGATATGTGAGTTCAATTTGCAATTTTATCTCAACCCTTGTGTATTTTTTTCTTAATTGTATTTATTTGGTTCCTCTATAGCATGCTCTATATCATCATCACTTGCTTCTCTTGTAACCAATTGTTTTATATTCTGTCAACTAATTGGATTTGTGAATACTCGTTGCAGGAATAACCAATGTTTGTGGCCGTGACATATCTGGAGCTGAGAGATGTTCCTCCAGATTTTGTTGTTTATGTTTCAGAATTATTTTCGAGTCTCATTTCGTTTGGTTTCTGATGTCCAACACATTGCTGTTGATTTTGTCATTGAAAACAGCCTAAATTATGAAGATTCCGTGTTTCTGTTGTCTTCTGCAAATTCTGTTCAGCTTGATAAAGCGTATTATTGCCAGTTATGAATGTGTAAACTGTCTTAGGCCGACATTCTAGTGAATGTGGCTGGTCAAAGTGACCACTCTCCCTATTCCATGCCAATAGTAATGTGTTAGGACGACATTCTAGTGAACGTGGCTGAGTCCTAGATTCCTCCATCAAAAGCTTGTGATCTCTAGGGCTTTATACTAGTCATGGAAGACAAACCTCCCTTTGTATAATAGCAAAACATCTCCTTTGCTCTAACTAACACAATCACGAGCCTTGTGGAGGTCCATCAAAATCGTGTTTTTTTTAATCAGACAACGGGGGGACCCCTGCGATATTATTAAATAAAGAAACTTAGTTTACCCCAAGAGGGGTTACAGTATCATTTATGTTTGCGAGGAAGTCTACGGCTTTGTTGCACTCCCGCTTGACATGTGTGATCTGCACATCACCTGGGTGGTGGATCAAGTAGAAGTTGCGTGGGTGCTCTTCCTGAGTGTGCATCGGCAAACGTACTGCAAGCAGAGAATCGGACTGTATGATGAGACGAGGGAAACCCCACTGCGTAGCGAGCTCGAATCGGACTGTAAGAGTCCGCGTGTTTTTAAGATACGAGCTATACTGTAACCTTTGCTTAAGGGGAACGAACTAGTTTGATGCTAATTTAACTATTATAAAATGTAACCTTTGCTTAGGGGGAGCTAATTTAACTAGTATTATACAATTTCAGGTATTCAACGGGGTTCAAAGGTAACAAATTACGACCTTGTAGCGAGGGGTATACACAAGTTTATTGAATTGGTTTCACTAAGTTTAGGTTGAGAAATAACGTAAGTTGCACTGCACACTGGAGATAAAAAACAACCAAAGGTTGGCACTAAGGTCAAGACGAGGACAGAATGTTTGACTAAGGTTTGCAAGTCAATTCATCAATCACCAAAAACATCCGTGATACTGTAATAAATACCCAAATTCCTTCCGTTCAATCAATCCGTGTTAATATAGCTTGTTACACTCGACTCGATCACACACATATATCTAGGTGCTCATAATAAAAGTAGGTTAATAACAATTAGCTAAAGATACAATGCCAATACATTAACATGCGTCCAGACTGGTGTTATCTTTGACCGTGTTCATTGGAAATCAAGACCCAACATGAACCCATATGTGACCGATCGATGAGATGAGCAATGCTGGTGTAGGGATTAGGGCGATGACTGACGGGTACTACGATACACTGGAGGGTAAAGTCCGAAACGAAATCCATGGGTAGGATGAATCACCCTCCTCCCCAAATGGCGCGGGCATACGTGACACCCAGCAGTGGTCTTTCCACGTACGATACGACAAGCAGTAACAACCCACTCGCACTTGTATTTGTTTGCTCCACTCTGTAATTCATCAAAGAAGAGCTTGTTGGAAGCACCAGATTCATTTTGCTTTGCTATGAAGTTAAGCATGATACACTCCAAATTTGGTATCACATGAGTAGCAGCGTGGCAGAGCATCCACAAGCTTATAGTCTTTTTGCTGCAAAACCAGTCCTATATAGCATGTGGGTCATAACGAAACCAATAACCTAACTCGTATCCCACTTATACGTATCAACATATGACACACTAGCACATCAATAAGGTTGCTCCCACACGCGATATTTAGGGTAATAAACTACAGTAAATGTGCCAAACATACATCACAAGATATATTGGAGTCCTGACCAGCTACAATCCGACAACAAGTGACAACTTCCTCGCCCTTGATCCCTTTGGGCGCTTCCAATTTAGCGCAGAATGGCTTAGCCTTAGCAGCAGAAGAATCGCACTCCTTAATAGCGAAACCAAAATGAATCAAGATGGAGTCTTCATGACTTTCCACTAGATGTGTTCTTTAACCAAGAAAACTAAGGCTGAATCTCTACACAACATAATCTATATAAACAAATACTATATACATTCTGTTGAGCTAGTTAAGTAGGAGTTGAGAACCGACACGTTTGGCATTGTAGTATGCCAAAGCAAAAGCTTTGTAACAGTAACGATCCCTAGCGTCGGCCATAATCTCATCATCAGGCCGGGTCACTGAAATCCCTCTCTATGAAAGAGTAAATTAAGTGTCATTATTATTTTCTCTATCTACTGTCATATATATATATATATATTTTTATTTATTAAGTTTTTTATCTATAAGTTTTTGATTATTTAAAATTAAGTATGGTGATTAACCATTATGATGGAAGGTTCTATCTTACCTTAAAGATAGAATTCTCGCTTGGATTGAGTATCAAGATATCGCTTGGGGATATAATTTTTCTCCTCCTACCCTATCTCTCCCATTATAAATATATGTCATCACCATGTATGGAGAGGAGATTGCATCTTCAATTCTCTAGTTTTCTAACAAATCTTGTCCTTTACCTCGAGGCTCGACTCGACGACTGTTCTTTTAACTTACGCATCGGAGGTAGATGCATTAAAGATGAGTTTTTTAATGTACTACAATGTGGCACTCTCTATGGGGAACGAGTACTCGATCCACGCAATTACAGTGGTGGAATCGTTCCAAGAAGAAAAAAGAACTTTTTGAGGTTTTGGGCCATTCGTACGAAGCGAATTAGAACGCAATGCCCTTGGCAAACCAAACCGCGAGCAAGGTACTATAGACTGTGGGCGCGGATTGGGACACCACGATCGCGGCTCCACTGGCCACGACCGCGGTGCAAAGGGCGATCGAGGTCGAAAATCAAACATGTTCTGATGATTTGGGTTCGAGTGCGCACTTGGAAGTCCAAAAGTGAAAATTTGATCACGAATTGACTATTAACGACCCACGATCATCAAAACGACAATACCCTAGGGCAACCGCGTAAAAGCGAAATCGAACGCAGAACCCTCGACGAACTGAATCGCGAGCGCGGTGTAGAGAACCGCGACCGCGTTACGACGATCCGCAAGAGCGGCTGGAAATGACAAAGGAAATTTATTTACACAAGGATATCTCAACAAATCAGTTCGGGAGTATCGTAATCCTATAGGTCATGGGTCTTCTTTACAAAAAAGGGTGTATCTTGACAACAACCAACTTGAGGATTTCAAGAAGTTCATTGAGAAGAATGTTCGAAAATCAATCGAGGAAGATGTTAGAACATCAACTCAGGAGGATGTTCGGAGATCGGTAGCAATTGAACTTCAACAAATGCGAGCCCAACAACAAAATGTTTTTGCACAAAAGAACAAACTCGAATTCAGCAAATGCAAGAACTTGCTCAAACGTTTTCACCAACAGCTTATGAAGAGTCGTCTCAACAAACCGAGCCATTATTCATGGCATTATTGAACTCAACTGGACATTCGTTAACTTTTCTCTATACCTCTAGGGTATAATATGGGAGATCTAAATGGGATCGAGTAGGATAGTATTTTAATGATTTCTCTAAAATATGGTTTGCATTTTCAATAACGTTTTCTTTCATGTTCTGAAGGCATTATCTGTAGGTTTTTGCTTTTCTCATTGTTGAGCTCAAACGATTATGTTTTTCATTAGTATGTTGTTGGAATTTAAATATTTGTATAAACTTGAATGACATAATATATGTAGGTTTAGTTAAATGTATTATATATTATCATTTGATTTAATTAAATAAAAAAATGTGAACTTCAAATTAGTTATTGAGTAACTATATGATAATAAATAAAATTAGAATTTATTATCTCATTAATATGTATTATTACTAAATATATACTAATTACCACACTAAAAAGTGTAGATATGATAAGTGTGATCACTTGAATGTGGATGTGACATTAGTCCATACAAATTGCAACACTAACATTTGTAGGTAATAGCTATAGACATGAGTGTGAGTTTTTTCATACTTTTAAGTGTCATTTTACTTTCCGTACCCCTTTTAACCACATTCCATTGTCACATATTCAGTTGCTAGTTTTATCCATACTCATTCAAAACTTGTAAAAAAATTCTACAAGTATTCATGTGGGTAAACATTTATACGATAGGATAAAACCTAAACCCTACCTTTTACAATCTCTCCCTCCCTTTTTTTTACTAATAATACCCCATTCTACCATGGGATAAAACCTAAACCTCTCTCTCTCTCTCTCTCTCTCTCTCTCTCTCTCTCTCTCTCTCTCTCTCTCTCTCTCTCTCTCTCTCTCTCTCTCTCTCTCTCTCTCTCTCTCTCTCTCTCTCTCTCTCTCTCTCCCCCCCCCCTTTTTATGTCTCATCTACTCTCTCCATCCTCCATTCATTTGCATACTTTAGTAATACCCATATGAGAGGATACTTATGAAAGGATATCCATCTGCATACTTATGAGAGGATACCCATCTGCTTACTTTAGTTTGTTCTTGATAAAAGTATGTAGATGAGTATCATCTTATAAAGGAACCGTTACTTCAAGAGCCAAGAGGTATTTTATATTTATATAGGAAAATTGACCGAAAAATAATCTCAAATATCGACTTCCAAACAAAAATAATCCCAACTTTAAAATTCACCGCCAACGAACCGAACTATTACAGTATTATCCGAAAATGATTTACCGGTGAGTCCTCCGTCAAAGTTGATGACGTGGCAAATGGAAATCTGACGTGGAAAATTAATATATGACACTTTTAATTTTTTATGCCATGTCACTAAAATAAATAATTAACTAATTGCCACATCATTTACTGCCTTCGATTAAAAACCAAAAAACAAGTTTTTTTTTTGGTCAAAATAAAAATAAAAATTTGGGCTAACAACATACGAAGTTGAACCGCAAGGAAAGGATGAACTGAAATTCCTCTTGCAGATGAACCCCACGAAAGGATGAACTGAAATTCCGGTAGGTCGAGGGAGACGACAAAGGATCTCGACCGCGTGCACCACCACTTTCAGCAATGCCATTTGTATATCCATCTCGCTTGAACAGGCTAGTATTTCGAATTTACGGTTTTGGGATTTCTTATTTGAATTATAAGGGCTTCCAAACTTATTTGCTCTTGTTTGATGGGTATGTTGATATATACTCGACTTTCATGTTATTCAATGCTAGAAGGACTTCCAAATGATTTTTTTTGTCTTGATAACAAACTTATTTGCTGCTGTATACTTGTGACTATGTTGATTTTTTGCTTTCACATTATTTTTTGCTTTGATAATTTGACTTTCAAAGGATTTTGATAACATAGGTTTTTAGCACAATATCTGCTTGAATTGTTAAACTGCTCCAAAGAACAACTAGGTAAAAATTTTACCAATTTTTGTTCGGTGCATACTATATTGTTTAATATGAATTGTTATTTTGTTGGTTTGTTTATACAATGATGAATATAGATGGGATGGATGTTCGAAATGATCTTGAGAAAAGTCTTAGTGAATCTGATGAAGAAGATATGAACTGGAATGATTTTAATGATGTTAGTGAATGTGATGAATATGATTTTCATGAAGAAGAATTTAGTCAGGATGAATCTGATGTGGACGAAGCTGAATCAGAATGAATGTGGTGATGAAGATGAATCCAAAGAGAATAATGGGCGGATGACTAGGAGTTTTAAAGGTAAAAAAGTTTTATAAGAGCTTGAAGAGTCATCTGAAGAAGAAGAAATGGATTTCATTGGCCTTAATGCATATGAAATGGATACTTCAGATGTGGAATTTCAGACTATGAGAAAGAGAGTTATTGAATACAAAGCAGAGGTGAAGAAGCAAATGGAAGGGCAATTAAGTGAATATGAAGACTCTGATAGTGACATGGAAATTATATCTGAAACTGAAGACAATGATGCTAAGATTAGGAGGAAAACAATAAGCAAGTTGACAGTTGGTCCAAAAACAGACTACAAAAACATAGAGTGGGAAGTTGGTTTGAGATTTCCAAAGATTGTTGTATTTAAGGAAGCTGTACAAAGGTACGGTATCTTCAATGGCTATAGTTTGACATTTGGTGTGTCTGACAAACATAGGGGAAAAGTAGGAGTGAAGTGTAAGGAAGGTTGTCCATTTTATCTTTATGGATCATGGCATCAAAGAGAGGGTTGTTTGATGGTGAGAAAGGTTAAAATTAACCACACTTGTGTTAGAGACATGCAGCGGAATCGTTTACGTACCTCGAAATGGCTTGCTAAGGAATATCTAGGGCGTTTTAAAGACAACCCTCAATGGGGAGCAAAAGACATGATGGATAGTGTGAGAAGGAGGTATGGTGTCATCATTAAATCGGGTGTTGCATATAAGGTAAAGGCCACTGCCCTCAAAATGTTACACAGCTCATTAAAACAGCATTATGCGAAGGTTGGGAGGTAGATTGAAGAGTTAAGAAGAGCAAATAAAGGAAGTACATTTGAGTTAGTTACAATCCCAACAACTCCTCCAACATTTCAGAGATTGTTCGTGTGCTTTAAGGCATTAAGAAGTGGATTCATTGACGGATGTAGAAGGTTTATATGCTTAGATGGATGCCATCTTAGGACATTCTTGGGTGGTATCCTACTTGCAGCAATTGGTAGAGATGGAAACAATCAAATGTTTCCAATTTGTTGGGTTGTAGTTGAAGGAGAAAACAGAGACAACTGAGAATGGTTTTAAACAATTTGAAGTTTGAACTGGATGGGACAAATGGTGAAGGATACACCTTCATGCCGGATCAACAAAAGGTTAGAACCTTTATTTATTTTCCTTCTAAGTAATTGATACATTTTATACCTTTTTAGTAATAATTGATATTACATCTTTTTACTGTGTAGGGGCTTGTTGCAGCGTCTGCGGTAGTTTTCCCTAGAGCTAACCATCGAAACTGTGCACGGCATATATATGCAAAGTGGAGAAAAGTTCATAGCAGAGATGAATTGAAATTGGCTTTTTGGAAATTTGTTCGAGCATATACAAAACCTGATTTCGAAGAGGCTCTTGAAGAGCTTAAGATGATATCTGGTAAGGTTGCAGATGACTTATTACATCAAAATCCAAGGGTATTTTGCAATGCTTTCATTTCAGATGTTAGCAAATGTGATGTAGTGGTCAGCAACATGGCTGAGACGTTTAACAGGTATATTCTTAAAGCTCGAGAAAACCCATTATTGATATGCTAGATAACATACAGAGCTTACTCATGGAGCGAATGGTTCAAAAACAACAACTGGTTGAGGGATATGAAGATTATGCCATTTGCCCTAGGATAAAATTAAAGCTAGAAGAGGAGAAGCTCAAAGCATGGGATGTAGGAATCTTGATACAAGAATGATGGAGAAGATCACGAAGCGACAAGCAAGGCCAAGACCATTCGACAAGTCGCGAGCATTCAAGTTCAAGAAGGATTCATGGAGGAAGACGAGAACAAGAAGAAGGCCTAGACCTTACAAGAGGTCCCGAGCATTCAAGTTCAAGAAGAAACGAAGCCATCGTCAACCAAGAAGACTCTCAGGATCGACCCAAGGGGGGGTCGAGATCGACTTTTGTGATTATTTCATGAGTGAATCTTTTGAATAAACCTGCCTCCTATCTATTTGTTTATTTGTTTGTCATTTGTTTCCTAGGTTAGTTTAGATATCTCTTTGATTTTCCCCAATATCTTTAGTTGATAATTATATTAGTACTAGAAGCCTTAAGTTCTCTTGGGTTCGACCCCTTACTTGCTTACTATACTTAGTTTGTTTGTTTGGGTTATTTATCTTTGATCTTGGCACGACGACTTTAGCCGAGTCAATTTACTATGGTATCTAGTACTAATATAATTATCAACCAAAGAATAGGGGGGATTTAAGAGAAAGATCTAAACTAAACTAATCTAAGAAACAAAGAACAAACAAATAAACAAACATACAAATATGGGAAACAAGTGATAAGGAAACAAGTTCATTCAAAAGATCCACTCATGATATAATCCCTCGATCATAGATTCATCCATTGATTTCATTCACACCTATGGTTAATTCCTATCCTGATCATTAACAATCGCAAGTCCACGGTCCAAGCAATTCTATAACCCTAGGCAAGGACGCTTAAACCTAGAATTAGCATAGAGAACAAGGATATGCAGGATATAATATCAAACAATCAAGCTACGAGTCAATTGCAAGATAAAACAATCAATTCTCTTCTTAATTCTAGTTGCATAGACAACAGGTCTAGGTTAAGTTGTTTTCACAGATTAGTTTTGTCCACGGTCCAAACCTAATCCAACAATAGAAAGCTAATCAATTCAATAGGGTCGCGAATCCTAGAGAAACAATCAACAATCATAAGATGAAGCACAAGAGAATCAATATTAACCAAAGGATAGAAATCAATTACCAAAACCTCACGAGTTCATACATCAGAGCTTCTCCCTTGAACAAACCCAAGGAGACTACCTCTCCATAACTAAGCTAAAAGAGAAGAATTGGATTATGAGAAAGAAGATCACGAATGATGGAGAAGAATGATGGAGAAGAAGTGGATTATTCAAATGATACAAGAATGATGGAGAAGATCACGAAGCGACAAGCAAGGCCAAGACCATTCCACAAGTCGCGAGCATTCAAGTTCAAGAAGGATTCATGGAGGAAGACGAGAACAAGAAGAAGGCCTAGACCTTACAAGAGGTCCCGAGCATTCAAGTTCAAGAAGAAACGAAGCCATCGTCAACTAAGAAGACTCTCAGGATCGACCCCCCCCCAAGGTCGAGATCGACCCCCCCAGGGGTCGAGCCAGGATGAGCCAAATTCACCCTCTCAGGATCGACCCTAACATGGGTCGAGATCGACCCCCCCTTGGGTCGATCCCGAGACGCGGACGAGCCGGATCGACCGGCTTTCTTTATTTCGTTAATTTGGAAACTCTTATCTTGTATTTATCTTTATTTTAGGATAGTTATGAGGGAACCCTAGATACTATAAATTGCTTTAACTCTGCCTCTTTTATTTTTAGCGTGGAATTGAGAGAGAACCTTGAGGGTTTCTCTCCTGCGCCATTCTAGTTTTCATAGATAGGGTTTGCTATTGCTGAGACTTTGTTTGTGGTTTTCTTAATTCAAGTAATTGGTGTGTTTCTCCTTCAAGTGTTTCTTTCAAGTTCAATTCCCCGTGTTCAATCCGAAATTCATACCCTGGGCACTTCAACCCGTGATTGTCTTCATCCCGAAGATTGTCACACATCAAATCTCACCCTCATCTTTGACGGTTTTCGAAGCTATACATCATTTAGACGTCCTAAAAGTGGATGTTGAAGCTCGAACTTGCACCTGCAAGAAATGGGATATCACTAGAATTCCATGCCAACATGCGGTAGCTGCCCTTGCTTATATGAAGTTGAGTCCCGAGGTTTATGTCAATAATTGCTACAAGAAATTGACATATGTTTGGGCTTATGCGAAAAATATAGACCCATGTGTTAGTGAGAAGTATTGGTCAAAGCTGAATTTTCCTTTGGACCCTCCTCGCCTAAGAAAATAGCCTGGGCCACCGAGAAAGAACTGTAGAAAAGACCCTCATGAAGATCCTAAAAGGCCGGGAAAACTTACGAGGCATGGGGCAACAATGAGGTGTGGTAGATGTCGTTCAGTTGAGTATAATGTTAGGAGGTGTCCACAGATGGTGCGCACGGTCGAGATCCTTTGTCGTCTCCGTCGACCTATCGGAATTTCAGTTCATCCTTTCGTGGGGTTCATCAACAAGAGGAATTTCAGTTCATCCTTTCCTTGGCGGTTCAACTTCGTATGTTGTTAGCCCAAATTTTGTTTATTGATTCTACAGACTTGTTTTTTGGTTTTTACGTAGTAAGCTCATATAACAATTTAATGATGTGGCAATTAATTAATTATTTATTTTAGTGAAATGGCATAAAAAAATAAAAGTGTAATATATTAATTTTCCACGTCAGATTTTTGTTTGCCACGTCATCAACTATAATGGAGGACTCACCGGTAAATCATTTTCGGATAATATTGTAATAGTTCGGTTCGTCGGCGGTGATTTTTAAACTTGGGATTAATTTTGTTTGGAAGTCGATACTTGAGATTATTTTCAGTCAATTTTTCTATATATACGGAATACATTAATTGATAGGAGATATAATATAAATTTTCTTTTGTTTGGTTTATTCCTAATTTATACTTTGAAACTATGCATGACAATTAAAAAAATTATGTTCATTTAATAAAAAGATGAAACCTTTTTTTCTAATTAAATATATATAGTTAATCATTAATTAATCTCATCATATATCATATTTAGAAGGTGTAGATTTGCTGTATTTGGTCTTCATTTGGAGTACGACTCCGATTAGCATACTCTAGAGCATTTCGTTCGGTGGTTCACCTTTACAATGGTGACTTAATCAACCAAAAGAAAATGATACAGTTATACAAAGCTAGCTCCTAAGCAGATAACAAACGTCTTTTCGGAGTTCTTGAATTTGCTAACATCAAGGGGTTCCCCTTTAGAACTGTTATTTTTTTAGAATTAGGACATATAGAGATTATGAAGTTGAGTGTGATGAAGAGGGAAACAAGAATATGGGTGGGTTGGTGAGAACCTTGGAAAGTTGGTTGGAGAGGGGTATTGTATTGGTGACTATGAACATCCATCCAGATTACAATTATAGAAATCCCTAAATATATATTTGGGAGAAGGTGAACTTACAACGACTCACTCGGTGGTCATCACTGGTTTAAGGTTCCACCATATCCATGAATATTTATTCATTTATCATGACTCTAGAGGACCTGAGCATGATGGTTTGTAAGGAAAGGGGAGAATCTTCGCTAAATTGAATATGATCTACAAAATTTATCAAGATATAGTACCATTTCCTACTGAATTACGACCGTTACACCAACACCAGGTATGCTTATGTTACTTGAAATGTATTTTAAATTATAAGTTGTGATTGAATATTAACGCTAATTATATGTTTCGTTTCAAGTATGATGCATGCCTCGAAGTTGGACTTTCACGTGCAAACCATTGAAATAGTCATTTCGTATTAGGTTTTCAAGTAAACCTAATTGAACAGAATTGAAGTTAAACTTTATCGTTATTTGGGTGCACACTATTGCACTTTCTTGTATTGCATATTGAGATTTCACTTTCTGATGCAAAGTGCTAATGTCAAATGGGAAACACAATATACAACTGATGTGTAAAGAAGGATCAACCACGGGTACGGTGTATCCACACAACATTGTAGCTTGTTCAATTGATGTGGTTGATGCTGACTTGGATGTTCAGATTTGGATTTTTTAACCCCATGGGGGATAGCTAGGCTTATGCTAATGTGATTTGGGAGTGGAACAATTGTCAAAAATAGATTAATTGAAAACGATGACAAGTTTAAGATCTTAGAGATGAAGCCTTGTTCATATCAAATTATATTAAATTTTATATTAATATTTTCACATTGATATCTTATTCATAAGTCTAGAATATATTTTTAAAATGTGAATTATAGTCGTGCATAATGCTATCTTTGTTTTACATATAGGAGGCTTCCACAAAGAGCTTGCCAATTTATGTGGGATCGACCTGTAAATTTATTGCTATCTTTGGTTTGCATATAATACATGGATATAATTATTATGTATAACTATGTTTTAAGTATATTTTCTTTCATATTGTAAATGTTGTTTTGAAGATAATAAAATTATAAGTATGTTATTCGAAGAGTTTCGTGTAAAAACAAGATTTTTTTTCTTACAAGAAAGTAGGTCAAAGTCAATAGCATAGGAGGGCGCACTCCGTACAACAAATGATTAATTGTCGTATTATATAAGATGTTTTTGTTATATGATTGATTGTATATTTTATAATACAATTGAAATAATTCTAATTTAGTATACTTGATCATATGTTATCATTTATATAAATCTAAACACGTCGTGTGGAGTATGAGCTCCGATTAGCATATTCTAGAGTGTTTCCTTCGGTGGTTCACCTTTACAATGGTGACTTAATTGTCCAAAAGAAAATGATACGGTGATATAGAGCTAGCTCCCTAACAGACAACACACGTCTTTCTAGAGTTCTTCAATTTGTAGAAGATGAAGGGGTTCCCCTCTGGAACCGTTATTTGTTTAGAATTAGGACATACATAGATTATAAAGTTGAGTATGATGAAGAGGGAAACAAGAATATGGATGAACTGGTGAGAACATTGAAAAGTTGGTTGGAGAGGGTTACTGTATTCGTGACTATGAACATCCATGCAGATTACAATTATGGACATCCCTAAATATATATTTGGGAGAAGGTGAACTTACAACGACTCACTCGGTGGTCATCACTGGTTTGAGGTTCCACCTTATCCATGAATATTTATTCATTTATCATGACTCTAGAGGACCTGAGCATGATGGTTTGTTAGGATAGGGGAAAAACTTGGCTAAATTGGATGTGATCTACAAAATTTATCAGGTTATAGTACCATTTCTTAATAAATTACGACCGTGATACCAACACCAAGTATGCTTATGTTACTTGAAATATATTTTAAATTATAAGTTGTGATTGTATATTAATGTTAATTGTATGTTTCGTTTCAGGTATGATGCATGTCTCGAAGCTGGACTTTCACGTGCAAACCATTGACATAATCATTTCGTATTAAGTTTTCAAGTAAACCTAATTGAAGTTAAACTTTATTGTTATTTGCGTGCACACTATTGAACTTTCTTGTATTGCATGTTGAGATTTCACTCTCTGATGCAAAGTGTTAATGTTAAATGGAAACACAATGAATGGAAGCTCTAACTAACACAATCATGATGAGCCTTGTAGAGTTCCACCTTAAACGTGCATTTTCGTGACGATCCCTCCATTGTTGCTGGTATTGACTCTCTATCAACATAATGAATGAATTATTTTAGTTTGTTCCACACAACTAATTACATCTATATATATCTAGAAATCCTTAACCTGTTCAACCATCAATTTAGTGATGGCTATGAGTGTGGCATTGCAAAGTGAGATTGAGAAATACAATGATTGGAAGCTCTAACTAACACAATCATGATGAGTCTTGTAGAGCTCCACCTTAAACGTGCATTTTTGTGACGATCCCTCCACTGTTGCTGGTATTGACTCTCTATCAACATAATGAATGAATTGTTTTAGTTTGTTCCACACAATTAACTACCTCTATATATATCAAGAAATCCTTAACCTTTTCAACATCAATTTAGTGATGGCTATGAGTGGCATTGCAAAGTGAGATTGGGAAACACAATGAATAGAAGCTCTAACTAACACAATCATTATGAGCCTTGTAGAGCTCCACCTTAAACGTGCATTTTCGTGATGATCCCTCTGTTGCTCGTATTGAATCTCTATCAACATAATGAATGAATTGTTCTAGTTTGTTCCACACAATTAATTACATCTATATATCAAGAAATCCCTTTTCAACTATCAATTTAGTGATGGCTATGAGTATGGAGATTGGGAAACACAATGAATGGAGGCTCTAACTAACACAATCATGATGAGCCTTGTAGAGCTCTACCTTAAACGCGCATTTTCGTGACGATTACTCCACTATTGACTCTCTATCAACATAATAACAATGTCAACCGACCGCAATGCGGATTGACAAACTACTGTAGTCGGTAGCAAAATATTGTTTGAGTAGATTCTTAACATATTTATAATGAGGAATAAAGCTAGGGTGAGAACCTCATCCGACTCTTAGGCTTTGGGGGAGGAATCCCCGAGGTTACCGTTTCGACGCCCATATCCTTTAGTTTTCTGCTAAACCATAGCATGGCGGAGTTATCTTAGGCGAATTATTGCCTTTTGAGGTATATAATTGATCTGATTTGCTTGGCCTTTACAGACGTATAATTGCTAGCCTGTAGTATCTTGGTCGCAGCTGCACACTATGTTGAACAGTAGACAGGGGCACGTGTCAAAAAGAAATATGAAGTCTGAGGATTCAGATGAAGACTATACAGGCTAGAAGAAGATGAACTAGCCAGATGCGAGGTAGTCAGAAAGGTTGTGAGATCAACATCTCAAAAGAGGTCAGTCAGGCAAACCAATCCAATACAATGGAGGAAAACACCGCAAACATGGAAAAGCTCTTTCACACCCCATTTCATCCCAATTCCTGACCAGTTTTTAGTCTGACTTTTAGACACTTGCATTCGTGAAACAGATTAGATCCTGGGAAATACTCCTTGAGAAGGCCATTTATCAGCAAAAATGAAAAAAGGTTCAGTTTGACATGCCAAAAGAGACCAGGATTCCTTTCCTCTCGGATTTAGCACATATATGTTAGGGAAAAAGAACATATATAACCAGTCTGTGTTTCCTATAGGTTACAATGTCAAACACACAACATGAAGATTATACATTTATTCCTAACAGGCTTGTCTCTTTTTCTTTCTTTTTTCTCTTCTTTGAAAACATATTTGCATTTTCACTACGACCAAACTGCAGAGCTCAGCGGCTCTCTTAGTCCAGATCAATGGACAGAAGCTGCCAGGCCTTGATACCTTCACAACTTATTGTCAAAAATAGTGGACAGCAGCAGTTCATGGACGAATCCTGACCTCTTTGCTCTCTCCTTTTGATCCTTGATTGATAAAGGCGGAGACTGCGCGTTCCTGCCAATATGAAGAATGAAATAGTGAGCACATATGATAAGAAGAGAAACATAATCAATACCTATATCAATGGTTTTTAAGCACAGTAAATAAGCTTAAGTTACCATTTTGCTGTGCTAATGTACAGTATCAGATCTTCAACAGAAGAAGATATCATGCAATGGAAAAAACAAACATCCCAATATCCCAGTTTGTGTTTTCAATTCAAACTGTTCTACAGCTGAGATGAGTATAATAACAGAACCACTTCCAAAAGCACAAGCCAAAAACTGAAGCAAAACAGAAAGATAAAGGTCATTGTTCCCTTTCAAGTGACAACATGTCTACCAGGACATGTAACACTCTTAGTAGAAAAACCTTCAAGGGGAAACCCGAGCACCTTATCTCGAATATATAATTGGGCACTACAGTCCACCGGGCAGGAAGTATAAAATTCTATCTCAGATGATGATAAACAAATCCATCTAAGTTACATTTTAAAATAAAAGTTTTTTACTTAAAGCTCGCAAAGTGCACATCTTGATGCTGTCCTTTACAGCAAATCTTTGCTAATTACTATAATGTCACTCACACCTTAGAGTTCTATCTTGAAACATCCAATTTACACATATAAATACGAAAACACTGTGTTTCACAAGAACCAATGTAGCTGACAATCTTAACGTACAGTGCTTGTTATTTCAATTTCAAACAACTTTCCTTCAAGCATGAATACAGCCTACTCTGTTTATATAGAGGCAGTAGAAACACATATATGGCATCATAAAACAATTATTATTAGCTAAACACAAATGGACCTACCTTTCTAATGACTTCTCCTCTTTCCCTTTGTTTGGAAAGATTGTATCAGATGAAGAATGACTTTCAGAATTCACAAGCTCATCACACATTGGCAATATAAAAGATGACAACGGATCAGGGTCTGCATTGTTTGGAGATACTATATAGGAAGAGCCCCTAAAGAGGGACTGCAAGTTTCCTCCACGAAGCTCCTTCCTCAACAAAGAAAGTGTGGAACGTGAGCCACCCTTATAAGATTTCCTCTTACGCTGCATGTAAGCTTTGATCAAGGAAATCAAAACTACAGACAGATCATCAGTATCAACTTGAAATCTTATTCAGCCTTTCAAAATTAATTAATTATATTAACCAAATCAGCTATAGTAAAATCTATATCATCAAAACTAAGGCATCCCATTACAGACCATAACCATCACGAAAAAGTAATATGATGACAATCTCGAAGAATATAAAATGAAATGTAATGAAAAAGAACATTAATGGTAAATGGGTTTCCATAGTTCAGCATATTTGCAGTATCCATCTGTTTAGACAGTGAGATGAAAGCTACAATCAAACTTAAAAATGAATGTCAACAAATTAGGTAGGAAAAGGATATCTTAAAAATATTTCCATGTTGAAGAGTGATATGTGCAACCATGTCAATCCCAACTTTAGTTGCACAAACTGGGCAAACCTGCAGATCAACAAAGGACAATATCCAAGTAAAACCAGCTACATATCCATGAAACTGCTGAATAAAAGGACTTAAATGATCAAAGGTCAACTAATTTGCTTAACCAAAATTGTACAAGTAAAAGACTAAGGATGCATCATTCCTTTCACGAAATGAAACATAATATCTTGCTCCTTAACAAACTTATGGCCCTTCATATAATTTAGAAAAATCATCATGTTTCCTAGCTGGTTCAACAATTGAGATAAGCATGCATCCAAGTCAAAATCCTAGTTAAGTGAATGCCTGAAAGACAAGTACCCATGGAAAAGACATACATATCCATGAAGTTGCTCAAAAATGAACTTAACGACGAGACATATCCAAGAGAGGAAGATTTTGTTACACTCCCTTATAAAACATTGTACATTAGCACAGACTTGAGTCTTCAGGAGAGATGTAGTATTTGATCAGTTCTCCATAGGTTTCGGCATATCCTTTAACCATCTCTACTTCATTCTTTATCATTCTCTACCCCAAACCCACCAGCCTATCATAAAAGATGGACTATACACACAGGTTCAGCTTGCCAATTTGACGTTATCACAGTTACAAGTTAACAACTAGAATACCATCACAACAAATGGATCACAAACCAATTAGATAAAAAGATTTATACTTTATCAATTACCCCATTCTTGGCCTCTGCAGGATGTTCGTCGTCAATGTGACAGCACAGGCCAACGATATCGAAGAATTCGGAACAAAAAGGGCATGGATACTCCTCCCTTATATCATCATCCCCATCGATTTCCTCTAACCCTAGGAACAAATCTGAAACGACATATGAAAAGAAAACCCAGAATGAATGAACTCCACACAATATGAGATTGAGAGTACTCGGAACGAAAAGGGAGAAACATTTGCAATACTTGCCTGATCGAGATTGTAGGCCGGCCTGATAACCTTTCGTGAGGTAAGACAAACGGCCGTTCCAATCGGCATCCATTTCTGTATTTGAAAAAATTGATGATCGGACCCTCTAGGGTTAGGGGAAATGCGCGTGTGGGATTGAGAGATTGCAAATTGTAAGATGAAGAGAGGTAGGGGAGTATTGGGTTGCAGAGAAGATGGGGGTGGCAAATGGCGATAGGCGAGATAGCTTGTTTTGGTCTTTGGAGGAAAGGGATATGAGAGCAGAGCAGTCGGTCAGGTGAAAATATCATCTTTAGGGCAATGTGAATATAAAGGCTTTCTTCGGCAATGTGGCTCGAGTTGAAGCTAAGGCTAAGATGAATGTACGATGATAGCTAGGAAAGAATTACCCAGTTGAATCCGCTAGATTACAAACGTGTGTTCGGTTGGACAACTAGTGGAGTGTTGAAAACATTAATTTGAAAAGACAGAATTTGACATTTGATATGCCCCTACCCTCTATGTCGGCGGTCAAAGAGGAGGAAGCCTTTCAGGTGCACTCAAGTGGACCAATTACTCGAAGTAAAGCTAGGCAAGTGGTCCGAGCACTTCAAACACACATCCCTTGAGCCATGACAACTACAATGACAAGCGCCAAGACACCAAGTTCATCTCCCTCTCTTGCCTTGGCATCGAACCTCAAGGAGAAGTCTTAACAAGCCCATTGAAGATATTGGGTCCTTGGGCAAGCCATCAGAGCCATCGGGCCACATCGCCCCATCATAAGGCCACCAACCGAGCCATTTAGAGGTTCGGTGTGCGCAAATTAGAGAAGAGTGCGCACCTGCACTCACTAGTGGGCGCCTTGGGCTATGCCGCTTTCCCCGTGCGGGTGCGCCCGGGCAATGGCTAGCGCTTGCCTTGCCGCCCAAGCAACTCAATTCTATCTTAGATTTCATCCGATTTTAGATAGATTTATTTCCTTCAATTTTAACACGTTTTTCAAGAAGAAGCAGCACTTTTGAAAAAGTTACTAGAATAAAACCAAAATTAAGGAAGTAGTGTAATTGAATTTCTCAACATAACACGTATCTTACTTATTCGGCTCAATTAAGTGTATATGTCACTTTTGATTGAATCATGCAATTACATAAATAATTGATGATATATCTTGTCATATTATCTTTATAACATGTGATGAACCATTAATGATTTAGCGGTTATGTGGCTATATAGTTTCTGTTGAATGTCATGGAAAAAAAAGTTCTATATAGGAATCAAAACGACAAACATCTTATGCCTTGCTATACTTTCTCCTACAATATTTTTTTTTCACAAAACTATTATTTTTCATTCTTTAAAAACGTTTAAATCCTTTATTTTTTACGTTTTTCAAAGAGAAAAGCACTACTTTCTCTCTACAAAGTGTAGTAATGCCTAAAAGCCTTATTGAAAAAATCTACTATGATAATAATCAAAGTCAAAGAAAAAAGAGTGAAGTCTTTTATTTTCATAGCATCCGAAGACAATTGTTTAGTGTTTGAGCTACAAGTCCAAGAATAACACCCTTATTTAAAAGAATTCAACTCCACTTAATTTATTCCTTCCAACTCTATTAATAATTTTACTACGAGTATATCCTTAGAATCTAGTGGTTCCAAATGCTTGAAATTATTCCTTCCAACTCTCCTAATCTATAGTATAACATATACTACGGTGACGTTACTTCGGCTTTAGATGACTCGAGATCGGGTTGCCTATACTATTTGTAATCATGATCATCTTTACATATATAATGACTTTATAATTGTAAGTTCATCTTTTAGGCTCCGTTCGGGTAATTAGCTGAAAGCTGGCAGCTGGGACTGACAGCTTTTAGCTGGAACTGGCAGCTGAATCCGAAAGCTGGATTTACTAGCTGAATTGAGTAAAAATTGAAATGAGTGTTCGGTAAAGTACCTAGCTGAATCCCGAAAAGGGTATTGAAAGATTACCAAAATACCCCCAAAAGTAAATATGAAACAAATTTATTTACCCCCACGTGATAGTCACGTGTCCCCTTCGATTACCCATTTGTGTCAAAATTCGTTCATTCATTTCTGCCCAGCTACATTTCAACACATTTTCACTTGCTCGTGAGCAGGCCAACACCGGTGACGAACGAACGTGGTCAACTGGTCGACATTCCCATCTCGGCCCGACGAGCAGTACACCGGCGCCGGAGAGAGAGGTCATCCTCGGCCGAACAAAGGCGTGAAATCCCCCCTCAACAGATTCGATTTCAACTCCGGTAAGAGTCCTTGCTCGCCCTCTTTTGAATTCGTTCCCATTGTTGTTCGGCCGAGATTGTAGAGGGCTTCCATTTTTTTATAAATTTGTGTGTTAGACATTGTTGGAATTGTGGTATGCCATCATTTGATTTTTCAGATTTTGATCGATTAAGGTTTATTGTCGAAATGTTGTGTAGTATGTACAATGCTACGAAATACGATTTTGATCGATTAGGGTTTATTGGGCTTTCAGTTCTTCACAAATGCATGTCGGTATGGAATCTGATTTAGGGCAAGTATGAAAAATTATGGCTTTTGATATGAAATCTGATTTTGGGCAAAACATGAAAATTCAATTCAGTTTAGGGCTCCGATTTGGGGTTTTAGGGCTTCAATTTGATTATATTGGTGTGACAAGCATGATGATGTTGACTGAGTGTTAGTGCGAAAGGATAGGGTAGAATGTCGTCGTCGTAGGGTGGTAAGTCTGCGGCCACGGACGCGGACGCCGACTCAAAAAGCGCATCATGGTCCGACGAGGAATCGAAGTCCCTAATAAAGTATATGCCAGGGATACCATAAGCAAAATGGGGTCTCAACCCACTTCGATTGGGTTGAGATTTATATTGCGGATAAGCTGACGAGAGAGCATAAGAGACCCTTCACGAAACTAGAAGCGAAGAACAAGTTTGACTACATGAAGAAGGTTTGGAGGGTGTGGTGTGAGCTTCGAAACAGTGAGACCGGTTTAGGCTGGAGTTATGCTGCTGGAACCGTCACCGGGACCAATGAATGGTGGGATATGAAAATCAAGGTACTCGCTCCTTTCGAACAAAGGTTTACATTTGCTTATTGCATTTCGCTATTATTATGATTACCATGTCATGATGTTATCTATGTTTCTTCAGGAAAATGGAAAGTATAGGAGGTTTAAGCACACTCCACCGGACCCCGAATTGAGTGAGATGTGGGACACACTCTTCGGGAACATTGTCGCCACTGGGAAGCGGGCAAAATCTGCCACTCAGACGCGGGCCACTGCCACCCAGACGCGGGCCGCGCCATTCGAGCATTCAGAGATGACCCAAGCACATTCAGCCCCACCACCTTCAAGTGGAAGGACAATGGCGGATCTAGTTGCGATGAACGACGATTTGGATGAGGATGTGCTGATGCGGGACCTTCAGAACGATAACCTCGTCAACCTAGGCGCTGATGAGTCCCAACCCATTGACATTGAGGTCATGAACAAGAGGACGACGGATGAATGCGGTGAGGGATCAGCTAAGCGCAAGAAGAAATGCTTCGGTGGTGCGGCTTACATGCAAAAACAGAACGAAGAGGCTGCCGATGATACGGGAAAGGTGATATCACTTCTGGAGCAGTCATTGACCGCCAACAGCAATAACGCTTCTTGCCACAAGGACCCAGAGTGTGATTAGGCCATTGATGCAATTTACAGCATGGCTGATTTAGGGTTTCTCAAGCTGTGTGATGATCTGTGGTGCTATGTTATTGATCTAATGAACGATGACCGCACTCGGCGCTGCTTCATGGCTCTGAAGTCGGAAAGTGACAGGTTGGCGTGGCTGAAATTCAGGTTTAACAAGTTGAGTGACAATTGAGTATTTGATGGTGAAGTTGGGATGCTTTCAAGTGTTGTTCTTCAAGACTTTGTTGCCATGTTTTCGTGGTTGTCTTATGTGGATTTTCTATGTGGATTTTCGGATGGTTTGCGAGACTTTGTTGCTTTGTTTTCTGGGTTTTATTTGCGAGACAGATTTCGGATGGTTATCTTATGTGGATTTTCTTAGGTTGTGACCGAACATGATTACTCTTTGAATGAATATTTGAACCGAGAGTTGTGTTTCGATTTACGGCTTGCATAATAGGTTCCTTGCATATCGTGAGCATTTCAACATTTACCGTTTCATTTTTCAGGAATACTTGGCACGATGACGAGGCCACATGTGCGGGGATTGTCTACCACACAAATTATAATCATTTTAGGCATTCTCGCCCTCTTTAAGATCCGGAAGCGTAAGCATTTAACGAACACGTACTTCCGCAAGTACGTGCACAAGGTCCCTTGTTTCATGTCACCTCTCACTGGTCATCTCTGGATGCGAGAGATTATGAATTCTGGCTCCGAAGTCCGATGCATCAATGCGTTCAGAATGGAGCGACACGTTCTTGTGAGACTGTGCGATGAGCTGCAAGCCCACCATGGTCTGAAACCCTCGAGGAACATGACGGTACTAGAGAAGGTAGGAATACTCTTGTACACCGTTGCAGTGGGGGCCTCGAACCGGGCAGCATGCGAGCGGTTTCAGCGATCTGGGGACACCATAAGCCGCACCATCCATGAGGTCCTTGACTCGATCACAGGGAGTTCGTGTGGGTCGGGAGGGCTAGCTGGCCGGATGTTGACCCCATGGGATCCGATGTTCACAACTATCCCCGAACAAGTCGAGCACGATACTCGGTACAACCTGTTCAAGGTATTCATTACGCCCCCTTGCGAATGAATTTAGTTCTTATAACAAGTTTGCCAATCTTATTTCCCGTTTGGTCGTGCGACTGCAGGGTGCGATTGGTTGTATTGATGGGACCCACATTTTATGTTGTGTGCCCCGAGCCTTTCAATTGCCTTATCGAAACCGAAAGGGAGTATGCTCGTTCAATGTGATGGCGGTGTGTGACTTCGACATGCTATTCAGCTTCATTTCGTGCGGGTGGGAGGGGAGTGCACACGACGCACGTGTATTTGATCATGCTCTTAACACACCCGAAATGAACTTCCCCCACCCTCCTCCCGGTTAGTTGGTTTTGTCGTCGGGCTAAAATTATGAATTTCCCCGTTAATCCTATTTAGGTTAAATGCATGTCGCTATTGGTGTAGGGAAATACTATCTTGTCGACAAGGGATACCCGGACCGGGCTGGATACATGGTGCCCTACAACAAGGTGAAGTACCACTTGTCGCAATTTCAGAACGCGGTCCCGAGGAGTGCAGAGCAAGCTTTTAACAAGGTTCACTCGTCCTTGCGGGGATGCATCGAGAGGTGCTTCGGGGTCTTGATGAAAAGGTTTCGTATGTTGGTTCAAATGCCTAGCTATTCCCTGGACACACAAATCGACCTAATCGTGTTCTGCTTTTCCATCCACAACTTCATTATTCGTAACCGGGTCCAAGACACATACCTCGAGGATGAGTATGATGACCCAGACCTACCCCCTCCTATTAGACCCGAACGAGGTGTGGACAACGCACCGGGTGGCATGAGGCGGGTCAGAGATGAGATCGCCTCGGAGATTTGGAAGGCACGACGCTATTGGTGAGGATTACCGAATGCTGGGTCAATTAGGTGCGAGAATTCGGGATGGTTTTTTGTTGGTCACTAATGGAGTCTTATATATTACACTTTGGTCAGTGACTCGTGAACCTATACTTTTGTGACGTAGTTGCAAACGAAAGTTCACTTTGGTAATGAACTTTATGATGTAACTGCAAACGATCTGGCGTCTAGTTATTATACAACAAGGTGTACAACTAGTTACGAAGTCAATAGTCATACATGATTAGTCAAAGTCATTTGCAAATTCAAATATAAAATATCCGAATTTGTAAAAAATTGCATCAATTCGTATTCTCCATTTTAATAAAGAAATAATCTAGATCAATATATTCATCGATATATGTTGGGAGGGTTTAACCTTGAACAAATAAATTTGTCAAGACCCCGCTGAGTATAGCGAAGTCAGGATCGTCCACGGGAGCTAGTAGTTCTATAGTCTAGCAATCATACTACGAAAACAAAAGAGAAACAAAGCAGGGCAAAACAAGCAAACGAAAGCAAAACACACGTCTCAGGAATAGGTCGAGGCCGACCCTAGGGAGGTCGATGCCGACCCAAAACAGGACTTCACAAACACACGGAAAACACTACAGAGGAGGTCGCGGCCGACCCTGCAACTGGTCGCGAAGATTGGTTTTGTAAAAGCAAGGAAAAACAACTAGGGGAAAGGATTCACCACACCACAAGCATGCATTCAAACAATGATAGAGGACCAACTCAACTCACAACCTCATGGGTGACTTTCATCACAAAAGAACACATCAAGAGCCTCCACTTACATGAAAGGGTTAACATGCAATCCAACTTGTTCTTCGAAGGGTTCGACTTTCATCTAACCCGGATAGTCCACATTCACAAACAAAACTCTTCAATTAGGTTGCAAACAAGGACATTCCCCCTTCTTCAAGGGTTTTAAGCACACAAGAGGGATTTATGGGTAGAGATTTCAAGTTAAGCATGGATCCAAAAAAATCAAGGTTTCAAATGCACTTTCATGGTGGGTTTCACCCCAACCCTAGCAAGCTAACTACTCACACATAATCACACACACAAACAAGAAAAGGGAAAAGGAAATCATCATCCAAAGCAAACAACTTCAATTAAAAACAAGATCTAAACTTACAAACTCAAGCAAACCCACAAGTTTCTTCCTAACACCATTGTCTTCTTCTTCCTAGAACACAACCAACACAAGCTTTCTTCTTCACTATCTCTCCTACAAACATCTCTCTCTCACAAACACACCCTTCTTCTTCTCCTTCTTCTTCTTCTTTCCGTTCTTCTTCTCCACACTCTCCCCTCTCTCTCCCTTGAGCCTTTTCCCTCCTTGGAAAAGCTACCTTGCAAGGGAGACAAAATGGGTTTTTAGCAGCCCACAAAAGCAAGGGGAGGAAGCTTCCTCCACTGTCACATCTCTGCCACACGCCTGCCACAGCCGCTCGCCTTTTTCGGGTTTCGAAAATCCCGCCCAAAAGTTTTACTTGCAGCGCACGGATTCACCTTCGGATGCTGAGAGGGGTCGGCCACGACCAGGGGGTGGTCGGCGCCGACCTACTGCAGGACGTGGACTCTTTCGCGTTTTGTTCCGCTCTTGCTTCGATTGGTTGGACTTTTGTTGGGTGCTTTTACCCTTTTGCTCCTTGAGTTTCTTGAGTTCCTTGTACTTCTTGGAGGCTCACTTGATTGCAATTTTGGATTCTCGGGCCTTGACATCTTGACTCATGACAACTACCGGTTCCTAGAAAGCTCCGAAAATGCATGAAAACGTCTCCAAAACGCTCCAAATACCTACACAACACGAAACAACACACAAACGACTCCAACTCTCGAAAGAGAGCCGAAATCTCATGCAAAGCACACAAACAACAAGGAAAACATGCAAAACAAGCTAGAAAACTACCTAGAAAAACAACTAAAAAGCGCGAAATCAATATATAACAATCATCCGTGTTAATTTTTTCATCCAATGTAAACTTAAGAAGGTAATTATATATGACAACGTAAAAGAAAACATTTTTTTATTACTACCAACATTTACCCTTTGCATATCTTTCTAATTTTTTTGACACAAATAACACATTTTATTTGGATACAATAAAACATTCATTTCTAATTTTTTTGCATATTTTTCAAAGTTGTTTGTCCTCTTCACTCACGCCTTGTCCTCTCACCGGTGTCCCTCTCACCAGATAACGGAGCTCCAAGTTGACTAGCCCTCTCCGCCTTCTCCTCTCTTTCGGATCTGTTCCCACGCCGACACCAGCCGCCTCCAGTCCCACGGGTTTGCCAACCAGAGTTCTTTCTTTGCGCCTCTGTTGGATCTAGATTGGTACATCTTATTTGAACTTGCGATTAATTTTCTTTCTATGAACAATCGATTCTCCTAGAATTCTTTGTCAGAAATGATGATGTGAAAAATTGTGAATCATTTTTATGCATAATTTCAAATATTGCCAAGATTATCTTCAGGTCAATCAAAATTGTTCTTTTGTTCAATTTCCCAGCATATCACGTGGTTGTCCCTCTATGCATAATTTCAACTATTGCCAATAATCCTAGGGTTTCTGTTTCTTAGTGCTTCTTCTGGCTGATTTGGAGTGAATTGCATAACTGCATTCTCATGGTTTTGGCTACCAAGCTTGTTCATTCTACCTGATATGCTGGTTACTTGATATCTGCTATGTGGCTTAAGCACTGATTTGATGTTGTTTCTCAGTTTGTGGGTTAGGGTTTTCTGTTTGTGTTTTAAGTGTTGTTTTGGTAAGAGTGGCAGCACTTTGCATCATTGTAATTGTGTAGGAAATGTGCATGAAGTATGAATGTTTCATTATATTGGATCTCCATTTCGGAGATGGAAAGTCATTTTGGGATGCCCCTTACGTATTGCTTTCTTCATGTTCATCTGCATCTTTTATTGACCATTTCATTCTCTTGAGCGTAATGACACGCTCCCATCTATCATTTGAATTGCAAAACTGAGATGTTGTTGTAAATGATGTTATGCAAGTGTACCAGAGGATAGTATGCCACATTCCCAGCCTTTTCAATGTAACTAGCTGCTTGTCTATTATTTTGTTATGCTCAAGCTGTGTATGCTTTGTATGTTGATGTGTAGGAAATGTCGACTGCATCAACCGGTTGGAATTACCTGGGAACGACCGATGGGGCTCAAGCGGGTTACCATGTTTGTCTTTGTGGTGCGACGGCTACCATGAAATACTCTGGAACGGTGGCCAACCCTGGACGACGCTTCTATAGTTGTGCGAACTATATGGTATGATATCTCCCATAAAAAGTATGATATGCGAGCACTTCTTGCTAATTGGTATGATGTGTGTTGTTTCATCGTGTTTTTTTGTTCAGAAGCACAAAAGTTGTGGCTTTTTCCTATGGGTTGATCCACCTCTACCGGACGAAGTTAAGCGTGCCATCAAAAGGCTTATAAAGGAGAAAGAAGAGGAGAGAGACAAGGCAAGATGCAGAGCTAATTTGCTGCTGAAGGTGTTACTTGTTATCGCATTTGTTCATGTAGTCCACTTTGTGTTCAACTAGGGATGAGTGTAATTTGTAAGCTAACAATATTACGTGACTTCGGTACTAGACAATGAGACTTTAGTTATGTAACTTATTAATTTATGTCACCGGCTGTATGTTAAAAAAAACAATCAACTTTCAAAACAACAAGTTCTAAATTGATCACAATCAAGGCAATCGATTAGAAATCCATTACATTAACTTCAGCGAAGATCAACCGACCGAAATAAAATGCAAATTGCTTGAAAGAAAAAACATTGAAATGGAAAACCACGCTGAAATCGTACTTCCACAAGATCACCAACATGAGCTCTCACCACCACAACCTTGCTAGAATTCCTCTGACTTGGTTTCTTCGGATCCACCACTTGTCCCGCCTTCTTTGTATTCCCTGGCAATGATCTCGTCCCCGTCCTCCATACCGAGCTGCAAAAATAAACCATATTAGGTTGAATAATAAACTGAAATGGGGTAATGGTGTTTCTTGGCCTTACATCTAAAGGGCTGACTAGGTGAATTAGGTCAGTTATTCGTTCCCCATCGAAGTAGAAATCAAACCCATCGCATTGCCAGGTCCGTTGTTCCATATATGCGGTAAACAGTTTTTTGAGGGGCGTCAATCGTTGTAATTAATAAGTTTCTGAGAAAGTAAGCTTCCGAGACAAAAGATTCAGCGATCGTGAACACGAAACCCTAGGAAAACGTCAAAGAAAGTAAGCGACTACTTACGGTTCACGTTCCATCGGTCAAAGAGAATGGGCTTGAGTTGCTCTCCCATGGCTCCCATGGACTTGCGGTTGACGAAGAAGAACCTCGACGCCCAGCCAGGTGCGTCGACTTTTGGCTTCCACACCATCGGGTTCTTGGCATTGTGGGCTTGAAGGGTGACGCGGCCCGGCCTCTGGGTACGGATCTCGTAGGCGTGGGCTAGATCTTTCATGTTGAACGAAACGTCTAGAGCAGAGCACATCTCGTGAATGGTGGTCAAGATCTTCCACGCCGACGGCATGACTTGCGACGGGGAAATCCTCAGGTCGCCCAGAAAGAGTTGCACCAGGCGAGGGAAAGGGAATTTCAGGCCGATAGTGAACGGGAACTCGAGGAAGCAGATCCAGTCCTGCTTCACCCAGTCGAGAAGCTCGGTATCGGGCTTTAACGCTTGGGTTCCCGGGGGAAAGCCGCTCGCCGCCACCAGGGCATCCACCTCTTCCTATGTCATGGAGCAAGCGTACTGGTCTTGCGCGGTAAGGGAGTTGGACGGAACGAAACCGTTCGGGCTGGCCATCGGAGAAGGTGAGAGGGTTTCAAAGGAAGAAAATTGTTCAAAAGAAAGAGAAGATCTCTGAGAGGATTTTGGGAAGAGGGGCGAAGTAATGATGATAAGAAGGAGCGATTGTAATTAAGGGATTTGATGGCATCAGAAGCGGTTTCCACAAGAAACCGTCCCATCGCCACGCGTCAGTCATCTAATGGTGAGAAGGCTTTCGGCCGCGTTTACAAAAAATTTTGAATTTACCGCCGACCGAATACCCTTCTCAGGGGTATTGTTGGGCCTCGTTTCTCTTTGAATACAGGCCCATATCACGGAAAGCCCAAGATGGTGAAAAGCCCACCAACCAGTTCAAGCGAAGCCCATTCAGAGAGGGAAATCTGTTGAAACGATTGTCCGAGAAGCCCGGGAGCGGAAGCAGACACTCGGTGTCGAACGTTGGAAGGAGGCCGGGGATCTCGGGCTCCCACGATCTATCCATAACGACGCCGAAGTATCGAATATAAGATGGATTATTTTGTAACAGAAAGGATATCATATCTGAGATACTCGAGGCTGTATTTCAAATTCGATTAGCAATCAATAAAGCTAATTAGTCGAATCTTTGATCTTAGTTCGTTTGCTTCATTCAATTATCACTTCCATTCTAAAACAAACTCTCGATCGTAACCTCCAAACTAGGGTGTTTAAGCGATCATCGTTTTTCACCCACAACAACTTGTATTTGTTGGGTATTAATCTTGGTTTATAAGTAAGATAGTTTGTTAGTAAGATATTAAGTTATGTAATTTCTTCACTAACATCAGGAAGTAGTTATAAAACTGTCAATTAGGAGCAGTTATTATGTTTAGTATATATATGCAAGGAAGTTGTACGTGTACTTCACCGATCACACATACAAAGGAAAATTATGTGTGTTTGGGCAGTTTTCTCTTGTTTTAAAACCAGAACAGAGTTTTTAATTGAATCTGGGACTGTTTAATTTTATCATTTGGTATCAGAGCGGTTAAAGATCCAATATTGCGTAGAAGGATGTTTAGTACTATGCAGAGGATTTGTCGTTGCAGTAATGCAATAACAGTTGGAATTCGATCGGCAAATCTCTGTATATATGGAGAAAGTGAGAGCGGAGATTAAAGTTCTTTGTTTTGTGTTTAAAAATAGAGGGAAAAAGGGCATTGTCCCGTGTATAGGACGAAGGTAATGTCTTGATCTGGACAAAGGAATTGTTCCAGAGAAGAAGGAGGGGCAAAGGTAACGTCCCATGTGGAAACACACATAAAGGGAGATTTGTGTGTTTTGGAATGTAAAGCAGAGAACACACGTATAAATGTAATTTATGTGTGTTGAAAGTAAAACACATAAAAGTAATTTGTGTTTGTGAGACTGAGATCGATCTTATAGTGCCATAAATTGGCGGAGTGTACACTGGTGCCGGTGTAGGAAGCAAGTCGATCGGATGCCGGGCCATCGAATCCATTCTCGTTTTGTTCGTCGACAGAATTGGGTAAAAGAAGCCATTACTTAGTCGAAGGATCGTTGAAACTCGCCGGCGTAGATTAGTCGGTGGTGATGGGAAGCGGAGCCATCAGAGAAGATCCCAGGGCATGTGCCAACGAGAAAGGCGGGGTAAATGAACGGTGACGGCTATCGAGGTGTTGATCTCATCGGATCTGACATCCTGAAGAGGGATGAAGATCGAATAGAGGAAGAAGAAAGCTGAAATTGGGACAAGAAAGATGTCCATGGAAATAAGAAAGCTCGTGAAGTGGAAACTTGATAGAAATATTTGATCATATTCCACTGTGAACCTCATGCTTGAAGAAAAAGATCAAGATTTTTAGAAAAAAACAAAGATTGCTGATGCATGAGACAAAAAAAGAGAAAGTTGACTCTGTATAGTTCAGCAAGTTTATAAACCAAGCTTAAGGGGGTGATTGTTGGGTATTAATCTTGGTTTATAAGTAAGATAGTTTGTTAGTAAGATATTAAGTTATGTAATTTCTTCACTAACATCAGGAAGTAGTTATAAAACTGTCAATTAGGAGCAGTTATTATGTTTAGTATATATATGCTGTGAGATATTTGTAAAGTGCCGTGAGTATATTGAATGGAATGGAGGGCTTAAATACAGCCTTGAGTTTACAGAATAACAAACTAGAAAGTAAACCCTAATCAAATCTTGCAAGATAGGAAATCTATAACAACCCAAATATACACGTGATATTGATCAGCTCTAATATAGCAATATCTGAACTAATAATATCTTAACATTCCCCCGCAAGATGAGCGGGTCTTCGAGCTAAACCCAGTTTGGTGATGATGGTAGCGAATCTTGACTTGCTGAGTGGTTTTGTAAGGACATCAGCTAGCTGATCTGCAGTGGGGACGTGAGTAACTCGAAGAGCACCGTTTTGCACCAGTTCGCGGACAAAGTGGAAGGCGAGAGCTATGTGCTTCATGCGGGAATGGAACACTGGATTGGAGCTGAGGTACATAGCGCCAAGGTTGTCACAATACATGACTGGCTGCTTGTGAAGTTGAAGTCCAACTTCATTCAGTAGAGAAGTGATCCAGAGAAGTTCGGATGCAGTGTCGGCTATGGCTTTGTATTCAGCTTTGGTGGAAGAGTGTGCCACAGTCTTTTGCTTCCGAGATGACCATGAAATAGGTGTGGAACCATGGTAGATAATGTAGCCGGTAGTGAACCTGTAATCCGTTTTGTCTCCTGCCCAATCCGCATCAGAAAATGCGTGAAGAGCAAGAGGAGAGTTGGAGGAGATGACAATACCTTGCTCTGTAGTTCCGGCCAAGTACCGAAGCAATCTCTTGAGAGAGCTCCAGTGTTTAGTTGTTGGCCGTTGCATGGCTTGTGCAAGTTTGTTGACGGTGAATGCAACGTCGGGGCTTGTATGAGCTAGATATTGCAAGCTTCCGATGATGGACCTGTAATCAGTAGGTGTTGACAGAGGCTCACCCGAATCCAAGGGCTGTTGGATGGAGTCGACAGCAGGCGTGGAAACGGGCTTAGCAGAGGACATGCCGGCACTCTCTAAAAGGTCCAGGACATATTTCTTTTGTGACAAGAAGAGTCCCTTGGATGTTTGGAGGACTTCAATGCCAAGAAAATAGGAGAGAGTCCCGAGATCCTTAAGAGAGAACCGAGATGCTAGAGCGTTAATAAGAGCTTGCACTTTCAAGGGCTGATTTCCTGTGATTATGATGTCGTCGACATATACGAGCAAAAACAAGATCACATCGGAGCGCTGAAGATAGAACAATGAGGCGTCGGCTACTGAATTACGGAACCCGAGAGTAAGCAGATATTGTTTGAGTTCAGTATACCATGTGCGTGGCGCTTGCTTAAGCCCATAGATTGCTTTGTTGAGACGACAGACATGCGATGGTTGAAGCGCATCAACAAAACCTAGAGGCTGGATCATATACACTTGCTCATGAAGTCGGCCTTGGAGGAAGGCATTGTTGACATCGAGCTGTTTAAGCGGCCACTTGCGTGAGACAGCGATGGACAACACTAAGCGCACAATAACAAGCTTGACTACAGGGATGAAGGTTTCCGAGTAATCAATGCCAGATCTCTGATGAAAACCCTTAGCAACTAGACGAGCTTTGAGGCGTTCAACACTACCGTCGGGTTTGTATTTCGCACGAAAGACCCACTTACATCCAATCCGGTTTTGCTCAGGGGACTACGGAACAAGGGTCCAAGTATTATTTGCGCAAAGAGCTTCATATTCGTTTTGCATTGCAGCTCGCCATTCAGGGCTTTTTAAGGCTTGTGTGATTGTTGTAGGTTCGGGTGGGGTTGCTTTGGTGGTGCAAAGATTGAGCTTTTGGATAGGTTTATGTATGTTGTTTTTGGAGCGAGTGATGATGCCCTGGGGAGGATTAGGATTCGGGATAGGCAGCGGAGGTGATGGTGTGGGTGAGTTTGAGTCGGTGGCTGTGGACGGTGAGTTGGAAGGCAGCGGACTAGCGGGTGGATTAGGGTTTTGAGATGTACGTATGGGCAGGGTGACGTTAGGGTTTGCATGGGAAGAGGGAGTTTGAGTTGTTGATTGGGAGGACGTGGGTTGGGAGAGCGGTGGTAGGGGTTGAAGGGCCAGATTTGGGCTGGGATTAGGAGGAGTATTTGGAGGTGTGGTAATGGGCAGCGGTGCGTGCAAAGGGTTTGCAGGAGGAGCTGGTGCATTCGGATTCAAGACGGGAAAGGAAATTGAACCCCATTCCTCTCCCGAACTTGTATCGTTTTGTACCAGGGTTGTGGGTGTTTTGTAAGGGAATTGGTTTTCAAGGAATTGGACGTGTCTGGAAGTATAGACTCGTTTTGTGGCTGGGTGAAGGCAAAGATAAGATGATTGGGAGGTTGAGTAACCAACAAGAACACAGGCCAGGGATTTGGGATCAAGTTTATTGGCGGTATAGGGGCGTAAGCAAGGATAACACAGGCAGCCGAAGCATTTCAGTTTCGCATAATCCGGTTGTTTGTTTAAGAGTTTGAAGTAAGGTGAATCATTTTTTGAAACAGGAGTTGGAAGTCGGTTGATGAGGTATACTGCAGTAGCCATGGCAAACGGCCAATGGTCTAGTGGCATACCCGAAAAACTTAAGAGACTCAAACCGGTTTCAACAATATGACGGTGGCGTCTTTCGGAGACCCCATTGTGTTGTGCGGTGTGTGGTGGAGAAGTAAGATGTGTAATGCCATTAAGACTAAGAAAGTTTTTCAATGATAGGTACTCTCCACCATTGTCAGAGAACAAGACTTTTATTTGGGCGTCAAAAAAAATTTCAACTAGTGCTTTGAATTTTATGAATGTAAGATGTGTGTCCGATTTCCTCTTCAAGGGATAGAGCCAAACGTATCGAGTGAATTGATCCACAAAGATAACTTAATATTTGAATCCATCATAAGATAAAGAGGGAGATGTCCATACATCCGACAAAATTATCTCAAGAGATTTTGATGCAACAATACTAGAAGAATGAAAAGGAAGTCTATGACTTTTATGGAGCTGACAATCATGACAATCTAACATGACTAGGTAATGCATGAAGATGACGTTGAATTTTCTTGAAGACGGTTGTAGAAGGATGCCCTAGACGATGATGCACATGCTGAGAGGAAATCAGATTGACGTTGTTGACGGATGGAGCAGAGGAAGGCCACATGTAAATGCCGTTGACACAAGGTCCGCTAAGCATGGTCGTGCTCATCTTGTCCTTCACAGAAAAAGAGTTGGATGAGAAAACGAGATAATGACCAGTTTGTTTGCAAAATTTTGAAACAGACAACACATTTTTCGTCATAGTTGGAACACAGAGAACATTTGTGAGAGTAAAAGGATGATTCACCGAATTTAAAATAATGGAACCGGAATGCGAAATAGACAAGCCCGTACCATTGCCAACGTAGAGTTCGTCGGGGCCGGAGTATGGGTGATGGTAGGCCATGTTTTGTAGGTCATTAGTCACATGGTGAGATGCACCGCTGTCCACGAGCCAGGTAGGAGGGACAATAGTGGTAACTGTGTGGGCTTGGGGCTGGGTTTGAGCAGGGAAACATTTGGAGGAAGGCCAGACGAAGGTTGGGTGATCGGTCTTAAACTGAGGGCAATGGTTCACGACATGACCTTGGCTAAGACATTACTGACACCGGCCTTTGAATGGTTTTTGGTAGTTTGGGTTGGTAGGGTTAGGAGGCCGAGAGGCCGGTTGGTTCGGTGTAGGTTTGTAGGTGTTTTGGTTGTGGTAATTGTTGTAAGGGACCCAGTTTTGTGGAGGTTGTGGAGGGAGAGGAGGCTGCATATGCATAGGAAACGAAGGTTTGTGCTTATTACCTTTCACCTTGGACGCAGCTAGAGCAGTCGCCGAACAGGAGTCCTTGGATCCATCGTGCTGCAGAGAAAGCTCTTTGACGATGAGTTTCTCGTGAAGCTCCTCAAAGGAGATAGGAGTGTCACGATTTTGGACGCCATCAATGACAGATTGGAAACTGTCATCCAACCCTCGGAGAATGTAGTCGGTGAGGTCCTCTTGAGACATGGGGGCGCCAAGCGATGCAAGGCGATCGGCATCTGCTTTCAGGCCATGCATGAACTCAGAGATCGTGCGTGAACCCTTCGTGGCAGTGCGGATCTTCGTCTTAATCTGCTGTTTGTGACCACGGGAGGCAGTGGCGTAGGTCGACTTGAGAAGATCCCACACCGCCTTCGAGGACTTAGCTTGAGTAACCAGCGACGATACACTAGACGAGAGAGTACCGACAAGGGCGCTGTGAATAAGTCGATCCTGGCGTTTCCAGGCCAAGTAGGCCGGGTTAGCCACAGTTCGATTATCACGAACAATCTCGGTTGGTGGTGTTGCCAGGGTACCGTCGAGGTAGTTGAAAAGATCGTAACCCTCAAGCGTGAGAGTAACTTGAGAGCTCCATGAGAGGTAGTTTGTGGGCGTTAGTTTCTGTATGACAGGAAATTGAATGAGAAGGAAAGGTTTGTCGGTTTGGTAGGGTTTGGGCAAGGTCGAGGCAAGCTCAGCCGCCATTGAAAGTTTGTGAAAGGCAGTAGAAGGAATCCCAGAATTTAGGCTGATACCATGTGAGATATTTGTAAAGTGCCGTGAGTATATTGATCATGAATGGAATGGAGGGCTTAAATACAGCCTTGAGTTTACAGAATAACAAACTAGAAAGTAAACCCTAATCAAATCTTGGAAATCTATAACAACCCAAATATATGGCCGATTCTATTTGCACTCCAAATAATTGCTATTTGCACTCACTAAATAAGAATTAGTGAGATCTCACGAAATACAGTTTAGTGAGATTTGTCGGGTAACCCGAAAAAGCGTGTGGCTGGAGATGGATTTTCACGAAACACTATGTAGTGAGATTTCACTAAACCGTGATTAGTGAGAATTGTTGGACATGTGTAATGTAGTGGCGATAGCCTCACTAAATGACGTTTAGTGAGATATTAACTAAATAAGGTTTGCTCAAAAAAAAAAACTAAATAAGGTTTCTTGAAATCTTACTAAACAAAATTTTACCCAGACCGAAACCTAGCTCAATTTACCCTACGAAACCGTGTTTCATGCGATTTTGATTTCACTACAACGGTAACTTTGATTTGACAAGGAACGGTAAAAAATTTAAATTTGTCAAAATTCTATAAATAGGCTGAAGAGTAATATTGGAATGCTCACAATTGGCCTCTTTCACTTTAAAACCACTTACAAATGTGTTATTATGAGTGGCATGTTAATCGAGATTCATCGGCTTCAAGAGAAGAATATGCTCCATTAAACCCGAGCCCTTGGTTAGAGGTACGTATTACTAATCACAATTTTCATTTCAAGTAATTTTTAAATGAAATAAATTTAGTAGTGAAATAAATGACTTAGTAATTGAAACTTGTAGTAGTTGCTTGACATTATGATTCATAGTAGTTATAATTCGTATTACACTTTAATTAAATTCTATTAGTCGTCAACTAATTAATGAAAGTAAGTTAAATGAACAATAATGAAGACATTATTATGAAAATCATTGTATTATAAAAGATAAATTCAAACAAGACGATGATTTAGGTATAAATAAAACTAGTATCTTAATTTAATGAAGATGGGTTAAATCAAGATTAGTCTTTGACTAATGAATACATTCCCAAATATAATTTTCACTGGTAGAGTTGGAGAAAAAATGCTCATGAATTTTAATTAATGGCCTAAATTGTCTAACTATTAAAATATAGAATTAGAGATTATACTTGAGTGATTAAAATGATAATGAATGCAAGTGATAAAATTTGAATTAAATCTAACAAATTATTTTATATGCCTATTTTAGTTTATATACTATCTCTCTTGTACATCTTCTTTGTTTTAGTCTTAACTTCTGTTTAACTACTATCAATAAGGAAATTATAATTTATATTGATTTTAATATGAACTTGTGTGTGTTTTTGTTATATTTAGTTCAATTATGTAATAGAGCCATAAAGATAGTAGCTAGGAATGAAAAAATAGTAAGTTTATCTTAAACCCTAAACCCTAAACCCTAAGCTCTAGTAATTACACATATAGTCGATTTTGTTTCATATTTATTTGTAATTTGTGTATTGACAGGTCACAGGAGCAAGGTATAGATTTCACATAAATTGTTGAGAACAATTATGAGTGGGATAGTAAAGAAGAAGCGATTCAATGGGCAAGAGACTTGATTGGACCATATAATATTGATTTGACCGTCATGAACTCAAATCAAAGAATGTTGAAAATAGGTTCCGACCAAGCTGGAAAATCTAGATTTGATTCGGAAGGGGGGCATTCAAAAAAGTGTGGTTGCAAATTTGTGTTTACGGGCCGTCGAGATAAGTTTACAAGTAAGTGGACGTTGAAGTTGAAGCATGGCTTCCACAACTGTTGAAGGGTTTATTCTTGAACAAATAATTTTGTCAAGACCCCGTTGAGTATAGCGAAATCAAGATCGTCCACGGGAGTTCAAAGAATCTATTATCTAGCAATCAAACTATGAAAACAAAGCAAAACAAGTAAACAAACACGAAATCACACGTTTTAGGAGAAGGTCGGATACGACCTGGGGTAAGTCGTGCTCGACCACAACTGGGCACGAGAAAACTTTGCAAAAATATGGGAAAAATATCTAGGGACAAGGTTTCACCACAACATAATCATGCATAAAAACAACAATCAATGATCAATTTAACCTATAATCTCATGATGACTTTCGCCACAAATAAACACATCAAAATCTCAACTTTCATAGTGATAAGACATGCAATTCTACTTGTTGTCTAAAGGTTTTAACTTTTGTTTTTAAACCCAAATTGTTGGGACGCTATCAAGGACGCTTGCGTACTTGTTAGTGTACCACACAACCGTCCCTTAGTTTTGATATGACAAACTCACTTTGATTCTAATAAAGTTGTCCAAGTGTTCAGGAACGCCAGTGACCAAAAGGACAAAAAGTGTGTATGGGCGTCCCATAAGCTTAGGGACGCTAGCTGACAGGAAGTAAGGACCAGCTAGAGACTACTTGAGCAAGGACGGAGTCCCAAGCAAATAGGAACGCAAGAAAGGAGTCCTTACTCACTAGCCGACAGGATGACATCACTCGACAATGTTTGATCATCCAAGGACACGTGGAGGCCGATCTTGTAGCGGAGTCCAACACTACGTGGCGGATGATCCTGTTCCAGAGTCCATCAACACGTGGCGGCCGATCCTGTAGCGGATTTCATCATACACAGCTGGATACAGGAAGCTTCCTCATCACCGCCCTACTACGTGGAGGAAGATCCTGTAGCCACGTCCACGAAGGGCATGATCGTCCCAGTGAAAAGACACCCTTCCCAAGTCCTATAAATAGCCCCAAGGCATTTATTGTGACGCTAACGCTTTCAGAGAATATTCAGAGAGAATCAAAGGAAAGCGACTCACTCAAGAACACGAAGAACTAACTCAAGAACTCTAGAACAGTGCTAGAACTTGTGTTAGATCGAGTGAGATTTTGTACCCCAACCACAAAACAGTTTGTAATCAGAGAAACCAAAAAGAGAGAGAGAACGTTCTGCGAAGTACTGCAGAACGTAGGAATAGAGTCCTTTAGTAGATTGAACAAGCTTTAGTTGTAGGCTTAAAGGAGTCCTTTACAAGTGAACTTAGGGAAAAGCTAAGTGTCAGAGAACTGTAAAGACTCGCCAGTACAACTGTAAGAACGTTCAATATAAAGGAAAGAACTATTCAAAAATCCTCCAAGGAGGTAGAGGTTTACACTCAAGGACTACTTGGTCTTGAGTGGTTCCTCTATAATTCACTGCGTTCATTTATTACCTGTTTAGTACTTTATTCCGTTGCATACATCAAGGACGCCCCTACACCTCGTAGGGACGCCTGACCAAAGGACGCCTTTACCAAAGTAAAGAGCGTTCCTCAGTACTAACGATCCAACAATTGGTATCAGAGCAGGCGCTCTAGATTCTTACTGAGTTGCAGGTAAAAATGGACATGGAACCTATAGGAATCTCCTTTGTGAAGCCTCCGCGCCTGACGGACGGCAATTTCAACCGCTGGAAGATTAGATTTGAGAACTTTGTAAGGAGTCAGAACTATCAGTGCTGGAAAGTGATCATGAAAGGCGACCTTGCCGTTCCTACTGACAAGAAGGATAAAGAGGACGAGTGGGGTCCTGATGAATTCAAGTTGATGGAAACAAATGCAAAGGCTATTTGCTTCCTTCAAGCGTCTCTTTGTGAAAGGGACGCCACCAGAATTAGCAATTTGGCAACTGCCAAACTACAGTGGGAAGCTCTTGAAAAATTCCACGTAGGAACTGCTGAAATGAGGGAAGACGTTCAGCTTGAAATCAAGAGAGAGTTCTATGCTTTCAGAATGCTACCCAACGAAACTGTCAATGACTATTCATACCGCTTTGAGCAACATGTTACCAAGATGAGGAACTTAGGCGTTCCCGAAGCTGAAGTTTCAATGAGAAACAGAGTTCAAGTGGTTATTGATGGTCTAACAGGAAAGTGGAACTTTGATAGAACTACGTTCAAAGAGAATACAGCTAACAAGACTCTCGATATGGAAGAGATCTACGGGAAGCTAAGAGGATATGAAGCACGAAGGAACTCCGATTTAGCTGAGCTAGCAAGGAATCCTCAAACAGATATAGCACTGATAACATCAACACCAGAGTACGCTGAGTATCTTCGTCGTCATCAAGAACTTGCTTTATTGATAGAAGCCAACAAAAATGAGAACCGTGAGAAGATGCGCGTTCAAGCGTTGAGAGAGAAGGAAAGCAAATCTAAGGAACAGCTTGATGAAGAAGAAGAACTTGCTCTTTTTCACAAAGTACTTCGTTCTTATGGCAAAAGGAACAAATATTTCAACAAACACAAGATGCCCAAGAAAGAAAGTCCCAAGTACACTGAAGCAGAAATGAAAGAACTTACATGTTACAAATGTAACAAGAAAGGACACTTTGCTAAAAAATGTACAACGGGAATGTCCTCAAAGGAGATGAAGACAAAAGCCCTCATTGGAGCGTTCGCATCTGCATGGGATAACGTCAGTTCTGATGATGAAGAACCTGATGAACAAGAGGCATACATAGCTCTTGAGGACGCCTCTGATAATGAACAAGTAGCATACATGGCTATGGAGGACGTCGAAGTTGTTGAGGAGGACGCTCCGAAATCTGAAAATGAGGTAACCCGTGAGTCTATGATGAGTTCTTTAGAAAATTGTTCCAAGTCCAAGCTTATTAAACTCATTGGAAAAATCATGGATGAAAGTGTGATCATGCAAAATAGAATGGATGAACTGGAACTTGAAAATGAAAATATTGTGGTTGAATGTGAAAACTGTAGTTCCATGACCATTCATCTAGAGTCTTCATGTGAAGAAACTAAATCTCTGAAAACTGAAATTATGTGTCTTAAACTTGAGAACGCTAAGCTCAGGGAAGAAGTGAAAGTGTTGGGTAAGAGTCCCATGGTAGAAGAAGTTAGACCTATGCTCTTTGTCCCAGCCAAAAGGGGACTAGGCTATGAATCTGACACTAAGAACTCTCTTCCTAGCGACTTTGAGGCAAGCAAAACTTCTGAACTTGAACTTGAACGGGAGAAAACTAAGAATCTTCTTGAGCGAATTAGAGTCCTAGAAAGTGGAGAGTTAGGTCAAGAGGACTACTACACTAACTCCACAAGTCATAGGATCTACAAGAAAATTGCTAAGGGGGAAGGCTCTAAAGTTTGTAACCCTGAAAAGATGAAGAAGAACAAAATCCAGCGTCCCAATAAGAAGTACTATCTCGGTACTTACTATAGGACGTGTTGGTATTGTGGACAAGGAGACCACTTTAAATATGATTGTGTAAAACTGAAGGAAGACATTGAAAGTGGTAAAGCTGCTAGGACTAACATTGAGAATAATAAGTCCGTTCCTAAAGCTAACACTAGGCGTCCTAGACGTTCTAGGAGTTCTTTCCGCAAGCATGCTATTTCAAATGATGTGAATATAAATGACTACATGCCAGAACCAGAGTTCTATTATTGCAATGAACCAGGTAAGGAACACCTTGCCTGGGTCGCCAAACACTAACTTTGTTTTGGCAGGTGGAAGTGAGGGGACGCCCATGGATCATTGATAGCGGCGCCTCAAATCATATGAAAGGAAGCCAGATCCATCTCACTTCTATCCAAAGTAGTGCCACGGGAGGAACTGTCTCGTTTGGCAACAAGGGCAAGGGAAAGATCAAAGGGACGGGAACTGCTATTCTTAATGCGTCCATCAAAGCATCAAATGTCAGTCTTGTTGAAGGACTTGGCTTCAATCTTCTTAGCGTCTCTCAAATGTGTGATCAAGGCGAAAACCTAGTCACATTTGATTCAAAGGAGTGCCTTGTTATCAACAAGAAATCAAACAAGGTTGTTCTCAAAGGAGTACGCCAGAACAATGTCTACATCTTCAACCAGGAGTTCAAGCCTAAATCAGAGTTGTGCCTATCTGCTTCAAAGGAGGACGCTGACCTCTGGCATCGCCGTCTTGGCCATGCTGGACCAAGCACAATCCTTAAGTTACATCAAAGAAATCTTGTGAAAGGACTTCCCCGGATTGACCTTGAGAATGTTGAACAGTGTGAAGCCTGTATCAAAGGGAAGCAAACAAGAACGTCCTTCAAGTCTAAAAATGAAGTAAGTACGAAGAAGCCTCTGGAACTTCTTCATATGGATCTTTGTGGACCAATGAAGACGCAGAGCTACGGTGGAAAGAGGTACATTTACGTTCTCGTAGATGATTTTTCTCGATTCACTTGGGTTCTTTTCTTAGTGTCAAAAGCAGATTGTTTCAATGCGTTCAAAGTCTTCATCAAACAAGTGGAAGTTGCCCTGGAGACGCCTCTCAAAGCTCTAAGATCAGACCATGGGACGGAGTTCCAGAACTCGGAGTTCCTGGCCTACTGTGATCAACATGGAGTCTCTCACAACTTCTCAGCTCCAAGAACTCCTCAACAAAATGGAGTCGTTGAAAGAAAGAATAGGACGTTGGAGGATATGGCAAGGACTATGCTTTTAGCAAAAAACGTCCCTAAGTATTTCTGGGCAGAAGCTGTTGCTACAGCTTGCTATATTATCAATCGTGCCATGATCCGTCCATTATTGAAGAAGACGTCCTATGAGTTGTTGAATGGAAGGAAGCCTCGCATCGACTATCTCAGAGTTTTTGGGTGTAAGTGTTTCGTCCACAACAACGACAAAGAACGACTTGGAAAGTTTGATGCAAGGAGTGATGAAGCCATATTTCTTGGATACTCCCTCACAAGCAAAGCATATAGAGTTTTCAACAAAAGGACTCTAAAGCTTGAGGAGAGTATTCATGTTGTGTTCAAAGAGAGTTCTTCTCACAGAGAAAAACAAAGTAAGAAAGAACGCTCTTCCTCACAACAGCAGGACGACTCTGAAGACGAAGTTGAAGATTGGTCCTCAAGAAAATACTATGTAGCTAAGGACGCTTCTCCAAATCCTGAAGAAGTCTCAGTGGACGCTCCTAGTGTTGTTCAAGGAGTTCCCTCTCGAAGTGAATCTCCAGTTCAACAAGATGTAGCTGAATCAAGTCAACAAGGCGAGCAAAGTCAAGGTGTGGACGCTCTCTCTGAGGGGGAACACACTGAGGACTATGCTCAAGGCGATAGTGATGATTCTGATGGAGACATTGATCCAAGATTTGTTCAGCTATTCCAAAGGGAGTCCCGCTTCTCTAGGGACCACCCAACTACTCAGATTATCTCAGATCCTTCTCAAGGAGTTCAAACCAGGTCAGCTGCAAGCAAGTCCCAGAGTGCAAATTTAGCTTTTTGTGCTTTCAATGCCTTTGTCTCTATGGTGGAACCAAAAAACATCAAGGAAGCACTCCAGGACGCTGACTGGATTCAAGCAATGCAAGAAGAACTTAATCAGTTTGAAAGGAACAAAGTTTGGTGCCTCGTCCCACGTCCCAAAGGCAAAAACATCATAGGGACGCGTTGGGTGTTCAGAAATAAACTTGATGAGAGTGGACGTGTGTCAAGGAACAAGGCAAGACTGGTGGCTCAAGGATTCAAGCAAGAGGAAGGCATAGACTATGATGAGACCTTTGCTCCTGTTGCTAGAATTGAGGCCGTTCGTCTTCTTATCGCCTTCGCCGCTCACAAAGGATTCAAGTTATTTCAAATGGACGTCAAAACTGCCTTTCTCAATGGAAAACTCAAGGAGGAAGTGTATGTTGCTCAGCCCCCTGGCTTTGAGGACGCCTCTCACCCAGACCATGTGTACTACTTAGACAAAGCTCTCTACGGACTCAAGCAAGCCCCTCGTGCATGGTACGACAAGTTTGCGTCCTTTCTCTTGTCTCATAAGTACATAAGAGGTTCAATTGATAAAACTTTGTTCATTAAGAAAGTTCACAAGGACATTTTGATTGCCCAAGTCTATGTTGATGATATAGTCTTTGGTAGTACTAACATGAAACTTGTAGATGAGTTCAAGTCCTTAATGAGTAGTGAGTTTGAGATGTCCCTCATTGGAGAACTAAATTTCTTCTTGGGACTCCAAATCAACCAACTCAAGGACGGGACGCGCATTCATCAACAAAAGTATGTACGTGAAATGCTTGAAAAATACAAGATGAACGCGTCCAAGCCAGTTGCTACTCCCTGTTCTCCAAACTCGCGTCTTTACGCAGATGAACAAGGGAAGGACGTTGATCAAAAACTCTATCGTGGGATGATTGGTTCTTTGCTCTATTTGACCGCAAGTCGTCCCGACATCATGTTTGCCGTTTGCTTGTGTGCACGCTTCCAAGCCAATCCAAAGGAGTCCCACATGAAGGAAGTCAAGCGGATCTTTCGCTATCTCAAGGGACGCGATGATATTTGTCTTTGGTACCCAAGGAAGACGTCCTTCAAGCTTGTTGGCTACTCGGACGCTGATTATGCTGGTCATGTGATTGATAGAAAAAGCACTTCAGGAATGGCACAGTTCCTTGGTTCATGCTTAGTCTCTTGGGGATCTAAGAAACAGAACTCTGTGGCACTTTCAACTGCGGAAGCCGAGTACGTTGCTGCTGCCTCGTGCTGTTCACAAGTTATCTGGATCAAATATCAACTCGAGGACTACGGTATCAATCTTGAAACTATTCCTATTCGTTGTGATAACACGAGTGATAACACGGTTGAACTGGTTAATGGTTTGCTTGAAGAGGTGAACTTTGCTAAGTATGGGAGAACGCTCAGTGCTTGTAAGAGAGGACGCCAGTTCAGTTTTGAGAAGAAGTTGAAGTGTCAGAAATTTTTGAACTTTTGAAAGGGAAAACAGTGACCGTTTTACTTGCTCAACTCTTAAGGGGGAAGTTTTGCCAAGTGTAGCACAGAAAATCAGTGTTATTTACACTTTGTGCCACCGCTTCCTCTATATAAGGCAGTAACAGTCGCTATCAAAAATTTATTGCTCTCAACCACTTCCTCGCTCTCAAATTTGCTCTGCCCTCTCTCTAGAACTCCGACGACTTTCTCACTCTACAAGTCATCAGAATCATGTCTAAGCTTCTAGGGAACGTTGCCGGATCTTCTACCGGCGGTAAGAGAAGACGGTTGGTGAAGTCCCACACTATAGAGAAGCCCAAACCGCTTGTTCTCAATGAATCTCTAGTGGACTTCATCAACAAGAAGCCAAAAACTTTGTACATGTTGATACGGGAACGCATGGACAGGCCGGAAGTCAAAAGGGACGCCGTCAAAACAAGAAATTATGAGAAGTTCATCGAACGCTTCGTCATCCACGGCCTCCACAAAAACAACTATCATGACTTGCCTAGCCGGATGGAGGACGTGCTCTTCTTCTCGCAATACGGTGGTGAGAATCTTGCTCCCTTACTCGATCTCATTCCCGACATGCATAACGCCGTCCTACCTAACTTCCCCATGTACCCCAAAGACTCCCCCGCCTATAAAATGTTACAAAAAAGGCTACCCAGTCCTTCTCCCCCACCTCCTCAAATAACCACCGTCACATCCAAGAAGCTCCTCAAACGTCCAGCTCCATCGTCCCCTCTCTCTAAATCCTCCAAACCCACCGAAATTGTGGACAAGTTTCCACCCCATTTAAAGGAGGGACGCTCCAAAAAGACCCATGACCCAAGGCCCCTCAAAAAGGCCAAGTCGTCAAGCGTCCCCTCCTCCACAAAACGGCCAACCTCCACAAAAGGCCCCTCCAAACTTTCAAAGCAATCCACTCCTCCTCAAACGGCCATTCAAATCAAACAACTACCAACCCCTCCACCGTCCCCTAAGCCTTCAAACGAAAATGCTCTAATTCCATTCTGCCCCTCTCCAATAAACTTCGCCCAATTCCCCTCCGCCCCTACCCACATTTCCCCACCAAAGGACCCCGAGACTCCCCGGTCCCGCCGTCCTTCATCCGAAAGTGGTCCAGAGGACGTCGAGAAACGTCCAGCGCTTGAGCACACATTTAAACGCCGCAAAGTCGGTGAATCTCCCAAGGTGCTACTGGTCCAAGCAGCTACAGAGCCGGAGCACATCTCCACCTCCAGTTCCTCCTCATCAAGCTCTTCTTCAAAGAGCAAACAAGGAACGCCTGCCGGTGAGTCCTCACCCTTTGTTGATATAACTGGGGACTCCAACGACGAGGCAGAAGGTGTTGAAAGTGCTCCTGCTGCAAAAAAGGCAGAAGTTATTGCGGTTGCTGAGGATGCTGGCGAGCACCAGGTCGCTCACAAGGACGCCGAGCCTACACTATCGGATGAGCTCGAGCGTGATGCACAAGAAATCCCACCCTACAACCAATCCCTTCCCCTCCTCAATCCCCTCCCAACTCCTCAAGAAAACCCCTCCCCCACAATTCAAACAGAATCCCACCTTGTCCCTGCGGACGCTGAGCCCTCAACTGAAAATCAAGAAGAGGCTCAGGACGCTGAGGACACGTCCCAAGGCAGAGCTCCCTCCGATGCCGATCAGGCCACAGCTGGTGGTAATAATGAAAATGCACAAGGCACTGAGGACGCTGCTGGCCCAGATGATGCTGAGAACGAGTCCGAGAACAGTGCTGATGAAAGTTCAGATGATGAGGACTCTGAGTCGCCAAAAGGCAAAAAGAAGCGCAAGGACGATGGCGCACCTGTCAACGTTCTAGGCCCCTTAGTCTATTCTGAGCAATGGCTTGCCTCCTTCACCAAGGAAAAAGAAGTTCTGGAGTTTCTTGAGCTTCTCAGATTTCAAGGATGGCTGAACGTTGGACCTGCCCCTTCTGAAGTTGACAAAGAACAGGTCCGAGCGTTCTACAAAAGCTTGCGCTACAAGTCCAAGGACAGCTCTCTCCATTTCAAGATAGAGGACGAGAAAGCCTTTGTCAATGAACGCCAAGTCCGTACTTTCATGGGACTGAGCACTCAAAGGCCTCCGTCCAACGCACTAAGCTCTCTTCCAGAGAACGGCTTTGAGCTGACAGAGGACGAAGAAGTTGCTATGATTGAAAGAGTGTTCCAGGGTAAAAGACCCTATGGACTTGACAGGGTGGCTCACGTGTTGAGCAAAGTCGGCGCCATTGCACATTACTTTATCTGCCGCGCCGTCCTTCCCAGGCAAGAGAAGCGTTCTATAGTTCAAACGCATGACATCATACTAATAGACGCCTTTCTCGAACGCCGTCCCATCAATCTTGCCAGAATTGCAATGCAACATATGGCTAAGTGTGGGAGGAAGCGACATGCTTTGCCATACCCTGGGCTAGTCAAGCTGATCCTAAAGTCCCAAAACGCTTATGATGAGTCTGCTCCTACTAAATTGCTGGGACTCAACTGGGATCAAAAGAAAGGACTGCTCAAGATAAGGCACAATGAGGAACTACCCTCAATAAAGAAGCAGTTAGAGGCTGAAGCTGAGGAAGCCAGGAAAAGAGCAGTGCAAGAACGCCTAGCAGCTGAAGCTGAACAGGAACGCCTTGCCTCTCTGCATCAAGAGCCCCTCAATGAAGAAGAGCAAGCTGTGGATTTTGACGTTCTTGATCAGATGTTAATGGCCTCTTCACCTCCTTCCTTGCCTCACATGGACGCTCCTTCCTCCAGCTCTGGTCCAGCGCCTATTCCTACCCCAGCAAATCCCGAACAACATCCTCCGGCAGAACTCATGGGTGCTATTCTTCACAACCAGTGCCTGATCTTAAATTCTCTCAGAGACTTATCTTCGGCATTCACCAAGTCGGCTGAACTTCAAGAGAAACTTCTCAAGTTCTACCAAGATCAAAGCCGTCCTTAGTGATCGCCGTCCTCAACCCCTTTATGCCTAAATTGTTTTGCCTTTGCTTCTTTTATCTTTCAAACACTTTGGTCTGTAATGACACGTACTCTCTTTTGTTTGAATGGCAATTACATGGTTTGCTTGCATTGTGTTTGTTTAAGCGTTCCACTGCTTATAGTTGTGTGTTTATGCTAACGTCCTTATCACTTGTTATCCTTTTCGATGATGCCAAAAGGGGGAAGTGTAGTTTTGCAGAGATGCGCTATAAATTAGTTATCTAGAATAAGCAAGTGTTAAGGGGGAACTATTAAGTGAAAGGTCTAAAGAACGCTCATGCTAGAATAATAGAGGACGCTTAGAAAGTTTTCTAGGACGCGACTCTCTCCTTAAAATCCAAATGTTAGAGAATCAAAGAATGAAAACTTGTGCTTATTGAAATTTCTCTAAGTATTAGAGGACGCTTCTAAGTTTTCATGCATACTAAGTTCCAATGTCAAAACTTTTTGCTGAAGAGTTTGTCATCATCAAAAAGGGGGAAATTGTTGGGACGCTATCAAGGACGCTTGCGTACTTGTTAGTGTACCACACAACCGTCCCTTAGTTTTGATATGACAAACTCACTTTGATTCTAATAAAGTTGTCCAAGTGTTCAGGAACGCCAGTGACCAAAAGGACAAAAAGTGTGTATGGGCGTCCCATAAGCTTAGGGACGCTAGCTGACAGGAAGTAAGGACCAGCTAGAGACTACTTGAGCAAGGACGGAGTCCCAAGCAAGTAGGAACGCAAGAAAGGAGTCCTTACTCACTAGCCGACAAGATGACATCACTCGACAATGTTTGATCATCCAAGGACACGTGGAGACCGATCCTGTAGCGGAGTCCAACACTACGTGGCGGACGATCCTGTTCCAGAGTCCATCAACACGTGGTGGCCGATCCTGTAGCGGAGTTCATCATACACAGCTGGATACAGGAAGCTTCCTCATCACCGCCCTACTACGTGGAGGAAGATCCTGTAGCCACGTCCACGAAGGGCATGATCGTCCCAGTGAAAAGACGCCCTTCCCAAGTCCTATAAATAGCCCCAAGGCATTTATTGTGACGCTAACGCTTTCAGAGAATATTCAGAGAGAATCAAAGGAAAGCGGCTCACTCAAGAACACGAAGAACTAACTCAAGAACTCTAGAACAGTGCTAGAACTTGTGTTAGATCGAGTGAGATTTTGTACCCCAACCACAAAACAGTTTGTAATCAGAGAAACCAAAAAGAGAGAGAGAACGTTCTGCGAAGTACTGCAGAACGTAGGAATAGAGTCCTTTAGTAGATTGAACAAGCTTTAGTTGTAGGCTTAAAGGAGTCCTTTACAAGTGAACTTAGGGAAAAGCTAAGTGTCAAAGAACTGTAAAGACTCGCCAGTACAACTGTAAGAACGTTCAATATAAAGGAAAGAACTATTCAAAAATCCTCCAAGGAGGTAGAGGTTTACACTCAAGGACTACTTGGTCTTGAGTGGTTCCTCTATAATTCACTGCGTTCATTTATTACCTGTTTAGTACTTTATTCCGCTGCATACATCAAGGACGCCCCTACACCTCGTAGGGACGCCTGACCAAAGGACGCCTTTACCAAAGTAAAGAGCGTTCCTCAGTACTAACGATCCAACACAAATTGTTATTCAAATTCACAATTTCCTCTTTCAATTCAATTGCAAACAAGAACATGCCTCAACTTTCATCAAGGAATTAAGCATACAAGTAGAATTAAAGGATAGAGATTATAAAGCCAAGTATAGATCAAAGATTCAAGTTTTATCATGCATTCTTATGTTGGGTTTCACCCCAACCCTAGAAAAGGTGACTATTCACTCATCATCATGAAAACATTCATAGAAGAAGAGGGAGAAGACATGATAAAAAACAAACAACTTAAATTAAAAAGGGAATCCAACTTACAACTTAAGAAATCCTCAACTTCCTAGAAATCTCCACTTGTCTTGCAAAATCCCTCTCCTAATCCTTATCCTCTCCTAATGTCTCCCCCTAATGTGTGAAGTGTGATGAATGAATGAAAAGGCTCTCTAGGACCCCTTTATATAGGGATACAAGAGATCTAAAAAGGAAACAACCCCTTTTCATAATTGAAACACCCAAAAGGACAATTACTTGGGCCGCAAGGTTTCGTCTGCGCTAGGATTTGGGAGGGTCGTGGCCGACCTAGGAATGGTCGTGGCCGACCATCACTTTCCATGTGTGGGATAGGTCGTGGCCGACCTAGTGGAGGTAGGGGCCGACCTCCCTCTGAAACTCTTGTTTTCTTCTTGTTTTCGCTCGAACTTGCTCCATTGCTTAACCTTCTTTCGGGGTTTCTTTCTCGATGTTTCTTGGGTTCCTTTTAGACTTCTTGTAGCTCCTTTTAAGACACTTTTTGCCTTGAAGATCCATCCTTGAAATCCTTGAAAAGACTCATCTTGACTTGACTACGAACACCGCAACAAGACAGCACCTCCTAGAATGCTCGGAAAAGCTTGAAAACTCCTCTAAAATGCTCCAAATACCTACAAAACACAAAAACAAACACAAATGACTCCAACCCTCGAAAGAGAGTTGAAATCACATGCAAAACCACAAAACTAATAGAAAAGATACAAAACAACCTAGAAAACAACCTATGAAATCTAACTAAAAAGTATGACATCAACAACCATGATCTTTCGACTAGTATGCTTGGGCATGCATTTCGTGGGCGCATGACCAAGGATGAAGAGGAGATGATACGAACAGGATCAAGTATTTTTGCGCCCCCAAGGTCCATCTCGAAGTGGATGGTAGATGTGAGCCCGAATAATGTAACCCCACACAATTCTGATGCTATTGATATCCTTTTTTTCGTCCACCCGAAATCATCCACCCGAAACCTACCTCAATTTACCCTAAATACTAAACCTAAAACCCTAAACCCTATAACCTAGTGAATTTATCTTAAACCTTAAATACTAACCCTAGAATTAAGCCATATAAACAAGTACTTATACATAGACTTGTCAAAAGTTGACCCGACCCGAAATTTCTAGGTTTCAACCCGGAAATTTAAACCCGAGACCCAATTTCAACTCGACCCGATTAAACTCGAAACCGTTGGGTTGAGACTCTAAACCGTTGACTAGTAAGTTTTCATTAATTATACAAGTAATCATTAAAGCATTTCTTATAGTTTTTAGTTTAGGGTATAGGGACCATGATACATTACATATTATTTGTACATGTATAATATGTACTTGTTGGAGATTGTTGGAATGAGTTGCATGAACAAGACATCCATCATTGATTTTGCATTCTTGTGTAAAGAAGAAATTTTTGATTATTTAAATTATGGGTAATGCAAAGGTTAAGGGATATCTGCATGGATCTATAAGCGCCCTAGTATCTTGATTTCATGTCCAAGTCAATTGATAACTATAAAAAGTATATATCTATATTCCATTTATTTATATTTCAATTATTCCTTCATAATTATATTTTAAAATATCGGTAACTCAACTAATAATATCATATATTAAAGAAGTTCAATGAAAATAAAACCCAAACAAATAACAAGTTAATAATAACCCTAATAGGTTTACGATAAAATTGCACAAATTGCTAGCGTATAATTCGTAACAATGCTTTAGAATATAAAATATAAATATGCTTTACAAAATGTTACATAAAAAGCATGAATTAAACAAGAATATAAACAAGAAATAGCTCAGTAATAAATATGCTTTACAATATGACACATAAAAACCTATAATTTCTTTGGAATATGATACATAAAAAGCATATATGAAATAAAAAATTAACATCAAATACTTGAAGTAGTGACATATTGTCATACAAGCTCTTTATACCCATGAGCTAAGCAATAAATAATAATAATCACTTAGTTTAAAATTTATGAATTATTCGTTTATAGAAACTAATTCTTCAATCAATTGAAAATTCAACTAGTGTCCTACAAGATTTACTTAGTTTTTAATTATAACTTCAATCACGGATGGTGTGGTCCTCATATGAAAGCATCATTAGGTTTTTGTATATACATGAATTAAACATTAAATAAAAATAATCACTTAATTAGTTTAAAATTTAATATATACCTATATTGTAATTAATTATTCAATCAATTATAGTAATTATTTATGAATTCCAATAAAATACCTAATTTAAACAAGACATTTAGTGAAATATGTGTTGGTGTTTAGTGAGGACCAACCTGATTATCCACGATGTTTCAAGACCCACTTATCTCACTAAACCACGTTTAGTGAGGACTCACGCAATCACATTTAGTGAAAATTCTTCGGGTTTTTTTTTGTATCTGGAAAGGCTCACTAAACCACATTTAGTGAGATTCTCACTAAACCACAATTAGCGAGTGCAAATAGCTGAATTTTGGAGTGCAAATAGACTCCCCGCAAATATACACGTGATATTGATCAGCTCTAATATAGCAATATCTGAACTAATAATATCTTAACATATGCAAGGAAGTTGTACGTGTACTTCACCGATCACACATACAAAGGAAAATTATGTGTGTTTGGGCAGTTTTCTCTTGTTTTAAAACCAGAACAGAGTTTTTGATTGAATGTGGGACTGTTTAATTTTATCAGTATTTGCATCTGATACTCGAGAGTTGCTCCAGAATCCAAAGGCATACCGACACTTGATTGGGGGCCTCCTATATCTTACACTCACCCAGTCAGATATCACATACAGTGTGCAATAATTAAGCCAATTCTTGGCTACACCTTGCAAGCCACACCTCCAACCTGCACTCTATTTGCTGAAGTATATATCTTAAATGGACTATCAACCAGTCCAAGATGTAACCTTTCTCTCATTGCTTACAGTGATGCTGACTGGAACGCTTGCACTTTTACTTCCAGATCGATAACAGGTTAATTATTGCGTTTTTCCTGGAAAATCTTTGGTCTATTGGAAGACAAAGAAGCAAAATAGAAATATGCCTCAGAGGGCTTCTACGAGATATTCAAGTCACCATTCCTACGCCAATTCCTCTGTACTGTGACAACTCTCCAGCTCAACAACTTGCACCCAATCCAGCTAACCATAAGCGTACAAAGCACCTACGCGTTGATTGCCACTATATTAGAGAGTTAGTGCAAGAAAACTTCATCACTACTCTTCATGTGCGGTCACAACTTCAGCTGGCAGATACAATGGAAATTGAGTGAGGAGGAGGAAGAAGTGGGTGATTCTGCTGTTGACAACAACTCTATGAGCAGCACATTGGGCTCTGCAATGATCGATCTCATCATGGAGAAGAGTGACGGAGAATAACGTTCATGATGAGGGTTGTTCCTAAGCTTGCTCGGACTCAGGGGATCCTCCAGGTAGCAGGAGATTTTGGCAAGACTTGAATCTGGAGCCTTGTGATGCCAAGACATGGGTTGTGTATGCAACTTGCCCCAAAGACAAAAGTCGATTTCTTGGCTACTTGTAGCCTGATTCAAGAAGAGGTGTTTGGAGAAGGAACCCCTAGACACATATCCCCTCAAGACATTCTACGTGGGATGAATACATTTTACCAAGCTAGGGGAGTTTATCAACAATTCTATCCTTCTCAACTTTGCGAGTCCTTACAGACGCTACATATAGTCATATATATTGTCTTTACAGTCTTGACTAATTAACAACAAACTACACTAGTAGTAAAACCCCAATTCTGATTGAGAGAAGGGAAGTTTCTGCTACATATTGTTTTTGCAAGTCCTTACAGATGGAAGGCTTTTGTTTTAGACAAGGGAATTAGTTTCTCTCTATCCTTGATGGAAGGAGGATCTATTGCATTCAAAATTACCAGTCTACTGGAACCCAGGAAATTCAACCAACCACATGTTTATCAAAAAAAAAAAAAGTTACTGATGGAACCAGTAAATATTGAATAAAACTGGCAGGAGCAAGAGGTGAGATTTATAACAGAAACAGAATCGAAATCAAAGTTCCCTAATCCGTAGTATTTTGGCATAGGTAGGTACAGGACATATACACATATATGTGATGGTGCTTACAAACAGCTACCACAAAAAAAATGTCTGTCGGACATGTGGGGCCTTCCTTCCAAAGGGCAAGTACCATGCTGCTCTATCGATGCTGATAGGCGGGCTTGGTTGATCCGGTCATTCCCAAGAAGAAGGTGCGTTTCCATACTTGGTTGACATCATCCGGAATGGGGGACTCGTCCACGAAAGGGATCCACTCTTCAGGGGCTTCAGCGGCAGTGCTAGTGCTGCTCATAAGTGTCCATGTTACTTGGTGTGGCATGTCAGAGTTAACTGGCTGGATCATGTTTAATGGCTTGAACTTGTTGGATGCATCATCATCATCATCATCATTGTCGTCGTCATCGTCATCAGCTGTGAGATATCTGAGCACTTCTGGGATGGACCTGAACTTCCTTCTTGTCATAGGATCAATAAAATACTGCAGACCACAACATATGTAATATTGTAATACTAGTATGCTGAACTTATCAACTAAAGGCATGCCCAACAACCAACATGTATAGAGAGAGAGAGAGCATTATTTAGCAAGTAGTAGTAGGGATGGGATATTGGGATATACAGTGTCAGTCCTGAGTCCGGAAGTCCTGGGAACCTGCTCAACAATCCACCCATCAGGAATTACTAGTTGTAGGGATGAAGCCATCTGCTGCTGCTGCTGCTGCACATCTCCATTCTTCAGAGTCGTCGTGGTCATACCTCTTCTACTTGCTCCGGCAGATCCACACCACCACTCCTCTTCCTCATCCTCCAGCTTCCACAACTACATACATACATGCGTACATAAATGTGGATCTTAATTATAGTAGTTGAGATCCAAAATTAATTAATTACTAATTAATTAGCACTCTACGTCCTACTACTGTTGGGGCCGGTTGTCTTACCTTTCCATTATACACAACACTCCTCCTCCTCCTGCAACAACTACTGCAAGTTGCCAATTGCTTGTTCAGAGCACCTTGCAGCTGAAGCTAGACAAGAGAATTAGAGAAACATAAGCATGCATGCATCCCCAATCATCAATCAATCATGAATCATGAATCATGATCGAAGGAGCCATATATGCCCTCAACAACTTACAGCTGAACCCGGCGCAGTAGGTGATTCGTGGCCGTGGGCGTGCAAGTGCCTCCAAATTGAAAGCAGGGATCGAAATTGGCGCCCTGTCTCAGGCTCGTAGTAGTACTGCAACCAGCCAACCACCCACCAAGTCCACATTTCCATCATCCCACATCCTCAAATTCAAATTCAAATTGATTGAATGAAACCTAGCTACCAAAGTAGTACGTACCTTGTCGGCACTCTTGGAGTTGCCGCCACGTGGCCTGACTTCCATAACCCAGCCCTCCGGGAGCTCCAACGCCGCCCCACCACCTACCACTTCCATATCCACACCCGCTGGCCGCCCTGTTCCACTTCGATCCCCCCAATTCAAGTTTCAGTTTGCAGGCCGGCTTTGCACTTTTACCAACCAACACCCATCTTTTTTATTTGGACCTCTACTTAATTCTATATACTGCACTCATCTGTTGTCCGTTGCTCACTAACCCATGCCACGCGTCCCTTCTCCTCTTTCTAACCCACACTTCATTTCATTTGACGATTTAAAACCACAACGATCGATTCAATTTCCGGATGATTGTCTTTAGATAAAGTTATATCATATATTCTTACCGTTTTGACCCACATTCTTCTACCCTCAAGTTTGAGATTTTATTTCGTCAAATGATAATCTAAATGAATATAGACCTATATATTAGTTACCACTTATAAACTATAGGTATTATGTAAACAATAAGGACTCAAACCATTCTGGGATTACTTAAAATTAATGTGAGATGTAGAAGGATAGATACAACATAACGAAAACCATTTAATCTTTTCTAGTGAAAAGTTTCAGTAATTTGTTTTTAATTATAATACTCTAGGTCGGATAAATTTCTCGAAATCCAAATTTCATAACCATATCTGATCAGCAAGTTGGACAAGTCGTGTATATCATTCATACACACTTGTTTAACTATAAATTAGGACACTACATAATCGATAAGTCATGTTCCTATGGCAGAACTTTGGAGAGTGTATAATAGATTGAATTTGGCTTGGGAGATGGTTACCGTAAGGTTCTTCTCAAGTCAGATTCTCAATTCACCATTCACTTTTTAGGCCCTCGTGTTAAGCAGAATCATCCTCTTTTTAGCTTAGTCTCGAGTTGCAAGACTTTATTAGTAGGGACTGATCTATCCAATCATATGTATCGACTACCGAGAAAAAAATACCGTTGCGGATCGCATCACGCCTAATGCTTTTGATTTCATGTTAGATTACCATGTATTAATTTTTTTTGTTATTGTTAGAAGATATAAAGGGTCGGACTATCCTCGTATGCTAACTACTTAGCCTTTTTTCTTATTATTAATAAAACATTCTCTCAAGGAGTGAAAGAGTGTTGTCTCTCCTTCTAACCAAAATACATTTATACTCTACTCATTTGGACGTTATTTTAATTTTCAACCAACTCTTCATTTTTATAAAATATCTCAAATTTTAGTTTTCTCAAAAGTTTATAACATGGTAGAATTTCGAAAAGTCCAAATTTTTTAGGTTGTCTCATTATTTTTTTATCATAAATATAACACATAAAAATCAATAATAAAACACCAACTGTATATATTTTACATATTAGTCATTTATTCACTTCACACGTCTACTGCCGGTCCTAGCGCCGGCCACTGTACTTTGTCGTCCACTTCCGGCCACCATCCCTAGCCGGCAACCATCGACGTCTTCCTTTTACTCCCAACCCCTTGGGTTCAAACCCCCTTTATCTATGTAAATCGTACAAGTTCTATTTTCAAATCCCAAAATTATTATAGTCAAATATTGGCCAATATTGATCCAAGAAAAACACAAAACTCAACAATCTTGACAATTTTATCACTATGCATGCTTATTTTCAATCGATTTATCCATTCTTTTGATAGATTTTTAAATAATTAGGGAAGATTAGATAAGTTCAGCTGTTTGAAAAAGTGCTATAGATCTTTCAGACATCAAATATTGTTTGAAACGAAATATAAATCTCAATATCTAACCATGAATAGATGAGTGTTCGTGCGTTTTTTTTTCGAAACTATGGTTCTGCAAAAGGAAGAGGAGAGTGGGTTGTTTGAGGAGAAGGACTAATGTGCAAATTATAGACAAAAAAAATTAGGACTAATGTGCAAATTATAAAAAGATTATGCTTTTTTTATTATTTCTAACGTGTTACCAATAGTATAATCCGTTTTTTTTTCCCAAAATCAAAATCTTTCCAAGCATGATGGAACTCACTAAAAAATATTTAGTTAAATTGAATCAGGCTAATATGTTTGACAGGGAAAATAACAATGATAACTCACACCAATATGCGGTCAAAAGGAAAACCGCTAAATGGACTAAACCACTCAATAACTATGTCAAACTAAAATTTAATGGCGCGGTCAATTACCATGGTGCTGCGTCTTTTGGCTTTGTTATCAGGGATGTTGGAGGTCTACCCGTGTCTCTGGATGCTGGCTTTCTCGGACATCGGTCCGTGCTGCAGTCCGAAGCTCTAGCTCTTCGGCACGGGATCCTCGAAGCTCTTCATTGTGGCTTCCCCCATGTGCTCATTGAAGGTGACAACCTGTAGATTGTTCATGCAATGTTGGGTGATTGGAGCTGCCCTTAGGAGGTGGAGCTCGTTCGTGCAGACATTCAGTTGTTACTCAGACAGTTCCGAAGTTGGTGCATTTCCCATGTCTTTAGAGAGGTCAATTCGGTTGTTGACTCGTTCAGACGTGCCACTTCTCATTCGTTAGAGTCCGATCCGGTCCTTTGTAACCTCATCCGCATGGATGCTCTAGGATAGTACCCGTTTGTTGGGTCTAGCCTAATTTCTTTCCTTATAAAAAAAAATAGTATAACCCTTTTTTATTGATGAGGTGGATTTGTCATTGTAAAAATTAATTTATCTATACTACTACAGTATAAAGTGGGACCAATGTCTTTACAAAAATTTGCACCACGTGCATTAATAAAATAATCAACTGGGTCCTTCACCATATAATAAGTTGTAATCAATAAATTTGAAAATAATCTAATCAATAAATAAAGTTCTATCTAACAACATTTCTATCTATATTATTTTCTATATATTCTGGAACAATTAAAATAAAATCAGGAATAATTTTAGAAATAATCTAATTAGGAAATAAATTTCTATCCAACAACATATATCTTAATAAATTCATTAAAAAAGATTTCAAAATACACAATGTATTGTAATTTATCTAAATTCACACATTACCTTTTATATATTATAAGATCATCATATATCAAATTTGTAAGCTTTTCAATTCTTACCTTATGTAAGTTTATGTAATTAAATATAAAAATAATTTGGCTATTATTATTTTACAAAAGTTTGGTAATTATTATGGTAAGACATAATCAAATTGTCATACTATTATTTTCTTGTATTTATTAAAAATAAGAATGATTTCAGAATATGTTTTACCTAAAAGTTATCTTAGTTCTCAAAACGATGTATATATACATAAGAATCTTGAGTTTCAAAAATATAAATATGTTTATAATCTACCCTACTATAGTATAAAGCGGAGTCAATGTTTTCACAAAAAAATTTGCTACATCGCATATATATAATAAAATAATCTATTGCACTCTCATTTATACCATAAGTTATAATCTTAGAATAAATATTAAGATAAAATCGGAAATTACATTAATTTTGAGATTATTCTTTGGATTTTTTTACAATTTTGAAAATAAAATTCGGATTTTTAAAACAAATAATTAGACTATATCTATATTTCCTAATTTCCTACCTATTAGATTTAAATTTCCTACCTTTTCAAACAACAAATCAAGATAAAATCATATAATAATCTTTGAAGTCATATCTATATCTATATGGATTAATTTCTATTTACCAATAAGCCTATACCATTTCTTGTCGAAGAAGTTCATGAAACATATCTATATTAAATCGGGTTTATAATCACATTTCTTGTCGAAAAATGTGATAATGTGATGGTTCAATTTTGCAACGTATTAGCGCCCCTCCTTTGTACTACGTTGTTTAATCGTACAAAGTAATGTTGTCCAATAGCCCGCCAAGGCGCCAACACCGCCACCACCACAACATCCAACAAAGAGATACAAGTGTAGCCTTTGTGACAAGGCATTTGACTCTCCCCAGGCCCTCAGCGGCCACACATCCAATCACCATCACAAGTCGGCTCGGAAACTGCCCATTTTCATTTGTGACGCTAGAATCTATCCATGTTGGGAGAAGGACGAGAGTGAAGGTGACGAGAAGGACGCAAGTACTTATTTTCATTTTTTTGGTTTAGAATTGAGGAGAGTTAAGAAAAAAATATTGTAGATATAGGGTGCTAGAGGTTTAGTTTATCATCATCAATGAACGTAATATTATAAAGGAGTGTCTAGGGTAAAAAATGAAGAAATTTCTTGAAACATATCCAAGAATGGAATGAGGACTTTGTACTCATCTCTTTTATTTTGTTTTAGTTAATTACTATAAGTTGTAATACATTTAATAATAAGGGAAAATATATATGTGACATGAATAAGGTTCTATTTGAATGATTATATGACTAAACTATATAATAAAGGATTTTTATGAGTTTTGTATAACATTAATTTATTTTTACTATGGCCCTATATAATAAGTTTATGTAATATTTAAAAAGGAAAATATAGTACAATATATATATATATTGGGTATTTTGCCTAAGGAGAATATAATATCTAAGTCACTGAAAGATTGGTTCGACCCTTCAGGGTCATGTGCTTCAGTATTCCCTTGTGTGGAGGACTTGAATATAGTTTATTGTCTTTTGCTGGTTAGTGTGCCCTCATGTTTTCACTCTCTTAAGCGACTAACCACTAAAGGGATCCACAATGGTCAACCATTGCTCGTGTGGTTTTGAGTAATAGTCATAATCTCACTTCGCTCAAAGTTAAATATGTTCAACAACTCACTTGCCTTTCAGGACCGTTGTTGAAATGCACTTCTCTGCAATGACTCAAAATAAAAGATTGCGAGGAATTGGTTGAACTTCCACCTACATTATAAAGCTTGCACAACCTTTAGGATTTGTATATAATAGGGTGTGATAGTCTGACATCACTTCCAGATATCAATGGTCTCCTATCGCTTAAAGAGTTGATGATTTTGCACTGTAACAACATAATAGACACACCAAGTATCGTGGAAAGTTGCGTGTCACTTGAGACGTTATGTGTGGGAGCGTGCACCAAGTTGAATTTCATTCTAGACATAGCAAGCATGTGTAGTTTGAAAGTTGTGATTCTATCATATTTGTCGAAGCAAATGTTAGTACCACGAGGGATAAATCACTTTTCCGGCCTTTCAAGCACAAGAGGCTGCCACAAAGAGCTTGCTAATTTATGTGGGATCGACCTGTAAATTGAATGCTATCTTTGGTTTACATATAATACATGGATATAATTATTATGTATAACTATGTTCTAAGTATATTTTCTTTTATGTTGTAAATGTTGTTTCGAAGATAAGAAAATTATAAGTATGTTATTCAAAGAGTTTGGTGTGAAAATTAAGGTCTACTTTCTTATAAGAAAGTAGGTTAAAGTCAATAGTATAGGAGGGTGCACGCGCGCAACAAATGATTAATTGTAGATTATATAAGATGTTTTTGTTATATGATTGATTGTAGTAGTTTATAATACAATTGAAATAATTCTAATTTAGTATACTTAATCATATGTTATCATTTATATAAATCTAAACATATAAAAATGTAACGAACATAATCTTTGTTCTGTCCAACGGACGGGATTAGCGTTCTAGTTGTGGAAGCTCATACCTAGACTTGTTAATTGTGGAAGCTCATACCTAGACTTGTTAAAAATGTGAACTTGACCCATCCGTATTAGTTTTTGTAACACGTAATTAAGCGGAACAATATTTTCAAACTTGACCCATCCGAATTAATGTTTGTAACACGTACTTAAACGGATTAATATTTTCGATCAAAAAAACGAAAAGGGAAAAAAAAGGGAATTTCATTTTATAATGAATTGACCGTTGTCATAGGGCTAGCTGTAATTTCCTTAGGACAAAAACCCTTTCAGGGTCTCTCCCTCAGGTTTTACTCCCTCCCTTATTTTCGTCTAAGCTGGCGGATCTAGGATCCATTGGATGGAGGGGCGAAACTCTATGGGTTCGTTGGCCCTTTTGAATATAGTTGCAACCTAGACAAAGTTCTTAAAACACTATTTGAGCATTAAATTATAAATTGTCGAATTTGTGAAGTAAATTCTTGAATTTATACAATATGTCCTATAACCTAGGGACCAATAATTTATTATTTTTTGATATATATGCAAATCAATTTTGATAATATGCTAGTTATTTGGACTCAATCCACATTTATTTTACATTATTTTTATTATTTAGATACAATCAAGATAATATAAAAACTAAATTGCTACATTTTATAACTTTATACCTTTAATAGTTATATTACACTAGTCATAATCCTAAGAAGAAAATTAGTTCAATAAAAAAAATTTAATACATGCAATAGTTCTATGCAAAATCAGTATTTGTTCAACCGAATATAATTCAACTTAAAGTTAATTAAAATAAAAATATAATTGAAGTTAGTGGCGTGAAGGTTGTTTGATATTTCTTAATTTTTTTTTTGGAAAATTGCATTTAACCACCCGTTATTTTACATTTGTTGCATTTAACCACTCTTTATATTTTCTTTTACATTTAACCACCCCTTATTTACAAATTATTGTTTTCAACCACCCTTTATATTTTTTCGTGCACTTAACCACCCCTTATTTACAAGTAGTTGGACTTAACCACCCATTGTTTATATAAAAAATATTATTCTCTCTATTAAATGTTCGGGTTGGTTCACTTCGAGTTCGTATGAATTTGGATTGACCTAACTATTTATAGAATTCATTTTTTAAATTATTATAATAAAAAAAATATTATATATGTATCCATCTTATCATAAAGTATTTAGATTATACAATTACCAATGATATACTATTTTTACAAATTAGTGTTTCGAGTAGACCCATTATATTAGATCTTGGGTTTCAAGTTTTATCCAATAAATGACCGAGTCGAGTCTCTTTTTGACCCATTGATTTCGGATCGGGTCCCAACACAAAAAACTATACAACGTTAGAGGAGTGTTAGGATTCGAAACTATTTTTTTAGTTGGCAGATACAATTCGAGAACCAACCATACAGCTTTAGAGGAGTTTTAGGATCCGAAACTAATTTTTTCAGTTGGGAGATACTATATGAGCTTAATAATTCTTTTATTTTTATAAAACAAAGATTAAAACTAAGGGCAAAAATGTCATTTATTTTTGAGAGAATACCATTTTTGTCAAATGGGTGGTTAAATGCAACTATTTACAAATAATGGGTGGTTAAGTGTACAAAAAAAATATAAAGGGTGGTTAAATGCAACAAGTATAAAAACGGGGTGGTTAAATGCAAATTTCCCTTTTTTTTATTGTGTTTAGAGTGATTCTATCATTTTAAACAAAAAATTAACAACCAAGGACTATGATTTTTAATAGGGAAAGAAAAGTGATAGTGGGTTTTACTCATTTTATCAAAACGAAGTGTTTAGTAATTTATTTGAATAAAAAAGATAAAGATAAATAAGTTGTCATCTTCCCCATCCTCTTTTTCGTGACCTCCACTTTTAGATCTGGAAAGAGGGAGCTCCTTCCTTCCCCATCGTACTGTCATTCTCCCTCGTCTTGTGGCCTCGTCCATTTTTCCCGCCTCGGTCCTCACCGCATCGCCTCCCTCGTCCATTTTTCCCGCCCCAGCCATCACTGCATCGCCGCCCTGCTCTCCAGTAGCACAACTACTACTCCGACGAGATGGGGGGGCGGCCGCCCACCCCCTGCATCCTCTAGTGGCCTCACCTTTCTCGGTCTCTTGGCGAATCACCTTTCTTGATCTCTCATTTGCCTCACCATTTCTCCAGGTTACATTTTCCTTCTTCTCTCATTGTTTAACGAAAGCTTGAATCAGGGTCGTCCAATGGTTCGTGGGGGCTCTGTACAATTTTTTTTATAAAAGTACAAAATTGAGTAAATTTTTGCTTAATAGAATGTTATCATTAGTAAATTTGTTGACTCATAAAGTTTTATTACAAGTGAGTAATATATGGTTGTTGGAAATTTTTCTGAAAATAACTTGCAAAAAAGGGGGAAAAAATATGTACTAGATTGTACAAATAAAATGAGTAACTTCTTTCAAAATAAGTATAGACTATTACAAGTTTATTTAGATAGTATTTAATTATGTATGGTTCAATTTCAACTTGGAGGAAAATCGGAGGCCGGAGGGCGCATGTTGGTTAATAAATCTAACAAAAGCTTGAACTTTTATACAAGCAAGGCCTTCATTTGTGCATCAGTGTATGTGTATGCTCCATCAACCAAAGAGAATGGGAGAATTTCAAGATCGGAATTCCCGGTTCTTTTTTAACTTAATATTGACATTTAATACCTCTAACTAGCTAATATATATTGATTCTAGATTTGAACGGCAATGGTTCTACACGAATGAGAAGATTATGTAGATGGGCATCCTCGGAATCGTTACTACAAGAGCCAGGAGGTATAATACAAATTTTCTTTTGTTTGGTTTATACTTTGAAAATATGCATAACAAATAAAAAATTATGTTAACCTTTTTTTAAATTTGATTGTTATACTCATGATGCCTTTGTGCTTTTGTCTCAAATCACAGTATAGATACATCAGCAGCGTCTTGAATGCTTGTAATAATTACAAATTTGATTGTTACTTTGTAAGACTTTGTAAGGTTTGGTTGGTTTACTTGGACACTAATGTTTATAGAGAAATACGTTTCTTTTTTTTCTTGTCTTTTTGCTAGTTTGGCAAATATTTTAGTATATAAATTAGAGTTCATAACACACCAAAAATGATAAAAGGACACAAAATTTATCTATCTAGAGATCCCTTATACAATTTGTTGTTTTAATATTTGGAGATCTACTTTATGTGTGATTTTGTAGTAGTTATCACGTCTGTAATGCATTGTGTTGGTTTGGTAGTAGTTATTGGGTTGCAGTGCACTTGTTTTTGTGTCATGGAATGGTAAAGAAACGTAAATTGTGTAGCAGATTGTACTTGCTGTGTGATTTGGTAGTATTTATCAATGAATTTGCGTTGGAAGTGCACTTGTTGGCTGTGTGATGGAATGGTTATAATTAATCCTTAATTAATCCCATCCCGTATCATATTTATAAGGTACATGCAGATTTGCTGCATTTGGTCGTCATGTGGAGTATGAGCTCCGATTAGCATGTTCTAGAGTGTTTCCTTCGGTGATTCACCTTTACAATGGTGACTTAATTTTCCAAAAGAAAATGATATGGTTATACAGAGCTAGCTCCTTAGCAGACAACACACGTCTTTCTGGAGTTCTTCAATTTGCAGAAGATGAAGGGGTTGCCTTCTGGAACCGTTATTTGTTTAGAATTAGGACATATAGAGATTATGAAGTTGAGTGTGATGAAGAGGGAAACAAGAATATGGATGAATTGATGAGAACATTGAAAAGTTGGTTGGAGAGGGGTACTATATTGGCGACTATGAACATCCATGCAGCTTACAATTATGGACATCCCCAAATATATATGGGAGAAGGTGAACTTAGAGCGACTCACTCGGTGGTCATCACTGGTTTGTGGGTCCACCTTGTCCATGAATATTTATTCATTTATCAGGACTCTAGAGGACCTAAACGTGATGGTTTGTTAGGAAAGGGGAGAAACTTGGTAAATTGGATGTGATCCGCAAAATTTATCAGGTTGTAGTACCATTTCCTGCTGAATTACGACCGTTACACCAACACGAGGTATGCTTATGTTACTTGAAATGTATTTTAAATTATAAGTTGTGATTGAATATTAACGCTAATTGTATGTTTCGTTTTAGGTATGATGCATGCCTCGAAGCTTGACTTTCACGTGCAAACCATTGACATAATGATTTCGTATTAAGTTTTCAAGTAAACCTAATTGAACAGAATTGAAGTTAAACTTTAACGTTATTTGGGTGCACACTATTGCACTTTGTTGTATTGCATGTTGAGATTTCACTTTCTGATGCAAAGTGCTATTGTCAAAAGGGAAACACAATACACAACTGATGTGTAAAGAAGGATCAACCACGGGTATGGTGTATCCACACGACATTGTAGCTTGTTCAACTAATGTGGTTGATGCTGACTTGGATCTTTAGATTTGGTTTTTTTTTTTTGACCCCATGGGGATAGCTAGGCTTATGCTAATATGATTTGGGATTGGAACAATTGTCGAAAACAGATTGATTGAAAACGATGACAAGTTTAAGATCTTAGAGATGAAGCCTTGTTCATATCAAATTATATTAAATTTTATAGAAATACTTTCACATTGATATCTTATTCATAATATGTCTAAAATATATTTTTAGAATGTAATTGATAAAACTAGTATATTATAAAACGCGGCCATTTTCGAGCCACCACGTTGATTCTGACCCCGTTTTATATTTTAATTTTAATTTTAATGTTTTCTTAATCGATTCAAATGGATCTTAACAAATTTATATCTTTTATTTTCCTTAATTATCTAATATGTAATTTATCTATTTTCCTACTCATCTAATATCTATCTTTAAACGCATACAATTTATCTTTAAATTTTCTTTAATTGTCTAATATGTAAATTTATCTTTTTTCTTACTCATCTAATATCTATCTTTGAACGCATACTATTTATCTTTAGAATTCCTTAATTATCTAATCTATTAAATTTATTTTATTTTCTTACTTATCTAATATCTATCTTTTAATCTATATTATCTATATTTAAAAATAGGAAACATGACTTGGAATATTCCCAAGTATCAACCTTCTACCAAGAATAATCTCATGTTTTAATATTGCTTTTAGCAATTCGTACTATGTTTATATTAACCAAAATCGATATCGAAAGATTTTCCGATATACTTTCCGGCGGGTTTAATGACATGGCGGTCGGAAATGTGACGTGGCGATGAATCCTTTTTATTTTATATTTTTATGCTCCATGTCACACCTGCCAGGCTGCCACGTCATATCACTTGCCATGTCAACATATTATCACAAAAAATTAAAACACAAATTAACAATTGAAAAATATAATTAAAACCTGCAATCAAGAACCAAAAAACACGATGAAGAACTGGTGTGCACGAACAGTAGAAGATAGGGCAAGAGTAAAAGAATCCTTCTCCTGCATCAAATTGAAAATGGATTGAGAACGCCCGATTTTAAGTGTAGATTTATGGAATTCGGAGAAGATTAAGGATTCACATTTAGGGTTTCTGTAGATTGCCCTTTCCAGATGGAAGCAAAGAAAGATTGAGATGAAGAGGGCTTTAAATAGTGTCAGATTTGAAATTTGGGTTTGCTACAAAGAAGCAAAAATTGGGTGCAAATTTCAAATTTTGGGTGCACTAGCCAGCTCGTTCTTGTAAATTGGTTTTGTTACAAACGACATTCTCTACAACTTTGGAAAAATCAGATATGTTCTTGCTAATTTCACAATTAATTAATGTTATGAAAAATCAGATCCTTCCTCTTTTGAGCTATATCTATTACGAGAACTCTTGATGCTTTATAAATTAGGGCTATCTCTTGACTAGTTACCCTTGTTTGTGATCCAAATCATGGTATTTTAGTTTCATGACTAAAGCAGACAAGGATTTCTTCACTCTTGCCCTCTTTTCAGCTAAAAATCAGATCTGCAACTTTGGAAAAATCAGATCCATTTTCAATTTGATGCAGGAGAAGGATTTCTTCACTCTTGCCCTATCGTTTACTGTTTGTGCACACCAGTTTTTCATCGTGTTTCTTAGTTCTTGATTACAGGTTTTAATTACTCCCTCCGTCCCATAATATAAGGGACATTTTGCCATTTTGGTTGTCCCAAAATATAAGGGACATTTGCCAAACTTTCCACTTTTGGCAAAACAAATTTACCACATTACCCTCATCAAACCCTTCAAATTACCCACTTTTTATCCCTCTTTCCTCTCCTTTTACAATATTACCCTCACAAAATTATTCAAATTACACCTTTTTTATCTCTCTCTCCTCTCCTTTTACATTATTACCCTCACAAAATCATTCAAATTACACCTTTTTTATCCCTCTCTCCTCTCCTTTTACAATATTACCCTTACTAAACACTCTAAATTACCCACTTTCCAACCTCTCCTTAAAAGTTGTGCCCAAAGCCCACATGTCCCTTATATTATGGGACGGAGGGAATATTATTTTTCACTTGTTAATTTGTGTTTTAATTTTTTTGTGATAATATGTCGACATGGCAAGTGATATGACGTGGTAGGTGTGTTATGGAGCATAATAATTTAAAATAAAAAGCATCTTCGCCACATCACATTTCCACCGCCATGTCATTAAATCTGCTGGAAAGTATACCAAAAAATCTTTCGATATCGATTTTGGTTAATATTAACATACTTCATATTGCTAAATGCAATATTAAAACATGTGATTATTTTTGGTAGAAGTTTGATACTTGGGATTATTCCAAGACATTTTTCCTTAAAAATAGCACGAATCACATTGTTTTTAATCTCATATGTTGTCAAATTCAATAAGTTGATTTTTCATTAAAGCACAAAGTACATTATTTTCTAATGAGGTACTAATTCATTCACGTGAAGAAAAATATTTTAATTCATTCAGATGAAGAAAATCAATATATATTATAAAGTTTCAAGTTGATTTCTCCTTAAGGCACTAATTCTATGAACGCATACTATTGAGGTGGGTTGCTAAGGAAAACATAGGCTATCTTTTGTCCTTTATCTATTTGTGTAAAATACTTTTAAAAATTATATTATCCGTAATATTGATATTTTATCCATAAATAAAATCCATTTAATTTAAATTGATATACATCAAAATTATTTATGTGCTCACAAATATAAGTAAATACATCATATTTACATTTAATTTCCATTTTAAAAAAGATTATATTAACTTACTTAAAATAACGTTCAACATAGACCACGACCCTACATCATATTTAAAAATTAAATCCTTATTACACTTTATTTTTGCACCTAATTTATTATTTGAGCTATTTTAAAAATCTATCTCTTTTCTTAATTTTTTCTATCTTCACGTGATATTTAAAATCATATCTTTTTCTTATTCTTTAATTTTTTTTATTGCCTAATATTTATCTTTTACTTATCATAAAATCTATCGTCTTACCAATATTAAAAGAGAAAGATCATTTACATATCTTAACAATAAACTAACTATAAATTTTTTTTTCAATCTATTTTCACGTAATAACCTATATTTCAAGTATCGTTTTTAGTGATCTATTTCTTGCTACATTTGTTATTGTAAATGAATTTTTATGCTGTCTTATTTCATTAATCTAGTAAAAAACCTCATAGATATTTAAAAAAATTTATTGATTATTTAAAATATATATGACCACGTTTCTTAGGGAATTTTGGCACTTTTTTGATAATATAGAATTTCTTTTACTTTATAAGTCACAGTACTGATTATAAGTTTATAACCCATCCTATATTTCAAAAATGTAATTTTTTTACGTTTCAAGCATAATTCGTTGTAAAAAATAATTTATTAAAATAAAGAGAGATTCAAATTATCGTTAAAAACCTAAAAATAATAATATATTTTTTTTCACGGGAAAATAAAAATTGGACAGAATGCCAAAAAACAATTCTCTCCAAGCAAGAATCTGACATCAAACTCAAACCGTTTCTCAGTCCCCCAACGGCAATCATCCACCTCCCCCATCGCCGTTGCTTCGCCGGCGAATTCTCCAATTCTCTCTTTCGCTCTCTCCGTTTGACACAATCTCATACAAACATTCAAAGATCGCCGTCAGATCTGGGAGATCGGTTGCAAATCGCATTCTCGATTCAATTCAAAGGTGAATGCTGAAAAACTTGCAATCAGATTCGGTTTTGCAAAATCTTCCGTGCATTTTCGCTGAATCTCTTCGTGGTTCCTAGTGAAGTTCCACATTGCTTTGATTTGATTTCATATCTCACGCTAGGTTTTTCTTCTCTTCTCGATCCTCTTTTTGTTTTTTTTCCGGTTCATTTGGGAAGACGAGAGAGAGGAAAAACGCGTTTCGCATTGTTCAGATCTGCGATGCGTACTTATGAGCATTGAATTTTGATTTGGAGCTTGGAGGTGGCAATTTGGGGCTTGCAATGGCGACGAGGAACAGGTCGCTTTTGTTCAGGAAGTATCGAGATTCGTTGAAGAGCGTGCGTGCTCCGACGAGGTCGGCTCTAAATGGTGGTATTGAATTGGTTGGGAGTTCATTCCTGAATCAAAATAGCAAATATGCTCCGCTCAGTACAGAAGATCCTGGTAGCTCCAGGTAAATTTCTTATATCCTACTACACTTGTAAATCATGAATTGTTTTCAGGATTGGTTTAACAGAGTGATAAATTTAGTGTTGGATGGGATTAGCATCAGAGGATGAAGTGTTTTTTCTTTCCATGTGTTGAAGCCATGGAGCTTGTCTGCTTGTGTGATTAATAAACATTTTGGCTATTTATTAGATTGTGATGTGTGAAGTAACCAATTTAATAGAACGACTTGTTGATTGAAATTGTAGGCTGATGGCAGTTGTCATTTGAGATAGTGTAGTACTTGAAAGATTAGGTGTTCATTTCCCTTACATCCTTCCCAGGTATAATTGTTTTTCTTGTGATATTTCTATGTTCATCTTAGAGAATTTAGCAGAAGCAACACAAACGATCTAATTCATGCAGACAATATATTCAACTCTTTCGACAAAAGGATATTTACATCAGACACCTGCAACTTCCAACAGGGCCAAGAGAGTGTTGAAGTCCAGTTCTATGTTCATCTTAATACTTTATTTTCATAGCTATGGTGCTGTTATGATTTGCCTTTAGACTCAAAGGTATAGCAACCATGTCAATAATGGAACTTTAACTATGTAGATTACACAACATGAAGCAAACATGTGAGAGAATTTTTAGGTGTCCTCATAGGCTCGAGTCTCTTGACTAATGAGGTGTTGCTTTATGGATTTTCTAGTTTTTGAAGTGTTAGCAACTCATAATAATATGCTAATGTGAATTTAGTAACCGGAATTCTTCCTCATTCAATTACATGTCAGAGTTTTTGAAACTTGTGTAACTTCCAGCTAGTTATCTCTAGCTGAATGACTTGAATAGTTTGTACTGCTGAAGCTTTATTTTCTACTCCGTATCTGCTTCCATTCTGCCTTTTTATTATCACCTCATCTTATATCTCTGGGCTGGACTTGCATCACTTAGCAAAAACAAGTGTTGACTCGCAAATGCCTTCAGCACAAACCTGGGCTTTTAGGTAGACTAATTGGTTTTGTCTGTAAAACGGATGATCCATTAGGTAACAATGATTTTTGCCTTTCCTTTTTCAACTCCAAGTTTGAAATAATAGGAATAGCTTTTCATCTAGGAATGGCAAGATTATAGAGCCTAATATGCTCCTATATTCTCAACTGGCATGCAGCAGGTAAATACACTCCTGTTAAAGTTTGCTTAATTTGAAGCCTAGATACTAGTAGTATACATAGATAGGGAACCGATTACTGCTTAGTATCTCTTTTCGCTTGGAAGTCAAACCGAGAATCTTCTTTCCTGTGTTGATTCTCTTCGTATCCTATATTTAAATCTTGCATTAAAATTTGCTTGTTCTTTTTCTTTGCTGCAGCAGAGGAGCAGTTGCAGTGGGTTTGCCACCAGCCTGGGTAGATATATCTGAAGCTGTTGCATCAAATGTGCAGCGTGCAAAAGTAAAGATGGCTGAGTTGTCAAAGGCTCATGCAAAGGCATTGATGCCTTCATTTGGAGATGGTAAAGAAGATCAACACAGAATTGAGGCTCTTACACATGAGATCACTGACCTGTTGAAGAAATCTGAAAAGAGATTGTCGAGACTCTCTGCTAATGGGCCTTCTGAGGACTCAAATATTAGAAAAAACGTGCAGGTTGAACATAGACTTTTTTTTTCTTATAAGTTCAATTTTCTCCTTGATTAAGCCGTGTAATCCATGACTGATTATGGATGCTGTTATATTACAGCGCTCTCTTGCCACTGACCTTCAAAGCCTATCATTGGAGCTACGCAAAAAGCAGTCTGCTTACTTAAAGCGTCTTCAACTACTAAAGGAGGTAGGTGGCAGTATGTGCTTGCATTCCAACAATTTGAATGTCGTTGTCAGCATCGTTTTTGTTCAGTTAACGATTTCTTATGTGCACAAAATCAGTTCTATAGCAAATGTTTGTGGTGATTGTATGGTCAATTTACTGGGTTTTGGTGCAGGGTCAGGATGGTGATGACTTGGAAATGAAGTTTGGTGGAAACAAGTCTAAACTAGAAGACGGTGACGAGTTGGACGACTTGGTAGGTACTGCTGAGAATTTTTTTCTTTATGACTAAATTTGAACCTCATATAATGTTGTGAATGTATATCAGGTGTTTAACGAGCGTCAGATGGCCAATTTGAAGAGCAATGATTCACTCACACTTGAAAGGGATCGAGAGATCCAACAGGCAAGTGCATGTGCTACAATCACAACCTAACTCAGAGCATGTAAATAAACTCCCTAATTTTCTCTCATCCTAATGCTTATAGGTGGTGGAATCAGTCAATGAGCTAGTCCAAATCATGAAAGATTTGTCAGTGTTAGTCATAGACCAGGTCAGTAGCAATTCAATCTCTTTCACAATTCCCAAACCCGAAATCAAAATTTGATCATTTCTCCTGCCTGCACACAGGGAACAATAGTCGATAGGATAGACTACAACGTCCAAAATGTGGCAGCAACAGTTGAGGAAGGCCTCAAGCAATTGCAGAAGGTAAAGCTATTGCTCCTCTTATCATGCCTATAAAATCCATCGTTATCAGGTTTGTGCTCCCCTAATCTTGAGTTTGCAGGCTGAGAGAAATCAAACACAGGGTGGCCTGGTGAAGTGTGCCACAATCCTCGTAATCATGTGCTTTGTAATGTTGGCCCTCCTTGTCTTGAAGGAGATAATTTTCTAGACCTTCTCGAAATTTATTTGTCACTGCGAGCTTGTGATGGCACGGCCTCTGCAAGTCACCCATATAAAAACTCTGATGCTTTACATGCTGCAGACTCGATGAGGCTTCAATTGTCTACTTCTGTTCGATTGTTCCTGCATTTGCCTTTTGAACTCCTAGAAGGCCAGGGAAGTATTTGTTTCCTTTTCACCAAAACGGTAGCTGGAGGTTGTAGAAGAGGTAAATTTTAGACAAGATTGTAAGAGAATTTCTTTGGATTGGAAATTTTGTACTAGTTTATTACTGTCAACACGCGAAATCTACAGAACGAGATTCTTTTGTACAAGTAAAATTTTCCCCAGACCAGCCAAATACAACCCATTCATTGTAAGTTGTAACATTGGAATTTCCTTTTCAAACTTATTCTTGGTGTATTTTTTAATAAGTTGGCAAATATCTAATTCTGTCTTATTGTTTAAAATGAAAAGCTACTTGATGCAGTATCTATAAATTGATTTCGACTTCAAGAAGCTAATCATATAATTGGGCTTACCAGCGTCCTTCTTAATTGAATGGTGTAATACTTTAACGTTAACATAATCAATTGGGTTACTGTGATCGTGTGATTACAATAAAGTTTTCACCTTGACAAAAAATAAACAATAAAGTTTTCACACCATTCTTGAAAAGTAAGAGTAAAGTTTGGGTGAGGAATGAATGATTTTTCATATACTGGTTTGATTTCTTTGGCTTAGCACAGCAATGGCCGCAAAAAAACTTGTACAGCCAAAATAAGTGTGCAGATAATGAAGGGTAGGCCTTACAGTTACAGGTTACAACATTGAGCCAATCATACATTAGCAGAGCAAAGGTAAGAAAAAGGGAGCAGCAACAATAATAACTAACTAACTCGGTTTCTTCTTCTTCTTGGTCGAATTGCCCACATCGGACGCTTTAAAACACCTCTCCATAAGCTGAGAAACTGGTAGTTTGAGATCGAACGTTAGCTTTTGAAAAATCAATGCCAAGGAGTGCACATCTGACATGGCTCTGTGAGCTGAACCAACTAGCTGCACTCCATAATGCTTTCTAAGGGCTTCCAAAGATACACTCACTCTTGATCCTGTCAATAATAAACACATCATTTAGTACCAAACTAAGGGAACCATGGCCACACATTAGCCGGACTGATAATTAAATGGAGATATGAGGGAGATACCGTCTGGAGATTTCCTCACTTCACGGGCAAGAGGAAGCGTGTCTAAGAAAAGCCAGTTTGAGGGGATTTCATAAGAACAGCGACTGAACTCATTGATTAAGAAGGGGACGTCGAAACATCGACCATTGTGAGCAACAAGCACAACGTATCCCCCTGGCTGTTGACGGCTTTTGACATATTGGAGTAAGATTGGAATGAGCTCCTCCATCCTGCATGAAGTACATGGCTATTAAATTTTGCCGCCTCTAAACAAGCTCATCTAAATACATGACAGTTTTACTTTTCTTGCAATACTCTCATCTAAGTACAAGGCTTCATAAAGATTAGTGAAGCCAATTAATAGAATAATGTCACAAAAAAAAAACGAGAAGGAGAAAATGAGTATAGCAACTCAGAATCTTAAATTAACCAAATACCCACGTTATACTGTCCAATTTTCAATAGTTTGTATATATGGATGTTATTTCACTCCTGACCAAGAGAAATAGCAAAGTCATACCCAAATAAACCATCCTTGTCATTTCTAGTAAGTAGTAACAATGCAGGAAATAATATAGTCAGCAAAAAAGTATTCCAGAAGCCATTGAGCATTAGGGGACCTTAGAATGCCACGATCTATGGATGAGCAAACAAGGTTTGATGTAATAACAGCAGTAGGGGAAGTGATTTATTTTTATAAAAGCAGTACCTTGGCACATCAGGTCTATTGACCATGTTGGTTGTGATGCCATGAATATTTGCATTTGTAATGTAACACTGCGGATTTACCAGAGTCTGGAAAGTGCTATTTACGCCTCCTTTTAGATCCTGGAGGGCAATCTCAATGATCCTTCCCACTTCTCTGCTCAAACCAGAAGTCTCAATGTCCATCACAATGAAGGTAACGAGCCTGGCTAAGTCTTTATTTTCAGCAATCTTTAGTTGAATATCAGAGTACTGAATCTGCTGCACTGCTTTGCCCTCTACCCTGCTTACATTTACCTTGGTGCTTGCACTGATCTCTTCAGAGATTCCAGGTCTAATGCTTGGTTTTCCACCCAATGTGATTTCTTCGCTCTCTATCTTGGTGGTTATTGGACGCCTGGTCCATCTTCTGTTGTTTCCTCCTCCTATCCCATAGATCCTAGAATCTATATGCCTAGAGGAATAAATGCTTTTACATGTTCTACTACCACTAAAAGTGTCCACACAAATGTTTGCCAAGGTAACAAATCTACGTCTTGGAACCTGAAGAAATGAATAACACATTGAAGCAGTCCTCATTGGAGCTCAGGAGCAGATTCAGGTGATACTCAGACAGGAAAATGATGATACGTAGCAATTGTAGACAGCTTCAACCTGATGCAAGATTGAGAGAATGGGGGAAGATAAGCTCTGAGTTCAAGTTCCAGGACATTCAAAAAAAAAGCTCTAGTTTTATTGTCTAACAGAAAAGGAAATTCTATGTGCTAGAATAACCATAATTATAGTATGATAAGCAAGTCTGAATGAACATACAGGAAACCAATGCAGAGATTAAAGTGTCTAGCAATAATGTTTAAATGTACTTATTCTGAGAAGGGAACAGATCTCATCGTCTGTAAACTAAACCGATAAAGACACATCATAGCAAAACTGATGCATTCCAAACAGCCATTTCACCCAGGACATACACAGGTGTCTATCATCAAAGAAATTATTCAAAAGCCTGTGATTTGATTACCTCCTAAAGCTTTACTCTTTTCCAATTTATTACACTATTACTGTTTAACCAACAAATATTAACCATCCCTTTATCAGAAACAATAACCAGTTTCTGGATTGTGCAAATTTCATTAGAAAGTTATCTCTAGAGAAGATTATGTCTTTAATTCTACAGCATTCAACAATAAAAGTATCTTCAGTTACAGCCAGAAAAAGAAAAGGTACAAATCCTAAAAGAACCATTCCAAACGTGTTCAAATTGACATCTCAAGGAAGTTCCACTCTTCACGCATTCTAATCAAACCAATGCAAAACTCAGCAAGGAATTGCAGAAAGCCAAAACGAACTAGAAGAGATAGCCATTTGCACCAGGAATTATTTCATCTCATCACACCATTTTATGATTTCATTCAAAGCTAAGTACACCCCTAATCAAAACAAAACCTTTCTGATCTCCGAATCCCCGATCCGCCTGCAAAATTCAAAATGCGAGGCGCAAAATCGAAAAGCGATTGAGAATGAAATTGCAGTCTCAGGCATTCATCCCCAATAACTCCCCAGGTCAAATCATACAATGAATAACCACATACAAGTAGAGCACATCAACAAAAGAGGTATTGGGAACTCGGCAACAATAAATGGGACGAATGAGAAAGGGGGAAGCTTGCCTGGAAGAAGATCGCAGAGAGAGGAAGCTTCAGCTTGAGACGTGAAAGGAAGGAATTAAAAAAACAAGACTGTTTTTGATTGTTTAATTTATAGATGGAGACAGAGAAGAGAGCGGTAAGCGCACGAAAGGGAAGAGGAAGAGGAAGAAGGCATGTGCGCGAGAGAAACGGGGGAATGAGGAAGAAGGTGGATTACCCCCAAACGGAAAGCAAACCCGGAATACCACCCACATATTTTAACTGGTTTCATTTGCAAATTTGGGGGAAATTCTGGGTGCTAACTCTTAATTCCTGTAAATTGTATTTGGTGTTCCAAGTCTTTTTTTCATTTGTAGAACCCAATCTAATGATTTGTTTTTACATAAGGTAAGGGTTTAGGGCCATCGTAAGTGATACTTGTCTCGTCTAGAGCATCCTGCTCAACTAGTAAATTGATGTCTTCCAACATCGGAACGACTGAATAGGTATCATGCGAGAGTGCCTAGTATGTGTTCTCTGTGTGATACTCAAGAAGAATCCACTAAGCATCTATTATTCGAGTGCGATTTTACTATCACAATGCTCCGACGCGTAGAACAACGGTCTGGCGTACGGATTGTTAATAAAGACGAGGGCGGTCTGAACCATAGCATTGTCCAGACCATCAAGACGAGGGCACCGTAACAACAGAATTTTCAACGCAAATAGGGCATTAAAATTGACGGCAACAGAATTGACACCAACCTGGCACTCGCCATCTACTCGCAGTGGAAACTGGCGAAACAACTAGAGCACAAGCAAACAGTAAAGCGGCAAAGACCGAGGCTCCCAATATGGAAGAAACCAGACAAGGGGTGGATAAAATTGACGGTTCTCGGCGATCCAACTCATCCACACATGGAGGATTTATTTTGAGAGATAATAACTCGAAAATTATTGCTCTGGATCAACGGAAGTTGGCCGCCCATCCATCCTCCAAGCTGAAACTCTAGCGGCTCTGGATGGGGTGCGAAGGGCCGAATCCCTTAATATTACAAAGCTCGTGGTTGAAGGTGATCGATAACTTATGTGTCATTAACAGCATTACTGGGGTATGGAGATGCCCTTGGGAAATTCAGACAGTCATTAGTGACATAAAATGCCTCCTTTCTCTTTTTGGGGATCGGAGGTTCGCGTTTTTCATTGATACATGGAAAGTAACAGAGCCGCAGGCTACTTAGCAGCTAGAAATGCTGACCCACAAGTCTTACTGGCCAGTGTAATGACAAGCTGCGAAACGCAATACTGGGAAGAAACCTTGAGGACAAAGTTTAGATTAAGTGAAGGAAGAATTCGAGAAACTCGAGATTTTTTAAAGATCATCTGGGCGGATGATTTAGGCTGGTCCTATACTGATTAGGAGACCTAGTGTTTTCCTTTTGTTGTAAAAACTAGTAAACTGATGCGTCAAGTGTAAATATGATAACACAAGTGTCCTAAGATAGAATAGAACAAAAATAAGAGATCTAAAGAATGGAGAATTGCATGACTAAAAATTGGTGGACAACCATTGGAGCGAATAAATTGTAGTTAGGAATTAGTTTGGGCATGAATAAGGTGAAAAAGAATTGAATTATTTTTTAGTTCAATAACACAAAAGCCATCTAGTAGTTTAAGTTGTCAAACAGAAGCATAGCATATATTTCATAAGGTTTACGGGGAAATTGCTCTATCTTTCCTTGACACAAACAAATATTTCATAAGCTAAGACGTGTCTCAGAAATGCTATCCCATGCCAATACGAGGATTTGTTAAGAGGTTATCTATCACGATACTAATTTCACCCTTAGAGGCATAATTTTGAAATTTTTTGTCCTCACTTAAACCTGAAAAGGAACGCCTCTTGTTAATATAGATGGTTGTGGGCTTCCCAAATGCAAATTGGGGTAGTTGAATACAATGCAAGAGTATGTCTAGATCGTCAATAGAAGTTGAATACAAGAGTATGCCTAGTACTAAAGTTGAGCTTAAGTGGGTCGGTTATGTTTTACATGAGCTGCACTTGCCAATAGTGTTGTCAATCAATCCCTATGATAATCGAGCAAGTTGAGTCTTCAACCAATTCCAACAAATTGTAGGGTTAGCATCTCTAAGATCTTTTTTCATTTCTCAACTTTGGAGAATATTGTGGTGTTTTTATGTAGCAATCTTGTACAATTTTTCTTCATTGAACTTCTAGCAATCTTGTTTACGATGTTTCCAAATCCACATGATGATCCACAGATACATTTAATGACCGAGAACTAACTAACTAACAAAAAATAGAGAGGGCATTATATTATGTACGAGTAAAGGATATACAAATCGAAAAATGAAAGAAAACGTTGGGAATTACGTACAAAATTTAGTAAATCCAATGTGTAATTCCCAGAAAATAATAGTAGAAAATAGAACACCGGAACTGGGATCACGTGCTGAGCCCGTGTCTTTCGGATCCGATCTTTCGTGCTAGTTCTTTTCTTGAACGCCTCTTCTTCCGATCCACATACACTCCTATAAACCTGACATTATAGTATATATAATCATTCATAATTCTTTATGCTCGCTTATATAAATCCAATATGTATTTCATTTTGTCTCTTTTCCGCAGACCTAATTACTTGTCCAGGTTTTATCCAAAAAAAAAAAAAAATCTTGTCCAGGTTTAAAATCCATACTAATTTAGGAGTGTATAGGTATACATACGTACGTATGTAGTCACTTTCGATATCAATTGTATATACCAACGAGCAATCGATCAGTATTCACGAATTCCATCTAACCAGCTTATATAATAGTTGTATATGATGGGACAAGTTTGGCCAAAATTATTTGAGGGTCTTTCTCATAAATTATCTGAATAGGCCTTAATATAAGTAAAGATATAGTCTTCAATCTTCATATATAGCTTCTTCATCTTTGATTCTTTGTAAGTCATTCATTTTCAATTCCTTGTATTTTCTTATCACTAATAACTATCATACATCATAATCGATAAACTACTAACTTTTTTGGTTGTCAAAAAGGGTTGCCACCTTTCGATCTGAAGGTTTGCCGTCGATGCGAAGGTTTGCCGGAGAAGACTTGAACGGACTCGATCGGAGAAGAGCCGAAGACCGGACCACCGAGTTTGGTTTTTCATTTTTTGAATCTTGCACGAAATTCCCCTTTTTCTGCTTTCATTTAGGTTTTTGTTTTTTCGATTAGCATTTTACGACAGGAAAGAGTGTCGTTATTTAGAATGTATTTTTTCGGAACTTACCGACACCAACACGTGTCAAAATGCTGATAAATTTTGACATTAAAGGTTGTCGGTAATTTTCGACACCTTAGGGTGTCGTAATTTTAGCGGGTTTAATTCACTTGCGTTTTTTACCGACACATGTCTTTGGTGTCGTTTCACATGTGTCGAAAATGGCCGCATTTTCTAGTAGTGTCCATTAATATCTAATATATGTTGTATATAGCATGTTGCTATTTTACTTGTTTCCAAAAACAAAAAAAACAAGCCTTCGGGCATTTAGTCAAAACGGTTAAGCCTCCAAGGGTAGTACCCAGAGGTCATCGGTTCGACTCTCATGGGCAGTGCCCTCGACCAAAAAAAAAAAAGAAAAAAAAGAAAAAAAAAAGAAAAAAGACAAATGATGGCAAAAGTTTCCCGTCCGGCCATTTGCCAATGGCCCAATACCATCAATAAGCGTATTGTGCAAACATTCCAAACTAAATTTCGATTGCCTTTAAAAAGCTTCTGTTCGACAGGCTAGGTAGCGGAGAGTAGAAGAAAACGCTAGCGGAGTACAGTCTTCTTGAGGGTACAAGGATGATGTGTTTGGAGAATTCCGCCCCGAGACCCATACTCATTCCACAATTGCCTATTAGAGTTTTAAACTGAAACACAAAGTGTTCAAATTGAAAAAAAAGAACGAAAAGAGCATGCTCATCTTTGGATGAAATCATGATACCCAACTATGGCGCCCCGTACAGAATTTCCAAGCGCCCCGCTTTTCTAATTCTTAGTTTGCCCTGCAATTTATAATATTTACGTTTAGTTCCCGTTTTTATTATATAATTACGAAGTATTTCTATAAGTTTTAATATGTACTCTGTTTGTCTTTAGACTATTTAGTAGTTGGTTATTAGCTAGCTTGTTTTACAATCGAGTCCTGTAATTTGGTATCAGAGCCTAGTTAATCAATTAACAAGCTGGAGATTTCCGAAAAATGCATTAATAGAGAAGCTCCACATATTAAGCATTTAAATATTGGCGATAAACATCATGAAGCAATATTAAATACCATAGTTGATGATATCGCTGAACTAAAAAGTAGTATCTTTAGATTAAGTGAAAAAATCAAAAATATTAGAGAAGAACTAAAAATCTATTGTAACCTTTTATCAGAAGAAAATAAGAAAATATCTACCGAACTTATTCACGAAATTAGGCATCAAGGTGCAATTGCAAAAGGTCTAGACGTTAAAAAATCAACCAAATTTCCCTACAAATATCCATTCCAAGATCAAAACCCAGGAAAAGTATTTTCTGTACCAGTTAAAAATATTAACGAAAAAGGAAAAACCAAACTTGAGGAAAATGAAAAAGACAACGAAGACTAGTTTGGAACTAAGAGAAGATACCATGGAGGAACCTGGTATCATCAGTAATGAAGAATCTGAATATGATACAGAAGAGGAAGAAATGTATCAACAAATGGGTTTGATAAGGTTAAAAGATATGGAAACCATACCTATAACGGAAATAAAACGCAAGATAAGTAAAATTATGGGTAAAAGGGTGTTAGACACCAACGAAATGGAAGAGGAAATAACACCTACTGAGTTGGAAGAAACTAATGAAGCTAATAGATCCTATTATAAAAGATATGAAGAAGGATCTTGTAGCTATAGAAAACCTTATTGTAAGCCGAAGGAGTTTTTAGAGAAAACAGCCAGATTTGGGGTAAGGATTATGCCCAATAACCGACCTAACAAGAAAGAACTCAAATTGGAACCCATAAGTGAAACTGGTTATAAGCTAAACTTAGATGGAGTTCGAAAACGTGAAGAAGTAATGGACTTTTGGAAGAAAAGTATGATGAGCGTGCTAAACCTCAATACAGATTGGAGAGCAACAAACTTCCTGAACTATATTGAGCATAGTTTAGAGGGAATAGTTGCTGACTGGTACGAAGGAGTACCAGAAGATTTCAAAGAAGGGTTAAGAGCTAATAACTTAGCTTCGTCTATGTTCAAAGACCTTTGTGAGGCTATAGATGAAGAGTTTATTGGTGAAAGAGATGAAGATGATAAAAAATTTATCGAATGGCAAAGAAAACTCAACACCCTTGAAATCTGTAACATGAAATATCTAGATAGTTATCTTTCTGAATTTGAGCATTACTACTATAAGATTGGTGAAAATCCTATTAATCTTCAAATGCTCTATGATAAACTTCCCAAACCAATTAATGAAGAAATTAGTGATGGTTACCATGAGTGGAAAGAAAGGTATATGTCTAGAGATACCCTAGGAAATAGAATGAAATACCTAAAAAGATGGGTTGAGAAAAAATGCCGAGAGGTTAAGGGAACACAGCAAATGAAACGACAGTTTCTAACATGTTGGGATTTCCCTAACGAATGGGGGTGTGATAAGAAAGATTATCAAAGAAAACATTATAGAAGGAAAAGTTTCAATAAGCAGAGAGGTGAAAAATATCATAAGAAGTATTATAAAAAACCCTTTGTTAAGAAAAGAAGGTTTTTTAGAAAAGCCTCTTATTGTCCAGAAAAGAAAAAGAGTTGCAAGTGCTGGGCTTGCGGAGAGACTGGACATTATGCTAATGAATGCAAGAATAGAAAGAATAATAAATTAGCAGAAGCATTAGGAAGTATGGATTACATTGAAATATCTGAGGATGAAGCTATAGAATTAGCATTGGGCAACAACAAAGGAGTTGTTGAGGTAGTAGAAGAAGAAGAGGTGGAAGATTCGGATTGTGAAGAAATTAATGAAATGATGCAAGGAGAGAGCTCTAGCATCGCTGATTTCTCAGAAGCATTCGAATCTGGAGGGGAAATGACAACGCTAGCTCAACTCCAAGAAGCTGAATCCTCCATAGATGAGGAACAAATTGAAAATATGCGTAAATCAAGAGTATAATTCCCTGTTATTGCTAAAGAACAATTCTTCAAGAGACATTTCTTCCCAGCATTCTCTAAGTTTGTGTGCGAAGAAATGCTTGGAGATATAGTAATTAAAAACAACGAAAATCAAGCTACCGAAATCAATCTAATCAACTGGAAAAATATCCAGAAACATAACAAGGATAAGAGATATAAGTATATCTTTGTGTGTGGTATCCAAATATTCATAACTCCACTACAAGACTTTGGTAAAAATGTGCATTGCATTAACTTTGTTTGTGACACTAGGCATAAGAAGTTTAGTGATCAAACCATAAGTGGAGTCATATGCAACTTAAGTCAAGGGCCAGTGTCATGGATTTGTAGGCCTAAATATTATGTTAGCTTAGAAGATCAGTTTGCACCTAAATTCTTAGCTCTTAAGTTGTTAACTGAAGGAATTAATATGCATAAGGGCACTTGCCCTATACAGTTGAAATGGAAGGTGGTATACAAACTAGAAAACACCACCAATCCTCCACTAAGGATGCAAATGGTAGAAGCTGATAAATATGAAATTAGTGGACCAGGTCAGATAGCAGTTCCTGTTAAGGTTAAGCCTGAACAAATCAGTCTAAAAACAATATGGATAAATGCCTTTGAGAACCTTTCAAACGCTAAGCATGAAAAAATCTTAACAGTTGATGAGGAAGGCAGAATTCATACCACATCTCAATCACCCGCAAACCTAACAATGGATAGGAGTCTTTCAAGAAGTAGAAGTTCTAGGTTCAATCCTAGTTTAAATCTTACCCAGAGAAACCAATTAGCGCCTCCAAATAGGACAATTAAAGAAGAAAGTCCCTTTAAGATAAATGAGGATATTGCTAGTCTATTAGCAACTTTGAATAAGAAACTTGAAATGGACACAGTTGGTAGAACTATTAATGAGCCATCTAGACATAGCATAGATCTAGGATCAATGGCAAGTTCTAACCCAAACCCAGAAGGTCGTCCAATGCTACAAGGAGAGTCCTCGAACTTTAGATCGGATAGAAAGCTAATAGGGTTTAAAACTAAAACCATTAGTGAACCTGTGTATGAAGAGGATGAAGAGTTAAATATGCAGGTTGAAGCTTGTCTAAGAGTCACTAATCCAAACAGTATTTACATTCCTATAGTGATATGCATTGAAGGATTTAATAATTATGAGCTATGTGCATTCGTAGATAGTGGATGTTCTGTTTGTTTTGGAAAGAAAACATTATTCCCTGAATTTATGTGGAAACCTGCTACTAAACCTATTCAAGTTAGAATAGCTGATAATAGTATTATGGTTCATTCAGAAGTTATTTTGGATTTACCAATTATGCTTGGGGGTTACCCTTGTATAATTCCTATTATTTGGGCTACTGAACAAACATGTCATGACATGATAATAGGAAATAACTTTCAAAGGCTATATTCTCCGTGTACTCAAAGCTTAGAAAGTATGATATTTACTATTAATGGAGATTGAGCTTGTGTTAGAAAAATGAAAGATGCCTATACTCATCAAAAAATTGAATTCACGCGCAGTAAGCGTGGTGAGGAGCAGATAGTTCCAACGCAAAGAGAATTTGCGCTCTTTATAAATGAAGTAGGCATAAAAGAACAGATAACAACCCAACAAAAGGATTTATGTAAAGAATTATATTCTGAAGATCCTTTAAAGTTTTGGGATAAGGATAAGTCATTTGCTAAGATAGAGCTTATAGATTCTAAGACTGTCATCAGAGTTAAGCAAATGGTTTATACCTATAAAGATCAACAGGAGTTTAAAGAACAAATAGACGAACTGTTGAAAAAAGGATTAATTAGAGAAAGTAAGAGTCCTCATTCTAGTCCTGCATTTATGGTTAGGAATCATGCTGAAGAAAAAAGAGGAAAGGCTAGAATGGTTATCAATTATAAGAAATTAAATGATAACACTGTCTTTGATGGATATTATATCCCTAATAAAACGGTCTTGTTCAATAGGATACAAGGAGCCACTTGGTTCTCTAAAATGGACTGTAAAAGTGGATATTGGCAGATTAAAATGGATAAAGATAGTATACCCTTAACAGCATTTAGTGCACCACAAGGTCATTATGAATGGGTAGTTATGCCATTTGGGTTAAAGAACGCTCCACAGATATTCCAAAGAAGAATGGATAAAATCTTTAAAGATCTTAAACATTGTTGTCTTGTTTATATTGATGATATCTTAATATTTTCTAAGACTTTAGAACAACATATGCATGATCTTAAAGCAATAACTCAAGAGTGCATAAATCATGGTATCGTCCTAGGACAGACAAAATGCATCTATGCAGTACCAGAAATTGAATTCCTAGGATTGAAGATTAAGGCAGGGGAGATTGTATTACAAGACCATATCCTTGAAAAGGTTGAAAAATTCCCTGATATTATAGAAAATAGGAAGCAATTGGAAAGGCTTTTAGGATGTCTCACTTATGCCTCTGACTTCATAAAAAATTTGGCTAAACTTAGGAAGCCATTACAGAGTAAGCTGAAAAAAGAAGAAGTGTGGACTTGGAGTAGTCAGGACACTAAGATAGTCCGAGAACTTAAAAAATGTTGCATGAATTTGCCTGTGTTAACTTTACCCAATGAAGATGATGAACTTGTTCTTGAAACTGATGCGAGTAATTATCATTGGGGTGCTGTTTTAAAGATTAAGAAGGATAATAAGTTGTGCAGGTACAACAGTGGAAGTTTCAACAAGGCTGAATGTAACTACACAGTTATGGAAAAAGAGATTCTTGCTATCTTAAAAGGAATTAATAAATTTATAATCTTTCTTGCTCCAAAACCCTTTACAGTAAGAACTGATTGTAAAGGAATACTGGGTTTTATTCAAAATAATCTTGATAATATGAAAGCGCAAGGGAGGCTCCTGCGTTGGCAATTAGCCCTTAACAAGTTTTCCTTTAACATTGAACATGTGCAGGGATCAAAGAACTCGTTAGCAGACAGCCTGACAAGAGAGCTTGCAATTGATAGAAATGCCAAACAGATACATAACAAGCGGAAAACAACCAGTTATAAGGTTGTATCAGGATTGTGGATTAGAGAATGCCTCTCCACAACAGATAAAAGAGTCAGTCGAGTTTCTCCTCTCCGTGCGTCCTTCGGATGCGGAGAGGACTAAGTTCGCAGAAAAAATCGAGCACCATAAGGGATGGGTGTCACCTCCCAGTAATTTAGTAGTTTCTTTTTTAGAGGAAGTCGGTAAGAGAAGATGTCGTTATGGATATCAAATAGAAAACTGCATGTCCAGTACCAGAATATTAGAGCTAGAAATAGCTAACAAGATGCTTCAGCTTCCTTGGGAGCTCCAGGAAAAACTGAAGGGTTATTGGAAATATAAAGATTTTCCAGATTGGTATGCTCAAGTGATGAACAGGAATTCAGGTATTTACTACGACATATGGGAAGAATGGGGATCTCAAATTATGTATGGCCAGTCTGGAGTTGGAGGAGTTTGTCTACCTGGAAGTCCCGATGAAGATGCAGGAATTCTAAAAGCATGGGACTATGGAATGTGTCACGGGATATATGGAAAGTTGCCTAGACCATGGAGTCCACTTCATAAACATTTCACCAAGTTCCAGAAGTACGTGTTCAACAGGATTATAAAATCAAAGGAAGAAGATAATTTGATTAGTTTCGTGATGTGTGCTAATATAGAAACAGAAGGAGGACACTCAAAAGCACCTCATTACCTACTCAGATTTCTCCAAAAAACAGATCATTTTTCAGACGGACCGCGGACAATATATCAACCACTGCTCAAAACAGCTGTTGAAGCTAGAGCCATGGGATTCTTCTACATCTACGAGATCATCAAGGAATATCAGAAAAAAGACGTAATTATGTTCAAGGTTGGGTTTACCACTGTCATAATTTCAAAAGAACTAAAATCCTATTTCTTAGAAGCCATAGAGTCATCTAATTCTATCCAAGAGTACTTGTCACAAATTGAATATGGGAGATACTTATCACCAAAGGGACAAGAGTTCCTTTGGGATCAACTAATGGACTGGGATCCGGAGTATTCAGAGAACTTAATCAAGCAAATAGAGCTTGATGAATATGATGCAGAGAACTGGGAAGATAACATTGGAGATGAAGGCATGCATAACCTCAATAATTGCATGGATTAAACTTGCCAAGGCCACGTCACCATTCCACTTCAAACGGTCACAGAAGATCTTTGTCGTTTTACTTTTATCATTAATGTATTTTATTTTCAGAATGCTTTTTCTTTTTCAGAGAGTAATGACACTGTTGCCATGTGAGTGGATTCCCTGAGACTTTGTCGGGTTATAATTTCAAGAGCACTAAGAGAGCACCCTATGTTCTCACCAGCTCTATAAATACACCCTCTTGTAAGCTTAGAAGGGGCACCGAAAAATAGAGAGCAAAGTCTGAATCTAGAGAAAGAGAAAGAGAAAGCTTTGAACTTTACCAGTGAAGCGGAGTTTCCCTCACTCTAAGAGTTCAAATCCTTCTATGGATCTTTCTAGTTTGAGTGTTTGAGTGATTTCTGTGTTTTTCAGTGTGTTTGTGTGCTTGTAATCCTTTCAAATTTAATAAAAGTTTGTTTTTAAGGAAGGGAAAGCTACTTAATCGAAAGCTATGTCTTGAATAAGCCGTTTTCTTGATTACAAACCTTCCATCCACCTATTCAAAGATTATAAGTTAGAGACTACGATCTGAGGTAGGAAACGAAACAGATCTGTGCTGTGCTTGGACTAAGGGAGTCCTGGTTGAGGATTAGCCACCCCTAGAAATCCGGGAGCTACAGGAACGCCGGAGGTCCAGCGATACTACGTCCAGGTAACGGTCAAACCTCTCTAATTTTATTATCTTTCATTACGGAGCATGGGCTTGTGATCATAGAAAATAGATTATTCATGATATAGTTAGTAGATTATGGTAGCAAGTACCATTTTAAGTCACCAAAATTAACAAATCATTCTAAAAGGATAGATCTGAAATAATTCATAGAGTATTGGACAGATCCCGTAATTTCCTATAAATTAAAGGCAGAAACCAAAAAGGAGATAAAAAGAAATTGATGACCCACCGGAACGCCTCAATTTCCCCATAATATACATGTGCACATGCACTTTGCTTCTTGAACCAGTCAAGTCACCTCTTTCTTAAAGAAAAAAAGAAAAGAAAAAGATTCCCAGCATAATTTAGGATATGCCTTCAACTTGACGTCTCAGAATCACAATCACAATCCTTGACAAGTTGGATAGCTATCATATGCTCCAACATTTTCTACCATAAAATCATCACTACTTATTTTGTTTTGATCAAGTTTCAGAATTAGCTTTTGTTCATTTCCTTGTCCCAACTCTATGAATGAAAATTCATACAAACATTTGATTACAGTATTTCAACTATCATAATGTAATGATCAGAGCAAATTTTACCAGTTTACATCCACTAACAACAACACTTTGTCAGGTTAGTTCCACCCTAAACTTCTGAACAGCACAACATTCTTTCAAATGAGACACAAAAAATCATCAGCTTTCCTACTAGTAGGTTATAAGACAAATATGTATCACAGAATATTACTCACAAGACCAATGTGTTATATAAACATCGATATATTTACAATAATGTACAATTTCTTCTTCTTTTTTGGATTTTTTTTTGCTTTTTACATTTTTTTGTCTTTTTCTTCTTGAAGATAATGAGAACTGTACAAGGATATAATGTACATAATTTACAATTATTACATGACTGCCAAGCTAATTATTCAGACTTCTAATTTTTTTTTTCTTAATTTTTCCCCCCTTTATCTTTTTTTTTTTTTTTTTTTGGATTTTCTTATATAAGGACCCTTTTATGTACTCCACACCAACAAAAATCAAATGATGAAGGGGTAAAGGGAGACCTTATCTACAACCACAAGACTAACTGCACATAGTAACTTTTCTGTGAGCCTATCAGTTGAAAGTAGTAGCTTGTCTAAAACCACAAGCACATACTTCATTAGTGATAGCTAGGTAACTTGTCCTTCCCACCAGAATTACCATCCTTCCCAACCTGCACTTTCAACATTAAAGCAGCTTTTGCCTTTGGCCGACCAGCATTCGCCTTCTTACTAGCAGGCAACACATTGTCATTAATGTTAGGAATAGGAGAAACTATACCCACATGTGAGTTACTAGTTGACGTCCCCATTGATGGTGTGATGGGAAGCCAGGCTGAGGTTTGGACATGAAACAAGTTATCTTCCACTGAGAAGGGACCATCTGAAGAAGACGGTTCAGTTGGAAGATTCTGAAACCAGGTGGGTTCGTCGTCATCAAATCCCGTGAACAGATCGCCTAGCAAGGATGGCACGTGGAAATGTTGATCATTCATGCTTTTGCCTGGGTGGTTATGGCTTTGCTCAATACCAAGAGAGTACGGCAATTGAGACTCTGTGTAGTCGAAATCCATGTCCTTTTGGGAATGATCTGCAAAAAAATGGTTTTAGTGACCTTTCAAGATACTATTAGAAAGTTATCGGTTTCTTACTTTCTTTGGATGTCATGCAGTAAAAAGAACTAATGCATGAAAGGGCATCAAAAATTTGAGATGACCTCGGCATTACTTAATAGACAAAACATATAACGTCAAAAATGCCACATTTTTGGGTATCCAAACAACCATCTTCTACAGTAGGCATCTGTCTTATAGCGCATGATTTATTCAACCAAATAGGGGCTTAGTACCTTCAACTTCAAGAAGATGCATATCGGTGAGGCTTGAACTAGTGGAGGGAACTAGGGGCCCACAAGGTGAGGAGGTGACACTATCAGTGGTAGGGACATCAGTTGGAATCAGCTGATTCTGGTGCTGATATGCATAACGCTTAATTTTATCGACTTGGAGCTGGCAAAGAAATACAAGATCATTAGTCGTCAAGTGTTTATGGATCTTTAAGCTGAATCGAGTAGTGTACAACATGAGTTTGATGTTTTCTTCGCTGGGTATTAGGAGGTAGTGTGTACAAACCTTCTGGGCCTTGCTAAGAGTTTCAAGGGGCTGGTAGTTTTGCCCATCATAAGTCACTCCTATGATGTCCAAAACACAGTTAAAGAGAAGCCCGATCCCGTAATCTGCACTGAAGGAGTAGTGAAGGCTGTTCAGTGAGCATGACTTGGCATGTTCAACAATTGCCTCCCAAACTTTGTTTGAAACGCCAAGAATCTGCGTCATATCAGTAAACAAAATGAGAGGGGAGATTAAAAACACCATATAGGTTCTAACAAAATTGTTTGTTAGTCTGAACACCAGAGACAAATATCTCACATGGCGAAGAGAGGATTCATCAGTATAATAGCGTCGGAGGAAATCCTTCACTGTGAGTATTCCATCGGCAGCCAACCTTCTAGAGTTAGGCCCATCTTTTGCAATCTTGTATAGGCGCCAGACCTCATCTTCCAGGGATGGTGTGCCATGCTTTTGGTATGCTGCATGAATAAGCCATTCATCCTTTACTTTTGAAAATTATAGGGAGTAATGAAATGCAGACAAGGACCCATCTGCTAAATTATCCACTCATTCCTCAAGATCAGTTACTTTTGCTGTTTTTCAATCAAAAACAAAATATTACTTTTGCTGTTCTGTTTTGTAAGGATGATAAACCTTTTCCTAAAGTGGAATGATTGCTAAAGAGCGACCTAAGAGGCAATGATAGATAAAACTTGTAAATTGTTAATCCACATGTCTGTTCTAAATAATAAGAAAAATCCTAGCACCCAAAGAGGCAAATAGGATAATAGAATGAGTTACTTACGTTCACCACGTCGGTCCTTCACTTCGAAAGCACCACTTACTGCTTCCTGCACTCCTACATCAGGAAACAACCCTTGTGCAACTTTAACCCCCAGCCTGAATCTCTTGCTACGGACCCAACTACTGTTGTCCGTGAACATTATGTCTTTGATTAAGCCCACACCGTTATCCAGGGTAATAACACGCTCTCCTACCAGTAGCGGCCTCCTTCCCTCCCTCTCCAGCAGAATGTTGTCATTAAATTCTTTCTGGGTCCACCTGGTTTGCTCCTCCGCCTTGAAGTCTCCTTGAAGAACAACACATTCAATTCTCATCAAGGAATAGGGACCATCATTTACTACAGTTCCAGTTCTTGCATCTTGCAGTACTACTTTCAGAGGCTCACTCCCCTCAGCTTCTATTTTGTTTCCAGTAAAAACCCGATTGGGGAATTTACTGTCAAAACACAAAAGAAAGCTTCTTGCAACAGACGGCTCAGTTTCATGAAGCAATGATCTGTAATAAAAGGGTCAATTAAACTTTAGAAACTATATGTTTGTTCAAATACATAATATTTCAGTAAGTCACTTTCCACATGAAACAGCTGCTGCAAAATAAAGAGGAATAGTGCCACAATAAGCTATGCAATTAGAAAGAACTATACATTTATGGAGTAGGATTAACCACAAGTATATCTTTCTTATTTGTCAATCCAAATACCAATTCTTCTATCCACTAAGTTGCGTCTCCAATTCAAGCCTAAGTGACTGTTTTCTAATCAATAAAATGGTTCAAAAGAAGTATCTAGGTAGTAGCCTAACTTTTACAGCTACAAACTTAAGATGATTTTAGGTTCAAATCAAAATCTGCATAGAGCTGAATCCCTTTGTTATGCCATATTGATAATTTAATATAATGATATTTAGCAATCTTCAGTTACAAGGAACATAAAATTGAGAAGCGATTCAGCACAACTAATAAGGGGAAAAATCATTAAACCTTTGCAACGGAGCATGGAGACGCAGTGCTTGGTGGACCTCCTCCCGGACCTATTTTTTAAACGAAAGACAAAAGTTTAAGAGCCTAAAGATAAAAGTAACAGACGGTTGAGTCAGCCAAACCTAGTTATGAACTCATAATTTTTAACTAGCTATTGATATTTGTGATAGCAAGAGAAGGTTAGTACTTGCTATGTTTTGACAATATACCTTGGTGATAGAAATACAAAAAGAGAAGATAGATGATTAAAGTAGCAGGACATAAATGGCAAGCTTGCCATACCAATGGGAAAAACGGACATTTCAGTCTTTGAATAAATGATGCAGCTCATGGACTTGTAAAAAAGTAGGTGGATGGGAAAGTATCTATGTACGAAGAGTCTAAAAGGCCCCAAATTTTTGAGTATTGGGTTCCCCAGAGCCCAGAGCTTTCAAATAATCAGTAAGTCAATCTTATTCAAAGTCCCTGCAATCACATACCCAGTCTAAAGAAAGCGCCACTCTTAAGAACTTTATGGTGCTCAAGAATTCTTCTTCAAAGACCACCTATAGGGCCGTTTATGTACCAAAACAAAACCCGAAAAGACATGAATTCAACCATGGTATATGCTTTTAGAATCAGGATTTTAAGTCAATCTACAGCCTGTACATAATAGGTTCAGTTGAGTTGACAAGTTAAGTAACAAGCAGGAAAAAGACATACCACTTTCCGAACCAAAGCCTCAAACTCCTCCTTGCAAATAGGCAGCTCAATCTGTCTCCTCAAGTGCTGTCCATCTCTGCGACAAAGCATCAAACACCTTGTGTGCATCACTCACCAGATAACGGGCCGTAGTCGCCCACCAAGAGGAGGAAACATAAAAAAACCAACAGAAAGAGAACGGAATAATGAAGTCAAACATCCAATTTCAAAGCCAAGAGAAATAGAGGGAAACCCATGGTTTACTTTGTAATCTTCTTCGACCTCGGACTTGGAAGGTGAATGTTGTGATTAGGGTTCCTCACCTCCTCTTCACCTGAGCGCCTGCTAAATACCATCAGCGTTGCAACAAGCCACACAATTCCGTCCTCAAGTAGGGATCGAAATAGATAGAGAGATTCAGGGAAGTTACTTTTATAATTGTTCAAGATTCAGGGCAGTTGAGGAAATTGTTCAAGATTTCAAGTTGGGTAAAGAAGAGATAACAATTGGAAAGCTGTCGCTTTTATAGCTGTATGTGATGCCCTATCAATGGCGCTCAAATTAAAAAAGAAAACGGAAAATCAAGTTCTGAGATTTTCTGTGAAGATGCGTTCCGGGCAAGAAAGTCAAACAAACGAAGGAATATAGAAATTTGACTTAAAACAACTTCCAACTCAGCTCTATATTTGACTAATGCTCGAAATACACAACTGTGCTTAAAAAAGATACGATTGGTTTTCAGTTTGGTATGTATTAGACAAAATCCTTCATTTTTTATAGGTGTTGGGATGTTGTTAAGTTTATTTGTTACTCCATTTAACCAATTTTTCAATTTCATCCATGCAATATTTGGGAAATTATTCTCCCTATACAATATCGCAGGTTTCAACCAAAAAAAAATACAATATCGCAGGTAGCAAGCTATACTATGTTTTCTGTTATGAACTAGAGTTTCTTGAGTCTATATATATATAAGCTTTTTAAATACTTAGAGCTTTATAATCTGAATCCAGTCTTCCATAATAAAATATTGTTTCTCTGTCCGTAGACGTAAGTAGCATACCGTTACCTAATCATGCAAATATCTCTATCGATCTTGTTTATTATTCTCGTTCAATCTCTCGTTATAACAAGGGAGCTACATTCATGGTGGTTTAGGTGGACCACAACAATTCCTCGGCTAATTGCATGTGTATCCCATAAAAGTTGTTTGATTAGGTACATATATCCAAATGTTGGATTGCATTGCTAGCTCAAAGCTCATGATGGATCCAAAATTGTTTGATTGATTCTATACTTGCTCGATTGATGTTATGGTGGTTGGGTGAGAATTGCTCAATGAATCGTCCGCATCTCTCGTATATTCAATCCGTAAATATATGCAAGAGTTGCTCATGATCTTGAACCTCTAAATTTGATATATTTACAATAGCCATACTAAATGAAGAAAAAAAATCAAAGATTTTTAAGTTTAATCTACCGTATCTATCCTTCCACAAGCTAATCACCCAACCTAGAAAAACATTGGGTTTCTTGGTAGAGTGAAATTAATTGCTCAACTTTACTGATTGAACTACGGAGTATAAATTACTTCGACCAAAAAGAGTTAGGTCCCGTTTGGTAACACTGTCAAAATCGGATTGAATCAGGAATCGGAATGAACCATTCCAGAGACTTGTTGCTTGGTATGCTGTCGGAATGAATTATTCATAATAATTATTTTTTAAAATTCTTAAGATTTTAGGGTTCTTAATTATGATTTCAAGAGTTTATAGCTTTTAGAAATTATAATTTAAGGTTGTGGAGTCTTAGGATTCAAGATGAACAATTATAACTCTTGGAATGGATGATACCTGTCATTTTCGGCTGAAATCAAATTAACCTACAGCCTTGGAATGAGCCATTCCTTGGAATGAAGTCGAATTTCCAAAATTTTCTCTTCCAAACAACATACTAGAATCATTCATTTCTGATTCTCATTCCTCGTTCTTGGGGAATCAAACCAATCAGGACCTTAAACTATAAATTACTACGCAAATGATAAAAAGTGATCGAGCATGCATGTGGATTAATGGATGTAGCAGTTGAGAAGAAGGATATATACTACTATAGTACGTAGTATTAAACGATTCAATGTTAAAGAAATTTCTATGGATTTCGTATGTTGGATGATTCACCCTCGGTAGAGCCACGTGGCACACCTTTACAAGAGCACTTTCTCTTTTTTTGGAAAAAGTAATGTTTATTTTTAGATATTTTCTTTTCCCCCCGTGTATTGGGGGCGAACAAGTCAACCATCCAACGTGGCGACAATGATACGCGGGGCCCACGCCGACCGTTTCTAACAGCTGCTAAGAGTATGTACAATGGTAAGAAGGTTCAATCCTCTCTCAATTTTCTCTCTCCCTTTCTCCTCTTGACACATCATCTTCTTTTTCATCCACCTCATTTCCCACTATCTCATTCCTCTTCCTCATCCTCTTTCTCCATTTTCATTCACAACAAAGAGGATCCTCTTTGTATCCTTTTTGTTTTTTCATTTCTAGTTTTACATATACATCAAACACATAATTTATGTCAATCAAATATTTTTAACAAATTGAATTACTCTAATTAAGTTTCAACCAAAAAAAAAATACTCTAATTAAGTAATAATAAAATGTTTTTATTTGCCTAACTCAACATAATTAATAAATAAATAAATAATGATATATACTACACAAAATAACACTATTTTTCAACATAAAAAATTATTATACTTGTTATTTTATTACCTAATCAAATTATTACAAACTTTTTAAAGTACAAAAAAATATTTCAATTGTTTACGTAATATAAGTTGTTATAATAGAAAATTAAATAAAAAAGAAGATTTATGTGAAAATAGTGCAAAATTAGACTCTTTTTATAGATTAAAAAAATTTATAAGCATTGGTTTTATTGTTTTGTAAAAAATAACATCACATTTTTCTTAACTCATAATTAGAACTTATTATTTGTAAATGGAAGTGAAATAAAAAAAACAAGTTTGACCACATGTCAACAAGTAATTGGATGTTGATTGTTTTTTTACACAAGGGCCAAGGTGAGTAATCCTCTACCGAAGGAGGATTTCAAGCAATCCTCTTTCAAAGAGGATCCTCTTTCATTTGCCCACAACAACAAGGATGTCCTCTAAGAGGTGAGAGAGTGCTAAGAGGATGGTAAATCCTCACCATTGTACATGCTCTAAGGACTCCCGATTTTGACGGCTTTAATACTCTCATTTTTTATTTTATTTTGGACTCATGGTCAATATCCTGTTTATAAAAAAACACTGAAAATATTTTTAGTGTACGTACTACGTGTTAGATAAGTGATCCCGTGATTGGGCCCAAAAAAATAGAGAAATTAGTACCTTATACCTCTATTTGATAATCACTTTGTAAATATGTCCTTATTTTTATTGATTTGTAAAAATGGTCAAAAATATTGTAAAAATGCCTTAAAATATTACATGAATGTCCAGAATGATAAATTTGTATAAAATAAATGAAACAACTAAACTCTTAAAATAAGTTCAAAACAATTTTTTTTATCTATATTTTTCAGAAAAATAATACTATCTTTTACAAGAATAATTTTGTCCTCCAAATTTGAAAATGTATATGAATAAAAAAGATTTGACAAAAATTTAGAATATTTTCAACATAATTATAATGATTTTTCATGAATTTCTATTTAAAAAAACACAAAATAATGTAAATTTTATTGCAAAAACGTCCAAACTAGCATACTTTACTATTTGGTAGTTTGAAGGGCATTTTTGCAAACTTTTTTATTGAGAGGTGCACACAAATTATCCAAAAAAAGGTATCCCTTAATTAAGAAATACTTACTCCCACCGTCCCTAAATTTGTCCATATTTTCTTTTCGGTTGTCCCAATAAGTTTGTCCATCTTTTTAATTTCCATTTATATCATATTTTTCTAACCATATTATCCATATTCAATCTCAAATATTACCTAAATTTTCCAACTTTTTCATCAACTTTATCACTTTTTCCTACAAAATTACAAAAATATTTTCATCCAATTTTATATATTACCCCTAATTACTCAACTTATCCATGAACTTTATCATTTGTTTTTAACTTGTTACTTCTATAAAATTACAAAATTATTCTCATTCAATCTCATATATTACCCAAATTATCCAACTTTCAATCTTTTTTTATTAAATACCGTGCAAAACATTCTTCATAGACAAATTTTATGGGATGGATCATTTTAGAATTTATTTTAAAATTAAGAAGATAAATGGCTTCAATATCTCCTAAACAATCTCATTTTTATATATTTTATAACAACATACTCACCTTATTATTTTTGTTGACCATTTTAAATGTAACTTGTATCAGTAAATAATTTAATCCAAGAAATAATACCTTTAGTTAACTTTAAATATATATTAGCTTATAATTTTTTCTTAAACTAAATAAAATACATATAGTTTCTTAACTTAAATATAGGTCAACTCAAAAAATTCAAAAATATAATATATCAAATATAAAATAAAATTTTCAGTACACTTGTCATCAGTGACGAACGCATAACGGATTTAAAGGGGGGGGCACAGCCGCCCAGCTCGTGTACGAGATCCAATGATTCAAGAATAATCGATAAATTTAGTTACTCGATACTTTTAAATAGTAATAAAATAAGTACTTATTTTTCAAAAAAAAAAGTTACGGTACGTATGAAATCTAATTTATGCAGTAAATAGCTAGTTTATAAACAAAATTTTGAGAGGAATGCATTAAATTTGAATAAAAAAGCTCTTCTACCAAAAAAATTTGTTAAAAAAGCAAAATGGTGCTATGGGGATTTGAACCTTGGTGGAATTAAAACAAAATTAAGCAAAAAACCTTCTAGACTAGTTGGTTTTCATGTCATATTAATACAAATTTAATTAAAATATATTAATATTTAATCAAAAATTACATATATATATACCGAAAATCAACCCGACGGGAGGGGGGGCACGGGCCCACTCATGCCCCCTAGGTTCGTCACTGCTTGTCATCGTATAAGATGATTGTAGCTTTGAGTTGGTCTAAAGAGTCAAGAGTGTCGACATTAATTGTTATGATTATAAAACTAAAATTATGGTATATATTGTTATAATAAGTAATCATACAATTAATATTACTATATTTTAATAATAACAAAATACGAAGTATATTAAAATCAATCAATGAGCCAAATTATGACTTGAAGATGAATGCAAAAAATTTAATTAAAATAGAAAAATTGTTTGGGAATAGGCAGAGTTGAACATTCTAATCGGGCAAGCAAATGGGCTAGATTCGAGCAAAAATAAGGTGTGACGACGAGATATGTACGGGTCAAAGGTGGGATCACGAGATTTGAGCAGAGCGAGGCCATGATATGTAGTGGGGATGGCGATGGCGATATCTAAGGTACCTCCTAGAGTTGAAGAGCACAACTAACTTGTGAAAGGTCATACAAGGATGTAGCGGGCATTGACTCGGGATAAAGAGGCGGTAGGCAATAGGCCAGTGAGTTTGGGGAGGGACTCGGGATTAACAACCTCAAGGGGTTGGTCTAGTAGAGAATGACAGGGTATCGGTCTGACAGGTCGCAGGTTCGATCCCCCCTAGTCTCCTTGAGGTGAGGCATATGTAAATCCTCTTGTAAGAGCTCTCTGAGCCCTTGGGTCCAGGCACGTACTTAGGGGCGGGCTGGGGTATGCTCCAGCCCACCCTAAAAAATAAAAATAGTAAAAATTAGTAAAAAAATAAGGTAATTTTAGTATTAAATATGTAAAAATTAAGGTAAATTTAGATTATTTAGATAATTTAGCCCACCCTAAGATAAATTTACCATACGAAGATAAATTTAGCCAACCCTAAATAAAATTCCTACGTCCGTCCCTGCTTGGGTCTTCCCTGTCCTTGAACTGGAGCACCATCCCCTCACCTTTCCCCCAGGTACAGGATTGAAGATGCTCGACCCCCATGACAAAAAAAAAGGGGCGGAGAGTATTAAAACCTAATACTATATTTTTTTTATAAAAATATATTTATATAGGTCTTATAAATGGGTTGGTATATTTAGTGAGTCAACCAATAATTCATAAATAAGATCGAACACGTGTCCCATAACTTACGGATCGAATCCGATAATCGGTTATGGCTCACTGGTCACTTGTGTTACTTAGACTAGACCAATATGTAGAACAAAATACCAAACACAAATTTCTCAAATAATTAAGTCGATCAATCAACCGATTCGTACGTGTATAACTTGATAAACTAAGAGTGATTGTGGGCGACATAGTTGGGGAGAAGTCATGTCATATTGTCATGCATGTATACATGCTCACGGAACACGTCACACAACACAACTCAACACGCCACAAAGATTCTCGATCCGGTCAACAGACCAAAATGGCAAACTTACTTGTTGGAGTAATATTTATCATTTTTGCTACCAATAAAATTCGATTTTTCTAAAATGTGTCCTTAGGGCACGCTATAAGAGCCTATTAATAGAAAGAATTTGTAAATATTAAATTTTTGGTTTTTTTAATTTCTTTTGTAACGGGTTCACTATTTCCATTTTAGGGTTTTAGTTTCTGTTTTTGATATGTTTATCATGTGTCCTTAGGGCGCACAATAGAAAAACCGCAATAAAATTTAGAGCTAAGGGATCACATTCCAAAAATACAAATACGGAAGACTCAAGAGCCAGGAGGATTTACATATGACCAGGGGCGGTACTAGGTAGTGCCCTGTAGCCCCCACTGGGATTATTTTTTTTTTTTAAATATTAGTATAGTAATATATTTTTCCCTCCGTATTAAAATAATTGTCCAAATAACATTTGTGTATATATTAAGAAAGAATTATTTTTCCTATATTATTTTATTATTATAGAGTTAATTATTAGTATAAAGAAACATGGAAATACGTATATGATTATGATATAATTAATTATTAGCGGTATAAATGAAAATTAATGGAGAATAATGTAATATTGACAAGTATTGTGAAACAAAAAAGGTGGTTATATAGACAACTATTTGAAACGGATAGAGCATTAAAAAAATACATATATAAACAAACATGCACTATCATACACTATAATTGAAATGAAGTTAGGTCGTAAAAAAAAGCTGGCTAAACATATGTTTAGTGGAAATATTCAATATTAGCTAATTTTTAAAAAAGATATGGATTTTTGTGTATAATAATGGAAGGAAATGTATACAAAACAACCCTTAATTAATTTTCGCTCAGGGTCACTAATTTGTTAGGACCGGTCTTGTCAGCCCTAGATCTCTCCGTCTCCGTCCGCTAACCGCTTCACTTCCACATTTCCGTCTGCCTCCTCAAATCCACTTTGGTTTTAATATAAACTAATTATGTTTCATTTTTTTTACTCAGATTAAGACTAATTTTACGTATAGATTAAGCATATCGGGTTTATTTCAAGTTCAAATGATCAATGATCAAATTTCTAACGATTATACTTAAATTAAGCTATTTAGCCCCCTCTGAACTAAAATCCTGGTTCCGCCACTGCATATGACTCACTTCAAGGAGACTAGTACGAGATCGAACTTGTAACATGTTAGACCGTACTCTGTCTTGCTTCACTAGACCAACCCCTTGATGCTGATCCACCTTCTAATAGCCATGGGTCCGGTTCCACTTCCTCAAAATCGAGAGGTAATCGGTTATGGAGGTTCAGTTCCGGCTCGAACCAATATTTGTTTTTAAAAAACAAATACCGAACAACGAGCACGGATCGCTTATTTTTTAGAAAAAGAGGTTTTGACGGTTTCGGGAACCTCCGAACCAAAACCTAAGGATATCACCGAGATTAGACGAGTAAATAACGTGTCACGGCAAATTTAACCACTGAGATATATAAGGTCGGGATCCACTTTCTAACCCAAAAGCTTAAGTCAATGGATAGGAATTTAACCTCATTTATATACTAGTGGATTTTCTACCATATAACTGATGTGGTATATGATCTCTCCAATAATCACGATCTTAATTCGTAGCGCAAGTGTACGTTCAGGATAAATTAGATAGTTCTATTGACCTTTATTTAATAGAGTACGTATTATTCTACTAATCTACTACTAATACATTATAAAGCCAAACCTATGTCTTTGTTAAAATTTGCGTCACTTCATCAACGTTGAATAAAAAAATGTTATTTACTCCATGTAATCAATGCTCAATAAAATAATAATTTTATTTTAACAATGGTAACTAACATTTATATCTACTTAATATTTTATCTAATTTTGATAGGTTAATCTATTTTTCTAATATAAAACAATAGCAAATCTTGTTAGAATTAGTAGAAAAGGTGATTTTTGATATCTTACTTAATTTTGATATGAAAATATAATTTTCATTTCAATATTTTTTGTTTTAGGTAAAATTGATTATTTCATTTTTATGAAGATTCTCCGTAATTAATTTAAATAATAGATTTCATAATCGAAATTATAAAAAATAAAATACATATTTTAATTATTTTTTTAACCTTAAATTGATGTATTTACACAAAGTTGGATGGGAGTCGAGCAACTAATTGAGCTCCAACACCCTTATTTAAAATAAAACATAACCTATGTAAAATAAAAGATCGAATATTTGCACTAGAGGCATGACTCTGAGCAACCCGTGTGACCCTAGCCAAAAAATTCAAAGCATCAATTCTATAATTCTCCAAAAGTGGAGAAAGCGAAGGTAATAAAACCGTACCCATTTTCAGCACATTTGGAAGCATACTTCCTCTTCTTTTTGGCGACAGCCTTAGCCACAGCAGCCCCAGGGACGAAAGCATCAACACCCACACCAGTGAAGGGAGAAACACCGGTGACATCCAAGCAAACGTTTTTACCCCTGTCCCAGCCATAAACAAGGAGATCTGCAGGCCTAAGATTTGTACCTTCATTAGACAAAAATCATAGGGTCACCTTCTTTTGAACAACAACACCAGCTTGGGCACATATATCACCCAAGTCCCAACGCATCCCTGACAAGGTTGTGACAAAATTTAACACCAATATCATTGCCACAATGAACAGCATGATCCCCAAAGCAATCCATGATCTTAGAAGAGCAGTAAGGACAGGTAAAATCGGCCGGATACAAAGGAATCGCAAGACGATAACATAAAACACACCTAAACTGTCTTGGATGCATCGTCTGACCCAACCCTTCAATTGGAATTGTTTTCAAGAAGTCCAAAGAGTGCGATGCCTGATTGTTAATAAGGATGGCCTAGGATTTGAACTTGAGTTGAGTCTATCGGACTTGAATTGTACATTCTCGAATAAAAAGTAAGCTCGGGTCACAAATCGAGCTCGGATCAATTAAATGAGGTCTATATGTACATTATCCATACATATACGGGATAGTGTAGCTCCTATACGCCATTGGCTAGCCAGGCATACCTATAATTACTTAATTATATGCAAGTACTAACCGATAGTATCACCTTTTACCAATTAAAATTTGGCAAATTGTGTATTTTTTTTTAATATTCCACACCTAATATAAATCTACAAGTTTTAATACGAGCCGAACTTGAATTTTTAGTGATTTTCCGAGCTAAGAAACAAGGTTATTCCCACTTTCTTCTGAATTTCCATGGAATATTGCATACTCTTAATTGAAAAAAACTTCAGTAGTTAAAGAAATTACTTGGTACTTTCAAAAATCCAGACATTGAGAAGGAAAGTCGATCGACAAAAACAATAACATGCAACAAAAAAAAGTGGGCAGAAAAATATAGTACGTGCAAAATGAAGAGAACGCAATATATAAATTAAATCAACATTCAACAACCACATAATTTATGAACAAAAGAACAACCACATAATTAAATAGGATATGCATGCCAATATTGAAAATTTAAAATTGGTCAGAATTTTAAAATTTCACTCTATTCTGTGTGTTTTTAAAGTTAAAAATTGAAATTTCGACAAATGAATGATAAGGGGATTGACATATTACGGGACATACTTGCGGGACAGAAGATTCGGATTGTTATGCAATTGCTAATTCATTGGAGCTTAAGTTCTAATACAAATTATGCAATGTATGGTACGTACTTCCGGGGGAAATAATACAGTAATACTTTATGATATATGAGTATTAAAAATGGTCAAGCCTTTTAATGTTAATCTTAATCTAAGCAATCCAAGACTCCAAGCTACTAATTAAAGCTCTTAAATTAAAAATCTCCCCTCTAATTTGGGCTAAGTAATACACATCAGGACACAGTGGACTTTAGTTAACATATGATATAAAAGTAAATTAAAAAAATTGATGATTGAAATAGGTTACACCTTTCCACGTAGATATGTAGTCAGTCAACTGGTTTGTTTCTTTTTCTAGTGTTTTTTTTACTTTTTTTTTGGTCTTACTACGAAGTACTCCGTATTCATTAGTTGATAACATCCGTATTATACTAGTAGAAAGTACGGAGTATTATAATTTCACGCGGTTTAACAATCGTCATCAAAGTGCTAAGAAGATTCAGTTTTAACGTAGGTGCTTTGCTCATTCATTACTTACTAATTACATCATTCTAATCGCTCGAAACAAAAAACGTCGTCCTATTCGTCCAATGTAGTACATGCACTTGTATAATATTGAATGGATTTTAAGTAGCTATTTTTTTTAAAGCAGCATGTAATATCACGCGTTTGGTGATTTGTATGTACAAACTCTTAAAATGATTGATTTTGTATAATATTATTAAATTGTAGTACGTTCGACCAAAATAAATAAATTATAGTACGTGTTAGTACACGAAACATGTCGGTGTACAAGTCTCAATTCCTTCTTCTAATGGCCTCCTTCTCCAAGCCTCCTTCAATGACCTATACCTGCAAAACAATGAACAAAGGGGGTGGGGACCCCCTAATCCACCTCCGATGCCTAAGTCAGTAGAGTATTCGAAAGGGTAAACTGTAGAGAGAAAGGCGCAGGGTAGGGCGATCACAAGCGATGATCAACCCCTCTAGAGTCAGGGCGAGCGATTATCAGCCCCTCTAGGGTAGTTTTTGTCTATCCTTTCTACATGGTCAGGCCATGTATTTATAGTGGAGAGAGAGGGCTAGGGTTTCTTCCTTGGAGCCCAATCAATAATTCTATCTTCTTAAATAGGATAGAATCTTCCAACTACTGGATAACTACCAGGATTTAATAGGCCAATAAAGATATTTATTAGATATGCTTACCTGGCTGGCGGAAATATTATCCTTATTTATGGCGGTAAATTACCCACCTACAAATGCCCCACCTACGTCTTAGTTGCGTAACTAAGACGTAGGTACTCTAGGATTGACTTGGCGTGACTTATATGGATTAGGAGACGGGCACGTTTGCACGTTCATGAGCGAGTATCATGAGAACCCCCGTGAGCGAATATCACGGTCCCACCCCCCCCATGAGCGAATATCATGGGGGCTCTGCGAGCGAATATCGCGGGAACCACCGCGCGAGCGACGCGGGAACAAACACCGTGGCGAATACACGGGAACCTCCGTGACGAGCGATCACGGGTACCACCGTGAGCGAATATCGCGGGAACCACCGCGCGAGCGACGCGGGAACAAACACCATGGCGAATACACGGGAACCTCCGTGACGAGCGTTCACGGGTACCACCGCGAGCGAATATCGCGGGAACCACCGCGCGAGCGACGCGGGAACAAACACCGTGGCGAATACACGGGAACCTCCGTGACGAGCGATCACGGGTACCACCGCGAGCGAATATCGCGGGAACCACCGCGCGAGCGACGCGGAAATCCTCCTACGTAGCTAGCATATGAGGAGTCCGTTAGTGTGATGAACTAACGTTGCGCTTACCCTTAGGCGCGTCATTTGTCGAGATTTCAAGAAAACAAAACGATGAATAAAATGAAAAGTTTCCCGGTCGGGGTTTTGTTTAAGAAAACGAAAGAGCACAAAAAAGCGAAGGTTTTCAAACAACTCAACATCCACGCGAGGGCCTCATGAAGAGTGCGCAATAGTGATACCGCGATCGTGCCCGCATGGGCCCCGATAACGATTTATCTTCTTTGTCTCGCACTTCCCCTGCTGCAATTCCGTGCTTACGGATTGAGGGGTGCGGTCACGGCTCCGCGCACCGCGGTCGCCGCTTTGCCCTAGCGGAGGGACTTTGCTCCTGACCACTCTAACGTCCGCGTAGACGTTCGTGGTCTATCAACACGAATTCAAGATTGGAAGCGCAGGTCAATGGTCTTACCAAATCTCGACGCGGTGTCTTGATGATTTGCAGAACGGTCAAGGACGTTGATTGATCCTCCAACCCTTTGGCTCGATTTCTGGACTGCGCAGCTCGTGCCCAATTTTGACTGACTTCGAGTAGGATTCTTGCTTCGACTTCTGAAGATAATTTGTAGCTTATCTCCTCCTCTTTCTGGCGATATGTGGATCGTCCGATTCCGATAAGCGTAGCTCCCGAAAAGTGAGTCGGAAGTACGATCGGTAATCTTGTCAATCGCTGACCCGCGGTCGCGGGTGAGGGACCCGCGGTCACGTTTTGCCCCAGAACAGAGGTTACGTTCTATAGAGTGAAACCGCACCCGCGCCCGCGGTTCTGCCCCGGACTACGATCGCGGGACCTTGGACCTCGCCCGCAGGTCCAGGTGTCCGATCCCGAAATCCTGTTCCGAACTTGCGCCGAGCTCGTTACGACGTGGATCCGTGCTTGCGGGACCCTGGACCGCGCCCGTAGGTCCAGGTGTCTGATCCCGAAACCCTCTTCCGAACTCGCGCCGAGTTCGTTACGACGTGGGCCAACGCTCGCGGGACCCTGGACCGCGCCCGCAGGTCCAATCGTCCAATCGTTTAGGGTTTCGTCAACGGCGTGATCCAGCTCGGTTGGGGTAACGGATCGGACCGACCGCTCGCCCACCCCGGGCTCTAGCGATCGGTTCCGTATGCTCATGCGTATATCCCTGCGTTACGTACACGCGATTGTGATTAGAGTTGCCCCCAACCTAGGGTTTTCATTGGATCGATAATCAACAATGATTCTTGATTAGGGCAACCTCTTGGATCGACAATCCAAGGTCTGATTTAGCGAGGCGCACCGCCGAATCTCGTACTTGATTAGTTGATTCAGACCTTGCAATGCTATGACTCGCGATTCCGTTGCCTGACTCGAGTCCCCGTAGGTCTGTGCGATGAACAGACGCGCTTGCGAGGGGGACCAAGTCACTGATTGAGTCGGATCCGGGCAAGGCGCCTTGCACGGATCGCGATGTGGTCCGATCTCCCGAGCGAATATCGGGGTTTGCGTGTGTCGGGATTCGCTCCTCCGAGCGATTTTCGGAGTTCAACCGCTCGGGCGTCGATCCGCGGTCACGGGAGGGTGACCTGCGGTCGCGGTGGTGAATCCGCGGTCGCGGGTCCGGGCCTGCCAAGAGAGAATTTGGAGTTCGCTGATCGCCCTCCGACCTGCGGTCGCGGGTGAGTGTCTCGCGGTCGCGGACAGCGATCTGCGGTCGCGGGTTGTCAACCCGCGGGTCCGGGCTAGCCGAAAACGAATCGCGCGATTCGTCCGGCGCGATTGCCCCAGGGTTGTCTCACCGGTTCGTCCGGCAGCTGTCTCGATCCGGGCTCGTGGACAAACGATCCATAGCCTCCTCAGATCGGTTTTCGTAGGGAAAAAGAGATGAAGGTTGAAAACCTGTTCGTTCCCCACGTAGGAGGATAAAGACGAAGGTCGAAAACCTAGTTCGTCGCTCTTTCCCACAGACGGCGCCAAATGTTAGTACACGAAATATGTCGGTGTACAGGTCTCAATTCCTTCTTCAATGCCCTCCTTCTCCAAGCCTCCTTCAATGACCTATACCTGCAAAACAATGGACAAAGGGGGTGGGGACCCCCTAATCCACCTCCGATGCCTAAGTCAGTAGAGTATTCGCAAGGGTAAACTGTAGAGAGAAAGGCGCAGGGTAGGGCGATCACAAGCGATGATCAACTCCTCTAGAGTCAGGGCGAGCGATTATCAGCCCCTCTAGGGTAGTTTTTGTCTATCCTTTCTACATGGTCAGGCCATGTATTTATAGTGGAGAGAGAGGGCTAGGGTTTCTTCCTTGGAGCCCAATCAATAATTCTATCTTCTGATAGAATCTTCCAACTACTGGATAACTACCAGGATTTAATAGGCCAATAAAGATATTTAATAGATATGCTTACCTAGCTGGCGGAAATATTATCCTTATGTATGGCGGTAAATTACGCACCTGCAGTACGTATTCGGTAATGTCAAGTAAGCTTCATTTATATATGCCTGATTTTTGTGTGACTTCTCTTGTTTGTCGAGCAAATTTTACATAATTTATCCTTAATGATTTCTGATTAGTCAAAGTGGTCGTGAGTTGTGACTTGTACTCTTGTGTAAAATACAAGTTGGGCGATATTGTAGTTTTTCTTTACATGGGGTCACTCGTTTGTGAAGTCCAGTATGCTTTTATCTATTTTATACCTGATTATTTTACTAAATATATCAAAAACTAAATACCAAATATAAGAAACAAAGAGGTATCATGACACTCTCAGTAAAAATTTAAGAACTACGGAGTATCAGATACAATTTCTTTTTTTTTTTTTGGTTGAATATCAGAATATAATGTCTTAATGAGGCTGTTAGGTTAACAATGAGCATCTCCAAGAGATATTCTAGAACAACTCCAAGAGCTAGAGTCTCTATATAGTACATTTAAGTTGTGTTTTTTGAGATTTTTTGTCCAACAAATTTTTTATCTCATTATTTAAAATGGAGATAGAGGAAGAAAAGGGATGAGCTTCCTATACTTTGGGAAATCCTCAAGTGTATTTGGAGAAGAAATTAAATATAGTGTTATACATGGCAACATCTAATTGGTCAAATTAAAATTTATGACATGTAAAAGATTATATATATAAAATTTCATTAATTAATGCAATACCCTATTATGGGGAAGCTGTTGGAGTTGTACTAATTTATTTTTAGAGAATATGACTTTATAATCTCCATTATATAGAATAAGAGGTAGAAACTCTGGAGATGCTCTAATTTTCTCCAATATATATATATATATATATATATAAGCCGTAAGGATTGGAGCCACCACGTTGTACCACCTCAGCTTTTTCCACATGTCGATCCCACATTACGCCACCGAGGATTTTGCCACGTGTCATCCTATTGTTAAGCCACATCATATAACTTTTATTTACTAACTAAGCCATGTCATATAAAATTTTCCATCTCATTTACAAATCATATCCATGTCATATAAATTATATACAAAACACTTAGATCCTTTCTAAATTTACTCTCTCTCTCTCTCTCTATATATATATATATGATAAAATAATTCCTATTGTTTTAATTTGGTAGTGAAGATTATTTGACAAAATTATCTATCTTATTTTTATTCTAAATTATTTTACAATATTTTATTTTCATTTCAATTTGAAATGATTACATAATATTAAATTACTATCAAACAATTGTGATGTTTCTATATTATTTTATTCTAAATTCAATTACAAATATAAAAAATATTATTTTATTCGATTTTAATATTTATGTATTAATAAAACTTAATTTAATTCCTTTTTTTTTATCATCTTAATATTTGTGACGTTACTATATTATTTCATAATTTTGACAAATGGAATATATTTAAAAACTATTTATATTTAAACTTTGATCAAATCTCTACTGCCAAAAATTTATTCAACTACATTATCTATAATTATATCCCAAAACAAAATGCCATATTTTATTTAAAAATAAAAACCTTTTTAGTCTTATCTTATCAATCATTATCACGTCTTTCATCAAAGATCCTTAATAAAAATTCAAATCTTTCATTGAGGAAATAAAATTTTCATTCAAGTACTATTTCCTAAAATAAACATGTTTAATTTTTATTTTTATTAAGAAATTTCTTAAATGAAAGATTTGATAAAGATTAATTAAATCCCTATTACCGAATATAGATCCAATCTCTTGACTTACTGTAAAACATATTTATCATATCAAATCTCTTCATTTATGTCCTTAAACTAAACTAAAATGTACACATTGAATCTTTAGCGAATCAAGAGATTTGATTAAAATAAAATTAAACAGGTTTATCAAATCTTTCATCTAATAGTTTGTTGATTTATTTTAAAAAATAAATATTCCATGGTTCATTTTAGGTTTCTACTTCCTAACTTACTGTGAAACAGGTTTTCTCTTTTTCATTATTAATATACTTCCCTTCGATTATGTATTATGTACATACGTACGAATCTTATATCATTGTATAGAACTATAGACATCTTTGTATAAATTTCATCAATTTACAATAACATAACGACTTTCAATTTTATTATTTATTGAGAGTAAAAAGTGGTTGATGTTAATTAAATATATTGTAATACTTTAGGAAAATTCTTATAAATATCTTTGAGAGATGTATCATAATTGAACCATAGTATGTTTCAATATAGAAAATATATCACCCCGATAACTTATAATGGATCGAGGTGCTCCCCATGCCAATAAGAGCTCTTCCTTTTCATAGTTTGAGAGGTCAAAAGAACCATAAAGTTAAGCGTGCTACGGCGAGAGTAGGAAATCCTCGGGTTGGCATGGGATAACGCTTCTAGGGCCACAGGCCTTACAAATGATATCAAAGCCGACTCTGGGTTATGAGTTGGGTTGGCCGGAGGGCGGTCACTCGACCCAGGGGGCGGTCCTTGGACCTTAACGAGGTCGTCAAGTGCTTAAGTGGGGGAGATTGTAACACCTCGATAATTTATAATGGATCAAGGTGCTCCCCATGCCAACAAGAGCTCTTCCTTTTCATGGTTCGAGTGGTCAAAAGAACTATGACGTTAAGCATGCTAGGGCGAGAGTAGTACCAAGATGGGTGACCTCTTGGGAAGTTCTCGGGTTGGCATGGGATAGCGCTTCTAGGGCATCGGGCCTTACAGATAAACTATAAAAAGTGTATTTTTCTCTTTTCATTCATATAAGGAAACAAAGCATCAACAATTATTTGGAGATAAATATTGATGATTAAATATTTTATCTAAGCATGAAAAATCATATTGTTATTTTTTAATAAATAATTTGTAAACAGTAGGATTTTATGAGAATAGACTAACATACAACTACACAGGTTTTACCTTTTTAACATGACTAACTGATATATAAAATGTATATCCACATATATATTTATTTATTGACATAAAAAAACATGCATCATGTAAAATGATATAAATAGAATTTTAAGAAAGTCCGCGCAGGGCGTGGGTAAATACGCTAGTATAGAGAAGAAATTTCCACGTTCTCTAAATTTTGCATGTCCCAACTCCAAAAAATTATGCATTTTAAAGAGTTATATTTTTATCATTATTACATTTATGTATAAACTACTATTCTAAATTCAAAATTGACCAATTAAGAGAAGACATGATTTAATATATAATTAATGCATTCTTCAAATAATTTTAGAAATATCCCTAAATTTAGGAAAAAAAGTTCAATTTTTGGAGATCTTTTCCAAAATGGAGAATGCAATAGAGAATTTGTTAGATCTTCCTTAAATGGCAAAAAATGGGGACAACAGACATGTTCATTAGTTAATTATTGCTTAAGCAATTCAAATGCACGTACGTATACGTAAATATATAACATACCTATTGGTCTTGTACGTGGAATCCATGATAACGACATTTGAAAACATCCTCAACAGATGTCGTGATCGAGTCCGGAGGACTAATAAACAATGTCATCAATGCCAACTCCCCATCTTTTCGCAGCTTGCTCATTGTGTCAGTGAAGTATCCCCTCTCCTTCAACCATGATAGTGAATCTTGTGTCACATTCAATCACCCCATTGACTTCCTCTCTTGAGCTGCTTTGAAATTGTAAATTTGTCTCCTTGACAACAGTGATTTGGGGTTGTGATCGATAAGCTTGGTATAGATGGCCTTCGGCTTTTGACCTGACGCGCTATCCCGAATTATAACTTCTTGCTCATGTGGATTAAGATGATAGACACCCTTAACCCCTTTAAAATTCGGAGGAAGCTCATGATTATGGAATCCTCTAATCACCCACAATGTCCACCTATCGGGTGTGTATGAAGTTCCTCTCCTCAACACCCCATGCAACTTGAATGCACATTCTACCTTCATTGTATCTCCTTTAGGGTCATCATCCTCCTCTTTCTCCTCTTTCTCCCTCTCTTGATCAGACTTCTTCCTCCCCGATCTATAGTTCCCGACCGTGTACATTGCAGAATTATCTTATCGGGTTTCGACAACCTGGTCGCTATGAACATCGATATACCAAGCCCTATCTGTCGGGCCTAATCTCTCAACTCATTCATTGTATTAAAATTCACAACAATCATAAAGTGGCGAAGAGAAATCAACCTTCGTGTGATCAAAATGTTCACTAGAAGGATAAAGCTATGAACAATTAAATATAGGAACATATAAACTACGATACTGTGAAAAAAAACCTTGTACGGGACACACTCAATGTTAATCTTTTGACGTATTATCCAATTATAAAGGAAATCATAATAATATAATTAGGAATCAGATACTGGTACAACCTTCGTGTGATCAAAATGTTCACTAGAAGGATAAAGCTATGAACAATTAAATACGGGAACATATAAACTACGATAATGTGAAAAAAAACCTTTTATGGGACACACTCAATGATAATCTTTTGACGTATTTAGAGCTGTCAAAACCTGACCCGACCCGAAAAATCGACCCGAACCGACCGAACATTTTTGGGTTGAAACCCGACCCGAATAGTAGCGAGCAAAGAAAAAAACCGAACCCGATTAACCCGAACCCGATTGGGTTGAAACCCGAGACCGATCTGACCGACCCGATATATTATTTATATGTAGAATAAATATATTATATTATAAATATTATAATATATTTTATCATAAAACCTATTATAAATAAAATATTATTATTAAAATCTAATAAAAATAATATTTTATTATTAAATGTTAATATTTAATCATAATATTATTTTAATAATCATTACAAATTCAAATTTTTGACCTGTTAGGTCGACCCGAACCCGCACGATAACCTGTCAAGACCCGACCTGGCTTGACCTGTAACCCGATTGACCCGAACCCGCACTCAACCCGAACCCGAAAAGACCGAACCCGAATCCACCCGACCCGACCTGTTTGACACCTCTAGACGTATTATCCAATTATAAAGGAAATCATAATAATATAATTAGGAATCAGATACTGGTATTGTCTTTTTTATCCGAAATCGTTACAATATTTTGTTAATCCAAAATCGTGATTTGATGTTAAGAATAAATTTAAATTTGAATTTTATATAATATGACTTAAATAAAAGGTATAGATAAAATACAATCATTTTATTTCAAAATATATTTGATTAATTTAAAAAAGCATATGTGATACAATATGGAATCTTAAGTGAAATATTTTAGCAGCACATATATATAATTAATAAGATTTTTATATGATAATATAAATAAAAAATTAAGTTAATTATGACTTATTTAACATAAATCTTTTAGAAAAATAGACTTGTATCAGTATCAATATTTTTTGAAATAAAATGAATACTTGAATAGATCTTATAAAATTATAAAGAATTTAATAATAGCATATTTATATATCAATATAATTTAAATGAATATTATAACACAAATTTAATTTATGTGTTTTTAAAATATATTTTTAGATATCTGTAGCTTTAATTATGTATTTATGGGAGAAAAAAAGATTGACAAAAAAATTATGACGAATGTATATGATTAAAAAAATACAATAAAAACAAAAATTCAAAGTTGAAAAATAATTTTAAGAAATTAATTACAGTTTCGATTTACAAAAAAAGAAAGTCTAAGCAAATAGTTGAAAAAGATAGAAATTAGATGAAAAAAGATAGAAATTAGAAAAAGAAGAAGATAAATGATAGATAATTAGTAAGACGAAGAAAGACTTTAAAAATATTTTGTTAAATTTTATTTTTGTTAAACTGAGTGATGCCAGAATTAACGCGGCGACTCGAAAGGTGTCGACTTTAATATATTGTATTGATAGAAAAACACTACTGTCCAAAGATGTAAGAGATATTTAAATTGACTATTAAGGAGTACGTGTACTGGCCGGGTGAGCACAAAGTATGCATATAAAAAATACATGTCGTTTGACTGACAAAAAAAATAAAAAAACAAACGAGAAAATATATGTTGGGTGCCCGAGCTGCCCCAACGAAGATTGCTGCTCGAGTTCAAAGATCCACTAAAAAACTAGTGTTAGTCCGGCGTCCTTGAAAGTACGAATTCGATTTAATTAAAGATAAGTATAAACTATATATAAAGTTACAAATGAATAGTTTGATATAAAATTTTGCATTATTTTATTTAATTTATTTCTTACGTGATTTACTTTAATGACACAATATTTTTACTATAATATATTCTTTTAATTGAGTAAAGATTTGTACACTTATAATTTTTATATAAGGATTGAATACTTCTAAGATTTGTATGATTTATTTAATGTTCGTGGATTGTAATTAATTTTAATTATATATCTAGTTGGAGTTGATATATGTTGTTATATATTATGATTTTAATCTCTAATTTAGTATTGTATATAGTATCATTAATCTATATATATAAGTTATGTGGTGTCCTCATTAAATGCTCCATTTAATGTTGGTTGCAATCCTACATATATAATCATCATTATGAAAATTAAAATTCAAGAAACATCAGTAGCTTAGTGACAGTGGTGTTCTCCAATAACCCATAGGTCTAAGGTTCAAAACTCTATGACTACAATGTTTTGAAACATATACCAATAATAAGGTTTTTGATTCTTTTTTTTCACTATAGAAAATCTTAATTAATGTCTTAAAATGATCTAAAATTAATTTACCAATAATAAAATAAGGCTAATTTATAATAATTTTTTTCATCCATCACTATAGATATATTAAGAAGATATATTGACTATTTATATTCCTTTTTTAATAATTATTATTTTATTCTTATTATATAATATTATAATAAGATATTTTGTTATTATAGGTCCCTAAAGTATGCCATACAAGTATGTTAGATACTGTTAATCTGTATCATGATATTATCATATTTGATCATCATTATAAATTGGATGACAAATTTAGCCTAACAATAATGCAAATATAAAAACAAATTGGACAAATTTCATATATATATACATATGCATTAATATAGGATGACAATTTCTATACTAAATTTGCTAGTTAGTAGTTGAAAACTAAAAAGATGACATATAAAATATATTAATATTCTTCATCGATGGCCGAAAAAATAAAAATCTTTATATTTGTCTTAATTTATAAAATATATGGTATCTATTATATAATAATATTGGTTGAAACGATAGAAAAATAATAAACTTCTAACATTATAAATTAAATAAAAGTAACTAAAATAGAAAAAATAAAAAATACTCCGTGCCTAGCACGGGAAATAACACTAGTTAGTTATATATATAAGGAAAACTTATAGATACCATGATATATATTCTTTCATATTTTAAATACATGTGGGGTCTACCATCAAAATTAACCAATTAAATTATTTTAATAAAGATGAGTAATGTGACCCAATGTAAAGTTGACACGTTTTGTGCTAATTATTATTTTTAACCTCCGCTTTAATATATATTTATGATTTATGATAATGATAGATTCTGGGTTATTTAAAATTATTGTATAAGGGACAGATAAAATACATAATATATTAGATAGATTTTTTAGAGATTTGACTAGATGTGTTTTAAGAATGTTGGTTATTGTTGATACCCGGAATTGTCACCGCATTGGTGCATGAGATGGATAATATTAACATAAAAGATTAAAGCGCTAAGCATGCTTTTAACGCGTTAAGTACGCAAATAACTAAAAGGAATAAATATACGCGTATGTCAACGCGTATATACATAACGTCCCACATCGAGCATACGGAGGGAAATTCACAACTTGCGACATCGTCATTAGCATGCCTATGCATGTGCATGGCCTTAATCGCGGTCAACCTCCGCTTCGGCCTTAATCGCGATCAAACTTGTAATTTGGCCACATCACCACACGATGTACAAATTGGCTTAACAAAAGCACATATTTCCCATCCCACATCGACATATGGGATAAGCTCTTTTTGACATACTATATATATGGTGGTATGTGCTATGTAAAGGGGATCGGGAAAAAAGCCGAGTCCCGAGACGTGTTCTCGAAGGACGGGCTCCGACGTGTTTGAGTCTCCGAGGAGCTCGCACTAGTTTACGGGAAAGACCTTAAAAAGTCTTATAAGCCTCCGAAAAGAGAATAAAATAATACGCGGGGGTGGGAGAGCTCAAATTCGATGAGCCGGTTTCTAGCCCGCCGAAAGGCCCGAGAGTTTAATAATTTTGTCCCGTACTTAGTTTGAGATTTTCGGACCTCAACAGTTATATTATAAAATTATTCTATGCATAGATTTGGATAAATATTATCTTCTTCAACATATAGCATATGTACTACTAATATTTCCCGAAACAATTCATGAATTAGAATTACTATGCACCATAAATAAATCTTTTGAATTAAAATCATGACGTATAAGGAAATGGGGTCTTTATAATTGCTTTATGTCAAGCAATTTATGAATTACGGAAATTTCACGTGGTAACCCTGTGGTTAAGGCAATTTCATGTGGTACCCACTCATTAACACTATTTCACGTGGTAACCTTGTAGTTTTGACAAATTTTGCCAAATAACCCTACCATTATTTTATGGTTAAAGCTTTAATTTTTATTAGAAATTAGCAATTTTAAATTCTTGTTTATTATTACAATTGGTGGATTTGGTTTAATTAATTATTGTACTTTTTTTAAATATAGAAATTTCTAATGTAGGATCATTTGTTGCTAATGTTTGAAAAACCTAGTTTAGGTCAAGATAAAAATAAACATTTATAATATATTAAAATAAATTTTGAATCAAGCGAATGAATAATTTTTAGAAGTGAATCCATGAAATTTGAGGTTGGAATAATATTAATCAAGTTGAACAAGTTTAAGTTAGAAGAAGCTCTATCTCACATATAATGAAAGTAAATATACATTTCTGAATTTGAAGAATTCTTATTTCATCACTCATTAGCTTGTTATTAGCCTTTTAAATTTATAGAATTAACTCAAGGTAGAAAAAGATATTATACTTGTAATAAGGTAGTTATTCTATATAATTATGCCAATTGAATATAAAACAGAAAAAATCATAATATATATATATATATGGATAATATAATTGTCATATATTCTAGTAATAATAACACAACCTATCTACTAATTCTTGAAAATATGAATTTTTAAAAGAATATTTTTAAAAAGCAATTTTTTCTCAAAAAAGAAAAAGGAAAAAAAGAACCAATTTAACATTTTAGACTATAAAGTAATGGTAGAGTTATTTGACAAAATTTGTCAAAACTACAGGGTTACCACGTGAAATAGCGTAAATGAGTGGGTACCACGTGAAATTGCCTTAACCACAGGGTTACCAGGTGAAATTTCCGTATGAATTACTATGCATCATAAATCACACAAGGAAAAAAATAGCCATCCTATCAAAATTAAGTATATATTTAAAGTTCATTTTTCTTAAGAAAATAATTAAAATGAAAATTAGTAGATAAGAAGAAAATCCAATGTGGGGTCTACGATGAAATTTCAAACAATTAAACATATTGAATTGTTTTAATAAATATGAATGATGCGGCCAATGAGAAGGTGACATGTGTCGGACTAAATATTATTTTTAGCCTCTAGTTTAGTATATAGTTAATTATGATATTGTAAAAGGATATGTCTTAACACCTCGTTGTGACTTGTGAGTCTTGTGACCGTTGTGTAACACGTACTTTAGTTGCATCGTGAATGAACTCAACTGTGTTACGTACTTTAGTGATCAACTTATAAGAATTATGAGCTTTTATACATGACATACATATAAGTATATCTGTATATGACATATAGTGTGAGCTCACTTGCAAAGATCTTGGAGAAGAACTAGTCATGCATAGTAATATTATATAATAAGCCTAGGCAATATCTTATACAAGAAATCGACAACTTGGCAATGTGTAGTTCTTTATCGTGAATCCATTAGTTTATATTAAAGTAGCTATAGGTTGAGTTTAGATAATTCAACACATACAACCACCATATTTATAATTTACTTTGACCGGAATTTCAATTTGACCCCATGTTTACTTCATATTCTTCTAACCAAAGGTGGAATAAACTCAAGTACTAAGAAGAAGCTTGTTAAATCTCGGTGGGTCATACATGACGTGGGGGCATAGACGGACACAGGGGGGCATGCGTGGGCCCGTGCCCCCCTCCCGTCGGGTTTATTATCGGTATTTTAGTGAATTTTAGGTTAAATACGAATATATTTTAAATTAATTTGTATTAATATGACATGAAATTCAACTAGTCTAGATGGTTTATGGTTCAATTTTACTTTCATCCCACCCAGGTTCAATTCCCCATAGCAACATTTTGTTTGTTATTCACATTTATTGTATTTTTCTCCAAGTTTTTTCTATAAACTAGCCTTTTTTTTAGCATAAATTACATGTCATACATAATATAATTTTATTTGGTTAAAAAGTAACTATGTTGTATTATTTAAAAGTATTGCATAACTAAATTCATTTTGTTTGTTATTCACATTTGTTGTATTTTTCTCCAAGTTTTTTCTATAAACTAACCTTTTTTTAGCATAAATTAAATGTCATACATAATATAATTTTATTTGATTAAAAAGTAACTATGTTGTATTATTTAAAAGTATCGCATAACTAAATTTATCGGTTATTCTTGATTCATCGAATCTCCTAGGGAAGTTGTGCCCCCCCTTTAATTTTGTTCTGCGTCCGTCACTGCGTGGGGGGTTCACACGTCGGTCGGTAAGCCCGACACATAAGTACATGAGGTTCCACCCTAAAACCAATTGACTATAGGGGGAGTAGCCCATGTACTTATATGGTGGGTGGTTTAGGTTCTAAATCCCGATGTGGGATAAGATTAGTCTCAACAAAGCTCCTTTACATTCACATCCAATAATTGGGAAATTTGGATGACCCTCCTAATGTGTTTTTTCGTTGTTTTACAATAATGTTAGGGGTTGGGTTATCCCCCCTTTTGCGTAGTACTTAACCCATTTTTTTTACAGTATTATTAATAGAACGCCTCCTAACGGATACGGAGACTACCGCCTCTCCTTCAACATAAAAAATAATTGGGAAATTTGGGTTGCTATTGCTAGCTAGAATAGAGCTCAGCAAGATACAAGGATTAGCTACTAAAGAAGACTGCCATGGGAAGCCAAACTAAACAAACCAAGGGTCCAAGGCCATCCACCTTAACAGCCATAGCAAAATAAGCCTTACACTTTTATACTGTTTTTGGTAGGTAAGAAGAAAGATTCTCCTGTAAAAAAGCTTACACTTTTACACTAACTTTACTAAGGCAACAGGGCAACTTTTATTGCCATTATTCAGAGAAGCATTGAAATTTCCTAACCTTAAAAAGGTTTTTGTTCAAATCATGTACAAACCTTAGAAAGACTTGTTATACTACAAGAAATATTGGATCCAGAAATGAATTTTCCTTTTATCAGCAACAGCAACAGAAGGATAGCATTGATCCAATTCAAGCAAACTGGCTTTGCCAGCACTCATGTGGGCATTTGCCCTTTTTCTTGGTCGCTATCTTCCACATGAGCAGAGCACGGATTTTAACCCAGAGAGCCTTGGATTTTCCACCAGATGGGAAATCGATGCCAAGACCTTGGAGAGGTGAAGAGAACTGTGCATTGCTGGCCGTAGATGTAGCCCATGTTGTAACAACTGGATGAAAGATTGAGGGTTGAGGTACAAAGTTTTGGTCCATAATCAACGGATCAGGTGGCATTGTGTTGATTAAATCCCACCCATATGCTTGATTCATGGATTGAGATGATGAGCCCCAAAGGGATTCAATCTGCTGGCTAAAATGAGGTATGGTATCCTCTTCTAGAAGGCAGCTATCTTCTGTCATATACAGATTTGAACCCGAAGGATCAGAATGGCTAACATCCAGCAGATTCCCTGAATAACAAATTAAACATTTCATTGTCAACACAGGAATTCTACTGAAGTAGGAGATCTAACAGATGCTAGTAAGAAGATGGTATACAAGTACAGGAGAGTGTGTATAAAGACACATGCGAACCATAAAAGCTTTTCTATGCTAGCTCTACTATCAATCAAATCTTCTCCAAGTATCTAAAAGAAAGTAGAAAGTAAATACCTTGATCAGTAATCTGCACGCCATTATCCCAGGGATTAAGAGATGGACCACAAACCGGGTCTGTGACTTGCAACTGAGATGAAATTGAAGGGTAGGTGAATGAGCCATTTGCAAGACATAGAACATTTGGATTCTTATATATGTAATTCTGCAACCCTCCCACTAGCGCCTGTTAAAGAACCAGAAGAATTGCATAAGTTTATCAGACAGAACCTAAAGCTGCTGTACAACATGATAGGAAATGTACAGTATCATGGTTCCAGGTATAACACCAATTGTTACATGCTTTAATACTTAAAATACAGGTTTGAAATTGACATGGGAGGGTAAAGTACCAGCTGTTGCATTTTCAAGGCATCAACAGATTGATAGTTTATTCCGTCAAAGGTCACCCTCAATAATTTGTAAACACCGTTTAGTAATAGGCCAACTCCAGCTGCTGCATGATAGTATGTGTATAGAGTGTTGTCCAAACAGCACCCATTGGCATGTTTGACAATAGATTCCCATGTCTTATTGGCAATTCCATTCCCAACTATCTGTACTCATCACACAAATATTGTCAAACAGGCTCATTTGTGAAGAAATTAACACATGTAGTAACTCCACGAATTTGAGGCTGAATGATATGAATTTTTATTTTCTTACATGTCGCAGGAACTTTGGATTAGTGTGGTACAGCCGCAGAAAATCTCTCACTGTATGAATTCCTTTTTCAGCCAATTTCGTACAAATGGCACCATTTTTCGATATCTTGTTTAAACGCCAAAGTGGATCATTTAAGAAAGGAGTATCATGCTTCTTGTAGGCTGCATATACACACAGACGGCACCAAGACATTCAAATTCAAGAAGATATGCAGATCATGACAAACTGCAAGTTTGCTGCTATTATAATATGGTAAGAGCTAATTGCAGGTTAGAGAATAAGAGACAGATTAATCTTCAGATAATATATTACAAGACAGAAGAAAAAAGGTGCAGTAAATTACTGTAATAACCATGCTAAATAACCAGTGAGAGGAGAGATTCATACATTCACCACGCTGCTCTAATACCACAAAGGCTTCACTTATTCCTTCTTTTATTCGAACCCCATTCAAAGTGTTTGGAACAGCTCGTACCCCTAGCCTGAATCTTCTACTTCTAATCCAGCTTGAGTTATCAGTGAAGATAATATTTTTCATGAAGGCAACACCGTTGGTGAGAGGGAAAGAACAGTCACCGACCAACAATGGCCGTCTACCTTCTCTCTCACGCACGATAACACCATCAAGAGCTTTGTTGCTACAGACTTCTCGTCCATCAGCAACAAAATCTCCATGGATGACAAAAACTTCAACACCCACGGAGCCAAATGGAGAACAACTGATCACTTCCCCTGAATTTGCATCAGTCAGTTGTATAGTAACAAGGGAATGTCCTTCAGACACAACCCTATTATTTGTAAAGAAAGTGGGACGTGGTTTATTGGCAAACGTCAACTGCAAGGTTCTTGATGTGGAAGATTTTGGCTGGTTAGCATGGGAGCATCTGCAGCAAAGAGGTTCAACTCAGATATTAGGAGTGGAATATTGGAGAGAACTGAGTAAAAAGTTAAAATAGGCGAGTTTACCATTCATGTTGAATATAGAAATATTTAATTATGTGCATGCAGGTAAGGTACAACCTGTGCTTCCCTCTTCAGCCTCTCATCTTTCTTATATGAATATAATGCGGTGATAATGACAACAAACACTAAATATGCATCATAACCAAGAAAGTCCTTTTGTCATTCATTGCATGTATTCTTCATAACATAAGGCCTTAACATCAAAACTCAAACCATACAGAACCATTCGTAAGATTAACCTAGAGAAATAAACAGATATATGTATCAGCTTGAAGGAGCTGAGGATTGGAGAAGCATCAAAACAAAAGCATGAGTGAAAGTAATCAATCATAATACAAACCTCAGACATCAACGGAAAGAATACAAGATGAAGGCATTTTATAATTACTTTTGCATAAGAAATTATTACAAGATGCAAAGACTCATAGCTCATGTATGGATTGCACGCAAAAAAGATCCTGAGTATTGGCACAAAGTCCTGAAGAGCCCTAACCTTTGAGATGATTGGAGAGGCCCTAGTACTGCTTCCAGCTCCTGCCGTACCTAATTAACAAAATGCATTATACTTTTATTATATGCATGTAATGTTTTGACTTTGAGTGATATCCATTCTAATGCAACTTATGACAATAATTTATTGTAAAAAACATTTTCAAATCATGATCCTAGCATGTAGAAGTTATAGAGTCTATCTTACCACCCTCCTTAAGATAGGTTCAACCCTTTCCACGATTTCTTGTTTGAAGTCATCTTGCTCAACATATTCAATAATCCTGCACAAAAAGCAGATGTTCCATGTGAGATCCAAGGAATACTAATACTAACAAGATGGAAACTCAATTCAACAAACTTACTTTCTAAACTTTTGTACCACGTCTTGATTGTGAGCAGATGCAAGTGAATGATCATTCCCGATATCTGCCAAACTCCTTTTCAATACCATCAGACAAACAAGTTTACTTCTACAACTCAAACGGCAGACAAAACACTGACTACCCACCTATCTATAGGTAGCACGAGTGAAAGCTAAGGTACTAAAGTGGACCCATCAATGAGAAACAAGCAAGAAGCTTCCAACTAAGAAAAGTTCATAGGTACCATGAAGCCAAATGTCAATGCAGGAACTTGAACAATGGCCCACACAATTAATATATCAAAAGCCACGAATCTTTTTGTCCATTTAACTTTCCAAATGCAGAAAGTATTTAGTTACACGTCCATTTCGTCTGTTTAGTTGAGGAGACAAGGGTTGAGATCATCATGTCTAATAAATTGTTGTTTTATAGAGGTAAAGAAAGAACATTCAAATCAAGGTGTCATAGCAATGAGCAGAAAATGTTGGCACTCAACTGCTTATGGGAAGTACTAAAACCATTGATACAAGTTAGTTTAACAAAAAAATATACAGACCAGGAGACTTTTCTACCTTCTAGCATCAACACGCTATGGTTAAGTCTAATTAAACGCGTAGATGAAAACAATTTAGAATTGGGAAGAGGCAAACAGACAGGGGAAGGCTGACGGAAATTATGAAAGCAAAGAAACGCGTTTCGTTCATGAGTAAACGATGAAAAGTACGTGCTTGAATACATTAACATTTAACAAAGGTAGAAGTCAGGCAGAGCATCTTGGAAAATGGAAGTCAAGTCTACTTGGATTTGCATTTTGGCATAGAAAAACAATCAATTCGTTCAAAGCATAACCCTAAAAACGTAATACCAACTTTTAGTTCAGGAGAAATAACCTAATTTCATGAGAAGGTCAATAGAAACGCAATGAATTGACATTTTCTGTAAGAGAAGAAGAATATAATGTGGTACCTTGGTCCTTGGAGGAGAAAGTGAAAATTCAGTCCAGGTTTGGCTTAAGAGTGGCATGGAGTCGTGTAAATGTGGAAGCAATTTCTCGCAGCTTTCCAGTGAGAAAAGCATGCCGATCTGAAGAAGGCGGATTTCCGAGAAATTTTCATCCATTGTAAATTTACAGGGGAAATTTTCGAGATGGAAAATGGCATCGTGCACTCAGATGGCGTTATCAGCCTCACCGCAATCGGAAAACCCTAGAACGGGAATGTGTTGCTGGCTGGGTAGTGGGTACTGGTGTGGATGAAGAAATTGCGCCGAAGTTGGAATATACTCCTTATAATAATTTTATTTTTTAATAGCCATTAAGTTTATGAAAAATATGAAATTGAAAATTTTGTTTTAAAAAAAATAATGTTAATTGTATATAGATATATCACGACATATATAGATTATGAACTACATCAACTACAAGGACGTTTTATATGCAACAAGGATTGTCACTACAAATGAATAAATAATATTATTATAAGTCAAAATCTCACGAAGGCCTACGTATAAAAAAATCATAATAATGAATAAAGCACTCCAAATGAAATCACTATGGAAACTAATAGTTGAAACAACGTATAGGTACTTCTAAGAAAGAATTAGACAATGCGACACTAACGAGGGGTTGATTTGCCCAAAAAGCCCTCACATTGCATATTTGCAGAGATGGCATAGAAATAAAAATAAAAAATATATATAACCAGCCTACGAGGCCTCTCTTTCTCCTCCATCGTCTGTCCTCTCTTTCCCCATCGCTCTGTTCGATTTCCCTTTCATCTCTCTGTTCAAGCTCAAGCTAGGGATCAAAATCCGAACCAAAACCCTAGCAACGGCGACAACCAATTCTCATGGAAATCGGACAAGACGGAGCAGATCTACTCCTCCAAAATCCTCCAGGCGCTCAGAAAGTTTCGGCTCAACATCCCTCTGTCCCCGTTGCAATCGGCTCCGCGCCAAGGCCGAGCCGTTCATGAGGCCGCCGACCGCACTCTGGCGGTGGCGGCGAGGGGGCGTATGAGGTGGAGCCACGCTATTCTCACCAGCCGACTCAAGTTGAAGTTCTTGAAGAAGAAACGTCCGAGAGGTGCGGCATCGGCGGCTAGCAGAAGCGGCGGCGGTCGATCGACGGCGAGGAAGCCCTGGTTAGGTGTATTGAGGCTCAAGGGGAAAAACTTGCTGGCGGTTGCCATATCCACCAAGGATTTGGAGAAAGACGCCATTCTCGACCTAGGTTGCTGTATCCACCGGAGAAAAAGACAAAGATGTCATTTTGGACTTGTAAGTTTCTCCGCTTTTTGTCACTTTGTTGAAACTTGAATTCCAATTCTGTGATTTGCAATTTGATAGTTGAGAACTATCACTACTTCTAATTAGGTGGGAAAATGTGAATTGTCTACCGAATTGCAATTTGATAGTTGAGAACTATCACTACTTCTATTTAGGTGGAAAATTGTGCTTTGTTTACCGATTTGTTCAATTGATGTGCTTTGTATCGGCCATTGTTTATGGTTTTTAAACTGCACTTGTGTGAAAAACAATTGAAAATCATCATAACATGCTCTTGCAGTTTACAAGAAAATTATGCAATCTAGAAGTGGAATTTAGTGTGATCAAACATGGTGAATTCCTGGATTTACGATCATGATGGGTGATAGTTAATTATTTTTCCTTCTGATTGTTTGGACTAGAGTGATTAGCAATGATGGTTTGTATTGTTTGTTTGGACTAAAGTGATTAGATTGTGACGTCTTTAAGTATATAACGAGAAGTAATGAAAACGCATGACCATTTCAAAGTATACATCTTAATTGATGTAACTAACAAATGAATTTTGACGAAGAGAAAAGTGAAATCATTCTTTTTTGGTGATTGAATGGCATTGATTTTTTTAGTAATTACACCGTTATTTGTAGTCACTTGTTTTAATTGTCACTTATTTATAATTTTGGATCACACTATTTTATAGTGGACAGAATAATTAATTGTCACTTGTGATGACAAAATAATTAATTTTGCAATTAGATTGTGTTTCTGTTTGTCTTATGTGATTATTTGCTGGTTAGATTGTAAGGTGATGAAAATTCGTTTTGTCACTTGTGATGATAATTTAAGATGGTACTTGATTGTTATGTGATGACACTTCGTTTTGTCACTTGTGATGATAATTTAGTGTTTTTTTGATAATATAGTGATGATAATGGGTTTTATTAAAAATCGTTTTGTCACTTGTGCATAAGTCTTGTTTTAGCTACACTTATTCGGTGTAATTACTATAATCTTTTAGTTATTTGTTGAATATTGTCACTTGTGATGACAATTAGGTGTTATCAAGAAGATCCTTTGATAACATTGGTGATAACATATATTGTCACTTGTGATGATAATTTGGAGTTGTGTGCGTAAGTCTTGTTTTAGCTAAACTTATTCGGTTTATAATCTTCTAGTTATTTGGTGAATATTGTCACTTGTGATGACAATTAGATGTGAATATTGTCATTTGTGATGGCAATTAGGTGTGAATATTTTCATTTATGATGACAATTAGGTGTGAATATTGTCACTTGTGAGGACAATTAGGTGTGAATATTGTCACTTGCGTTGACAATTAGGTGTGAATATTGTCATTTGTGTTGACAATTAGGTGTGAATATTGTCACTTGTGGTGACAATTAGTGTGAATATTGTCATGTGTTGACAGTTAGGTGTGAATATTGTCACTTGTGGTGACAATTAATATGATTTTTGTCACTTGTGTTGACAATTAGGTGTGAATATTGTCATTTGTGTTGATAATTAGGTGTGAATATTGTCACTTGTGTTCACAACTAATATGAATATTGTTACTTGTGGTGACAATTAGGTGTGAATATTGTCACTTTATGGTGACAATTAGGTGTGAATATTGTCACTTTGTGGTAACAATTGATGACTGTCAATGCCGGTCAACGGTTGGTCAACGCCGGTCAACGGTCGGTCAACTAGTGGAGAGAGGGGTTATGCCACGTGTGCAAATATTAAAAATTATACTATTTTCTTACTATATGGCATATTCCAAATGCCAATATACCCTAATCATTCGTACTTCTAATGAATGAAAAATATATGAAATACGAATTTGTTCTCTCGTACAAAAATAGACAAACACGTCAAGGCAATGGACAAAGCTCATGAGCTTGTGCTCCGAACTTGAAGAAGGGCTAATTTGGCAAGCAGAAGACGGAGAAACAATAAAATTTTGGACTGATACATGGGCTTTTCAAAACCACTAAAGAAGTATGCCTTAGATACAACAGCATGTGGTGAAAACATAAAAGTGAAGGAATTTATAACCCATGAAAGATTAACGAACTGATGAAAATCCTCTCGCTAGATATCGTTGAACGAATTGAAAATATACCATTACCATAAAATGGAATCAGGCTCTAGTAGGCACCTAGGAAAAATGGTTGGTTCTCAACGACTTTGGCTATAGAATTAATTACAAAAACACAACACCAACCCAAGACCCAATATTTGGATTTAGAAATTTGACACATTCCCAAAGGTGAAAAACTTCTTATAGAAAATAAATATAAACGGTCTGCCAATAAAATCTAGACTAAGTGAAAAACATGTATCAACCCCTCCTAGGTGTCTAATGTGTAATTATCTCAATGAAGATTCTATTCACCTAATGATTGAATGTCCACACACCATTAGCATCACGAACAAAATCAACCCCAAAATTGGGAATGTATTAAGAACCACGAACATAGCCAATAAAACACCTTCCAACATCATACTTGAACTGCAAAATACATTAGGTACACGAGACTTTATTGAACTAGCAACAATATGGTGGTGCATATGGCAACACAGAAATAAGCTAGTATTTCAAAAAGAACCAGATGATTTCATACAAGATTTAGATAAATACATCCGATCTCAGATTCTACAATGGAAGATAGCCAAAGGATGGGAAGAAGATGAAGAAAAAGTTCGGAAAATTATACATGTTGGAATAAGAAGGAAAATTAGACCAAAAAATTGGGAAAACCCACAAAGAGGAGGGTCGAAACTCAACTTTGATGGATTAAAAATAGAAAATGGATTTGTATTGACTGGTTTTGTAATAAGAGATCACTCGGGAGATGTACTAAGTATGAGATCAACACGAAATGAATATGACTCCATAGTACAGGTTGAAGCTCACGCGCTAAGAGAAAGGATTAAAGAAGCAATAAGGAGGGGACTACGAAAACGAGAAATTGAGGGAGATAATCTCACGGTTATTAACACAACCTGTGAAATAGGGATAAGTCCATGGGAAATTGAAACGTTCATTACGAATATTTGGGTGCTATTTTGCAAATTGAGACAATTAGCATCCGACATTTGTCTAGAAATTGTAATGGTGTGGCCGATAATATAGCTAAAATGGGTCACGTATACCAAATCTTCCACATCATCAACTATCTAAAACTTAATGTTCTCATCCGCTTGGATGCTCTAGACTGGCCCCCGTAAGGGAGCCCGTCTAATTCTTACCTATTTTAAAATAAAATGATAAAACAATAGTAATATAAATGATTGTATCGTTACAAGTTAGTAAAAAATAATACATAAGTTTATTAGAAACTAGAAAGAGCGCGCTTGCATGCGCAATTTCCTATTGTTTCATCGCCTTTTGAAAGCCTAAAGAGATCCCAGCAAGTTCGCCGCTGTCAGCCTGCGATTTCGACCCAAATCGTTCCTCTATTCGTTCAGACACATTTAGCAAGCGTGATACAAACTGATGCGGGAGTAAAAATCCATGCCGAATTTAATGCCATCTCGAAAAGGAGCTTTGTAAAATCCTATATATTGTACCTTACAATGGGCATCGGCGGCATGTTTTCTTGCCTTAAATTGGGGGATCGATCCACGCCGGCTATTCCAAATCATTACGCAGTTAATGACCTCCATCTTCATCGGATACACACAACTTTGGGGAGATTACGAAGAAGTTACTGAGGCTTAGAGCATCCACAATGGAAACTAGCTCCATTTCTTAACATTAAAAAAAATGTAAAAGTAAGGAAAAGTCAGAAAATGTGACAGAGAAATTTTGGCATGCAACCAAAATATTACTACTGTAAGAATAGCAATCTGACACTCTCTCCTGCCAAAAATCTGATGTGGCCCTCTCTCTTTTTCAATTTTTTAAAATTAAAAAACAAAAATCACCTACTTTGGTCCCTACGTACTTCAAGTTAAGAAATTGATAAATATATTTCTCTATTGTAGACAAAATGTAGAGAAATTTCTTAAACTTATGTGGTGGAGAGAGAAGGTAAAAAAAAAAGCAATTTAAGAAACCCATTCCACTCTCTCCATAGTGGATGCTCTTATGAGTCATGACAGAGCAATAAAAGAAGGTGTAGTTAATCCTCTCGAGGTGCGGATCAATAATCTAAGTAAAGCTTCTCCGACACCCAGAATCAATCAGAGAAGGGTATTCCAATCGTTGTCACAACTACACGCATTCGAGGTTCTGCATGAAGGGGGATTGATCACCCTTTATATACCTCAGGAAGATCACTCTAAAGCACCACATCCTGTCTCAAGTTTCCAAATCTTATCGCCCAAACCAATTTTGAGCTTCCTTTTGGATCACCTTCAATACTCTTACTTTCCCACACTTCTGTTTGCACATTTTTCACCATGGCTTCTGAAAACACCATCAACAATGAAAACAACATAAAAACTTATACTCAGGACAAGGGCAAGAAGGTGAGAACCACCTTAGATGAGGCCTCGTTCTTAAATGTCAACCATGTCGAGTCTCAAACATGCGAATCTCACAAGACTAAAAGTCAGCAAACGATCCAAACCAAACTCTCGAAACTGAAAATCGACCTGGTGAGTTTCATAACACAACTAGCAAAAGCAAAAGAAACAACCCAGAAGGAGATGGAGTCCTCACTCATGGCCTTCATCGTCGGTATCCCAGGTGAGTTCACAAACTCCGAGCAAAAATCAAGAATATGTGGCGGTACATCCAAGAGCCAGAAGTTATCAATATGCTAAATTTTTGGTTCCAACTCCGGTTCAAGTCGCCAAAGGACAAAAGGAAGGTGTGGGATGCAAGACAGTACCATATCACGGAAAAATATTATCCTCAGAGAGTGGAGGTCGGACTTCAACACTGCCACATATGGTTGATTTGCGGTTCCGAATCCCGAAGCTGGAGCTCCTATATCTCACCCATGAAGCTCTCTCGACTATCCTGGAAGTGAATGGGCTTGGAAAGTTAATAAGGGTTGAGACTCAACATAATCGAGTTTGCGCTAATGTTGACGTTCATGTTATGCAAATGGACAACATTATTGCGCCGGATGAAAATGGAGAGATATCTGATATCAAGGTATGGTTCGAGGACAACCAAATCGGTTATGGGGAAAAGACCATTTCTTCTACCAATTCCCGGAAAGGAAGGCCTCGTCTTTCCTTGCTCACAAAAACCGAAGTGAAGAAATGCAAAAAGACCCAAACAGGTGCAACGATGATGCCAGATGGAAGGGAGCAACCGATCACAATCTCAGGAAACAAAAGGTACCTCCTCCCATTTAAATTCTAATTCTAAAATTAACAAATCCACACCCTGCAATTTTGAAGCTACCAAGAACCTTCCAAGGAGCGAGGGACGAGAAGAAAACAAGGAGAAGGAAGGCAAAGACAGACGTGAAAATCCAAACCCACCAGCTAAGAAGCAACCTATGTTGGAAACAGACATGCAAAAGAAGAGCTTGGTGAATTAGAATCCGTACTTGATGACAAGGACTAGAATCACGAAACAGAGAAAAAAAAGAGATGGGCGAAGAAGCAGAGTTCATAGAAGTTGAATTTAATGGATTCCAGCATGGAGGCATGGTGAATGAAAACCCAAATGGTGAAACAGACTCCTTCAAGGCTTTCCGCGCAACGATGTCCCTTGACCAACATTTCTTTCGTGACAAAATTGGGGACATTATAATGGAAACATAAGACACCATTAAAAAGAGAAGGGGTTATGTGGAGGAGGGCATGGTCTCATCAGCTCACAACGAGCCCAAGAAGAAAAAGAACCAATGAAGTTGGACCAAAAAAGGATACACGTTTGGCACCTACACCAACCTCACAATACTAGAGTGAACCTCATGGGAATTTTGAACCTCCCGCCCCCACCCCCCCACACACACAGAAAAGCCCCTAAAGCTAGTTCATTTCATTACCCTCAGCTTCTGGTTTATTGTTTTACTATCTTTTTGTTTCGATTCGGTCTGTGTGCCGCTGTTGTGTGCCTGTGTCTATTGCTTAGTCTAGTTGTCCAGTTAGGCGTTCAGCTAGCTCTTTTGTTGTTTCTTCTGGTCGGTTGGTTCCCTTTGTTGTTCTCTCCTGTCATTGAGGAAAAAATAATGAAATGTGTTTTTCAGTACTTGTTTTCTTGGTGGTGTCATGCCTCTGCCTTTCTTTTTGCGTCTGTTGTTACTAACTTACTTCCAAAATTGCTTGATTACTTAAAGCAACTTAACGTTAGTCTCAATCCTCAAGTCCCGAAGACCACGTAGCCAAGGGCGGAACTCTGTTGGCCGAAGACACCAGTGTTTACACAAAAATAGATGGAATGATATGTGCTATAATGAATGGCGAGCAATCTATATACTGCATCAACGTGTAAATAACATGGCGTTGGTATGGAGATGATTTACGGGTGCCATCAAGACAGCTTGAAGTCTCTCCAAAAAATTAAGTATGTGGTATGTAACCAATCAACTTGCCTTTCTTTATGTCAAGGAGAAATTGAAGGTGGGTGTATTGGAGATGAGGTACATTGGGAGCCTCCTTTGGTGTACTTTATATGTCTTAAAAAATTGTTGTTCAAGGTTCAGTATAGAGAAGATACTATGTAATTTTGGAAAAGATTGTTGTTGCTTTTAAGGACAAATATGACAGTAAAGCTACTGCTATGTTATTTATATGGGCTCTTATTTTTTGAATATGAGTTTTGTATAGTACGAGGGATTTACGAAACCCAAAGATATATATATGACACCTCAAAGTCATCTCTACGCTGCAAACTACAACTTAGTGAAAGGATTAATTCTTTGATCCTAAAATCACAAAAGGGGGCTATAAACTCCATTAGAGATTCAATAATGTGTGTTATGGTTAAAAGCAACTGAGCCGTGGGTCTCACTTGTAGCAAAACATTCAAAATGGGAAATATTAGGTGTATTAATATGGTAATCATAAGTAAACAGAAACTACAAGTTTACATGGTTCTCTCCCAATCACTTATGTGGAAGTGGGCTTACATTGGTGATCAAAAAACCAAATCGAAAAATAGCTATAAGCTGAAAGTGAGCGAAATCAATTACATAAAGTATGATGACCTAAGATTGATGGTGGCCTTAGGCTGGACACATCATATGCTGGACTTTAACTCAACCGACAATGGGTACTCTATGTTTCTATAGATAAAAAAACCTATTGATATCAAACCATGGTGTATATATGAGAAGAAGAACCACATTGGATGGAATAACTACCACATTAAGAGGCGAATGCTCAACTCTTTGCTACACCTACCTACTGATCTTTTGCTAAATTTGTTGGGGGAGATGTGGCGTGTCCTGCACCCTATAAGGCAAGCTAAGGCCTATTAGGTTCAACTTTACAATGATCTAGAATGTGGAAAACACAAAGCCAGTTGAAGAATCAAGATCTTGATTCGAAAACTACAACCAGGGGGATTAAATCCTATAAAAAAGGATGCGATGTTGGAAGGGTACACCTCTTACTATCCGGATGTTGTGTATTTCATTCCAGAACCGACAAACACCACTATTGCATGCCTTAATCACGCTACAACAACCATGAGTTCATTTAATGATATGCACACAAACTTATTATATAAGCTCCAATATATTCACAAACAACCAGAGACTAAAAAAGAGGCTATCAGCAAAAGAAAATATTATTACACACAGGTAACTAAAACCCAAAACGAAATTGGTTATATATGAAGATAGGCATTTAATTGGAATTGTAGGGGTATCAAAAGACCCACATTATGGACCGAAATCAACGGCCTATGTATTTTAGAACGTATCCGAATGATCGCACTGGTAGAGACAAAGGCACAACAACTACAGGACCTAGGAAGATGATCAAAATAGGCTTTGATTCTTATGAAGTGAGCCCAACAAAAGGCATGTCGGAAGGGATTCTAATTCCTTGGAAAAATCACACATTGATAAATGAAAACATAAATCCATGTTTTAAAGAAGACCGATTCATAGCGTTCAAGTACTCAAACCTTGAGAGCAACAAAGAGATGACAATTATCTTTACTCCACCAAACACACAAGAGAAGAATGAATTTTGGACCAAAATCAAAACATTTATTCTAGAAATCAATTCTCCATGTATTGTAATTGGAAATCTTAATGAAATCTAACATTCAGACGAAAAACTGGGAGGAGCTATACCTAAGCCGACTAGGTTCTGAAGACTTTATTAATTTTAAAAAAGACTACGATCTGCTGGACATACCCACGATAGGAAATAAGTTTAACTAGAAAAGATCTAACTCAATGGAGAATAATACTTTTGAAAAATTAGACCGTATAGTAGTCAGTGAACAAATCATATAATGGTTCTCATCCATATCCACAAAAAACCATTAATTCTCTTCATTAGATCATTGTCCGATTTCCTACGTAATCCCAACCAAAGACGTAGTAAAGGGTAGGCCTTTCAAATTTGAAAAAATGTGGACAACGAGAGATGATTTCGCGAATGTGGTCAAACAAACTTGGAGACATAATATCAATGGATCATTGATGTACAAACTCACTAAGAAAACACAACCACCGAAAGCAAAAGCCAAGGAACGGAATAGAAGCACCTTTGGAAATATCTTCGAGCAGATCAAGCGAATGGATGAAGAAATACTGAAGTTGCAAAAAGAAATAATTGAAGAAAACAATAAATCAGTAATCGGGAAACAGAATCGACTAAACAAGAAAAATGAATGTTTGGTTAAGTTTTACCATTCATATTGGAAACAAAGAGGAAAAAACTCGCATCTAAAATTGAATAATAAAATCTGAAATATTTCCACCGAATTGCAAATGGAAGAAGAAATAAAACACATATCAAGGAGTTAAAACGTAAAGAAGGTATCACGATCTCTTGAATCGATTTGCTCAAACTTGAAATCCTTAGGGACTTCCAAAGCAAATTTGAAACTTACATAATAGATCCCAATCTGATGGATAGATCGACCCAGACCATAAATCAAGAGATAACGAGAGATGATAACATTTTCCTCACTAAACAAGTCTCCAATCAAAAAATAAAGAACGCGGTCTTTGATATAGAAGACGATAAATCCCCAGGACCGGATGGAATGTCAGCATGTTTCTGTAAAAAATATTGGCACATTGTAGGTCCTAAAGTCATCAAAGCAATGAAAAGTGTTCTTCACTCGGGCAAGATGCTCAAACAAATCAACCATACATTCATTACGTTACTACCAAAATGTGAAAATACAAATTCAATGAACCATTATAGACAGATAAGTCTCTGCAGCATGATATACAAAATAATATCCAAAATACTTACAGTAAGACTAAAAAAAGTTCTAAGCAAACTGATCCACCCAATGCAATCTGCTTTAGTTGAAAACCGCTATATTAACGATAATACATTAATCGGACATGAAGTATTCCACTCCTTCAGAAACAAAAAAGGAAAAGGCGGATGGATCGCGATCAAACTTGATATGGAGAAAGCCTATGAACGGCTAAACTAGGATTACTTATTCCACGTTATGCAAAATTTTGGCTTTGACATAAAGTTCTTAAATTGGATTAAGGAATGTGTCCAAATTGTCACTTTCTCAATTCTAGTGAACAACGGTCCCACAGATCAATTCAAACCGCATAAAGGTTTACGACAAGGAACCCATTATCATCATACCTTTTCATCATTGCAGCGGAAGTTCTTGCATGAAATTTAGAGAATGCTTGCTCTAACCCAAAGAATGGGGTGGGAATCCAGTAATCGAGAGGGGGAACCAGAATCCCATTTCTAGCTTACGCAGATGACATCATAATTTTTGCAAATGCTAAAAACCAAACATGTCAGGTGTTAAAAGACATCCTAGAAAATTACTGTCATATCTTAGGTCAAAAGGTAAACTACCACAAATCAGCCTTTCAGATTACAAAGAATTTAAACTACATTGTTAAAAACCAAATCAAACAAATTCTGCACATGAAGTACACCACTTCGATGGACAAATAACTATGACGCCCCATCATAAATGAAATATTATCTAAAAACACCTTCATTGATGTAAACATTAAAACAAAAAAACAACTTTCAAAATGGAAAACGAACACACTATCCCAAGAAGGACGCAAAACATTAATCAGGGCAAACCTTTCAGCACAACCAAACTACCAAATGGAATCTTTCTACCTCCCAAAATCCATACTTAAAGAGATAAAATTCTTTTGAAATAAAGAAAATGAACATAAACCGCTTATTAGCTGGAACTCGATATGTAAACCAACACACCGTGGGGGATTGGGAATCAGTAAAGCCGATGAAATAAACGAAGCGCTCCAACTAAAACTAATATGGAAGATCGTGGTTGAACCATCAAATATATGGGTCAAAATTATCACAGAAAAATACCTGAAAACCCAAATTATCTTCAACTATAAAAAACAAAGAAACACTCGTGGAATGGTCTAAATTATGAGGCTGCACAGACTTTTCGTATCCGGTCTTAGATGGCGGGTGGGTGATGGGAACACAATCCGATTCTGAAAGGATTGTTAGTCTAATAGAGGTCTACTGACTCCGAGAAATGATTGCCATGTGGTTCTACACCAATATGACCTAGGGAGCAATTATATTATGGCTGGTAACACATAGGATGTTGTATCACTTGGTAGGGTCCTCCCTAAGATGTGGCGCAAGATATTGCCTAAATAACGTTACCACTTATAAAAATTCCAGACAAGCTAAAGTGGACTCCTAGCCGAAATGGGTGGTTTTCCACTCACTCCACAGTGAACTGGATCCATGAACAAAAAGATAACAATCCCATCGATCTTGGATGGATATGGAAGCCACACATTCCCCCCAAACAAAAGAACTTCCTATGGAAGTTATGCAGAAATGGACTCGCAACAAAAGCGAGACTCGCGACAAACCACATCAGGATACCACAATGGTGTGTTTTCTGTAGCAAGACCAATGAAGATGCTCATCATCTATTTCTAAAATGCCCTATGACCTCCCAAGTGATACAAGGCATGGATAAAAAGATTGATCGGGTTATTGCCCAATAAATTCTAACAAATTGAACCCTAAAAAATTCATCGAGGATTTACGAACAACAATCTCTAAAGAGAAATTTGAGACCTTAATTTGCACATGGTGGACCATCTGGTACTTCTGAAATAAAATTAGTTTCGATAGGGACAATAACAGTAATATCCTACCCAAAAGTATTTGTGACTTCAGTGTTAGACAGAAAAATGAATGGAAAGATGCGAATACCACAAAGCAAGACTACGATATCCAAACCAGTCGGTACAAAAAACCAGAGAAGAGAAAGCGCAAACCAAATGTTACAAGCCGCCCACAAACTATGTCCAACATAATTTCGATGGTGTAGTCAATTCTAGCAGTGTTGCCTCCTTTGACTTTATTCTCATGGATGAAGATGGCACACCTCTGCACTTGGATGGCGGCTTCATTGGGCGCCGGTCCGTTTAATTTGCGGAAGCTTTGCGCTTCGTCAGGGGATCTTAGAGGTCATTAACCGTGGCGCTCCCAGTTTATACATTGAGGGCGATAAACTGTAAGTCACCAACGCGATGAAGGGTGATTAGAGTTGTCCATAGTAGGTGGAGCTTCTGCGTACCAACATTCAGAGACTGATAGACTGCTTTATGGATTGGTCGATCTCGCACACCTTTCAGGAGGCCAATTGTATTGTAGACTTCGTTGTAGTCTCGTTTCGCAATGTCTCGTCTACCCTGTATCATGACCTGGTCCTTTGGGACCTCATCCCCATGGATGCTCTAGGTTAGGTCTCGATAGGCCGAGACCTACCCAATTCCTTTCCTTATCAAAAAGAAATTGTATCTTTATGGGTTTGGTTAAATATAAACTAGTTGAGCCGTCCTTCTTGCCCATCTTTGGTTACCTTAATCATTCGATGTTATCCATGAATGAACTCAACATCCTAGTTTGGAATGTTCGCGGAGTTGGTAATGCTCACTTTATGGCGAATATTCACAAGTTGATTAGAATACATGATCCCTATGTTTTGGCTCTTGTCGAACCTCATACTAGTGGACCACAAGCTGATGCGGTGTGTCAAAGAATCAACTTTGATGGCACTCTCCTGGTTAAAGCTAGTGGCTTTGTAGGGGGAATCTAGCGTCCTTGGTGTACTCAGGAAGTCACTGTCCAGACTATCTCTCTGAACCCTCAACATATCATGGTCGAAGTAGCAAGAAGAGGGCAAGACCCATTGCTCTTATCTGCAGTTTATGCATCTTTTGATGCCACAACAAGAACCTCTCTCTAGCAAGAACTAAAGTCCTTTGCTTCCAATCACAACTATCCTTGGGTTCTGGTGGGTGACTTTAATGTAACTAATGCCAACGAGCGCTCTAGATCTTCCGCGGGCTCCAATAACAACTCTCGGCGGTTTAGAGACTGGTTTAATGAACTCCAATAGATCTTGGCTTCTCAAGACCCGCTTTACTTGGAAAACAGGGAACTCGCACCGTACTAGAAAGGCAGCTCGTCTTGTTAGGGCCATTTGTAACGAGTTGTGGCGGTCCGCATAATGAGCGACTCGAACGTTGTTGCTCTAGCAAAATTAGGTTGGAGAGCTATAGAGGAGCCATCCAGCTTATGGAGTAGAGTGATCAGAGGTAAGTACGGTGGGCATATATCAGATATTAGTATCTTCACTCGAAAGCCTAGGGAATCCATAATTGGAAAGGTTTTTTACATGGTGGTCAGCTGTTGTCCAAAGGTATTCGTCACTCTATTAGTAATGGTCGGAACACTTTATTTTGGACACAAGCTTGGTTGAAGGATAAACTTTGGAGTCTTTTGCAATTCTACCTGTTCCTAAAGACCAAAAGAACAAGGTAGTTATGGAATATTGGCTTGATTTTGCATTGAACTAGTCTGCTATTCAATATCTTCTCCCGACATCAATAAGGGCTGAAATGTCCTTAGTCGTGGTGATGGACGACGATTCTGCTGGTGATCGTATCTATTGGGGCCCATCTGCTTCTGGGTGTTTCACGTCCAAATTTGCTAGGCTTCTAATTCAGGAAGATTCTCCCAGTATTAACTCCCCTATTTGGCCTCAAATCTAGAAATGTCCGATACAGCAACGTGTTAGGCAATTCTTGTTCTTGGCATGTCAAGAGGTTTCTTATGTAATGAAGCTCGAGTGCATAGACACTTGTCTTCTTCAATGGCTTGTCTAAGATGCTTATTGCTTGAATCCTGTTTACATCTGCTTCGCGATTGTGCAGCAAGTCGCAATGCCTCGCTCTCACGTGGTTTCCAGTTCGTGAATCCTGATTTTTCAGCATACCAGATATCAGGTCTTGGATCTCATTTTACATCAAAAACAAAGATGGTAATAGCTCAAAATTTTCCTATATGCTTTGGTACCTTTGGAAGGCACGAAATGATCTAGTGTTCAAGGGTGTAAATTCTTTGGCTGGTGTTGTTGTGGTGTCTAAAAGGATGGCTTCTTCTTTCCAAACAAATTTGCCAAACAGTGGGTATCAGATTTCCATTCCCCAAACCCATACCTTATTCCTAATACCCGAATAACAAACAACCCCTTAAGAATGTAGTCAAGCAAGCATGGAGAGTGAGTATCAACGGTCAATCATGTTCCAAGTCGTGAAAAAAAACACAATTGCTCAAACAACAAGTAAAATAGTGGAACAAGCGAACATTTGGGAGCACCTTTGAGCAACTCCACAATATAGATACAGAATTGGAAGAACTACAAGAATAGATTCAAGTCCTTCCGGTTCCAAGAACAGTTAAAAAACATTTATGACTAATACAAAAGAAAGAATGATTAAGAGTGAGATTCCTAATGACTAAGGAATAGGAAAATGATTAAGGAAATAATAACATATTAATTCGGCAGACACCAACTTGGGCTATTTTCAGAAAATAGCCAACGGAAGAAGGCATAAGAAATTGATTAAGGAAATAATAACAAAGGAAGGAACCCATGTTTATGGGGAAGATAATATTAGGAGTGAGATTCGTAATGACATTAGGAAAATGTACACAAACGAACCGATTAATGCAACTCTACTATAAGATTACCTTAGACTAATCAGTGACTAGATCATGTTGTAAGATAATAATGATTTAGCGAAGGCAATTAGTAAAACAGAATTCAAAAATGCATTTATGAGTATAGGGTCAGATAAATCTCCAGGCCCTAATGGCATGACATTGGAGTTTTACGAACCCTATTGGGCCATTGTCGGACCTTCAATAACAAAAGCCATCAAGAGCTTCTTCAATTCAGGAAAAATGCTAAAATGAATAAATCACACCTTTATTTCATTCCTAGCAAAAAATAAATAAAAATCCAAACTCTACAAACCATTATCGACCCATCAGTCTATGTTCGACAATATACAAAGCAATAGCGAAAATCCTTACAAAATGACTAAAAAAATTCATGGTGAAGATAATCCACCCTTTACAAGGAACTTTTGTAGCAAATCGTTCGATACAAGATAATGTTTTTATTGCACAAGAAGTCTTCCATTACCTTAGAGGAAAGCAAAATAAAGGAAATGGGTGAATTTTGATGCCTCCCTTCACGATACCCAAAGTAAACCGGTCCAAAAAACGGTCAAACGGAGGGAGAGTGCAACCGTACACCATGTGTCCTGGGATAAATTATGAAGATTAAGTTATGTTAAAAATAATAATTATCACGACACGTATCAACTTTATATCGGTCTGCATCATCCATCTTTATTCTAATAATCTAATTGTTAAAATTTGATTGTAGACCCCACATATATATAAATTATAAGGGAGCATATATCATTGAAATCATGAGTTGGGTTCCGGTGAAAATAAGGTTTAAGGTGAAAAATGAGAATAGTTTAGGAACGTTGGATGAAGAGAGTTGAAGGGCCCAGATTAATACAATCAAGTCCATGGAAAATTCCAAAAAAAGGAAGGGGTTCATTAAAAGTGGCAGGCATTGTAAATATTGTAAAAAAATTATCCTCGCCCTAAAATACCCTTCTTTTGATTATAAACCCTTCTCCCCTTCAACTTTCTCTGTGTTCGTACTTTCTCTCTACAAACGCTGATTTTTTTCCCCTTCCACGGTCCTCCGACCACGATTATGATTCCTTATAATCTGCAATTCGATTGGTGAATGCTGGTACGCTTTGATTGCTCTCTTGCTTTTCCCAACTCTCTTTGTTAATGGATCGAATTTCGTGTTTTCGGTTCTCCATGGCTGTAATCTCTATTGGGTATAAATCCTAGAAAATTGTGGTCGGAATAGGATTTTGAACGTTTATTATTTGGTTTTGTTGTTGAGGCAAGCTCTGCTAGCCGGTTCGGTGCTTAATTTTGCTAATTCCAAGATTTGTTGGGTATTTGGGGTTTTCTTCTTGTTGCCATTTCCATCTCTTTCGGTTCATTTTTGTTTATCTTTTGGTTCATGCTTTTGTAAGGTAAGGTTCGTATAATTGATTCTTATGGTTCATAATATGTGATTTTTGGTTCATAATTTTGTATAAGGTGGTTCGTTGTAAGTGGTCTCAAGATTCATACAATTTCTTCTTGTAGTTCATTCAAATCATCGACTTTTTGGTACAAATCAATGGAAAAAGAAACAAAAAAAGGTATGTACAGATTTATAGGGTTTGATTTTAATTTTTGAGGGTTCTAGGTTGATTCAGTTTTGAGTGGTCTGAAGTGTTTACTTAAGCTTTGAAGGGTGTTTATGGTTGAAGTTGAAAGTACATGTCCTTATGTGAGACTGATTTTTGGATTGGGTTTATTTTCAGGGTTCATCAAAAGTAACATTAATATAGTTAATGTCATTTGGTAGCCTATTAGCTCAAATGGTAGAGCAATGTGCGTATGCATATAGATGTACATTCAATATGCACATAGATGTGGGTTCAAATCCCACATAGGCCAATGTTCTCACATATAGCAATTTCTCTATTGGTTCATGTTTTTGTAATTTTAGGTTCATAATAGATAGTTCTTATGGTTCATATATTTTGGTGCATAATATTTGTTTTTTTGTTTTATGTCTTTCGGTTCACAGGACTTCTCCATTTGATTCATGCTTTTGTAATCTTGGTGAGTTCAAAGTAATTTATCTTATGGATCATGTTTTTGGTACATATAGTTTTTATTTTGTTTCATGTCTTTGGGTTCACAACATTTGTTATTTTGGTTCATGTTCTAATAAATATAGGTTCATATAGTCCTTATCACGATTCAGGTTTAAGATCATAATAGTAATTTTAATTAGTTTCATGCCTTTTGGTTCATGACAACTGTTTTATGGTTCATTATTTTGTAAGCTTTAGTTCATAATAATTTTCTTATGGTACATCAGTGCACAACTATAGCACAATAAGCCAATACATCTACATGAACATATACAATCATTCCCTCTTCATCTCATCCCATAATAAAGCAAGCATTCTAGTTCTCCTTCGTCAACAACACTCAAATTATAGTGGTGTGTGTAGTTCTTAAATTTCATTTAATGCGGTTCATGAATGTATAAGTGTGGGTTCATCAATACATAACTGTAGGTTCATGAATGTCGTTTTGACTTCTTGTTTCAGTGCTTTTTTGAATCCTAGCAGAACAAACTCGCAATATTCCTAGCGAAAGCCACAACCGCTTCAGAGGCACCGACTACACACGATGAGCAAAGAGCTCAAGTGATTCATTTGCCTCCGACCTATGCCGGAGAAAATTGGAAGCAATCTTCGTGAACTCTAATACAGCCTTGTCGCTTGAGATCTTCGAAATTCCAGTTCGAAACCTCCCTCTTTCTTCCGAATGTTAGCCATCACATGTTCAATTTTGTTAGACCTTGAAGTTCAAGGGTGATGGTATTGTTCGCAGTCTTCACAAAAATCAGCTTCTCTGAAGGACGATTAAAGTGGGAGGGCCGAGAAAGGAGGCTACGCCCCAAAACTGGTTAAAGTCTTGGAGATCAAAAAGACTCTCCTTCACACACTTTGGTGAATATCCTTGTTGAAAGGGGAAGATTCGTGATTTGGATTACCGGACGTGGATGGCCGCTTGTCTTCGGCGCCGTTTTCATCGCGTCATCGTCTAATTTTAGTGATTATGTAGGGTTATTTTGCTACTTCCTCATAGAAACTTGATTTTTATATGTTCAAAGACGAAAATACCCCTATCATTAGAAAAAAATATAAGGACGCACACTTATTTCTAGCCATTGATATCTCTAATCAAATGGTTGAGAAGTGTTCTCATTTTTCACGTTAAGAGCCGTTTGCACTTGATCTCCAGTCGTCAAACCTATAATGTTTCCTTAAATATATAATTAATTTGTCTTATATATACTGAATTGGAGATTAAAATAATAATATAGAAAAACATATGTCAACTCCAAATAAATATATAATTAAATTAATAGTGATATATTAAAGATATAAATACACTGAATTTACAGTAAACCCACTTTGAGTATTGTTTTATTTGAATTGAATTTACAATGAGCTCCAAATGATCCATGCCCTCGGCTTCAATCGAGGCTAGCTCAAGTATGGTCTCGACATCACTGAAACGGTGCTGTGCTGATAAATACAGGGCCAATAGCTTCCACCCTTTCCCAGAGCTCTCTGCCACCACGTTAGAATGCAACATTGTATGGTCAAAAGCTGCATTTAGGTTCCTCTGAATGGCATTTTCTATACCAAGGTTAATCAACAACTCCAGATCCTTATTATCAAGCAAAAAGGCATTTATTTGGAGTTGACATGTGGTTTCAACCTCCAAGCCCTTAAAACACATTACATTCAGATTGTTTAAGAGATGGAACATTCAACTGAAATCCACACGATTTAGAGATTGAAAAATCAGCATAGTGAATATAAATTATGGCATAAAAAGTGACTCGAGTTTTGGCTGTACCACCTTCTCACAATTTGTTTATAACCTAACAAAATCAGCATGAAACCTAACTCTTCATTGGCCAAGTCCTAATTAGAAGTACAAAGGTCCTGGTCAATGAAAATACGAACCTTTGCAACATAATTGTACAAGAATGAACAGTGGGTTCAGAATTATTACCAAAAACAGGACAGTTGCACAATACTTGACAACTTGAAGATTCATCCGAACATCTTCCAAGCTCCTGAAGAATTAAATTGGATTAACTATAATGTAACTCATACACACAAGTAACTACAAAATCAAGTTTCCAAACAGTCAAATACTAGAGCCAAAGTCTGCAAAGTAACAAGCACCTGTGTATCTGTTGGCCAAGACCAAAGTAGCTAGCAAGAGAGGCCATCTGAGAAGCAAGAAATAAACCATCAAACAAGCTGTATCAATCTAAAAAAAGATGATTCATACGCATGAATCTAAAATTAACTTGTAATGAATTCTTACCTTCATGTAATTCCCAGCTCTTCTACCAAACTTCTATGTTAAAACTGCCAAAGTATCGATACATCCCTAGTGGTACGAGACGAGGCTCGGCTCACGCCGGAGACTAGCGATTCCGGCAAGCGAGGCGGTGGCTCCTCGAATCGGAACTGCTCTTCGGAGCAAGCGCACAACATTGCTCTCCTGAGAATTTCGGAAACCCTAATCACAATGTGGGTACAGATTCGAACCCAAATGAGAGCTAGCACTAATGGGAAAGCTGTATGAGATATATGGGTAGTTTGATGTAATAAAATGTAAAGTTGGGTTTAGTTTGTAATTTGCATTTTCTGTTATAAAAGCTCACGTGTAAGATGGTTGAGCTAAGCATCTTGTAACAGAATTCTCTCCCAATTTGTGTTCTCTGAGTGACGATGAAATCAATCTTTCACCATGATTTCTATGGTTGATTTCTTCAATTGTGTTTGTTTCTCATGAGAGATCTTTGAGTTTTCATGGTATCAGAGCTCTTTGAAAAGCTCGATTTTCTGTTGCGAGTGTTTTGCGCAGATCTCTGATTTTTCGTTTTCCATATACTCTGGTTCTTTCGAACATCAAGAAATGTCGATCTCGCCGTCTAGAGTGCGTGGTGCTTCTGTATCGATTGAGAATGATGAGCAGGAACGAGTTTCAGAGGAAGAGAGAGTTCAATCTGAGAGAATTGCTCAGCGATTGGAGAGAGAGCGAAGGGATCGCGAGCATGGCTTGGCTTCTAATGATCCATAGGCGCTTTCAAATTCAGATCAGCCAGGCGCACAGCTTGTACCTCAGAAGTTTGATGGGACGAACTTTCTCAGCTGGAGTCAGAATGTGAAATTGGCTTTGGGAGCCAAGATCAAAACAGGTTTTATTGATGGATCTTGTAGGCGACCTCCTTTGGGAACGCAAGAATGTGCTCGATGGGTGCGAGCAGATCACATGGTTCGATGTTGGCTTTTGAATTCAATGGAAGGTAAGATCTCTGAAACGCTCATCTATGTTGATTATGCTTTTCAATTGTGGGAAGAATTGGTTGAGCGTTTTGGACAGACCAATGGTCCTTTGTTGTATCAGTTGAAAAGGACCTTAGCCACTTTTGAGCAAGGATCTTTATCTGTGGGAGAATATTTTAGTCGAATCAAGAAACTGTTGGAAGAATTAAAGAGTGTTAGGGCAGTGATTGATTGTGATTGTGGAATCTGGACCAGATGTGCTTGTGAGTATCGTTCAAGAAAGCAAGAACAAGAAGACAACGATAGGTTAATGGATTTTTTGATGGGGTTAAATGATGAATTTGACAGCATTAGAGGAAGCATTATTGCAATGGATCCTTTGCCAAATATTCATCGTGCTTTTGCTTTAGTTCAGCAGGCTGAGAAACAGAAATCTGTTTCTAATTCCTTGAGTGTAAGGCATGATGGTTCTGCTTTGTCTGTCAATAGCATGTCTGGGCGTGAGCAACAACAATTTGGTAAATATTTTCTTAGTAAAGAAGAGTTGTAGAAAAGGGGATTATCTGGGAGAGACAGTTTTGTTCAGAAAGATGGCTATAGAAGGAGAGATCGGTTTAATAGGAATGAAGGCAAGTTTGAGAGGAAATGTGACCATTGTTTTGAAAGAGGGCATACGAAGGATAGATGTTACAAATTGATAGGGTATCCTGACAATTGGAAGTTCAATGATAGGAGAGACAAGAGAGCTAATAATGCAGAGGTTGATGCAGATACTCCTTTTGATGGTTTTGAGGATTGTGCAGATGTCAATTTTGATCCTAAAGTGGTTGCAACTATGTGTCAAGAGATGGCTAAAATGTTCAAAGGCAAGAATTCAGTTTCTGGAAAGGGCTCATCTAGTTCAGCTCATTTTGTGAACAAAGAAAAGGAGGCAGGTTCTTCCAAGTTTTCAGGTAATGTTTTTGAAACTTTTGCTAGTGTTTCTGCTATGACAGCTAGTTCTTCTTTCAATAGTGGTCTATGGATCATTGACACATGAGCCACTGATCACATGATTTTTGATTCGAGCTTGTTTGTTAGAAAGAAGAGTTTAGACAAGTTTGTTCGTGTTGCTTTGCCAGATGGTACTGTTAAGTTTGTTGAATTTTCTGGGACTGTCAGACTTAATAAGAGCTTGGAGATTCATGATGTGCTTCTTATTGATGGTTTTCAACACAACTTACTGTCTGTTACAAAGTTGATGGATGATCACAATTTGTTTGGTTGGCTGAATTCTAGTGGAATTTGGTTTCAGGACCTTACCACTAAGGAGATGGTTCTTCAAGGTGATCGTGTTGGAGGATTGTTTGTGTTGAAGACCTCAGTTGCACATGATGCTGTGAATGCTTCAACAAACAATGGAAGTTTTGTTTTTCCTTTAGCAAATAAGTCAAGTTCTTCTAGAACTGACAGCATGTTATTACATAGTAGGCTAGGACATTGCTCTAGAAGTAAGTTGCAGCATTTGTCATTGCCTAATGAGAATTTCTTTTGTGAGAGTTGTGTTTTGGCTAAACAGTGTAAAGAACCTTTTAATAGAAGTGATTCTTTGGCGTTAGAGCCATTTGATCTTGTTCACTTGGATGTTTGGGGTCCATATAGAGAATCTTCAACTTCTGGTGCTTCTTATTTTTTGACAGTTCTTGATGATTGTTCAAGATACACTTGGGTGTATCTATTTCAGTATAAGACTCAAGTCAAGGATATTATCATGTCTTTTGTAGCATATGTTCATACTCAGTTTGATAAGCTTGTGAAGGTGTTTCGAAGGGACAATGGTATAGAGTTTACACAGAAAGGCTGTCAGGATTTCTTTGCTACAAAAGGTATTGTGCATCAGAGAAGTGTGACTGGGAATCCACAACAAAATGGTCGTGTTGAGAGGAAGCATAGGCATATTATTGAGACTGCTCGTGCCTTGAGAATACATGTTGGTTTGCCAAAGATATTATGGGGAGAATGTGTTTTGACAGCAGTTCATATCATCAATATGCTTCCTAGTTCAGTTTTACATTGGAGAGTTCCTTATTCCTTAATTTTCAAGAGAGATCCTGATTATGATAGGCTGAGAGTATTTGGGTGTCTTTGTTATTGAAGGCCAAGTACTCATTTTAAAGACAAGTTTGAAGCAAAATCTAGAAAATGTGTATTCATGGGGTATTCACCTGGACAGAAAGGATATTGTTTATATGACTTACAGGCCAAATATTTTTTTGTTGCAAGGGATGTTGTATTTCAAGAAGCAGAGTTTCCTTTTAGGAATTCATCAGAGTCTTCTTCTTCTATTGATCAAAGCTTGCCTCTGGTTAATCCTGCAACAGATGATTTGGTGCCATCAAGTTTGCTTGTTGATAATTCTGAGTATTTGTCTGAGTCTACTGGTGTTGATACTGATATTGTTGTTTCTGCTATAGATGATCAGGTATTGTTTCTCCTGTTATTGATGAGATTGTTGCAGCTCCTTAGCCTCCTGTTCTTAGACAGTCTAATAGGCAAAGGAATCCTCCTACAAAGTTGAAAGATTATGTTTGTTCCTTTCAAGCTACTAAGATTTTTGATTTGTCTAGTTTTTCAGAAGGTTTTGTGCAAGCATTTTGTAATGTGTGTGCTACAGATGAGCCAAGTACTTACAAGCAGGCTAAAGGACAGCCTTGTTGGGAAGAAGCTATGTCTAAAGAAATTGAGGCACTTGAAAGGAATCAGATGTGGGATCTGACTTTTCTTCCTCATGGTAAGAAAGCTATTGGTTCTAAATGGGTTTTTAAGATCAAATTTAAGCCTGATGGATCTGTGGAGCGTTATAAGGCTAGATTGGTTGCAAAAGGTTATACTCAGGTGAAAGATAAGGATTACAAGTATACCTTTTCCCCTGTTGCTAAGCTTGCTTCTGTTAGAATTCTAATTGCCTTAGCTACTGTCAGAAATTGGGATATTCACCAATTGGATATAAATAATGCTTTCTTGCATGGATTTTTAGAGGAAGAAGTCTATATGCAGCCTCCTCTTGGTTATTCTAAAGCTTCTCTTGGTCAGGTTTGTAGATTTAAGAGGTCTCTTTATGGACTTAAGCAGGCTTCACGGCAATGGAATGTTGAGCTCACTTCTTTTCTGTTGAAGATGGGATATGTGCAGTCTAAGCAAGATTATTCAGTGTTTGTCAGGAAAACAGCTACCACTATTGCTATTGCTTTGGTATATGTAAATGATTTGTTGCTTACGGGAGATGATGCAGATTTTATTAAACAAACTAAGCAAGGATTGGATCAGGCATTTACAATCAAGGATTTGGGAATGATCAGATTCTTTTTGGGAATTGAAGTTGCACGGTCCTCCAAAGGTACCATTCTTACTCAAAGGAAATACATCTTAGACATTGTCAAAGATGCTGGTTTATTAGATGGCAAGGATGCTATTTTTCCTTTACCTAGAGGGCTTGATCTGTCAACTGATGAAGGTGCTTTGTTGAATGATCCTGAAGTTTATAGAAGATTAGTAGGCAGGCTGCTATATTTGAATATTACAAGGCCTGATGTGTCCTATGCAGTTCAACATCTGAGCCAGTTTGTACATTCACCTCGTGAGCCACACTTACAGGCTGCTTTGCATGTGGTAAGATATCTTAAGCATATTCTACATTGGGGTCTCTTTTATAGTGCAAATTTAGACTTGACAGTTACAAGTTATAGTGATGCTGACTGGGCTGCGTGCAAGTTTTCAGCTAGATCACTTAGTGCTTATTGTGTATTTCTGGGTGAGAATTTGGTTTCTTGGAAAACCAAGAAACAAAAGACTGTTTCCAAGTCGTCTGTTGAATCTGAATATAGAAGTATGTCCTCTACAGCCAGTGAAGTAGTTTGGATCCATGGTTTATTGCATGATTTTGGCATCTCTGTTACTCTGCCTATTACCATGTATTGTGACAACAAAGCTGCCCAGTACATTGCTTCTAATCCAGTGTTCCACGAGAGAACAAAGCACTTAAGAATTGATTGTCATTATGTGAGAGAAAGGGTGACAAAAGGCTTCATCAAAACAGCTTATGTCAAGTCTCAATTACAGCTTGCAGATGTTCTTACTAAACCTTTGGGAGAAATTCAGCACAAATTTCTTTCTTTCAAGTTGGGTTTGTGTGAATCTCCCCCAAATCCAACTTGAGGGGGGGATATGAGATATATGGGTAGTTTGATGTAATAAAATGTAAAGTTGGGTTTAGTTTGTAATTTGCATTTTCTGTTATAAAACCTCACGTGTAAGATGGTTGAGCTAAGCATCTTGTAACAGAATTCTCTCCCAATTTGTGTTCTCTGAGTGATAATGAAATCAATCTTTCACCATGATTTCCATGGTTGATTTCTTCGATTGTGTTTGTTTCTCGTGAGAGATCTTTGAGTTTTCAAGCTGGAAGTGAAACAACTAACTAACAGCTGGAAAGAGGAGCGGAAATTTTGAAAATGGCAAGACACAGCGCATTCAGCGAGACCGAGCGGAAATCAGTACCCGATTACGAATTTGAAAATTTCAAAGTGGCTTCGCCGAAAGAATGTTTCTTTTTGGTTTCTCAGGCCTTGTAATGTGATGTTAACAATGAAGATTTGGGGATTTGGGCAAGCAAGGGATAATCCCAAATTCCCCTTTTTGATTTCAATCTCTTTCCAGATTTGTCGTGATTGATTGCTTGGTTTTCTATCTTTTTAGTTTGTGTTCTTACATGGTGGAGTGCAGCTTGGCAAACTTTTTTTTTTCCTTCGTCAATGTTACTTTTGAATTGTTTATTATGTAGATGAAAAAATGATTACATTAGATGAATAAAACCTAGAAAATATACCATACATTTTTCTTTTTTGAGCTCTACCATACATTTTTCAGTTGGACGCTAATGGAAAACCAGCAAAAATATGCATCGAAATAATGTTTGTTAGTAGTTTGTACATGCCACTTTTCCTAGTATATACTATAGTATATAATTACATAAGAGCATGTTTTCCCTCCTCCTTTTTCCGGGCTTGGGACCGGTTGTGTAGGAACTAGGTACGTACACAAGCGGAGTTAAAAACTTTTGGACTCAAGAAACTCATATCATCACAGATTGTTATACTTCTGGCATGGAAGATTATTTTCCCTAACTTTATGGATTAAATTTTGCTATAGGCTCATGCCTCGACCACCAGCTCAAACAGAATAGATTGGCACATGCAAAAAAAAATCAAGAGCGGTTGCTAGAGTTTGGTTTTTGCGTGGTTTGATCGTGGCGTAGAGATGTGGGCAAGTAAATTACCACGAAAGAATGATAGTTCACTAGTTTCACCTTGTCATACATATAGCCGGACAATGTTTATAGACTTTTTATGGAATCAATTACGTCACGTGAAAGAAGATAGATTTCCAAACCTAGCTCGCGTTGTTATTGAAAATGTCTCCAAGTGCCTCGAGCTTCGGGTTCCGGTCATAATTACAATACATTCTTTGAGTGTTTGGATGCCCTAAGCAGAGGTGATCTGTAGACTCGCCGCTTTAAGGAGGAGGTTTCCAACGTGCTCTTACTGTCTTTTCCGGGAGTGGCGCTGCCACAAAGACAACACGCGCACATGCTTGGTGCCGTACTCCCCGTAGTCTTTTTTATTTTTAAATTTTTTTTTTTTTTTATTCATTGGAGACCAAATCGTGATTCAACGCGAGTGCAAACATTTGTGATGAATGCCCCGCCGATTACTAAGCGATTTGAGTCCGACAATGGATCCCCTAAGCAGCGATACGCAGAGCACTGAAGGTCCGCTCGAACCTTAGCCCAACTCATCCCGTCACTTGCTTGGGCGGGACGAGGGATGTAATTGTATGACCATCCCCTACGCCTTCGGTATGCAGATTCATTGTATGAGTTACGAGACTAAGCAGAATTTTTATCAAACAAACACTAAACGACCATTTATGTATCTATGAACACGAATGAGCTAATGATCACTAGGCTACGTAGCAAATTATTATGGAGAGATGTGATGAAGTTACCGATAATAGTTATTGATTCAGGCTATTTTGTATAGGTTAACTCTTGTATGCAGTGACGAAGATTCGCCATTGCATGGATATCGCGGTCGCGTTGTCTAGGACGCGGGCGCGGTGGCGTGAAGAGACGAACAAACCAAGACCATGAAGGTCGCGGTCGCGCTGTCTGTGGCGCGGTCGTGGTAGAAGCCGACTCAGTCTTTGACTTTCGAAGACCGCCGCGGGCGCGGTGGTGACGCCGCGGTCGCGGTGCTGCCGACTTTCACGCGGACGAAATTCTATCGTTTCTATCTTGTTTCCTTTCTTATCTTTCGGTTTTCTTTCTCATCTAGTCCGAAAAGGTTGATCTTTGGGGCTATTTAAGGGGAACCTTTCTAGGTTTTTAGGATATTGAATTCATTAGACAATTAATTGTTCTTTCAATAAAGATTGGAGTTTTCTTTGTAATGGAGAACTAACTCTCCTCTTGAGTTGATTCGATCAAGGAAGCTTTATTATGAAGTTGTGAAATTCTGGTAACCTCTTTATCCCTAGGTCTTTATTGATACTCTTGTGCTTCATCCCATGATCTATGCTTGATTTTATGAGTCTGGCCAACTTGTTTGATTGACGTAGATCTATCGTTTGATTTAGGATTGATTGTTGTTTATGCATCTTTCTTAATTCTCGAAACAACTCTATTCTAGGACCGTGGACTAGTTTAGGGAAGAGTATTCAATGGTTTAATTATGCATGAGACTCGTAGCTTGATTGCATGATTTGATTTCCTAATATCCCTGTTCTCTATGCTAATACTAGGTTAAGCGTCCTTGCCTAGGGTTATAAAATTGCTTGGACCGTGGACTTGCGATTACTAATGATTGGGATTGGAATTGACCTAGGCATATAAAGGGGTGGATGAATTCATGATCAACGGATTAATAAAGTGGAATTGATTGGATAAACTCTACTTGATAACCTTTGATTGAAACCGACTTTCAAACCCCCCTTTTGATTACTTGCATGAAAACCATAAAATCAAAATAGAAACTGATTCCTTTGGGTTCGACCCCTTGCTTGCCTACTATACTGTTGTTTGCATGTTTGAGATTTATTTTTGATAAGGGAACAACGACTTTGCCCGAGCCAAATTTTGGCGCCGTTGCCGGGGAATCCTTTTTCTTGTTTTGATTGTGTGCGTTTTCGTGCTCTGCGCTCAAACCGCGCCCGCGGCCCCCTCGGCGCGACCGCGGTTCGTGCGCAAATCCTTCTCTTGGGTTCGGACCTAACACATGGTCCGTACCCGGTCTACTAATACTTCTCCTGTTCGTTTTGATCCAGAAATTGACAGGACTCTTCGGAAGATAAGGAGTGCCCCCAGAGTGTCTACTTCCTACAATCTTCTTGAATCTCTTTCTCTCTCTGACTTTGAACCAGAAGGCGCCATGGCGGAACAAACTATTCGCCAACTCACGGCGCTTGATCTCCAGCAACAGCAGCTCGCTGTTTAATTCCCCGAACTCGGGGAGGGTGTGAAGTTCGAACTGAAGTCTGGTCTCATCCACCACTTGCCCAAATTCCACGGGTTGAGTGGTGAGGACCCGAATAAGAATCTCACTGAATTCCACGCGGTGTGCGTGAGTATGAAGCCCACTAATGTGACGGAGGATAAAATTAAGCTCCGGGCTTTCCCTTTCTCTCTAGAGGACTCCGCCAAGGACTGGCTCCTTTATTTGGTGTCGGTATCTATCACCACTTGGGCGGCTATGAAAAGGGCTTTTCTTGAGAAGTACTTCCCCGCTTCCAAACAAACATCTATTAAGAAGCAGCTCAGCAGTTTGGAACAAGGGGAGGACGAGAACCTCTATGACTATTATTTGCGTTACAAGAGGCTCATCGCGAGTTGTCCCTACCATGGCTATCTTGCCAAGGATCTTATTTGCTACATCATTGAGGGACTCTGCGACAATCATAAGAGGCTCGTGAATGCATCTTGTGGGGGTAGTTACGAGAACTTGACCCCCGCTGCAGCTTTTTAGAAAATTGAGATCTTGGCGGAACAAGCCCGCAACCAGAGGTCCAGGACCAATGTGAGGTCCGTAAGTGTGGTGAATGAGTCCCTGAATGCTGAAGTAAGGGAGCTCAAGGATCTTATGAAGCAGCTGCTCACGAAAAAGACGGCTCAACAAGTCAATGCTTGCGGTCTTTGCTATGATGCGAGCCACCATACGGATCAGTGCCCCACTATTCAGGAGACCGAGGAGTCGGTCAATGCTATTGGCAATTATGGTGCGCCCCGGCCCCGGAATGATCCTTTCTCTAATACCTACAATCCGAGGTGGCCGAACCATCCTAACTTCAGATGGAGCAACCAGCAGCAACAAGATCCACCACAACAACAACAGCAGTACGCTCCTCAGGGCCAGCAACAACAATTCCAGTCCAATAACTATGCCCCGAGAGCGCCTGCTCCATCTCAGAATGATGCTATTACCACCCTCTTGAAGGAGAACCAAGAGATGAGAGCTGCTGTAAAGAATCTTGAGACTCAGCTGAGCCAACTCGCCACCATGATCAATAGGCTCGAGTCTAAGGATTCCGGGAAACTTCCCTCTCAACCGTTCAATCACAAGGAGAATGTGATTGCCATGAATTTGAGGAGCGGTAGAGCATTGGCGAGTCGGGAATCACCCACTGGTGATGATCCGCGACCGCGTTCCCCTAGCCGCGACCGCGCCGGGGCAGCAGAATGTGAAGACCAAGTCTCTGTTGGAATTCCGCGCCCGCGCTCTCACCTCCGCGCCCGCGAAAATCCAACAGAGGACTCGGACCATGCAAGGCGAGAGGCGCCGCGACCGCGGAGCCCGGACCGCGCCCGCGGTAAGGAGGCAGAGCGAAATTTCGGGGCGTTGCTCGACTATGCTTTCAAGAACTATTCGCCTCCGCGCCCAAGCTCTCCTAGACGCGACCGCGCCTCAGTAGCAGAGGAGGACGATGGCTATGTGGCTCAACCACTTCCACCTTTGAGCTCTTTCAAGCCTTCTCCCCCATTCCCCGAAGCACTCAAGGACACGAGGAAACCGGCACATGACAAGGAACTCTTCGAGACCTTCGCCAATTGCCAGGTAAATGTTCCTCTCATCAATCTCATCCAAAGTGTCCCTCGTTTTGCTAAGTTTATGAAAGAGCTATGCACAATAAAAAGGAAGAATAGGATTAGTCCTAAAACTGAGAAAGTAGCTCTAGTTGAGAAAACGCAGGATAGCAAAATTGAGACTTGTAATTCCCTACTCCAGAAGCAACTACCTAAAAAATGCTCAGACCCAGGAAGATTCACCGTCCTTGTCATTATTGGAGAAACTAAAATCGAGCGAGCTATGCTAGATTTAGGTGCCTCCATTAATGTTCTTCCAGGTTGCATGTATGATAGGTTAGGCCTTAGTCCTTAAAAGGAATCTGATATTGTTATTGAGTTGGCTGACCATTCTAATGTGCGCCCGAAAGGGGTAGTTGAGGATGTTCTAGTGCAGGTGCATGGTTTGATCTTTCCTGCAGATTTCTATGTGATGGAGATAGGCGAAGGGCGGTACGACCCGGTTCTCTTACTTGGTCGCCCATTCATGAAAACCGCCAATACGGTCATCGACGTTGCCAATGGATCTCTTTCCATATCTCATGGTGTCAACGAGGTCCGAATTCATGTGGACGAGGACCCATATTGATCGTATCCACGTCGAGCCAACGACGTTAAACAAAAGCGCTGCTTGGGAGGCAACCCAAGGATTATATAGATTGTTTTTCCATTCTTAGCTTAGGATTTGCTTGTTTTTCTAGCTAACATGCAGGTACTAGGTCTGAAAGAACACGCCTGGCGTGATACCGCGCCCGCGCCACCTTGGCCGCGCCCGCGGAGGATCACCAGCGCGCCCCGACGAACAGGTACTAGCCCGTGTTCGCGGCAACCATACTGCGTCTCGGTTTTAGCTCGTTTTTATTTTGAAAAAAAAAATGAAAAAAAAAATGAAAAAAAAGAAAGAAAAAAATGGAAAAAAATGAGAAAAAAAAGAAAAAAAAAAGATGACTTTTTGGTCCCATTCTACCTCTATATCTATATCATCTATCTATACCATTCTATCCATCTTCTATTTCTTCTTTTCATTCATCTTTGTACTTTCCATTCTTTGGCTATGTGTAAAGCCTAAGTATGGGGGAGCTTTGTTCGCCCGGGATTTATTCTCCATTGCTCGAGTTCAAGCATTCATCTATCTCTCGAGAGACGAGCCAAGTTACGAAGGTCGCTTGCACATTACGTTTTTCAAGATGAAGTCGAGACTTTGCTCCTGCACAAGACCCGCGCCCGCGCTTCATCAGCCGCGCCCGCGGTGACCACCCGAGCACGACTTTGCTCTCTGCTGAGATTCCGCGCCTGCGCCCCTAGTGCCGCGCCCGCGGTATTGCCACAGCCTGGAATTACGAAGTGTTTCGTACTACCACCTATGAAGAGTTCTTCCAGTCCACCTCTCTTCATCGTTTGTGAGTAATCTGATTTCCTTCTTCCCTGCTTCTATCCTTTCTCTTTGCTTCATTGAGGACAATGAAGGATTTAAGTATGTGGGAGGGAGTACTCACATTCGCTTATCCTAGTTAGCTTAGTTAGAGATTTGCTTCAGATTTTTGATTTTCTTCTTTTCACGGAGCACTTGCACCATACTTTTTGCATAATAAAGAAAGAAATAAAAAGAAAAAGTTAGAAAAAGCCATAAAAAAATGAAAAAAGGCATATAAATCGTGGGATGAGTCGAAAACCCGAAAGGGCGGCTCAGGTAATAAGCAGGTAACCCGGACCAGCATTAGGCTGGGATAATATGAGGTTTATGAGTGTTGTGAGTATTTGTGAGCACACCCTTTTGAAAAATGAAAAGAGCGGTTAGGTGAAAACCCGAAAGGGCGCCTAAGCAGAATTGAGCGGTAAAATTCGAGTGTTTTAGGATCATTCTTACTTGGGGACTTTGATGCTTATATGTTAGATTTGGGTAGATCCTAGGTTGCTCTACACTTTTTAGAGCTTGAGTGATATATCTTTGTTGTGAGGTGTGTGTTTGAGCTTCATTGTTTTATGCTCATGATTTCTCTATATTTTGGGTTCGGGTTGTGAGCTGAGTGTTTTTATCTTCCCTTGTATTTCCTGAGATCTTAGATGTGCTACTTTGTTAGATTTGTTTTGAGCTTACTCGAGGACGAGCAAGATCTAAGTATGGGGGAATTTGATTCAGGCTATTTTGTATAGGTTAAATCTTGTATTTTGAGATGATTTAGAGAGTGTTTAGGTTAGTTTTGAGCGATATTGTAAGATGAAGACCGAAGACACAAGTTATGAAGAATCAAGAGTTAAAGAGCTTAAAGACGAAGATTCGCCACTGCATGGATATCGCGGTCGCGTTGTCTAGGACGCGGGCGCGGTGGCGTGAAGGGACGAACCAACCAAGACCATGAAGGCCGCGGTCGCGCTGTCTGTGGCGCGGTCGCGGTAGAAGCCGACTCAGCCTTTGACTTTCGAAGACCGCCGCGGGCGCGGTGGTGACGCCGCGGTCGCGGTGCTGCCGACTTTCACGCGGACGAAATTCTATCGTTTCTATCTTGTTTCCTTTCTTAACTTTCGGTTTCCTTTCTCATCTAGTCCGAAAAGGTTGATCTTTGGGGCTATTTAAGGGGAACCTTTCTAGGTTTTTAGGATATTGAATTCATTAGACAATTAATTGTTCTTTCAATAAAGATTGAAGTTTTCTTTGTAATGGAGAACTAACTCTCCTCTTGAGTTTATTCGATCAAGGAAGCTTTATTATGAAGTTGTGAAATTCTGGTAACCTCTTTATCCCTATGTCTTTATTGATACTCTTGTGCTTCATCCCATGATCTATGCTTGATTTTATGAGTCTGGCCAACTTGTTTGATTGACGTAGATCTATCGTTTGATTTAGGATTGATTGTTGTCTATGCATCTTTCTTAATTCTCGAAACAACTCTATTCTAGGACCGTGGACTAGTTTAGGGAAGAGTATTCAATGGTTTAATTATGCATGAGACTCGTAGCTTGATTGCATGATTTGATTTCCTAATATCCCTGTTCTCTATGCTAATTCTAGGTTAAGCGTCCTTGCCTAGGGTTATAGAATTGCTTGGACCGTGGACTTGCGATTACTAATGATTGGGATTGGAATTGACCTAGGCATATAAAGGGGTGGATGAATTCATGATCAACGGATTAATAAAGTGGAATTGATTGGATAAACTCTACTTGATAACCTTTGATTGAAGCCGACTTTCAAACCCCCCTTTTGATTACTTGCATGAAAACCATAAAATCTAAATAGAAACTGATTCCTTTGGGTTCGACCCCTTACTTGCCTACTATACTGTTGTTTGCATGTTTGGGATTTATTTTTGATAAGGGAACAACGACTTTGCCCGAGTCAAGTTATATAGCCAGTTCAGATGCTATACTGGATGCAACTCTTACAATCGACTCGAGATTTCGGAACACGTGCCATTTGATGTTTAATAGACCGGCAATCCAAGACAACGAACCTAATGCTCAATTTTAATTATAATGGTAATAATAATAATAAACAAGTTATTATTATTACTACTATTATTACTATTATTTATATTATTAATATTATTATTATTATTATTATTATTATTATTATCTTCATCATCCTCTAATAACCCTGTTCTTACTTACATAAGTATTTTTTATGCTAGTTATTATATATAATAGAGAAATTTGCACTAAACCACCCGTTAAATAGGCAAATTTACAAATAACCACCCGTTATACAAAAATTTGATTTAAACCACCCAAAACTTCAATTCCGTTAACAATTAGCCACCCATCGCCCAATTCCGTCAAAAAAACCGTTAAAACGTGTAAGATTACTCTTTTACCCTCAACTGTTCATTTTTATTACAAAAAAACCAAGGGGTTTGGGGGGTATTTGGGAACCGGCCGGTTCACCCCAAAACCAAATAAACCAAACCCAAATCAAATTAAAACCCCCCAACCCAAATCGAATAAAACCCAATTCATCCGCAACGCCGATCAATTAATCCCCAATTCCATATAGCTGGTTTTGGGGGAGTTGTCCAGCTGCCAGAACATGGTGGCAAGGATGAATCCGGTGACGAGGACGGCGCCGAGGCGGATCCCAAACAGCTCCGGCATCCGGCGGGAGTTCTTCACCGATCTGCGAGAGAGGACGGCGATCTCCTTCCACATCGGATTCGCGAAGCTCGGCACCATCGCCGCCGTGGCGGCCCCCGCTCCGGCGCCGGACACCAACTTCCCTCGCGAAATGCTGGCGCTGATCGCCTCCTTGAAAGAGAGTACTTGGTGCTGGAAATTGGGTCCTCCGGTGGAGGTCTCGAGCTCTCTGAATATGTCGAGCGCGAATTCAGTGCGATTCTCGGACTCGGGGATGGGATGGCCGAATTCGGAGAAGAAAGGCTGGAGGTTAGAGGGGGGACCACTGAAAACCGTATGTCCGCGTGAGAGGATGATGAGGCGGTCTAACTGGCCCAAGATCCGCCAGCTGGGCTGGTGTACGGACATGACGACGATGGAGCCGCTCTGCGCGATCCGTTGGAGGACCTTGGCGACCAAGAAGGCGGACGTGGAGTCGAGACCAGAGGTCGGCTCGTCAAGAAACAGGACGATCGGGTCGTGGATGATGTCGATCCCGATTGAGACCCGCCGGCGCTCCCCGCCGGAGACTCCGCGGTGGCCTAGCTATATGGAATTGGGGATGAATTGAATGGGGTTGGGGCAGAATTGGGGTTTTATTCGATTTGGGTTGGGGGGTTTTAATTTGATTTGGGTTTGGTTTATTTGGTTTTGGGGTGAACCGGCCGGTTCCTAAATACCCCCAAATCTCTTGGTTTTTTTGTAATAAAAATGAACAGTTGAGGGCATAAGAGTAATCTTACATGTTTTAACGGTTTTTTGGATGGAAATGGGCGATGGGTGGCTAAATGTTAACGGAATTGAAGTTTTGGGTGGTTTAAATCAATTTTTTGTATAACGGGTGGTTATTTGTAAATTCGCCTATTTAACGGATGGTTTAGTGCAAATTTCTCAATGTAAGTGTTGTTTGTTTGATGTAATAATGTAATAGTTTTTTTTGATCCAAAATAATGTAATACAGTAGTTAATAGGTAGGAACGATATCACTTGAGAACGGAAGGGGCCGAGTCTTTTTTTGTTGTCTGACGTACACATAGCTGTTATGTTCCCGTTCCACCACGGTGGCTACACTAGTGGGCAACTTGGCACCGCGATCCCACTTTTCCTCGAGAATGGTGGAGACGTCGTCGTGCATGTGCCTCACGAGAGCATCCGCGGCCGAGTTTGCGTCTCAAGGGACCCACGTCAAAAGAGGCTTGCGAGGAAACTCGTCGATCATGCGCCTGATGGAGTCGACCGTGTCCTTGTCGTACATTGTGTTGGGCCGCCTCCCGGGTACGACTTCAATGAGATACTTAGCGTCACCCTCCACCCACAGGTTGCTGCTGAAGCCGAGGTTGCGTGCAAACACGAGCCCGAGGGCGAGGGCTTTGGCCTCTCCGTCGTAAGGAGTAAAGCCGACGATCTTGGGGTCGGCACATGTGTAAGAGAAGAGAGGGACGCCCTGATGGTCCCGGAAGAATCCTCCGGCCACAGCACAACCCCGGTGTCGGGATAGACCGCCGTCAAAATTGAGTTTGACGGTACCTTTTGGAGGAGGCACCCAAGCGGCTTGGGTTGGAGGGAAGTAAAAATCATCGGGTGCCATGTACGTGTGCGGAGGAAGAGTACTCATCGATCGAGAAAGGTTTGGATATCATTTTTTTGATCTGAACTCGAGAGCCCTGCTCTCAACTACTCTAACGGGGGGTTTACAATATGGGGCCGAACAAAACGAAACGAGGCCAATGGGCAACGCATGCCCAAGTGTGGCGAGTCCAGCGGCGACTCTATTGGCCTCCCTAAACACATGTCGGGTGTGGACTTCCCACTCCCTACCCAAAAAGCCATGGCACATGTGCACCAGGCTCGCACAGGGATGTGACGCACACACCCCCGACTTGATCATCTTGACCGCGAGTGCCGAGTCCATCTCGAGGTTGAGTCTTCGACATCCACTGTCCCAGGCCAAGTTCAGCCCGTGAACCGCACCCCAGAGCTCCGCTTCCACCACCGAGCATCTTCCGATGTTTTTTGCAAAACCCCCCATCCACCGACCCTCGTCATCGTGAACCGCACCCCTTTCTCGTGGTTCACCGAGCCGTTCGTGTTGATCGTGCAAAGGTTTGGATATTATGTGCAAGGGTTTTGGTGTTTTTGGTTGGAATTACAATGTTTTTGGTTTGATGCAACCTACGGGGTAGAGCTTTACTTATCCTTGCAATTTTCAATGTCTAAATTCGAATGACCTTTTCTTTTTTATCAAGAAATATATTTATTTTCACTCTCATATATTAATTTTGGGTCGGTATTTAGATTTGGCAAAATATTTGGTTCTTACCTAAGTATTGTACGTATTTGATGCTTGCTGGACAAGATTATAAGATTATTTAGTTAACATTTATGGTTCTTATTATATTTCAATATATATACTCCGTATTACCTAAGAAAATATTTACAAAAATTTGCTCAAAAAGAAAGTTTTGAATTTAATGGTTTTTATGTTCTATATTTAATTAGCAATACCCGTCGTACCATGTACGACTATGTTTTAAATATTAAAATTATTTTCAATACATTATATTGGCGAATTTATGCACATTTAATTTGACTTACTAATAACATAAACTATGATAACACTATTATAAATAGATACTTTTTTTGATCGAACTAAAAAAACAAATCCAATAACGTGGGATTTTGTGCTAATTTTTGATCCATAACGTGAGATATTGAATAACGTGGATCTATAATTATATTTATGATAGAATACTGTTTTGTCGGTCGTTAATTGTATTAAATCAATATTGTTGTTAATTGTGTTAATTTTTTTGATATTATTCTGATAGATATCAAAAAAATATTTTGATAGATTATGGATATAGATATTATTCTGATATGTCAATATATGGTAAATACTAAATAGATAGATACATATGAGAATAGATAATTGATTTATAATGAATTTAACATGTGGTGGAGCCAGAATTAACGTGAAGGCTCGAAATTCTCCAACTTTAATATATAATATAGATAATAGTGTCAGCGCATGGGTAAATAATTCTAACTAAGGAATTAATATATTAAATAAATACTCCGTATTAATGAATCTGTTTACGTTTTTAACTATAGTAAAATGCTTTTTTTTTTAGTTAATGGTCGGTATCATGGTATGACCCTTGAAATGAAACTTGAGGGATATCTTGACTAGAGCTGTCAAAACCTGACCCGGCCCAAAAAATCGCCCCGAATCGACCGAGAATTTTAGGGTTGAAACTCGACCCGAATAGTAGCGAGTAAAGAAAAAAACCGAATCCGGTTTACCCGAACCCGATTGGGTTGAAACCCGAAACCGACCCGATATTTATATATATGTAGAATAAATATATTGTCTTGTAAATATTATAATATATTTTTATCATAAAACCTATTATAAATAAAATATTATTTTAAAAATCTATTAAAAAAGTATTTTATTATTAAATATTATTATTTAGTTATAATATGATTTTAATAATCATTAAGAATTCAATTCATGACCTGTTAGGTCGACCCGAACCTGCACAATAACCTGTCAAGACACGACCCAACTTGACCGCAAAGTTGCAATCCCGAACCACATGCATGCAAGCAGGATTCTTCAAGGTGGCAGCGAGGGCAGGCACTAGAGTTGCAGAGATGTCTCCTCACACGATTTGCATTGCAAAGGATTCTATCGTGGGCAATGATATAAATGAAAGTTCTTACCCGTTGATGTGTAGGAATTTTCCAAATAAGGTTCCGATTAAATTGTCCATGGCATCCTGTGTGTTGATCATCTTCATAGCCAAGCTAGTAGTGAAACGACCAGAAGGGGTTTCGGCCCAATAGATCTTGTCTTCCACTGAAGTGCCTACACCAGCAATTTATATGGGACTTCGATTACGCAATTATGTTGGAAGGAAGGTGTCGTTGAAGCAAGTGCCACTTCCAGTCTTGGCCATCCCACATTTCAGCCACTGTTGCATCTAGTAGTGCTTCCGGAATAGGTTTAGTTGTCAACTCTTCAAGAGGTCTATTGTTAATCTAGCAGTGAGTCCAAAAGAGCGTTCTTTGCCCAATGCCAAGGATGGAATGGCCATGTTTGATGCCCCTCCAACTAAAGAATGCATGAGGCTTCTTTGTGATCATATCAATGTCACACGTGTTATTGCAACATATCCCTCTAAAAACTCTGGCCCACAGTGATTCTGGTTCAGTAATCAGCCTCCAACCAAGCTTAGCAAGGGTAGCAGTGTTTGAGGAGTGGAAATTATGAATGCCCTGACCACCTTTACTAGTTGGTTGTGTTACTTTTTCCCAAGCAAGAAGGTTGATCTTCTTCTCTATAGGAGTCAAGCGGCCTGTATGAATGGGCAAACTTGTTTCTCAATGCTGTTGCAAATTCCTTTTGGACGCTTAAGAGATTGCATTACATAAGAGGGGTAGACTCGAGATCACACTCCTAACAAGAGTTATTATACCAGCCAGGGATAAGGTCTTAGCCTGTCAACCTCTAAGTCGTCCCAAGATTTTATCCAACTAGAAGTCTTCCTCGTTCATTTTTCCATTAATTATTAGCAACTCCCAGGTATTTTGTCAAAGTTGTTACAAGCTTCCATAGACAAGGTGCCACTGATTTGATTGATCACATGACTCGGAGCCGCTAAACCAAAGAGAATGGAGCTCTTAGCATAATTCACACGTTCACCAGATGCAACACAAAATCTGTCATGGCACATCTTGATTATTGACGCTTGATCCATAGTGGCTCGGTAAACACGAGCAAATCATTAGCGAAAAATAAGTGAGAAAGATCGACACCTCCTATGTTGATTGGTTTCCACAGTTCAACGTCCACAGCAGTTGAATCATTTGAGATAAACACTCCATGCACAAGACAAATAAAAAAGGCGACAGTGGGTCGCCTTGTCAGGCCCCCCTTGAATTGCGGAATCCTTCAGCCACCACTCCATTCCAAAACAGCCTCGTTTGGCCCAAATGCTGGCATTTCATTATAGTCCAGGCAGTTGGGGTGGCAAATGAGCATGAATAAGAGTGTCCTCCAAACATTCCCACCAAACCCGATCGTAAGCTTTCTCTAGATCCACTTTGAGAATCATCCAACTCTTCGCACTAGTCCAAGATCTCATAGTGTGAAGAATTTCCTGCATCATCACAACATTGTACATGATCTGTTGTCCCGGAATGAAACTAGATTGGGTAGGGGCTATTATCTTGGGTAAGATTAGTTTGAGGCGGTTAACAATAACTTTGGTAGCACGCTTGAAGGTGACATTAAGGAGTGCAATAGGACAGTACTATCCAATAGACTTCAGGTTATCCACCTTAGCAATCGGAAGCAGCAGAGCATCACTGGTGCCGTCGGGAAAGATGTTATGATCGATCAAATCCCCAACCATCCTACTGACTTTCTGAGCCACAATGTTCCAATTCTGTTGGAAGAATGATGCAGGGTATCCATCAGGACTAGGCGACTTTAAGGGAGCCATGAGTCTGAGAGCATTAAAGACCTCTCTTGGAGTAGTTCTCCTGGTCAAGTTCATTAAGTCCGAGTCAGAGAGATAAGGAAACGATACTAAACCTGCAAGATCAGGATTAATTGTCGGTTCATTGGCACTGGAGTACAGCTTAGAGAAGTGTTCAAGTTCCATCTGTTTCAGAGGTTCATCTTCCGTGATCCAATTTCCAACATTATCCTTAAGCATCAAGATTTTATTTGCTTTATGCCTGATGATTATTGAGAGATGGAAGAATTTGGTGTTTTTGTCTCCTTCAATCATGAAGTCTGTTCTTGATTTCCCTAGAGCCATTGTTCCTGTTCGAGAGCCTCTGTAAGTCCCTTAGTTAGTCTTCTTTCAAGTTTGAGTAGACCTCCATGGAATTGTTGGTCTAATCTGATTTTCACTCCTTCAAGCCGGCCCCAAAGAATCCGTTTCCGTTTGTGGATATTACCATAAACTTCTCTATCCCAAAGGGGGTGATTAGCAGCAAATTGATGTAGTGTGACATTTAGATTGTAAGGAGAGTGCCAGTGATCTTTAAGGAAGCTTCGGAAATTCTCATGGATTTGCCAAGAAACATAACATCGGAATGGTCTTATAATTTCAGGGGTCTGAATTCCTCCATAAAGACTAATGAGAAGGGGAGTGTGATCTCGAGTGGGATGTTGAGAGATGTCGTACAGGCGCTTTAGGGCACACTAATTGCCATTTATCATTACACAACGGCCGATCAAGCGTAGCAGCATACCTCGAGCTACTCTATGTGTATTTTGAGCCCGAAAACCCCATATCAATAAGTCCGGTTCTATCAGCCTAATGGCGGAATTCTTTAGTGCTTCTTCTTGTGCGTCTTGCCTAGACCTGGTAGAAAGTGACCCGAACCCGAAATCCGAACCGAACCGACCCAAACCGAACCCGAAATTGGACCCGAACAACGAAAAATGAACAATCCGAACACGACTCAGACCCGATCTGAATCCGAACCAAACCGAACTACACCCAAACCGAGCTGACCCGAACTAAACCTGAACCGAACTGCACCCGAACCGAACTGACCCGATCTAAACCTGAACCGAAATGACCCGAACCGAACTGCACCCGAACCGAACTGACCCGAACTAATTTTGACCCAAAATGACCCGAAATCATCCAAACGAAATCTTAAGAGTAGATATACTATTAAAAATATAATTAAAAAATAAAATATAATGATACAAAATATTAGAATGGTGATGCACACAAACAATGTATAGCAAAAGACCGAACAAGTACATCTACACTTTTAATAGCAACCAAATTGTATCTCAAACGTAGAATTACATCTATAAATCTTAGAGTTATAAACTTGTAATTTGTTTCATGCGTAGCTGTTATGCCCATTTTAGAGTTGTAATTTGTTCTTCTCGTACGTATGTGTATGTATATAATATAAATAGTAATTAATTTTTTAATTAACTAAGTAGAAATTACATCTAAATCTTTGTCAATAATATCTAGTAACTATGTTTTATTACAAGACACATTAAAGTACTCATTAAAGTGCCCAAAGTTCTACGTTGAAAACTCACCGTTGCGGGTGGTCTTATAATTAAAAAAAAATTGAATCCAAATAACACCCGAATCCGAATTAACCAGACCCGAAATGATCCGATTCGAAGAAATCCGAAAAGGACCCGAACCGAACTAGACCCAAAACCGAACAACATCCGATCCGAACTAATCCGAAATATTACAATCCGAAACGACCCGAACCCGAACTAGACCCGAACCCGAACCGAACAAGACCCGAAATAACTGTTTGACCCGAACGAACCCAAACAGAACGACCCGATCCAAACTGACCCGAACAACCCGAATTGCCAGGTCTAGTCTTGCCAACATCCAAGGGCGGTTGTTAGCAATAGCAAATTTCTCCAAATCTTGCCAAAGTTGAGTTCTCGTTGAATCATCCGGGCTGGAGTAGATTGATGAGAGGATCCAAGGTTCCTCTCCCCTTCTTCTGATATCTACAAATCTGTTTTGTCGGTCAAGATGTAAGGGGTGACAAAGACTTCCGAGGTCCTCCAAAGGAGCCAGATTCCACCATCGAAGCCTTGAGCATCAACACGTAGAACACCATCAAAGCTATTGCTTTTGTAGACGTCGTTGGCTCTTTCTCCACTAATATGGGTTTCCACAAGAGCAATAACTCTAGGATCATGTCTTCTGATTAGTTCCCTTAGCGAAGCAAGGAAAACTGGGCCTCCTGCCCCACGAGTGTTCCTGATTAGAATGTTTAACTCAATCATAGAAACAATTTCCGAGATGGGATCACCATTAATCAATTGTCATGATCGGTCTTGAACGAAGTCCAAGGCATCCATGAAGCAAGAATACGCATTAAGAGTTCTTGGTGGTATTGACGTCGTGCATAACTGTCGCTTGGTGGCTGGCCACCCTTGCCGATGAGAACTCCATAATCATTTTGTTTATCAGTAGTGGGGCAAACAGTAATAGGGGTCTTGTCTGGTGGTTTGAAAGTAAGAAGCGACTTTTGTTGAATATTTGGACTCCTCTATGGTTGGCGGTGGGGTCGCTAGGTTGGGGTTGGGTGGAGGGTGAGTTGGCGGCATTTTGCGGTTGGTTTGATGGGGTAGGCGAGCTCTTGGGGTTAGCTTGGTTTGAAGGGGTAGAGTGCGATTTTGTGGGATTGTGGCGCTAAGGTTTTGGCTTGAAGTGTTGCTTGTTTTTGGCTTGGATGGGTTCTTTTTAGGTGAAGAGGCTGGGTTGGCTTGGCCCGATTTGGGGGCTGTATTAGGGTTGGAGTTTCTCGTTGAAGAAGGCACGTTCTTAGCATTAGATAGCCCGGTACTTTCCTTTCCAATCTGTTGGATCGTACGTTAGTAGTCAAAGAGCCAAGGGCGTCCCTAGGGGCGTCCTTGTGTAGCAGAATTGAGATACTTAAGCATGTAAAAGGCAATAAGATAAGAACACAATCTTTATAGAGGAACCCCACAAGACCACGTAGTCCTTATGGGTAAACCTCTACCTCCTTGGAGGATTTACGAATAGCTTCTTCCTTATCTTATTGAGAGAGTCCTTACAGTTTACAAGGCGAATTTTACAGTTCTCTGAACCTAAGAGTCCGTCCTTAAGTCCAATTGTAACAACTCCGTTCAGCCTAAACTTGTAACCAAACTCTCACTCTATAAGGACGCTAGACACCTACGTCCCCCACAGTTCGTCGTGAGAGACAGACTTCTTTCTTTCTTTCTTACAAACAGGTTTGTGGTTTTGGGTGAACTTCTCTTTCGATCTAAATTCCAGTTCGTCACTGTTCTTGAGTGTTCTTGGTGTTCTTGGTGATCAGTCGTATTCGCTCTGAATATTCTCTGAGAAGTTACATCACAATAAATATGCACAGGGGTATTTATAGTGCTTGGGAAGGGCATCTTTCCTTTGCCATCATGCCCTTGCAGTCCCTTGCTATCGGATCTGCTTCCACGTGTCTTGGTAGATGATGAACGAAGCTTCATGGCAATTTCCACAGTCCTTCGCTACAGGATCTGCTTCCACGTGGTGATGGACTAGTGAACAAGATCTGCTTCCACGTGTACTCTATGATCAAGGCTTGTTTGGTGATGTCATCTTGTCGGGCAGCCGTGTAAGGACTCTAGCATTTGCACTCGCGTTCCTACTCACTGGGGACTGCGTCTGATGTCTACTTATTTGGTGGTGTTTTATATATGATTTTCTTTGTAAATATGTTTCTTTCTTCCTCTTTTCTTGTGTGTTTTTTTCCTTTTTAGCTTAGTTCCCGCATTTCAATGAGATTCGGAGACTATGCGCATTTTGTGTGTTTTGTAGGTGTTTTAGCATGGATCAAGGATCGTTTTGAAGGTGAATCGGGCAAGGAGCAAAGCTTGAGGCAAGGAGGGAACGAGATGAGCAAGCCATGAAGAAATCAAGAGAAAAAGCCAAGAAGAGGAGGTGGAACGAGGTTCGGATCGAGGTGAAACCAACGCCGGGCCCGAGATGAATTTTCGGCCTCGGACCGACTTGCCCAGTAAGTCGGGCCCGAGGTTCTTCCGTGTCGGTCCGAGTCGGTCTCTAGCTGGATTGGGCTCCAAGGCACGAAATTGTAAACTACCACTTTTGCCCCTCATCTACTAAAGGCTCTCTTATTCTTCTAATTGGGGGGATCCACACACTTAGACACTAACCAAGACACAAAACTCTCAAGAGGATACTTGGAGAGCAAAGAGGAAGGAGAGGAGAAGGAGAAGAGAGAGACTCGGCCAAGGAGGAGGAAATTTGATAGGTTTGGTTGTTGATCTAGCTTAGTTTTGCTTTGATCTTTTGGATTTGGGATTTGGATTAGAAATTGTGGATTGCTTTTGACTTGTGAATGAGATTTGGCTTTGATTTGGAATTGATGATGTTGATTGAGATGCTTTGTGATTTGTTTGCTTTCTTTGTTTTCCATATGGAGTAGACCTCCTTGATCTTGGGTGATGGGGGAGAACTCTAGCTAGGTTTGGGCTAGAAACCCCAATTCCATATCCTTGAGTGCTTAATCATGGAACCCACTCTACATAGAGCTACAATTCCTTATGAAAATAAGGGATCAAGGCTTGGGATTTGAAAAGTAACGAAAGTGAACATTTGTCCATCACAAGACCTTGCTTCGAAGGGGATTTTCCCCAATGATCGATGTGTAGAAGTGATTGGACGAGACGAAAGCAACTCGATCCTACTCCGATCATCACTTATTGCTTGAATTGGGGTGGAAATGCCTAAATCTACTAGAGAAGGAACCCAAAAGCCCAAGATCTACTTCCAATCTTTGAGTTCGACATACACAGCTACATCGGGCCCGACTTGCTCAGTGTCGGTCCCGACTTCCCCTGTCCTAGCCAACATCAGGCCCGAGTGACATAGTTTCGGTCCCGATTGTTCTTTGCATTTTCCTTTGTTTTAAGTTCTCTTTTCTCACTTTCAAGTATTTTGGGATATCATTCGAGTAGATTTCCCGAGCGTTCGACACCCACCACGTGCTACAACGGGGTCGGGTTATAAATTGTATCTCTAGACCCTCGCATTTGTGAGCGATCAGAAGATTGGCGCCATTGCCGGGGAATTCTAAGTGCATTGAGTGCCAATTTTTTGAGTCTTTTGTGCTTTGGTAGTGATTTGGGTGAGGGAATAGCCCAAACCCTTTGTTTGTTTTTGATTGGTTTTGGTTTTTGTGTTTTTGCTTTGTAGGTGTATGCAAGCTCGTTCCTCCCGAGGAGCCCTTGAGCTTGAGTTTATGAGCGATCCGGAAAGTATTCTCAAAGAAGCCCGAAGAAGAAAAAGGATGGAGAATCAAGCTCTCCATGGTGATGAGGAGTTGGCTCGACTTAGAGCCGAGATGGCTAGATTGCAAGTTGAGAAAGATAACCAAGAGGTGTTGGCGAGGAGAGAACGGGAGCAACGGATGAGGGTCGAAGCTCAACTCAACGCCTTACCCCGGAATGCACACCAATACATGCATCCGGAGTTGAAGGTGCCCGAGCCTGCTATTGTGCTTCCCAAGGTTGCTAGAAATTTCAAGATCAAGACGTAATTCATCTCCCTCATCAAACGAGATCAATTTGAGGGCCGTCCTCATGAATGTCCCATAGAGCACATCAAACGCTTTGTGGACATGTGTGAGACGATCTCTACCGACGAGGAGACGTTGGAGTATGTGCTTCTAAAGGCGTTCAAATGGTCACTTGGGGGCAAGGCCGCTCATTCGCTAGAGAGGCAAGCCCCAAGGCCGATCACAACTTGGAGAAAACTCCACGATGCTTTCTTGATGAAGTTCTTCCCGCCTTCAAAGACTACCGAGCTTCGGAGGAAAATTGCAAGCTTCCAAAAAGGCCCGAATGAGCCTCTCTTCGAAGTTTGGGACCGTTTCAAGAAGATGTTGCGCCAATGCCTTACCCATGGCCAACAACCCTATGTGCTCCAAGATATCTTTTTCCAAGGCATCAATCCGGCAGCGAAGGACAAGCTCAACCTCCACACGGATTGTGGGTTCATAGATTTGACTCCGGATCAAGCTTGGGAGCTTCTCGACAAGCTTACCGATTATGAGTCCATGTATGGGGTTAGCCAAGCTAGCAAGGAGGTGAAGGTTCAAGGTGAAGGTCCAAGGAAATTGTATGATCCAAAGAGTGAAGATATTGACAAGGATGTTAAGCTCCAATTCCTTGAGGGTGAAGTGAACAAGCTTAAGAGGCAAGTCCACTACTACAAGCAAAATGCTAGAGCTTGTGAGGAGTGTGGATCCTTTGCACATGCGACCCAATTTTGTCCCAATGAGAGCCAAGTGCGCTTGGCCGAGCAAATTGAGGAGGCAAACTATGTTCGAGGGAACTATGGAGGTAGAGGCAACTTCAACAATGGTGGAAATGGTCGGTGGAACAACGGCCAAGCTCAAGGCTACAACAACAACATCAACCAAAATGAGCCAAGGGCGCCGCAACCACCACCATATAGACCACCGGGATTCAGCGAGCTACAACCATTTGTGCAAGAGGTGAGAGATGGGTTCAAGGAGATAAGGACCCAATTGAATGAGTTTGGTGCATGGAGAAGACAAGTTGACAATCAATTTGCTCAAATTGCAACTCAAGCCCCAAGAGAGAATGGGAGACTTCTGGGCTGCCCCGAGGAGAATCCCCGTGCCCAACATAATCAAAATGAAGTTCGGGCGATTGGATTGAGGAGTGGCCGAAACCTACCCGAGCCACACGTGCCTAAGATGAATGAAGAGGCTTTGACCGACTTCCCTAGCAAGTCGGGTCCGACGTGAACAAAAGTCGAACCAGCAGGAAGACCAACTCCTCTGCCCAGGACCGAGGTAGAGAGTAAGTCGGGCCCGACGTACCAAGATGTCGGACCGACTGCTCTGCCCCAGCTCTGCCCTCGGCCCGTGATGGATGATGTCGGGCCCGACGTGGCGCCCAAGTCGGTCCACCCAGGGGATGTTGCAAGTGAAGTAGGCAAGCCTAAGGGGGTTGATCCGAGCAAGATTCCAAGTGCCACAACTCTCCCTTATCCCTCAAGAAAGCCGAAAGACATTGTTGAGAGCAAGTTCAAGCGGTTCCTCAAACTCTTGCAAGGTTTGAACATCTCTATCCCATTCATCGATGCATTGAGCGAGATGCCGTCCTATGCCAAGTTTTTAAAGGAGATCCTAAGCAAGAAGAGGTCCATAGTTGAGATGCAAGATGAGGTCAAGACCTTGGAGTTACCACAAAAATTAGGAGATCCCGGTCGGTTTGCTATCACCATCGGTGTAGGGTCTCAAAATTTCCAAGCCCTATGTGACCTTGGGGCAAGTGTTTCGGTGATGCCCGCTACCATTTGGAGAAGGGCCAATCTAGGTGAAATTGAGCCGGCCAACATGTCCTTGACTATGGCCGATGGCTCGCTCATCAAGGCTAAGGGAATATTGGATGATGTGCCGGTAAGGGTTGGAAAATACTTTGCGCCCGATGATTTTGTGATCTTAGACATGCATGAGGACCCCTTGGTCCCGATCATCTTAGGGAGACCATTCTTAGCTACGGCGGGAGCCAAATTTGATGTCAAGAATGGGAAAGTCTCCTTTGAGATTGGTGAAGAAAAGGTAGACTTCCATTTCAACAAGGCTTTGAATGAGCCCGATGCCATAGCCATCCTCAAACTTGAAGAGAGTGCCAAGAGAAAAAGAGAAGAAGTGGAAGTTGCTATAGAGGTCAATGTTTTGAGGAGTGATGTGAGATTCAATGAACAAATACAAACAAGAGAGTTGATGGAGCAAGATGAATCAAGAGTCGATCCTACCCTAAGAAGAGATGAAGAGTATCCTTACCCATATCCTTTTAATGTTGGTGATGAAAACTCTTCTTTCAATACTTGTGATTCCTACATATGTTTTAATGATTTGAAAGATGACTTAGGAGATAACTAAGTGACTTGAAAGATGATTTAGTGGAGTCTCCTAGGAATTCTTTGGATAACTTTGATGTAGGAAAGTTGGAGCAAGATGGATCAAGTAAAGAGGTGAAGTCCCATTCGTTGGAGGAGTATGATACGAGAGGACCGGAGAGCCATGCCTATATAAACCATCGTTGGTGGTTTTATGGGTATGAGGGCAATGGAAATGAGCACGACAATGGCGAGCAATTCACCGTGTTTCACTCGCCATGAGATTGAGGTTAGGAAGTCAAGCTAGTGACTCTAAAAGAGCGCTTCTCGGGAGGCAACCCAAGCTAGTAGATTTCTTTTCATAATTTTAGTTTGATTTTTCTTAGCTTAGCCTAGATTATCTCTAACCATTCCCTACCTAGTATTTTGTGGATTTTTGGTGTTGTTTGTTCTTCAATATTGTGTAGGATTTGTGGTGAAAAAGAAATGGAGATATGGAGAAAGAAGTTTCAAGAGGATGGAGTAAAATTGGTGACCCGAACAAACCCACATCGAGCCCAGGTAAGTTGGGCCCGACATGGGAACGTCGGTCCACGATGTCGGTCCAACCCGATCGGACTAGGTGGAATGCCAATTTTGCCCCTTTGACCTAAAATTGTCCCTTTCCTCATTAAATGCCTTTCCCCTTACCTACCTACCTTCTTCATATTAACCATCATTCCCAAAATACAACCCATCTCCCTCACACTCTCAAAATCACCTCCCCCTCTCATCATACTCGATCCACACCTCTCTCCCTTTCTTCATCTCGATCCAACCACAAAAAGGCCTCCCACACCCGATTTCAAAGAAAGATTTCAAGATTAATCTTGTTCTTCATCCTAATTCTTGACCTAGGTTGAGAAGAATTTGAGTTCTAGCTAGTTGATTTCTTGCTTAATAGTTCAAACCACTTCAAATCCGATATGTGTTACTCGATCTCTACCTATTTCTTTGGAGATTTTGTGCTTTCATTGCATAGATTGAGTTTTACCATGTTTGATTAAGAGTTTGAAGCTTGAGCATCAATGGTGGATTTGCATGATTTGTGAAATTGAGCTTTAGAGTTGTTTATGCATGCTTGAATCCATTTAGAACTTCGATTAGGGATGTTTGATGGTTGAAATTGAAATCTAGGTGCATGATAGAGTGATTTTAGTTGATTTGATGTTAGAGTCGAAGCATGAACTAGGTCGAGATCGACGTGCCCAGGCAAGTCGGGCCCGACTTGTAGAAGTCGGTCCGCCACATCGGACCGAGGTTGGAAGTGTATCGGGCCCGATGTAGTATGCAAGTCGATCGAGCTGTTTTTGCTTTCTTCTTGTGATATCATATGGATTCATGTGTTTTATTGTTGGTTATAGCCTAATCATGATATGATATGATCATTTGCTTAGCCATTGTTAGAGATATCCATGATGATTCATGTTGGATTGTGATACATGTGTGTTTAGAGACTAAGTATGCGGTTCCCCTTGTGTTGATGTGTGTTGATGAGTGCTTTTGTTGTGTTGTATGTAGTTTATCTTGGACCCTTTTGTTTGGTTGGATGTGTGTAGGTACCATGGAGACTAGAGCTTCATCATCTCATGCGGAAAGACCAAAGAAGAAGTCCAAGAAGTCAAGAAAAGCGCCAAAGTTGGATGATGTTTACTTGGAGGATGATGAGAAAGTTGAGAGTTATGCAAGGTATATGGCGCTTGAGCATCACACAAGGTGGCTCAATTGGGATACCGTTAGAAAGTTGGGCATGGAGCAAGCTCTTCCGAGGTGCTACTCACACATTGGCCTTAGCGGGATGCTAAGGTGGGACAACACCCACTACCCCGCTCTCACATCGGAGTTCATGGCCACATTCAAGTGCTCTTATGATGATGTAGAGGATGAAGAAGGCGCGATCACCTTCCAATTGGGCAACGAGAACTACAAGGTCTCTCTTTCGGACTTGGATACCTACTTTGGGTTCCCATGTCCAAAAGAAGAGGCTAATGTAGACAACGAGAAGGTGAACTATGTGTGGAAGCAAGTGGCCGGGAAGAGCGAGATGAGAAAAGGTGCTTCAACGACGGAGATAGCTATCCCTCTTTTCCGAGTGATGGTGCGAGTCTTGGGGTGTGCAATCTATGCACGCCACGAGTTGAGCAAACCAATGCAGGAGGAGGTCATGTTGCCACACAAGATGCCCTTCCATACCGAGAAGCCCATGAATCTTGCATGGGAGTGGGTCAAGATGGTGCGAGACTTCCAAAGCACTTCTTGGATCTACTTTGGCGGGATGATTGCTCGGTTAGCCGCATGCTTGGGAGTTGATCTTAGCAAATATTCTCCGGCTCCGAATGGTGTTGAGTACATGAACATGAGATATTTCAAGAAAGCCAACATCATCAAGAAGAAGCCTTACATGCATTACTTGGCCCCTCATTCGAGCTATGACAGTGTGTCAATCCGGTTGGTGCCCAACCTCTATGATCTTTCTCGGTATCACAATTGGTACCAAGTGTGGGCCGGCAAGCCACACTCATTTGGTGACCCCGAAGGTGCAAGAGAGGGGCGGCGACAACAACCTCAACACATTCGCTTCACGACCCCCTCATCTTCACCGGATTCCGACCAAGGCAACTTTGTGTTTGCACGTCGAGGCGAGGACATGGACATCGATCAAGACCCAGCCGAGGATGAAGAGTTCCAAGGATTGATGGCCAACCTCTGAGCCACGCACCAACCTCTAACACTGGCGGACCGAGGTACACAGGACATCGGGCCCGACTTCCATCAAAGTCGGTCCGGTGCTTCCTTTGGCGATGAGGTCCCGAGGCGCTATGAACAAGGAGAGGGGAGTGGTGCAAGGCACGAGCAAGCTCAAGGTGGCGGTTATGAAGGCTACGCTCAATGGTATGGTCCGGGAATGGTGTTCCCCGAGCGGCAACAAACGGTGGATATGTCGTTCTTGGCCAACCAAATGGCTCACCTTCAAATCCAACAAGAAAATGTGCTTCAAGAAGTCCATCAAGTGAATCTCCAACACCAACAATTGTACTACCAACAACAACAAATGTTCCAACAACAAGGTACCTTCCAAGCTAGTCAAGAAGAGATGAACCGAGCTCTCGGTTACACTAGGCGAGAGATGGATGAGCTTAGAGAGGTGGAGGACCAAAGGTGGCGAGTCCAAGATAGCTTCAACACATGGATGAGCGGGAACTTCCCTTCCCGTGAGGACCAATGGACGCGCCCGGATGCCCAACTTCAACCATCGTCTCAAGATTTCTACCAAGAGCAAGTGTACGAGAGGGAGCGGCTCATGAGGCTCCAGAGAGGATATCGGCGTGACAACCCCTTCAACGAGTGATCCTAGACATGCCATTGAAGAATAATGAAATTGTGAGCTTTCCGTACTCTTGTCTCTTGCTTTTAAGTTTTGATTTCCTTGTTTGATGGGCACATCAAAATTTTAAGTATGGGATGGGGTAAGTGTGCTCATAATGTCTCTTGTTTGTGTGTGTGTTTATGCTTTGAGGATATTTGGTTTGGTTTTTAGTTGTTTTTGGGATGTTTTGTTTCTTGGATTGTGGTTTGTTGTATGACATGGATGAATAAGTTTGGTTCGAATGGATGAGTCTTTGTTTTTGGTTTTGTTTGAGAAATTTTTTGCAAAAATCCATAAAAATTTGAAAAATTGTGTTGAAAACAACAAAAAGATTTTGTGTTTTGTAGATTTGGACTAGAAATCCCCATCTTAGATGTCCAAAGATGAAAGCTAGTGATGATGCGAGCATGTAAATTCCTTTGCATATTTTTGGATAGTTTAACCTCTAAGAATGATTTTGCTTTTTGATGTGATCATGATGTCTTGCTTGTTTATTGAGCATGTGAGTTCTAGGATGAGTCTTTATGCAACTAAGTGTGTGTGATCCTTGTGAGATTGATTTTTGGCCATTTTAGGGATGCTTGTTCATATTTGCATATCCCTCATGTTTCTTATGTGATTAGCTCATGCATGCTTAGTAAAACTTGCTATTGCGGTGTTTATCTATTTTCCAAGACCGTCATGAGATTTGTCCTAGCATTGTCACATTGATTTGAACTTTATGCTTTTAATCACAAAAATGTTTCATATCCTACCATGAAGTGAATCCTTTGTTTATAGCCCCGTTCTAGCCTAGGCCTTTGCTTGAAACTTCTCAAAAATATTATTCCTAGCCTTATATGACTTGACCCTTATGGGATTGGACTTTAGAAGAGAAGTTTGGAGTGTATTTGAAGGGTTGAGATTCTCATGGGTTTAAGGGCAAAGAGTGGTGTTATGAATCTTATGGGTAGTGCATCTTTGTTATGCATAAAAGAAAAATGCATGAAAAGAAAGAAAGAAAGAAAATGTTGGAATTGGAAAGTGGATTGAAAGTTGTGAAGGGCTTAAGTGAAAAAAAGGATCCGACCGAGTCCAAAGGCACATCGGGCCGGAGTTAGTGAGAAAGTCGGTCCAGTGGGAAAGTTGTGGGAAAATCCAACAAAAAGCCTAAGTGCAAAGATGAAGTGGAATGTTAAGTGAAATTTTGGGTTGAGAGGAAAATGTTAAGTCTTTTGGAATGAGAGTGAAGTTGATTGAGGAATTTTGGTGAAGTTGGTGAGAGATTAGGTTGTTCAATCCCCATTGTAAGCACCACAAGACCAAAATAATTCCCACCTTGAAATACCAAGAGCCCCATTACAATCCGGCCGAATGGAACCTCTTTGAGGACCTCCATTGAGCCAAGTTCGAATTCTTTATGTACTTTGTATTAGGCATCTCTAGGTGGAGGGTTTGGTGATATTAGCTTCAATAGTAAAGTCCTTAGTTGCATGATTTTTGAGCTTGAGTGTTCATTGCTATACCCATACACATGATGAGTGATACACATTTTCATATCCCTAAAGTGAGACTTAGTTGCATTGACTCTATTCCTTTGAGCTCTTAATCATGTGTGATGATGTAATCTTGCTTGAATATCTATCACTTGTGTTTAAATGTGTTTTCATGAGAGGCTTTACTTGAAGATTATGTTTCGGTCTTGCTTACATTATTATTGCTTGAGGACAAGCTAGTTTAATTATGGGTTATTTTGATGTCTACTTATTTGGTGGTGTTTTATATATGATTTTCTTTGTAAATATGTTTCTTTCTTCCTCTTTTCTTGTGTGTTTTGTTCCTTTTTAGCTTAGTTCCCGCATTTCTATGAGATTCGGAGACTATGCGCGTTTTATGTGTTTTGTAGGTGTTTTGGCATGGATCAAGGATCATTTTGAAGGTGAATCGAGCAAGGAGCAAAGCATGAGGCAAGGAGGGAAGGAGATGAGCAAGCCATGAAGAAATCAAGAGGAAAAGCCAAGAAGAGGAGGTGGAACGAGGTTCGGATCGAGGTGGAACCAACGCTGGGCCCGAGATGAATTTCCGACCTCGGACCGACTTGCCCAGTAAGTCGGGCCCGAGGTTCTTCCGTGTCGGTCAGAGTCGGTCTCTAGCTGGATTGGGCTCCAAGGCACGAAATTGTAAACTACCACTTTTGCCCCTCATCTACTAAAGGCTCTCTTATTCTTCTAATTGGGGGGATCCACACACTTAGACACTAACCAAGACACAAAACTCTCAAGAGGATACTTGGAGAGCAAGGAGGAAGGAGAGGAGAAGGAGAAGAGAGAGAATCGGCCAAGGAGGAGGAAATTTGATAGGTTTGGTTGTTGATCTAGCTTAGTTTTGCTTTGATCTTTTGGATTTGGGATTTGGATTAGAAATTGTGGATTGCTTTTGACTTGTGAATGAGATTTGGCTTTGATTTGGAATTGATGATGTTGATTGAGATGCTTTGTGATTTGATGTCTCTTAATTTAGTAGTGTTTTATAGGTAGTTTTCCTATGTAAATATGTGTCTTTCTTCCCTTTTCTTGTGTGTTTTGTCCCTTTTTAGCTTGGATTCCGATTTTCTACGAGATTCGGAGACTATGCATGTTTTGTGTGTTTTATAGGCATTTCGGAGCAAGAATCATGGAGATTGGAGCATCATGGAATCATGGAGGAATTCAAGGATGGAAAATGATCCAAATGGAGCTAAAGATGCATGGAAAGAAGCCTCAAGTGAAGACCAAGTGAAGGGCGAAAGAATCGAGCCAATCCGAGCTAAAACGAGAGAGAACGGAGCGAAGAAAGTTGATTCTTGCCTTAGGCTCGAGGTCTGGGCAAGTCGGGCCCGAGTTCCATGGTGGACCGAGATGGTGGCCCGAGGTGTGGCAAGTCGGGCCCGAGGTTCATGAAAGATGTGCCATTGGACCGAGGTTGAAACAAAGTTTGGCCCGAGGTTCTCCGTGTCGATCCATGTCGGTCGTGGCTGTGGATTCCTTTCTTTTTGGGATTTTCTTATTAATTCCCATAATTGTATTTGCTTCCTTGGAGATCAAGGAGTTCTAGAAGCCTTGGAGAGCAAGGAGTGTAGAAGCCTTGGGGGTCAAGGACTTTCCTTAGGGATCAAGGAGTTTAGAAGGGTAATCTAGTCTTTGTAATTGGGGAAAAAATCTCTATTTAAACCCTTGTAATCTCTCATTAAAGAGGAAGGAGAGACAACTTTGGAGGGGAGAGGGAATTGAGAGTGAGGTTTGAGAGAGTAGAAGGAAGAAGGGGGTGGACTCTTCTCCAACGGAGGGAAGAAACCCAAGATCTAGAGAAGGATTTGGGTGAATTCCTTTCCTTGGAGAGGAAAGAAATCCTTAGGCTTGGAGCGGGAGTAGAGATTGTAAGAATTCCTCTTTCTTAGTTTAATTTAAGTTTGCTTTGGTTTTGATTTTGTTGTTGATTATGGATTTGACTTGCATGAATCATGATTTATCCATGGTCTTTGATGATTGATAGCTTGAGTTCCATGATTAGCGAGTAGTAAGCTTGATTTTAGGGTAGGGGGGGGGAACCCCAACTCAATTGCATGTGCTTGAACCAATTTCATGATTTGATTGCCTAGATCCATGTCTATTTACCTTATGAGCAAGATTCTTAGATTGACAACCTAGGAAAGTTGGTTCGAAGGGATGAAGAGAAAGCCTCTTGATCCCGCGATCGAATAGGAGTAGATAGAGAGTCGATCGACTCGAAGCGGATGTGGAAAGTTGATTGGCTTGAATGTGTGAAAGCCGTTCCATGAGATTAATGGCATGATTTGATTGGATTTATTGATCTATGTCTAAGGCGAAAGCCCCTAGTTTATTGATCTATATGATAACATGTGAAGTTGATGTTGGCAATGAACCCCTAGTCCTAGGATCCCCTTAGCCTAGCTTGTTTCTTCCCTTTTGTATTGATTGTTGAGTCGAGCCCGAGTCCCCTAGCCTCGAGCCCGACTTTGTTTGTGCCTAGCTACCTCGGTCCCGAGATTGACAACCTCGGTCCCGAGTTGCTTCGTGTGTTTTCTTCCCTTGTGTTTGTTTTAGAAAATCAACCGTTCAAACGCATATGAAATAATTCCCTATGATCGACCTCGACCACCGTACTACAACGGGGTCGTGATACAAATTTTTTTTGATTGACCCGGGGCCCTATCCTTAGATTGGTGTAGTACTTTGGGCCTGTCATCATGATTTGTTTGCTTTCTTTGTTTGCCATATGGAGTAGATCTCCTTGATCTTGGGTGATGGGGGAGAACTCTAGCTAGGTTTGGGCTAGAAACCCCAATTTCATAGCCTTGAGTGCTTGATCATGGAACCCACTCTACATAGAGCTACAATTCCGTATGAAAATAAGGGATCAAGGCTTGTGATTGGAAAAGTAACGAAAGTGAACATTTGTCCATCACAAGACCTTGCTTCGAAGGGGATTTTCCCCAATGATTGATGTGTAGAAGTGGTTGGACGAGACGAAAGCAACTCAATCCTACTCCGATCATCACTTATTGCTTGAATTGGGGTGGAAAAGCCTAAATCTACTAGAGAAGGAACCCAAAAGCCCAAGATCTACTTCCAATCCTTGAGTTCGACATACACAGCTACATCGGGCCCGACTTGCTCAGTGTCGGTCCCGACTTCCCCTGTCCTAGCCAACATCAGGCCCGAGTGACATAGTTTCGGTCCCGATTGTTCTTTGCATTTCCCTTTGTTTTAAGTTCTCTTTTCTCACTTTCAAGTATTTTGGGATATCATTCGAGTAGATTTCCCGAGCGTTCGACACCCACCACGTGCTACAACGGGGTCAGGTTATAAATTGTATCTCTAGACCCTCGCATTTGTGAGCGATCAGCGTCCTCATCTCGTAGAAACTCATTCGTGTCCTTCTTTCTAAAAGGAAGCATCCCTACTCCTTAGGGACGGCTTCACACTTGTTATCCTTTTCATCACATACGTTCCTGAAACATTACTTGGATAACTATTAGATCAATATGAGTTTTTCATTATCAAAATCTAAGGGACGATTGTTATAGGTACGATGCTAAGTCCTTAGAGTACTTAACATCGTCCCAACAATTTTTCCCTTTTTGATGATGACAAACCCTTAAGCAAAATAATTTGAACATTAACCTTTAGCATGCATGAAAACTCAAAGACGTCTCTCGGGACTTAGCATTTTCAGATATGCACAAGTTTTCACTTTTTGATCTAGCAAACTTTTGGACTTTAGGGTGAGGGTTAGCGTTCTTAGTAATATCTAGACTTCCCTCAATTTATTTGGAGCGGCGTTCTTTGGACCTTTGGCTTAGTTCCCCTTCAACACTTTCATATTCTAGATAACAATAATATAGCGCATCTCTACAGAACTAAACTTCCCCCCTTTTGGCATCATCGAAAAGGAGAACAACTGTCAGAGAATGATAACATAAAAACATAACTAGAGGCAAGAACGCTTAAACAATCAAATGCACAAAAACATGAGAACCGCCATTCAAATGAAGTTGAAGAGTATTATTATAGACCAAATTCAGTGTTTACAAAACAAAAGAAGCAAAGGCATAAAGTTTGTTGGGATTAAGAAGGAGGGGACGGTGATCGATCAAGGTCCTGGGCAAACTCTCCAGTCACCGCCTGCTTCAAGGATGCAATAATATTGGTCTGAGCTCCCACACTCTATAAGAAAGATAGGCCATATGGTCTGTGAATCTGGTTTGACAAGTAATGAGGGAGTTCTGACTCTCGATGAGGGCGTTCACCTGCTAGAACAAAACATTTTGATTGTTCATCATCGAAGCAACAAGTGCTTTCCCCGGATATATCTCTGGATTGCCTGGAGCATCATGGGTTTGAAAGCGGTTGGTGGAAGGAGGAGCGTCCGAAGGAGTTGCATTCGCGTCCTCTAGAGTAGAATGCATGAGCATAAATTCAATTTGAGAAATCTGCTCTTCCCTGGTCGGCTCATACTGAGGAGCAACATCCTTTCCTTTCGCTGCCTTAGCAGCTTGTGTAGCCTCTTCTGCCAGTCTCTCATCCTCTTTTCTTTTCTCTTCTTCCTCTTTCAGTCTTGCTTCCTCTTCTTCTTTTAAGCGTCTGAGGATGGACGGGAGCTCTTCACTGTGACAAATCCCATGAATGGCTCGCACGTCTTAGTGCATACCAAATTCCTTCTCGTTCTCGGCCTCATAGACATTTTTCTTGATCAAAAGAGCCTTGACTAGGCCCGGGTAAGGGAGAGCATGGGCTTTTCTGACACACTTGGCCATATGCTCCATTGCAATGCGGGCCAGATTGATGGGGCGGTGGTTGAGGAAGGCATCTAGGATTAGACAGTCAATCGTCTGCACAATGCTTTTCTTTTCCTGGCGGGGGACTACCATTCGGCAAATGAAGTGGTGTGCAATAGCCCTTGTTTCTGTAAGAACGTGCGCCTTGCGATCGTCGGTGATTGGAACTTTACCATTGAAAATCTGGCAAGAAGCGCGTTTTGTTCTTCCTTTGACATCCCAAATCCCTTCAAAGGAAGGCTATGAAGAGAGTTCTTACCTGGTCTAGCACCAAGACCTAGAAAGGTTCAAACGTTCTTTTCAGATAAGGATTGGGTTTCGCCATCAACCTCGAACGATCTTGTCCCTTCTTCAGCTTCAATATCAAATGTGTTGTAGAAATCTTGAACTTGCTTAGGATTTACATGAACGGATTCCGCTCCAAGGTGAGTCCATACTTGGAAACGGAGCAAGTCTAGGAACTCCCTTGCTCTTTGTTCCAGATTGCGTGAGGAACTCCTCAGAGAATATAAGAAGGCTTAAGATGTGTTCTTCATTCTTCTTTCCCTTCTTCTTTTTCTTTCAAGACTCCTCTTCCTCACCTTCACCTTCGTCTTCGGCTTCCTTATTTTCAGCTCTGTCGCCATCGTCCTGACCGCATTCTCATTAACTTGAGTAGCGTCCTCATTGCCTTGCTGCTCATTTTTACGCTCTTCAGACGGAGCGTCCTCACCCTCAACATCTTGAGGCTCATCGGCTTCTTTAGGATTGTCCTCTGGAAGTTGATCCTCAAGACGGAACTCAGCGTCGGGTACTTCTTCATGAACGACCTGAACGTCCTCATGTTGTTTCACAATTTCTTATCCGTCCGCTGAGACTCTTGATTCTGCCTTAGAGTCTTCATCAATGTTTACGATCGGAGAGGGTTTGGCCGGTGGAGATGTAGGCTTGGTAGCGGAGGACTCGGGCACTAAGAGTTTTGGAACAGTGCCAGCGTCCCTATGCTTGAAAGTTTGGCCCGAGCCTCTTGAATCTCCAGATGAGCTACAACACGCTCGGTTTCAGGAACTCCCTTTTCAGTCTTAATGTCCCGCTCGGACGAAGGTCGATGGAACTTGGGAGTGGCCGGTACTTTTGGTGGAAAGATGTGGGATGGGCCGACCGCGAATTGAATGAGGTTGAGGGGAGAGTGTTGAGCTGGAAGATTGGGGGAATGGACAATTATGGCTAAGGGGTTGTGAGGAGGAGGTGATGGAGCTTTTGGGGACGGCACCGTTTTCTTAGTGGACGGTGTCGCCATAGGAGTTTGGATCTTTGTGGAGGAAGGAGGGGTGGCCTTTTTCTTGAGAGGGTTTTTGTCATGTTGGCCCTTAGTCCTCGCTTCATCCGGAAAGGAATCCACGATTTTCGCGGGCTTGGACGGTTTGGATTTTAAGACGGGGAGAGATGACTTTGATAGATGAGAGGGTTTGGGAGAGGACGGACGTTGAATTTGTCTTTGAGGAGGAGGGGAGACAAAAAGGGTTAACTTGGGAACTTTCTTTGGTGGAGGAAGGTCTGGCAAAATAGCATTTGAAAGATCCGGAATTGCCTCCATTAGAGGTTGAACCCAGTCCTGCCCGGTTGACCTGAAGGATTCGATAAAGAGGTTAGTCCCTCTTGTGTAAGGTTCGTCTTTTCCACCAAGTTCTTGAAGACGAGGCATGACAAAGCACTCCAAGAATGTTCGGAGGTTTTGAAATTGAGACGGAGAGCAGGTCATCATATGATTCTTAACCAGATCACAAAGCGTCCTTGGCTGGGACTTGATGAAATCACCCAGCCTCGAATGATCCTGTCCCTTTGTCAGCTTCAAGGACGGTCGGCTTAGGACCTTCAATCGTCCCTTTGACTTGTCTTTTCCTCTTCTGGCCGTCGGCAGATGGTCCGGCGATAACTTTTGGTTGGCGAGGCATGTTTGAGAGTATTTTGTAGAGAGAGATTGGACGGAGTTTTAGAGAGAGGGAAGAGCAAATTTGAGATTGATTTTGTGAGATCGGTAAAGTTTGAGAGACACTGTCTAGATGATCGACACGTGGCAAACTTCCTCCTTAAGTAACGGTTACACATAGGCGGTTCCCGAGAACAACTGTCTTCCACTTTCAAAATTCAAATCTCTTCTACGACTCTTCAACTTGCACAACCTTTCTGAGCAAACACACAAGAATGGCGTCCTTGATAGATCTGAGCTGATATCTGGCGTCCTGACCTGACTCAACCTGATTTCCTCTTAGCAAGTTTAGAACATAGCGAGCAAGTCCTTGCGATCACCTTTAGAACCAATTTGAAAACCAAGCAAGTACGTCCCGTAAAAAAAAATATGAAGCTCATAAGACGCTTTTGCAAGGTTCTCGGCTAGGTTAAGCTTAGAGTTCCCATTGTTGGATCGTTAGTACTGAGGGACGTCCTTTACTTTGGTAAAGGCGTCCTTAGGTTAGGCGTCCCTACGAGGAGTAGGGGCGTCCTTGAGTAATGCAGCGGAAAATAAGTACTAAACAGATAATAGATGAACGCAGTGAATTATAGAGGAACCACTCAAGACCAAGTAGTCCTTGAGTGTAAACCTCTACCTCCTTGGAGGATTTTTGAATAGTTCTTTCCTTTATATTGAACGTCCTTACAGTTGTACTGGCGAGTCTTTACAGTTCTCTGGCACTTAGCTTTTCCCTAAGTCCACTAGTAAAGGACTCCTCTAAGCCTACAACTTAAGCGAGTTCAATCTTCTAAAGGACTCTATTCCTACGTTCTGCAGTACTTCGCAGAACTCTCTTTCTCTCTTTTTGGGTTTTCTCTTACAAACAGTTTTTGTGATTTGGTTACAAGTCTTACTCAATCTAACACAAGTTCTAGCACTGTTCTTGAGTTCTTGAGTTAGTTCTTCGTGTTCTTGAGTGAGTCGCTTTCTCTTTGATTCTCTCTGAATATTCCTGAAAGCGTTGGCGTCACAATCAATGCCTTGGGGCTATTTATAGGACTTGGGGAAGGGCGTCTTTTCTCTGGGACGATCATGCCCTTCATGGACGTGGCTACAGGATCTTCCTCCACGTAGTAGGGCGGTGATGAGGAAGCTTCCTGTATCCAACTGTGTATGATGAACTCTGCTACAGGATCGGCCGCCACGTGTTGATGGACTCTGCAACAGGATCGTCCGCCACGTAGTGTTGGACTCCGCTACAGGATCGGTCTCCACGTGTCCTTGGATGATCAAACATTATCGAGTGATGTCATCCTGTCGGCTAGTGATTAAGGACTTCTTTCGTGCGTTCCTACTAGCTTGGGACTCCGTTCTTGCTCAAGTAGTCTCTAGCTGGTCCTTACTTCCTGTTAGCTAGCGTCCCTAAGCTTGTGGGACGCCCATACACACTTGTTGTCCTTTTGGTCATTGGCGTTCCTGAACACTTGGACAACTTTTATTAGAACCAAAGTGAGTTTGTCATATCAAAACTAAGGGACGGTTGTGTGATACACTAACAAGTACGCAAGCGTTCTTGATAGCGTCCCAACACCCATCATTTCGGCTTATGATGTGGGTTGAGTGATCAGGGATACTCTTTTTCAAGACAATAGAGAAATTGAATGGCGTTCCAATGCAATCACAAAATATGTTTTAGACTAGCGTTCTTGCAATTATGAATTCAATGCATAAAGTCCTAAAACACTTGCAATCAACATAACATAGTCAATCATTGAGGGAATAGTAGAACTGGACTTGCTACTTAAAAGTTATCATCCCTAAGAGCAACCTGAGATGCTCATAGGGACGTCTATCAAGTGCCTTGGTAAAAATATCAGCTACTTAGTCTTCAGTTCTTACATGCTCCATGCTAATGAGACCTAATTCCACATTATCACGCAAGAAATGATGTCTAATATGAATATGCTTTGTGCGTGAATGATGAATGGGATTTGTAGTAATGTTAATGCAATGGTGTTATCACAAAGTATAGGGACAGTGCCAAGGGACGTACCTTAGTCCTCGAGCTGGTACTTGATCCAGAGAACTTGTGAACAACACGAAGCAGCAGCAACCAACTAGGCTTCAGCAGTTGAGAGTGCCACAGAATTCTGCTTCTTGGAACCCCACGAGACGAGGCAAGAGCCTAGGAACTGTGCCATTCCTGAAGTACTCTCTTGTCGACAACATGACCTGCATATCAGAGTAACCGACAAGGTTGAGGGACGTCTCCTAGGATACCATAAGCATAGATCGTCGTGTCCCTTGAGGTCCCTGAAAATCCTTTTAACTTCTTGCATATGAGACTCTTTAGGGGTAGCTTGAAAACGAGCACATAAGCATATGGCAAACATGATATTAGGACGGCTCGCAGTCAAGTACAAAAGAGACCATATCATCCCCCTATACAACTTTTGATCAACACACTTACCGTCCTCATCAGCATAGAGGCGTGTGTTGGGAGAGATTGGAGTAGCAATTGGTTTGGACGAATTCATACCATACTTTTCAAGCATCTCTCTGATGTATTTCTGTTGTTGAATGCGCGTCCCTTCCTTGAGTGGAGTGATTTGAAGTCCCAAGAAAAAGTTAAGTTCTCCTATGAGAGACATCTCGAACTCGCTACTCATCAAAGTCTTGAAGTCCTCTACAAGTTTCAAGTTAGTACTTCTAAAGACTATGTCATCGATATAGACTTGGACAATCAAAATATTCTTGTGGACTTTCTTAATGAACAAAGTTTTATCTATGGAACCTCTAGTGTAACTATTTGACAAGAGAAAGGACGCAAACCTGTTCGTACCAAGCACGAGGGACTTGCTTGAGTTCGTAGAGCGCCTTGTCAAGGTAGTACACATGATCTGGGTACTTCTCGTTCTCAAAACCAGGTGGTTGAGCAACGTACACTTCTTCCTTCAACTTGCCATTGAGGAAGGCAGTCTTGAAGTCCATTTGAAACAGTTTGAATCCTTTGTGAGCGGCAAAATCAATGAGAAGACGAATGGCCTCAATTCTGGCTACAGGAGCGAACGTCTCATCGTAGTCGATCCCTTCCTCTTGCTTGAATCCTTGTGCCACGAGTCTTGCCTTGTTCCGTGAAACTCTTGCACTCTCATCAAGCTTGTTTTTGAAGACCCAACGCGTCCCTTTCATATTTTTCTTTTGAGGTCTAGAGACGAGCTTCCAAACTCTGTTTCTTTCAAGTTGATTAAGCTCTTGTTGCATTGCTTAAATCCAGTCAGCGTCCTGAAGCGCTTCCTTAATGTTCTTAGGTTCGACTAAGGACACAAAGGCGTTCAATGCACAAAATGCAAGATTTGTACTTTGGGACTTGCTTGCAGCAGATCTAGTCTGGACTCCTCTAGATTTATCTGAAAAAAATCTGGTCACCTGGATGATATCTTACAAGCCGGGACTCCCTTTGCCTAGCGTCGCTTTCAGGAATGCATCTAGGATCAGTACAATCACTATCATCAAAGTCCACATCTTCATCTTTAGGCTCAATATGTTCCCCCTCAGAATGAGTGTACCACACTTTGCCTTAGTTCTCCTTGTTGACTTCATTCAGCAACGTCTTGTTGATTAAGCGACCAAGTCTGAGAAGGTTCTCGCTCACTACTAGGAACGCCCATAGAAACTTCTTCTCTATATCCAGAACCATTCCTAGGAATGTAATACTTTCCTGAAGACCATTTTTCCTCCTCATCTTCATCATCATCCTTTGGAGAAGATTGAGAGCGTTCCTTCTGACTTTATTCTTTCTTGAAGGTTAGATTTTCCTTGAACACCACATGGATACTTTCCTCGAGCTTCAGAGTCCTTTTGTTGAAGACTTTATAAGCTTTACTTGTGAGGGAGTACCCAAGAAATACACCGGATCATGGCAGGATTGATGATGTAAGCAGTTGTGGAAATGGCTTCAGCCCAAAAGTGTTTGGGGACTCCGCTTGCCAACAACATAGTCCTTGCCCTATCTTTCAACGTCTTATTCTTCCATTCCACAACACCATTTTGCTGAGGAGTTCTTCGGGGCAGAGAAGTTGTAAGAGACACCTCGTGGGTTATAGAAGGCCAGGAACTCTAAATTTTCGAGCTCCGTCCAGTGGTCAGACCTTATAGCTTTCAAGTGCGTTCCCAAGGCAACTTCTAACACTATGATGAAACTCTTGAATATCTTGAATGCATCTGCTTTTGTCACCAAGAAAAGAACCCAAGTGAATCGAGAAAAATCATCTACAAGAACATACATGTACCTCTTACCACCGAAGCTCTTTGTCCTCATAGGTCCACATAGATCCATGTGAAGGAGTTCCAAAGGCTTCTTTGTACTCACTTCATTCTTGGACTTGAAGGACGTTCTTGTTTGCTTCCCTTTGATGCATGCTTCGCTTTGTTCAGCCTTATCGGGATCAATTCGGGGAAGGCCTCTTACAAGATCTTGTTGGTGAAGTCTGAGGATTGTGCTAAGTCCAGCGTGACCAAGACGACGATGTCAGAGATCATCATCCTCAGATGAAATAGATAAATACAACTTTGAAGAAGGCTCAAATTCCTTGTTGAAGACATACACATTGTTCTCACGAACTCCTTTGAGAATGACATTGTTGTTTTTCTTGTTGATGACTAGGCACTCTTGAGAGTCAAATGTGACTAAGTTATTTCCTTGGTCACACATCTGAGAGACACTCAAGAGGTTGCAGCCTAAGTCCTCAACTAGATTAACATTTGCAACTCTTGTGGACTTGTTTAATTTTACAATGCCCGTTCCTTTGATGTTGCTCTTGCCCTTATTACCAAAAGAGACAGTCCTTCTCATGGTACTTGCTTTGATAGAAGTGAGGTGGATCCGGCTTCCCGTCATGTGATTTGAGGTGCCCCTATCAATGATCCATGGTCAGCTCCTCACGCCTACCTGTAAAAGAGTGCCAGTTCTTTGCGACCTAGGCAAGGTGACCCTTACCTGGTTCGTTACAATAATACAGCTCTCTTCTGGGCAAATAGTCATGCAAGTTCGCATCATTTGAAGTTTTAGCATGCTTCCTTGTAGAATTTCTAGCAACATTTGCCACACTAACATGCGTCCTTGGAACAGACTTAGACTTTGCATTTTCTTTGTTTTCATTTCTAGCCGTCCTACCTCTTTGAACATCGTCCTTTAGCTTAGCATATTCATATTGATAATGACCGTGCTTTCCAAAGTGCCAACAAGTCCTATAATATTCTCCAAGGTAATACTTCTTGTTAGGCCTTTGGATCCTATTTTCTTTCATCTTATCAAGATCACAGACTTTGGATTCTTCACCCATAGCAATTTTCTTATAAATCTTATGACTTTTGGAGTTAGTATAGTAGTCCTTGTGACCGACATCACCACTCTCCAGAACTCTAATTCTCTCCTCAAGATTTTTGGTCTTTTCCCTTTCACGTTCAAGTTCGGTTGTTTTCTTTAGCACTAGACGAGGGATCATAGCTAAGTCCCCTTTTTGATGAAACAAATAAGACAGGCTTGATTGGTTCAGTGGAAGGAGTCTTGCCTAGAACCTTGATCTCGTCCCTAAGCTTAGCATTTTCAGATTTAAGACAAGCTAATTCAAATTTTAGGGACTGAGACAGTTCATGTGAGGACTCTAGTTCATTTGACACTTTAGAGCAATTTTCACAATCCCTATTAGCGTTCTCAGACTCTTCCTCAAGTAAAGTCCAACTTTTCTTTCATTATATAACTCTCATGAAGAACTTTAGCAATCAATTTGATAAGCTTAGGCTAAGAGTACTGATCAAGAGACTTTATAAGAGATTCTTGAGTTACCTCTTCTTCAGCATCAGAGGCGTCCTTTGATTCATCTTACATGGCCATCAGACCAGTATCTTGGGAACGCCAGTCTTCATAACTGTCAATATCGTCCCAGGCAGCTTGGTGTGCAGCATAGTGTGCTTGCTTCTTCAAGTCCTTTCCAATTAGTCATGAGTAGCAATTCTTCGCAAAATGACCTTTCCTATTGCACTTGTAGCAAAGGAGTTGGTTTGTAACTCTTGTCTTTAGAGTTGGACACTTTCTTGAACTTTCCTTTCTTCATCCAAGCATGGAAGGTCTTGTGCATGAGGGCTAGCTCATCGTCCGCAGACCGCAGCAGCTTCAGTTTCATCTTCCTCAGTCACAGGAATATAGAACTGACGTCTTTCAGCATGCACCTTGCGACTAGCCTCTAGCCTTAGAGTAAGTCCTTTTTGTTCTAGATCATTCTTGTCCTTGACCGTCCTGCTCTCATAGTTCATGAGCTTCCTAAAGATTTCTTGCATGGTCAGTCCCTTGATGGTTGGATTTTCTTTAAAGTTAGTCTTGTCAAAGTTCCATTCTCCAGTCAACCCATCAATCAACACTTGGATTTTCATCCTCTGTGAGATTTCAATATCAGGGATTCCCAATTTCTTCAACTTTGTCATCAAGTTCTTAAAGTGAAACTTGTAATCAGTGATGGACTCATCCGAAAGCATTTGAAAGCAAAAGAACTCTCTCTTAACGACCATCTGAGTGTCTTACTTCATGTCTGTAGTCCCAATGTGAAACTTTTCAATAGCTTCCCATTGATCTTTGGCAATTATGAGGTTGCTCACATGAGTGGCGTCCCTCTCGCACAAGGCATTTTGCAGGAAGCAAATAGCCTTTGCGTTGGTCTCCATTAGCTTAACCTCATCGGGACCCCAGTCCTTCTCACTATTCCTCTTTGGCTCAGGAACTTGGAAGTCACCGTCTTTGATGACTTGCCAACATTAGTAGTTCTGACCTCGAAGAAAGTTCTCCATCCTGTCCTTCTAGCGATTGTAGTTCCCATCTGTCAATCGTGGAGGCTTGGCACCACTGATTCCAATAGGTTCCATGTCCATCTTTACCTGCACCTACTAAAAGATCTAGAGCACCTGCTCTGATACCAATTGTTGGATCGTACTTTAGTAGTCAAAGAGTCAAGGGCGTCCTTGTGCAGCGGAATTGAAATACTTAAGCAGCTTAAAGGCAAGTAGTCCTTATGAGTAAACCTCTACCTCCTTGGAGGATTTTCGAATAGCTTCTTCCTTATTTTATTGAGAGAGTCCTTACAGTTTACAAGGCGAGTTTTACACTTCTCTGAACCTAAGAGTCCATCCTTGAGTCCACTAGTAACAACTCCTTTCAACCTAAACTTGTAACCTAACTCTCACTCTATAAGGACGCTAGACACCTACGTCCATCACAATTCGTCGTGAGAGACAGACTTATTTCGTTCTATCTTACAAACAGGTTTATGGTTTTGGGTGAACTTCTCTTTCGATCTTAACACCAATTCGTCACTGTTCTTGAGTGCTCTTGGTGTTCTTGGTGATCATTCGTATTCGCTATGAATATTCTCTGAGCAGTTACATTACAATAAATACCCACGGGGGTATTTATAGTGCTTGGGAAGGGCGTCTTTCCTTTGCCCATCATGCCCTTGAAGTCCCTTGCTATAGGATTTGCTTCAACGTGTCTTGGTAGATGATGAACGAAGCTTCCAGGCAATTTCCGCAGTCCTTTGCTACAGGATCTGCTTCCACGTGGTGATGGACTGGTGAACAAGATTTGCTTCCACATGTACTCTATGATCAAGGCTTGTCTGGTGATGTCATCTTGTCGGGCGGCCTTGTAAGGACTCTGGCATTTGCACTCGCGTTCCTACTCACTGGGGACTGCGTACTCATCTCGTAGAAACTCATTCGTGTCCTTCTGTCTGAAAGGAAGCGTCCTTAGTCCTTAGGGATCGACGACTTCACACTTGTTCTCATTTTCATCACATACGTTCTTGCAACATTACATGGACAACTATTAGATCAAAGTGAGTTTGTCATTATCAAAATCTAAGGGACGATTGTTATAGGTTTGATGCTAAGTCCTTAGAGTCCTTAGCATCATCCCAACACCATATTTTCTGTGTTCAATTTTGGCGCCGATTTTGTTGCTGATGTGGCAACTTACTGATTTGATGGTAGTCCAATTTCCATAATTTCGCTGGCTGGGATTTTGCTTGGATTTTCTGCATCATTCTTGCCTGAATTATCTCCTTCTTTAGAGATTCCTTCTGAAGCAGCAAAACGGGATCCCTCAATTTGCGCAATTACATCGCTTCGTGATTGAAGGGAGTTACCTTCCGTGGTCTCCGCATCTTTCAGGGTCTCCGGTTAAGCGGGTGAAGGTTCAGAGGCCGGAGTTTGATCGCCGATGTCTTTTCCAACAGTCTTCTTCCTGATCGGCTTTTTGACTTGCATCCATTCCCCGAACTTTTCCGTAGCTAATTTCTCTCTGGTTTGTTGCCTAGAGGAGACTTCTAAAGGGACATATCTCTTCTTTTTCGGCTTGTCTCTTTCACACTTTTCTGAATGATCCCTCACTCTACCACAAGTAGTGCACATTATACGTAGCCCTTCATACTGTATCGGCCAGACTTGCCTATCAAGACGGAATTTCAATAGTAAAGGTTTTGTGAGATCCACCTCTACACTGATTTTGATGAACTTGCATCTCCTATGAGTTGAAGAAGTGTCTGGTTGAAGTATTCAATGTGCAGCCAAGGTATACAAATCCAAACCATGAGAGATGTTGCCTTTGTGTTTTTGACATTGATCCTCGGGATCCATTTTCTCATTGAGAGATAGCTGTCGCCAATCATTCACGGACCTTGGGTGAGTACATGATTCTAATCCTCTTTATTAGCGAACCGAGCAATGTAGTACTCGTTTCCGATGTCAATGCGAGAGACATATGCCATAAGAGCACATTTCTGAGTCAATTTCTTCATCAATATCGTGTATCCTGGTACTTTGTCAAAGAGTCTAATAATGAGGGTATCTTTCCATGGTTTCCACAAACTCTTCTTCTGCTCTGCAGTGAGTGTGATTGTTAGACACTCAGGGTCATCATTCTCTGGAACGACGTCATCATCACTAGCATACTCCACGTCGTTACTTTCTTCTTGGAAAGTCGGGTTGGTGTGTTGGATGGCATAGCTAAAACTGCTTCCTTGCATCATTTTATAGGTTGTCGATTCTGAACTTATGGTCATTGATCTGCTATCCTTAGGATGAGGATGAGTTGGAGAATATACATCAGTTTCTCGGGCTCGTTTCTTGGAATTTTGTCAATTTCCATTCCCCCTTTGTCTCTATCAACAAGAGGATCCACTTCCATTGGAAGTGATGAAGACCATGAGAGAGGATTGGAACAGTTTCGGCGAGAAGAGCAAAGTTTTCCGGCGAGAAAACAGAGTGTTATTTTTAAAGAAATATTTATGAGTATAATTTTGTGCGAGTGAGCTAACTCTTTTTTTCTTTTTAGGGTTTAGGGTTAGTTTTTTTAAAAACATATCTGCTTAGTAATTCAATTTTTAAATTACCACTATTATAAAAACTATAGCTTACTTTTCAACTACATTTACAAACACACCCTTATAATATAGGTCTAATGCTACAAAAGATAAATGGCATTAGTCAAGGAGCGATAAAATCATGATATTCCTTTTCAAAACCTTTTCATTTTTTACCCTTTTGTCCAAATGTCGTTGAAAGCACTACGAATAATATATTTTCATATTTTTAGGCTCCGTTCGGCTCGTTAAAACAACGCTAGTTAGAGCTTTTTTGTAGTTTTTTTTACCAAAAAAGCCACCCTTTGGAGATAGGAGCTTTTTGAAAATGTTAAAGAAAAGCTCCCACTAGCTTCTTTTAGCATTTTCAAAAAGTTCCTACCGCCAAGGGTGTAGCTTTTTGGAAAAAAAAAACACTATAAAAAAGCTCCAGCTCACGTTTTTTTTATGAGTAGAACGGAACCTTATTGTGTAGATATACTGTATGCATTTTGTTAAAGAGTGCTCTGCCTATTTTTGGAGAGCTTAATATTTTTTTTTCGGTGAATTGGAGAGCTTAAGAGTTTAGATATACTTGATTGTGACAAAAAATAGCACGTCTCCTAGATACTTCAAGTAGAAAAGAAGAGAAAAGGAAAAAATAACCATAGGATATTTAAAAAAAACCCAATAAAATTGGAAATAAAATTCTCGTGATAAAATTGGCAATAGTTGCAAAAATAGTGGGCCTCTTTGATTAAACAAAAAAGAACTATATAGTATAAGTATCCATAGTTCGTTAAATGTAAATAAATAATTGTTGATTACAATTTTGAGTAAGACTCATGTGAGATGGAGTCTTATCAAAAGAAGTAAGAATACCTTACGCGTGCTCCTTCTAAATGGATAAAAAACACCACAGATCAATTATTCCCGTATTTTTCGTGTATTTTTAGAATTATTCCCGTATATTTCGCGTATTTTTTGAATTATTCTCATATTTTCGAGTTGTTCTCCTATTATTCGCATATTTTTTGAAAAAATCGTATATTTTGAATTGTTCATTTGTATGTTCATTTTTTTTTCATATGTATTGATAATTTGTTCATCGATATGTCAAATTTGTACAATACAGATAAAAAAATTGGAAATAAATATGAACAAAATATACATAGTTGGATTGCTAGTTTACTACATATTATGGATGAACAAATTGGAAATAGATATAAACAAATTATACAAATTTCGATTGCTATAAAATATGGATGAACAAATTGACTATAGAGATAAACAAATTGGCAATAAAGCTGAACAAATTATACAATGTTCGATTGCTATAAAATATGGATGAACAAATTGATAATAGAGTTGAACAAATTAAATTGGGAATAGAGCTGAACGAATTTATATTACAGATGAACAATCTTGGATGCATGCTCTATCCATATACTTTGAAAAATACGCGAATAATTCGCTAAAAATTCTTCCGTGCCGTTTTGTCCCCTTTTTTCAGGGTTTTTGATCTCTCCACATCCAACGACTCTTGTTTGTTCTGATTTCTCACCTAAGCATCTATTCTCATCGGATCCGGACCCACAAATTATTATATTATATATTTAATATTTTTAGAATAGTGTAGATTTAATAGTAATATTCAGTAATTTAAGTAGGTTTAATAGGATATGTGTATGGTTGAATTCAATGGTGGATCCAGGAATGTCGGGATGGGAGGTGGACTACGAGTCAGAAAATATAACAATTTTGCACCTTATTAAAAAAAATATCAATTTTGCACTTCATGTGGAATAAAATTTGGCATAACTTTTCTTTATTATAATATTATTATATTGTGTGAAAAAAATATAATATGTGGTTTTTAAGATATATACATTTATTTTGAATATAAATAATATAATTTTTTTTATCTTGATCATCAAAGTATAATAAAAAAACATTCTTACAAAATGAATCTGTTAATATTAAATCGGTAGTGTAATTAAAAGTTCGAAAAGTTTGTGCTATGCATGGGGCTACATCCAACTAACTTCCTTCTAAACTTACTAAAAGAAAAATGCTACATTATATTAGCATATAATGTAAGTAAAATGTATAGCAAATTAAATTAAATGATGGGCTATTATGTCAAGTGTTCAATAATATCATGTTCTTTTATTTTGGTCGAAATGTCATGTTCTTTTATTTTGCACTTCATGTGGAATAAAATTTGGCATAACTTTTCTTTATTATAATATTATTATATTGTGTGAAAAAAATATAATATGTTGTTTTTAAGATATATACATTTATTTTGAATATAAATAATATAATTTTTTTTATCTTGATCATCAAAGTAGAATAAAAAAACATTCTTACAAAATGAATCTGTTAATATTAAATCGGTAGCGTAATTAAAAGTTCGAAAAGTTTGTGCTATGCATGGGGCTACATCCAACTAACTTCCTTCTAAACTTACTAAAAGAAAAATGCTACATTATATTAGCATATAATGTAAGTAAAATGTATAGCAAATTAAATTAAATGATGGGCTATTATGTCAAGTGTTCAATAATATCATGTTCTTTTATTTTGGTCGAAATGTCATGTTCTTTTATTTTGCACTTCATGTGGAATAAAATTTGGCATAACTTTTCTTTATTATAATATTATTATATTGTGTGAAAAAAATATAATATGTGGTTTTTAAGATATATACATTTATTTTGAATATAAATAATATAATTTTTTTATCTTGATCATCAAAGTATAATAAAAAAACATTCTTACAAAATGAATCTGTTAATATTAAATCGGTAGCGTAATTAAAAGTTCGAAAAGTTTGTGCTATACATGGGGCTACATCCAACTAACTTTCTTCTAAACTTACTAAAAGAAAAATGCTACATTATATTAGCATATAATGTAAGCAAAATGTATAGCAAATTAAATTAAATGATGGGCTATTATGTCAAGTGTTCAATAATATCAAGTTCTTTTATTTTGGTCGAAATGTCATGTTCTTTTTACCTACCTATTAAACATATACATACCACAAATTAGATGTTAGAGTGATTTTAATATGCACATCCCTAAGGATTTGGTTTTATTTCAAAATACATAGTTTAATCTAAGCAACTTGAATTTTTTCCTCCTTTGTCCCATAAATGCTCAATTATTCTATTATTTATTCAACCTCCAAACATTACATTACAACATTACATTATATTGCACCCTAAAAGTCATAGTATGAAATGTAATGAATCTACACAACTTGAATTTTTATCCTCCTTTACCACATAAATGCTCAACTTTGTTTTAAAGTGTATTATGTATTATTTATTCAACCCCAAGAAGTATTTTATGCCTACAAATTACAAATACGTAACATTAAATTGTAGGCATGAAATATTTCTTTAAAACAACCCTAATGAGCTAAACAAAATGTATCAACATCAAAAAAAAAAAAAAATTAACTCACCAAACATTGCGACGAAGAAGTGCATGCTACCGTGAATAGCCTATTATTCAATCAACAAGGTCTCGCTTCATAATTATGTTTGTTCTAACATCTCTTACTATTACGACGATTATTACAAACAAAGGATTATTCTTTTCATAAACCGGGAAAACATAAAGCAAACAATAGAACCGAGAATAACTCCAAAGATGCACCAAAAGCACATTCAACAAAGTCATTCCCCCGTTCAATGGACAGGCTAAGAAAAAAAGTGGACATAAAGATAAAGAAGGAGGCTAGGGGATGTATTAGGGGTCAATCGTATTTAGATGTAAACCTAGCAAAAAATGACCCAAATCCGAAAACCGATCCGAACGAATCCAAATTTAGACCCGAACTATGACGGATGGACAATCCGAACATGACCCGAGACCCAATCTAAATCCGGTCCGATCCGAAATTGAATCGATCCGAAATGACCGAATTAAATATGATTCAAAATCATCCGGTCCAAAATAATACGATCCGAAATGACCTGAACTACATCTGAGCCCAAATCATTTGATCTGAAATAACCCGAGCTAAATCTGAACCGAAATCACTCGATCCGAAATGACCCAAAGTAAATCGGATCCAAAATCATTCGAATTAGATCTCAAGATTAGATATACTCTTAAAAATAAAAACAACAATTAAAAAGTAATGATGCAAGATATTATACTAGTGCACACAAACAACATATAACAAGGCCTAAGTTGATATAATATCAAATATTAAACCTAGAGACGATAGTTTTATTAAAATGTTCATCTTTTTTATATGTGTACTTAGTGTTTATTTTTGTCATCCATAATTAGTCATTACACTCATATTTAAGTGTGTATATATTTGATTTTTTTTGGTAGATGTATATATGTTTGACTAATTGTTATTTCATCAATTAATTCATATGTGCTTTTTTTATTTACAGTGTTTAAACTATATTTTCTCAAAATTATAGTTTAAATATAGTTAAATTCCAATATAAATTTAAAGTCCGATAATAAGAGTCACGTTTATCATCCAAAATCTCGAATAGACCCAATCTGAAATGACCTGAAGTATTATAATCTAAAAAAACTTGAATCCAAAAAACACCCTAAAAATTTCGGGCATTTATCTTCTACTTTCCATATATCTTTTCCATCCTCCTATCTTTACCATCATTCTTTCTATCCATATATCTATCTCCTATTTTCCATATATCTTTCCACCACCTTCTATATTTCTTTTCATTCATCTTTGGAATTATTTTTGTATTGGCTATGTGTAAAAGCCTAAGTATGGGGGAGCTTTGTTTCCCCGAGAATTTTTATTCTCCACGGCTTGAGTTCGAGTATTGATCCATCTTCCAAGAAGACGAGCCAGGATACGAAGGTTACTTGCACATCACGTTTTTCGAGACGAAGTCAAGACATTGTCCCTGTACGAGACCCGCGCCCGCGCCCCGTCAGCCGCGCCCGCGGTGAACCCCGATGATGACTTCCGTTTCTGCACCGATTCCGCGCCCGCGCCATACCATCCGCGCCCGCGGTTTGCCTGCAGAATGGTGATTCCGAAGTCCTTTTCTTCCATTCTTCTACCACCTTTGGAGAGTTCTTCCATTCCACCCTCTCTTCATCGTTTGTGAGTCTTCTGATTACCTTCTTCCTTGCTTTTATCCTTTCTCTTTGCTTCATTGAGGACAATGAAGGATTTAAGTATGGGGGAAGGAGTACTCGCATTCGCTTATCCTAGCTAGCTCAGTTAGAGATTTGTTTCAGATTTTTGATTTTCTTCTTTTCATGGAGCACTTGCACCATATTTTTTGCATAATAAAGAAAGAAAGAAAAGAAAAAAGATAGAAAAAGCCATAAAAAATTGAAAAAAGGCATATAAAATCCTAGGATGAGTCGAAAACCCAAAAGGGCGGCTCAGGTAATAAGCAGGTAACCCGGACCAGCATTAGGCTGGGGTAATATGAGGTTTATGAGAGATATGAGTATTTGTGAGCACACCCTTTGAAAAATGAAAAGAGCGGTTAGGTGAAAACCCGAAAGGGCGCCTAAGTAGAATTGAGCGGAAAAATTCGAGTGTTTTAGGATCATTCTTGCTTGGGGACTTTGGGGCTTACATGTTAGATTTGGGTAGATCCTAGGTTGCTCTCTTTCATGTTTTTAGAGCTTGAGTGATATATCATGTTGTGAGGTGTGTGTTTGAGCTTCATTGTTTTATGCTCATGATTTCTCTATTTTGGGTTCGGGTTGTGAGTTGAGTGTTTTTATCTTCCCTTGTATTTCCTGAGATCTTAGATGTGCTACCTTGTTATATTTGTTTGAGCTTACTCGAGGACGAGCAAGATCTAAGTATGGGGGAATTTGATTCGGCCTATTTTGTTTAGGTTAACTCTTGTATTTTAGGGCTATATTGAGTGTGTTTAGGTTAGAGTTTGTGCTAATTGTAATATCTAGGCCGAAGACACAAGAATTCAAGAATCAAGAGTTTTAAGGCGTTTTGAGCTGTCTGCGCAACATCACTTGCTTGCGAAGACTATATCTTGAGCTACAGAGGTCGGATTGAGCTGATTCAGGTGCCATTGGAAAGCTAACTTCAAGGGCTTCAATTCATCTTTTTACACCGAAGTCAGATTCCAAGCCGAAGATGGTCAAAACAGCCTCCGAAGTGACACTAGCGATCCTGTCGAGATTCCGCGACCGCGGATTGTCCACCGCGCCCGCAGTGGCCGCCGAGACGAGAAGTTTTTCTCTGTTGTGAAAGCGCGGGCGCGGTGATGGCGACGCGACCGCGGTGATGCCGAATCCAAAGCGGGCCGAAATCTTTCTATCTTGTTTCCTTTTCTATCTTTTGCCTCTTTCCTTATCTATCTCGTGGAGCTTGTTCCTTGGGCTATATAAGGAGGAGTCCTCCCTAGGTTTTATACATATTCACAATTCCAATTCATAATTCAATTAGGTTTTTAGCTTAGTTATGGAGAGCTAGTCTCCTTGGGTTTGTTCAAGGGAGAAGCTCTGATGTATGAACTCGTGAGATTTTGGTAATTGATTTCTATCCTTTGGTTGATATTGATTCTCTTGTGCTTCATCTTATGAATGTTTATTGTTTCCCTAGGAGTAGCTACCCTATTGAATTGATTGATGTTCTACTGTTGGATTAGGTTTGGACCGTGGACAAAACTAATCTGTGAAAACAACTTAACCTAGACCTGTTGTCTATGCAACTAGGATTAAGAAGAGAATTGATTGTTTTATCTTACAATTGACTCGTAGCTTGATTGTTTGATATTATATCCTGCATATCCTTGTTCTCTATGCTGATTCTAGGTTAAGCGTCCTTGCCTAGGGTTATAGAATTGCTTGGACCGTGGACTTGCGATTGTTAATGATCAGGATAGGAATTAACCATAGGTGTGAATGAAATCAATGGATGAATCTATGATCGAGTGATTATTTCATGAGTGGATCTTTTGAATGAACCTATCTCCCATATTTGTTTGTTTGTTTGATATTTGTTTCTTAGTTTAGATTAGTTTAGATATCTCTCTTCAATCCCCCCTTTTCTTGGTTGATAATTATATTAATACTAGAAGCCATAGTTCTCTTGGGTTCGACCCCTTACTTGCATGCTATACTAGTTTGTTTGTTTGGGTTATTTATCTTTGATCTTGGCACGACGACTTTAGCCGAGTCAGTGGGTTTGCTTAAGTTTGTAAGTTTGAATCTTGAAATTAATTGAAGTTGTTTGCTTTGGATGATGTTTTCCTCTTCTTTAGTGTTGTTTGTGTGTTTGATTATGTGTGAGTAGTTAGCTTGCTAGGGTTGGGGTGAAACCCACCATGAAAGTGCATTTGAGACCTTGATTGTTTGGATCCATGCTTAGCTTGAAATCTCTGCCCATAAATCCCTCTTGTGTGCTTAAAACCCTTGAAGAAGGGGGAATGTTCTTGTTTGCTGCCTAATTGAGAGGTTTGGTTGTGAATGTGGACTATCCGGGTTAGATGAAAGTCGAACCCTTCGGAGAACAAGTTGGATTGCATGTTAACCCTTTCATGTAAGTGGAGGCTCTTGATGTGTTCTTTTGTGATGAAAGTCACCCATGAGATTTTGAGTTGAGTTGGTCCTTTATCATTGTTTGAATGCATGCTCGTGGTGTGGTGAAACCCCTCCCCTTGTTGTTTTCCCTTGATTTTACAAAACCCACTTTCGTGCCCAGAATAGGTCGGCCGCGACCAGTTGCAGGTCGCCGCGAACTCCTCTGTAGTTGTTTTCTTTGCGTTGTGAAGTTCTGTTTTAGGTCGGCCGCGACCTCCCTAGGGTCGGCCACGACCTATTCCAGAGGTGTGTGCTTTGCGTTTGTTTGCTTGTTGTGCTTTGTTTTGTTTGGTTTTACTTTCGTAGTATGATTGCTAGGCTATAAAACTACTAACTCCCGTGGACGATCCTGACTTCGCTGTACTCAGCGGGGTCTTGACAAATTTATTTGTTAAGGTACAAACCCTCTCAACAAATTGGCGCCGTTACCGGGGAGTTAGTTTAGTTTCCAAGTCTAGCTTTCTTTTGGGTGAGGGACTAGCCCGAACCCCTATTTTGTTACTAACTCGTTTCTCTATTGCTTTGTACGCATACACCCCGATGACCAAGAGAAGACAACTTTCACATGTCCTTATGGGACGTTTGCCTATAGGAGAATGCCATTCGGACTGTGCAATGCACCCGCCACCTTCCAAATGTGTATGATGGCCATCTTCTCCGACATGATTGAGGACATTGTGGAGATGTTCATGGATGACTTCTCGGTGTACGGTACCACTTTTGACTCTTGCCTTGCTAATCTTTCTAGAGTTCTCAAGAGATGTGAAGAAACCAACTTAGTGCTAAATTGGGAAAAATGTCACTTTATGGTTCGAGAAGGGATTGTCTTAGGTCATGTGGTGTCTAAGAGGGTAATTGAAGTGGATCAAGCTAAAATTGAATTGATTGAAAAGTTGCCACCCCCCACCTCCGTAAAAGGGATTAGAAGCTTTCTAGGACATGCCGGGTTTTATAGGAGGTTTATTCAAGATTTCTCGAAAATTTCCAAACCCTTAACTAACCTTCTTATGAAAGATGTTGTGTTTGAGTTTTCTTCCTAGTGTCTTGAAGCTTTTCATAGGATCCGGGATGCACTTGTGTCGGCTCCTATCATGCAACCACCGGATTGGACACTCTCCTTTGAGATCATGTGTGATGCAAGTGATTATGCCGTAGGTGCGGTTCTTGGGCAAAGAAAGGAGAAGAAGCTTCATGCCATCTACTATGCAAGCAAGACGCTCGATGAGGCCCAAAGCAAGTACACGACAACGGAGAAAGAGTTTCTAGCCGTGGTGTTCGCATTCGAGAAGTTGCGTTCTCACTTAGTGGGCTCGAAAGTGATAGTCTACACCGACCATGCGGCTGTCCGTTACCTCATGGACAAGAAGGATGCTAAACCGCGCTTGCTACGGTGGATGCTCCTCCTACAAGAGTTTGATCTTGAGATACGAGACAAGAAAGGAGCGGAAAACCTTGTGGCGGATCACCTTTCAAGGCTACCCATTGAACACATCACGGAGTCCGGGATCATTGTCCCCATCAACGACTCCCGCCCGGACGAAACTCTTCTAAGCTGCAACGTGTTGCGAGAAGGAAGCTCCTGGAGTAGGTCGGCTGCGACCCCCTTATGGTCGGCCGCGACCTCCTCTACTCCTTCTCCGGTTCTTGGTGATAGTCGAAATGGTTCTCAAGCGACCCCGGTCGAGGTCGCCCAAGGTCACATCTGTTACCTCTCTTGTGTACTTCCTAATCCTCCTTCCCCTTCTCCCATTTTACACTCAATAGATGCTATTAAGGGGGTGCAAGCCCCGTGGTTTGCGGATTTTGCCAATTATGTTGTAGGTGGCATTGTTCCGGATGGATTGACTTCCCAAGCCAAGAAGAAATTCCTCCACGACGCCAAGCGCTACTATTGGGACGATCCTTACTTGTTCAAGCAAGGAAGTGACCACATCTTTAGACGTTGTGTGCCGGATGAGGAGATAGAAGGAGTGATCCGTCATTGCCACACTCTTCCGACGGGAGGCCACGCTAAAGGATTCAAAACCACCGCGAAGATTCTTCAAAGTGGATTCTATTGGCCTACTATCTTCAAGGATGTGCAAGCTTATGTGACCACTTGTGGTGAATGCCAAAGAGCGGGAAACATTACATGGAGGAACGAGAACCCGCTCACCGGAATCTTAGAGGTGGAACTTTTTGATGTTTGGGGTATAGACTTCATGGGACCCTTCCCCTCTTCGGGTCCCTACAAGTATATACTCGTGGCGGTTGACTATGTTTCCAAGTGGGTTGAAGCCGTAGCCACAAGAACAAATGATGCAAGAGTGGTGGCTAAGTTCATGAAGACCAACATCTTCCCCCGCTTTGGTGTCCCCCGAGTTCTCATTAGTGATGGTGGTTCACATTTCATTGAGAGGAGCTTTGAATCTCTTTTGACCAAGTATGGGGTATCTCACAAGGTGGCCACGCCTTACCATCCTCAAACTAGTGGTCAAGTGGAGGTTTCTAACCGGCAAATCAAGAGCATACTAGAAAAAACGGTATCCCGCTCAAGGAAAGATTGGTCTTCCAAGCTTGATGATGCTTTGTGGGCATACCGCACCGCCTACAAGACACCACTCCGCACCACTTCTTTCAACCTAGTGTATGGCAAGTCGTGTCACTTGCCCGTCGAGCTTGAACATAAGGCTTTATGGGCTCTCAAAGAGCTCAACATGGACCTCGACGCGGCCGGAGCAAAAAGATTCATGGATCTGCAAGAGTTAGAGGAATTGAGGCTTAAGGCATATGAGAACTCAAGGATCTACAAAGAGAAAGCAAAGAGGTGGCATGATAGGAAGCTTGTGCCCAAGAACATCAAGGAAGGTGACCGGGTACTTCTCTTCAACTCTCGGCTTCGCCTCTTTCCCGGGAAATTGAGAACCCGATGGAGTGGACCTTTCACGGTTCATCGTATGTACCCTCACGGAGCGGCTGACCTCATAGACGACAATGGAGGAATTTTCAAGGTCAATGGCCACCGGTTGAAGAAGTACTATGAGAAGGTGGAACCCGATGAGAAAATCCGAGCCACATGGGCTCTTATCACCGTCATCTAGCTAAGGTACTTCTCGTCTAGCTCAAAGACGTTAAAAAAAGCGCTTTTCGGGAGGCAACCCGATCTTTCCCTTTTCTTAGTCTAGATAGGTAGGTTGCTTTGCATTTCCATAAGTATTTTGTAGGAACCCGAGGCTTTGGTCGGGTGCATGAAGTTGGAGACGAACAAACGAAGTGGTGGAGAACTCCCTGGTGTTGGTCGGCGCCGAACCCCTGTAGGTCGCAGCCGACCCCCTCTGGCGAAAGGTAGAAATTGTGTAAAAATTTCGGGAAATTACAGCCCCTGAACTTTTTCTATACAATTTTTATCCCTTCCCACCTCTTTTTACTCTTCCCTTCCCCGACCTAGCCCCCATTCTCACGACCTCCTTGCCTCCATAAACTCCTCCAAGCTCTCATTCATCCTTCTTGCTCCATAACCACTAGATCTACCTCCTTTCCTGCAAATTTCACCAAAATCCTCCCTAATCTTCCTTCCTCTACTCAAACCCACCACAAAAACCCAGAAATTTCGAACCCCCATTCCCCAAAACCCACGACCCCGACCTCCCACAACCTCGGCTTCGACCCCTATTTTGCTTGCATTCATCTTGGTTAACACCCTTTTGGTATGTTCTTCTACTCCTTTGCTCTTAAATTCATATTTACTTGGGTAAATTTTGAGGGTTTAGTTTGAGATCTAGATTTGGGTGTTCTTGAGCTTGAATGTTGAAATTTGGGTTGTATGTGCTTAAATCTACATGTTTGGTTGAGGATTGTTGAGTTTTGGCATGCTTTCTTGCTTGATCTATGATTGTTTGGGTGATTTTGGGTCAATCAAATTTTTCTAAGATTTTAGGTAGCCTTTAACGTGCTTAAGCTGAATTTTTTCGAGTAGGCCACCTGTAGCAGGTCGCCGCCGACCACCTAGTGGTCGCGACCGACCACCGTCAGAATTTGAAAGTTGCCCGTTGCTTGTTTTGGCGCGTACTTGTGTATGTCCGAGCTCCCATGGGTCGTCCCCGACCCCGGATGTCTCGTAACCTCTTTGAAAACATGTTATTTGAGTTGCTCTTGCCATGAATTGATCGATTAAAGCATGAGTCCTTCCCATTTCTTGCTTGCGTTTCATGATTGTGCATGCTTGGTTGAGAATTTTCGTATGAAATTGAAAGTGTGTGTTTCTAGCAAGTATGGGGTGACTTCTTGGCAATTGGTTGTGTATCTCTTGTGTGGTGTTTGTGTTGTTTGAGTTGGAAATTACCTTGGAAGTTTCTTGTTGGTTTTGTAGGAAAATGGCGTCATCTTCAAGGGCAACCAAGAAACAAAACAAGGGCAAGAATGTGGCGGTGATGGATGACGTTGTGATCCGAGATGAAGGGCAAATGCAACTTTACGAGGACATGATGGCGGAGACGGTGAAGGCGCGGTCCTACTATCCAGATTCGCATGTGAGCCTCCATGTGCGCTCGGCGGTAGAGGAGGCGTTCCGTTTACTTGGAGCCGATAGACTCATTGATGATCCCGTCCCGAGGCACTACCCGGCGCTTACTTGTGAATTCGCCGCCACTCTCACCATCTCGGGGCCACCCCAAGCGGACTTTGGCAAGACCAAGATAGAGTTTCAAATTGGCGGGAAGAAGCATGCTACCACTATTACCAAGCTCAACAAGATGCTAGGCCTCCCTACACCATCGGGAACCTACGCCATAAAAGACTTCCCCGTCCAAAAGATGTGGTCTTACCTCGCTTGCAAAGGAGAAACCACGAGCAACCCACTTGCTCGGGACATTGCTAGCCCGGTCTTCAAGGTGATCTTGCGCATACTCGGCGCCGCTATTTGGTGCAAGTACGAGCTCTCTCGCCCCACCTTGCGAGAGCTCGCGTGCTTGACCTCCATCCTCTCCAACAATGCTCCAAACCCAAGTTAGTTTCTCTTTTCCCTCTCTTTACTTTTGAATCAATGGGGACATTGATGTTTTAAGTATGGGGTGGTTTGGGAGATGCTACTTGTTTGTGTTATGTGTTTCCATGTTTGTGTGTGCTTTTGCATGTGTGTTTGTGTGTGCCTTTGCATGATTGAGTCTTTTTGTTTTGATTTTCATGATGGATGAATACCCTTGCTAAGATGTCCGAGGATAGTGATCACAAGAATCATCATGTAATTCCTCGTAACTTGCTTTATAAGATTGCCTTCCATGACTTTGATTTTCGAATTTTGAGCATATAATGAACATTGAGCATGCATAATTCTAGTGAAAGCAATCCAACAAAATTGAACCTAAGTGAGAAATTTTTTTGGCCACAAGGAATGTATGTTTTATTCCTTGGTTTTTCATGTGTGATTTTTACTCTTCCATATGCATTTATCACTTGACAATGGCATGCTTATTCTTGATTTGAAACCGATGGAGATGTATTCATTGCTTGTTATATCAAATGATATTGAACTTGTTTTCATTAGCCTATTTCTTTCCTTTTCATCGTACCTATGCATGATCCCTTGATTTGAAGCCCCTTATTTGAGCCTAAAGCCTTATTTCTAGCCCCACAAAAGTATCCTAGCCATTATAAGCTTGACCCCCTTAATCCGGGAATTAGGACTTAGAATGGGTGTGATGTTGATGTGGATGAGGGGTGAAAATGAAGAGATGATGGAGGTGGAAATGGAAGGAGTTGTCTTAAGAGAAGAAAAAGAACCGAGAAAGATGAAGTGTTGGCTCGGATAGCACATTAGTAGTGAAAAGGACCGCTCTCTGCCGTGGGTCTCAGCCGACCACCTAGTGGTCGCGGCCGACCCCCAACAGCACCCTCAAAAAAAAAAAATTTGGTGTTTGAATAAGTGCTCGAGTTGATGCTTCTTCATAAGAAAGAGACAAAGGGATGGGTGAAGTGAAGTGTGCTTTAAAGCTTAAGGTGTTTGGTGTTTGGAGGAAGAAAGAAGAGTTGGTTGAGTGTAGTTGAGTTTTGAAGTCTAGGAGTCTAGGTTCCCGGATTCATTAGCACCACAAGACCAAATTATTCCACACCCTTTGAAATACCGAGCCCCATTACAACCCGGCCGAATGAAACTTCTTTGAAGTCTTCATTGAGCCACCTTAAGTTCTCTTGATGGTTTAACTTGTTTTGATTTCTTCGGTAGAGAATTTCGAATATAATTTCCATTGTCTATGAGATATTGCATTTGGAATTAAGTTTGAGTGCTTGATTGATACATCCTAAACACTTGAAAGTGAGTGAAACACATTGCCCTTGTGAGGTTAGATTGTTATTGCTTAGAATTTACACATGTGTACTAGGATATCGAAGTTGTTTGCTCATTATTCTATCATGTGCTTATTTTTCCTTAAGGGCATTCTTAAAGCTTGTTGCTTGGTCTTGATGCATGTGAGTGATTTCTTGAGGACAAGCAAGGTTAAGTATGGGGTATTTTGATGTCGTGCTTTTCAGTTGATTTTCTAGGTAGTTTTCTAGCTTGTTTTGCATGCTTTCCCTTTGTGTTTGTGTGTTTTGCATAAGATTTCGACTCTCTTTCGAGAGTTGGAGTCGTTTGTGTGCTGTTTCGTGTTGTGTAGGTATTTGGAGCCTTTTGGAGAATTTTTCATGCATTTTCGGAGCTTTCTAGGAACCGCTAGTTTTCAAGAGTCAAAGTGTCAAGGAACCAAGAACCCAAGTTGCAACCAAAGGAGCCTCAAAGGAGTAACAAATTCTCAAGAAAATCAAGGAGCAAAAGGGCAAAAGCACCCAACAAAAGTCCACCGAATCGGAGCAAGAACGGAACAAAACGAAGAAAATCCCACATCCTGCAGGTGGTCGGCGCCGACCACCTGCAGGATGTGGGATTTTCTTCGTTTTGTTCCGTTCTTGCTCCAATTCGGTGGACTTTTGTTGGGTGCTTTTGCCCTTTTGCTCCTTGATTTTCTGGAGAATTTGTTACTCCTTTGAGGCTCCTTTGGTTGCAACTTGGGTTCTTGGTTCCTTGACACTTTGACTCTTGAAAACTAGCGGTTCCTAGAAAGCTCCGAAAATGCATGAAAACTTCTCCAAAAGGCTCCAAATACCTACACAACACGAAACAACACACAAACGACTCCAACTCTCGAAAGAGAGTCGAAATCTTATGCAAAACACACAAACACAAAGGGAAAGCATGCAAAACAAGCTAGAAAACTACCTAGAAAATAAGCTGAAAAGCACGACATCAAAATACCTCATACTTAAGCTTGCTTGTCCTCAAGCAATACCTCTCATGCATCAATACCAAATAACAAGCTTAAGAATGCCTTTGAGGAAAATAAGCACAAGATAGAACAATGAGCAACACAACTTCAATATCATAGCACACATGTATATATTCTAAGCAAAATCAATCCAACCTCACAAGGGCAACGTGTTTCACTTATTTTCAAGTGTTTAGGATATATCAATGAGCACTCAATCTCAATTCCAAAAGCAATACCTCATAGACAATGGAAATTATATTCGAAATTCTCCACCGAAGAAATCAAAACAAGTTAAATCATCAGAAGAACTTAAGGAGGCTCAATGAAGACTTCAAAGAAGCTTCATTCGGCCGGGTTGTAATGGGGCTTGGTATTTCAAAGGGTGTGGAATAATTTGGTTTTGTGGTGCTAATGAATCCGGGAACCTAGACCCCTAGACTTCAAAACTCAACTACACTCGACCAACTCTTCTTTCTTCCTCCAAACACCAAACACTTCAAACTTTTCAAAGCTCACTTTACTTCACCTATATCTTTGTCTCTTTCTTATGAAGAAGCATCAACTCGAGCACTTATTCAAACACCATATTTCTTTGTCTCTTTCTTATTGAACCTAAGTGAGAAATATTTTTGGCCACAAGGAATGTATGTTTTATTCCTTGGTTTTTCATGTGTGATTTTTACTCTTCCATATGCATTTATCACTTGACAATAGCATGCTTATTCTTGATTTGAAGCCAATGGAGATGTATTCATTGCTTGTTAGATCAAATGATATTGAACTTGTTTTCATTAGCCTATTTCTTTCCTTTTCATCCTACCTATGCATGATCCCTTGATTTGAAGCCCCTTGTTTGAGCCTAAAGCCTTATTTCAAGCCCCACAAAAGTATCCTAGCCATTATAAGCTTGACCCCCTTAATCTGGGAATTAGGACTTAGAATGGGTGTGATGTTGATGTGGATGAGGGGTGAAAATGAAGAGATGATGGAGGTGGAAATGGAAGGAGTTGTCTTAAGAGAAGAAAAAGAACCGAGAAAGATGAAGTGTTGGCTCGGATAGCACATTAGTAGTGAAAAGGACCGCTCTCTGCCGTGGGTCTCGGCCGACCACCTAGTGGTCGCGGCCGACCCCAACCAGCACCCTCAAAAAAAAAATTGGTGTTTGAATAAGTGCTCGAGTTGATGCTTCTTCATAAGAAAGAGACAAAGGGATGGGTGAAGTGAAGTGTGCTTTAAAGCTTAAGGTGTTTGGTGTTTGGAGGAAGAAAGAAGAGTTGGTTGAGTGTAGTTGAGTTTTGAAGTCTAGGAGTCTAGGTTCCCGGATTCATTAGCACCACAAGACCAAATTATTCCACACCCTTTGAAATACCGAGCCCCATTACAACCCGGCCGAATGAAACTTCTTTGAAGTCTTCATTGAGCCACCTTAAGTATTCTTGATGGTTTAACTTGTTTTGATTTCTTCGGTAGAGAATTTCGAATATAATTTCCATTGTCTATGAGATATTGCATTTGGAATTAAGTTTGAGTGCTTGATTGATACATCCTAAACACTTGAAGGTGAGTGAAACACATTGCCCTTGTGAGGTTGGATTGTTATTGCTTAGAATTTACACATGTGTGCTAGGATATCGAAGATGTTTGCTCATTATTTTATCCTGTGCTTATTTTTCCTTAAGGGCATTCTTAAAGCTTGTTGCTTGGTCTTGATGCATGTGAGTGATTGCTTGAGGACAAGCAAGCTTAAGTATGGGGTATTTTGATGTCGTGCTTTTTAGTTGATTTTCTAGGTAGTTTTCTAGCTTGTTTTGCATGCTTTCCCTTTGTGTTTGTGTGTTTTGCATAAGATTTCGACTCTCTTTCGAGAGTTGGAGTCGTTTGTGTGTTGTTTCGTGTTGTGTAGGTATTTGGAGCCTTTTGGAGAAGTTTTCATGCATTTTCGGAGCTTTCTAGGAACCGCTAGTTTTCAAGAGTCAAAGTGTCAAGGAACCAAGAACCAAAGTTGCAACCAAAGGAGCCTCAAAGGAGTAACAAATTCTCAAGAAAATCAAGGAGCAAAAGAGCAAAAGCACCCAACAAAAGTCCACCCAATCGGAGCAAGAACGGAACAAAACGAAGAAAATCCCACATCCTGCAGGTGGTCGGCGCCGACCCCCATATGGTCGGCCGCGACCCCTCTCAGCATCCGAAAAGAAATCCGTGCGCTGCAAGTAACGCTTTTGGGCGGGATTTTCGAAACCCGAAAAAGCAGGCGGTTGTGCAGGCTTGTGGCAGAGAGGTGGCAGAGGAGGAAGCTTCCCTCCCTTGCTTTTGTCGGCTGCTACAAAACCCATTTTGTCTCCCTTTCAAATCAGCTTTTCCAAGGGGGAAAAGGCTCAAAGGAGAGAGGAGAGAGTGGGCTGAGGAGGAAGAAGAAGTGGAGTTTGAAGAAGAAGAAGAAGAAGAAAGTGACGGTGGAGAGGAAGAGTTTGAGTGTGAGAGAAAGATTGCTTGTAAGGAGAGATAGCGAGGAAGAAAGCTTGCTCGAGTTGTTGTTCTAGGAGAGGAAGAAGACAATGGTGTTTGGAAGAAACTTGTGCGTTTGCTTAAGTTTGTAAGTTTGAATCTTGAAATTAATTGAAGTTGTTTGCTTTGGATGATGTTTTCCTCTTCTTTAGTGTTGTTTGTGTGTTTGATTATGTGTGAGTAGTTAGCTTGCTAGGGTTGGGGTGAAACCCACCATGAAAGTGCATTTGAGACCTTGATTGTTTGGATCTATGCTTAGCTTGAAATCTCTGCCCATAAATCCCTCTTGTGTGCTTAAAACCCTTGAAGAAGGGGGAATGTTCTTGTTTGCTGCCTAATTGAGAGGTTTGGTTGTGAATGTGGACTATCCGGGTTAGATGAAAGTCGAACCCTTCGAAGAACAAGTTGGATTGCATGTTAACCCTTTCATGTAAGTGGAGGCTCTTGATGTGTTCTTTTGTGATGAAAGTCACCCATGAGATTTTGAGTTGAGTTGGTCATTTATCATTGTTTGAATGCATGCTCGTGGTGTGGTGAAACCCCTCCCCTAGTTGTTTTCCCTTGATTTTACAAAACCCACTTTCGTGCCCAGAATAGGTCGGCCGCGACCAGTTGCAGGTCGCCGCGACCTCCTCTGTAGTTGTTTTCTTTGTGTTGTGAAGTTCTGTTTTAGGTCGGCCGCGACCTCCCTAGGGTCGGCCACGATCTATTCCAGAGGCGTGTGCTTTGCGTTTGTTTGCTTGTTTTGCTTTGTTTTGTTTGGTTTTACTTTCGTAGTATGATTGCTAGGCTATAGAACTACTAACTCCCGTGGACGATCCTGACTTCGCTATACTCAGCGGGGTCTTGACAAATTTATTTGTTAAGGTACAAACCCTCTCAACAGCATCAAACTCAGATTGCATTACATACTGCCACTCAAGAGAATTAGAGGCTCATAGAAAGGTTTTTGACTTTGAATGTTTATCATTAAATTCAGATAAGGGGTGTTTGGTCGAAGTTAACTAGGCCAACGACAACTTGTGATAGATTACTGGTGCTTGACTTCCCATTGGACGGGTCTGTCATCGAAGGACTAATCACTGGAGGAGTGATCGTCAGAGGGTTGTCGATGGAAGACTTTCCATCAGACATGATGATGATCAAGAAAAAAATTACGGCAAATTTGTGGAAGGATTTAGAAGGATCGAAAAGTTGTGATGTCATATAAACTTTGAGACAAAAATATGTGATAGAATTTCTTGATTGTATTGATCTTCCACGAGGGATATTTATATACAAAAGTACTTGGAGCCTAAGCGATGTTATCTTATCTAGAGCCCAAGATATCACAATAAGGAATACTATATCTTTACAAAATATCTTATCGTAATACCATCTCGACTGCCATTCGCCGACCTCGGATGGTCTTCTCCATTTAACCGTTTTCATGATTCCACTGCTCACCCCTTGCCTGTTTTCCCGCCCCTGCCTACAGAACAATGTTGGCCTGCTCTACTACCTGCTCACTACACCGGTGACATGGGGACGACCGCCCACCCTTGCCAAATCTTGGCTCCGCCGCTGGTTGAATGTACCAACACACCAAAGATAGCCCCACATGTTTATTATTTAGTTATCATATTTTTGTTTAGATGGATGTACCAACTATTGAGTTATCGTATGAGTTCATTGTTAATATATTTAGTTTCAATTATAAGAGTCATTCATATTCTCCACTTACTTAGTCTTTTATTAGTTTAACACGTCAATTTACTTTTCTTATGCGTATATCGACGGATGACACATGTCACACATCAAATTTTAAGGATGTGGAGCTGAAGGAATAAAAGGTTCAAAGGCGAAGATATATATCATTTTGGAAAGCGGATGCTATATAATATTGTTGAAAGGAGAGGTGTTACATGTAATTTTATTAGAAATCCGATCTGCATACTTTTTGGAAGGTTATTATATATAATTAGCTTAACCTGTCGTGCCATACACGACTATTTCACTTAAAAATATTAAAATAAAATTATATATTTATATGGAAAATATTATATAAGTTTTATTATATGAATATATTATTTATCTTTTAAAAAGAGTGGTATTTTTTTTGAAGTTCATATAACCCAAAAAATATATATAAGACATAATTTTTTCACTCATTTGTATATTTTTTTTAAACCTAATTAAAAGATTATAAATTGATATTTTCCTTACAATTTTTATCATACATTAATAACGACTAATCGACTATCATAAATGTAAATATAATTAAAAAATTCATCAATTGATAAATTGATAAAGTTTATAAAAATTTAATAGAAAATGTCGGAAACCACAAATTTACTTGTATTCAAGAAATAAGTTGAATCCAATATTCAAAGATTTTCTTAATTTGTTTGTGAAAGATTTTTCCCTGTAATGCTTTAAAAATTAACAATTGACAAAAGTTTTTTCTTATAAGTAGATAAGAAGAAATTTGATAGGAAACCCTATATAATGCGAATAATAAAAATTAGTTTTTTTATATATGAGGTAGGGTCAAAATTAATGTGATGGTTCAAAAACGACTACTTGTATGTTTGTATTAGGAAAATAAGAGGCGTTTGTATAATTTGGGAAAATTTGTGGGATTATTTTATAAATAAGTAAAAATTATGAAAAAGATGTATGCTATCAAGATATAAATCGAAATTATTATTTGGCTAAAAAATCAATTTTTTTTATCAAGATAAAAAAAAATCAGTTATAATGAGTAAAAAATATAGTAGATCATGTAAATATAGAAAATAATTAACTTAAGCTTAAAAATGTTAAATTTATTCAATTAAGGTAAATAATAAAGTAAAATAATTAGTCTTTCTATTAAAAAAAAATTTTAATTTTATCTTAAAATTCTAACTTTAATCAAGTAAATCAAATATAATTAGTTCATAGTAATTATATTTCAAAAATTCAATATATATATATTAGAATCATGTTTTTCAATTAAGTGATATAGTAAAAAAGATAGAATATCTTACCAAAATTCGAAAATTTGAATATATCTTTTACATAAATAGATAATATAATTTTATCAAATTAATTGAAATACCACAAATAAAAACTATTTTTTTATCAAAAATAAGGTGGGTCCAAAATCAATTTTAGAAAAGATAAGTGATATATTAAAAAGATAGAATATCTTACCAAAACTTGAAAATTTGATCATATCTTTTACAAAAAATAGATAATAAGAAATATAATTAGATTAATTTAGATAACATAAATAAAAGCTATTTTTGTCAAATATGCAGTGGGGTCAGAATCAACGTGGAGGCTAAAAAACGGTCGGCTTTTATAATATATATTGATTTTTTAATTTTTATTAAATTATACTTTTAAGCTAAGTTATTATGCAAGTGATAATACATTAGTAAATCTGATACACATATATGCAGAATAGTGAATAGATTCTTTTTTCATATAAAATCGATTATCGATTTTTTTTATAAAAAATCTCAATTTTTACATATTTTTATAGTTAAATGAAGATAAAGTATTTATACAGAAAAGGTAATTGATATATGTAAATAAGGAAATATGAAAAGATAGATAGGGAAAAAATAGATAATTAGATAGAATAAAATATTCTATGGTAAACTTGATTTATAAAGATTTTCTTAACATAAATAAATAAAGATAAATTTATTAATAAATGGAAAAATAGTATGAATAAAAACTATTTTTTTTATTAAATATGGGGTGGGGCCAGAATCAACGTGGTGCTCGAAAACGGTCGGCTTTTATAATATATATTTTTTGATATTGATGAATGTTGATAAGGATTGACGTAGCAAAATTGTAACCCAACATTAGTTTTTTTGATAGTATGGATAGATATTGTTGATAAGGTAGTTAATTAAAAGATTGGAAATTTACGTAGCAAAATTATGGTAGTTAATTAAAAGACTTTAAAAATTATATTGGTTAAATATATGGTGGGGGATATTGTTGATAAGGTAGTTAATTAAAAGATTGAAAATTTACGTAACAAAATTGTAGCAAAATAATTTTTTTTATAGTGTGGATAGATATTGTTGATAAGGTAGTTAATTAAAAGATTGAAAATTTACGTAGCAAAATTCTGGTACTTAATTAAAAGACTTTAAAAAATATTTTGTTTAAATATATGATAGTTGCCTTATCCATCAAGAACCCTACGATACACAAAAAATAACATTCGTTATCTTGTGCATCAAAGAATCTGTAAGCCTGACTAAATGTTACCGGTGAATTTATTATGGATGGGCCATGATTACATTGATATAATTTTAATGATCAAGATTTAATCAAAATCGAAATAGATTAATCCTATCTAACGTATATGGTAATTAGATATTGTATAGATAGATATTAATAAAAAATTATTTTGGTTAAATATATGGTAGGAGATATTGTTGATAAGGTAATTAATTAAAAGATTGAAAATTTACCTAGTAAAATTATTATTTTTATAGTATAGATAGATATTGTTGATAAGGTAGTTAATTAAAAGATTGAAAATTTACGTAGCAAAATTATGGTAGTTAATTAAAAGACTTTATTTATTATTTTGGTTAAATATATAGTGGGGCCAGAATCAACGTGGTGGCTCGAAAACGGTCGGCTTTTGTAATATATATTAATGATTTGGAGTATCCTATCTAAAAGTCCTCTTTGAGGCAATGGTTTGTAAATAATTTCTCTTGTCAATTTTCAAGATAATCTCTTAATATGTTTTCATAAGAACATCGTCTTTCATTTGTACGTATGGTTGTTGTAGAAATGTTTATAAACTTGGGCAGTTTTAGAAGGATTAAAATATAATTTGCACGTGAGTATAAAATACAATTTCTTGCATGTATTATTGTGGTAATATCAATCTAGAACAATTTGATTTTTTTAAACTAGAAGGTTTATATTTAATTAAATTAATATCTTGTTTAATACTTGTTTGATTGTCAAACAAATTCACTTAAATTTGGAATCACATGAAGTTGATAAAATACGTATGTTTGGTTGAAGTTTTTGTATGTAAAATCTCATGATTTTCAAATTTTATGGATTTTCCAATTCCTATATTTAATAAGAACTTAATTACTTAGGAAGGGGTAGGTAAGATTTTATTTCCAAATAAATCTTAGGAAATGGATCTTTAACAAAAATATTTTTATAATTCATGTGAAATACAAATTATTGTAAATTAATTCACATAAACTAAATTTCTAGAAATTACACTTTTTAATTCAACCAAATTGTAACGCCTCGTCTTTATGACAAGGCGTTACTCGGTAGTAGACCTCACAAGGCACTACCAAGCTAGTTTGACAACTGAACAACTAGATCTTGTAACGCGGGCACGGCGAGAAAACAAGAAAACGTCCCAACTCGTATTTTATAAAAATTTCAGTTCAAGTAAAACATCAAGTACCTAACCCGTACAATCTATTAATAACAACAAAACTCCCACTGCCCACTAATGGTCCATCAATAAAACCTCAACAGAATCAGGTAATCTATAACAATACACTCAGACACACTGATCAGACAATGTCATACAAATCATCACCACATTCATAACAAACCCACAACACATCAAACTCGCACACAAACTTGGCAATCAAGGAATACTCATTTTCACAATCAAATCAAACAATTATTTATGAGACGGGTTCACTCATAGCACAATAACCAAGAAAAAGCATTTCAAAATCGATCGGGCCTAGTTTTCAAAACCAATCTCATAACTACCATTCAAACTCTAACAGGCTAGAACAGGAACTGAGCAAGTCGAAAATCGACTTACCTCGAGAACGAAGAATTCCCATAACTTCAACGGTGACCACTGTGAATTCCTGAACAGAAATTCTGTATCGGATTATAGACCTGAACGAATACTCTGAATTGACCCAAAATCTTAGATTAATTATGGAACTCAAATGTCCCACCCAAACCAACCTTAATCGACCACTAGCTTGATCGACCCAATTTTTTTTTTGGTTGAATCTTGATCGACCCAATTAATTATTACTAGAGCCACGCTATGAAATCAAGCCCCTCCCTAATTTGATAGCTAAATCACTCCTCCTTACTTAATATAATGCGACACGACTCAACCCCACTTTTCTTTTTCTTCTCTGATCGCTTGGCGTTGCCTGACGTGCACCTTTCCCGGGTGAGTCCTACCAGGCTTCGCTCGATCACACTCAACATCAACAGCAAACACCACCTCAGCCACCCAACCATGCCCCTAACCACATGACCCGACGCGAAGAAAATAGTACAGGAAGACGGAACTCGGCCGGGCAGCTTACCGGCGATGACGGCGACGGAGGGAAACAACTTCCACGGAAACGGCGTGGCGACGGTCACCAAGTGACGGCTCCGATCGGGGATGAAACACAACCTAGCGCGAGGGCACCGTCGGCTCTTCTTGGAAGGGGAATTGATGAAAGGCGGCGGATCAACGAGAGCACACATGGGTGGGATCGAGATACATATATACACGCGTAGGGTAGAGCCGTAGAGAGACTTTCTTAAGGCTGTTCTCTCGTACATATCCAATATACTGATATCATCTATCTCTTAATATATACTCACTTAGTACTTACCAATCTACACGTATATGATGTATTAGAGTATTTATTTGTTTTTTTTTTTCTCTTTTAACTTTTAGCTTAGTACATGGGACAGTTAATATAACACCCATACTAGATAAAATTTAGGTATTTTACTCGATCAAAAAGGTAAAATTAATCAACCACGAATAAATAAACTCATATTTTTTGGATCAAGAAATAATACTCGCACTAAAACGAGATCGGACATTACACAAACAACCATAAAATTTGATTTCATAATTTATTTTGTTGTCGCATTATATGATGGTGTAACTAATCTAACTCTTAAAATTGTCCTCAAAGGGCCGGTCAAATACATGAAGCTGCTTTCAATTAGCCCCCTTATTTACTCTCCTCCTGTCAAGGATGATCTTCTATACTCCCATTCCTCCGTTACTAATTCAGGGAGGCAGGTGGCATTCCCCCTCCCCCATTACTGATTGCATACCCCTTCCCATTCCCTATTTAAGTCCAAGGAGAGCAAGGGGCGTTTCTCCTTCTCGACGGCAGTTCATTGTGTTCTGCTGGCCTTCCTCTTTGTGGATTCAACCTTGCGCCTCTAATTCTTGGAGTTCGATCATCGGCAACAATTGTGCTCGAGGTGTGTAAACTCATCTCTTCTTATTTCTACTCAATCCTTGATTATGAATTAGGGATTCGAACTTCTGATCGTTGGTTGGAATGTAGGCGACCATGATCTATATTGACAATTCGGAATGGATGCGAAACGAGGACTACAACCCGAACAGGTTTCAAGCCCAAGCACTTATGCGGTGAGAGGTGCAGATTATATAGATCATCATGAACAGGTTTCAACAAGGTGGGAGAGAGAACCTACGAGCGTCAGGGACGACGGGGGTCGCCGATCGAGAGCTGCGAGCGTCGCCGAGCGAGGGCGTGGGGGTCGGGACTCGAGCGAGGGCGTCCGGCGTGGCTGTGGAGTCCGTTGACGCCGAGAAGACTTACCGTCTCAAATCAACGTATCTTGAGAAAATCGCTCCTTTGCTCAAAGTGGAGTTCACCTACACCAACATTCACCAGGTCTGTCACTATCTCCATCTCTCAATTTCAGCCACTTGTTGTCTCTGGTTGTGTTCAATTGGTCTTCAGATTGCGTTGCTCGCATTTTGCAGAAACATGAGTCCGTTCCTAATTTTTGTTCGAAGTTTGAGTTTGGATGTGAATTTTGGGCAGATTCCAAAGGTTGAGAAGGTTGTTGTGAACTGTGGGATTGAAACTCTTAGCTGTAGTATACATATCTAGGCCTTTTTTTTGCCAAGTGGGGTGGTTACTCGCCATTTTTGTGTGGTGTCAGCCAAAATAATTTGATTAGTTAACTATTTGATCTTCAACCTGGTTTTGAATCCTTATCCACTATTTCAACTATGTATGATTTTTATGTTGAAAGCTTGCATAGATCTTTTTTTTTTGTAGCTTTGTTGGACAAACTCTAAGTTGACTTATCTTTGACTCTGAAAACGAACTTGCCGCCGTTTTGTCACATCAATCCCATCAGCTTAGTGTATGATATAACAATTTCATAAAATGGGCTAATTATCTCGCATTTTCTAGTAATGTTGGAACCCGGGATTAACAGGGGCAAATAGTCAAAGAAGGGCAAACTCTTTGCTATATCGAGCAACTGGGTGGTCAGTTTGCTGTAGAGGTTAGTGAAACATTCTACCTTTTTCCATAACTCATCAAACAGTATAGAAGCAATCTTCATTGTGCTATGTTTCTCAAAGTTTCTAACTACATATACTGTTTTTTTAACTACAGGCTATGGTGGCCGGTGAAGTTGTGAGGTTCCTTTTGGCAGATGATGGTAAACTCAGCATCTTATTCTTTCTTGATTTACCGTCATTATAATAACCTCTTGAACATTTCAAATTGATCTTCTTACAGATTCTGAATGTTTTTGCTGGTGTTTTTTTTACCTAGACTAAATGATTGCAGCAAAGAATACAATAGCAAAATCAACATTATGTATACATGAAAACTTTCAAGTCAGGCAAACTTGAGTTTTTGAGCAAAATTAGCCCTCTGAAAAACAAAACCGAACTTCAGAAGAAACTAGCTCAGAGTGTAGTCCTAATATCTAACAAGAACCATGTGAAACAATCATATAAAATTTGTATTTACTTATTCTTATAATCTGTTTCTTTTGTGGTAGACGTAAAAGAGAAGATGCATCAAGCTTTGACGTGTCAAAAGTAAATGAAGTTTCCCAGGCAGAGAAGGTAACTGACTAAACAAAACTGAATATTTTATATCCCATTACTTTGAACATCATGATGGGAAATAAATCTTTAAAAAAAAATTATTCTGTTTCTAGGATTTGGAAACTGAAATTGAAAAGCTTCAGCAGCAAAAGGATGCACTTGAAGCTCAACTGAAAGAGTTAAATTAGCTATAATAACTTCTTTTTCCATTAACTTTTAAGAAGTCTCTTCTATCAATATATAACAAAAAGTTTAGCTAGGTATAACTAATGTTTTACATGTGCTATTTTATCTTGCAATTTTTTCAACGCAAGTTCCTTTACTGGATTTCTTATTTTTGATTAGTGCATCAGTGCAGGTCAATGGTTCATTAGCTTCTACTAATGGGCGCCTTCAAATTGCTAGGGAAGAAAGGCAACATTTGGTTGAATCAAACAAAGAATTTCTTGACCATTTTGAAACCAGAGTATGATAGCATGAAATTTCTCCATTCATCTTTAAAATATGACTAAACTAAAATTTAAAATTTATCTCTAATGTAGGAGCATGATCAATTAAGAGTTGTTGCATTGTGTAAAATGTGTGGTAAGAGAAACTTCTTTTTCTATGCTTTGCTTGATTTCTGTTTCACTGTAATTTTTTTCCTTCAGTGTGTTTTGACATCTCTATTGAACTTTTGCTTATAGGAGCTTCCTATTTTGCTACGCCCTTATAATTATAAAGCATGGGCTAGAGCTTTTCATACAAGTATGGCTCTGGTGATGTTCATGTTTTGTTTTATTCAGTGTGCATGTAACTTGGATATTTTACATATTATAGTGGTAGTTTTCCCTCTCTTTCATTGTTTCTCTATCTTTATGTTTTTTTTTGGTCGGCACATCTGCACTGTAGACTTAGAAGAGGTGGCTTTGCCTTTGAAAAACTATGCTTCTTTGAGTGACTTTTTCTCCCACAGTCTAAGGGAAGGTTCGAGGCCAATAGATCCTGATCCACAATGCCTGTTAACATAATTCTCTCTTTGGTGTTGGCTATCTACTTGGTTTTAACCTTCTTGATTTTATTATGCTTCATTACTGTAATAGGTCAGCCCTGTTGATGGTATTGTTATGAGATTAAATAATTCCCCAATATAAAAGTCGATTAAATAATGATCAAATTAAGTCGGTCATAGTATCATACTATGTGCCTATAATTCGCATAACATAACTAAACGCTAATATTGACAGAAATAGAACGAGAAAGAATAGCTGGAACCGGAATTGATTGATTTCTTCTTCGCTCTGAATTGTCGAAGCTTGAAGGTTTTAGTTCTACTCTTATAGAACTAAGCATGATGTTTGTTACATATGATGAATTGGTCATATGAACCTGTTTTGGTGTGTTGTTTTGCAGTATGCACATCAGAGATGTGCACAAAGATGGTGCAATGAAAAGGGAAACACTACATGTGAGATTTGCTATCGGGTTTGTGATTTTTCAGGTTCTGTTTTGATAACATGCTCCAAGACAGAATCTTTTTTTTTTCATTCAGTTTTGTATCTATTAAAGCAGTTTGATTTCTTCTTCTTGGGTTTGCTAATACACTGTTGAATACAACAATTCAGACTTGGTTATACTGCACCTCCACCCATCATTCTGTAAAATATTTCTCACTCTGAACTTCATGAATCTTATCTCTTTCTTTTTTCTATTTTTTTACTCTAATATTTCGAAATCTTCTTCCAAATTTGCAATTTTGAAAGCCTCATATGACATACTATGGGAACTCTTGCCTGAGCTGCACACAGGTTTTGGTTCTCCTTGTAGGTTCTGGTGACCATGTATATACCAATTATCTGGATGTAATCCAGTGGCTCTCCGATAGCAATCTGCTAGAGATGATTGTGGACAAATTGAGTCCCTCTATAAGTAGGAGTTTTCCTTTTTTATTTGATCCTTTTGTAATCTTGGTGATACTCTCTGTTAACTTGAGAAACTTTGCAATAATTATTGTTTTTGTCAGCTTATTTTGCCTAGGTTGCATTTTTTTGGCTGGAAATTAAAGGCAAAACAAGATGAATTTGCCACCAGCTAGCTGTTTTCTGGAATTGCAATTAGTTTTTGGTCTATTATTTGAGATTTTTTTATAACCCAACATTTCTTTGTACAATACTAAAGTGAATTGGTGACAATTGACAAGTGATGGGGTTAGTTTTCACTTACTATTGCCCTTAATTAACTTGTGATTACATAATTTAGAATAGAAATATTAACTTTTAAAAATATTTCACAGAAATACTAAAAAGAAAATCCATATGTTTCTTTACGTTTTGGTCCGTCTATGAGATGAGATATAAATATCATGTACCAAGTTACTATTAAGAATTTATAATATTTTTCTGGTATGCTTTCCCCCGTCCGATAATGTACGACTAGTGATATTGTATAATAAAATCAAATCAAATAGATGGCCGACGTTTTGTATGACAATCATTATTAGGTGCATTTAGTGTTTGATTGTCAATCCTTTATTTATTTTTTAGGTACATTTAGTGTTTGATTGTCAATCCATTATTTTTTCCACAACAAGTGTTTAAGTGTAGTTAGAGCATGTCCAACCGATTATGTAAAATTTCTTAAAATGGATCGAGAATCTAAAATCAGTGTATGTCCAAAAAGTGTTTTTTTTAAAGGAGAGTGTTTTATGGGTGATTAGAACATGTCCAAAAATGCTCCATTTTAGAGAATCCTCACATTATATATATAGAGAATTAACACATCGTGTCATGTACGACTATAATTTAAAATTATTAATTATTTCTAAAATATCTTAATATACAATGACATAGTATGATATTTTATATGAACTTGCTTTTATAAAAGCAAAAAAAGTCTTTTTTGATGAATTTTATATATTGATTCAATAGTTCAGTACATATATGTACATAAATTACAATTTTATTATAAACTAGAGTATGGTAGCACAAGCTCATTCTTGTAATTGTCAAATTGTATATAGATATGACATTACATTTTATATATACTACATCTAATAAGTTCTAAATAATTTACTTGATATATTGGACTCGAATTTACATGAATAATTTTTTCAGTAATCTATACCTTTTTGATAAATATGTCCATCTTTGTGCTTAATTTGTGCCTAAAAAGTATATTAAATTCATACTCGATCCTTCTGATTAGTCCATCGATGACAAAAGACCATCCATACTCGATCTTTGCTCCCACTTTTGCTGATGGTAGTTATATTTGTCCAACTATACAAGATCCACACCATACTATTCTTAGCTGGTCAGCTCCAACATGACCAACTATTGATACAAATTAAAGCTCACGAAATGCAATCATCAATATTATTAAGCATCACATTACAATTGGGACAATAAACATAGTTCTCGCTTGATTGGTAGTTTTCCAATCAATCCCAGGCGCCCGCACACACACAATATATAACAGCAATCAAAAGGGATCCAAATTTTCCGTTACATAATATTGTACTTGCTTATACTTGCAAGCTAGCGGACGTACATATATAAATATAATCAACGATGGATAATGCATATTAGACCGGTTTAGGGTTGGCCACAGCACGTAGAACAATTGTTTCGACGGTGATACCAGGACCGAAACCGAAAAGAACGCCCCATTCGAGCCCTTCTCCAGTGGTTGCCTGACCATCCTCGAGCGACTTCTTCCTCATCTCATTGAGCACGAACAGCACAGTCGTGCTCGACATGTTTCCATAGTCTTTCAGCACCTGCCTTGATGCCCTAAGTTTGTGCTTCTGGAGGTCGAGTTTGGCCTCAATCTGGTCTAAGATTGCAGGCCCACCTACATATATAAATAAGACAAGTTAGCCATATATACATGGCGCAGTTAATTCATCGTACACAAATAAGTAAGTCATGTTACGTAAAATAAAATACGTACCCGGGTGTGGAACCCAGAATATAGAATTCCAATCTTGAATGCCGAGAGGAGAGAAAGCGTCTGTAAGACATGTCTCGATGTTCTTAGAAATGAGATCGGGTATATCCTTACGTAGTTTTAGTAGCAGCCCTTGTTCGCGCAAGGAGGCCGTGATGGCTCCATCGGAGTCAGGTAAGATGGTTTGCCCGGCCCAAACCATCTTGAAAACAGGCCTCTCAACGGACAGGTCCGGATGGCTACCGATGACAACGGCTCCAGCCCCATCACTAAACAGGACCTGCCCGACAAGGGAGTCCATGTCGGTGAGAGACAGCCCGCGGAAGCCGATGGTGATCATTTCGGCGCGAACTGCGAGAACTCGAGCCCCCTTGTTGTTCTCGGCCAGGTCCTTTGCAAGCCGTAGGACGGTGCCACCACCGTGGCAGCCTTGTTGGTAGATCATGAAGCGCTTGACGGAAGGGCGCAGGCCGAGAAGTTTGGCCAGCTGGTAGTCCGCACCGGGCATGTCGACGCTAGAATAGGTGCACATGATGAGATGGGTGATTTTGGACATGGGCTGTCCCCACTCGTCGATCGCCTTCAGTGCCGCTTCTTTTGCTAGTTTTGGGACCTCGATGATGGCCATGTCTTGCCTTTTGTTGAACGAGGGCGCCATGTACGCACATAGTTCTGGGTTCTCCTTGAGAACCTCTTCTGTTAAATGCAAATAACGCTTCTGGATCGTTGTCTTCTCACCTGTTTAAAAACGATACGACCATATATGAAGAGAGTTGGTTCCACTGATCAGGAGAGCTCTCGATCACTATACAATAGATAGAGAGGATCAAAGAATTAGTATGATTAAAGAGATATAACATACAGATGCGGTTGATCTTGTCTTTGATTATACTTGGAATACGCTCGTTGTTGGTGACGCGTAAGTAGCCGTCTGGAAAGTCGGCCTGGGCGACACAGTGTGGTGGGTTGGCGGTGCCGATGGCCAGGATGGTGGCGGCCGACCCGTCCATTGATGCAGGCATTAGTTTATGTTTTGATGGCTAATTAAAATACAAAGAAAGAGGCTGGTACGTATAGCTCGTAATGAAGCGGTAATTAGAGAGTATTAATTAGTAGAGGTAGAGGAGATGGATGTAATCCCAATGCTTAATTCCACTACCTCCTACAGGTATTTATATTGGTGGGAGCGCCAATTGCACCGCTGAAAGTTTGCATCAACCCCATATAGGTTACGGGTCAATTTTCATCCGGAAAATTCAAACAGAGAGCTTTAATTTCACGATATATATTGATATGTGTATACGTACATATTAGTTAGTTAGCTTAGAGTCTAATATTAGTCAGGTTTGGTAGGTTAGTTAACCACTGATATAAATAGCTGTCAGTTAGTTATAACTTGTAAGACAATCTTACTAATTCCATATTACAAAGAGAATTTCTCTCGATGACTACACCTAAAATTGTTGACAATACGGCTGTTAATGGAGGAGATCACGACAATGAGCAAGAGGCTGAGTCGAGGCCTCGCAATTTGAGCAACGATCCGTTGTTTTTAGCTAATTCTGATAATCCAGGTGCTCAGTTGACTCCGATGAAGTTTGATGGAATGAACTTCTCTAACGGGAGTCGCCTAGTATAGATGGCTTTAGGAGCGAAAACTAAGCTTTGCTTCATAATCGGTGTCTCTATCAAGCCGAAGAATGAGAACTCGGTCGACTTCCATAGGTGGATTAAGGCAGATTATATGGTGAGATGCTGGCTTCTCAATTCCATGGAGTCGAGGACTGCACAAGGATTCATCTATGTCGAGTCTGCTCATGAGCTGTGGACTGAACTTACAAAGAGGTATGCTCAATCAAATCGACCTGTCATTTTTCAGTTAAAGCGCAATTTAGCTAATCTCAAGCAGGATAATATGCCAGTTCTTGAGTACTACACTAGGATGACCTCTAGTAGCAGGGAGCGATACGGATGAAATAGGAGGAAAAGGCAAAAGAGAAGACAAGACTTGTCCAGGTGGATATGATTAGCCTAATAAAGATTAAGTTTTTTTGGTTTATTTTGGCCAAGTATTAATTAAAATAAAAATATTTTAAGCATACAACAATTCATGGTTTTTTTATCCATCCATAAACACCAATTTTGTATAGTCTAGTATATTTTAATTTTGTCACCAAATAAGGTCAAATAAATGTATGTGCTTTCAATACTTTACTCCATGTTTGTTTTCTTAGGTGAAATTTCAATCCCTTCAACTCTCTCTTAGTTAATTCCATTCTTTGTTTAAGAGTCTAATGACATTCTACCTTAATTATAAAGATCGAGATTTTGAATATCTTAATCTTAAACAAAGTTTACAAAATAATAATATTAAATAGGAAATAATGATATGTAAATTAGTATTAATATGAAATAAAGTTTTTTAAGCATGATTATAAGAATTTTAAAAAATTGACTTTAGTAAATCAAAAAATTTTAAACTTTTCATACACTTAAATCTATAAACCTATAAAGTAAGGTTCTTAGAGCAATTAATGACCCACATCTATTACTATATACTAAAGTGGAAGCAAATTCTGCCACCATATTGCGCCACATCACCCCCTTATTTAAAAATCTATCTTTTTAAATCTTGATTTTATTATAATCTTATACATACTTAACTAAGATATTAGTTCTATCTTAGAATTTGAGTTGTTTAATTGATAATTCTATCCAAATATATAAATCTCTATCTTATCATTATATACGTTTAATTAATACATAGATCTATCATAAACCTTTTATTTAAAATAATATTTTTTTTTGTCATAATCAATAAATCATAATCATAATATTTTTACCTATTTAATCAAATATCATATTAGCTTTAAAATATTTTTCGTAATTTTGCTATGATATTTTTTAAAATAATCATCAATGGTAGCAAATTCTACCACTAGATTTAAGAAAAATATTCATTCTAATTTACTATCATATCATATTAAAATATCAATAAAAAAAGTAGATGTTATCTTTACCATATATATATATATCACTAATATTGCATATTGATACGCTTTAGAAAAAAAGATAGATTTCTTAATTAAGATAATAATTCGTTAACATATTTCATTACATATTTATATATTTATTATTTAATTATTTTTTCAAAAAAAACAAATAACATATATATGAGATAATTTGGTTTTCTATTTAACTTACTAAAAATATTATTTTTATTTTTAATATTATAATATATTAATCCGAGTTTTTATTTAACTTATTGATTTTATTATATAATTTGGTTTACAAAATTTTATTTAAATGCCAAAAGATTTGTATTAATTGTTAATAAAATGTGATAATGCATCTTATCTTATGTCATTTTTCCTCAATTATTTAAATATATGTTTATATATGTATAAAAAGTAAATATATAAATAAAATTTATTTATATATACGATGATATACAAGAACTATGTCATTTTATAATCCAAAAAATAAGCGTCATTTTAAAACAAAGTATACATATAATAATTTTTGTAATTATATAGTAAATTCATGTACAAAGCAATAAATAAATAAATAACACCCCGTACAAGGTACGGGTCATCTGCTAGTTTTATACACTAAACTTATAGTTTTTCATGTCTCATTAATACCCTCAAAATTCAATATTAGTACCTCTATAATCGGCCTCATCTATTAATTTCCTCTACAAAACTGTTTTATAATTAAGCTGATGACTAATCAATAAGGCTAATTTATTTTTAATTAAGTTGAAGACGGAGGGACATCCATCCCGGAAACTCCCAAATTCAATGTCATTAATCCGTTTGACTGGATTCTTCTTGAAGGAATGCCAAAGATTGGTACACATTATATGCTTTCAATTTCAGACTCCTCCACCCACCACAATTCCTCCCCGAATCTCCTCCACCCACCACGATTCCTCCCCAAAAATCTCCATTTCAATTTAAGAGCTTACATCTATGGCGGTGGAGCTTCAGCTCGGCCTCCGATTTCCGATGAACAATAGCAGATCGCCCGTCGATTCACCACGGGATATTGAAAAGAGAGGGAATCATTGGTTGGCCGATTTCCAATTAGGTTTGGCTAGGTTTGATTTCCGATTTCCAATTAGGTTTGGCTAGGTTTGATTTTCGATTCCAATTTCACCATGAGATCTGATTTCCAATTTCAAATTTTTTGCAGGAATGGGGATGAAAGAGAGGGAATCATTGGTTGGCCGCCGATTCAGACCTACCGGAGAAACAGCGGGGCTAGGATCTCAGGAACCGCCGCCGTCAAGAACAACCTGACAGCCGTCTGCTTCCTGAGTCGCAGCCTTCCATTGATTCGAAGTTTGATGTCTCCGCCGGTTTCCAGGGAGTAACCGCCAAGGAGCGGCGACACCGGCCAGGCCACCATCCGCCAATCTCTGCCCCTTTCACATACCGCTGATCGCGACCCGGTCCTACTGGTTTCCGGTATCGGAGGTTCGATCCTCAACTCGAAGAGCAAGACTTGAATCCGCACCTGTTTTTAAGATAAGGTGAGCGGGATCGGCGGAATCCCACCTACGAGTTCGGAGGCTGAACGAGGACAAAGGCTACGCCGTCGCCGTTATGATGGATACTGAAGGTAGCGAGATTCATATGGGCGATCTCGGTGGCGCTCCTTCGGAAAAAGCTGAGGTCTTTCTTCAAATTCCATGTCCTTAGTATATTACAATCAATTTTATCTGTGTGCTGTGCTTTGGCCCTTTTCAATTGGGGAATTCAGGAAAAGAAGCTAGAAAAACTCATATTCTGTGTTTGTGACAATGTGAAAAAAACTGAGGTCATTTTGAAATTCCATTTTCAATTGGGGGAGTTGGAAAAGAAGCTAGGGAAAGACTCATGTTCTTTGTTTGTTGATGTATGATGGAGAAATCTGGACTTTTATTGTTCGTGCTTTTGATGCGCCACGTCCTGAACTATCCAATATTGTCAACTATGATGGGTTTTCTAAGGGACGAAATCGAGGTTTGAGACCCGGGTGTGGGTCCGATTTTTGCTGGCAGATTTGGAGTTCAAGAAGAGGCTTTGGTCTCTCTACAATCCCCAAACTGGTACCTTTCCCTATAGTTCAAGAAGAGGCTTTTCTCATCTGCAGTTCTGAAGATTTTTTTGCCACCCTGAAGGTAATCGTAGTTGAAATTGGATTAGGTTATCTGTAGAGTACTTTGATCCGCCGTTTGAATCCAACTCTTCAATTTCCGATTATTGTAGATTTCGGGCAACGAATTTCACGGATAGAGCGTGTGTGCTAATTTGGGGGTTTCGGTTTCTCTAAATTTCAGATTCAACTGGGAGGTTCCGGAGTCCGCCACTGATTATATATTGATATATGTGTTGTTTTCTCGAATTGAACTTGCTGATTAATCGTCCCTTATTATAGATTTTGTGTGACTACTGGTCTGCTGGTGATATGTGATTCTATACCTGATTTGTTTCTCCAAATTGCAGCTGTTGTGAAGAATGCCGAAGGTGAGGACGAATCGTGTAAAGTACCCAAAGGGTTGGGAGCTGATAGAGCCTACACTTTCGGAGCTCGAGTCTAAGATGAGAGAAGGTAGCCATTGGTTGAGAATTGTTTTGAACATTCTCAAGTTTTTTCCTGTTCTTCTTCCCTGTGAATTAGTTGCACAAACCTGTGTATTTGATGTTATGCATATTCGTTTTGGCAGCTCAAATAACATGAGCTGAAATATGATAAGATGGAAAAGTGAGAATTCGTCTGGTGATTTCTTTGATATTTCCTTGTTGCTGGTGAAATTCTGATGATTTATGTTTGCCAATTGGTCCTTCCACGAGGCAAAAGTTACGTATCAGATCTCTACTACTACTACAACAACAACAATATCGGCAGCAGCTACCATGCGTTTTCTTTCAGAGTGTAGGAGGCAAAAGAAGCTGGAAATGGACTGCGGAGGTATAAATAACATCTAGGGGATATCCTGTGTGATATGATGTAGAGGTTCCAAAATAAAAAAAAATGTGTTTTCTTTTATGTAGAGAAGATTTGCATTTGAGCTTTTTTAATCTAATAATTTCTCTCCTCAAGGTGATGGAGTCCTTTGTGTTGTGGTACACAATTTCATGGAAGTTTAGTTGTTAATATTGCTCAAGGTTTGAAGTTTGCTATAGCTTCTGGTGCTGACATCAATGAAGAAGATTCAGAAGGAAGGACCGCATTGCATTTTTCATGTGGGTATGGTGAGGTATGTTTTTTCCAATGATCAACCCTCCTTTCTATTTTTGAGTTTATACCTTTCTTTGACTATTACAATTCACACCTTATGTTTAAATGCTGCTTCTGCTGCTACAGATGATTGGCCCAAAGCTGTAAATTGAGTATACCTAATTTATAAAAAATCCAAAAAGATACTGAAAAATATTATGCAAGATGATGTGAAATCATGCTTTTGTAAACCACTATGTTTCGGTTTATTATGATACCATGAGTTGATTTTCTTGAGAAGATGTATCATTAGCTCATGCTTATTTGTTGGACTGTCCCAACACATCTTTCATTTCTTTTGGCCTTTTACCCTGATTTACATGTATATCTCGATGTGCAGAGACAGAGAGGAGGGAACAGAGGGGATAGCCGATCACTAAGTGTAATGTCTTCTATTTAACCTTGTATTCCTGAATTTATTTTTTTCCAGTTCGAGGCAGCATGGGCTCTCACTAATATTGCATCTGGGACCTCCGAGAACACTAAGGTGGTGATAGATCATGGGTCGGTCCCAATTTTTGTGAAGCTTCCTGGTGTATTTGCAACGCTAATCGAAAACGGGCTGGTATCGTTCATTCTTCTTGCTATTGAGGAATTTTGTTGCGCTATTTGGTTTTGTATCTTTAATTTGGCAATGCAATAACGAAATTTGTTATGAAAAATTTACCACCAGATTGCTCAGGTTTTAGTTATTTTCATGTGCTCTCCTCCTTTTGGACTCATGTCAGACTGTCACACATGTAATCCTTGGACCAAATGTTTGACCAAGTCCAATCATTCACACTCCAAATCTCTATGAACTGATGATGATTTTCTTTTCTTATGGACATGTATTTATGTGGTGTTTTCAGGGTATCACATAAATGGCAGAAGCTGGTGGTAAAGGGACATTGCAAGTCATTGTGGTGAAGGGGAAACGATTGGCTGTGCGCGATTTCAAGACGATTGATCGTTATCTCATTCTCAAGCTGGGGACTCAGGTCTTCTTCTACTTACATTTACTTGCCAATTTTCAACACAACTTAACATATTTCTTGCTTTGTCTGGGACCTGCATTCATCAACATTTTGTGCAAATTGCTGGTTTTGTATCTAGCACTTTATGCTTTTATGCTGCTTTGTTCTGTATGTAACATTCTATGTTTGTGGATTGACATTTGTGAATCTCAAGATTCCATGGATTTGCTCTTTTGATATTGATTACTGTTAAAACATGTTTACAACTGTTGCAATATATGACTAGACATGGCAATGGGTCGGGTTTCGGGTGGATGGACCATTTCCAAACCCGACCCGCAAAACAGTTTTCCCCACCCGAACCCGACCCGACCCGTTAGCATGGATCACCCAAACTCAATCCACCCTATATTGTCGGGTGGATCGGGTGGATCGGGTTGGTCGGGTGAAATTTCGGGTGGTATGTACCTAATATATACCTGACTTTTAATTTAACGTTTTCAAACAAACTGATAAACATAATAATAATTTCAATGTCAACTGTTAAATATTACATGAAAATTCCATAATCTTATTCATCATCTATATTAATCAAACTTGAATCATTATATAACATATGGATCATAGTATTGTTTTGACATATTTTAATTTGAAACAAATAAACATATTTTATTATTAAAACATAATTAATTTAATGAGTAAAGGTAATAAAGGAAGGAATATACATATAAAATATATTTAAAAAAATTAAAACGGGTTATCGGGTGGGGTTATGGGTGGATGGACCTTCACCCATACCCGACCCGATCCATCACCCGCATCACCCAAAACCCGGATTTGACCCGTCTTTTTTCGGGTTTCACCCATTTTTTCGGGTCGGGTGAAGCGGATACCCATTGGGTTCAGGTGAAATTGCCATCTCTATATATGACATCAATTAGTCAGTGATTTGTTATGTTGAAAGCCTTACATCATCCATTGGTTTTATTCTGTGGGATTAAGTGATTTGTCATGTTGAAAGCCTTACATCATCCATTGGTTTTATTCTGTGGGATTAGGTTGCAAAGACCAAAGTGATTAACAGCTGCCTGAACCCGGTTTGGAACGGATACTTAACTTTTTCCCTTCAAGAACCTGCCGGTGTCCTCAATCTGGCAAGTCAAATTCTGATCATGATTCATGAGTGTGTTCGTGTAAATGGGAAGGGTATAATGAGATTGTGCAATGTGCTCAACGTTCAAGCAAATTCAGCATAGAGAGCTATCAACAATTGTTATTAACTTTCAATTGTTTGTTTGGGAAATGTAATTCCTCATTATTCAATTTTTTTTTTCTATTTGTCCATTCTATAAGCATTGTAGAAAAGGGTTGTTTTTGTTTACCATGTAATTGTATTTGACTTCTCACAGGAAAGAGATTGATTTTTTTAATTGCACTAATTAAGTGCTATGATCAATTTTTTGTCAAAATATAAAGATCAACTATCTAGAACAGCAAAAGTACACAGCACATAACAGAAACATGCAAGCACATAGCATACCATTTTACTAACAACTGCATACCAAAGTGGGTCCAGTAAGAACTCAAGACACACAAAGAAATGGATTAACACTTAACAATATACATGAACAGAGAATGTTAGCAAATGATATGTAGCTGTTTAACAAAGAGAAATAGTCACAACTGCGGCAAAGTAGAGAGTCATATAAATAAAAGTTTCCTATGTTCCATTACTACAGATTTCCAAATATCACAATATCAACCCAATTTTCCATGTATAAATGAACAAATCAAAATCCAAAAAATCTTAAACCCTCCCAGTTTTTCTTTTTGCAGATTTGCAATGAAGTCAATAAGTTCTTAAGGAAGACAAGTAGAGAAGGCAGTAAATTAGGATCAAATGTATCCATTCCAACGCCCAGAGGAAAACTCATATAATTCAAAGGCATTGCTTCCACATAAGTCTTAAAGCACTACACTGCCTAAGCAGGGTATATCAAACCAACGTTCCAACGAACTTTAAAAGCCTAACCAACCAAACAATTAGAGAGTGAATAGTAATGCACTATAATAATCCAACTAAGCCTTATCTGAAAAAAATTCAGTATTTGACATATCCAAAGTTTGATAAAAATAACAATATTGTCAATGTTATAGAAAAAACGAGACAGCTAAATCTTTAATTAGGGAGAAAAGAATGTTGTGATCATGTATTCATGTTCATATACATGGTGTTCAAATTTGCACGGAGACACAAGTATCCACCATGCCCAGAACTATGCAAATCCAATATGCAATCTACTTATACCAAATACCGTTGGGTTCTCCATTATATATTTTGGTGTATATATAGTATATATATCATATAATTAATTTTTGTTAAATTTTCTTGATAGTGAGTTTTGTTTACATTTTATATATCTTGATTGCTATTAATTTGTATTCTATGATTGAATTTTAAATAAATATCAAAAATAGTCGTTCATTGTATTGTAAATTTTTTTTTGGTTTGTGAGTAATGAATTTTTTATGTTAGATATCCGTTTGAATTTACATTTCTTACCATGATTATTCTGTATATCTTGATCGTGTATTTCTGAATAAATCTCTTTTATTATTTTCAATTTCAAGGTTAAGGGAAATATGAATGGGTTGGAAAATTGATATGTATATCAACATCTTATTTAATTGGATTAAGGATAATAAATAGATGTTTTTAGTTTTGATGTCATGGATTTGGAATCCAATGACATATTTATTACTCTTAGGATAATGGAATAGCCAAGGAAAAAAGTTTAATGTCATTAAAACCATAGGCTTTGTATAATAGTACAAAAAAGTATATTAGTCTAATTGTATTTAGTTGTTTTATAGAATCTTATAATTATTATTTATTTATTTTTTATCTTTTGATTTCATATATGATATTATTCTCATGACAGATGTATTGTATTAATTTCTATTTTCTTTAGAGCGAAAAAAATCGGTTGTGGATTTACAAAATTACTGAAAGGATTTTAAATATAGTTATTTTGTTATGTGTTTTTCAAATTTAATTATGTGAATTAATTGATATATGTTAAACTAATTTATGTTACATTATTAGAAATTTTAGTCTAACAATTACAATAGTCTAGCAATTACAATTGATCTTAACATTACAACAAGAGTTGATAGAGACCACTGCAAAAGTTACGCCAATTCGAAGAAAATGCACATCATTTGTGACGATTATTGTGGTCAGGTAAGTTCAATTTTCTGATTTTACTTTGTTTTTCCTTTAATTGATTGTTTGATAAATGTCTGGTCTTACTTGATGAATTTGTATATCGTTTGAACCTTTTTGGTTTCGGATTGTCAAATAGGTGTTTCAGGGCGATTCGAGAACGGGTTTTTTCAAAACAAGTAGTTTATCTCTACAATTTTTGTTCTTAAGAGTTGTTTTGGAACTGTTTTCCTGAGTTGGGTGTTTGGCAAAGATGAACGGGTTCATTCAATGTGACCCTCTTTCTGTTTTGGAGTGTTTTTGATTGCTTCGAATTTTATTGACCTAAGAAAGGAAAATTTGTGGATGTATGATTAAAATTTAGATGCTAGGATTCAGAAATTCAGGCTCAATTTAGGGTGTTTTAGAGTGCTTGGAGAAATTCTTTGGTTGTTTGCTGGAAATAAGTTCAACTCCTCTAGCTATTGAACAGTGTTTCAAGTCCTAATTAGTTGCTTTGCTTTCCACCTCCCATCTTTCTATCTGATCTATGCATAGCTAGATTCCTAGGAGTTCTTGGATCAGTTTTTCAGTTAGCTTATGAATGGCTTGGTTAATGTTTCAAAGCTGCAGATGAAGAAAGGCGAGCATAAGAAAGCGGAGAGCAATTATGTGCAGTTGGTATCTCAATTTGTGTGTAACTGCTGCGTAGCTATATGGCTACTTTAGATTGCTTAAGCATCTGCTTAAATTTTCAAGTAGTAAAGGTTTTAACTTTAATATATTTTGCTTATGCAAGGCTGTTTTCTTTGCAGTGCAGCTGTTATTACAACAAATCTGATGAGATCTTAGCATCTATCTATTGTCCAATTTATATCATTTCTTACTAGGAAGGGCAATAAGCTTATAGTCTTGATAAATCATACTTGAGTGCCATGTTGTGGTTGTGCAATTGCAACAACTATCATACAAGTCGGGCATCTTACAACTTTACCAAAAGGGACCTGCATATAATAATAAATGATGAAGCATTTTGAGGACAAAATTTTGATTCTGAGTTTGTGTTTTCAAGATGAATGCTGCAGTGATCTCCATTCGTTGTATTGCTAAAATGGTCAACATGTTGTTCTGTACATTCAATAGAGTTGACGAAATTGTAGATCAAATCATGGGAAAGTGTTTCCTTCTTTTTCAATTCCAACAACATTCAATCTTCACAAGGTTTTTATGCTATGGAATACAAGACTTGAATATTTGCTAACATCCAGAATTGTCAAAAGAATTTTTCATATATGCTTTTCTCCCTTCCCCCATCATTGGCTATCCTCCAATCTCCCCATCAAACGGTATCACGACAGTGTATTGTTCCTTAAGCACAGTAATTAGTACAACAATTAGTACAAAGAGTGGCTTAACAAAAAGACAATTTGGCAAGAGCAGCTTCACTCTAAACCGAATAAATCAAAGTGAATGGTATGAAACTTCTAGAAGATGTTGGAACCTCAGGATCATTAGAGAAATTCATCGAGCTTTAAAAAAGGCTTAGGACACACTATAACTCTATAAATACGTTTCTATATTTAAATCAAATTACATGAAGTCCGTATGAAAACTAGTTTGTACGGCGGGAAAACTAGTTTGTACCTAAGACTAAGACTTATAATTGGATTTATTAAATTTGTATTTTAATCTTTTTTATATAAATATTGAACTTTTATATATTTTTTTACAGAAATACTAAAAAGAAAAATCGTACTTTTATTTACGTTTTGGTCCGTCTATGGGATGGGATATTAATGTCATGTACCAAGGTGATGTTAGGAATTTCTAATATTTTTCTGGCGTGCTTTCCCCCCGTTCATCGGACGGGGCAATGTACATTTAGTAATTTATTAAAATCAATGTACATCAAGTTATACAAAATTTGTCGCATAACAAACAACCCCTTGAGAATGTAGTCAAGCAAGCATACAAAGTGAGTATCAAGGGTCAAACATGTTCCAAGCCGTGAAAAAAAAAACACAATTGCTCAAACAACAAGTAAAATAGTGGAACAAGCGAACATTTGGGAGCACCTTTGAGCAACTCCACAATATAGATATAGGATTGGAAGAACTACAATAACAGATTCAAGTCCTACCGATTCCAAGAACAGTTAAAAAGCATTTAAGACTAATACAAAAGAAAGAATGATTAGGAGTGAGATTCGTAATGACTAAGGAATAGGAAAATGATTAAGGAAATAATAAATATCAATTCGGCAGACACCAACTTGGGCTATTTTCACAAAATAGCCAATGGAAGAAGGAATAAGAAAATGATTAAGGAAATAATAACAAACGAAGGAACCTAGGATGGTGGTGCTTTTCTTAATCGTATATTAGGTTGAATTTTGATCAATACAATACTTTAAGTTTTCAAAACCCGGCGATGATCCAATTCCGGGCTACTACTTCATGGGTATTTCAACTGGCTATCAAGAGACAAATTTATCAGCATGATGTGTTCAAGTAAGGCATAACTCGGCCATAATTATATCTTGATCATGATAATTTGAATTATTCTCTTTCCTTAGAGGGTACATGGTTGCTCGTTATAAGATAAAAATCCATTTTAAGTCCTAAAGGACCATAATTGAGGTTGGCACTGATGTCTCTGAGATTTGACTTTAATGGTTTCGTGATCATTAGTTCATTTGATGGACTTGTCTTTTTCTCTTGTAAGCAATACAAAAGTTTGCAAAAGCTTGACCCCCTGGAATATACAAGTCTGACTACATTGATGCATTATATGCTAGCTGAATTAATTTTCCTCCTATGCTCCTTAAACTATTGGTTAATTCTACAGTTTTGTAAATTAATATGCATTTGTCATGTTTTCAGTTTTGAATGTTATTAAAATTCTGAATAATGTAAAGTATAAATATTTTTACTTTCATATACTTGTAGATTCCAGGTTGTCATCGTTGGTCTAATTTTCATGTTTAATTTTTCGTTCAATATATTTGAAGAAACATGTAAGATAATGTTGAAATTTAGATTACTAATACATGCAGGACCTCTGGGTTACTACTCTAACACCCACTAAGTACTTCGACGTCAGGTTGCCTTTCATTGCTCAACACCTAAACCTATTGCGTTTTGCGGTGTATTCATGTAAATCTTTTGAGTAATCCTTTATTGCAGGTCATACCTGGAGTTTCTAGGCTAATTTCATATCTCGAACTATAGGGACGAATTCATGCCACATGTTGAATCTTGAACTTTATATCATGCCAATTCATCTGTTTATCAGTAAGAACAGACCTCATACCATACTAGAACTTCATACTCGGTGGCATGAATTTTTTTTTGTTTGATGCTGAGTTCATATGAAAACTGTATTGGCCTGAAATAGGAGCAAAGTTGACGAAACAAGTTAGTAGTCTTGTAGTATGAAGCATGAATATAATTCCTATCATATGTTGTTCTTTGTAGTACAATGAATAAGATTATCCTTCAAATAGGAGCGCAGTCAGTGGTCTGAAATAATCAATTGTACCAGGACAATAGAAAAATAGCTATGAATAATCCTTCAATTGGAGAAAGCTTATTGAAACCATAGTCTAAGTTTCTGGCATACCTTAGCATCACATAGCAAGACCTTGTAAGTGTCGTAGACATTGTAATGGTTTTGTTGAGCTGTTTATAGTCAACCTGGAGGCTCTAGCGTGGGGAGGGAATGTTGGTAATGGTTATGTTGGGTATGAATCTATTTATAGGTGAATCAGATTGTCAACTACTATCCATGTATTTGGATCAAATTATGACTAGTGGGTTTCAAAATTGTGTAGGAAGCTTAGTAACGGATGGGCAGAAATGTAACTCCGGGCGTCAATTACTTTCACTCTCTTGAATTCATTCTCTTGAATTCATCCGTTTACTTCAGTGTAGCCTTTTGAATTCATTCGTTTACTTTTTGCTTTTCAATGGTTAAATTCCTATCCATTAAGAATATCATCAATCTCAATTAATGTCCGTTCTAGTAGCCTTGATTTGTATGAGAGGTGGGTGTGTTAACAGACTTTTGGAGTTGCAAACCGGTCGTTACACTGTCATTATGACACTAATGACAATACATCAATTTGTTTTCCTTGCAAAATATGAAAGCTTTAGAATGTGAACTAGTATTAATCTCGTGCCTTGAAGACACGAATTTGATTTAACTAAAATCTTAGTTTCATTATATATAAAGTTATTCAAAAGAATAGTTTGATATAAAATCTTGTATTAGTTTATTTATTTTGTTTCTTATGGGATTTATTTTAATATTACTAAATAACATAACATGTTAGATACATTATGTGTACGATTTATTTTAATATCATTCTTAGATACATAACATATTAGATAGATTCTAGGTTAAAAATATAACTAAATAAAAACGTATCTATAGAAGATTATAAATACTGGATTTTTATTATGTGTACAATTTTGGATAGATTTTTTAAAGATTTGGATAGATTTATTATGTGTATAATATAATGTGGGATCTACAATGAAATTTCAACCAATTAAAAAAATTAAATAATTTTAATAAAGATGGGTGATGCGGTACAATAAGAAATTGACACATGCCGTGCTAAATATTACTTTTAATCTCCGCTTTAGTATATAATTATGATGATGGATTGTCCATAATTAAGGTGCTAGAGGACTAAATTGTTAGTGGGGCCAATGTTTATTATTAAAGTAAAAGTCAGAATAAAAATTTGGGATATGAAAAACGATAGATAATTGTATAAAATGCTTATTTTTTTAATAATACGTATATATAAAAATTTGTGACGACTAAACGCATAATATTGATTACTTTTTTATTCTCATTATTTTTCTATGTTTTATGTTCTTATACAGAAATCGTTTTCTTTATTATGTAATACTACTATTAAGATAAATGCGTCGCATTTAAAATAAAAATGATCTATCATATTCAACTTGAAAAATAATATCTGACTACCTTTGCATTACAACTTAGCTTACCAACTAAATTTTTTAAATTATCTATAAAATAATTAAAACGTGAAAAAATAATTCTCATGTGTGATAGGTTCATAATTTAGAAGCGTTTTAGCCATTAAGTTATACATAAATATATAAATAATATTTAATTATAAGTGTATATAAAATTTGTGACCAAATACATCATGCATAATGATTATTTTTTTCATTCTCTATATTTTTCTATGTTTTATGTTCTCATGTAAAAATAGTTTTCTTAATTAAGTAATATTAATGTTAACATTAATGTATCATGAAGACACTTAATATCCTCTCATGTATACAACTTTATATATTTAGTAGGCATAAATATAGTTTTCAAATGATCACTTTTTAGTTTTATTTTTTAGTTTGTTATAGGAAACAAAATACCAATTTATACCTTTCTAATACAATAGTTTATTTTTGTAAAGTAAATACCGTTTTTTACTCACTTTTATATGCTTATTAATTTGTCATGATGACATTAAATACCCCCTATTAACACAAAACTATAAGTATAGTTTTATATTTTACATGAGACATAAAACACTAATTGTTATACAATTCTAATACTGTACAATAGTTTTTTATAAGACAGAATTTATAGTTTTCAATATCAATATAGTTTTCAAATGATCACTTTTTGTATCACTTTTTAGTTTTCTATGTGAAACAGAATACTAATTGTTATACATTTCTAATACAATAATGTGTTCTTTCAAATGATAACTTTTGACAAAAAATATAGTTCTCAATATAATTTTAGTTTTTAAATAATCACTTTTTATATTTACTTTTTATTTTTATATATTAAACAAAATACTAATTGTTATACACTTTTAATACAATAGGTTATAGGTTACTCTTTCAAATACTCCCCTTTTTATTTACTTTTAATGCTCATTAATATGTCACGAGTGCATTAAATGTCCATCAAAGGGAAAAAAAAGATTTGGTATTCGATTTTTCTATTGACAAATTCTTCGGCCGAATCGGCCCATCTGGGGGGTGCCGAAAGAACAGGCCTCGCAAAGAGTGCCTATTTGTTCAGCTCTGCTCAACTACTCTCCGTTCGTACTCCTACCGCGGCCTTTCTCTTCTCTTGACAACCAGAGAAAGCTTTCACACTACTCAACCACAAATATGGCGACATCGCAGATCTGGATCGCCATTGGAGCCCTAGCTCTTCTCTTCTTCTCCTCGGCCCTCGCTGACGACGTCCTCGTTTTAACCAAAGACAACTTTGACAAAGAGGTCGGCCAAGATCGCGCCGCCCTTGTCGAGTTCTATGCTCCCTGGTATTCTCTCTCGTTCTCTTATCATGGTTGGGTGTGAGACTTCCTACCGATTGGATTCATTTGTCGATTTTGAAAGAGTGGAGTGGATCTGTACTAACGCGCTTATCGCTTAGAAACTGTCCATGTGGAGAAATCGAATTTCAGTTAGATTCGAATTTCTTTCATTCCGCAGATCTTCGATCCGGTTTATGTAGTTGAGTAGTTCTGTTATCCAATCGATATGCGATTTTGGAGCTTTCGTATTAGCCTAGTTTAGCTGAGGTATAGTGGTTGAATTGGAATTAAGGATCTCTAATGTTTGGAGACATTCCTTTGATTTTGTTCTTAGGTCTATCCATGATTAATTCGCAAGCACTAGTAGCCAAATACTTACGTATATTCCTTCAGAAAAAGAAAAATTTGTATGCATGATGTTCAGATTATATATGAACTACAGTGGATTAATGACTTCAATAGCCAACTTGAAACTGCGATTTGTTGCCTTATTCTGATTTAGTTATTAGCTCTAATGTGCGTAAGGTGCCTTTCCGAATTAATTTCTTTTCTTTTCTCACACAATACCATTTTAAAGTTAGGTTTGTAAAATAACCTTGCTTTTTGGTTTTGGTTTGGAATTTCTGCTGTGTTGCATGGTGGGAATAGCCTTGATAAGAGATGCAACTTTCAATGAGTATTCTCCATGATCATGGCTTATATTAAAGCTACTGCTGATCTTTTTTTGGCAGGTGTGGTCACTGTCAGAGGCTTGCTCCAGAGTATGAGAAGCTTGCTTCTAGCTTCAAGAAAGCAAAATCTGTTTTGATTGGAAAGGTGAATGGTTTATGTTTTACATTCTTCTTTTTCTTTCTCATCGCATTTATCTTAAACGTGAAGTTTTTTGATTCCAGAAGAAAAATGAGAGCTGGATTACTTGCGCATGTTAGTTTTGCATGTTACTTTTGCTTTTGATATTTTGAGCTGGTCTTCTATTTGAATTCATCTTGATCTGATAGATAGATATATGTTGGATTTCTTATGATTTAATGCACTTGCCATATTGCACATGGTATGTCCTAATAAATATTGAATAAAGCATGTGATGCTTCATGTTCTCACCTGTTTACTTGATTCTGTTTTGCAGGTAGATTGTGATGATCAAAAAGATCTTTGCAGCAAATTTGATGTCAGTGGATACCCCACACTTAAATGGTTCCCCAAGGGATCCCTTGAGCCTAAGAAGTAAGAAGGCTCAATTCTTGCATGTTAACTCTGATTAGTTTTATAGAGGGATCGATGAAGCTGTGTCCTCATCTTGCATGATTATTGTAATATCTTACAAAAAAGTGCTGGCATGTCAGATATGAAGGTGCACGCACAGCTGAAGCTCTTACGGAGTTTGTGAACAGTGAAGCAGGTACTTTAGTTGTAGTTTGATAAAATTATTCTAAAAATTTGTAAATCTTCATGTATGTTTTGACACAGTTAAATTTTCACAATTGCTTTTGAAGATATCACTCTGGGGCTTAATCCTCGTGCTCTTTGGCTGTTATAGTGCCTTTGAGTTGGATATGACCCCTACATCAATTTTGGTGCATTTGAACTATATTCAGTTATGATTGGCACATAACTGAGTTTCAGTTTTCCTTTCTTTTCTTTCTTTTGGGTCTTTCGGGCGCACCCCCTTTGCGTAAGCCAGAGGTGCCCCCATCCTGACCCCCCAGATTCCCCGGAAGAGGAACTCCACTGGGTTATAAAGTAAAGTAAAGTAAAGTAAAGCTTTTGAAGATATCACTCTTGTGGTTTACTCTAGCAAGTGGAGTGGAAGTCTAGAACCCTTCCATATGATATGTTAATTCTTTGTAGTACGTGTTGTTGGATTGTCTTATTAATAGAGGAATGGAGTGTTTGGACAGGTGTACTATGAATGTTTTCCACAATGTGTGAGCCGCATGGGAGTCCATATGTATTTACCTGTTTTGAATATTACATTTTTTACTCATGGGTTTGCAAATGCAATTAGCTTATAACTAAGTTAAAATTTAGGATCCGTCTGTATATCTATAATCCATTGGCTGTTGAACATGTCATTTCTGTAAAATCTGACTACAGAAACTGTACTTGTTAGTTTATTTAAAGCATGTCAAATAAACAAATTTTCAGCAATAGATGTTTGTTTTTGTAGATAATACTCAGCACCTAATTCTGTCTTTTCTTGGCATGTACTTTGTCTATCATAATATTAAGTGCAAGACACCCTCAAACCTACCTCTAAATTAATGTAGTTAATCTATTCTTGGTTTATGTGTGAGGATTAAGTCATTCTCATTGAGAAATGGTTCTGTTCTTTTGACACATGTGAGGTTAAAGTGCTTATAATTCTCGTTTACTGGTCAAGTTTGTGTCATGAGCAAACTCTTAACATTTGGTGTTAATGATGCATTAATTTGTATTTCAGGGACCTATGTGAAAATTGCTGCAGTTCCATCACATGTTGTCGTGCTAACTCCAGATAACTTTGATGAGATTGTTCTGGATAAATCAAAGAATGTCCTTGTTGAGTTTTATGCACCATGGTAAGATTTGTAGTTTAGATCGCCTGTACCTCTTTTATGGATTCTGTTTGAATTACGACTTCTAGCTTTGCGGCAGAGGATGATCTCAGCTATATATAAGTATCTTATGGAAAAATGTGCTAGTTGGGTACTGATACCTTTTGCTTTTCTACGAATTGCTTGTTTGAACCATTTCCAGGTGTGGCCACTGCAAGTCCCTTGCTCCTGTAAGTCTATACCTTTTTTTTCAGTGCTACAAGTACAATTGGATAGTGCTCTTGAACTGCTTTTGATAGCTTCTGAAGCTCTGATCCCCCATCTCGATGTTTTCTAGGTATATGAAAAGGTTGCTGCAGCTTTAAAATCAGAGGAAGAAGTGGTGATTGCAAATGTTGATGCTGACAAACACAGAGACCTTGGTGAAAGGTGAATTGAATGTTTATGTATTCTATCGATCTATTTTCTTTATTAGCAGTAGCATTGATGCCCTTTATTAGCTATATGCATGGTATGTAGTTTTCATAGTACATGTGTACAGGCGACCTTAATACTCCCTATCCACCTACTCAAAAAAAAAAGTGAATAAAATGGGACTAAAAGATAGGAAATGACAATGGAGAAATTCAGTATTGTAATCTAGCTGATGTTTAAATCTTCTATGCAGGTTTGGAGTAAGTGGGTTTCCAACATTGAAATTCTTCCCCAAAAACAACAAAGATGGTGAAGAATATCAAGGCGGAAGAGATGTAGAGGACTTTGTCAACTTTTTTAATGACAAGTGTGGCACCAGTCGTGATGCAAATGGACAGCTTACTTCCAAGGTCAGTGATATATAATTCTACCCTGTTTTATCTGTAAGCTTATATCGTTCATTCTTCTCAAGATTCTGATGATTCTATCTCAAAAAACAGGCTGGTATAGTTGAGACGTTGGACACCTTGGTGAAGGAATTTGTGAGTGCCAGCAATGATGAAAAGAAGGCCATCTTTACAAGGATTGAAGAAGAAGCTGCCAAGCTTGAAGGCTCCAGTGCAAGGTATAAATAGTTTTGCTTCTGCTTCGTTGAAAAGCATGCTGTAAAGAAAGAGTTGCAGTCAATAGTTAATACAAAGCTGAATCTGGATTCTTTTATTGTTATTTGATATCATGAATGTCACTTGCTCCTTTTGAAACTTTGTGATGTGTTCAGATATGGCAAGATCTACACCAAAGCTGCCAAAAGCTGCGTGGCAAAAGGCTCTGATTATGCCAAGAATGAAATTCAGCGGCTAGAACGCATACTTAATAAGGTGACACCTTGTTTCTTGTATCAGTCAATGGTTTTGTTTATCATTAAAGTGTCTTGGAAATGGCTGATTCCAGTGGCCAACTTCAGTAGACATATGTGTATTGGTCTTTTTTGCATATGGCCTTGGTACAACCTGTTTGTGTAGTAACCGATCACATTTTTTGTTTGGGTGCAGGCCATAAGCCCGGCGAAGGCAGATGAGCTTACCCTCAAGAAGAACATATTGTCGACATTCGCTTAAGTCGCCCTTGCCTAGGTCTTCCACCCTTTTCCTCACTATTCTCGTTTAGCATTCAGGCACTAGAAAACTCTGACGAGAAGCATTTTATGGTTCTATTGTTCCCAAACGTTCAGCCTTTAACACTTCGAATAACCAAAAGCTAAATGGGGCAATCTGATCACTTTGTTGTTTTGCATCAGTGCGTTACTACTTTACTACCCATTACCTCGCTTTTTTTTTTTGGTCGAAGACCCATTACCTCGCTTGATAGGAGAAATGTTACTACTTTACTACTTTACTACCCATTACCAGTTCATTTTTCTTATACTCTGTTTTATGGTTATTAAGAAAATGTGTAAGGTAGCATAAGTAAATATGAAATGTGAATGTGAAAGTTGAATTATGTGGATAAAAGATGACAACGTTTTGCATAAGTAAATAAGTTATCTCAACAAAGTTATTAATTTATCGAATACAAACTCAAGTAAATATGTTATCTTTACTTTGTTATCTCAACAAAGTTATTAATTTATCGAATATTAACTTAGAGAGGTCTTATTGTACAATATTAACAAGAGTTCCATACAGAGGTGTTAAAACCTAACCTGACCCGACCCGAAAAATTGATCCAAATCGGCCAAAAATTTTTGGGTTGAAAGACCCGAATAGCAGCGAGCAAAGAAAAAAACCGAACCCGAATAACCCGAACCCGATTGGGCTGAAACCCTAGACCGACTCGACCGACCCGATATACTATATATGGAGAATAAATATATTATATTGTAAATATCATAATACAAAGTATAATTTATCATAAAACCTATTATAAATAAAATACTATTATAAAAATCTATTAAAAATAATATTGTATTATTAAATATTAATATTTAATCAAAATATTATTTTAATAATCATTAAAAATTCAAATTCTTGACATGTTAGGTCGACCCGAACCCATACTCAACCCGAACCCAAAAAGACCGAACCCAAATCCACCCGACCCGACCTATTTGACACCTCTAGTTCCATATGAACCCGGACCGGAAGTGTCCGATCCGGATTTTTTCAGTCAGGTTCAGTCGGATCCAATCTAAAAAATGGACAAAAACAACCCTAAAAAAAGTATATCAAAAGATTCAAAATGTTAATAAAAAATACTCCCTTCGTTAAGAAATACTTGTTTTTTTAGGCTGATTGAGTTGTTAAAAAATACTTGTCGTTTTAGTTTATTTAACATCATTTTTCCAATATTATTCCTACTTATTTAAAACAATTACTTAAGGGATTAAAGACAACAGTAGCCTATTTTCGTTAATCAATTCCAATGATATACCCCTAGACTATAATTTTGCCAATAATAACCTATTACATAAAATTGGACAAAATTGCCCTCTAAAACCAATTTACGTAGATTTAAAAACCCCCCATCTACAGTTTTTTACGTATTTCTCCATACCTCCATCCTACAACCTTCCTCCCGCCGGCCGCCGCCCTATCGTTGCCGCCATTGCCCTTGCACCATCACGCCACCATCGAACCATCATTGCCGCCGCAACGCCTCCCTCGCACCGCCCTCCCACCACCGCCTCGCGTCAGCCACCGCACACCGCCCTCCACCGCTTTGGTCACGAATGTCTTTGCGTAAATTTGCAAACAACTTTTGGATATGTTACATAAATTTTTTTAGGGTTTGTTACATTAAAAATCATGTAGAGTATTTTTGTAAATTAAGTTCTTTATTATATTAATGTGTTATACTTTTTTTGTTTGTTACATCAAATTTTATGTAGAATAATTTATGTATGTTAAATTTTTACATTAAATGTATGTAGATAAGATTTATGTAGATTTAGTCTTGTTTATTAAGGTATTACATTAATAGTTGTCGAGTAATTTTATGTATGTGTTACATTAATTTTATGTAGATTAGATTTTATGTAAAATAAAGTTATTAAGATTTTGTTGCATAATATTTGTTAGGATCTTTCAGAGTAAATTGGTTTAGATTTTGTACATTAAATCTTTTGAAATTTGTACATTAAATCAGTTAGGATTTTGTTACTTAATATTTGTTTAACGTTAGTTAATTTTATATAATTTGACATGAAACTTAATCTACATAAAATCTCATCTACACAAAATTAATGTAACACTTAAACATACATAAATTACTCTACATTAAATCAATCTACATGAATTAATGTAAAACAGGAACATACATGACTTAATCTGCATTAAATCTTATCCGCATAAAATTAATGTAATACTTAAAATTAATGTAACACATTTTTCCTGATAAACTAATGTAAAATATTAAGGTACATGACATAATCTACATGAAATTTGTTGTACATAAAATTAAGGGTTTTTTACCGGAAACCACCCGTCCAATAGGCCATATTCCCCTATACCACCCCTTACATCCATATTTACCGAAAACCACCCGTCCAATGCCCTCCGTTAGGTTTTTTCCACCCATTTATGATTTTCCGTTAAAAATTCCGTTAAATGGTGGTTTAGGGGAAGATGGCGTATTGGGAGGGTGGTTTTCGGTAAATAGGCAGACCAGGTTTGTGGCCACCGTCGTCCACCACTGCTCGCCGACAGCCTCCCCTAGTCGGAAATCGTCACTCCCAGATCTGACCTTGTAGTTCGTCGTTGTAGATCTGCCTCTTTCTCCCCTCCACTCACTCCTACCCTTCCTTCTTCGTGCCTTGTCGACGCCAGGCCGCCGGCCTCCTCGGCCACCCTCGCCTCGCAGTTCCCTCATCGAGTCCAGATCCGCCCTCACCGGGTTCAGATCCGCCTCCTCGGCCGCCCCCAGCCCAGATCTGGAACCCCACTCTTGTCGGCCTTCTCTAGCACACCGGCCGTTCCGCCCAGCCTCGACCTCGGCAGCCAAAGCCCTGACTCACCCTCCACTCCACCCTAACACCGCCGGGTACTCCTCTGCCCTATGAAATCGTTCTTCCGGCCCTCCTCCTCACCGGCCGCCTCGACAGGTTGCCCGGCCTCCTCAGTGGAAGAACAGATCTAGGCTTCGTGGATGAAGGCGGCGGCGCAGATCTGAGGCGAGAGGGGCGGCGTTGCGAGCAAGACGACGGAGTTCGTAGATCTGCAGATTTGGTGGGGGAAGTCACCGGCTCGCTAGTGTGCGAATCTGCTGGGTTGTGGTTGCGGTTGACAGATCTCGGGAAGTCGCCGTCATGAGTTGCAGCGTCGGATATACATCGGCGGAAATCTGCAACGATGAAATGTAAGGTCAGATCTGGGAGTGACGATTTCCGACTAGGCGAGGCTGTCGGCGAGTAGTGCTGGACGACGGCAGCCACAAACCTGGTCTTATAGTGGTGGAGATGTGCCTATTTACCGAAAACCACCCTCCCAAGGCCATATTCCCATAAACCACCATTTAATGGAATTTTTAACGGAAATTCATAAAAGGGTGGAAAAAGCGTGACGGAGGGCATTAGAAGGGTGGTTTTCGGTAAATATGGATGTAAGGGGTGGTATAGGGGAATATGGCCTATTGGACGGGTGCTTTCCGGTAAAAAACCCTAAAATTAATGTAACACCTAAACATACATTAATTGTATGTAGATTACTTTACATAAAATACGCTACTTGATTTTTAATGTAGCAAACCCTTAAAAAAATGTAACATATCCAAAAGCAGTTCGCAAATTTATGCAAAGACAATTTGCAATCAAGATGGTAGAGGACGGTGTGAGGTGGCAGGCGCGGAGCGGCGGTGGGAGGGCGGTGACGCGAGGGCGGCTCCTAGGTGGCGACACGAGGGCATGATGGTCGCTCGAGGGCGGCACGAGGGAGAGAGGCCGAGGCAGTTCGCATTGGTGGAGAGAGAGGCCGAGGACTATGGCGGTTCGCCGGCGACAGTGTTGCATGATAGTGGTTCGCCGGCGATGCAAGGTCTATGGCGGTGCAATGGTAGTGCGATGGGGGTGATGGATTATACGTATATGGTGTTAGGGTAAGAAATTATATGTAGATGGTTGAAAAACATTGTACGTAAATTGAGTTGTAGGCGATGAGAGTGTTTTTGTCCAATTTTATGTGAGAGGTTATTTTTGGCCAAATACTATTAGAGGGGCATATTGTTGGAATAAATTATTGAAAACTAGCTTAACCTGTCGTGCCATGCACGACTATTTCACTTAAAAATATTAAAATAAAATTATATATTTATATGGAAAATATTATATAAGTTTTATTATATGAACATATTTTTTTATCTTTTAAAAAGAATGATATTATTTTTGAAGTTCATATAACCCAAAAAATATATATAAGACACAATTTTTTTCACTCAATTGTATATTTTTATAATACCTAATTATAAGAATATAAATTGATATTTTAATTACAATTTTTATCATATATTAATAACGACTATCATAAATGAAAATATAATTAAAAAAAATTCATCAACTGATAAATTGATAAAGTTTATAAAAATTTAATAGAAATTGTCGAAAACCACAAATTTACTTGTATTAAAGAAAATAAGTTGAATCCAACATTTATAGATTTTTCTTAATTTGTTTATGAAATATTTTTCCCTATAATGCTTTTAGAATTAATAATTGACAAAAGCTTTTTCTTATAAGTAGATAAGAAGAAATTCAATAGGAAAACCCTATATAATGCCAATAATAAAAATTAGTTTTTTTTTATATATATGAGGTAGGGTCAAAATTAATGTGGTGGTTCAAAAAAAATCACTTGTATTGTATGTTTGTATTAGGAAAATAAGGGGTGTTTGTATAATTTGAGAAAAATTGTGGGATTATTTTGTAAATAAGTAAAAATTATGAAAAAGATGTACGTTATCATGATATAAATTGAAAATATTATTTGGCTAAAAAATCAATTTTTTTATCAAGAGAGAAAAAAATCAAATATAATGCATAAAAAAATATATTAGATCATGTAAATATAGAAAATAATTAACTTAAGCTTAAAAATGCTACATTAATTCAAGTAAATCAAATATTAAAGTAACAAAATTAGTCTTTCTATTAAAAGATAATTTAAAATTTTTTCTTAAAAATTCTAAATTTAATTAAGTAAATCAAATATAATTAGTTCATAGTAATTATATTTCGAAAATTAAATATGTATATTAGAATCATGTTTTCAATTAAGTGATATATTAAATAGATAGAATATCTTAATAGAATTATAAAATTTGAATATATATATTACATAAATAGATAATATAATTTTATCAAATTAATTGAAATACCACAAACAAAAACTATTTTTTTTATCAAAAATAAGGTGGGTCCAAAATCAACTTTAGAAAAGATAAGTGATATATTAAAAAGATAGAATATCCCACCAGAATTTGAATATTTGATCATATCTTTTCATAAATAGATAATAAGAAATATAATTAGATTAAATGAAATAACATAAATAAAAGCTATTTTTATCAAATATGCAGTGAGGCCAAAATCAACGTGATGGCTCAAAAACGGTCGGCTTTGGATATATAATAAATAGAATATTAATATGAAATTTTAATAAATGTTTTAACATAATTTTGTTTCATTTAATATTAAAAGTTTTAATTGTTATATGATTGATTGAGAATATATTATTATGTAAATTACGTACTTATATTTTAGAGTCAATAAAATACATTATTATGCAATTTATATTTACTTATATTTTAGTATGTAAAGCACCAACTTGATCTACCCAAATTAAATGTAGTTATTTAATCATAATATTTAATGAATAATATTTTGCCTCTATATGCATGAATAGACCAAAAAGCATATCTTTTAAAATTTAAAATAATAAATGACTTAATTATAAAATAAAATATTAAGTACAAACAACATAGCTACATGCAAAATAACTACAAAATAAAATATATGATAACCTGAATTATTCAACATTAACAACGTAGAATGATGTGAGTGAGATATATTAATGTGGTGATTTTCGAATTAAAGATAGATAACATGACTTTAAAGATAAAATTGAGAATTATATAATTAAGAAAAATAAAAGATATAAAGTTGTTATTATCTATTTGAGTTGGAAAAGAAATAATAAAATCAAGCAGGACCAGAATCAACGTGGTGGCTCGAAATTGGCCGGCTTTAAACCAATCAATCGGGGCCGATCTGAACATGTCTTACCACATCAGGGGCGATTCATAGTCGTACATGGCTAGAATCAACCAATTAAATTCTAGTTACGGGTTCAATTTGATTTTCATCAATTCAATTCCCTTTTTTTTGGTTGAATCAATTCAATTCCCTTTTAAACCGATGTTCAAAATGTATTGTTCATTTTTTCGTTTGATTTTTCATAGGTTTGGGCTAAATAACATCAAATTAAAGAAGATAAAAAAGTCTAAAAAATCAAACAATTAAGAAAGGTGATAAAATTATTTAAGAAAGATAAAATTAAAGATAGATAGTATGACTTTAAAGATAAAATTGAGGATTAGATAATTAAGAAAAATAAAAGATACAAAGTTGTTATTATCTATTTGAGTTGGAAAAAAAAATTAAAATCAAACGGGGCCAGAATCAACGTGGTGGCTCGAAAACGGTCGGCTTTTATAATATACTAGAAGATGACCCGTACCTTGTACGGGGGTGTTATTTATTTATTTTTTTGTTTTGTGTATAAATTTACTATAAAAACTACAAATATATATTATCATGTGTATACTTTGTTTTAAAACGAAGTTTATTTTTTGGATTATAAAATGACATATTAAATATATTTTATTTTATATTTACTTTTTATACATACATAAACATATATTTTATTTTATATTTACTTTGACATGTAAACTAAGTTACGTAAACTAACTTATATAATAAAATAATAAGTTTAAATAAAATTTAGATTAATATATTCTATATTAAATATATAGATAACATTTAATAAGTTAAATATAAAACCAAATTATCTCGTATATATGTTATTTTTTCTGAAAAATAATTAAATAATAAATATATAAAGATATTATGAAAATGTGAACGAATTATTATCTCGATTAAGAAATATATCTTTTTTTCTAAAGTGTAATGAATATGAAATATTAGTGATATATATGTTAAATATAACATCTACTTTTTTATTGATATTTTATTATAATATGATAGTAAAAATGTATTTAATATATTATTTTAATAGAATGAGTATTTGTCTTAAATATAGTGGTAGAATTTGCTATCGTTGATGATTTAGAAAAATAGCATAATAAAATTACGAAAAATAATTTTAATTTAATTTTAAATTTAATTAAATGGGTAAAATATTATGATTATGATTCATAGATTGTGACATAAAAATACTTTTTTAAATAAAAGGTTTATGATAAATCTATGTATTAATTTAATTAAATGAGTATGATGATAAGATAGAGATTTATGTATTTGGATAGAATTTTTAATTCAACAACACAAGTTCCAATATAGAACTAATATTTTAATTAAGTATCTATAAAATTATGATAAAATCAAGATTTAATAAGATAGAGTTTTAAAAACGGGGTGATGTGGCGCAATATGGTTATAGAATTTGCTTCCGCTTTAGTAGATAGTAATAGATAGATAGATACATAGATAGATATTGATTGGAATTTAATTAAAATTCTTAAAAAATTAAGACAAACTCTAAATCAACATCGAGTATCAATTTTTAAGCCAAACAGGTCGGTCGGGGCCGGGGGTTTAGATAAAAGAACCGAAAATTGAGTTTAGGTTTTGTTTCGATTTTTGAAAGTCATACCGTACATGAAAAGCTAGAAGCTTTCAACAGTTGAGCCCTATCCCGTACTTTGTTCACCTCCGAATCCGATCTCTTCCATCCGACCGCCTCCGGTTCCGACGGCCGCCGCCGCTTCCCTACTCTCCGGATTGTTAAAACTGCAAGATTTGCATCCTAGAACGCCCTAAATTTCCCTCCAATGGCGCAACCAAATAATCAAGTAAGTTCAGATTTATACTCTCCGACTCTTAAATTTGATGAAACCGTGAGATTTTTCGGGCTCGCGAGATGATGCTTAATGTACTTGCTCAATTGATTTCCGATTCTAGTCAGCTGGAGTGGATAATACGTTTCGGCGGAAGTTCGATCGCGAAGAATACCTGCAACGAGCTCGTGAGCGTGAGGAGAAGGTTTGTGAAACCCTAATTGTGTTTACATCCTTGATTCTGAATGAATGATGAAAATTATGTGTAGGGAAGAATCGAATTTCTGTTCTTTGTTCTAATTTGGTCTGGTTACTGTTGTGTTCAGGAGAAGGAGGCTAACTTGAAGGGCAAATGTAAGTGAAAGTAATGATCTTTTTTTAAATGATTGGATTTCTGTCGAATGTCCAAAATTTGATGGTGTTATCTATAATGCTCAGCCAAAGGTCCTCCGGTGCAGAGGAAACCCTTGAAGCATAGGGACTATGAGGTTGATCTGGAGTCTCGTTTGGGCAAGACCCAGGTAGGTTTTACTTCTTATTTTTGTGTTGCATTTCGAGACTTTGCTCCGGGGGCATGAAATTTTCATCACTGCGAATGTTCGAGCCCCTTCAATAATTGGGTGGATTTTAGGAACTGAGTTCATGGTTAGATTTTGATAGTCAAATTGTGGTTTCTCAAAACCACCTGCCACCCTTGAATTTGGAATTAAAATTCTGATAAGTAAATCCACAAGAAGAAAAGTAAATATCAACCCTCGACAGTTTGACCCGAACTTGATCAGGCCAACACCCTACATGAGAAAAGAAATTTAACTTACACTCACAACAGCTCCACAAATGGAGCATAGAAGAACTTCAGAAGTTGCAAGACCAGCTTACCGGAAGGAGAGAGCCTTACCAATGAGAGAAGGACCAGTTTGATTGAAGAGAGAAGCAGGTTGAAGGCCAATAAAATAGAGAAAGTTAACTTTTGGTAGATTCCTTGGGGTAGTAGAAGCTGGGAATGAAACACTGAGTAGTATTTGGAATGTGGGTCATTACAGGGTATGACTCGTTCCAGTATATATATTGATTAGCCAAACACACCAAAACCCATTCCTGATTCTGGAGTTAGGATATCATTTGCTGCCTTAGACAATTGAGGGAAATTTTAAGGATTCCTTTTGCTTTGTAACAAGAAGTCAGTGCTTATCTTGGTTGAGCTTATTTCCTGAAGAACCCTGTTATTAATTTGGAAGTCACATATTTATACTTGAAAATGCAATGCAATTCTCTAGTAATAAGGGTGTGTTTAAATTGGTATTTCTGCTTGTAGATTGCTTTCCTCTTGTCTGATTACTTGATCATTTGCTGCAGGTTGTTACCCCAATTGCACCCTTGAGCCAGCAGGTACACTTTTAAGTTCTTCTTTCATTTGTCCTAATGTTCTATGTTTCTTCCATATACAGTATTTTCCACAAAACACTGTTTGTGCAATAATTTCACTCATGCATTAGGATTTTGCTATTGGATACCCGTTCATATTCATTGTAACTTCATGTGCATGTATCAATTAATGTGTTGCCTCTATCTGAATAATAGCTACATAGCTAAATGTTGAAGAAACTAGGGTAATTATTGCATATGATTTTCTTGTGAGAAAACCAGGGTTGACAACTTAGAGCTCTTAGCAATGTTTGTTAGTTTCTGGCTGTATTGAAGCTTTTTAAGCTTTTGGGTGTTGATAAGTTGTGATCCGTGAATAATATTGCAAGGGAGTTAGCATTTAAGCTTCTAGATGTCTGTAATCTTGAATCATGGACCTGAAATTTCCAATCAGTATAATTTGGTGGCTTCTTCATTAGGGATGATGTGGAGATTGGCAATTATCTTGTCTTGTTTTCTAGCTTGCATTGGTTGCCTGTGTGAAATTAGAGTGAACATAGCATATTCTTGGACGTAAAACATGTACCATCTGTCTAGGACTTTAGGTTGAGGTCATCTTTGGGTTCCAGCTCTGTTTTGGTTCCATGATGTTAGCAAGCATGGTCTGGCATTGCCTTTTATACCTTTTGGAATAGTTATGGCCTTTAAATCTAAGACAAACTACAATTCAAGATGTGAAATCACTGAACATCTTTCCATTCTGATTGGCCTTGGCCTTTTTCAATTGAAGTCGGATGACTATTAGCATCCCTTGATTTAAGTTTAGTAAATGTTGAATATATGCTTTTTGTTGGTGTATTATTTTGTCTTTGTTAACAAAATGTTTTTCTTATTCATTTATGCTTATTTTATGCAGGCTGGATACTTTTGTTCAGTTTGTGAGTGTGTTGTGAAGGATTCTGCCAACTACTTGGACCATATCAATGGGAAAAAGCGTAGGTTTTCTTCTTGAATAAACCCTATCTTTTTAGTTTCTTTTTTTTAGGCTCTAATGTTACTCACATCCTGTACTCTTTAATTTTATATGGCAGATCAAAGAGCTCTCGGTATGTCTATGCGGGTGGAACGTGCTTCTGTTGAACAGGTATTTTTTTGATATGATTAGTTCCTTATTAATAGTTTTACAGTTTCCACTTTAAATGCAAAGCCTCTTTGTTTTGAATTTGTATCTGTGCCCCTTACTTGTCTATACTAATGTGTTATCATTAAGATGGATGCACTTCATTGAGTGCCAAGTGCATTTGATTTCTGCTTTGCCTTGCATGATGGTTATCTCTAGCAAGTTATCGTAATTTCTGTATGGTATCTGGTAAATTTCTGGGCCTTTTTTGTTAATCCAGAACTGCAAGAGTAAATAAAATAAAATAACTTTTAAACTGAAGAAGCCTGGCTTGTAATCGATAAAGCTAAGGAATGACTAGTTATTTTTTAAGGAGTCTATATCTTTTTTACTTTGCTTTTTGATAATAGGTGCGAGAGCGGTTTGAAAAACTGAAGAAAAGGAAAACCACAGGTGACTTCACAGTTCAGGGTAAGTAAGAAGATGAAATTCATGATTGTTTGTTCCGGATTTGTTAGTTCAGATCTTCTCTTTCATTCACATGAGTCATTCTCTCAATTATATCTGTAAATATGAAGAACCCTGAGCAGGAATGTCATTGACATTTGATACGATTCTCTTACCAGATCTCGATGAAAGGATTATGAAGCAACAGCAAGAGGAGGAGGAAAGGAAACGTCAGCGTCGAGAGAAAAAGAAAGAGAAAAAGGTTGGTAAATATCGTAGTTTTCATGAATGTGTATCTTTATGAAACTATGAATGATCTTTGACAAATTTATGTCTTTTCTTTTGTCATATCAGAAGGAGAAAGCAGTAGAAGAGGAAGCTGAAATTGAAATGGATCCTGATGTAGCTGCTCTCATGGGGTTCGGTGGCTTTAAATCGTCAAAAAAGTGAGGCTCCGGTTGCAACACATTCATCTCATTTGTGTGGCCATTGCCCCATAAACTGAAGACGTTCCAACACCTTGGTCGGACAGATTCAAATCTGGTGGACAAAGCAAGTTCTTACTAACCATGACCTTTACTAGTTTGGATTTAGATGAAAAAAATCAGTAAAGCTGTAATGGGTAGAGCATATGGAGTGTCTTTGAATGATGAACAACGGTGAAGTCAGATTGTACTCGAGCCCTTGAGAAGTAGATACTTGGTGTGCTATTTCGTAGCTTGTGTGCATGGACTAGTGGAGCTTCAATTGGTACAAAATCTTCAATGCAGGAAGTTTTTAGTTCAGCTTCACATGAGTTATGGTTTCCATTTTCCAGTTTGTGAATTTTGATACAGGAAGAGTATGTGTTTTAAATTTACTTTCATGCCCTTTTCCTAACATTAAGGTTATACGTCTCCAATACTCACAACACAAACAATATTAAAAAGTGGAAAAAAAAATACATTAGAGATGCGGGGTATCGATCCCCGTACCTCTCGCATGCTAAGCGAGCGCTCTACCATCTGAGCTACATCCCCATTACATTTGAGCTATACACAAAGGTAAATAGTACACGAAACACACATGCATTTGCAGCTATATGAAGCCATACAGGAGATTGTACTAAAAATGTTCTCGTTTGTATAATGTACAAACTAAAAGAGCAAGAGGAGAAGAAAACACGGGCCAATAACCACACTACACAAGCACAAGGCCGAATCCAACATTACACATATTTACATATGTATATTACAATTTTTGATGAGAAAATCAAACACGAAACTAACCACACTAATTACACTAATTACACTATGACATACACATGCTAATAGATAGACACATGCCAAGCTGAATCTCTATATACAAACTTGACCCACCCTCCTTTGCAAGCTTACTTGATGTACTGAGACAGCCATTTGAACCCATCGCCGTACCCCATTTTCCTGACCACACTGCACATGAACACCTCAAGCGGGCGTATGTTTGAATCCGCAAGATCCACCTTCCCCTTGCCTGTGGTCATATTAGTGAGCTCCATGTGGAAGCGAAGCTCGTCTTCTGGGGCAGCGTACGGTATGTCTATCTTATTGCCTAGGATCAGAAAAGGGACACCAGCCAAGGCCTCATCGGTGAGGAGAGCGTCTAGCTCCATTTTGGATTCAGCGAATCTGTCTCGGTCGTTTGCGTCCACAAGGTACACCACAGCGTCCACCTTCAGGTAGATTATGGTTAATCAAAACCGACACCCGTCTCCTCAAAGAGAGCTCATGTGAGTGTGTGATACTATTACCTTGGCATAGTAATCTTTCCAGACTCGGCGAGCAATTTGATGTCCTCCCAGATCAAATGCCTTGAACTTGATTTGACCCATGCTCAGTTCCTCAGATGTTGGATACTGAGTTGGCTGATGCTGAACTAGTCTCTAACAAAAATCATTTCAAAGAAGAAATCAAAATCAGGAAGAACAATACAGAGGCAACTCACAACCTTAACAAGTGTTACATTCCCATTCAGCCCAGGAGCTAATATCTTCTTCAGATTGAAACCAAATTAGACACCGCAAAAGATCAGGTCATTGTATCTCTGTTATAGCTTTAAAGCCCCTTCAACCATTCAAACCAACAGAAGGGTTTCAACCTCTAAAATTCATACCTCTACAATACAACAGTAAAGTGAACTTCTGTCTAACAATCAAGTTGCTCCGTTTCGTATAATACGTTCATAGAGCGAACAGCCAAAAACAGGTGGAACAAGCAAATTAACCACACAAAGAAGCGAAAATTGTTGTGCCGATACCAGAAGATAATTGAAAGCTGAAGTACTCTATCAAGAGTCAAGAGAACAGGGAAAAACGTGTCAGAGAGAACAGAAGAGACCTCATCTTTCAACATGTACAGAAGAGTAGTCTTGCCGGAGTTATCAAGCCCTAAAAACAGGATCTTGGCCTCCTTCTGCCACAGGCCGAGAGATGCCAGGACTCCGTAGAACCAATCGACCAAAAACATCGTCTCTAGAGCCTCAGAAAAACAGAGTTTTGGAAAGCTTGAGGAAATTGTCTTACAAGAATTCTACAGTCCTATAACCTTTACTTTGAAGCAGTAGGGAATCAGAACAGAGCTTTGTAAACAACAATTTCTTAACCTACTACCGAACCGGGTTTTGGGTGAGTCGGTTTACAATTCGCCGCTGGTTTTGAGACAGCAACCCGTATTTGCTACCGACTGTTGGCCACAGGATTTCCAACTCTGTTGTGTTTTGGGCTGATCCAATACAACCAGGGAATAAGTTGGAAATTAACACTCTTAATTTAATATTATTAGTTTACGGTGTTTTAAACCCTAGTACATTTTACATTAAAACTAAATAGTACTATATCTTATTATTGATCAAAATTACACACCATAACATTAACATGATACTTGGTAACATGATTATAAAAGTCTTTAAAAAATTGTTGATTCCCACCACATCAAGAAAAATTCAAACAGGATATTTTGGTTCGGTAGAGAACCACGGAAGAGAATATCCACCTGCTTCTTCTAGATTTTCAACATTAACTTGCTTTCTCAACAAGTATGTGTTCATGTTCTTCTAGAAATGCAAGTACTAATTAATCGATTTATCTATAGTAACGGTAGGTCAAAATTTTCTTCCTGTCAAATTACTACATTACGTTGTAATTAACTTGCATGCTCTATAATTTCCAAATTGGCGGGTAATTCAGAGAAAGACTTTCAACTTGATTGAAGCGTCTTTAAATTGTGGCGTACCCACAGAGAGTTACACACACTAATCTTTGAACTTGAACACCAACTAATTAATTAATTTACTTGCTCAAATTTTAATTAATTAACACACTTCACGGTTTTCCATCTAATATATAGTGCATGCCTAACTACATAAGGGTATGAATTACACGATCTACCAGAGAGATTTTAATTTGGGGTCTAATTATAAATATCATATACACGGCAGAGATGGTACATACTATATATCAGCAATTGAAACTAGCTTATGTCATGAGCCAAAGGATCAAAACTAGAAAACTTGGCTTTTGGCATGGGAATGAGCCTTTGACTTGCTTGAAAAAACAAAAACTAAAAAGCGATGGCTACTTGTTCGATGATCGAATAGATATATTACAACTTTACAAGCACAGATTAATTAATTCTTAGTTCAATTGTTGGATTGTGGCGTGGAATATTACATAGCTAATTAGCTACATGCATGCTTTCTACATGCATGCATGCTTTCCATCATATATGCTCATGCATACAGCAAGCAAGAGTTCCTAATTGTACAAAATATTTATATACTCGTCATATTTTGAAAATAACAAAAACCATTTTAATTTAAAATAAAAAAGGGTAATAAATACAGTAGAATTTATAATATTTCACATCAAAATTCGAGTTTAACTAGTAAAACTAGCTTGGATTATATTCTTGGTTTGGTACAAGACAATCAGCTAGTTTTTGGAAAAATATTTAGCCTTAAACATAAGAGAAATAATGGAATCAAATTTTCATTAGAAACGTCCTTTAAGTTTCCAAGATCCATGCCTCCTCTTGTTTCTTCTAATGTAATGTATTTTCTTTTCCACATCCTTAGCTCCCCAACAAAAACGTGCTAGAATATTGATATGTGTCTCATCTATATGAGTATGAAGAAGGCGGAAAATGCTCATTACATACAGTAGAACCTCCATAAATTAATACTCGATAAATTAATAAACTCGGTAAATTAATATTTTTCCCCGGTCCCAACTTGGGCCAGTGTAAAATTTGACGATATTCGATAAGATAATAAGGTAATAAATTAAAAAAAAACACTATAGAAGTATAAAGGTCCCAATCAAATCATAAATTAATAATTATCTAAAAATTACATAAATATAACTAATAATACTATCAAAACTTAGTAAAATATGATTCTATTGTTGATTGTTTTTTCTTAAAACTTAAGTCTACTTGAAGCATATCACTAACTTGTCTCATTGTATCTAACATTCATGGCGTTGTATTCTCGAACTGCACCAAAAAGTTGTGAAGAATCCTGAACGCGATAAGTGCTTCCTTTTGCGAGACTGATTCCAAAGGAATTGTATCGTCTTCAGCTTCATCAGCTCTAACCATCAGCATTTATCGCTAAAATCTCTACAAATTAATAAATATTAATTTACCGATGAATTCATATCTCGATAAAATAATAAAATACTCCAGTCCCGACTCTATTAATTTATAGAGGTTTAACTGTATATGATATGATATATCGGAATGGATTGAATAATTGACTTAATCAACGTGTCACTACTTAAGTGCTTGGAAACACTTAGGTAATTTATGTGTGTATCTCGACTTATATTCGATAAATCAATTGAAAAGAGAAAGCAGTTATTTAGTGCTAAAAAATGGATATCTTTTAAACTCAAAAAAAATAAAAAATATTATCACTTATTAAAACAAATACAGATAAATACTTAAAGGATCACATTCGAAACAAAGGTTACGTGCAAATAGGGTTGTGCATTTTTAGAACGGACTGGGAAATCGGATCGGAAGTATCCGGTTCGGTCTCGATCATTTATTTTTCCGGATTTCAGGTTCCGGTCCTTTATTTTCCCGGATTCTGAGTTCCGATCCGGTCTGGTCCAAACCCGGAATTTTTCGGTTCGAACTAAAATATATGGATCGAAATATATTATTATGTTTAATAAATATACTCCCTCTGTCCCAAAAAATTTGTTCATAAAGCGCATTTGCACGCGGAGTAATGAAAAGTGAAAATTTTTGATAGATGATGGGAAAAGGTAATAAAGTTGATCGTCATCAGAGAGGTGGACCGCAACTAGGCGTAAGAGGGTGCACGCCGGAAGCAGATCGGCCAGCAAATCCCAGCGCCACCCTATAACAAGAGACAAATAGTGGCGAACTTTCAGATTGATCAACTCAGCACCAACAACAACCCGAGCGGAGTCTAACAGCCGTTCCGACCCAAGCCAGGCATCAATCCAGAACCTCGCCGTCTTGCCATCACCGACGTTCCATCGACTGCCTTTGGAGAGAACGTTGTTAATACCCTTCGAGATCCCCTACCAAACTGCCGACGAACCAGCCACCATAGCCCCCGACTCCCGGACGTATTTGGCCTTCAAGATAGCAGCCCAACACTCATCTTTGCTGTTTAAAAATCTCCAACTAAATTTGCCAACCGTAGCTAAATTCACCATGTGCATTGATCTGAAACCCAAACCGCCATCACACTTATTCAGGCACAACTCCTTCCAACCAACCAAGTGAATTTTTCTCTTCCCTTCCTCATCTCCCCAGACAAAGTGCCTGACAATGCGATCCATCTCATCACACAGCTCCCTCGGAAGCACCACAGTGGCCATGGAGTAAGTTGGGATAGTGGACAAGACCGATTTGGCTAAGGTAACACGTCCCGCAAGACTCAAGAGTTTACCCTTCCAAGAGGCTAACCTGGCATTCATCTTGTCCAAGATAGAGCTGAAGGCATCCTTACTCACTCTCTTATGGATCACAGGCATCCCAAGATAGCTACCAAGGTCGGTAGTAACCTCAAACCCACACTCGTCGCGGAGACCGCGAATAACATTGCTACTAGTGTTCTTGGAGACGAAGAGTTTGGATTTTGCCACATTGATTTTCTGGCCCGACACAAGACAAAACTTATCCAGAATGCCATTGATAACACGCAACTGCTCCAAGGACGCCTCAGCCACGAGGATAACGTCATCAGCGAATAGGACGTGAGACACATCCGGGCCCCTTCTGGAAATACGGGCCGGTCGCCACTCACCATTAGCCACTGCAAGCTCGATTAACTGGCTGAGTCTTTCCATGCACAGAACGAACAAGTACGGGGATATTGTGTCCCCTTGTCGGATACCCCTCTCAGGCGCGAAGCTCTCGGTCATCTCCCCATTCCAAAGAAGTCTCATGGACGCCGAACTGAAGCATTCCTTGATCCGAGCAGTCCAACTGTCCGGAAACCCAGCATCAATCAAGGTGCTCACAATGAAATCCCAACAAAGCCGGTCATAGGCTTTTTCGAGATCGATCTTGAGCACCATCCATCCTTTCTTGCCCTGCTTCCTCTTCATCGAATGGACCAATTCTTGGATGATCACAATGTTGTCAGTGATGAGCCTACCGGGCAGGAAGCTACCCTGCATAGGGCCAATAATTTCGGAAAGGATTGGCCTCATTCGGTTCACCATGATTTTAGTGATCAACTTATAAATAACGTTGCACAAGCTTATGGGCCTGAACTGAGTTATATGCTCCGATTGGGAAACTTTAGGCAACAAGACGATGAGAGTTTCGTTAACACCTGCGGGAAGACGACCAGAGCGAAAGAACTCCTTCACGAAGGACCTGATCGAGCTGCTAACGGAGTCCCAACATCTTTGGAAGAAAATGGGCTGAAAACCATCAACACCCAGGGCCTTAAACCCGCCCATTTGCTTCAGCCCCTCAAAAATCTCGGTATCCGAAACCATAGCGTCCAGCTTAGCCCAACGGCTCTGATCCAACTCCCGGAAAAGCCCATCAGTCACATTAGGAAACTGTTGACCCCCGCTATCATCCGAGTAAAGACGCTTGAAGTAGTTAATCGCAAATGACTCGACCTCCTTGGCATCAACGATCTAGTCGTTATCATCATTCATGACCGCATCAATTCTGTTTCTTCTCCTTCTGACCAGCGTCGAAACATGGAAAAAGGAGGTGTTGCGGTCCCCACCAATAAGCCATTTCTCCCTGGATTTTTGGAACCAAAGGAGCTCTTCTTGCTCAAGAACCTGATCCAACTCAATCCGGAGGTTCATCTGCTCGTCAACAAGGTCCTGGGACCACCTGTTCATACAAGAAACCTCCGCCGTCTCCAGCTGACTGAGAATAGCCTTCTTACGAAAGTGAATGTTGCCAAAAATCTCTTTGTTCCACTTGAGAAGGACAGTTTTCAAACGAGAGAGAGCGTCAACAGCACCGTTCTCACAGTCCCAGTTATTCCTCACAACAGTATTGAACGAAGGGTGGGTGAGCCAAGCGGCCTCGAAGCGGAAGGGACGGCGCTTCCTGGAACCACAGGCAGAGCGCTCAAGATTCAATAACAGCGGCGAGTGATCAGAGCAAAGCTTCGGGAGATGAGTAACACACGCACTCGGCCAATCAATCCTAGCTGTAGCATTCAAGAAATAGCGGTCAAGCCTCCTCGCTTTGAAACTAGTAGAAGAGGATCCATCCGTCCAAGTAAAGGGCGGGCAGCTAAATCCCATGTCGATTAAGCCCGAGACACTAGCCCAGTTGCTGAACTTGTCAGAATCACCCGATAGAGCATGGACCGTTCCGGAGCTTTCCCAGTCGTGGAGCACACAATTGAAATCACCTCCAATGAAACAAGGCTCCATAATAGGGTGGGTATAGTCCTGCAAAATAGGCCAAAAGGCTTTACGGTTAGTTTCGTTAAGAGGCGCGTAAACAAGGATCAAATGAAACTTCTTGTTCTGAACAGAAACATGAACATGAATAAATCGATTATGGATGTGAACAATATTAAGAGGGATCCTGTCATTATCCCATAACACCCAAAGCCCTCCAGCAAAGCCTCTGGCTTCAATCCTATGATGATTCTTGAAACGAAGCTTGCGACAGATGACATCAGCTCTAATCCCCGAGATTTTAGGCTCGATCAAGACCAATACATCGATCTTATGCAGCTTGATTAAGTACTTAGCGGCCCGGTGAAAACCCTCGCTACCGGCACCCTGACAATTTCATGTGAGACAATTCATGGTGCACACACGGGAATGGGAAAGGGGAAGACTTAATCCGATCGAGCCTCAAGGGCGCTTGAGTCGGTCGAGATCTCCGCAGCCACTATCTCCATGGCTTGGTCGGACCCAGCTGCAGCATCGGTCGAGCCCGCATTGAGAATCTGGTTTCTAATGTCAGCAATGGTGTGATTATCTTCAACGAGCCTTTCCGTGCTTTCGTTGTTCCCCTGACGTTGAAGGTCGCCTTGGGGGAACCCATTCGCTGGCAGATCAGTATGGGTCTCCATAGCTTCCGAGACGGTGGCTGCCGCTTCGGAATTTTCAAGCGACCATGATTCCACTGGCTTCCTAGGGGAGGCGTTTGCAACCTGCTCATCTCCATTGTTTCTGGGCCTTTTTCTTGGGCCAACAATAGCTTTATCCACTGGGCTTGGCCCATTACTAGTCTTCTATTTGTTCCTCCTTCTTAGCTTTTTAGGGATAGCATTATGACTGACCGAGGGTTGGCCCACCTCAAAATTCTTCTTGGAAATTTCGGTGGCTGGCAGTTTAATTAATGATGAGGGCACAACTCCCCCTTTGGCATTAACATTGTTCTTTTTCCCAGGCACTTGTTCTCTAGGAACATTCTTGTCTTTCCCAGATCCAACGTTCACATTCTTAACTGCATTAACTGCATTGTCGGGGTTCCCTTTAGCCGCCGGAACCTTCACCCTGTCCCCGCCGCCGGTGTGGTTTGTCTGATGGTTAACACCACCGTTAGTGCCTCCATGTAGAGGTGCCCCCTTGGACTTAGTCTTATCCTGGCTTCTCCTCCTCCTCTGAACTTCCATCCAAGGTCCGTGGTAGGTCACAACCTGTTCTTCTTGATTAGCTAACTGATCGGTTTCGGTATTTCCGGCCGGGGCTCCAGCATTCTGGCTTCCACTGGGGTTGGAAACATAAGGCGCCATTTTTCGGACCGTATTGGGACATTTAGCCGCCAAATGGCCATACCGACCGCACTCGAAGCAGATGAGGTGTAAGCCCTCGTATTCCAGTTGGTATTGCTTGTCGTTGACCGTCACTGTGCCTTTCAGCGGGATCGTAAGATCCACTTCCACGCAAACCTTAGCGAATCTACATCGATCAGAGAACAGGGTTCTCGTGTCCACCCTTATGGGGTGACCTATTCCTTCCGCAATCATAGTGAGTAATTCTTCCTCATAGTACTTCAAAGGCCACTTAGCAATCCTCACCCAAACAGGGGCAGTCTCGATCACATCTGTTTCCGGGTCAAACTCGGGGGTCCAGGACTTGATAATAACGTAGTGGCCAAACATCACCCATGGACCACCAGTGAGGGCAGTAATGTAGTCCTTGTCATGCTCAAACCTTACGACATAATACCCATTGGGTAAATCCGCAAGCATCAATCTACCAGAGGGTTTTTATAACTCTCGAATTTTCCTGTCCATGACTTGATACCGAAAAAAGGTACCCAGCACCTTCACAATCAGTGAGGACTTCCAGATATCCGAAAGCGCAACGTCGACTTCCTTCTCGATCTTAAACACTGGGTCGCTCATTCTTCCTCCAGGGAATGAGAGCTTCACCTTGCCAGCAAGGAAATCACGGTTGAGACGAGGTCTTCTTCTCCCGTTATCTCCGGCCACCAAATCGCTCCAGGTGCGTGGAGCAGCCGGGACAACAACAAGGTTCGGTTGTGGTTGGGGTGGGGGATCGCCCACCACCATTGGTGTGGCATCCGCCATGAAGAAACACGGGGAGGCCAAGCGAGAAAACTTTTCAGAGCGTTTTTGGCTTTTAAAGAGAGTAATATATAAGATTGAATGAGGATAATTTTGTAATTTTATAGGAAAAAGTGATAAAGTTGAGGGAAAAGTTGGATAATGGGGGTAATATAGGAGATTGTATGAGGATAAGATTGTAACTGATACGGAATTGCCAGCGTCGAGGGCTATTCTTGGGGTTGCGGAAGCTTTTCAGGATCTTTGGAAAGTTTCGCCTGCTGCCCTTGCTCAATCTTTTCGCTTCTTACAAAGTGAAGGCTCGCCCTTGGATTGGATGATCCAACAAGGGTTGAAACCTCAATGGTGTGAAGGAAGGGACGGTTGGAGAATTGACGCCCTATGGGCCACCTGCGATATTCACAACGACGAATACCAATATGAGTAGGATGAATTTCACGCAGGCTAACAAATTTATGTAAATTGAGATTCTTTTTAGTCATGCGAATTATGGCGGAATTGAGAGAGGAAACGAGAGAGAGAAGAAGAGAGGTGCGAGTAGGAATTGCGAATGCAATTCTACTCGTGCGTAGATGATGATGGACGAATGAAGTTGATGATGATTGTTGATGATGCTCGGCTGATTGCAAAGAACAAGGCTCGAAATTCTCCAAGTAAAGGTGCGAACTTTGGTTGGATTTAATCCCGGGAAATCAACTTTTAACGCAAGTTAATTTCCAGGCAAACAAATCTGATTTTTATTGAATGCAAGGGTTCGAATATATAGTTACAAAAGAAGCCAAAGATTCTATCAACTAACAAATCCTAAGATAGATCTTTGCTTGGAAAGAAATCTAGAAAGATAAGAATTTAACTAGTGAAAGATAACAACTTCTAACAAACTCTATCTATCTACTCCAAGGATGAATTGCGGCCCAAGTCATGGAAGCTTCCGCCCTTCTCCGCGTCCCATGCGTGTGTGTGCGTCGCTTCTAGGGCGTTGGCTGTCTTGTGCCACAAGTTGTCCATGCCTTGATAAAAATAGAAAGAATAAAAAGTGGCAAGTGCCAAAAATAGCAAACCTTTCTAATCTTAAAAATAACTCAAAGATAGGCATGCCCAAATATTAATTCGGGACATGAGAGATGAGGGTGGTCCATTGTGGCCCATGTGAATCGAGCATAGCTGGGATGCGCGCCAAGAGCACTCTTGTCGCTTTCTTTAGCTTCCGGGCTCGATCTCTAGTAATTGGTCCATCGAAGGGGACTCGGGCTAGGTCCTCGATCTCTTGCGGAGTCATTGGTGCATGGTTTGCATCATTCTCCTCCACTTGGCTACGAAGCGTCCTCGATTCGTCGTCGGAGTCATCATCGGGGACATAGAGGGATAGGTCCGCTATATTGAATGTAGGATGGACGCCATACTCTCCGGGGAGGTCCAAACGATAGGCGTTGTGGCCGATCCGCTGAGTGATGTGAAAGGGGCCGTCGCCTCTATCATGGAGCTTGGACTTGCGCTTGTCCGGGAACCTCTCCTTCCTTAGGTGCAGCCACACAAGATCGCCTACATCAAATTGCACATTCTTTCGACCCTTGTCAGCTTGGGCCTTGTATTGGGCGGTCTTGCGTTCAAGGTGCAACCTAGTGCGCTCATGCAGCTTCTTCACGAACTCAGCCCTCTTGTGTGCGTCGAACGACGTCTTATCCTTGTCCTTCATGGGTTGGGGCGTGAGATCCACCGGGGTCCTGGGGTTCAAACCGTACACCACCTCAAAGGGAGTCATCTTGGTTGCCGAGTGCACCGACCTGTTATAAGCAAACTCTACAAAAGGCAAACAATCTTCCCATTTTTTGATGTAGGACTTAATCATGGTGCGTAGCAAGACGCCCAAAGTCCGGTTAGTAACCTCAGTTTGACCATCAGTCTGAGGGTGACAAGAAGTAGAATAAAGCAATCTAGTACCCAATTTAGACCACAAAGATTTCCAAAAGCAACTCAAGAACTTAGCATCCCTATCACTAACAATAGAACAAGGAATACCATGCAATTTAACAACATGCTCGAAAAACAAGTTAGATATATGCACGGCATCATCAGTTTTATGACATGGAATGAAGTGAGCCATTTTCGAAAACCTATCTACAACTACAAAGATGCTATCTCGGCCCTTCCTAGTCCTAGGCAACCCTACAATGAAATCCATAGAAATATCCTCCCAAGGGCTCTTAGGTATAGGTAAAGGCTGGTACAATCCATGGTTAGTTAACTTTGATTTTCCTTTAGCACAAGAAACACAACCCTTAATGAATTTAAGCACATAATTCGACATCTTAGGCCAATAGAAGTGTTCCTTTAAACCCTGCAAAGTCTTTTCTAACCCACCATGTCCTCTAGTCTCATGCACATCTTGAACTAACAACCTACGATATGAAGATGAAGGTATACATAATTTTCCAGCTTTGAACAAATAACCATCATCCACAAAGTAAGAGTCATATTCACCATGCGCAATGCAATAATTGTAAATTTTCCCAAAGAAATCATCCTTAGCATACAATTCACGCATCATGGAAAAACCTAACAATTTTGCATCCAAGTGAGCTAGAAGAACGTACCTACGTGATAGAGCATCGGCTACCACGTTGTCGGTTCCCTTTTTGTGTTTGACCACATAGGGGAACGTCTCCATGAACTCAACCCATCTAGCATGCCGTCGGCTGAGGCGAGATTGGCCCTTGAGATATTTGAGCGCCTCGTGATCGGTGTGAATCACGAACTCCTTTGGCCATAGGTAGTGTTGCCAAGTCTTAAGAACCCTTATTAAAGCATAGAGTTCCTTGTCATATGTGGGGCAATTCAGCTCGGCGCCACTAAGCTTCTCGCTGAAGTAGGCAATGGGTTTCTTTTCCTGCAAGAGCACGCCACCAATCCCAAAATTGGACGCATCACACTCGACCTCAAAGGTCTTAGTGAAGTCCGGAAGCTGGAGGACGGGTGCGTGGCTCAACCTGTCTTTCAAAGTTTCAAAGGCGGTCTCATGTTGCCTTTTCCACTTAAACTCTGCATTTTTCTTTGTTAGTTCATGTAAAGGCGAGGCAATAATGGAAAAATCATGCACAAATCGCCTATAGAAACCAGTTAATCCTAGGAAGGATCGAACCATAGTTTGAGTGGTCGGTTGAGGCCACTCTTGTATAGCTTTTACCTTACTATCATCAACACGCAGACCACTACTAGACACGACAAAACCAAGGAAGATAGTAGAAGATGAGCAGAAATCACACTTAGCAAGGTTAGCAAACAATTTCTCCTTTCGAAGACATTCAAAAACTGCATGCAAGTGTCCTATGTGATCATCCAAGGTTTTGCTATAGACTAGTATGTAATCAAAGTAAACCACAACAAATTTACCTAGAAAACTGTGTAAAACATGATTCATTAAGCGCATGAAAGTACTAGGAGCATTAGTCAAGCCAAAAGGCATTACAAGCCATTCATACAATCCATATTTTGTTTTGAAAGCAGTTTTCTATTCATCACCCTCTTTCATTCTAATATGATGATAGCCACTTTTAAGGTCAATTTTAGAGAATAAAATCGATCCATGCAACTCATCAAGCATATCATCCAAGCGAGGTATAGGGTGGCGGTATTTTACCGTGATTTGATTGATGGCTCTGCAGTCCACACACATACGCCATTCGCCATTTTTCTTGGGTACGAGGATCACCGGCACCGCGCATGGGCTGAGTGACTCACGCACGTACCCCTTCTCCATGAGGTCCTGGACTTGGCGTTGTAACTCCTTGGTCTCCTCGGGGCTGGCGCGGTATGCAGCTCGGTTTGGAAGAGATGCGCCAGGCACCAAATCGATTTGGTGCTCAATGCCTCGAATGGGCGGAAGACCGGGGGGAAGCTCTTCGGGAAAGATATCCTGAAATTTATCTAAGAGAGAAGAGAGCTGCGGAGGCAGATTAGACATATCAATATTCATTAAACACAAATCTTTCCGCACAAGAAGGATACAAGAGATGCCGCCCTTAAGAGCGACGGACACATCCCGAGGGTGCGCCACAAAACATGGGCGTTGCTCAACGCCGCCTGCAATGGATGGCTTGGAGACTTCATGGTCAGCAGCTTTGGGTCTCCAAGTGGTGGATGAAGGCGTGGAAGAAGGTGGAGAGGGGCGTCCCTGAGGTGCACGCTTCGTCGGTGGCACATACGCCTTCGGAGGCGCACTGGACTGTGGAGCGGGCCGATCTGGATTCCCTCGTGCGTTTTGGCTGAAAATTGGTGGAGAGTTGGAACACTCAGTATGTGAGCCACCCACCAAATTTCAGCGCAATCCGCCTTCTTTAGCGCCTGGGGCACTCCGAGGCACAATTGAGGCACCGGCGCCGCTCGGGGGCCGCTGGGGTGCCTTGGTGTGCTTCTGTGGGGGCCGACCTCCATTTGGCCTCAAATTTAGTGGAGGCTCCTGAGATGATGTAGGGGAGCGGTCCACCAAATTTGGGGTCATTCTGGCACCGTTTGCCCGGGGGGCCTCATGTGGTGCCGTGGGCGTAGCCGCCGCCTGGCGCGCTGCGTCCTCCTTCGCCTTGGCTTCTCGAATCGCCTTGGCCTGATTTCTAAGTACCTGGTCCTGCAAAACTTCCTGTGGAGACATGGGTAGAAGAGTAATCCTTCTCCCGTTGTGGTTAAAGCAATATGTATTAAGGTAACCATCATGAATGACCTTCTTATCAAATAACCACGGTCTGCCTAGGAGTATATGCGTACAATCCATGTAAGTCACATCACAAATCATTCTATCATTATAAGGACCTATGGAAAACTGGACGGTACATTGGTGAGTTATCAAATTTTCATTATTAGAGTCATTTATGCCATTTAGTGAATATGAAGTTGATCTTTTGGTAGTGTTCAATTTTAGCATGTCAACAACTCTTTTATTGATCAAATTGCAACAACTACCACTATCTATAATGGCACATAACGACTGCCCTAGCACACTCAGCCGAGTGTGGAAGATGTTCTCCCTTTGGTCGGTAGGAGGAGACTCTTGGAGGTGTAAAGCACGCATGGCGACACAAGCTAGGGGCGGGTTGGTCGCGTCAGGTTCGACTTGTTCCGCGTCGCCTTCGTCAGCATAGTATGTCTCCTCCTCCACTTGAACGAAGCTTACATCCTCGGGGAGCTCGTCGCCTTCCGAGACGTAACCTTGGTCCGTGTAGAGAACTTGCTTGGCGTTGGGGCAGTCCTTGGAGACGTGCCCACGCCCTTGGCACCGAAAGCACCGGATGTCACGCACTCGCTCCAATGGTTTAGAAGCTGTGGAAGAGGCGGTGCGTGAGGATGCCTGTGCCGAGCCTTGAGATGGTGCCTTGGTGGTGTTGGAAACACCCCTGGGCTGAGAAGAAGAAAGATTAGTAAACCCAGAATTTGAAGAGTTAGGAAAGTACCTTTTTTGGGCGGGAAACTGCATCTTTCTCTTCTGGAGCTGGTTATGAAGCAGCTGAGCTTTTTGGACGAGTTTGAGTACGTCCGTGATGGAATGGATCTCCAATGTCTCCCGAATTGGTTGGTTAAGGCCAGCCAAGAATTGGGTCCTCATGGACCGTTGCGATTGGTGGATGTTGGCCTTGTATGTGAGCTCCTCAAGCTCATCAAAGTAAGCAACCGGGTCGCGGTTTCCTTGCCTACATGACGCTACTCGGAGCCTCATCGTCTCTAGATAGTCCTCGGGGACATGCTTCTTCTTGAGTAAGAACTTGAGCTGGGGCCATGTCTCGACGGGAGGCAAACCTTGCCTATAGCGGTCCGCCTTCGTACGCAGCCACCAACTCTTTGCTTGGCCGGTGAAGTGCACGGTAACAACGCCGACTCTTTCATGTTCAGCATAGCGGAGGAAGTCGAGGACGTTGTCGGTGCTCTCCTCCCACTCGAGGTACTTTTCAGGGTTGTAAGTACCGTCGAATGGAGGAATCTTGATCTTCACATCGCCTTTGAATTGGGAGTCACCCGCGTCCTGGTGCAAGAAAGGACGTCGGCCACGCCCATAGGCGCGGGGCAACTCCGCGGGTTCCTCCTCCCATTCCTGGTAGAAGTCGTCGTAGGGCCTCCGGTATTCCTGTGGTGGAGCATATTGGAGCTCGTCTAGAGGGTCCTCGACGCCAGGGAGGTGCGCAGCAGCAGGGCGCCTGAGAGGATCCGGGTTGTGTCGAGCCCGTTGGTGGTGTTGAGGGCCAGACGACAACTTTGGATCGTGGGAGTAGTAGCTCGGAGGATTGTCCTTGAAACTAGCAAGAGTATCGGTGTGAAGCTCTTGCACGAGAGGTGCTTTGCCTCTAGAGTTGGAGTCGGACGCCACTTGAGGTGGTGGAGGGGGCGTCTTCTCCTTGGTGTTGTTGGGCTCGATAGACGTATGAGGAGAACCACTCGATGGAATGAGGGTGTTGAGGCGCTCCTCAATAAGTTTCCAGCGGGACTCGAAGCCGAGTTCAAATCCCTTCATTGCCTCATCGAGCTGAGTGCGGATTTCATCAACCACAAACTTAATGGTAGCGTTGCTTGGGTCGATGTTGTCTGGAGCAGTAAGGGAAGTGGGATCTTCAGCCATGGTGCCTGCACAAGTAATACAAACGCGGCAGCGACAGGCAATATAGTGGTTGAAACACCGAGTAATGCAAGGAGCAACAAGATATTTCCACAATCAGTTAGTGAATGAAAGGACAAGCTAGGGACCCTATAGATCAAGTAGACATGCACCCAAAGAGATGAATCGGATATGCAAGATGACAAGAAATCAAACAAAATTCAATTGCAAGTCAATTACTCGAATCAAGCATAAAGGGCATTCACAAGATGGTGATAGTAATAAGCATGACAATATGCATGAAAGGCCAAAAAGAAATGGGCTATTAATGTGCACGTAATGAGATGCGAATTACTAAGACGCTAGCGCACGGTCCAATCAAACAAGGGGATGCAATGCAAGTTCCGGTTTCAGGCACAACAAGCAATGCATACAAGTGGGGTGAAAGAATGCTTGAACTAGGCAGGGTAGATCGAATTGAGCATGCGATCACTATGAGCAAGACAAGAGAGCAAGAAGGAGCACGTTTTTTTTTTTTTGACGTAAGTCTTTTTTTTTTTTTTTGAAGCTCTCGGCAAGACTGTTTTTTTTTTTTTTTAAAACTAAAAACGAAACTAAAAAGCATGCAATCAATGGAAACAATTCGATTTATACTACCAATGATACAACCTAGAAGCAAAAATAAAAAGAAAGGGAAAAAAGGTGTGACTTTTAGTGGGAGAAATAGGGACAAAGTGCAATATTAATCATGTTATCAAAATCAACCAAGTATGCATCCCACAATGACTTAGAACGCAAGTAATGAGCATGCAAACATGGAGAATCAAGAAATCAAGTCAAACTATGCAATATCATCCAAAACAAGTCAATGAGTAAACACAATCTAGCATGATCTTAACTAAAAGCAAGAAACTTGGAAAGCAAGAAACAAGCCAAAATCACGAGAGGGAGGGGGGTGTGAATCCACTCGGACGAGCCTAGATGGCTAGGGTAGGGGTTCGTTTTTTTTTTTTGTATGGAGGGGGTGGCCGAATGGAGTCTAGGGTTTGGGTGGTGATTTTGTGGAGGCAAGTTTCAAACTTTTGGGACAAGCAAGGTAAAAACTGATCGTAAAAGCAAATTGAAGCAAGAACTTGGCAAAACAAGGTAGTCTCTGAGTACCACTTGATACGGAATTGCCAGCGTCGAGGGCTATTCTTGGGGTTGCGAAAGCTTTTCAGGATCTTTGGGAAGTTTCGCCTGCTGCCCTTGCTCAATCTTTTCGCTTCTTACAAAGTGAAGGCTCGCCCTGGGATTGGATGATCCAACAAGGGTTGAAACCTCAATGGTGTGAAGGAAGGGACGGTTGGAGAATTGACGCCCTATGGGCCACCTGCGATATTCACAACGACGAATACCAATATGAGTAGGATGAATTTCACGCAGGCTAACAAATTTATGTAAATTGAGATTCTTTTTAGTCATGCGAATTATGGCGGAATTGAGAGAGGAAACGAGAGAGAGAAGAAGAGAGGTGCGAGTAGGAATTGCGAATGCAATTCTACTCGTGCGTAGATGATGATGGACGAATGAAGTTGATGATGATTGTTGATGATGCTCGGCTGATTGCAAAGAACAAGGCTCGAAATTCTCCAAGTAAAGGTGCGAACTTTGGTTGGATTTAATCCCGGGAAATCAACTTTTAACGCAAGTTAATTTCCAGGCAAACAAATCTGATTTTTATTGAATGCAAGGGTTCGAATATATAGTTACAAAAGAAGCCAAAGATTCTATCAACTAACAAATCCTAAGATAGATCTTTGCTTGGAAAGAAAGCTAGAAAGATAAGAATTTAACTAGTGAAAGATAACAACTTCTAACAAACTCTATCTATCTTCTCCAAGGATGAATTGCGGCCCAAGTCATGGAAGCTTCCGCCCTTCTCCGCGTCCCATGCGTGTGTGTGCGTCGCTTCTAGGGCGTTGGCTGTCTTGTGCCACAAGTTGTCCATGCCTTGATAAAAATAGAAAGAATAAAAAGTGGCAAGTGCCAAAAATAGCAAACCTTTCTAATCTTAAAAATAACTCAAAGATAGGCATGCCCAAATATTAATTCGGGACATGAGAGATGAGGGTGGTCCATTGTGGCCCATGTGAATCGAGCATAGCTGGGATGCGCGCCAAGAGCACTCTTGTCGCTTTCTTTAGCTTCCGGGCTCGATCTCTAGTAATTGGTCCATCGAAGGGGACTCGGGCTAGGTCCTCGATCTCTTGCGGAGTCATTGGTGCATGGTTTGCATCAATAACAGTATAGTGATATAAATGGAAAAAAATAGAGTTAGATAAACTATTAGGGACGACTGAAAAGGAAAGGTGGACGATCTTTTTGAGACGGAGGGGGTATATATTAATGTTATTATTGATTATTTTTAATAAAGTTTATTTTTAAAGTGTATTTAAATTATATATAAACCTATTGAAAAATATCTATAAATAGAATGATTTTTTAATATAAAAAAAATGGAGCTGGTCCAAACTCGAACTGGACCTGTCCGGTCCATGATTGTGAAAAATCCTGGTCCATCAGGTCGGACCGGATGCATAACCCGACGTGCAAATATAACAAAAGTAAAAGTTTATTACAAACTATTAAAAGTGAATTCTTAAACGATAATGTTACGATACATTGTATAATTTAGAGTGCACCGAAATATATAAAAAATGCATTCATATTAAGATTGAACTATTAACACTTTATAATATAGTTTAAACGTAGGCCGTTAATAGACTCTGTCCAACTACTGCTATTATGTCTCAATTTATATGATTCACACTCTGCGTAATTATACGGATGTACTATTCAAAAGATGATGAAATTCAAGGTTTCTAGTAACATAAGGTCGTCTGTTCAACATGGTTGACACCATCGCATTCGCAGTTGAAAGAACACTTTTCTTTTTATCTAATTAATTTCTAGCTTTTAACACTTGGAGAATTGGAGCCACCAATAGGTGAGAATATTAGATGCTCAAAACCAGTTGCGTTGTGCATCGATCCCATTAATATTAAATATTATTTCTACCCACAAAGTGCTTCGTTACGCAATTCCTTGCACCACCCTTTGGAAAATTCAACATTCCAAGTGTAGCGCATTTTACCGTTTTACCCTTTAATTTCCTCCCCACATAGATCCTGTTGCGCGCTTGTTGTCTCTCTTCCATGTGTGTGTATATATATGGCGAGGCAGACCTCTGTGTCTTCAGAACTTGCTATACCGAAAGATCACTTTACTTACAGAAAATTAATTGAGCAGAGATCATCAATAAAATCAGAGTGTAATTAAAGCGGGATGGGACACGTGGCGATAGAAGAGAGGAAGATCCTGGTGGCGGTGGACGAGAGCGAGGAGAGCTTGCATGCCCTTTCATGGTGTCTCAATAACATCATCAACAACACCTCCTCACCAAATACCCAAACTGCCCTTACGCTCCTCCACGTCAAGCGCCCCACAGCTGTCTTCCCTCTGCAAGAACGTTCAGGTGTCTTTTTATCTCCCCTTTTAATCAAAACTCAATTGTTGTGTTAATTTTGAAGTCAGTAATGTAATTGGGTTTTTTTTTCTTAATGTAGCGGACATATATAGCCATGATGTGCTGTTTTCGCTAGAGTGGAGGGATGAGAAAATGGCCTGTTGGGTCACAGAGAAAGCCACCAAGATATGCCAAGGCTACGATGTGAGAGAGTCATCCATTCAATTTAATAACTTTACGATTGAGTTCAAGTGTTGAATGGCCAATTAAGTAGAGCTATATATCTAGGAATCCGGGCAGTGTGTTGATTGATGAATTGATTTGCTGAGGTGCAGGTTAAGGTGGAGGCTAAGACGATGGAAGGCAACCCAACGGACGTGATTTGCCAGGTGGCGGATACGCTGGCCGCCGATTTGCTGGTCATGGGAAGCCACGGCTACGGCCCGACTGCCAGGGCACTAATGGGGAGCGTCAGCGGTGACTGTGTACAGAGGGCTAGCTGCCCCGTCGTCGTTGTCAAGAAGCCCAAAGCCTGACCAACAAATTCCTACTCATCGGCGGGGAATATACCTTATATACGTCTCGAGTGAGAACCGAATATATACTTCAATTTCTTACTTTATAACCAAGTCGCTTTTTGTATTTTATTTATATGGTTTTGTATTTTGTAATAATTATGTACATCGCTAAGAATATGGCCATGTGGGCCACGGTCACACTAAACCACATAATTGGAGCAAATGGAATAAACTTCTACATATTTTGATGGCTAACGCAACTTGCTATTTTCTTCCTTAAGCTTGTGTTGTGGATCTGTGGATGGTTTCAGTTAATTGCAATTTTGTAGAAACCGTTCCACAGCTTTGCAGGAAATAATAGTTCAAATTACTCCAATCGAGTCTCCTTTTAGAATGAAAGAACAAGGGAAGGAGATACTGGGACTGCTAAAAATAAGTAAGCTTGTGTAAACGAGTTTCTAGTAGATCAATTCGAAAGGAAGTGCAAAACCAGTGAACTGTTTCTGCTTCTGCTTTTTCAGCTAGACTAGAAAAAACTCCTCCCATCATTCCACCAAGACAACGTGATCTTGCACCTCACAAAAAGTACTCATCGAAAAACTACCAGTTTAAGCTGATTAATTCCGTTTTCCCCACTACCACAAACCTAAGAGCTAAACATATAAAAGCCCAACGAAAATTGTTTCATGTGGATGGAAATCAGACCAGCCTTGAAATCTTTACTGCCTTCAGAGCTCATCCTGCATATGCCACACAAAACCACCAGGGTATAAGCACACGCCACGATAAATAATTCAAATAAAAAGTCAGACAAAAGGATTGCTAGGTATGTTTTGAGCAACAATCATCTGAAGCATCGTGGAAAACTTACATGCTTGTCATCTTCCTCACCATCTGAGGCACCTTCGTCAGCGTCTGCATCATCTTGTTCATCCTGAAAAATAAGAAATCTCACGTTAAGATACTGAACAATATGTAGCACAAGATTGGAAACCAGATGTAAAGAGGATGGAGTCATTATTACATCGGACTCTGGTGCATTCTTAGTTTCCTGCCGATTTAAGAAAAAAGAGAAAGTCAGCAAATTGTAACACTCCTCTGAAGTGATTTTGGCAGCAAATTTTATAAGAAATAAGAATTAAGGTTGTACCTCCTCCTCCTTCTTTTTCTCATACTCCTCAAACTGAGTCTTCTCAGCCTGAGTTATATAAATTGATTTGTCAATATGAAGCAAGAATAATGTAAATAACATATTTTGACGTTTCAAGATTAAAGAGCACTGGATGGATGCTTACATCTTTCTGCTTGGCCCAGGTCTCTTCAGCCAACTGCTTAGCATACTCAGGATCATCACACACCAGCACATTGTCAAACAGAGTTCCAGATTTCACCTAAAACAAAAGCAATTCTCACTTAGTCCAAAGTTTATTAGAAAAAAGTGAGAGCTCTCCTAGAAATAGAAAAACGTCAAGAACGAGATCTACCTGCCATAGCTCAACGCCAACATATTTCAATTTGGGGTAAACATAAAGTTCAGGGTCATCCTTGAATTCTGTATCAGGTATTAAATATTGGATGTCAGCACAAAGAATTTTTAGTACGTGAAAAGAAATAAACAACTGATTAATGCATTAATAGTACAAATGCAGAAAAAACAAACCTGGGTTGTCAATCATGGGAGCCTTCCACTTGCCCTTGAAGTTGGGGTTCTTAATTTTCTGAAAGAAAATGACAAGTCAGTTATTCATTCATAGCGCTCTATACGTTTCCAGTCAAAACAAAGTCAAGAGCACACACCTTTGGCTTCCATTCGCCCTTGTACTCGGGGTTTGGAATTGTTGGGGCAACCCACTCACCATCTTCCTCGTCATCCCAATCCTCAGGCTGTATTTGTAATTTACTTCCATTAGCATGGTGAAATTTAAAATTACAAGTGCAAGCACAGCAATGTAGTTTCTTTTAACAGAATATACCTTCGTAGCTTCAGGATCGGTAATCTCTTTGGGGATGTCATCATATCCCTTTAGAGCAAAAGGGAAAATGCATTAGTTGACTAAATCAAAACTTCATCAATCAAGCATGAAATTTGGAAGCAAAGTAAATATACCTCTGGTTTTTTGTCTTCAGGGTCGGGAATGAACTCCTTGTCCTCCCAATCTTCAGGCTGCAGCAAAATTGTTTAACACTTTACATTTAATGAAGTGCAAAACTCAAAAAAGCTAAGAAATACACTGATGCAGTTGAAAGTTCACCTTCTTGGCATCAGGATCTTTAATTTTCTTTGGGGGAAGGATGTCCCAGTCATTGTAGAGACTACCAGTTTGTTTCTCCTCATTGTCAATAAGAATGCTGTATGTAGCATCTGGGCGGAGAATGAATGTGTAAACATGAGTCAGCTGGTCTGTCTCACATGGAACATCCTTCTTGATCAAGTGGTTTGTCTCGTTGTGTGTCAAAATAGCATGGACCTTTTTAGTGCTGTAGCCACAAATATCAGGTCCAAACATGATACTGCACAGAGGAAGGGATGAGTCTCATTAAAATCACAATCCAAGAAATACATAAAAGAAAGGAAATATGTCAAGAAGATCAAACCTGTATGGGGTGTCTCCTCCAAATTTCTTTTGGTCTACATCACCACTGAGCAGCTTCATGTAGCCACCACCACAGTCAAGCTTCTGCTCATGCTTAACAGAAAACTGAAATACTAATGTCTTATCCTTGTTGCTGAATTCAGGAAACTCAGCAGATATGGCATAAAACCTGTAATCCTCACTCGTCTGGATACCTGAAAAGAGTATTTCCAATTTTCCATTACAAAGCAGTTAGAGAACGTAGCTATGTAAATAGACCAATAAATACAAGAAAATCAGATAGATGGATAATAATATAGTACGAGTCAAATACCTTTATCATTGGAATCACCGTTCCATTTACCAGATGTGTAGTTCCACTCTCCAGCCATGTTCTCGTCTTTCTTCCATTCGGATTTGACCCAACGGTTCTCCCATCCCTCTGATAAGTCAAAGCATCATGTAAGCATTCTCAAAGGAGCAGTGATAACATATACATCTCAAACTGGTACTCTGACAAGAATAACGTTCCTACTTCCCACGTAAATTCAGGCTTGACAAGCAACAGATGTAGACACAAAACGCAAAAATACAGTAGAATCTCAATTGGCCAAAATTGAAAAAAACATCATCAAGATAAACACCACATCAGCATACGCTGCACTTGCAGGATAGATTCACCGTGTAAAAGCAAACTCAACAAGTACCAGATGTGGAAGAAGAACAAGAAGAACTACATCACAAAAGCACTAAACTGAACGAAAATGAAAAGAACTTTACTACAATAAATATCACAATGACAAAAAATCGATCAAAGATACTGTGCACGTGAGAACAGATCTAGTAATATGCCGCTACGATTTGTATTTCACATCGAGAAAGCAAACAAAAATCACAATGACACAAAATTGATCAAAGATACTGTGCACGTGAGAACAGATCTAGTCATGCCACTAAGATTTGTATTTCACATCGAGAAAGCACTCAATCCAGAAGGCGAGAGAGCTTATTATCGCAGGGGGATCAGATCGAATTGTTTATGGATCTCGTGTGACCAAAAGGATACACAGAAATCAGATCCGGATCAAACAATATAATCACATCAATCAGACAATCACCATCGGCTCAATGGAAGTCTATCCACAACATGAAATGCCGAACATATAAACTTCACATTTAGAGATTAGAAATAGAATGATCTTCCGATCCAAGCCTTAGAAGAAATTGTCAACTGTACATCTCGATGATAGAAATAATATCATCTCACACAGTTCTTAGAAAACAACATCTGACAAAATTGAATTCGATAAACCATGAACCATTTCCAAACAAGCATAAGAGTGAAAATTAGCGATGCGCCAGTAATGAAGACAGGAAGAGAGTCGATGTGTGTACCTTCAAAGCGCTCTTCGAAGATGACTTTAGCCGAAGAGATCGCGAAGAGGGAGATGAGAAGGAGACAGAGAACGCTAGGGTTTCGACTCCACAGCTCCATTGCTAAACGAACAAGAGAGAAAAGAGTGAGATCTGGGATGGCAAGTAGCTGATGAATAATATAAGTACACAAAATTGGAAGCAAGTATTGGGGGGTGACATTAATTAATCCTACGTGGAAATTGGAGAATAAATTAACGAATAGAACTCTGCCGCGTGGATTTTGCATGTCACCGAAATGACGTGGCATGCCGCCATTGGGAGCTCTCACAAACAGGCATTTCTTCTGGAATATTCAGCTTTACGCTTCACAACTACCCTTGGTTTGAATGGGTATTTCGGGATCACCCTCATCTTTATCTGCCATTAGAAAAATTCATCTTTCTATATCCGATCCTAAAAACCCACTATTTGCCATTTTTGTAGGATACATTAAAAAGTTGGTATCTAATTTTTACGGTGGTATACTACTCTCCCGTTTCAAAATGATTATTCATATGATCATTTTTTATTTTTTTTTATAGGAGATACCACACTCTTCGGATTTTGGGAAAAACAAGAAAAGATAACAAATTGTGGAAACTGATGTGTATTGTATTCACGTATGCCGGCGTATATATAGGTTACAAAGAGACCTTTGCATTGCAAAGTAAATAACTACACAATAAATAACCTAAATTACAAGACTAATCTACCCTTAGTCTAATACTTCCCCTCAATTTGGAGCATGGAGATTGAGAATGCCCAACTTGCGAACGAGAAGCTGAAACAAATGACGACCAAGGCCGTTTAATAAAGATGTCAATGGGCTGTTCGGAAGTTCGAATATGTGAAGCAATAAAATTCCGATTGAGCAATTGTTCCCATACAAAATGACAATCGATCTCAATATATTTGGTGCATTCATGGAAAACCAGATTGACAACAATATGAAGGGCAACTTTATTGTCACAAAACAGACGCATGGGAGTCGAGTGAGTTACTCCAGAAAAGCGACACAGCAAGGATTTGAGCCAAATCAGTTCAGCACAAACCGATGCCATCGACCGGTACTCGGCCTCAACAGAAGAATGAGAAACCGTATGTTGTTTTTTCGTTCCAAGAGATTGACTCACCTAAGGAAACGAAGAAACCAGTGACAGAAAACCAAGTGAGAGGGCAAGCGGCCCACTTCGAATCACAATAAGCAAACACTTGCAAGGAGCTAGAGATGGACAACTGTAGCCCCTGACCCAGATGGCTCTTCAAATATCGCAAGGCGCGTACAACAATGTGTCAGTGATCCACCTTGGGTGATTGGAGAAACTGAGCAAGAACATGAATCGCAAAACTACTTTCCGATCTTGTGATAGTGAGATAGATCAAGCGCCCCACGAGGCGACAATACCGGTCGGGAAACTCAAAATCAGGACTAGAAGATCTAGCAAGTTGCTGGTTTTGTTCTATTGGAAAATCACATGGTTTACTAACAAGAAAACCAGTTTCCAAAAGTATATCTAAAGCATATTTGTGATGACTTGCATTTCGTGCATGCATAGGTTGCATTTTTAAATCATGTTTGATTGTGTTTTGCTTTGCATTTCTCTCGTTTAGGCTAGTTCTTTAGCGTTTTTAGTTTAGTTGTCTTGTTCGAAAGCTACGCTTTGTTTGTGTGCTTTTCAAGTCAAAGTTGAGGAGAATTTGGTGATAAGGATCAAGAGGGGTTCAAGAGCATGGATCATAGAGCTAAGGCGTCAAGGAGAAGCTTTAAAAAAGGATCCAAGGAGGCACCACAAGAGCCAAGCCAAGAGGAGAAAACGAGGGAACGAAGTGCAAGAGCCCGGGCACATCCAGTGGACTATCCGGCCGGGTGCTTGGCCGGGTAGTAGGCCGGGCACCACTCCTGGCCACCGACCTTCTCCCACACGTGTTTCAAGAAGACTACCCGGCCGGGTGCTTGTCCGGGTAACAGGCCCTGCCAACATGCCCCTCTCGCGACTCAGAAGAGTACCCGGTCAAGTAACTTGCCCGTGTACCAGGTCGAGTATTGTCCCGTTTCTACGTTCCTCTCTCGCAAGCATTACAGAAAGCTACCCGGTTGGGTATGTGGCCAGGTAGTTGGTGGGGTAGTCCAGCCGACCTGCTTCTTTCCCTTTCTAGGTCTTTCTCTTTTGGGGAACTATAAAAAACCTTAAGTTGTATCTTGAGAAGAGAGCTTTGAACACCTTTTGGCAGTCATTCTCATTTCTAGAAATACTCTTTACTTGATGATTAAACTTGGAGAAACTAATTGTGGATTCTACATTTAGTTTGATGAATTTTGGTATGATTCCTCTCTTATTTTCTCTATTTCCATGTTTGGGGAAAACCAATGATTTTGAGATAGATACTATTGCTTGCATGATTAGAGGTTAGGATTAGGTTTGATTCAATCCTAGGAGCTTAAACCCAAGTTTGATTGTGAATTTGAGTCCTATCAATGTTTGAGACCGAAAGGTGATGATGTTGGTAGGGGGTTAGGTGAGGAATTGAGGTTGAAAGATCCTTTCTCCCACCGGATCATTAGGATTGAACTTGAGAGTCCCATAAGACGCGAGTTGATTGGATTTCTCTTTAGAGGAGCACAATTGCCAGTAGGGATTTGAGATTGGGTGATCACTCAAGCCACGAAAGTGGATGGGAGTTCAAATCAATCCCAAACTCTATAGAGCCCAAAGGGCCTAGTCATGGACTTACAAGCCACGAAAGTGGATGCTAAGTCGTATTCTTAGGTACATTTGCTTAAGTCCCACAAGGAATAAGCGTTAACATTAGGTGATTGCCTTAAACCGAAACCTAATTGAATTTCATGCATGCTACCTATATTTGCCAAGAGATCATTGTGTTACTACCCTTGCCTTAGGATTATTTCCTTCATTATTATTTCCCCATCATCTTGCTTGTTCTTTTTAGTTTTTAGTTGCTAGTTTCTAGTCTATTCATCATTTCATATTTCCTTATTTGACCTATCTACTAGATGAATGGTACAATCCCTTATTGCATAGTCCCTGAGATTCGACATCCCGATACTACAACCGACCCCGTGCGCTTGCAGGTTAGGTGGTATACCACATCACTCACATTAATTTGCATTGACAGAGATAGATACCTTTTGACGAACAATCAACTTCAAGACCCAAGAAATACTTGAGAGGACCTAAATCCTTCATGTGAAAACAAGAACTCAGATAGCTCTTAAATCGTGAGACAACGGTAGAGTCATTGCCGGCGATCACACTATCGTCCACATAAATGAGAACATGAAGCGAGATCTGAGCACGACTGAATACAAACAAAGAATGATCAGCCCATCTTTGTTGAAAGCCAAAAATGCGCAAGGCTTCAGCCAATTTGAAGAACCAATTGTGTGGTGCTTGACGAAGGTCATAAAGCGATTTTAGAAGACGACAAAAACGACCCGAACCTGTGTTAGAGTAACTCGGAGGAGGGCGCAAATAGACCTCTTCATTCAAATCTCCGTGCAAAATTGCATTGTGAACATCCATTTGGTGGAGTTCCCACCCTTTAACTTCAACAATGGACAAGAAAACCCGAATGGTAACCATTTTAGCAACCGGAGCAAATGTCTCGTGATAGTCAATGCCCTTGATTTGATGGTTATCGAGAACAACGAGTCTAGCCTTCAATCGGTTCCACTGAACTATCTGCCCGCCGTTTGATTTTAAACATCCATTTGCACCTGATTTTTTTATTGAGAGGTAGCTGTATTAAAGCCCAACTGTTGTTACGCTCTAGGGTAGTGGTCTCCTGATTCATAGCCAAACGCCAACAGGAGTGTTGGACGGCTTCAGCATATGTCCGTGGTACTTGATCAATGGTCAAAGAAATCAAGAAACAAGAATGTGTAGTAGAGAAATTAACATTAGAAAAAAATGCAACAAGGGGATAGGAAATACCAAAGGGTGGTAATTTAGAGCCGGGTGACGATGACTCCCCCTATCCTCATTACTAGGGGGCTTAGTAATAGGTTACACAATCTCAGGCGTGGGATCATCGTATACAACAAGCGAAATATCATGGGAAGATAAAGGTGAGACTATAGACGAGGGCATAGAAGATAATTCATGATACAAAAAGTGTTGCTCGTAGAAGGTAACATCCCGACTGAGAAAGATCTCACGACTTTCCAAATCCATCACACGCCACCCACACTTGCTATTAGGATAGCCAAGGAAAACACATTTGCGACTCCGGGAAGCAAATTTGTTGCAATCTCTAGGGATTTGAGATAGATAACAAAGACATCCAAATACTCGAATGTGATTGTAGTTTGGCTTACGATCATAATAAAGCTCATAGGGTGTCTTACCACTCAACAACTTGGAAGTTTTTTGATTAATTAGATAACACGACGTAAGAACACACTCACCCTAAAGGTGAAGAGGAAACGCAGCTTGAAGGCGGAGAACCTTGGCAACGTTCAACAAGTGGCGATGTTCCGCTTTATGCGGCAATTTTGTTGTGGACTATAAACATGTGGTCTCATAATGAATGCCAACCGATAGGAAGTAAGGTATGAGAGGTAAGAACTCGGTCCTATTATCGGTGCGCACACGTTTGATAGTCTTAGAGAATTGAGTTTGGACCATAACAAAGAATTGTTTGATCATTTGAGCAGTGTCAGACTTGTGCTTCATCAAGTACACCCACACACCGCGTGAGTAATCGTCAAGGATAGTTAGAAAATACGAGGTGCCAGAACTAGAAGAAGTGTTGTATGGTCCCCAAACATCGCAATGGATCAAATTAAAAACTGTTTCTGCTTTATTTTCACTTACAAAAAAGAACTTCTAGTCTATTTTGCCTTAAAATAATTATCAGAAGGTTCATCAACAGTAATAGACGAATGAGAAAACATAGGCAAATGCTTCAAAAGTAAAAGAGCAGGATGGCTAAGACGTCCGTGCCATAATTGAGGACCAGCAGAAGTTGACAGCAAACACACACGAGCAGGAGCAGAAAAAGCGAACGCCTTGAGCTAGTAGACCCCGCCCCATTGTTCACCCACTCCAATCACCATCCTCAAGCTTGAGTCTCGTAACACACAAAGCCGAGCCATTAAGGTAATAATGCAGCCAAGTTCAACAGTGAGACGAGCAAGAGAGAGCAAGTTGCAAGATAAACCAGGGATGTGAACAACATGATGTATACATGATTGTCCCAAACACGATAGAACCAACATTCTTGGCCAAAGAAATCCAGCCATCCGGCAAGAGAGTTCGAATAGGGTCGATAGAAACCATGTTCTGAAACAAATCAAGCTCACCCGACATATGGTTTGAAGCGCAGAATCTAATATCCAAAGAGGAGAAAGATTACCAGAGCCAATAGAAGATTGAGATGTATTTAGAGTTGAAAACAACTGCACCATGGAGGCCCATTGCTTATTGGTAAAACCGAGGGCTTATTGATCCTACGATGTTGGTAAGGGACCACGAGAAGAGCCAGGTGTATGGGTCTGAATAAAGTTGGCCATTGTTGTAGAGCCACGACTATGACCACTCGAGCCTCGACCGATAGAAGCGCCAGAGAATGTCCCTCTTCCACGACCAGCATGGTGATTGCCTCGGGCTGTTGATTGTTTTCTCAAGAAAGTAGTCTGGATATTCGGTGACCTTCCAGCATGTGGCCTTGTCATGACCTTGGCAGCCACAATGAGTGCAAGAGGGCAGCTTGTGGTCGATGGAAAATTCAACAATAGAAGATGGGGTGCGAGCCACAAACGCCAAACATTAGTCATGGAATCACGATCCTTAATAATAGACCGCTGAACCTCCTCTTGAACAGCGAGAGAATAGAGTCTTCCAATAGGTAGAAGGGAATCATGAGCCATGAGATTTGAACGAAGAATACCATAGATGGTATCGTCAAGTCCCAAGAGCAATTGGTGACTGCGTTCATCATCACGAGTCTTCTGTACTTTGGTATTCAACCCACAAGAGCAATTAGAGCAAGAACATCAAGCAAGGTGAACATAGATGGTAAGTTCCTTCTATAGCTTTTTCGGGACACCGTAATAGGCGGCGACGGTTTGGCCTTTTTGTCGACAATTAGCAAGCTCACAACGGAGTTGAAAGATGCATGGACCATTGACGATAGGGAACTGTTGCTGAAGGTTGTCCCATAACTCCTTGACGGTTCCAAAATATGACCGGCGAGCGAATGGAAGGATCCATGGATTGGACGAGCCAGCCTACAAGCATAGAATTGACAAAATTCCAATACTCAACCTCAGAAGAATCAATGTTAGGCTTTGTAACAGAGCCATCGATGAAACCAAGTTTTAACTTGGCATTTAGGGCGTTTTTCATGCTAGTAGCCCAGTCTTGGTATTTATCCCCCTTAAAAACAATCGGGCAAAATGTCAATGCGGGATGATCTGAAGGATGCAAGTAATAGGGCAAATTGACTTTGGGCATAGTTGGAGAGGCAGACTAAGCAGCAACAAGTGCTTGTTGAAGGGCGACAACTTGTGCAGCAGCAGTAGCGGAAGTGTGAGCATCGTCGGGATTCACCATGGTGGCGTTGAAGAACCGATGATGGAAGAACGATGAAGAGGATCGAAAAAAATATAGGCTTTGGATCATTGCTCTGATGCCATAAAGAACAGGGAAAGGCAACAAATTATAGAAGCTGATGTGTATTGCATTCATGTATACTGATGTACATATAGGTTACAAAGAGACCTTTGCACTACAAAGTAAATAACTACACCATCAATAACCTAAATTAATCTACCTTTAGTCTAATATTTTACCCTTATATTGAATGAAAAAAGTGAGTTAAGTGGTAATTAATCGGGGGATAACTCGACCCCTAACATCATAGGCCAAGAAAGAAATAACACTCTCCGACGGCTCAAGCATTACATGAAATCCTAAACTGAAAGAAAAGGCAAAAGAAGCAAGAATGTCTATTATAGAGTTCGCTTTGTTGGGACGATGTTAAGGACTTCCTTGTACTTAACATTGTACCCATAATGATCGTCCCTTAGTTTTGATATGACAAACTCACTTTGATCTAATAAGTTGTCCAAGTATGTTTCAGGAACGCAGGTCATGAAAAGGACAACAAGTTATGTAGCCGTCCCTAAGGTGTAGGGACACTACTTCTCAGGATTAAGGACCAAATAAGTTTCTACATTGATGAGGACGCAGCCCGCCAAAAGTAGGAACACAAGCTCAAAACGCTAGAGTCCTTACAAGGCTACCAACCAAGATGACATCACCCGACAAGCCTTGCTCATAGAGTCCATGTGGAGGCAGATATTGTATACGAGTTCATCACCACGTGGAAGTAGATCCTGTAGACGGGTTGAGGAAGGAAATTCAGTAAAGGTTGAGGAAGAAAGACCAAAAAGGAAAGAATGTGTGAGCCCTAATTAGTTTTCTTTGATGAGCATGCTTTTTTCAACTCAAGCTATCAGCCTATTGAGATGTTGTATAGCTTTATACTTTTTGATTTCATCTTAACACCTCTACGCATTTAACCAAATTTATAACAAATCATGTAAGTGAGTTCACTACATTACTTATATATGTCAAAGAATTTTGAACATTCAAATATGGGTTGCCCTTGCGAGCCACCTAAATCATTCCATATATTACTTCCTCGATCCCTCATTTATCAGATTTGTATCAATTGTAAAGCAAATGAAAAGAACTAATAGATAAAGCTTATGCTCCAAGCCTTGTGATCTAAGAAAATCAACATTAGAGATTAAAATCAATTAGTCCTTTGACCTTACTACACAAGCTAACATGGGGAAAAAGGCTAATAAAATGGTCAGGGAAATGGAACTAACTACTCCCATTTGAAGTTGGGCCTTAGTCGGTTCAAGATATTTCGACTGTTGTTCGGGTAGGTGTCTTTTTGTATTTCTCCGTTTGATTCGTCATATTTTCTTAAGTCCGCTTCATGTTATCTTACTCTTTGATGATATCATACGTTCTTGTTATCTCTCGTATAACTCCAAGGTTTGTCTTTCTCTTACCTCGCACGAGGCCATTTCAACATCTCAATCCGGCACCAATTTGCCTGCAAAATCACAACTTACCTCCACTTACACATGTTCCTTGTTATTTTTGGAATTCTTCATCATTATACCCACTTAAAGATTGTTTACAAACTTCATTTACCACATCTGGGTGTTGTTTTGGCAGCACTTTTTTGTATAATACTATCAACCGTACCTATGGTTCCTGTTTATCCTGTCTATCTTACTTGGCTTCTTTGAGTAGTTATGATGCACTGTCTTCTCACTTTCATCTTACTGTTGTCATTTCCATATGCAACTTCTTTTCTATCTTCTGCAGGTGTTTCTGTCATGCTTTCCAACTTATTAATCTCTTGGAGATGAACCTGCTTGCTTACTTGTACCTAGTTGGTTCTGTTTTGTTCATTCACATACCAATTTTTAGGCTTTGTCATTTCTGTTTAAGAATCATGTTATGTACAAATTTTGTTAAGAAACTTCAACTTTCTATGTTGTTCTGTAATCCTGCATGTGGATTGCTCCTCTACTACTACTACCCCATCTTGGCACTCACAAATGTGCTCCAACCTATTATTACCACTATATTGATGTATCGATCTAATTTTGTTTACTTAAACACTTTGGATCTATTTTTTATGAGTAAATTGTTCATCCCATATGTACTGCCATCTTGCATCCTCTATCGTTTTATGAGATTGCATAACCTTATACTGAATTTTATGTGCCATGTTGCCACCAAATGCAAAAATTTGCACTTCCACAGGTTCATTTTATGGCTTTTGATATCCTATGTTCATCCTCTCTGGTGCTACCATTTTACTCTTAAAATAGTTCACTTTGTGTCTTCACTGAAGTATCATCCATATGTCATGAATTGTAACGAACAAGTTTTTTGGTACTTGGTCAACTCTATGTGTTATGTCATCTCCACTATAAGCTTACAAATTTGAATCAGATTTCTTGAGGTTACAACTCACAGTTATGTTTATACTTATTTCAGGAGTTTACTTCTTCGATTGATCCGCGTGTTATTTTATGAGGATCACTGGCTAGTGGTTTCTCATTCTTTTTTATGCACAGTTTGGGGTACTCGGCTGAGGTTTTTTTGATGTTACCATGAAACCTTGGTTCGGGCTCTTACTGTATGCCAATGGTCAAGTGTTTGTTCTTTTGGCCAGTGTTTTTTCAAAAGAATAAACACTAATCCCGAAAAGAATTTTTGACTTAGCTCTTAATAAGACCCCATTGGCCAACTGTTGGAGCTTCAGTTGTTCGTTCTGTGGTAGCTTTTTTCCACTCTGGATCAATGCTCACCGCGGCTAATAAAACTTTTATCACACTAATCCCGAAAATTGATACACCAAACTCAATAAATCATTACAGGCCTATTAGTTTATGTAATACAATTTATAAAGCTATTGTAAAATTATTATCAATAGAATTTAACATATTCTGCCATCAATTATACACTCACTTCAGAGTGCTTTTGTAAAAGGGCGTCTGATTCAAGATAACGTACTAATAGCTCATGAAATCTTTCACTCATTCCATAAAAGGAAGAAAGGGGGTCGCCTTTGTTGGATGGCCATCAAATTTAATTTAGAAAAAGCCTATGACAAGATAAGCTGGAATTTCATCCGCTTAGTATTAACTAAATTTGGTTTCCACCTTAAATGGATTGACCTTGTTATGACTTGTATCATCTGCTCGTCTTCATCGGTCTTAATTAACGATGAACCCGAAACTGAATTCTCACCTACATGTGGTATCCGTCAGGGTGACCCAATGTCACCTTTCATCTTTGTTTTATGTATGGAATACTTATCTCGCACACTCCAACAGGAATCATCAAATACCTCAAACCATGTAGGCATCCAACTAACTAAAAATGGTTCGACCTTTCCTAAGCTTTGCTGACGACACAATTATTTTTGCAAATGCTACCGTCCTAAATATGAAATATATAAAGAACACTCTTCACAAATTTACTCAGGTCTCAGGACTATCTATAAACTATCATAAGAGCTCTCTCCAAACATCTTCTAATATTTCTCAACCTACGTCAGTTGCCTTAGCAAGTATTCTTAATATTCAGATTACTTCTTATATGGAAAAATATCTTGGCATTCCAATATTAAAAGAAAGAGTCCAAATTTCAATGTTCTCAGACGCAATTTCTAATCTCAAGAAACAACTCTCCCACTTGAAAGCAAATTCCATATCACAGGCAGGACGGGTTGTCTTGATTCAGTCCTGCCTTCTAAGCAAAGTTAACTACCTCATGCAAAGTTTTATGCTACCTCAAGGCGTTCTAAAACAGATTGACTTTGTCTATAAATCGTTCTTTTGGAACAAGTTTATCCCAAATCATCATCTCCACTAATTAGCTGGGAGCATATTTGCTCTCCGAAAGAGAGCGGGGGCCTTCGCCTTCGCTTAGCGGAAAATATTAATATATCGTACAGATGAAACTTCTTTGGAAAATTGTTACGCGACCTCAAAGTGTTTGGGTCAAGGTTATAACTGAAAAATATCTAAGCAGAACATCGTTATTTAACTATCACAAAAACATTTGCTCTTGGCAGTTTGGCAGATTAATCAATATCAGAGATACTTTTTCCGAAGACCTTAGATGGTTGTTAGGCAATGTTAAAACCATTAAATTTTGGACTGACCCATGGTTACCCAATGTAGAATTGTCACCATTTATGGATACCTTGGATCCGAACCTTCGTGTCTCCACTCTTATCCTGCCGGATAGGTCATGGGACACTAATCTTCTCGGTCAAATTCTACCGCCACATATAGTTAAATATCATATCTGCTATTAGAATTCCAATTACTGAGATTGAGGACAGGATCATCTAGTTGCTTGCAAAAGATGGTAACTTCTCTATTCAGTCTGCAAATTTACTCTTATCGGCCCCACTGGATCCTTGCAACGACAAATTTGATTGGATTTGGAATTCTAAACTAGTTTAACCCCCGTACCATGTACGAGTAATGTAATTATAAATCCAATTTAATATAGATATGTAATGTCAAAAATCATGTTAAAATTATAGGATCATATATATTTATCTCCATATTATGATTAGTGTTTTTTTACCAATAGTAAATCAACTCATATTATAAATAAGTTGGATTTGTTTAAAATTACTTTATGATAAATATCATGTTTTATTAAATAGTAATATTTATGGGAAAATTATAACTAATTCTTGTTAAGTGATAATTTATAATTTTCGAGATAATTCATAATTTTTGGTAAATTTTAATCAATTTTTACGGGATAAGATTATATGAGATTCTAACTACCTAATTTAAAGGAGGGCCCGATTGATTATTTTATTATTGAAATGACACGTGGCGCAAATTTTTGTGAAGACATTGTCTCCGCTTTATACTATATGTAGTATAGATTACCGCCTAAAATCAAAAACTTCCTATGGAAATCTTGTGCAGATTGCCTCCCTAAAATGGATCGAATTAATCGGTTCTACAATTCAGTTCCTAATTGTTGCTCGCTTTGTGAGTTACAAGATGAAAACCTTAACCACTTCTTCTTTCAATGTCCATTTACTAAAGCAATGATTGTTCGACTGCAAAAACTGTTAAATTACTCTTTCAAAATAACTACATCATACACTTTCCATCTAAACATTCAAGAAACACTTACAAATAACCAATACACAACACCACTTGCGTTCTTTTGGTGGTCGTCTGGGCACATAGGAATGCCAAATTTTTGACCCAGGAAGAATTAACCTAAAAAAATTTCCATCTGACCTTGCCTTCTCGAGGGCGTTAGCATGGGACTCATGTAATAATGCCACAAAACCAAGACCTAACAGGCCTCAAAGGAAAAATTATACGGCCTGGAAAAACCTCCTCCTCAATGGTCAAAACTCAATTTTGATGCATCTAGACTTAAAATTGGGACAACTCATGTTGGTTTCATCTTACGAGACCATAACGGATTCATTCGTTCTCTTGGACGTCAACAGTTACCTTCAATGACTATAGTACAAGTGGAAGCCACCTCCTTACTTCACTCTTTACGAAGTATTGATTGTTCTCAAATTCAAAATCTTATATTGAAGGCGACAAAATCTTATTCTAATGAATTCTTTAAACACCTTTGGAAAGTTGATGTCCATCTTTTGTGCTTTGTTTTCAGGTCTTTCTTAGGTTAGATTAGAGTTAGTTTCCTTAGTTTCTCCTTAGTTTTGGAGGCTTTTAGCTTAGTTCTTGCATTTCTATGAGATTCGGAGATATGCGTGTTTTTGTGTGTTTTGTAGGCATTTCGGAGCAAGAATCATGGAGATTGGAGCATCATGGCATTATGGAGGAATTCAAGGATGAAAAAGGAGTCAAACTGGAGCTAAAGATGCATGGAAAGAAGCCTCAAGTGAAGACCAAGTGAAGGGGGGAAGAATCGACCAAACCGAGCCAAAACGAGAGAGAACGAAGCGAATAAAGTTGGATTTTGCCTTAGGACCGACTTTGATGTACCCAGGGCCCGAGGTCCATGGTGGACCGAGGTGTAGGACTGAGGTGTGGGCAAGTAGGGCCCGAGGTACCTGGAAAATTTTCCTTTGGACCGAGGTAGACACTATGTCGGGCCCGAGGTCTCTCCGTGTCGATCCAGCTCACCGGGCTTTGAATTCCTTTCTTTTTGGGATTTTCTTATTAATTCCCAAAATTGTATTTGTTTCCTTGGAGATCAAGGAGTTTAGAAGGGTAATCTAGGCTTTGTAATAGAGGGAAAAACTCTATTTAAACCCTTGTAATCTCTCATTTTGAGGAGGAGAAAGAAAATTGTAGAGGGAATTGAGAGTGAAAATTAGGGTTTGAGAGAGTAGGAGGAGGAAGAAGGGGGTGGACTCTTCTCCAAGGGAGGGAAGAAACCCAAGATCTAGAGGATTTGGGTGAATTCCTTTCCTTGGAGAGGAAAGAAACCCTTGGCTTGGAGGATTGGAGTAGAGATTTGTAGATCTAGCCTTTGGATTGTAAGAATTTTTCTTCCTTAGTTTAACTCAAGTTTGTTTTGGCTTTGATTTTGTGTTGTGTGTTCGATTCCCCTCTCTCCCTTGCTTGATCGATTTGATCTCGTCTTGGATTGAGGTCGAACGTGTGTGTTTTTGTTGTTGATTGTGGATTTGACTTGCATGAGTTATGATTTGTCTATGGTCTTTGATGATTGCTAGCTTGAAGTCTATGATTAGTGAGTAGTTAGCTTGATCTTGGGGTTAAGGACGAAAACCCCAACTCAATTCCATGTGCTTGAACCAATTTCATGATTTGATTGCCTAGATCCATGTCTATTTACCTTATGAGCATGATTCCTTTGTGAAAGCCGAGGAACAACCTTGTAGAGATAGACGAAGTAGCGAAAGTGAAAAGGTGATCTACAAGGTTAGTTCGAAGGGACGAAGCGAAAGCCTCTCGATCCCGCGGTCGCATAGGAATAGATAGAGAGTCGATTGACTCGAAGCGAAAGTGGAAAGTCGATTGGCTTGAATGTATGCGTAGGCCTCTAGTTCCTTGAGATTAATGGCACGATTTGATTGGATTTGTTGATCTATGTTTAAAGCGAAAGTCTCTAGTTCATTGATCTATGTGATAGCATGTGAAGTTGATGTTGGCATGAACCCCTAGCCCTAGGATCCCCTTAGCCTAGCTCGTTTTCCCCTTTTGTGTTGATTGTTGCGTCGGGCCCGAGTCCCCTAGCCTCGAGCCCGACTTCGTTTGTGCCCAAGTATCCCGGACCCGAGATTGACAACCTCGGGCCCGAGTTGCTTCGTGTGTTTTCTTCCCTTTGTGTTTGTGTTAGATAATCAACCATCCAACTCATAAACCATAATTCCCCATGTTCGACCTTGACCACAGTACTACAACGGGGCCATGATACAAATTTATTTGTTGATTGACCCGAGGCCCTATCCCTAGGTTGCCCGTTAAAAGTCCCATGGGAAATTCATTCTATTATAACTGATATGTGAAATCTTATTATGGTTATCCCTACTGTTAATTTTTATCATTGTTTCTAGGAATCAAATGTGGCTGCTGATTTCCTAGCAAGAAGTCACATTAATCTTCCAAGTCTCAATGCAGCCTTTACGTCCTCGTCCTCGTCCTTTTCTTTTTTGAATTTTTCTGTAACTCAGTCGAGGTGTTTGTTGAGTCAGCATCCCTCGCTGTTTGATTTTTTCAAGATCATCCGTCGCGACGATTTAGGCTATCCTTGTAACATATAGGTGGCTTTATTTTGGCTTGTTTTAGCTAGTAGCTCTTCAATCAAAAAAAAAAACTTAATCCGGCATTTCTCTATATTTTTATTCTTCTTGTTTTGGTTTTCTTTTGGGTTGTTGATTATTCGGGATATTTAGTTTAGTGTAAAACTTTCAATCTAGGAAAGTTCTGTTTCGTACCTCCTCAATGTTTTAGAAAGTTTGCCATGTACCCTTGAACTTTAAATATGTTCATCCTTAGTTCTTTCTTGTGTTTTTCTTTAATGTTTTCGTTATTTGGGTTTTTTTGTTAGAAAAGATTTTTTGTAATTTTAATTGCAATAAATGGATAAAAGAAGTGAACCCACAAACAAAAAGTCTTTACTCCTAAAATTTTAATCTAAAACTCTTATTTAAGTTGTAATGCAAATAAATAAAAGATATTTATTGTGTTTTATTAACTTAGTGTAAGAAACAATACAAGCAATTTAATATTTGATTTGATTTTTATAAATTTGTACAAAATTTATAATAAATTAAATTTCTACAAATTAAATAAAAATTGTGATAGTTGTTTTGATTATTTACTACTCCTATTTTTTAGAAAGATTCAACACTAATGTATATTTACATCTCAAATTAATTTAATTTGAGAAAAATTGAATAAAGTAGGTAAAACATGGATACTATATGTAGAAGGTTAGATTGGGTAAGGATAATTTTGTACTTTTATAGAGGTGCAAAGTTACAAAATGATAAAGTTGAGCAGAAAGTTGGATAATGGGGGATAATATATGAGATTATGTAGGGATAACTTTTTAATTTTGTTGAGAAAAGTGATAAAATTGATGAAAAACTTGGATAATGAGGAATTATATAGTTGATTGAATGAGAGTGTAAGTGTAAAAAAAATAGATCTAAATGAAGGAAATGAAGATGGATAAACTTTTCGGGATGTCCGAAAAGGAATATGAGACAAACTTTATGAGACAGATGGAGTATAAACTTATTTCTCTCTCCTCCGATAATAATTTTACCCTAGTGTGAGAGTTTTTCTTTCTCCATCGGTTCATCGATCACCATCTCCTCCAACCAGGGCTGCTCCTTCGTTATCTAGTCTTTGTCGAACTTCTTCACACGTTGTTGTTGGCAACCAGTTTTCCACTGGCGTTAGAAAATTCATCTTTTTCGTGAACAAAATTTTCTAAAAAAAATAGGACATGGGGGGATACGAGATCTGAGGTATTTGAGATCCGCTCGCACTCTAATTTTGGTTGAGGTCGGTCCAACATTTACAAGGGGAGCAAGATGGGGAAAGTGGACGAGAAATTCGACGATGAAGCGTCATCGTCGATGAGCTCGGGAAATGTCGGCACTAGAATGGGAATGAAGACGTCTAATATGAGGATGGTAGTTAGGCATCGGGATGAGAAGGAAATCGTCACCTCCATCAAGGAGTACTTTGACCAGGATGTGGTTGTCGGTGACCAAGTCTGAGATATTAGAGACCAACCAAGCTGAACTTGATCGCAGCTTCAAACAATTGAAGAGTAAGTTTGTGATTTCAATTTTGTTTGTACTAAACTGAGGATGGCTAGTTGGATTAATTTGATTTTGGACTAACTTGATACTTTGCATTCTAAACTTTTTGATGTTGTGTTTTTCATGTAACTAGAATTGAATTTTGAACTTGTATATGTATACGGAAGTAAGTAATTTTGATTCATAAGAATAAGAAGTGAATATGTGATTCTATGGATTTGATGTGAATTTTGAGCTCGTACAGGCAGATTCATGTTGTTAGTGTAGGGTGGTGTTTTTGTGCTCTTTATTACTACATTAGATTTTGGTTAATAGTTATATGTTAATGACTATGCAAAGTTAAAAGTGAGACATCATGATGCTCAATTATCAATTTGGAGAATGTAATTTTCTTCGTCTTACTTGAATTCTTAGTTGGAATAATTCCATAAATTTTGTATTTTAATTACTGTCAATGGTAATATTGATGACATAATTCTCATTGCAATTATTAAAGGTAATGTCTTGTGATGGTAGCTAAGTGTCATTGCGGTGAATCTGATGACACTATGATATTGATATTTATTGATGATATTTTTATGCTTGATGACACTAATTAGATGCCTCTTTTTAAGATGACACTTTAAGTGATGATACTATTTCGATGAAACTTTTTGTGTTGACTAACTGACAAAACAAGTGTCATCTCTTGTAATTAGTTGATATATTGGAGCATACAAGTGACTAATTATAAATATGTACGTACTTGTAGAAAGTCATCACTCTGTTTGGTGAATAGTGTCACTTGTGATAACAATTAAGTATTATGAAGATCCTTTGACAACATGGTGATGACAATGAATTTTATCAAAATCTTTTTATGACAGTTATGATGATACTTACCATATTGTTTCACTACACTTTGTTGATTGAAACTGGTTGATATTTGAGTAAGGATACATATCTAGTGACACTAAAAATAATTGTATTTGATCCTATTATTGTATTTGATGAGACTTACTTAATTTGAGTAATAACTTATTAAGTTATTTAATTTCTTATCAATTTTTCATCTATATCGTGACATTCTTGTAATGGTATTAAGATTTAGCTATTAGTTCTTCTTAAAATCGGATTATTTGGCCAATTGTAATATTAATGTGTTTGCTCAAAACTTTTGTTATGACACTTTGGTGTTTTGTCCAATTTGCTACAGTATAAGTGTGCCAGACCTGTGACAGTGATTTTTTTAATTTTTTATTGAGTATTGATGACACTTATGATGAAAACGCATATTATCAATCCTCTCTAATAATACTTGTGATGACAAATTTCATAAATGTCACTAAATTTTATCATAGTAACATCACTGTCATTGAGTGATGACACTAAATCGAGTGACTGAGTGATGACAATGAATCAAGTGATGACAATCGTGTTGTCATTATTCGATAAGTGTGAAGACGGTCTTCAAGCGATGATAATGATGATAGTCTTCGGGTGATGACAATTGTCGAGTGATGATAGTCTTCGAGTCATGACATTTTTAAGTGATGACAGTCAACACCGGTCAACGCCGGACAATGGTCGATCGACACGAGTCAAAGGTCGATCAACACGAGTCGTTAACAATTGGTCAACTAATGGAGATATAAAGTAGTTTTGGGATTTTGGTATGCACCTAATTTTAAACATTTGGTAAGAAATGACTTATTAGATTTTTCTACTTTTACCAAAAAAAATCTCGCTATATAATTAAATCTTTCTATTTTTTCGTTAAATCTTTTTACTTTTTATCGATCAATTAAAGTATCATGTATTTCTACCAAAAAATTGAAGTATCATTTTTAATGATATGCATACGTACACTTATTAAAAAGCTAATAAAAAGTCAGCACATGAGATGATACGACCAATCCTTTTTTAATCAATAAATCTTATTCATAAGATTTCCTAATCGATGACGGTGGCTTGTATCATAAATATTCAACACAAGTTAACACAACTCTCTTTAAGTCATCGGCGATGTTGAATCAAGAACATCACAAGCACACGTAGAGAGAGGAAAAGAAGGCATAACTTATGTGCAATGGTGGATCCAGGATTGTCTGGATGGGGGGCAGATTTTGCCTTGCGTATCCCAGACAATCTTGTGGCTTGACCTCTTGCTTTCTCTCTTGAGGTGGTGACTCGGTTATCTGGCTAGTAAACAATGGTGGATCCAGAATTTTTTAGAAGTGGGGTGCGAATTTTAAATATGTCAAACTAATTGAATGACGAACGTAAAAATCAAGATGCATTTTATCATGTACTACGCCATAATTAAGCCATTAGATATGATCAATTTACATGAGATATTAAATTTATTCATGAAACGACCCTCCTTACTTCTCATTCAACAATAACTTTACTCTACACGTATAATCTCAAATCTATGATTTAAAACTAAATTATAATTTAATTTGAAAGATTATGTTAATTTATATATGTATTATGATATATGGCCTTACAAAACTACATTTCACTTTAAAAATTTTGACCCATTTGAGGCTAAAGGAGAAGAAAATATATAATCTCTATAAATTAAGATTCATAATTAATGATTTGTATGTAATATATATTACTTCAAAAATGAAGAATCAAAATTATTATAATTTTAAATTTAATGAGATGTTCAAAAAAAAGGTCGGTGAGTGTATAAATTACTATTCCTTTTCAATGAGTTAAGTAATGTAAGTTTAGAGGAGAAAAAATACGTATCAAAAAACAGCATATAGAAAAGAAGGGAAAAAAGTTCAAAAGAGCACCTAAAAGGAGTCGAACTCCAGTCCGGATCACCTAGTACATTGTGTTTCATCCCCTATTGCTTTCCTAATATTAGGACACGTGGAGATTTTTTTAAACTTAACTTAATTAAGTTAATTAAAACAATTTTATCAAAATAGAAAAAATTACCAAATCAAAAAAGAATCTTATCTCCTTAATCTTTTCTACCTAACCTTCTTCTCCCTCTCTTGTCGCCGTTCAACTATAAGCGCTTTTTCTTGTGGACGTCTCGATTGATGGTAGTTCTAAGCAGAGAAAGACTTGCTCAATGGGCTGCTCTGTTGTTTGGCATTTGGAGGGCGCGAAACAGGTTGCTGTTTGAGGGGATACTTGAATCGCCGGAACATCGATCTGGTTTAATTATACCTCTCTGCGCGGAAGGAGTATGCTGATCATGTTGCAGCCTGGAAACCCAAATCAACTACGCAATCAGAAATGCTTAAAAAGTGGCCTCCTCCAAGTATTGGATGGGCAAAGATTTATTGTGATGCAGCCGTTCTGGGTCGGGATTGTGGGATTGGTGTAGTGTGTCGTCTGTCAACAGGTGAGGTCTATTTTGTCGGCTCTTAGCGAATCCAACTCGGCACATCGGTAGAGGTAGCGGAAGCGGAGGCGATCAAATGGGGATTGGAAGCGGCTCGATCGGCTGGCCTTACACATGTTGAAGTGGAATCTAACTGCCTTGCACTGATTCATAAGCTGCCAACTGAATCTCTTCCCAGACTGAATCTCGGTACTATTATTGCAATGATTTTGGAGATCAGCCTTGATTTTTGGGCAATGCAAGTGGCGCCATATCCATCGAACTGCAAATGGTGTAGCTCATTGGCTTGGCAAATGGTGTAGCTCACTGGCAACTGAAATCTCATGTTCAAGTGGAAACCTGCTGTTCCTGTTCTAATGTTGTTCTAATGTTTGATAGCTTTTCTTTTCCTGTTGAATTTTATAACTTGTTGGAGGATGATGTAAACTCTATTTCTATGTAATTGAAGCTCAGCTCGTGTGTGGTTATCAAAAAAAAGGTGTTTGATTCTCACTCTACGCATACATGATCGAAGCCACATTAATATTTTGATTCTCTTCTCCTTCCAAGTGTGCACCGATCAATCAACCTCATTATAGATTTTTGTTAGATTTCTTCTTTATTGTGTTGAAACTTACTGATTAATTTTATAGGTTCAAATAGTGTTTGCAAATGGACTAATTAGGTTGAAAAAAAATATGATCTGCCACACATCAATAATTGTTTGATTTAGAGGCTTTGGGAATGCAAGCAGTACGTACTGCTTACGTGCATTATTTCAAAAAAAAAAATACAGTATGATCTACCACAATTGAATGGCGGCAAGACTCAAGCGAGAGGGAGAAGAAGGTTAACAAACACGATCGTTGGAGTAACCCTTAGGGAAAAAAAAGATTAGATTTTTTTTGATTTGGTCACTTTTTCTGTTTAACAAATCGGTTTTAATTAAGTTAATTAAATTAGGTTTAAAAAAAATCTACACGTGGAGCAATATCAGGAAAGCAATAAGGGATGCAATACTAAACGCAATAGGGGATCCGGACTGGTCGAACTCTGGGCTTTAAGCAAAACATAACAAGCTCCGTGCCACTATACTACGGCGGTATCTGTGTAGGTCAAGTGAAGAAGCTTAATATATACATAAATACTTCCCTAGCACTAGCGGTCCAGGTCCACCCATAAATTGACCCATAAAACCCGTTTCACTTGGTCAAACAGGTCGACCCTTGACCCGACCCGTAAAACCCGTAAACCGAGTTACGGGTCGGGTCACAGGGCACATTTTCTTAAGTTACGGGTCGACCCGTAAACCGGGTTACGGGTTGGGTCGGGTCGACCCGTTGGACACCCCTAATAATAACTAGAGGTGTCCAACGGGTTGGGTTACGAGTCGACCCGGCAAGTTACGGGTCGACCCTTAAAACCCGTAAAATTTTAAAAATAATAATTCATATTTAACTTTATATTGTTTATTTAGACTATAGATCGTATAATTTTATTATTTTGCTTTGTAAAACTCATTTCAATAGTTTTATTACATTAGAAAAATTGATAAAATAATATTACACAATCAAAAAAAATTAAAAGTGTGCAAAACACATAGTTGAACACAATTATATAATCGAGTCAAACGGGTTTAACGAGTCCACCCGTGACCCGACCCGTAAAACCCGTTTGATCTGGTCAAACGGGTTGACCCGTAACCCGTAAATTTTCATTTACGGGTCGGGTTACGGGTCGACCCAGCGAGTTACGGGTCGACCCGTAAAATTAAAAAAAAAATCATATTTAACTTTATATTGTTTATTTAGACTATGGATTCTATAATTTTGTTATTTTTCTTTGTAAAACACATTTTAATAATTTTATTACATTGGATATTAGTAAAATAATATTACACAATCAAAAGTTTTTTTTTAAAAGTGTGCAAAATAGATAATTAAACACAATTATATAATCGGGTCAAACGGGTTTTACGAGTCAAACGGGTCGACCAGTGACCTGTGACCCGACCCGTAAATTGACCCGTAAAACCCGTTTGACCTGAACAAACGGGTCGACCCGGACCCGACCCATAAAACCCGTAACCCGTAAATTAAATTTACGGGTTACGGGTCGACCCGTAAAACCCGTAAAATTACAAAAAAATAATAATACTTATTTAATTTTATATTGTTTATTTAGACTATGGGTTGTATAATTTTATTATTTTGCTTTGTAAAACACATTTTAATAATGTTATTACATTAGATATTAGTAAAATAATATTACACAATCAAAAGTTGTTTTTAAAAGTGTACAAAACACATAATTAAACACAATTATATAATCGTGTCAAATAGGTTGTATGGGTCAAACGGGTCGACCCGTGACCCGACTCGTAAAACCCGTAACCCGTAAATTTTCATTTATGGGTCGGGTTACGGGTCGACCCGTAAAATTAAAAAATAATAATTCATATTTAACTTTATATTGTTTATTTAGACTATGGATTGTATAATTTTTTTTATTTTTCTTTGTAAAACACATTTCAATAATTTTATTACATTAGATATTAGTAAAATAATATTACACAATCAAGAGTTTTTTTTAAAAGTGCGCAAAACACATAATTAAAAACAATTATATAATCAGGCCAAACGGGTTTACGGGTCAAACGGGTTTACCCGTGACCCGACCCGTAAATTGACAAGTAAAACCCGTTTGACCTGGTCAAACGGGTGACCCGACCCGTAAAACCCGTTACTTGTAAAATTTCATTTACGGGTTACAAGTCGGGTTACGGGTCGACCCGTAAAACTCGTAAAATTAAAAAAATAATAATACATATTTAACTTTATTTATTTAGACTATGGATTCTATAATTTTGTTATTTTGCTTTGTAAAACACATTTTAATAATTTTATTGAACTAGATATTAGTAAAATTATATTACACAATCAAAAGTTTTTTTTAAAAGTGTGCAAAACACATAATTAAACACAATTATATAATCGGGTCAAACGGGTCGACCCATGACCCGACCCGTAAAACCCATTTGACCTGGTAAAACGGGTCGACCCGTAACCCGTAAATTTTCATTTAAGGGTTACGGGTCGACCCGGCGGGTTACGGGTCAACCCGTAAAATTAAAAAAAATCATATTTAACTTTATATTGTTTATTTAGACTATGGATTTAAAAAAAAAATTATATAATCGAGTCAAACGGGTTTTACGGGTCAAATGGGTCGACCCGTGACCCGACCCGTAAATTGACCCGTAAAACCTGTTTGACCTGGTCAAACGGGTCGACCTGTGACCCGACACGTAAAACCCGTTACCCGTAAAACACATAATCAAAACGGGTTTTACGGGTCAATTTACGGGTCGAGTCGGGTCGACCCGTTTGACCCGTAAAACCCGTTTGACCTGGTATTTTTGTGGGGCGTGTATTTGGTGAAGGATGTGGCATATTTGGAGGCAGACTCTTTCAACTTAACCAACTTAGCAGCATGATGGATGTTCAGTGGGTCAAATTGCCTGGCGTGAAGTTGCATCTCCGGGCTAAGGTTAGCGAGGAAGATACTAAGGGCTTGGGATTGGGGTAGGGTAAGCTTGGTGAGGGCACTTTCAAAGGCGTCCAAGTAGCTATCGACTTCACCCGAGTACTTGACGTTAACCAACTCAGCCAATGGGTCATCTATTATTGCGGAAAATCGTGACGAAACATCGACCATGTACTCTGACCATGACGGGAATCATTGAGACCGCTCCCTCATGTAGTTGTGGTGCCACTGCAGTGCACGCCCGTCAAGGTGGAACGAGGCTAGACGAACCCTGAATACCGGACGAGTGTTGTCCAGAGCGAAAAATTGCTCGCATTTGTACAACCACAGTTTCAAACCAGATCCGTCAAACTTTGGAAAGTCTATCTTGGTTAACCTAGATGATAAGCCTTGGAAAAATTAACCCTCCAGCTGAGGTAGTGATAGGGTCCGACGAGGATGCTGGCAAACACACCGACATTGAAGGAAGTGTAGTTGAAGACCAGATCGGCCAGTGCCCCTCTCGCCAAGTTGAAGCCGACGTAACTGAGGCGCCCAAGGGGCCATCCTGCCGCCGCCGGCGGCACCATACAAGTCACATACTCGTATGCGAGGGTGAGGAGGAAGACGCGGATGACGTCAAACGCATACTGGTCGGGCCCTATATTGACCGGCCAGAATCGCGCACGCTCGACTTTGAAGTAGAAGAACTTCGATTCGTGAGTCTGAGCCGTGGGGGTTTGGTGCTCGCATGACTGAGCTTAGGAGTTTGGGTTGTCTCCGCGTGCTGCAACAATATTTTAATAAATGGAACGGGAGTGTTGTAGCAAGACATTCAGGTCATGCATTTAATTTACAAGAATTACAAAACCAACCCCATTAAAATATGACAGGTCACTACACAATTGCATGCATATATATGGATCGAGTGTGATAGGTAAAGTCCTATAATCCTGCATTAGTGGCCAACTTCAAGGTTGCTCTGCAACACCGAACGGCACCACCAGTCCACTGCTCGATCGTGACTTCCAACTCCTCCGCCTTAAACCGCATTCTCTCCCGCCGGAGGATCGCGGCCGAACAATGCCCCTCGGCATGGCCGACGGGGATGCTGGCAAACACTCCGACGTTGAAGGAAGTGTAGTTGAAGGCCAGATCGGCCAGTGCCCCTCTCGCCGAGTTGAAGCCGGCGTAACGGAGGCGCCGAAGAGGCCCTCCTGCCGCGCCGAAGAGGCCCTCTTGCCGCCGCCGGCGGCACCATACAAGTTACATACTCGTATGCGAGGGTGAGGAGGAAGACGCAGATGACGTCAAATGCATACTGGTCGGGCCCTATATTGCCCGGCCAGAATCCCGCACGCTCGACTTTGAAGTAGAAGAACTTCGATTCGTGAGTCTGAGCCGTGGGGGTTTGGTGCTCGAATGACTAAGCTTGGGAGTTTGGGTTGTTTCCGCGTACTGCAACAATATTCTAATAAATGGAACGGGAGTGTTGTAGCAAGACATTCAGGTCACGCATTTAATTTACAAGAATTACAAAACCAACCTCATTAAAATATGACAGGCCACTACACAACTGCATGCATATATATGGATCGAGTGTGATAGGCAAAAAAAAACATGATAGGCAAAGTCCTATAATCCTGCATCAATGGCCAACTTCAAGGTTACTCTGCAACACCGAACGGCACCACCAGTCCACTCCAACACCGAAATTGCTTGGTTTGATATTTTTTGTATTTTGCCTCTTGGACTGGTGCTTTACTTCTTTTTTTAATCTAATATCAACTACTATTGAGAATTCATATATATTGTTTTTACTTTAGTATAATTGAATAGCTAAGTTGTCCTATTTTACTTTTACTTATCTTCTTTCATGTTCCTTGTTAATTGACATGTCATCAAACCCGTTAATAAGAAAAAAGAAAAACAATCATGACATAAAAGCAATATCGCAAAAAGAAAATAATTCACTATGTATAAATTTTCAAATACATTAATTCTTGTTTTTGATGTTGAATATATCAAGTTTAAGTTATTCGGGTTTCGGGTTGACATCGGATTTGTCCATTCGGGTTGACATAGGAATTAACCATAGGTGTGAATGAAATCAATGGATGAATCTATGATCGAGTGATTATTTCATGAGTGGATCTATTGAATGAACCTGCTTTCCTTATTTGTTTGTTTTGTTTGTTTGTTTTGTTTGTTTCTTAGATTAGATTAGTTTAGATTCTTCTCTCCTAAATCTCCCCTTTCTTTGGTTGGTAATTATATTAATACTAGATACCTTAGTTCTCTTGGGTTCGCCCCCTAACTTACTTGCTATACTTAGTTTGTAGTTTGGGTTATTTATCTTTGATCTTGACACGACGACTTTAGCCGAGTCAAATTTTGACGCCGTTGCCGGGGAACTTAGGTTTCTTTCTAGTATTGATATTTTTATTGACTATATATAAAAAAATCGTCCTAACATGCAGGTACTAGTGTCGTGTTTCGAATACAGACACTCCCGACGTACGGGTACTAGACATCGCGGTCGCGGACCACAAATCGCGCCCGCGGTGGTGATGCAGTTGGTCTCGAAAAAAAAATGAAAAAAAAATAAAAATGAAAAAAAAAAAAGAGGACTTTTTGGTCACATTCTATCTATATCATCCATCCATCTATATTCATTCTACTCCATCTTTTATCTTTTCCACCCTTCTATTTCTTCTTTTCATCCACCTTTGTAATTCCATTCTTTGGCTATTGTAAAGCCTAAGTATGGGGGAGCTTTGTTACCCCGAGAGTTCTCTTCTCCACGACTCGAGTTCAAGTATTCATCAATCTCCCGAGAGACGAGCCAAGATACGAAGGCTTTATTGCACATCACCGGTTCGAGAGTAGTCAAGAGCTTAAGTCTGCACGAAGACCGCGCCCGCACCACACCGGCCGCGACCGCGGTTCCCATCCAGAAGTTGACAAATTCTCTCGGAGTTGATTCCGCGACCGCACCATCCCCGCCGCGCCCGCGGTTAGCCTACAGAACGGTATTCCAAAGTTCTTTTCTTCCATTCTACCACTTATGAAGAGTTCTTCCATTCCACCTCTCTTCATCGTTTGTGAGTCTTCTGATATACCTTTCTCCTTGCTTTTATCCTTTCTCTTTGCTTCATTGAGGACAATGAAGGATTTAAGTATGGGGGAGGGAGTACTCGCATTCGCTTATCTTAGTTAGCTTAGTTAGAGATTTTCTTCAGATTTTTGATTTTCTTCTTTTCATGGAGCACTTGCACCATACTTTTTTTGCATAATAAAGAAAGAAAGAAAAAGAAAAAAAGATAGAAAAAGCCATAAAAATTGAAAAAAAAGCATATAAATCCTGGGATGAGTCGAAAACCCGAAAGGACGGCTCAGGTAATAAGCAGGTAACCTGGACCAGCATTAGGCTGAAGTAATATGAGGTTCATGAGAGTTGTGAGTATTTGTGAGCACACCTTTGAAAAATGAAAAGAGCGGTTAGGTGAAAACCCGAAAGGGTGCCTAAGCAGAATTGAGCGGTAAAATTCGAGTGTTTTAGGATCATTCTTGCTCGGGGACTTTGGGGCTTACATATTAGATTTAGGTAGATCCTAGGTTGTTCTTTCATGTTTTTTAGAGCTTGAGTGATATATCTTGTGGTGAGGTGTGTGTTTGAGCTTCATTGTTTTATGCTCATGATTTCTCTATATTTTGGGTTCAGGTTGTGAGTTGAGTGTTTTTATCTTCCCTTGTATTTCCTGAGATCTTAGATGTGCTACCTTGTTATAATTGTTTTGAGCTTACTCGAGGACGAGCAAGATCTAAGTATGGGGGAATTTGATTCGGGCTATTTTGTATAGGTTAACTCTTGTATTTTAGGGCTTTATTGAGTGTGTTTAGGTTAGAGTTTGTGCTAATTGTAATATCTAGGCCGAAGACACAAGAATGCAAGAATCAAGAGTTGTAAGGCGTTTTGAGCTGTCTTCCCGACACCACTTGCTTTCGAAGGCTATATCTTGAGCTACAGAGGTCGGATTGAGCTGATTCCGGTGCCATTGGAAATCTAACTTCAAGGGCTTCAATTCATCTTTTTACACCGAAGTCAGATTCCAAGCCGAAAATGGTCAAACCAGCCTCTGAAGTGACGCCATTGGTTTTGTCCCGATACCGCGACCGCGGCCTGGCCGGAGCGACCGCGGCAGTTGCCGAGACCGACTTATTCTTCTCTGTTGTAAAAGCGCGGGCACGGTGATGGCGACGCGACCGCGGTGATGCCGAATCCGAAGCGGGCCGAAATCTTTCTATCTTGTTTCCTTTTCTATCTTTTGCCTCTTTCCTTATCTATCTCGTGGAGCTTGTTCCTTGGGCTATATAAGGAGGAGCCCGCCTTAGGTTTTTAGTACATTCTACCTTCTACCTTCTTCTCTCAAATTAGGGTTTTAGTTTAGTTATGGAGAGCTAGTCTCCTTGGGTTTGTTCAAGGGAGAAGCTCTGATGTATGAACTCGTGAGATTTTGGTAATTGATTTCTATCCTTTGGTTAATATTGATTCTCTTGTACTTCATCTTATGAATGTTTATTGTTTTTCTAGGATTCGCGACCCTATTGAATTGATTGATGTTCTACTGTTTGATTAGGTTTGGACCGTGGACAAAACTAATCTGTGAAAACAACTTAACCTAGACCTGTTGTCTATGCAACTAGGATTAAGAAGAGAATTGATTGTTTTATCTTGCAATTGACTTGTAGCTTGATTGTTTGATATTATATCCTGCATATCCTTGTTCTCTATGTTAATTCTAGGTTTAAGCGTCCTTGCCTAGGGCTATAGAATTGCTTGGACCGTGGACTTGCGATTGTTAATGATCAGGATAGGAATTAACCATAAGTGTGAATGAAATCAATGGATGAATCTATGATCGAGTGATTATTTCATGAGTGGATCTTTTGAATGAACCTGCTTTCCTTATTTGTTTGTTTTGTTTGTTTCTTAGATTAGATTAGTTTAGATTCTTCTCTCCAAAATCCCCCCTTTCTTTGGTTGGTAATTATATTAATACTAGATACCATAGTTCTCTTGGGTTCGACCCCTAACTTACTTGCTATACTTAGTTTGTAGTTTGGGTTATTTATCTTTGATCTTGGCACGACGACTTTAGCCGAGTCAATGTCCCTTAAGGCCGATGAGTAGTCCTTGGACTATAGCGGGATAAAATCAGCACGGTTTCATGAAAATGTCACATTGTCAAAATATAGACTTAGTATGCCATTTCAAAATGAATGTTCATATGACCATTTTTTGAGAATTTTCTTATTTCACTGTACTTGTGATGCCCCAACATTATGGAGCCGAGCACGCCCCAATATTATGGACAAAGCCATGAATCCATGTAGCATTGTTTTCATGGATTACATGTCCCCGGTCTCCAGTCCATGCTTTTGAATGTTCCCGGTCTCGGTCCAGGTCCGGTCCGGTCCGGTCCTAGGCCGGTTCCCAGCCTTAGGTATTTGTAAATATACTCTTCTAGTTGCTTGAGTGGATTTTCTTGCCCTCCAAGACATTGAACCTGATCCACCAAGCAAACTCCTATTGGAAGAAATAAACCAAACATCAGTAGCTTTCAAACTAAGCCAAATCGGTTTAACCTACAATCCCTAAATAAGTGCTCGTAGGTCTCTTTGTGGCCTCCACACAACGAGCACGTCACAATAGCCGAAATATGTCTCCTCCTTTGCTCCACATTAGAGAGAACTCCACACTTACTTGCCAAACCACACAAAACAATGGCCTTTCTCCGGGACCAAAAGCTTCCATAACCTTCCATAGAAATTAGCGTCCACCTCAGCTTTATTAAAAATACCCTTCAATAAGTTATAACCCGATGAGACAAAGTAGTTCCCGTCTATTTCGAACATCCAACACAGCTCATTGTCACCCAAAACATCATTACTTACCATAGAGAAAGCAGCGATTTTCATAAGAATCGACGTTGGCAGTAAACTCGAAATCGTGGTCCAGTCCCACCAGACACCGTCAATCCAAAAATCCTTCACCAAAGTATGTTGATCCATTTGATATCTCAGACCAGTAGCAACTTCGCGGAGGAGGCAATCAAGAAGCCAACGATCATTCCAAAATCTAATCAACGCTCCCGTCCTCAATAACCACTTCGATCCCTTAACGACAACCTCCGAAATCCCCACTTTGATGTCCTTCCAAACACGAGAGGCAGGCACATAATCCCCAAGACCTATGTTTAAGAACCGACGTCCACAAGGTCCTATCACACATCAACAAACGCCAACCCAAATTTCCTGGAAAAGCAACATTCAACTCCTTCATACATGTGACTTCTACACCTCCATGTTTCTTCGGTTTCGTAACCTTGTCCCACGCAACCTTATGCATAAATCTCTTCTCCGGGTGGCTTCCCCAAGAAAAACCATGGTTGAGCTTATCAATCTGGTTACATAAGCTACCTAGGAGGAGAACCGTAGACATCATGTAAACCGGAATGGAAGTCAACACCGACTACGTTGTTCTACCTGCAATATTCAACCTTCTCTTTTTCCAACCCGCCAACTTTGAAGCAAGTGAGAAAACGTGTGCTTACTGACCAGCTTATGAAGAATAGGGAATCCAAGGTAATTACCAAGGTTGTCAGTCACCGAGATACCGCTCAGCTCTTCCAGCCTACTCTTGATTTTGTTGGACACATTAGGGGAGACAAAAACTTTCGACTTAATTATGCTAGCTTTCTAACCTGAAGCTTTACAGAACCTCTCCAAACACCTCATAATGACCTTAATCTGCTCCACTGAAGCCTCCGCAAACAACAATATATCATTGGGGAAGAACAAATGGGAAAGAATCGGGCCAATTCTCGTCAACTTAATTGGTTTCCAATCCCCACAACTCACTGCCTCAATAATAAGATGGTTGAGCTTCTCTTTACAACAAATAAAAATGTATGGAGAAATCGGATCCCCTTGACGGACAACACTCGAGGCCGTAAATTGCGTCGTAACCTCACAATTCAACAACACTTGCATTTTGGGAGAAAAGATACACGCCATCACCCAAGCAATCCACTGTTGCGGGACGCCCATATCTCTAAAGGCGGAGTTGATAAATTCCCAACTCAAGCGGTCATACACTTTTTCGAGGTCAAGCTTAAGCTCCATTCAGCCTCTCGAACCCCTTTTTCTTTTCATTGAATGAATGACTTCGTATGCCACCACTATATTCTCATATATGAGTCTACCAAGTATAAAGCTACCTTACGACTTGCGTGGGACCTATGGCTATCATCTTTGACAAGAAAGGTTTTATTAGCAAATTACATTAGTAACGATTGAAGGCAAATACGAACATATGGTGAAAATAAAATTCTTTCTCTTATTTTTATTTTGATTGATTTGGTTAACCACCGTTCGATCTTATGGGCAAGGTAGTGAATTCTAGTAAAATTTATTTGGTCACCAGATACGAATAATTAATTATCTAATGAATTTTTTTAGGGAGATTTATGTAAGATGAGCCACCTTCACCATTTTACCATAGATTCTCAAAGGACTTTTCTCGTATCTAGACCTGAGATTAATTGTCTCGATCTAAGACATGTGTTATCTTACAACAGATTTACCACAAATTGAGAAAACAGGAGAAGAATGAGGTTTCTTTTGAGATAGATGACTACCTAATTAGATTCTTTCGATGGAGTAAATGTATGATTGAGAACTGAATTGGTTTCACGCAAAATACCCTTTCCTTGACAAGCGAGCTACAACGAACTGAAGCTAATTTACTTGAAAGTGAACACACATGAAGGAGGTTTTCTTTGAGACCATCATCTCCATGTACAATGACAACGGATTTTTAGACGAAATCAAGATTAGGTTCGCAAATGAAAAATGGAAAATTGTTGTCCATAAATAAAATTTGTGAAAAGTGAGGATACAAAACCGAATTTGTGAAAATAGAGAATTTAAACAAACATATGTACTATTTATTAAAATCATCTTTTTTAAACCACTACATTAGACCATCTGCAATGGTGAACTTAAAATTGGATTTTTAACCCCCCTCAATATTTTATTTGATTATTAGATATATATATATATATTAAAGTTCAATAGTGAACATGTAAATATTAGTGAACAAGAGAACAATTGTAGGCCATTGGATCTTAATGAAATAGAGGGTTGAGATTAAAAGTTAAAAATGAGCCATAATTGAACAAAACATGTCTTTGTAATTATAGGAAAGTAAAAGATTTTGTTCTACAAAGAAAAATCAAATTAAAATTAAAAGATAGGCAGTTACAACTCACGATTTTGTTTATTCCCCCATTTTGATTTTGTTTCAAATTTTAAAAAAAAATCTTTTCAAATTCAAAATTATGTCCACGCCACCAATTTGGATTGTAATTTGGATTGCAGTTACAACTCACGGAGAGAGAATATTGGATATATATATTTTTGAGGTTGTCATATACATTATTACTGTATATATATACCTCTTGATCTGTAGGGATATGTCACATAAACAATCCAACCACAACAAATGTTGTATATACATTCCTCAGGTTGTTATATACAATATTACTGTACATATATACACCTTGATCCCTAGAGATAGGTCATATAAACAATTCAGCATAAACAACGATTCACATGGCATCATCAAATGATACAAGTCTTGGATAAGAATCTACAACGCACTAGAACGCCCTTGTTGACGATTTCGTATATACATTCTTCATGTTGGCATATACAAAATTACTGTATATATATACATCTTGATCCGTAGAAATAGGTCACATAAACAATCCAACAAAAACAAATTTCGTATATACATTCCTCATGTTGGCATATACAATATTACTGTACATATATACATCTTGATCCGTAGAAATAGGTTACAGAAACAATCCAACAAAAACAAATTTTGTATATACATTCCTCAGGTTGGCATATACAATATTATTGTACACATATACATCTTGGGGGGGCGAAACTCCGACGGAGAAAGGGGACCCGAACGAAGCTCGACGGACGGTAATGGGGGGCGAAACTCCGACGCGATTCGACTAGGGGCTACGAGAGGCCGGCGGGAGGGGACCCTAACCTACAGACGAGCACCGACGACGGGTAGAATCGGGAAGCGGCCAACGTCGGGCACCAGATCTAGGGGGAATCCGAGGGACGGGCAAAACCCCGGATCTGGAGGGGGGATCCGGTCGGGCGGGGTGCAGGGCAAGTGGTGACGGGTGGTCGCCGGAAAACTCCCTGGAGAGGGGAGGCGCTAGGGCGAGAGGTTGAGCGGCGACGGTAGGGCGGCGAAGTGGTGGAGGCTGCAATGGGAGCCGACGATTTTCTGGAGGCTGCAATGGAGCGTCTCTTTGGATCTGCAATGGAGCCTAATTTTTGATTTTATAGAATTATAATTATAGTAGTTACAATTGGTAGATGATGGGAGAAAATCTCTCCTATTTTTGATTTTTTGCTATTTTCTTTTTTTGAATATTTTCATATCTAATCTCACCATCCATTACAAATCTCATCCAATGGATGAGATTTATTTTCTTATTCTCTATAGAACCTTGTTCACTATAGAATCTACCTCTATATCTATATAGTATGAACTATTAACTTTAATATAATAAATTTCAAATTGAATCTCACGTATGTATATTGTCTTGCGTTGGTATATTAAAACCCTTATATTCATATTTCCTTTATTTTTTTGTAAATTTCTCGTTTGAATAATTTTCAACAGTAAAATGAAGAAGGCAATTTGATATCCATGAAAGTAAATATGATAAACAAATACGATTCTTACCGTTGTACATAATACTTCTCATTCAATTGAATTCTAATGGCATAGTCCATAACAAAATCCAATTTCATCCTTAAATTCTTTTTTTTTTAATCTTAAGAAGTACAAACATTTGACAACAACAATTCAAACCACAGATAAACATATAAAAAACACATTCAAATCAATGACGGGCTATCGACTCAAAGTCTCGGGTAATGTTGAGCGTAAATGTCTTTTTATATATACTATTAAATCAATTACTAGTATTTAGGTCATTTCTATTTATAGGATAACTTTTTTATGTCACAGTTAATCTATGATTTTTATTTAAGTCATATGTAGTATAGTATTGATTTAAGTCATTTGATTTAAATTTATTTTTAACATCAAATCAATTTGAATTTACATTCATAATATATAAAAAAATCGAAAAAAATGACAAAACAATATTTGAATTTTCAAAAAAGAACAACATCTTATTTACAAATTACAATGTTTAAAATAGATTCTCTTATCCGAATTTTTATTATATATTTCCGAGAATTATTTTCACAAATTAATTATTTTTAACCAAACAAATAATTTTTATAAATATCACAAAAAAAAACTAATAATAATATCATCATATATACTCCATGTTTTACCAATTGGATCCCGTTAGCGTGTACTTATTGTCTATGGCCTCTGTTCTTATCTCTATTTAACTCTCCGGTCGGCGTCAGCCCCTTCTTCTCGTCTTCAGCTCGACCCCTGCAGGTCTACCTTCGCCGATCAATCCAAGTAGGGTTTTCTTTTCAACTCTTATTCTAGTTTTTTCTGCTCAATTATGCACGACATTCAGATCGGAGCAATATATACGCTTTTCCGTTGCATCACATCTCGATTGCAGAATAGATTGTGTCCTATTAATCCTGTTTGGGAATTCTATAGACTTTAGGCACGTAGGAAGTTTGGTTGAATTATGAGGACTTCAGGGTGTGTATCACCCAGATACTTAAAACTTAAGGGGCAAGTTGAATAGGGTTTCTTCAGATTTTCATGCGATGAACTGGTATACTATATAATTTTGATGCGCTACTAATTTAAAAACACTAGGGTTTTAATCTTCACATACATTTTTTTAACTCTATGCAAAGTTAGGGAAATTGAGCAATTGATATGCTTGTTAATCAGCACCGCCTTCCAGGCTCTCCTTTGTAATTTGTCCTCATACTGTAGTTTTGGGTTTTAATTCACTTACCCCCACCTGCTCTGTAGGTTTTATTAAACAGAAATGGATATTAGCAATGAGGCCAGCATTGATTTGTTCCCGATTGGACCAAGTTCAGTTATCGGTCGAACGATTGCATTCAGAGTACTATTCTGCAAGTCCCTGGCGCATTTGAGGCGCCAACTGATTGCAGTGCTGTTCACATTCATTCAAAGGTTTAAAGGCTGTACAGCCCCAATCTTCTCATGGTTCCATCCGAGAAACCCACAGGGTATTTTAGCCATGGTGACTCTAATTGCCTTCATTCTGAAACGATACACAAGTGTTCAGGCTAGAGCAGAGATGGCTTATAGGAGGAAATTTTGGAGGAATATGATGAGATCTGCATTGACCTATGAGGAGTGGGCTCATGGTGCCAGGATGTTAGAACGAGAAAGCCCCAGATTGAATGAATCCGAGTTCTATGATGAGGAGCTTGTGAGGAACAAGCTCCAAGAGCTTAGGCAACGTCGTCAGTCAGGCTCCATTAGAGACATTATGTTTTGTATGCGTGCGGATTTGATTAGAAACTTGGGCAATATGTGCAATCCCGAGCTTCACAAAGGAAGGCTTCAAGTGCCTCCCCTTATAAAGGATTATATTGATGAAGTCACCAATCAGTTGACAATGGTCTGTGAGTCGGATTCAGAAGAGCTTTTGTTGGATGAGAAGCTTGCATTTATACATGAAACAAGGCATGCTTTTGGAAGGACCGCTCTACTTCTAAGCGGCGGTGCCTCCCTTGGAGCTTTCCATGTTGGCGTGATGAAAACACTTGTAGACCATAAGCTTCTCCCTAGAGTCATTGCTGGTTCCAGTGTGGGCTCTATTATGTGTGCAATTGTAGCCACCAGTTCATGGCCTGAGCTTCAGAGTTTCTTTGATAATTCGTGGCGTTCCTTGAAGTTCTTTGACCAAATGGGTGGCGTCTTTACAGTTTTCAAGAGGGTTATGACATTTGGAGCTGTTCATGAGATCAGACATTTGCAGATGATGCTCAGGAAACTCACCAGTAATCTTACTTTCCAGGAGGCTTATGACCTGACTGGCCGGATTCTTGCTATAACGGTTTGCTCCCCTAGGAAACACGAGCCACCGCGTTGTCTTAATTATTTGACCTCACCGCACGTTGTCATATGGAGTGCAGTTACTGCTTCATGTGCCTTTCCTGGTCTTTTTGAGGCTCAGGAACTAATGGCTAAAGATAGATATGGAAATATTATACCGTATCACCCACCTTTTCATCTCAGCCCTGAGGAAGGGACCATTCCATCTCGTCGGTGGAGAGATGGTAGCTTAGAGAGTGATTTGCCCATGATGCAGTTGAAGGAGCTTTTCAATGTCAATCATTTTATTGTAAGCCAGGCTAATCCTCATATTGCACCATTATTGAGGCTGAAGGCGTTCATTAGATCTTATGGAGGAAATTTTGCTGCAAAGGTATGTACTTCTGGATTCACACGTATTGTATTGTGTTCTTTACTTCCGCCTTCTTTTCGAGTATCTGTATCCCCTTTGTGGTATTAAATAGATTATGCTAACATTTGAACGCTACAGCTCGCTGAGCTAACCGAGATGGAAGTGAAGCATAGATGCAACCAAATACTGGCACTAGGTTTTCCATTAGGCGGACTAGCTAAGCTGTTTGCTCAGGAATGGGAGGGTCATGTCACTGTAGTGATGCCTGCTACACTTGCTCAGGTACGATGAAGTATTTCTTAGGCAAAGGCAAGCAAGCCTGGATAATTTTTATGTTAATTCATGAAATTTGAAATTTTTGTTATTTGAGTGGACATGATTTTGTCTCCTATTAGTTTCTGCTGACTTGCTTAACATTACAAGAACAAGTTTATCAAAGTCAAGATGAAACAAGACAAGTATCTTTGTAGCTAAAATTCAGCATGAAATGTTTACTTTGATATGCTGCCTATGTATATGATAGACTAACAAGCCTGTTTTTTTTTGTGTGCGCACGTGGGTCTTGAAACAGTACTCAAAAATAATACAGAATCCAACAAAAGTGGAGCTCCAAAAGGCAGCAAACCAAGGTAGACGTTGCACTTGGGAGAAACTGTCTGCGATGAAAGCAAATTGTGCAATTGAGCTTGCTTTGGATGAGTGTGTTGCAATTCTCAACCACATGCGTCGGCATAAACGCAACGCAGAGAGAGCAGCTGCTGTTGCCGCCGCCACAACTTCTTACTCCCAACCGATACCATCCATCACTGGAAGATTCAGTGGTTCTAGAAGGATCCCTTCCTGGAACTGCATTGCCCGGGAAAACTCTGTTGGCTCACTGGAAGATCTGGCTTCCTTACAGCAAGGAGCAGCTGGAGTATCTTCTACCCGGAACCACAGTGGCCATGATGGGAGTGATAGTGAAACCGAGACTGTTGATCATGTTAACACTTGGACGAGATCTGGAGGGCCGTTGATGAGGACGGCTTCTGCCTCCAAATTTGTAGACTTCATTCAGAGTTTAGATAGGGGATCTTCGGGAATAAGTAGAGGCCTGGCTGGTCAACTTAACTCTGCTATAATGCAAACCATCAGCACCAACAGAGATACCAGTAATGCCAACCAAAGCACGTCTGATAGATGCTCAGAGAATAACGCTACTGAAGGTGATGTATTGCAGCCTGAGATGACACCAAATGGGATTGTTTTGAATGTTACGAAGGTGGAGGAATTTTCGGTTCCTACAGCTGGTAATGGTTCAGAGGGCCCATATGAGACTCTTAGCCCTGGTGCAGAGTGCGTGCAGCTGGATTGCCCGGATAGGGAAATGGATACGAGTTCCACATCTGAATATGGTGACGATGATGCTGCACCCAAAAGTGGCTTGGAGGCCTCTGTGGATCAGCCAAGCATGGAGACAGAAACAGCTTGAAGGAAAGCTAACGACAAAGCAATGTGTGAAAGGTGAGAGACTGAGAGATGCTCTCATTGTTTGTTATGTTTGGTTACAATGTATATATTCTGAATGTGGTGAGATAAACATGGCTTGTAAATAATATGATCAATTCGGCCAGGCGCAATTGTCACCATATTCAATTCAATTTGGACTTGTATCTATCCAATTCAATTCAATATCATCGTACGTATGATCTTTGTAGTCCATCACATTCACATTCACATTCACATGGGCTGTTTCTGATTTGATTTAGCTAAAACAAATTCATGTATATATTGCTATTAATCAAGACAGGCTGCTTGGAATGTTCAATATGACTTATCATAGCCTTTTTTGATTAGGCAGAGCATAATGACGGATAATTATGCACAGTTCCCCCTCCCCACTGTATTAAGTTATTCCAACATTCAGAGTGAATTTAACTAATGAAGTTGACGTGGTAAGTGGGTGCCATGTCTTGGTAGGGCAGATAAGCTTGTGGTTGTGGATACTGTACCAAAGCCCATTTACAATTTGCAACTTGTCCTGTTTAATTCTAATATACTCTTAGCCAAGAATGTGTATATCAGAATTCAGAAGAGAGATATAAGTATTTTAAACCGAGTATTAAGGTGATAGTGATGAAAATAAAGATCAAACGAGCAGGATCTGAAGTTGAGATTAAAATGATTGCTCTAATAGCTAGTAGCGCCATTTGCGTCCAATACACAAGCCCTAAACCTTTAAACCAGGGCCAAACATAACAATTCCTAAGCAATCAGATTTTAGATTAGGAAAAGCTGAATTGGTTGTCCCTCTCGACCTCGCTGACTGCAGCACAGAAGCTTTTAAGAATCAAAACTCGCCCGTTGTCGACACTCCCATCTCCCTCGGCCAACTCAGTATTTCGAATCCAAACCTCGATACTACTTAACACAAAGCTAATACTGGGGTGAGAAATTGCTATGAGACATCAGCTAAAGAGAACCCGAGATACAAGCTTGAGAGATTTCCAGAAGTACCTCATGTCGAATACAGCAAAGAAGTCTTGGTTGTTTAGCTGATATCACACAAGGCCGTCCATTGATGTCACACATGTCCATTGCTTCAATTTTCACACAAAACATCACAAGGAGCATCCCAAACAGATATCATAAGCACTGGCCGTTGCTCTAAATTGGTCAAATGATATCACACAAGACCATCTATCGATGTCAAGCTGGTTGAGAAACTCGTGTAGCCCACAAAGGCAAGGGTGCCTTTATTAGAACCGGAACACCCGTTACAGGGTGCTCAAAAGACAAGCTCTCTGCATGAAGAGTATGCCCTTCACATAAACCCCCTTTCCATTCATAAACCCCGTAGTATTTCACATCTCCCATGATCGGGATTCCAAGGTACTGACAATGCAAACGAATCTGGTGCGTCCTTCCACTCCTGGGAAACGCTCTCACCATTACTTCATCCCTCACTCCCTCGCTGTCCACCTCAGACTTCCCTTCAACAACGATCACATTTTCAGTACTATCCACACTGCACTCTGGTGCTTCTCCGTTTACAGACAGCACTTCGAAAACGGTTTCCATGTCCCTCACTGACGAGCCACCAGGCAATGATTTACCGGCATCTGACAATGCATAGACACGCCAGGCACCGAATTTGGATCTACCATGGCCAGATTTTATTCTGATTCTGTCCCATTTGGGGGATAAACCGACACAAAGGGCAATGTAGGTTTTCTTAACCTTATGGTCTGTGAATGCCTTGACCAGCTTAGCTGCTACCTTGTGGGACTTGGTAATCACCATTACTCCGCTGGTGTCTCGATCTAGTCGGTTGGCCAGGTGTAATTCTGGTGCCCCAGATACCTTTCCTGAAACAAATACTAGCTTTAGCACCTAACTAACAGTTGTCTTCAATCCAACACAACATTTTTCACTCAAGACACATACAGATCACACATTGCAAATTACCAGTTGGGACAACTAAATCAAACATTTTTCTTCAATCCAACCAACAATCCAAAAGCATACACGTTTTCGCAATTTAGAAAGCTATAGCACCATTGGCAAAGGGCAATCTAATGGCACCAACTTCATTACAAATTAAGGCCAAAAAAGGAATGAGTTACAAAGGAAATTACCAGGCAGATTGGGTATTGGGGGTGATTGGAGAAGGCGAGGAACGGATGACAAGACAGTTTCACAGTAAATGCCCTGGGGCTTGTTGACGACGATCAGCCACTCGTCTTCGAAGACGACGTCGTCTCTGGAGAGGGAGAAAAGGCTCGACTTGGAAGAGGCAGACATGGCCCTGGCAAGCTCGACTTCCTTGGAAAGACAAGGAAGCGGGGGCGACAATGGAATCGGGTAAATTAGGGTTTCAGGCGTGGCGTTGTCTTGAGTTAGGGTTTCTCCGGTTGAGCTACAATGGTTAGACATGGCGGATGGGAGGGATGAGAAACGAGGAGGGAGAGGGATTGAGGAGAATGATGGAGGAATTGGTGATCTCAGAGCCAATTTCAGGGTTTTAGTTAGAGAAGATGACAAGAAGATGATCATTAAGCTCATTTCAGGGTTTCAACAAGTTCATCAAACGTGCTTGGACCTTCTTTGCACTTCAACCTCTCGTATGAATTTTGTTCAACACACAAAAGCCCTAGAGCAATTTTGCTAAATTAGTCTAAATTAGAGCAATTTTGCTAAATTAGCCTAAATTAAGAACATGGTGAGCCTACGAGTACACAAACAAGTTCTTAATCATAGGCATAGACTTTTTGCACACAAGTTTTTGACTTTTTGTATCACGCCGTTTAACGGCGACGCCGTTTAAAGGCGTCTAATATAATAATAATAAAATTTTAAGTTGGAAAATTGTAATGCCGTGGCCGGACGCCGTAAAGAGGCGTGGCCGGACGCTGTTGGGCGGCGTGGCCTCGGGTGTTATTTTTAATTAATGGTATGTAAACATAGATACCATTAATGGCGTCGTCCACCCACGCCGTCCACTGGCGTCCGGCGGCGCCGTTCAATGGCGTTATTTTTAATTAATGGTATGTAAACATAGATACCATTAATGGCGTCGTCCACCCACGCCGTCCACTGGCGTCCGGCGGCGCCGTTCAATGGCGTCGTGTGACGCAAGCAAATTTTCAGTATTTTTATTTTCCCATAATTTAATTAATATAATAATTGGACACCTTTAGATGGCGACGCCTTTTAATGACGTGGTGCAAAAGTCAAAAAACAGTGTGCAAAAAGCCGGGGCGTAAATTGGTAAAATTGGTACATAAGCCATAATTCAACTAGATTTCCTCTAAAAGATAACCTTCATCAACATATAAGTATCCTACTCTCCATTGGTTAAACATTCAGCATAAATTTTAGCAAAAGAAAAAGTGCAATTCATTTTTGAATGAAAAAAAATACCTTTAGTGTCACATTGAGATAAGAGAATAATCCTTCATGATGCATGAACTACCACATAATCATCACCGGATCCTATTTTTTCCTATTAATTCCCTACTTAATATTGTTCAATTAGACTCTTGTACTACTTCAATTTTTGTTTATTGAACACTTCTAAAATATGCCTTTTTCTTTCTTTTTTCTTTTCTTCTTTATTAGCTTTTTTTTCTTCTACGACTCTTCAAACAAATCTCTATGACTGTCTCTCTCTGCGACCGTCTATGCAACTCGCCGGCCACCGGCCGACTATTCTCTACCGTCTTTGTTCGTTGCTCTCGGCGGCCTCCCGAGTGCCCCCTCTTCGCCCAACCTCGTCGCTCGAGCGCCCTCCGCTCTTGTCGGACTCACCCCATTGACCTAACCCCTGGTCCGTCCCGGCGACACCCCGTCGCCAGCCTCTCCCTTATCGAGGTGATGAGGGAGAGGCTCCTCCTGGAAGTTCGGGTGTGGGCGGCTCACCGGTGAGTTCGAGGCGAGGTGTAGGGCGAGCGTCGGGTCGAAGGGCGTCGGGAGGGGTTTGCAGATCTAACAAACATAGGCGGTCGGGGCTGGCGAGTGGGTGGTGAGGGCGTAACGGAGCGAGGCCGGGGTTTTGTTCGGGTGTGAGGGCAGAGGAGGCGAGCGAGAGAGAAGCCGCTGGGTCGGGCGCCGACGTCTACAACCCGAGAAAGGCCGGTGCTCAAATCTGGGCAAAGTGGAAGAGGGAGATCGGAGCGTGGACAAAGCCGGCCAATCGGACGATGCGTTCTGTTGTCCGATGAGGTCGAGCGAGGAGGCCAGAGAGGCGAGCGGGCGGAGTTTGTGAGGGGGGTTGCCGTGAGTGGTGGCCGGCATTCGAAGGGTGTCGGGGGGTTAGAAGTTGCAGATTTGGAAAGAGGGAATGAAGGATTGGGGTTTATTTATGGCGAGCCGTTGAGGGATCTTTGCTTGGATGGATCGCGTCGGTTCCCGGATGACAGCAGAGATCTGTCGTCAGCGTTGAGCTTGGAGCAGCGGAGGAGGCGTTGCTCTAGCTCAGACGCCGCGGGAGGGAGAAGTTGTGGAGGCATCTGGATTTCTCCGGACGCATGCCGGCCGGGACAATCTACCTCCGGCCAAAGTACTTGATTCTCTTATTCGTTTCTCTCCACCACTCACAATTTATTCTACCATAAATTAAAAAGGTTAAATTAAAATTGCTTATGTGACATCTATGTGGCAATTGATTTTGTCACATCAGCGCGTGTGCAAAACACTACACAAAGTCTAATGAATCTGGTGTTTGATAGAACAAATTTTACTAAGTATAGGGGCTTAATTGAATAATTTTAAGTAGAGGGGGCTGATAGGAAAAAACGTTCAAGTACAGGAGTCTGATGATGTATTTTGCCCATTACCATTACCTTTCTAGTGCCTTTCCACATAACGATTGGTCTAGATGAATTCCATCCATTCAGAATGTCGAAGTTCTATACCACCCATTGAGGATGTCTTGATCACCCTTATTAATTCATATGATTCGTTATCATGAGTATCACAATTAAGCTAGTTACCACTAAATTTTTAGTTTAAATACGTTATGGGCTTCCAATATTATAAATATTATAAGAGAGCTCCTTTTATGCAATACTCAAATGCATCACAATATTCGATCTAATAGGTCTCAGTGCAATCTAACTAGGAGCTATAAAGTGGTAAGTTGCAAAGTCAGTCCTTGAGCACCTAGCATGCCACCTCATTTGGCTTTTACCAAGTGAAACAATATCTTTCTTTTATGAGCTTATGCAAAGGTGCAATAATCTAGTTGAAATATAGTGCAAATTGCTTATAGAATCCCATAAGGCGTGTGCATGAGCATGCTTGCGTTGGAGTAGGAGGTTGGGGTCATTCCATAATGGCCTTGATTTTGTGAATAACTACCTTTAAATCACCCTTAGGCAAAATAAATTATAAAAAAATAATTGCATTAGAACAAAAAGTACATTTATTAATGTTAACATACAATTTTTTCAACCTAAGACATTCTAGCACAACTTTAAGGTGATCCATATGATCTTTTGATGTAAGGATTTATTATAAATGGGGATTTCAGTAGAATAATCAATTAAAATGTTTTTTATGTAAGGCTACAACACATGGTTTGTAACTCTCATGAATGTAATAGATGAATTATTTAATTTAAAAGGTATTAATATTGCTAACCACTCCTGAAGTCCATACATAGTCTTATAAGATGTCTTACTTTTATTCCCTATGTCATTCTAATTTGATAATGTCCATTCATACATCTATATTAGAAAATAAGTTGGCACCATGCAATCCTCAAACATTTCATCTAAGCGATGAATATGATAGTGATACTTTACCGAAATTTGGTTGATTGTTCAACAATTAACAAAAGTTCTCCACATGCGATCCTTCTTGGATAGTTAAATCATCAAGGTTGCGCAAGGGCTCATACTCTCTTGACAAATACTATGTCTATAAGCTCTTGAACCTGTCTTCGTACCTCCTTTATCTCTTCTGCACCTGCCCTATACGCATCCCAATTAGGTAATACAATGCTTGACATTTAATTAGTTTGGTGCTTGATTCCCCGAATAGGTGGAAGATCACTCAGAAGCTCTTCATGCAGGTTACACATCTCTATAAATTAACAATACTAATTGATAGGATAGGTCAAATGATAAATTAAAAATTTCTTTCACATTAGGAAAAAGCAAGAATTACTCCTCTTGATGAATGGTGGTTCAGTTGCAACACGATGTCGAGCACACTCTTCAAAGCGAGCCCTCTAAGTGAAGTTTCGGCTTGTTGTAATTAAGCGTAGTTCATCTCCTAGGACATAGGATAGAGGTTTGACACTATGTGCTACAAGCTTGAAGAACCTGCATCGACAAGAACCCAATCGCTAAACCGGTCCAAAAACGAGTCGAAGATTAATATAGCTGCCCCGGGTTAAATAGCCAGTTTGGTAGTAATATTAGTCTAAGTACTTGTGATCGGATTGAGGCTTAAAAGATTGGGCCTGATCTAACGTTGGAAGAAAAGAAAAAGCCCAAAAAGTCCCAACTCGCTTCAGCTCATTACTTAGCTGAATGATGCGTTTTGGTGGAGATCTTCATACCCTAGATATATAAGCTCTCATAAGGCTTTGTTTCTATCGGATTGTGGTTTCCACTTGAGCGGCGCTAGAGAGCTCACAAAAAGAAAGAGAGAGAACAAGAAAGAAGGAAGGGTGATTTCCCACATCGGTGGTGGAGTAATCGGCGGTCGACTTCGACGACGATTCACGCTCGGCGAGATCTTCGGTGGCGACGAGACAGAGGCTTCTTCTCAAAGCTTCGAAATCCTTAATCGGGGGCTAAAACCTAATGCGAGACTCTTTTTCTCTACTTCTCTTTTCTCGCTTTGTTCTTGTTTGTTTTGGCTAGATCTTTCTTGTGTTGTTGCCAGTTCTCGTTTGTAGTTGCTATGTTGTTAGGGTTGCAATTGTGCTTTCCACATGGAGAGTTGGGAGGAAAACAAGCTCGCTTATAAGTGCATGGGTTACTCCTCCAATTGCCAATTGGTTTTGGAATGGAACCCCATGGTCTTGTGAGTTGGGCTTGGCAATTGGGCCCATCTCCCCTCTAACAAGTGGTATCAGAGCCGATGGTTCGACTTAGGGACCAGGAGGGTTCGCCGTTATTGGTTGTGAGGGATTCACAATTGAGGGGGAGATTGTTGGGGTTGTAATTGTGCTTCCCACATGGAGAGTTGGGAGGAAAACAAGCTCGATTATAAGTGCATGGGTTACTCCTCCTATTGCCAATTGGTTTTGGGATGAAACCCCATGTGCTTGTGAGTTGGGCTTAGCAATTGTGTCCATCTCCCCTCTAACATGTGTGTAGCTGATCCTTGAAACTCTTTTGATCGTTAGTGGATTCGGGCGAATCTCCCATACTGAGATTCCCTAGACGTAGGGAATTTCTCGAACTGGGTCACCAAACTCGTTGTGTTTCTTTTTTTCTTTCTTTGAGTTCATTTTTTGCATGATTAAAACTGAATCTGAAAGTATACATGACATATTCGAATCTGTTTTTCAATGTGGTATCAGAGCTAGGTTGCGTTTTTCTATTTTGTGCTTCCGTTGAAACCCTAGATCCGCTTTCTTGCTCGGATTAAATTAGGGTTTATAATCTATACAACCTTCAATTTCATTTCTTAAATAAGTCTCTAATTGACTCTTGTTACAAATTACTTGTTTTCCCTTTTCTAGGATCTCTGTTGTTCATAGTGTTTTCTTGGTCTATTCTGTTTCAATATAAAAGAATCTAAACTAAGATTGCTTTTCTTGAAACTGCTTTGAGGTAACAATGACTGACCACTACAGGGTCAAACCCTACGATGGGGTCATGGATTTCTCCATGTGGAAAGTGAAAATGCAAGCTATTCTTACAAAGGAGAGATGTTTCCATGTTGTTACTGATGTCTGGGACCAGGACACGATGCAGAAAAGGAAGAAACTTAGGCATTAGCTCATGCCAAAACTATGTTGAGGTTAACTGACAAGGTCGCTCGTCAGGTGGTTAGTCACACTAAACCTAAAGACCTCTGGACTACTCTTGATGACATTTATCTTAAAAAATCATTGCCTAGCATAATCACTCTTTTATGCAAGCTTTTCATGTTCAAAATGGATACTAGCATGACTCTAAGTGATAATCTTGATAAGTTTTTAAAACTGACTCAAGACCTAGCTAGATGTAAAGATACCATAAAACATCAGCATCAAGTTGTAATTCTGCTTAATTCTTTGCCTAGTCAATTTGATGTTTTGAAGGATGTCATACAATATGGTAGGGATGACTTGACTGTTAGTAAGTTGATTGAGGCTATTATTCAAAAAAATGATTCTTTGAAAGTTTTTAAAACTAGAAATGGGTCTAAAAATTCTGAAATAAGTCTGAGTCCAAAAACAAAGTCATGTACACCAAGGGTAAAGGCAAGAATAAAAAAATAAGTAAAAGCAGGATAAAAAATCTGAAAAGAAAACTGATTCCTTTGTGAAATGTTATTACTGTGGTAAAGATGTTCATTATTCCACTAATTGTAGGAAGAAAAAGAGGGATGATAAAGAAAAATATTAAAGAGAGTGCAAATGGTTTCTCTAACGTGTTTGAATCTCAGTGCCAATATTTTAATGAATTGCTTATTGTCTCACATGCTAATGATGATGATGACTGAATTTTAGACTCTGGTTGTACAATGCATGCTACTCCAAATAAAAACTGGTTTGAATCATTCTCTTTGTGTGATGCTGGTGTTGTGATGCTTGGTGATCATTCCTCATTACCCATTAAGGGAATAGGCTGCATACCTCTTAGAATGCATCATGGCATGATTAGAAAAATTCAAAATGTTAGATGAGTCCCAAACCTATGAAGAAATATGCTCTCTGAATCTATTTTGGATGATTTAAGATGTCAAATTACCACTTCAAATGGAATAAGAAATGTAGTCTGGGATGGTACATCTCTTATTAAGAGTGTTAAGAAGGGAGGGTTATATCATGTTATTGCTTCTCTTGATTGACATGAATCTGTGTGATATCACTTTCTGCGAAACTTGTGTGTTAGGAAAGAAATCTGCACATAGTTTCTGTAAGTCACGTTATAAAGCTTCTAAACCTTTGGAATATGTGCATGCTAATCTGTGTGGTCCTTCTCAAGTTGAAACAATTGGGGGAAGCAAATATTTTTTTTATCTTTGATTGATCATTATTCTAAAAAAGGTCTGGATTTGTTTGCTGAAATCTAAAGATGAAACTTTTGAAAACTTGAAACAATGGAGAGTAATGGTAGAAAGTCAAGCCGAATTCAAATTAAAATGTCTAAAAACTGATAATGGCCTTGAATTCTACAATAGCATTTTTAATGAATTTTGTAAGTTGCATGGTGTTAAAAGGCATTTGACCATTCCTGGCACCCCTCAACAAAACGGTATTGCTGAGAGGATGAACATGACACTGGTTCAGAAGGCCAGATGTGGGGGGAAGCTATGGTTACAGCATCCTATTTGATAAATAGGTCTCCCTCCGCAGCAATTGACTTTAAAACTTCTCAAGAATTATGGACTGGAAGAAACCTGATTTATCCCATTTTAAGACCTTTTGGGTGTAGTGCTTATGCTCAAAATTCTTAAAGAAAACTTCAACCAAGGGCCCAAAAATGTGTTAGGTTAGGTTATTCAAAAGGAGTTAAAATATATAAACTTCTCTTAATTCAACCTAGATGTTATAAAGTCATAGTGTCAAGGTCTGACACATTTAATGAATAAGAGTTTCATTTCAAGCCAATTCTAACGCCAGCACATGAGAATTCAAGTACCCCTCAAGACAATCATGAGGAAAAGAATGTGCAATTCTTTGAACCACAAGAGGTAAAGGATGATGACCCATCAGAGTTCGATATTCGACATCCAATAGACACTCCTCAGGCTGAACAAGAGGACTTAGACGTGCCAGAAACTGAAAACTCAGACCACACGGACTCGGCACCTCACCAATTAGGTAAGGGAGTTACGGGAGTAGTAAGTAGTTCCTCGAACTTAAATAAGAGTCTATTTGGCAAGCCTTCATTTAAGTGCTTATTTGTTACTTATAAACACTTTTTGCTTATTTTGGTGCTTATAAGCACTAAAAAGAAATAGCACCCCCCATGCTTATTTCAAAATAAGCAGACTTATCCTGTTATGTTATAATTGTTTTTTATAATATAAGCAACTCACGATACCAAACACTGAAACTTATAAGTCTTTAAGTGAAATTATAAGCATCAATGCTTAAGTCAATAAGTGATTTACCAAACGGACTCTAATTCTACTTCTGAAAATGATCATGATGATGCTGATTCTATGCCTCATTCTATTGCTGAAACTGATTTGCATGATGAGCATGATGAAGTAGAACAAGAAATGCATGAAAATCAGATTGACAATAATAACATTCATGCCCATGATCTAGTAGATTATCAATTGACTAGGGATAGAGAACCTAGAATTCAAATCCCTAATGTTAAATTTGCTAACTTTGTAAATCTGCATGAGTTTCATGAAAATTATTTGATAGAGAACTACAATCAAATTGTTGAGTATGCTTTCACCGTGGCTGAGGTAGTTTGTAATTTTACTCCTAATACTTATGAGCAGGTTGTTAGTTGTAAAAATGTTAATGATTGGCTTAAGGCTATGAATCAGGAAATGCAATCCATGTATGTAAATGAAACTTGGACCTTAGTTCCTAAGCCTAGTAAAGCCAGATTAATAGATTGCAAATGGATCTATAAGCTTAAGGAAGGAGTTAGTCCCCTTGATCCCCCTAGATTTAAAGCTAGATTAGTAGCAAAAGGATTTACCCAAAGAGAAGGGATAGATTATAATGATATTTTCTCTCTTGTTGTTAAATATAAAACCTTAAGGCTTTTGATTGCTATGGATGCTGTCTATGACTGGGAATTGGGACAAATAGACGTAAAAACTTCTTTCTTGCATGAAAATCTAGTTGAGACAAGATATATGAAACAACCAAAAGGATTCATAGACGAAAAGAAACCTGATCATGCATGCTTACTAAAAAGATCCAGGCCTTAAACAATCTCCTGGGCAGTGGAATAAAAAGTTTGATTCTTGCATGCTTTCTCTTGGTTTCAATAGAAGTCAGTTTGATACTTGTCTTTATTTCAAAAATATTAAGTCTCATTTAGCCATCTATATTTTGTTATACGTTGATGATATATTACTCATGAGCAAATCTAAATCTGAAATAGTTGGGTCTAAAGATGACTTAAAGAAATATTTTAATATGAAAGACTTAGGTGAAGCTAAAAAGATTCTTGGCATATCCATATCTAGGAACCGTGCTAAGAAATTAATCTTCTTATGTCAAACTGATTATCTGATCAAGGTGTTAGACAATTTTGCTATGAAGGATTCCAAGGCTTCCCCAATCCCATTAGGAGGGCACCTTGAGTTCACTAAGCAGAATTTAAAACTGTTGTTGAGAAGAAGAAGATGGAAAATATTCCATATGATGTTGCTGTAGGCTCGTTGATGTATGCGATGTTATGTACCCGACCTGATTTAGGTTTCTCCATTAGTGTTCTTTACAGATATATGTCTAATCCAAGTCCTGATCACTGGGTTGGCATGAAATACTTGTTAAGATATGTAAAAGGGACTATTAATTTGGGATTGGTTTATACTGAGCATTGACAGAGTGGCACCCTAACTAGGTATGTCAACTCCGACTATGCAAGCAATAAGGACACTAGGAAGTCCACCACAGCTTAATTCTATACGTGGGCAGGCAATTGTGTTTCCTGGAAATCACAACAACATCCTATAGTGGCCCTCTCATCCACTAAGGCTGAATATATAGCAACTACTGAAGCTTCTAAGGAAGCTACTTGGTTACAGGGTATTTTGTGTGAGATTGAGGGCAAGAATTTCTTGCCTACTTTGTATATGGACAATCAAAGTGATTTATATCTCTGTAAGGACCCAGTCCTTCATGAGAGAACAAAGCATATTAACGTGAGATATCATTATATATATTAGACTAAAAGTCGAGTCCCAGGAACTAAATGTGAAGAAAATACCTGGAGATGAAAATCCTGCTGACTTTGGGGCAAAAATTGTGCCTTCTAACAAATTTGTCTATTATAGGACCTTTCTTCACATCAATGATGCACACTGAGATGTGAGGACTGAATCAATGAAGAACAGGAAAGCGCTTGAATCCACTATTGCTTTTAAGAGTTGCTTCTTTAGGATATGTAGTAGGCTTAGGAGGGCAATTTGTTGTAATTAAGCCTAGTTCATCTCCTATGACATAGGATAGAGGCAAGACACTATGTGCTATAAGCTTGAAGAACCTGCATCGACAAGAACCCAATCGCTAAACCGGTCCGAAAACGAGTCGAAGGATTAATATAGCTGCCCCGGATTAAGTAGCCGGTTTGGTAGTAATATTAGTCTAAGTAGTTGTGATCGGATTGAGGCTTAGAAGATTGGGCCTGATCTAAGGTTGGAAGAAAAGAAAAAGCCCAAAAAGGCCCAACTCACTTCAGCTCATTACTTAGTTGAATGATGCGTTTTGGGGGAGATCTTCATACCCTAGATATATAAGCTCTCATAAGGCTTTGTTTCTATCAGATTGTGGTTTCCACTTGAGCGGCGCTAGAGAGCTCACAAAAGGAAAGAGAGAGAACAAGAAAGAAGGAAGGGCAATTTCCGACATCGGTGGTGGAGCAATAGGCGGTCGACTTCGACGACGATTCACGCTCGGCAAGATCCTTGGTGGAGACGAGACATAGGCTTCTTCTCAAAGCTTCGAAAGCCTTAATCGGGGGCTAAAACCTGATTCGAGACTCTTCTTCTTCTCTACTTCTCTTTTCTGGCTTTGTTCTTGTTTGTTATGGCTAGAGCTTTCTTGTGTTGTTGCTAGTTCTCGTTTGTAGTTGCTGTGTGTAGTTGATCCTTGAAACTCTCTTGATCGTTAGTGGATTCGGACGAATCTCCCGTACTGATTCCCCTGACGTAGGGAATTTCCCGAACTGGGTCACCAAACTCGTTGTGTTCGTTTTTTGCTTTCTTTGAGTTTGTTTTCTGCTTGATTAAAACTGAATCTAAAAGTATATAGGACATATTCGAATCTGTTTTTCAGGGCCACAGTTTGGTGGCACTCTTTTGCTAGTGTAAGGGCACTTTTAGTCTTTTTATTTTAGTTCAGACTTGGAAAACATTGTATAGGAATTTCATTACGCTTTTATATGAAGTTTAAAGTTGGGAATATTCTTGTCCAAAAATAATAATGGGAAGAAGTATTAAGATTAGCCACTTCTAAAGTCAAAATAAAGTCTTAATGATTAATTTGATTAAGCATGAAGTTGAAAATTAACAACCAATGATAAAGGCAATATACTATTTTTTTGTTAATAAATGAGGAAATTAAATTTATAAGATTTTTTTTCAATCGTTGAGAATTAGGATTTCACCTTAGGGCAGGATAATTTATAAGATTATGTTATTACATAGTTTGGACTTAGCCTTGAAAGTTATTAATCTTATGCAATATACTTTAATATGAAGGAAGCTGAATTTTGTAGAAGATAATTTCCACTAAAATGTTAAAGAACTAAAAGAAATCTAAAGTGATTATTCTTGAATATATTTTATCCCATAAGGCCAAGATTTGTAATATTCTAATAAGTTGTTTGTATACAAATCGGACATTTTTGTCACAAAATAATGAGATAATTGGTCAATCCACAATTTATCAAAGACGTAGATACTTTGACAATAGAGTGCACAATACCTTAACCAATTTAGGACATGTTATCTTGCAGAGGTATAACATTCCTAAAGCATACGTGCTATCTTGCAGCTATTACTGTTGTCACATTTTCACCTATAGTTTAAACACTAGTAACCTGGCGGTTACTAGGTTTTTTCAACCTGCTCACGATTTCTTCTATATGGAAACTTTATACTTAATGTCAGCACCACAAATAGATTATCTACTTATACCACTATAAACTTACTTCAACAATTTGGTTTCTATAAACTATATCCAACACAATCTTATATCAATCACATGGTTTCTAAACACAATAGTAAAATTAGTTGTGGTGTAGGGGTGGTCACTTGTTGGTTTCATTACCACGGTACCTCTCAAATTTTGTTGACTCATACAGCTTCCAAAAACAATTTATATATCAATTTCGCAGTAATTCATTTCTGGCTTAAGCCCGTTGTGCGTCATTTTGCATGGGGTTCCCATGTTACTACAACATTAGTTATTCATTGGTGGCTGTGGTTTATGCATAATCATGACCACTGGATTTTAAACTTCTATTCTACCACTTCATATGACCAATCTCACTACACAATTTTATTATGACTGTCGTCTATTGGAATGTGAGGGGGCTTAGGAGGGTTAATTTCTGGGATGAGATTGCCTTCCTAAGAAAACTACACAAATTGCAATTTCTCTGTTTAACTGAAACAAAAAGCGATATCCATCCCTCTGATGCTATTACTCGCAAAATAGGTTTCCATCACTGAATATCATCTCCATCGGATGGTTCCAAAGGAGGGATGGCTCTGTTTATATACCAAAACGACTTTACTCGCCCCTGTAAACTAGTTTTACAAACACCAAATTTAATCTTTATGCAGGTTCAAAACCCGTTTCATACTTATCTTCTAATATTCGTGTACGCACCTTCAAGAGAAGAAAATAAACCGGTTTTTTGGTTAAATCTTGAAAACACCATTACATCATTCGGCTTACCTTTTCTCCTTATTGGAGACCTGAATGAAATCGATTGTAGTTCGGACAAATTGGGAGGGGTTAATCCAGCTCCAGCTAAATTTGTTCGTTTACTCAACTTCCAAAATAAAATGAATACTTTAAATACAAAATTTACCGGGTTTCCATTTACTTGGAGAAAGAGTACAACCTCTACGGATAACACATTCGAAAGACTAGATAGAGTCCTCATTCACCATGACCTTTTAGCAATTTTTCCAAAACTTGTAACCCATCATCACCCTTTTACGTACAACTTCAGACCACTGTTTGATTTCTTTTAACCTAGATATTAAAAAGAAATTTATAAAATACCCCTTTCGTTTTGAAAATGCTTGGATTGATAAACCCTCTTATGCTAAATTAGTTAAAAAAGTTTGGGAGTACAAACTCACAGGATCATTTATGTTCAAAATTTCCATGAAAATGCAGCTTCTTAAGAAATATTCTAAAGAATGGGCTAAACGCTATATAAATAATAATTTTGAACAGCTAAGAATTTCAGAACGTCAGCTACAACAACTTCAAAATTCACTCCTATCCGATCCGTATAACCAGTCTATTTTAAATAAATTACAACAACACCTTAACAAGTATAATGCATTAATGGACTTCCACCACAAATTTTGGGCACAACGAGCTAAATCTAACCATTTACAAAATGTAGACAAAAATACGAAGTACTTCCAAACCATCTAAAAATTACGTAGATTTAAACAAAATATAACATCCTTTCAGACACATGATGGGTTGGTCATTTTTGATCATGAAACAATTTCAGCTAATATTACCAATGAACTAGCGGCACGTTTCAAATCCAATCCTAACTCAGTAGTCTATCCTCAAGATCTCGATATTATACCTCCTATGATATCCGACGTTGACAACATAACTCTCTCGAAACAACCGACAACATCTGAAATAAAAATGGCAATTTTTGACTTAGCTCTTAATAAAACACCCGGACCTGACGGTTTCACTGCAGAATTCTTCCAAACTTATTGGCCCACGGTCGGTGCGTCAGTTGTTCGCGCTGTAGTGGCCTTCTTCCATTCCGGATCAATGCTGACCGCTGCAAATAAAACTTTCATAACTTTAATTCCCAAAATTGATACGCCAACATCTATTAATCACTATAGACCGATTAGTATATGTAATACCGTTTATAAGGCAATTACCAAGGTGTTATCAAATAGAATCCAGCATATTTTACCTTCAATTATTCATCCGCTTCAGAGTGCTTTTGTTAAAGGGCGTCTGATTCAAAATAATGTCCTTATTGCTCATGAAATATTCCATTCATTCCATAAAAGGAAAAAAGGACGGATTGGCTGGATGGCCATTAAATTAGATCTTGAAAAAGCGTATGACAAAATTAACTGGAATTTTATCCGTCTGGTTTTATCCAAATTCGGGTTTCACCATAAATGGATTCAACTCGTCATGACATATATAACCACTTCATCGTCATCAGTTCTAGTTAATAATGAACCAGGTCCTGAATTCCAGCCTACTTGTGGAATCCGCCAAGGCGATCCGATGTCTCCTTTCATCTTTGTATTATGTATGGAATACTTAACTCGAACATTACAACAGGAGGCTTCGGCCACTCCAAACCATGTTGGCATCCAACTCACAAAAAACGGATCTATCTTACCCTTCTTAAGCTTTGCAGATGATACGATTATCTTTGCAAACACAAACGTTACAAATATGGAATTTATTAGAAACACTCTTCAAAAATTTACTCAGGTTTTTGGATTATCAATTAATTATCATAAAAGCTCGTTCCAAACATCTGCTAACGTTACTCAACCTACGTCTGTCGCCTTAGCAAGTATCCTCAACATTCAAGTCACCTCTTCTATGGAAAAATACTTAGGTATTCCGATTCTTAAAGGAAGAGTTCAGATTTCAATGTTTTCAGACTCAGTTTCTAATCTTAAAAAACAATTGTCCCAATGGAAAGCTAATACAATTTCACAAGCAGGTAGGGTTGTTCTTATCCAATCATGTCTAATAAGCAAAGTCAACTACCTCATGCAAAGTTTTATGTTGCCCCAAGGGGTCCTCAAACAAATAGATGCGGTTTGTAAATCTTTCTTTTGGAATAAATTCATTCGAAATCACCATCCACTCATTAGTTGGGACCGGATTTGTTCTCCAAAAGAGAACGGGGGTCTTGGCCTTCGTTCTGCGGAAAACATCAATATGTCTCTTCAAATGAAATTGCTATGGAAAATAGCGACGCAACCACAAAATGTATGGGTCAAAGTAATAACTGAAAAATATCTAAGTACGGACTCCCTTTTTAACTATCATAAAAATAATTGTTCTTGGTAGTTTGGCAGGCTAACGAATCTTAGAGGTTTGTTCTCTAAGGGCATTAGATGGCTGCTAGGAAATGGTAAAACAATCAATTTCTGGACAGATCCTTGGTTACCAAATACTGACCTTCTACCCTTTATCGATTCAGAGAATCCGACTCAAAAAGTCGCCACTTTTATCCTTCCAAATAGGACCTGGAATAGTACCCTCCTCGCTCAGGTCTTCCCACCTCATATCGCTGATATTATCGTTCTAATTAGAATCCCTGTAACAGATACCGAGGATAGACTCATTTGGCTTCTTGCTAATGATGGTATTTTTTCTGTTCAATCAGCAAACTCACTTTTAGTATCTCCACAAAATACAAGTATTAATGAATTTGATTGGATTTGGAAATCAAAATTACCACCTAAAATAATCAACTTCCTTTGGAAAGCCTATGCTAACTGCCTCCCGACAACAGACAGTTTCAACCGTTTCTATAATTCAGTACCGAATCTATGTTCCCTTTGTGAGCTAAATGATGAATCCCTCAATCATTTCTTTTTCCAATGCCCTTTTACAAAAGCTATGATTTTTCATCTTCAAAAACTATTATACTCCCTCCGTTTCACAATAAGTGTCGTTTTAGCACTTAAAATTTTTTTCATAATATGTGTCGTTTTAGGTTTTCAAAGTGATTTATTAGGGGTGAATAATGATAATTTTTATTGGAATGTGTATTTGTTGACTAAAGTTGTTCATTCATTGGCCAAAAAAATGTAATGAGTGGTAAGATTAAGAAAAAGTTGTACGTTTTTAAGTGAATGATTGCTTTTCTTAAAAATTGTGTTAAGAGCTAACGACACTTATTGTGAAACGGAGGGAGTATTATTCTTTTAATCTTACTACGAATTATACTTTCCAACAAAATTTACAAGAAACAATGGCCAATAATCATCACGCCACGTCACTAGCTTTCCTATGGTGGTTTGTGTGGGCACATAGGGAAAGGGGATCAGGTGAGAACAACCCTTAAAATGTAAAATGAGATCAAATCTCATCCGTTAGATATCCAAAATTCAATGGTCCGGATTACCTCCATTTTTTAAAGCTCCTTTTATATGTAAGGGGCATTTTTTTTGTCTTTTTCTACTTCCAGTCCTTCTTTAATCGACCTTCTACTTCGTTCGTCCCCAACTTTTTCAATCGTTCTCCTTCGGAAATCGCCATACATCCATTGTTCTTCCCTCAAGTTCATCCATTGTTCTTCTCCAACATGATTCTCTTTAATTCCCTTCTCCAACAAAATTTAATCTGATTCCTTTCTTATGGATTTAGGTAGATGATTTCAAATTTTGAAACTTGTTATTTTTGTGAACTATCAATTGTGCTTATAATTGTGAAACTCGTTAATCTATGGATATTTTCGCTTTAATCTTCTATCTTTTGTGTGAACTCGTTAAATTTGCATTGTCGAAAGGTTATGACAACATGAACAACTCAATTTTGATGGTTTCGATTGAATAGATATGGCGAAAGTTCATTCTTGTCTTGTTGCCCACCATGTGTTCGACAAAATGCCTCAACACACGTGCCTTAATTTAGATGAACCGTTTCATGACTTTCAATGAACCTTTCCTTGAAAATTTATGAACCATAATGATGGCATTCATTGTGAACCAAAAGCGTATGCTCGTAGATTGCTTATGTCTTTTACATTGCAAATTATGTGTTTCATGTTACTTCACACATAGCTTTTACGTTCTTTTGTAGATTGCTTATGTCTTTTACATTGCAAATTGACAATTTCGATTGAATAGAGAGGTTAAAAGCGTATGCTCGTCTAATTGCCCACCATGTGTTCGACAAAATGCCTCAACGTATTTGCCTTAATTTACATGAACCGTTCTATGCTTTTTAATGAACCTTTCCTTGAAAATTAATGAACCATAATCAGATTCTTTATGAACCAAAATAAGAATCGTATTTGCACATGTGTAGTACTCATTATGTGTTTCATGTCGCTTTACACATAGCTTTACATTTTTTTGTTGATTGCTTCTCAAGGTCGGATCATTCTAACATGTCTAATTAAAATGGTGATGCTAGTACTGATGGAGTTTCATCGAAGGATTTTCATAATAATATGAGTACCATTGGTGAAGCCCCATTGGATGATGTTGAGAACGATACGATGCCTACATTATTCACTTATCACAAGATTGTTCTTATTTCATTATTACATGTACGGTTGAATATAAGTCTCAAACAATGTTTTGTTATGTGTGTTTGAGGATTAAGTTATTGTGTATGCACTTTATTATATGAACTGCATAATTACACGACATGGACCTACAAGTGAAACACAATGAACCAAATTCCTTTCTTTTACACAATTTACGCATTTTGTCATATATGAACCGAGTGATTCAAATTCATGAACCATTATGTCGAATCCAATGAACCAAATAAATAAACTTCATGAACTTAAAAACAATGAATTAAATATTTTTCTTTTATACATTTTACGCATCTTGTCATATATGAACCGAGTGATTTAAAATTTTGAACCATCACGTTGAAGACAATGAACCAAACAATTAAACTTCATGAACCTACTTTCTATTGCACAAGGAACCTTACAAGTGGACCAGAATGAACCTACAAGTGGAACACAATGAACCTACAAGTGGAACACAATGAACCTTTTTGGGTCAAAATTAGTTTATTTACAAGTTTGTCACCGTTTTTTCCTTTTCCTTATTTTCTTTTTTAATCTCTACCATTAGATTCGAAAGATCTAACGGTAGAGATTGTTTCTCATTTTACACTATAAAGGTTGTTCTTACTAGAACCAAACTCGGCACATAGGAATGCTAAAATTTTTTATCCAACTAGAATTAACCCTAAAAACCTTCCATCCAACTTAGCTTTCACAGTCGCCCTTGCTTGGGAAGACTGCTGTTTGAAATCTCATAAGACCTCTAATAAACCAAAAAGGAAAAATCACATATCCTGGAAAAAACCACCGACGCAGTGGCACAAACTAAATTTCGGTGCTTCTTGACTCAAAACAGAAACAACCCATGCCGGATTCATCATTAGAGACCATTCTGAAAATGTCCTTTCTGCGGGACGCCAACAACTTCCCTCTATGACTATAGTACAAGCTGAAGCTTCAGCCTTACTCCATGCTATCACAAAAATAGACCTTTCTCACATTCATAATCTTATAATAGAAGGTGACAATCTTATTGTTATTAATTATTTGAAACGTCTATGGAAAGTTCCTTGGGAAATTCACTCTATTATTGAAGACATAAGAAATTTGATTTCGGCTATCCCCTCTGTTATTTTTTATCATTGTTTCAGGGAATCAAACGCTGCTGCAGATTTCCTGGCAAGAAGACACGTCAATCTTCAGAGCTTAAATGCAGCCTTGCCTATTCATGCTTCGTCCCTTCCGTCTTCTCATTTGTTTGTAACACAGTCGCGGTGTTTGTTGAGTCAACAACCCGCGCTGTTTGAATTATTAAAGATCATCCGTCACGATGATTTAGGTTATCCTTGTAACTTAAAGGTGGCCTAATTTGGCTTGTTCGAGCTAGTAGCTCCACGATCAAAAAAAAATTTAGGACATGTTATAATATATGAAAAAGTTAGGATAGAATGTAAAGCCATGTAAAATGTTAGGATATTTAGACTAATTTTTTCTATTTTAATACTTTATCCCATCTATAAAGGGGAAATTTTATGTTAGTGATTAGAAAAGACGAACCCTCCTAATCGCATGCTTTTTCAAAAACATGTCAATTATTTTACAAGGAAAACAAAAGTGATGGGCATGAATAATGAACCCATCCATCTTGATACCCGATTCCTGATCCAGCCAACATACAGCTCATCAACAACCCAACCTAATACACGAGTTTATATATCACAGTCTTTGCTGATGTCGATAACATACTCTTTATAAATCGATTTACCTCAACTGATTCAACCTAACAGTAAGAAGATTGGTGATACTTGATAATTCACCTAAGTAAAAGAGTGGAGAAGAAATTGAATCCGAAACGCCCCAACATTTATCGAATCCCTTTATCACTAGCCCACATCACACTGGGCAAGTTCTATCCAACTTAAATATACATGCAAGAGTTTTTTGGATAATCTATCCAGACCCGGGCTTTTGACTCGTATTTTTTCAAGTGTAATACGGAGTAAAATTTTGGCTTAATGTATACACAGGCCCTCGAACTTGCACGTTTTTTGTCACTTAGGTCCTTGTACTATGAAATATTCAATTAGGTACCTGAACTTAGCATTTTTTTTCAAATAGGCCCCTTATGCTGACGTGGCTTGGCGCGTACACCGCACGCGCATATAGTGCGAGTGAAACTCATTCGCATTTAATACTAAAATATTATTTTTTAATTAATTTAATAATAAAGTATAGTATAATTTTGCAGATAAGTTTTATGCATTCTTTAATTAAAAAAGAATATTTTAATTCAATAACAACATTTATTACTAAAATATTTTTGTTATTAATTTAATAATAAATTATAGTATAATTTTGACAATGAAGTGTATGCATTCTTTAATTAAAAAAAGAATATTTTAATTCAATAACAACATTTAATACTAAAATATTATTTTTAATTAATTTAATAATAAAATATAGTATAATTTTGAAAATAAATTTTATGCATTCTTTAATTATACTAAATCGGTGAGCCCAAGTGATTTCGGGTTTCAACCCATTCGGATTCGAGTCAAAATGGATTTGGTTCATTTTGGGTTTTGGGTTCAAAGTTTCGGGTTTCAACCCTAAAATTTTCAGTTGGTTCGGGTCGGTTAGCAAATTCGATCAAATTTTGACAGCTCTACTAATCAATCATATAATAGGAACTCTAACTCGTTCGGTAAAACTAACTGGATCCGAAATAAATCTGTTATTGCGTGTTTGGAAGAACGACCTCGATAAAAAATTATATTGAGTGTAATTACCATAAAAGTTTTTTAGCAAAACCAAAAAATATTTTTTTAAAAAATTGTACAATATTTTTTTTTAAATATTTTACAATATTTTTTTAAAAAAAATCATAAAATTTTTTATTTTAAAAATCTTATTTTTTTAAATTAATTTTTTTTAACCATACCACGTCAACGTTGACGTTAACGTGGCATTGGTGTGGCTTGTGGCGCTGACGTGGCATCCACGTGGCGCTGATGTGGCACATGGTGCATGAGGAGGGCTTGATTGAACAAAAAATGTTAAGTTCATGTGCCTAATTGAACATTTCATAGTACAAGCGACTGATTGACAAAAACGTGCAAGTTTGAGGGCTTGTAGACGCATTAAGCCGTAAAAGTTTTACAGCCGAAATGCCAAACACATGTAAGATTTTCTATATCATCATATCATGAATCAATTATTCAGTAACATGGAGAAAGAGCTCATGTCTCTTAACTCAATAATGTATTCCCAGTTTGACAGTTTCCCACAACACCCAAAAATAGAGGGAAATAAATGCCAAATAGCAAGCCTAGAGAAGGATAGGAAGTCTCAGGTATATTCATTCTAAACTGGAAAAGTTGAATTTCAGTAATCAGAAATCACTGTGAACCGACAATTTACTCTCTTTCACTTTTACTTGGCAGTAAAACTGTGTTAAAATGAATCACTACTGTAATTCATTCATTCTCAACAAGCTTGAAAAGCGAACAGCTTTCCTCCATTAACGGCCGATGATTGAGGCTTTTTCCACATGAACCACGCCCACACAATCGTTAAGAGAGCAACAAACCCACACAAACGAATTTGCAAAGCCACAACATCAAATCTTTACAGCTGGAATCCCCCAATTATACGTCTCAACATCAAATCTAGAATACAGATTAATACTCAATTCTCCAATCCCAACTCTCAAAACCGCACATTTTTTCAGATAGCCCAAAAGCAAGGATAAAGAATCAACGAAACCCAGAGAATCAAAAGCAAACTTTGCCAACCAAACAGCTAAAGTCCCTAAAAATTCGCAGAAGCCGTCCCTTTTCCCTTTCCCTCATACTTCAAATTCAAAAATTCAAACAAACCTCCTAGATTTCCCTCATACTTTAACAGAATAATTAAAATGATGATAATAAAAAATGAAAGGGATTAATAAACAAGTCGTTTCCGTGTATACCCCAAGATCCATCCAATTCCAATAACAAAAAAATAAAGAAAAGGAAAAACAAAATTACAGATCTTACATCTCCAACTTCCGCCGCCTATTACCACTCCACAAACAGATCGAACTCCCCGATTCAAAATGCAGCAGAAAGTAAAAAGTAAAAAGGCAAACAAAGAAGACAACTAACTTCTGCACCTTGTGATTCTGCTGCACCCGCGCCTGTAAGGGTTGGCCGACGAGCCAGGCCAGCAGTTGTAGTAGGAGGCCCCGCGCCTGGAGCAGGGCACAGTGTTCTTGTTCAGCGCACCGTAGCTGATGTACCTCCTCCGCGTCGCTAGAATGCGCCGGTTGATCTCCGAGTCCATCTCGAATTCTCCGTCGAGCTCGCACTCGCCTATGGCCCCGTCGCATCCGCCGGATCTGGCCGCCGGAATCCATCCCAGATCGGAGCCGAATTCGACGCCGGCGTCGACCGAGAGCAGGTAGTCCATGGCTAGGAGGCCGATTGAGGCGATTAGTAGCAGCGATTTCGACATTGTAGCTTCGATCTTCTGGTTCTTGTTCAGTTGTTCTTCGGCTGTTGAGGGTTTTGAGAGGAGCGGGGAGTCTGGTCACGCGCTCTCTTTCGGTGGGGGATTGAATTGGAATTTTGGGGGTTGTGTGTCATTTTTATGTAGGTGGGTGGAGGGTTAAGAAAAGGGGCTTGGAAGAGAGGGGTAATTACGAGATTGCCATTGAAACGGGTATTGATTCTTGAACGGCGTGTTTGGTTACGCAATTATGGTTGACTATGATGAGCTACTAACGCCACTTTTATTCCTCCATATGTATCTGCGTGCCAGCTGTTTTTAGTTTAATTAAACTACTTGTATGTGTAGTTCTGTCGATGTTATGTTGTAACGGTGTTCGGTTTGTATTTTAGGAAGGCTTCAAAGTTTGGCTTTGTAATTATTGTATGCTTTCCGTGTTGCAACTTTGTATTGCCGGATTTTTCATACCATGATATACAAATACAACAGTAAGAGATAATTATTTAGGCCTCTGGATTGGAATTGTTTTGGATCTAATACTTCTTTCTTTTGATTCACTATTGTGCACCCTTTTTTGGACGGCAAGTATCTACAATACTTATGCATTCTTCCTTTTTCTCCTTTTCAATGTTATGATATAATTTATGTGTCATTTAAATAGTTAAGTTACTTAAGTCTGTCAATCAAAGTGGATTCAAAGAGAGAAGTAAAATACAATAAATATATACATACGCGCATGTGTCACGTTATACAACAGAAACAATCACGTAGAGTTGCCTCCTATAGTCCTATTATATGTTTTATTAATTCTACATCCCTATTCTAAAAACAAATGAAGGTAACGATGTCATACACATGGATAGTGAATATTGAAAAATTAATTGTGTTTGTTTATTCAACCCCAACAAAATTTGAGTCACAAGGATTAGTGTAATTAACTTCTGCAACGACTAATCTTGCTACATCCACGATTATAAGGATTAGATTGCGCACCAGGCTTGCAGTTGTAGTAAGACGCCCCACGTTGAGAACAAGGCACGCTATTCTTCTGTAATGAGCTATAACTTATATACTTTTTCGTTGCCAACACACGTCTACTAGACTCCGAATCAAGTGCAAACTCATCGCCATCGCCCAAGCACTCGGCCATGGAGCCATTACAAGTCGATTTGGCTAGAGGAAATAAGAGGGAAACGACATTGCTCACCGTGCTTGCATCCACAACCACGAGCGATCTTGTTGCCATGACACATACCGCTATCATTAGGAGTATTGATCTAGTGATCATTGCCATGAAATGAAGGAGGTGGAACACTAGCTTGACGTACCTACGTAGTCTTCTTCTAGCCTTTTGTTTTTCTCCTCTCTTGGTCTAGAAACGATTGAATGAGATCGATCTTGGGATTGGCCAATGGGTCTTACAAGTAGGAGATTGATGAAAAGGCATATGTGAGTGGGTACTTTATATATGCCAAGTTTAAAGAACGTGGCATCCATTATATTACATAAAGTTTAATATTTCAAGGTGATTTTTTGACGGGTTTGGATGCAAATGCACTTAAATGAGAAATCTTGCAATACGTGCTTCCATTTTCGTTAGCCGGTTTGAGATTAATTAATTGATGTATGTTCGATCAAAAAAAAAAAAAAATAAAATAAAATTAATTGATGTATGTCGTGTTTGTACCGCGTGCTATGCAAAGGCAATTTACTCTAGTTGTATATTAAGTATATTTGATAGTAAATAATACACACTAGGTCAACCAAACAAATAATACACATTAGGAGTATGAGATGACATTGGGAAAATTTCCTTCTTGACCTTTCTATAATCTTTCTTAAGTTGATTTCATATAATCTTATTAGACTAAGGGTAGTTTAGCCATGCATGTAATTTATGTATATTATGGTGCAGTTATTTACCTTGCAGTGCAAATGTCTATTTGTAGCCTATATGTATCTTGTAGGTGAATGCAATGGCAAGACAATTATTTTCCCAAATTTCTATTGCCTTGCCAAGTTCTTCATGGCATCAGAGCATCGATCAAAGGCCTCACGTTTTTTTTGTCTCATCGTTCGATCCTCTTCGTATCTCTCCCATCATCGGTTCTTTGCCACCGCCATGGTGAATCCCGACGCTGCTCAGTCTTCCGTCGTCACTGTTGCTACAGCATAGGTTTCCACCCTCAACAGGCGCTTGCTATTGCTTAGGCTGCTTCCCAAAACCTACCCAAAGTCAACTCGCCTTATTACTTGCTTCCTTCGAATCATCCCGGATTGACGATTTGTCCTATCGTTCTTAAGGGGGATAACTACCAAGAATGGGCTACTTGCATGAAGAATGCCCTTAATGCCAAGAGAAAACTTAGTTTCATCGATGGGACCATTACCAAGCCAATCGATAATTGTTCTGACGCTGAATATTGGCATTCGATCTGTAAACTCTATGTTAGTGGGTTGGCTCGTTCAATCCATGGATCCCTCACTTCGCTTGTCGATCACATATTTTGGGACCGACAAGGATTTATGAGACGATTTTCAACAACAATCCTTTGTCGACAATGGTCCATGCATTCCCCAACTCCGCTATGTTCTTCTTGCATGTTGTTCTTGCTTTAACTACTCTTGTGGGTTGAATACGCGACTTCAGAATGCTTGTGATGATGAACGAACTCATCAATTTCTTATGGGCCTAGACAATATCATGTGTGGGACACTTCGTTCGAATCTCATGGCTCAAGATCCTCTTCTACCTATTGGTCGAATCTATCTCTGGTTGTTCAAGAACAGGTTCAAAGGTCTCTTACTAAAGATCGTGATTCCACGTTTGATGCTTTGGCCTTCATCACTCGCTCACCATCGTCTACTGTTGAATATTATATCGATTGCAAGCCGCTCTCTTGCACTCATCGTGGCCGCCAAGGTCATGACAAAGCCACATGTTGGAAGCTTACATGTTATCCCAACTGGTTCCTTGGAAAAAATACGGTAGCTCGGGGAAATCAACATGCTAGTCGTGGACGTGGTGCATCCTTCGGCTTTGCTGCTAGTCGTGGCTCGGGCAGTCGTGGCCGTGGCACTCCTGCAATGGCCAATTCCGTTCAGACCTCTACACTTTTTTTTTTGAAGTTAAGGGTAATTTTATAGACTAAAAGAAACGATAACAAAACCTGCTAGCTCGGCTAGCTATTTACAGTCTCTCCACACTCGAATCTCTCCAAATGTTTCCTAGCGGCTCCAGACTTAGGTTTAAACCTAGCCTTATAACAATTCCTAATATGCCTAATGCAATAGGCCTCACAATCCTCAACACTAGTGTGCTTGTTCTCAAAAACCACTAAGTTCCTGATTTTCCAAATAAATAACATAACAGTACAATGGCTATGACTCCAAAGGCTAAAAGCAACTGATTTCTTGTCTCTAAACGAAGCTGATATAGGGCGCCACTATAATGGAGATCAAACAAACCATTTCTGTTAGTGCAGTCAAGGAGGCCATGGTTGAAGTTGGTGTTGGAATTTGATTCGCTCTACTTTGTATAGGTTAACTCTTGTATTTTATAGCTATATTGAGAGTGTTTAGGTTAGTTTTGAGCGTTATTGTAATATCAAGACCGAAGACACAAGATTTGAAGAATCAAGAGTTAAAGAGCTTAAAGACGAAGAATCGCCACTGCATGATTACCGCGGACGCGTTACCTATGGCGCAGGCACGGTGGAGTGGAGGAGCGAACCAACTTAAACGGTGAAGGCCGCGGACGCGTTGCCTCCGGCGCGGCCGCGGTAGAAGCTGACCCGGGAATTGACCATTTGAAGGCCGCCGCGGGCGCGGTTCTTGTGCCGCGGTCGCGGTGGTAGCCGACTTCCAGACGGGCGAGATTTCACCGTTTCTATCTTGTTTCCTTTCTTATCTTTCGGTTTCCTATCTTATTTAGTCCGAAAAGGTTGATCTTTGGGGCTATATAAGGGGAACCTTTCTAGGCTTTTAGAGAATCGAATTCTTGTCAATCAATTGTAATTCAATAAAGATTAGAGTTTTCTTTGTAATGGAGAACTAACTCTCCTCTGGAGTTTATTCAATCAAGGAAGCTTTATTATGAAGTTGTGAAATTTTGGTAACCTCTTTATCCTTAGGTCTTTATTGATACTCTTGTGCTTCATCCCATGATTTATGTTTGATTTTATGAGCCTGATCAACTTGTTTGATTGACTTAGATCTATTGTTTGAATTAGGATTGGTTGTTGTCTATGCATCTTTCCTATTCTCGAAACAACTCTACTCTAGGACCGTGGACTAGTTTAGGGAAGAGTATTCAATGGTTAAATTGTGCATGAGACTCGTAGCTTGATTGCATGATTTGATTTCCTATTATCCCTGTGCTCTATGCTAATTCTAGGTTAAGCGTCCTTGCCTAGGGTTATAGAATTGCTTGGACCGTGGACTTGCGATTTCTAATGATTGGGATTGGAATTGACCTAAGCATATAAAGAGGTGGATGAATTCATGATCAACGGATTAATAAAGTGGAATTGATTGAATGAACTCTGCTTGATAACTTTGATTGAAACCAACTTTCAAACCCCCTTTTGATTACTTGCATGAAAACCACATAAAATCTGAATAAAACTGATTCCTTTGGGTTCGACCCCTTGCTTGCCTACTATACTTGTGTTTGCATATTTGGGATTTATTTTTGATTAGGGAACAACGACTTTGCCCGAGTCAGTACCCCTGCGCGAGTACTTCTCACTAGGGTCTCTAACAGCATTTGATCCATTATGATGTTTGGGGTTCGTACAACAATTCGTCTAGTCTTGTCGCCTCTCATTTTCTCACGATTCTTGACGATTGCTCTCGCGGTCTGTGGGTATATATTTGATGAAGTACAAATCCATCACTGTTTAATTCATCACACAATTATTTGATCTGCTACACACTCAATTCTCCAAGACTATCAAAGGTGTTCGAACCGATAACGTGAGTTCTTCAAATCTGTCTTAAAGAGTCCCAATTTCTTTGTTGTCTTCGTATAAATAACACATTGGAATCTTATATCTACTTAATTAATAACGATCTTTTGTTGACCAAGGTAGAAGTAGACCTGGGTCTGGTTCCAATGGAACCGGGTCAAAACCGGCCGAAACCGGAACCGGAATCGTCGGTTCGGTTCCGAGGACGGTTCCCCTTCCCTTGGAGCCTGGGAACCGGCGGTTCCATCCGGTTCAAACCATCGGTTTGAAACCGCCGGTTCCAAACCGTCCCAAACCACCGGTTCCAAACCGTCCCAAAGCGCCGGTTTCTGCTCTTTTCAACAAAAAAGTATACATAAATTATACCAAACATATTAAAAAACATACAATTCAAGCACTAATGTTTACATATATATAATAATCAAAACCAAATTTATAAATCAAAAGAGATTAAATATACCAAAATTTAACAAGATTTATTTTTTAAAATAAAAAATAAAAATAAAATCTTATTTTTTTAATCTTTAGCCGGTTTTGGAACCGGAATTGAAACTGGGTGGAACCGGCCTCGGAATCACCCTGAACTGGAACCGACCCGACCCGAAACCTGAACCGAAAAACCGACCAAGGAACGATTCTTGTTCCGGTTCCACAAAATTTGGAACCGGGAACCGGCGGTTCCAAAACTGAAGCCACGTCTGTAGAAGGCCTTGTTTATCACGGTCAGAAGTGGATCCTTTGAGAAGATATATACTTTTAGAATGTTTCAAATCCTTTATTTAAAGTGACCAAGAGATACATCTGCTTCCAGTCCTTCATTTTATATGATTTTGGGAGAAGATCGGAGTGGTAGACAATGAGGCACCCTGTTGATGAAGTTTGTTTTTATTTATTTATTTTATGTAGTTATTTTTTCTCTTTTATTTTTGTAAAGTTGTTTGTTTCACTACTCTTGGGTTTTCTCGGGCGCATTTCATCTATGTCTGGATTGCCCCATCTGAACTCCTCAGACCCTGCACGTGCGGGATCCACTAGGTAATTGTTGTTGTTGTTGCTGTTGTTTATGGAGATTCCGGATAATTAAGTAAAATAATGAATTCTATAACATAAATGATTGCATTTTATATATTTATAAATTAAATACAAATACACATATTATTGAATATAAATATAAATCTTAATAAAATTAATACAAAAATACTTTCAATAAATATCACTTAGAAAATTAATCTTACATAATAATCTTAATAAATTGGTTGAATGTAATTATTTATAGATGAAACATAAAAAGACATATTATTTATTGATACTATATATTTTTTATTATAAATTATCTTAATAAAACTAATAGTTGTTGAAAAAATTCAATCTGATGATATATTAAATGTGTTAGTTGTGTCAAATCAATCAGTTCTAATCGACTAAGTCAGATTTATATTCACGTTACCCATACATGTTATGGGATTTGTAGTAGTTTTAGATATCAAACAGAGGGTGGAATATAAATTGGAAAACTGTTTCTTGCATCATGGAAAACATCTAGTATAAAATTGAATAAAAAATTGCAAAAGCTTAGGCAAATACAAAAGTGACATATACATAAATATAAACATGAAAAATATGTTAAAGCAACATAGCATGATAACCGATTTCCCTTTATCCAAATGATGATTAGAGAGTAGATCGAGGCAATTGTAATTTTGGACTACAAGCTAGCAATTAAGGGTGATTCCAAAAATATGAACCGTTTGAAACTAGAAATTCTCCTTGTGAAATGCAAACTTTGTTGACGTCTTCCTTGAGAATTCATGGGCCAAGTGCCTCAACTCACCGGTCAACCCCTGTCCTCCACAGTAAAACACTCCTGCGGGCGCACCATATAAATTTACGTTAAAGTCCGGTGAACCAATTATTAATATTAACCGAGCGTTACTCAATATTTAACCTCCCGATCGATCGAGATGCTGCTTTAAATAAGATATACATGCTTACCAACTTGTTGGTCGGCGTGGTTAACGGCAACGTGCTTGAAAACGGCGCGCCAATTAGGGCGCGCAAAATGAGTCTTAACCCGGGTACCCGACATGATGTCGATCCCGCTCTTGGCGTGGTGCAGCGACTGGAGCATGGTTATGAGAGCCGAGCGAGCGTCGCCTTGCTCGTAGACACTAGTGCAGTAGTTGTGGAGCTCGATGACGTGGTCGGGATCGTGCTCGGCCACGTCATTCATCACCCCTCGGAACCACTCGAACGAGCCCTCCTCTCGGGTCACCCAGTAGAAGTAGGCCCTCTTGACCGCGAACCTCTTGTGGCTGCTACCGCTTGTGGAGTGATCGGATGGGGACTCGATGTCGGGATCTTTGCCGTGCTTGAGGTGGTTCAACACGTCTTTCACTATGCTTATCAGTGGCGTCGCCCCGATTCCAAGGCCGACTAAGAGGAGCACGTCGTAGTTCTTGTAGTCCTGCGCCGGTGCGCCGTAGGGCCCGTCTATAAGAAGTTTTGGCATCCTGTTCATCAAGGGTACGTACGTTTACATGCTGATGCTAGCCTAGAATTGCTATAGCGGATATCATACAACAAAGTGGTTCGCTACATGTGAAAGTTCGTAGGCTGATGGCATGGCGTATATATAGGGGTCTGGGCCTAATACACGCCTATATATATATATATATAAGCCAAGTACATAAGCCTATATATCAATAATATCATTATACCAGTTGGCAAGAAATTGTTGGAATTATAATTCAAACTTACTTTCTCAATTTAATTAATCTAGGAGAAGTTTATTAATTAATTAAGAATTTGTTAGTCGTTATAAGTTGCTACTGTTGTTAGCAAGGTTAGTGGATTGGCTTAATCTTAGGAAGTTGTTTAGTGGACTACTGCTTAAGTGAGTGGGTCTTGTATATGGTTAATGCCATCATTTTGGGGATAACTGGTGGGCAGTTACATACTTCTATATAAAGTCTATTAGTAACAATATTTGTTTAAGTTAATTATTTCTTTTAATCAGTTTGTTAGCATCAATTGTACGCAGCTATGCTGTTAGGATGTGCTCCTGAATGTTAGTTACTATCTATACTAGGGTTAGGAGCTGCTGCTTTCTCTTGTATAAATACCAACGCTTAACATCAATAAAAGTACTGCATATTGTTTACACTATTTCACTATAAAGTCTTGTATGTGATTGGTTCTAAGGTAGCAATGAATGAAGATCAAACTATCCCCACAAATTCACTATCTTTAATTCAACCGAAATGCGTCACTAGCTACTACACAATCTAGCTCGATTAAACGTTACCAAATTAATTTACTCCGTGCAAGAACAATTTGAAGGCTATGGGCCTTCCGGAGTACAAGTTATGACAACCTATATATTGGTAAATTTTCTACATACATATGTACGTACCTTGGAATGCGATGTCCATTGGCAGTGTCAGCCTTGAGGAGGCCACTCTGGTCGACGGGCGTCGAGGGCTGGCACACTTTCGAGAAGAGGGTTTTAAGCTGAGACGTCCAATCGCCCAACGTCCTTATATGCACGCTGATGTAGTCGTCCTCGGGAGCCGATGTAAGGGAGAATGGATGCCTGATCACACATATATATGATCAAACATGTAAACCTTCAAAGGTAATCCCAATCATTCAACATGATCATATATTATTTTGATGGATTAGGTACCATTGAAGTGGAGAGACATCGGAGCAGTTTAGGAAAATGTACTGTCCGCTGGTGTATTTGAACCCGTGGGGCCTTGACATGTACAATGCCATCACATTCCCTGGGAACACTGCCACCTACAACGTACGTAGAGTTTTTCATATATGTGAGATATATATGTTAGTTTTTCTAAGATGATCAGTATATGAAGCGGTTAACCAGATCGATAGCTTAATTGTGTACATACCTTCAAGATTTTGACCGCCTTGTAGCCTGACCTAAACGCTCGAATCAACCTCTCGCTTGCATATAATGCCATCGGCACAGTCAAGTACATCCATGTCTATATATACACATCCACATGAAAAATCAACCACCAAAGTTAGCCACATTTTACTATCGTATGAAATATGAAATATCTGTATAGGATCACAACGACTTACCGTTTTCTTGTACCATGTGTGTTGAAGGTAGAGCTCATTGCCATGAACAATGAACAAGGCGTAGACAATGAGAAATAGGTGGTGGGAGTACCAAAAGGCGTTGAACCCGGTTAGTCTTTTAAGCAAAGTTGGGAGGTTAATCCTATTACGACGGAACCAAGGTTGGGCCAAGGTATATGCTATAGCCATAAGCACTAGTATAAGAACCCCGGTCCATCCCTCTGTCCCCTTTACAAACCACCAATAATTCGGTGGCTTCTCTACCCCGAAATACTGCTGCAATGGCGCATATGCCTCATCAGTTGCATGGAGCAGTCGCAGGAAATCACAGGTCAAGTGCGCCCCTGCATGTAGCCCTATCCCTACGACTACCCCCAAAGCTACTACCTTCAAAAAATCAACCAAAACAATTGTGACCTTTTGTCAACTAAGATACAGAGTTTGAATGTAGAATGCTTATACATGAGTAGAGTAGAAATGCATACCTTGTGGAAGTTGATGTTGTCATTAAAAGGGATGATCTGTCCAAGCTTAGTGTTGCCGCGGAGCCAAGTGATGGTGTTCCTACAAACCGGCAGAAGAATGAGGGCCATATTGTACTTGGTCGTCTCAGCTCCACCCTTGGCCACAGAGACACAATAGCCCATGACTTGGAAGACGTAGCGATTCTTGTACTGGATGAACTTCCATGTGAAGAGGGTGGCACAAATGGAGAGCCACAAGAGGATCACCCAAATCCTCTTCCAATTGTCCTCCACATAGTAGGTCAGCTTCCTCGCCCACCTCTTCAAAGGGTTCGGCTCCTTGGTTGGGACCAACTTCTGGCTCAGCATCTGGCTTAGTTTCCGGCTATCCGTGGTCACATTGCCCGACTTCTCTGGAGCTTGGAGGAGTAGCATCTCTAGATTGTATAGCTGCACCCAAAAGTTGCACCATTTTTTTGTGTTAGGACAAACATGCGGAAGTTGATTGTACTTCCTTCTTGTTAATTAACTAGTTTTATACCCGTACCCTGTACGGGTTTTTGTACGAGGTACCCATCGTATAAGATGTTTTGATTCCCTACATAACTCTACATACAATTAATCAGGATTTGGGTTTATGTCCCGTAATCCTAACGTGGATATTATTTATAAATAATGAGGATTTGGGTTTGCTCATAGATCGATTCACATATAACTTCTACGTATGTGTCTGTAATCCTAAAAAAATAAATTGATTAGGTTGAAGTTGATACCTTTTCTCTTTTTAGTCTTTTCACTTCTCTTTACGTGATTTTGAGATTATAATTCATTCATGTGTTAATATTTATATACTCTTAGAATGAATCTAGATTGTATAGATAGATAAAATTTGGATAGTTTAGTATATACATTTTTCACTTCTCTTTATAAATTCATGTGTTAATACATCCATGTTAATTCTGGCCCCACTCCATTTAAGAAAATAAAATTTAGAAAAATAATTTAAAAGTCTTCTTATTCTCATTAATTGTATATCATCTATCTTTTTCACCTAATTTCTACCTTTTTCAACTATTTGCTTAGACATTCTTTTTTCTAAATCAAAATTATAGTTAATTTGTTAAAATTATTTGTCACTTTGAATTTTTGTTTTTATTGTATTTTGATAATCATATATATTCTCCATTTTTCTTTGTCAATCTTTTTTGTCCCATAAATTTATAATTTAAGCCACAGATAAAAATATCTTTGAAAAACATGTTTATGAATAATTATTCTAAACCATGTCCCCGTACTCCAGCGAGTACATGTTTATGGACTTCATTTCCATGTTGTAAAAAAAAAAGATATCAAAAAAAGATAGACAATTAACGTGGTAAATTAATGTGGGTATTTATACATTTTGTTATTATTAACGTGGTATCTCCTTAATTGTGTTCAATCAATATTGTTGTTAATTTTGTTAATTTTTTTGATATTATTCTAATAGATATCAAAAAAAGATTTTGATAGATTATGGATATAGATATTATACTGATATGTCAATATATAGTAAATAGATAGATACATATGAGAATAGATCATTGATTTATAATGAATTTCATGTGGTGGGGCAGAATTAACGTGAAGGCTCGAAATTCTCTCGCTTTAATATATAGTATAGATATGGACCAATAGCTAATGGGCCGGCCCATTTTAGGTTTTATGCTAATGGGAAACGTTCAATGATATGGGAATTAATTACTTCAACGTAGCCAAGGCTGTCAGGATCAAGCTCTTCCATGATTAACGCAGCATATTCTTCAGCTCGCTCTTGTATCTTGGACAGCTTATTAGCTGATGCACTTAGAGAGATAATCTGCATGATCCAAGCAATTTAATTATTACACTCCCGTAATAAAGTCTGTAGTTCCTGGCTTAATCATTTTTTGACTTAATTGATTGACAGAAAAGAATATATTCGCTATATATACTAATAATTCCATGAACATTAAATATACATTTATATTGGAAATTGTCAAAGGTACCTGTCTAACTTCCTCTTCTGTAATTCTTCCATCTGCATCTTTATCTACCCTGCAAAGTTTTTGCCAACAACACTTGCATGTCAGCTTAATTACACATTAATCAAATTAATAAGCTTCCTCGGCTGCCTAAGCATTATTAATTATCACGTGTCAGTTTGTCGCAAAGGATGAGATTTTTTGAGGTTGTTTTTCTTCATTTAAGCATTATAATTAAGAAATGAAAAGCTGGATGGATTACGTATATATGTTCAAGTATCTATATACGTACATTTGGAACATCTAAGATTAAAATTGTAATATAAAGTTATGTAGTCCATACAAAAATGAGATTGGCGCTAAATTGAATTGAGTCGTATATGTGTTGACTTACATGTCGAAGAAAGTCCGAATGCGAGCATCGAAGCTCTGATCGGAGAGCTGCTGCCAGAACTCTTGCAACTCGGCCTTGCTTATCATTCCGGCGACAATCCCTTTCCGACGGGCCAAGGCGTCGTACACCTCTCCTGCAAACTCCTTCTCGCTCATCCCTGACAAAACACATAACAAAAATCAATACTCTTGGATCATTCACATATGTACATTAATGTTCCATTTACCATAATTCAATACATTACTAGCTAACCGATGCATTGCCCGAATCGGGATCTTGGGAGCAAGCCGTCGACAGCAAGCTGATCGAAGCGGTTCTCGACCTCGGGCCAGCCCTCAACGTGGCTCTTGTTGATGAACTGGAGGCCCTGGAGGGCGCGCCCGGCGGTAGACTTGGCGCGGTCGAAGCGGCGGACGTCCCTCCTGGAGACGGAGGCCACGCGCCTGAGCTCCTGCGAGGCCTGCTTGAACTTGTAAGACGTCTGGGACGTGAGCCTACGCGCCACGGACGGCTGCTTCTCCAGCTGCAGGCCGGCTGCAGCCAGCAGAGCCGTTTCCTGCCCAGCGGGTAAACCCGTGATCGAAACGCCGTCGTCTCGAATGTCGAGCGTGACCTCCACGTAGGTGTTGTCGTCGTCGTCGATGCTGACGCCTACGTCGTCTTTGAAGCGAGCGCTCTTCCGCTCCCGCTTTTCCTCATTGACGAGATTAACGGGCCGCTGTGTGGGATGTCTGATGCGGCGTCGTATTGTGCCTCCATTGCAATGCGATTATGTGCTTCTTGTTTTTTTTTTTTTTTGAGCCCTTGCTTCTTGTTTATTGGAAGCAAATGTTGATTTTTTTGGTCGAAAGGAGGCAAATGTTGATTGAGTTTTGGAGGAGGTTAATATAGTTATATATCTTAGCTAGTAGGTTGAAAAGTGGCGGAGAGAGGATTAATTATGGGCAATAAAATAATTAAGAGGGGAAATCAAATCAGAGGGCGGAATTTAGGGGCGCAAATGGACTCGCTGTTTTGTAGTGTTATTGATTATTCAACATGCTCCGATGATTAATTTATTATGATTGATTGTTTGCAAATGGCGTGTATGCTTTTATAGTTGTGTTAGTTACATAGTTACACGTCTACCGACTAAAAAGGTTACATAGTCACACGATTTTGTTGTCGTTTTACTTTCGTAATTGCCTTGGTTTGAAAATTGAGGAGATGAGATTATTTAAGATTGCACTGTTGTATACCATGTAGCAAGAGATGAAAGGAAATGCTGCATAACTGTTAGTGCACAAAAATCTTTAATGTACTAATGGGGGACTCCATTCTTCACCTTCCACTCCAACTTCTTCAATGACCTAAAACCCCCAAAATAAAGGACAAAGGGGGCAGGACCCCCCTAATCCACCTCCGATGCCTAAGTCAAAAGAACAGTCGTCGAGTGGAGCGTCGATTGCTAGAAAAACTAGAAGATGCAAGATACCTTCTACATGGCAAAGACATGTATTTATAATGGAAGAGAGGGGGTCAAGGAAAGAAAAATCTATCTCCAAGCAATATCTTGCTACCCAATCCAACCATATTTCTACCTTTACGATAAGATAGAATCTTCCATTATAATGATTAACCAGCATATTTATTTTAATAGAAAATAGGGAAGATAGAAAGGTTAATAAGTAGAAAAATACCTTTCTGGCGGGATAGGCGAAAAATATTTATGACGATTAATTTACCCGCTCACAATAACTTAGAAAAACCATAAGATCCAGGAATGTTATTGCGATATGTAATGTAGATTTTATATCCTCATTGTGCATGTCTCATTTCGATCTCAATAACTTTTACAAGACGCGTTAGGCATTGTACAAATTAAACATGCTTTTTAAGATTGCATATCCTCATGGACACCCTAAATTAGTCACCAGTAATCTAATGTATAAATTTGGGTGCATATCAAAAATTTGTTGGGTCATGGAGCCCTTAAAGAGACAAAGAAAAGAAGATTACTTAGAATATAAATAAAGGGGTTTCTATAGCTTATATCTTTTTGTTTGACATGCTATCTTTTTTGGGAAAAAATATATCTATAAGGATCTAGTTTTCTATAAATACTCAACTTGATTATTGTAATTAATGTGCTTTTACCATTGAGAGAAAATTTTATAGAAAAAGGTTGAGAAGTTAAATTAGAAAGATCTTGATCAAGCTAGATCTAAAGGTCAGATCCTTCAAACGATCAAGAACGAACTGGGTAAACAAATTCCTGTTATCTTGGTTATTTTCTTTCCATTTACTATTCGAACGATCGTTCGAATTTTCCCCAACAAAACTCTCCGTTGGGGTTGCAATTGTGCATCCCACATGGAGAGTTGGGAGGAAAACCAAACAACTTATAAGTACATGGGTTACTCCTCCTATTGTCAATTGGTTTTGGAATGGAACCCCATGGGCTTGTGAGTTGGGTTTGACAATTGGGCCCGTCTCCCCTCTAACAAGTGGTATCAGAGCTGATGGTTCGGCTTAGGGACCGGGAGGGTTTGCTGTTATCGGTTGTGAGGGATTCACAATTGAGGGGGAGATTGTTGGGTTGCAATTGTGCATCCCACATTTGACTATGAAGTTGGCCGGCTTGACTGACAGTTGACTAGTCATTGATCAATATTGACCGATGTTGATTGTCATCCCTCGATGACTATCATCACTCGACGACCGTGTCATCACTCAATGGCTGTCATTACTAGATCATTCGACGACTCTGTCATCACTCGATCACTCGCTTCAATTTCACCACTTGATAAGTGATGACACTTATTGAGTGACAACATCCATGAAATTTGGTGACATAAGTTTTTTCATCATTGATGATACTCGTTTTTTCACCAAGGGATGGAATTCGTTTTGTCATCATGAAATGATACTAGTTTTTTCATCAATAGTGTCGTCAAAGCTCATAAAAATTAGATTTGAAATGTGTAAATTAGGGAATGGACCTCAATAATGGCGTCGTTTGGAGGAGAGAATTTCTTTATCGGAAGAACAACCTCAACGAATTGATCTTATCCCCAATCCTCCGCGATATCGGTTCGTTGATTCAACTTTTCAACACTAAGCATTTTGACGAATCCGTCCCCACCAAATCTTGAGAGAGATGAAGTCTTCACTATCCTCCTCCACCGTCGATGTCAATTTGAGCGATTGACTGAAGTTGGAAGTGTCGTAGTTCTTAGGGTGGAGGATGGATGCATGATGTGCTCTTACCCGTTTCTGATAACCGTCGAGGAGGAAGAAGTCTTTCAAGTTCATTCAAATGGGCCAATTATCTAGAGTAGAGCCACACAAGTGGCTCAAGCCACTCAATCTCGCATCATACAAGCCAAGGCAAGTGTTGAAGGGTTTCTTGAACAAATAAATTTGTATTCAAGACCCCGCTGAGTATAGCGAAGTCAGGATCGTCCACGGGAGCGAGAATAGTGCTAAGATTAATCGATAAACTACGAAAAGAGCAAAGGAAACACAAACAGAACAACTCAGGTTCGACCTTAAGAGGGTCGATCTCGACCCTAGGGGGGGTCGATCCTGAGGGCAAACACACGAAAACGCACACGAACCACAAGCAAGAGCTCGAACACGACGGAGGGAGTCGGGATCAAGGCAAAAGACACGAATTTCAATCAATAAAAAGGGCAAATCCTAGGGCTAGGGCTACCACAACAACAACCATACATGCTTTCAACAAGAATTCACAACTATCATGCCATCTAGATCATAGAAAAGTTAACTTTCGCAAACAATTCAAGTTATTCAATCAACTTTCGCAAATCAAACAACTTTCTACCTATCCTTCAACCTAGGAATATCAACTTTCGCAAATAATCCTATTAGATGTAATCAAGCAACTAACTTTTCACTTTCGCTAGGGTTAATCACAAGACATGCCTCAATTTTCACCAAGGATTAAGCATAAGATAGGTTAGATATGATCATCAAGCATTGAAGTCATGAATTCAAGTTTTAAACATGCATGATTGTGTTGGGTTTTTGCCCAACCCTAGAACTTAAGAAGACTACTCACACATAGCAAGAAGAGAAGAGGAAGAAGAAGAAGAAGAAGACATGATCAAACCAAACTAAAATTCAAATAAAAAACCAAAGGTCAATCTTACAAACCTCAAACTTGCTCTCCAAGTCTTCTTCCTAACTCTCAAAGTCTTGGATTGATTGATTGAATTAAAACTATAGGTTCCACCTCCTTTTATAGACAAAAAGGAGTCCTAATCTAACTAGGAAACACAAAGAAAACACCTTCCTAAAATACAAATTTGGAAACTTCAACATGTAAATCCGGATAGGAGGAAGTCGGTCACGAGGTTCGACCCTCTTAGGGTCGATATCGACCCCTTCAGGGTCGATCCTGAGTCTTGTTTTCCTTGCGCTCCAAGTTTGACAAAGTGGCTCGAGCTCGACCTCCTTGGGCTCGATCTTGGGACTATTTTGCTTCACATTTCTTCTTGCTTTGGGTTCTCTTTAGCTCCTCTTCTTGACTCTTCCACTTGAAATCCTCCTCCTAGCTCGTCCATCCTCTCCTAGCCTCGCTCCAAATCCGTCTTCAAGCTTCAAAACACCTACAAAACAACACAAAAGCGCGTAGTTTCCGAATCTCAAGGAAATACGAAAACTCATGCAAAAAGACTCAAAAACACAAGACTCAACTACGAAAAACATCTTAAACTAACCTATCTAGACCCTAAAAATCTACCTAAAAACGTGGACATCAAAACACCCCATACTTAGACTTGCTTGTCCTCAAGCAATAATCATGCAAATCAAGACCAATAACACAACCTTCAAGCATAGCTCTTGTCAAAACATTTTAAGCACAAGTGAAAAAGAAGACAAATAATTTTAACGTCATCACATATGTATGAATCTCAAGCTAGGCAATCACAATCCAACCTCACAAGGGATATAAATGTGTTTCTCTCTACTCTCATGTGTTTAGGTTATCAAATCAACTCTCATCTCAATCTTTATGCAACATCTACTTCATTATTGAGACTTATATCACCAATCTCTCTACCTAGAGAAGTCAAAACACATCAATCTTCATAAGAACTTAGGCTCAATGAAATCTTCATAGAAGACTCATTCGGCCGGTTCGTAATGGGGCTCGGTAATAACATAAGGTAGGGAGTTATTTGGCCATGTGGTGCTAAATCCGGGAATCAAACTCCTAAATACAACACTTCAAACCAAAACAACTCACACACTTTTTCTTTTCAACTCATAACCAAACTCTTCAATGAGACTCACACCCATCAATTTCTAACCCAAACTCTCATAATACAACTCATAAACACTAGGAATTCTTGGCTTTGCACTTAAACATTTTCTTTTTCTTTATTTTCTTTTTCTTTCTCTCTTTTTTTCTTCCTAGCTCGGGCCTACTGAGGGTCGAGGTCGACCCTTGGGGGGTCGAACCTGAGAGCATATTTCACTGGGGGCCGAGATCGACCCATGGGGGTCGATCTTGAGACTATAGCTCGAGCTTCTTTACTTCTTTTTCTCCCTTTTTTTTTCATCAATTTTTCAACAATGTGCATTCCAAGCCAAGAATCCTATTACATTACACTTCAACAAGTTGTTTTCTACCCTTTTACAATGTCACCTCTTTCAAACCCAACACAAATGTCACTCAACAAAACTTATTCCCAACACTCATCATTTAAGTTCAATTCCCGGAATAAGGTCAAGCTAATATAGGTTAGGGATAATTTTTGTGGAGCTTCAAACAAAAGGCTAAGGCTAGAATGGGGCTTCAAGCAAAGACAATTCAAGGTAGGCATGGAATAATATGGGCTAAAAATATAAGTTCTTAATCACAATCAACATGCATGAACAATCTCATAACGGCTTCAAGAAATAGATAACCATATCAATGACAAGAGACATATGCATAAAGAGAACAAAATCACACATATAAAGAAGAGGGAATCAATGATGTTCTCCCTATAAGGCCAAAATTCTCACTAGGTAACAATTTTGTTGGATTGCAATTACTTTTACTCAAAGACACATATGCTCAATTTCATCACAAGTCACTTTTTCACAATCAAAAGCAATTTTTCATAAACTCGGGCTACACTATCCAATTATGCCAAAGGAATTACATGATAAGCATGAAGATTAATTTTCATCATAGGACATCTAAGATGGAATGCTCTTCTATCCTAAAACAAACAAGGAAGCAAATATTTTTTGTTTTTCGACATTTTGCAATTTTTTTGGATTTTTGAACTTTTCTCATTTTTTTGGATTTTTGACATTTTCTCTTTACAAACAAACTATCAAACTACTCAAACAAAGCAAGCAAAGACTCAATTATGTACAACATGTGAGATTTCTTCTTCCCCACCCCATACTTAAATCATTCAATGTCCCCATGCATGAAAACACATGAAAAAGGTAAAGAGAAAAAGAAGAAGAAGACTCACAAAAACTCTTAGAAGCTTGAATTGGAGGTGGAGATCCTCATGGAGGTGGAGGTGGTCGACGTGGGCGGAAAGAAGGTTGCTCCGGGGGAGCCCATGCATCTCTATCGGGGAAGTTGCCTTGGTTCCATCGCATGTAGTCCTCCATTTGAGCCCACCGGTAGTCATCCACTTCTTGTTGAGCATAGAAGTACCCTTGAAATTGTTGGAATTGTTGGTGTTGTTGAGTCATCATCTCCCGGGTCTGAGTTTGGTACTCTAAGAGGGCCGCTTGACCCCTCATAATCTCATCATAGTGCTCCTTTTGAGAGACGCGCATGGAGGCCATCTCGTTGGCTAAGTAAGCCATGTCATACGTTGGCGGGGCCTCATGAGGCGGTGGCTCAGTATAGGAAGGACCGGAATGAGCTCCCGAAGACGCCCCAAACTCGAAATATGGCCCGGAAGAAGGAGGAAAGGGTGGCGGGATCGACCCAGAGGGGTCGAGGTCGACCCCCATAGGGTCGATCCTGGGGCTGGTCGGAGGTGGGGGCAAGGCAAGGAAGTTGGTGGCTTGAGGGTCGGGGCTTGGGTACCGACGTGGCCTGTCTCTCAAAGACGCATCTTGTGTAGGCCGAACTCTCAAAGGAAACTTGTTGGGAGACCATACCTCGTACCAATTCGGGACATGGAGCAAGTCAACTCGCTCTCGAGTAATAGCAACCTTCTTCCCTTTGAATGTGGAGTAGAAGATGGAATCGCCTTTGGAAGGCTTGTCAATTAACTTGGCATTGGCAATGAATGGAATATCCACAAAGATAGGTTTCTCCGCAGTGTACGCCCTCATGTTCACTCCAAGGCTCATTGCAAGTCGGGCAATCATTCCACCAAAGTAGATAGCACCCGAACCACCCTTGAAATCCTCAATACTCTTCATCCACTCATAGCCAAGATTTATAGGAGCCGGAGAGGTAAAGAGCATGGTTCTTAGCACAATCATTTCCCTTATAGAAGTACGATTAAGCTCGGTTCTCGGGAAGAGGACGCTCCCAAGAATGCGCAAGATGATCCGGAAGAGAGGATTGGCGAGATTGGAGACTTGCATGTTATGGCAAGATTGCACTTCTTTTCCGGAAAGATAACTCCAAGTAGTGAGGATCGGTATCGGGCTCGGGTCGTCCTCCGTCGGATTGGGGAAGCCGAAGGCATCATTGAGTTGTTCCAAAGTGAGCTTGAACCACTTGTTACCCAATTGAAACTCCATCTTCTTGTCGGAATCCGGGCTCTCTATGTCGGAGGAGAAGGTTGCCATGAACTCACAAGTGAGAATGGGGTAATGATGATTGTCCCACTCCAATATGTGCTCGGCTCCGATGTAGGAGAAAGCCTCCTTGACATCCTCATGAATGTGCAACCTTTGCCCATCCGCCTCATCATACCACCTCGTCTTGTGTTTCATCTCGAGGTAGGTATTGAAGTCCTCAACATACTTGGAGGAGATGTGGTAATCATCTAGCGCGGACTTGTCACTCCTCTTTGCTCTCTTTGAAGGTTTGGAACTTGAAGCCGACATAGTACCTACATCAATTCAAACACCAAAACCACATAATACACATACTCCACCCCATACTTAAACAAAGGCAAGAATCTCAACCAAACACTTCATAACATGGGTAGGAGAGGATTTATAATAATGGAACATGAAGCACAAATACACATCTCATCCTATCATGCAACCTAAGCCCAAAGAAACACACCTATCAAGAACAAGATGCACCCTAGCACGACCCAAGGAGGGTCGCCCTCGGCCCCAAAAGGGTCGATCCTGAGCATAGCAACAAAATCGGCAAAAACACAAAGTTCAGGTTCGACCCCAGGGGGGTCGATCACGACCACGGGGGGGTCGATCCTGAACTGTTCACTCGTCTTCTACCTCCAAACTCAACCGAAAATTTGGGTATGGAACCCATTGGCATCAATCCACAATTTTCTACCAAAATTAGCTCATGAAGATCAAGACTAGACATACCCAAGCATGCAAACTTCAACAACAACACATTCAAGCAAGCAATTTGTCAAATTCATCAACCTAGGTCAAAAACCCCCAAATATGCACATTCAACCCAAAAATCCAATTTCACTCAAGTTTAAGCAAAATTGAGAGAAGAGGGTTAGAAATCATACCGAAATTGCCTTGTAAGAAGTGAAAGAAGTAGAAAATTGGGTCGATCTCGAGCTAGATCTAGGAGGAGACGAGGGCTGAATTTTTGGGGCTGTGGGGGGCGGTTTGGTGCAGCCAACTCAGAGGGGAGTGGGTGGTGGTGCGGCTGAGGAGTGGTGGTGGCCGGAGTGGCGGTGGGGCGGTGGATTCCGGCGAGCGCGTGGTAGGAGGGGTGAGAGAGGGGGTCGAGCAAAAGAGGGAGAGGCACGAAGGGGTCGGTCGAGCTGATGTGGTGAAGGAGGAGGAGGAGTTTTGAATTAAATTTGGGTAAAAAGACATACCTTACACCAAGGGTTAGTATCGGAAATTCGCGCCTAGGGTCGATCACGACCCCTTGGGGGTCGATCTCGACCCATCTGGGTGTGTTTTCCGCCATTTCGGTCCTTGTGCAAGATCGTCTTGTCCCGTTTTTTGAGCTCGTGCTTTGCAATTTAGAGTCCTGCAAAAACATCACAAAAATCCTATCCCAAGCAAAATATATCCTAATCTATTCTAAGGAAGGTGAGAAAATAAAAACAAAAATCTAATCTAGAAATTGGAAAATCAAAAAGAATGGAAAAATTAAAAAGAAAAATCTAATCTAGAAACCGGGTTGCCTCCCGTAAGCGCTTTTTTAACGTCATGAGCTTGACGATGGGTGTTGTAGCTTAGTCCGAGGTGGTGAGAGCCCAAGTGGCTCGGATTTCTTCGTCGGGTTCCTTCCTAGCATAGTACTTCTTCAAACGATGCCCATTGACTTTGAAAATCCCACCCTTCTCATCTATAAGATCGGCCGCCCTATGCAAGTAAATGTGGTGAACCGTGAATGGTCCGCTCCATCGGGTCCGTAGCTTTCCGGGGAAGAGTCGGAGTCTTGAGTTGAATAAGAGCACTTGGTCACCGGCCTTGATGGTTTTTGGCACAAGCTTGCTATCATGCCACTTGTTGGTCCTCTCCTTGTAAATTTTTGAGTTCTCATATGCCTTGAGCCTCAACTCTTCAAGTTCTTGCAATTCCATGAACCGCTTCTCCCCGGCCGCATCGAGATCCATGTTGAGCTTCTTGAGAGCCCATAAAGCCTTGTGTTCAAGCTCGACGGGCAAATGACAAGACTTGCCATACACTAGATTGAAGGGAGTGGTGCGGAGTGGTGTTTTGTAGGCGGTGCGGTAGGCCCATAGAGCATCATCAAGCTTGGAAGACCAATCTTTTCTTGAGCGGGACACTGTCTTCTCTAGAATGCTCTTGATTTGCCGGTTTGAAACTTCTACTTGACCGCTAGTTTGAGGATGGTAAGGTGTGGCCACCTTGTGAGACACCCCATACTTGGTCAAAAGCGCCTCAAAGCTCCGCTCAATGAAATGAGAGCCTCCATCACTAATGAGGACACGAGGGACACCAAAACGGGGAAAGATGTTGGTCTTCATGAACTTGGCCACTACTCGAGCGTCATTCGTCCTTGTAGCTATGGCCTCAACCCACTTGGAAACATAGTCAACCGCCACGAGTATGTACTTGTAGGGACCCGAAGAGGGGAAGGGTCCCATGAAGTCAATACCCCAAACATCAAAGAGCTCAACTTCCAAGATACCGGTGAGTGGGTTCTCGTTCCTCCATGTAATGTTCCCCGACCGTTGACACTCATCACAAGTTGTCACATATGCTTGCACATCTTTGAAGAGAGTTGGCCAATAGAGTCTGCTTTGAAGAATCTTAGCGGTTGTTTTGAAGCCCTTAGCATGGCCACCCGTGGGTAGAGTATGACAATGTCGGATGACGCCCTCTATCTCATCGTCCGGCACACAATGTCGAAAGATGTGATCACTCCCTTGCTTGAACAAGTAAGGATCATCCCAATAGTAGCGTTTGACGTCGTGGAGGAACTTCTTCTTAGCTTGGGACGTCAATCCTTCCGGGATAATGCCTCCTACAACATAGTTAGCAAAATCCGCAAACCAAGGGGTCTTCGACCCACGTATAGCAAGAATAGAAGGGGAAGGAGAAGAAGATGGCGATGGAAGAATATTAGAACTTGAAAGACCCGAAGAGGGAGAAGAAGACGTACAAGATCGACCCAAGGGAAGGGTCGTGATCGGCCCCTTGGGGGTCGAACCTGAGAGCTCATCTTCTCCGGTGGGGGTCGATCTCGACCCTGGGGGGGTCGAACCTGAGAGCTCGGCAGCTCCTCCTCCAATGTCTTCATGGTGATCTTTGTTGCCTAGCATAAGGGTCTCATCCGGGCGTGTATCATCGATGGGGATCGATCCGCCGGACTCCATGATGTGCTCAAGGGGTAGTCTAGATAGGTGATCCGCCACTAGGTTCTCCGTCCCTTCTTGTCTCGGATTTCATGATCGAATTCCTGCAACAAAAGCATCCAACGAAGCAACCTAGGCTTGGCGTCTTTCTTCGCCATTAGAAATCTTATCGCGGCATGGTCGGTATAAACAATCACCTTAGAGCCTACTAGATAGGAGCGGAATTTTTCAAATGCGAATACTACGGCAAGAAACTCTTTCTCGGTGGTAGTGTACTTACTTTGAGCTTCATTAAGAGTCTTACTTGCATAGTAAATGGCATGAAGCTTCTTGTCCTTCCGCTGCCCAAGTACCGCTCCAATGGCATAGTCACTAGCATCACACATGATTTCAAAGGGAAGTGTCCAATCCGGTGATTGCATGATGGGGGCGGTCACAAGAGCTCTCCTCAGCCTGTAAAATGCTTCAAGACAATCCGAAGACATGCTAAACTCTACATCTTTCACTAGTAAGTGAGTCAAAGGTTTAGCAATTTTAGAAAAGTCTTGAATGAAGCGCCTATAGAACCCCGCATGCCCCAAGAAACTCCTAACGTCTTTCACGGAAGATGGAGGGGGCAATTTTTCAATAAGCTCAATTTTTGCCTTGTCCACCTCAATCCCTCGCTTAGACACTAGATGACCTAAGACAATTCCTTCTCTAACCATAAAATGACACTTTTCCCAATTAAGCACAAGGTTCGTTTCCTCACATCTTTTAAGGACTCTAGAAAGGTTAACAAGACATGAATCAAAAGAGGAACCATAAACCGAGAAATCGTCCATAAACACCTCCACTATCTCCTCAATCATGTCGGAGAAGATGGCCATCATACACCTTTGAAAAGTGGCCGGGGCATTGCAAAGCCCAAATGGCATTCTCTTGTAAGCAAACGTCCCATATGGACAAGTGAATGTGGTCTTCTCTTGATCATCGGGGTGAATGGGAATCTGCCAAAAACCACTATAGCCATCCAAATAGCAAAAGTAATCATGTTGAGCTAAACGTTCCAAAACTTGGTCAATGAATGGGAGTGGGAAGTGGTCCTTCCTAGTGGCACTATTAAGTTTCCTATAGTCTATGCACATCCTCCATTTGGTGGTAGTCCTAATAGGAATCAACTCTCCCTTCTCATTCTCTACAACCGTCATCCCCCCTTTCTTAGGAACCACATGTACGGGGCTAACCCACTTACTATCGGAGATAGGAAATATGATTCCGGCATCTAGCATTCTAAGGATTTCTTTCTTCACTACCTCTTTCATGTTAGGGTTTAGCCTACGTTGGTGCTCAATAGTGGGTTTATAGTCATCCTCCATATATATCCTATGCATGCACAATGATGGTGAAATACCACTAAGTTCCTCTAGAGAATATCCTATGGCTTTCCTATGGGTCCTAAGCACATCAAGCAATTTGTTCTCCTCGTCCTCACTCAAATTAGCATTAATAATGACGGGGAGAGAAGAATTTGGACCAAGAAAAGCGTACCTCAAAGAATCGGGAAGCTCCTTGAGCTCGGGAGTGGGCTCGGGCAAGCTAACTTCATCCTCGTGCTCCGCCTTGAGTGCGTCCAAGACAAGGAAGGACTCCTCGCCATCATCCTGGGGGGTCGTGCTCGACCCAATGGGGGTCGATCCTGAGACCCTCGAACTTTGCGGTAGAGATTCCCATGTCAAAAATCGTCCCGTCGGGTTGTTGCACTCGATGTAGTCGGAGTGTGTGTAGAGCATCTTGACCTCCTCATGACTTGATTCCTTCAATGTTGGATTGAACCGGAACTCGACCACTTCTTCACCAATCTTGAAAGTAAGAAGTCCACTCTTGAAATCAATGACCGCGCCCGCGGTGGCTAAGAAGGGTCGTCCGAGTATGATGGGAACGACCGGATCCTCGGGCATCTCCATGACTATGAAATCATTAGGCACAAAGAACTTCCCTACTTGAACGGGGAAATCATCAACTACACCCGTGGGCTGAACACACGATCCATCCGCCATGTATAACCTCATGTTCACCGGTACTAATGGCCCCATGTTGGTCTTGGACCAAATTGAGAGTGGAAGCAAGCTAGCACTAGCACCAAGATCACACAATGCCTTGAAGCGATAAGCTCCAATACCGATTGTAATAGCAAACTTCCCGGGATCACTAAGCTTCTCGGGAAGGTCCAATGACCTCACCTCATCCGTTAGCTCCGACATTGATCGCTTCCTAGATAGAATCTCCTTCAAGAACTTGGTGTAAGCGGGCATTTCATTCAAGGCCTCGGCGAAAGGAATAGAAAGATTCAAGCCTTGAAGCAACTTAACAAAGCGCTTAAACTTTCCTTCCATCGCGTTTGGGCTTCTTCGAAGGGTAAGGAAGTACCTTTGAATGGGAAGTGGAAGGAGTAGGATCTGGAATGATTGGCGGAGAAGGGTTGGAAGACGCTCCGGGGGCAGAGTGGTCGAGCTCGACCTCAGCGGGGTCGATCTCCCCTTCGTCCTCATCATTAGCGGTCTCAGGCTCGACCATGGAGGGGGTCGAGATCGACCCAGGTGGGGTCGATCCTGAGGCAGCTTCTTTCGCCGTGTGCTTCGGTGGACGGGTAATGCTTTGCCACTTCGAAGGTTCATGGCTCGGATTTCACCATTGCTTGCTCGGCCTCTTGGATTCTCCTCGGGTCGGCCCGGAAGTTGTCCTTGAGGTCGTGGGATTTGAGCCGCTAGATTACCAAGTTGGGAATCAACATTCTTCCTCCATGCGTCAAAGTTTCCCAATTGGTTTTGAACGCCATCAAGCTTGCGGTCGAATCTTTCAAAGTAACCGTGAGCCCAAGCCGGTGGTTCTTCTTGATAACCGGGAGGTCTATAAGGAGGGGCCCTTTGCTCTTGTGGAGGAGGTGGATAACTTTGGCCTTGGCCATTGTTGGTCCATTGAGGATAATTGTTGTTGTTCGTCCCCGCATAAGCATTGTTTTGGCCTCGGTAGGGTCCTCGCATATAGTTAGCCTCCGCATATGCCTCGGCAGCCCGAACTTGCTCCACATTTGTAAAAGAAGCGGTGGTATGAGATTGAGAACCACATTCTTGACAAGTGGGGGCAACGGACTTGTAGTAACTCACTTGCTTCTCGAGCCGGTTGATCTTATCTTGCATGAATTGAAACTTCACATCTTGATCAATTGGCTCACTATTCGGATCATAAAGCTTCTTTGATTGAATCCGAATGGGTTGTTGGGTCCCATACATAGCATCATAGTTGGTGAGTTTGTCCAATAGAGCCCATGCCTCATCGGGATCCATCTCAATGAAACCGCAATCGGTGTGAAGATTGATGCGGTCCTTTGTAGCGGCATTGATCCCTTGGAAGAATATCTCTTGAAGAACATAAGGAGGTTGTCCATGAGTAGGACATTGCCGAAGAAGCTCCTTGAATCTCTCCCAAGTCTCAACAAAAGTCTCATTAGGAAGTTGATGATAAGAAGTGATGCGCTTCCTTAACTCGGTAGTCTTGGCCGGTGGGAAGAACTTCGTCATGAACAAGTCGTGCAAAGCCTTCCATGTAGTGATGGACCTAGCGGGTAAACTTTCGAGCCAATGAAGTGCCTTCCCGGTTAGAGACCACTTGAACGCCTTGAGGAGTACATATTCAAGTGACACGCCATCGGCGGCGATGGTGTCACAAAGATCGGTGAAATTTTTGATGTGCTCCATAGGGCAATCGGATGTCTTGCCTTCATATTGAGACCTCTTGATGAGCGTGATGAAGTGGGACTTGATCTCAAAGGCACGCTCAATCGCCGGGAGCACTATAGCGGACTCGGGAACTCTAAGCTCCGGATGAATGTATTGCTTAGCGTTCCTCGGAATAGCATCTAGTTGTTGTTGGAGACGGGCAGCAGCCTCTCTCTCTCTCTCGATGCAAAGCAGCATCTTGAGCAGCACGCTCCATTTGCATGCGCTCCATCTCAGCACGGACTTGTTCCATCTGTTGAGCAAGAGCCTCAGCGTCGGCCATGGCTTGTCGTTCTCGTAGCCTGCGATGAAGGGTTCTCTCTATTTCAGGATCAAAGGGAAAATAGTCGATTTTCCTTCGTGAACTAGAGGGCATACACCTGCAATCACAAACACAAGAAAACAAATCAGTAACACACAAGGGGTATGGGCTATTCCCAAACCCAAATATCAACTAAACTCGGCACTATTGCACACTCCCCGGCAACGGCGCCAATTTGTTGAAGGGTTTCTTGAACAAATAAATTTGTATTCAAGACCCCGCTGAGTATAGCGAAGTCAGGATCGTCCACGGGAGCGAGAATAGTGCTAAGATTAATCGATAAACTACGAAAAGAGCAAAGGAAACACAAACAGAACAACTTAGGTTCGACCTTAAGAGGGTCGATCCTGAGGGCAAACACACGAAAACGCACACGAACCACAAGCAAGAGCTCGAACACGACGGAGGGAGTCGGGATCAAGGCAAAAGACAAGAATTTCAATCAATAAAAAGGGCAAATCCTAGGGCTAGGGCTACCACAACAACAACCATACATGCTTTCAACAAGAATTCACAACTATCATGCCATCTAGATCATAGAAAAGTTAACTTTCGCAAACAATTCAAGTTATTCAATCAACTTTCGCAAATCAAACAACTTTCTACCTATCCTTCAACCTAGGAATATCAACTTTCACAAATAATCCTATTAGATGTAATCAAGGAACTAACTTTTCACTTTCGCTAGGGTTAATCACAAGACATGCCTCAATTTTCACCAAGGATTAAGCATAAGATAGGTTAGATATGATCATCAAGCATTCAAGTCATGAATTCAAGTTTTAAACATGCATGATTGTGTTGGGTTTTTGCCTAACCCTAGAACTTAAGAAGACTACTCACACATAGCAAGAAGAGAAGAGGAAGAAGAAGAAGAAGACATGATCAAACCAAACTAAAATTCAAATAAAAAACCAAAGGTCAATCTTACAAACCTCAAACTTGCTCTCCAAGTCTTCTTCCTAACTCTCCAAGTCTTGGATTGATTGATTGAATTAAAACTATAGGTTCCACCTCCTTTTATAGACAAAAGGAGTCCTAATCTAACTAGGAAACACAAAGAAAACACCTTCCTAAAATACAAATTTGGAAACTTCAACATGTAAATCTAGATAGGAGGAAGTCGGTCACGAGGTTCGACCCTCTTAGGGTCGATATCGACCCCTTCAGGGTCGATCCTGAGTCTTGTTTTCCTTGCGCTCCAAGTTTGACAAAGTGGCTCGAGCTCGACCTCCTTGGGCTCGATCTTGAGACTTTTTTGCTTCACATTTCTTCTTGCTTTGGCTTCTCTTTAGCTCCTCTTCTTGACTCTTCCACTTGAAATCCTCCTCCTAGCTCGTCCATCCTCTCCTAGCCTCGCTCCAAACCCGTCTTCAAGCTTCAAAACACCTACAAAACAACACAAAAGCGCGTAGTTTCCGAATCTCAAGGAAATACGAAAACTCATGCAAAAAGACTCAAAAACACAAGACCCAACTACAAAAAACATCTTAAACTAACCTATCTAGACCCTAAAAATCTACCTATAAACGCGGACATCAGCAAGCATCGGGTCCAATGAAGCTTCCTAGTCAATCACATTGATGAGCCTAGGTGACCAACCTCAAGAAGAAGCTTCATCGAGCCCTTCGCAAGCCAGCAAGCCACCACTAGACACCACCGGAGCCATAATTGTGTCGAAGCACTTATTGGGTCATGCTGCTCCATCATCGGGCCACCAACCAAGGCAATTTGAAGTTCGTTAGGCGTAAACTCAAGGAAGACTAGCCCATGCGCTCGCTAGTGCTCCCTTGCGCCCATGCGCGCCATAGCAGTTGCCTACGCCTACTGCATGGCCATCTGCGCATACTAACGTGCGCTACCTTGTGTTGCACCCCATTCTGCGTTCGCCTGTCCGAGCGCACTTGATCCTTGACTTGGCATCGAAGGTCTAATATTCTATCCTAGATTTAGTTTAATTTTATTAGATTTATTCCTTTCTTTTTTCACACGTTTTTAGGCTTAATGTTAGCTATCACGTGTGGATTTAATTAGCTAGATTTATTTTCTATTTTTAATTATTTAAATTAACTAGATGATTTTAGTTTGAAGGAAAACCCCTATCTTTAGCATAAGATACTTATAACATTATTTTCACGCATAATTCAATACACAATTGTTTGGTTTAGTTGAGTAATTCTCCTACTATATATCAAACTCATGTGTCACCATTGTTCTCTTCGAGCCCAAGCTCACACTTACAGTCTCATCACATTGAGACTGCCATTGAAGATCATCACGTTGATCTTTGCACCTTGTCATCGCGTTGACAAGGTTGAGCCTTAGACATCATGTTGGCATAGACTTTTTCACACGTTCTACACATAGAATGCTCGTGCCCAACGCATTGGTCACACCTATCTCAACCTTTAATTCGTTTCTTTAAATCCATTGAGAGTTCACATAATGATCTACGATCAAGATCCTAGTGTTCAAGGCCTTGTCGAGGCCTAGAGTGCATCAATGCACCGACTTTGAAGATTTCGTCGGAGAGGTTGATGGTGGGCATATGCCCTCCGACGACGTCATTTCGGTCGAAGACATGGACTGTGCCGATCTGAGACGTAAAACTAGAGTACGTGTAGAGAAAGTGTGAAAGGGAGGAGTCATTGATGTTGCTTCCGATGATGGAGTCGCGGAGGAAGTGTTTGCCATCTAACAAATTATTTGCAGAAATGGGTCGGACGCCCAATTCATGGTATAAACGTTGACATCCAGTCCAATTCTCTCTATTATATTTGAATGACTTTTTTTTTGTTAATTGCTAAACAATCATTTTTACCCTGGTCTAGGATTTATTCGCTAAGTATTGGAATTTATATATACAAAATATAGGAATGTAAATAAATGCTCTTCACTAGGAAGAAGTTTTTCTTTTTTACGATCGCGATGTAGGGAACAAATGCTCATCATCTAAAGTTTTATAATGTAAGTATGGTAAGGATAACCCATTTCAAAAGAGTTTGGAAAAATGGTTAATCTGCGTTAGAGGTAGTTATAGGCCACTAATGAAAAACGCTCTCAATTTCTCACTAAGAAAACCCTCAAGAGATCTCAGTGATCCAATAAGCCTTTGGTCAACATGAACCTCGAATCTGTGGGTGGAGGACGTCCCCCGGATGATCCATCGGATGAATGCTCATCATGGAAAGATGTGGTGATTACCGGTGGCGTTGCCCATCCGAAACGGTCATAAATGAAGAGTTTGTTAGAGGCAAGATCATAGTCACTTTCCCTGATGGTGAAGAAGGGGATCATATGATATCTATTCTCGAGGATATCATGGAGGTCCTTGCTTTGATATGGAAAAGATCCGGTGGCATTCCCGATCATGGAGAACAAGATCAAAGACTTATGAAAAACGGATGGTAGTTTGTAGGTCCCTAAATTTATGATCAATGGGTGCTTCCTTGATCGTTTCGAACATGAGGATGATTATATGAAAGCCCTAACGTATGGCTCATGGACTGTTTATGGGAGGTGTTTGACATTGCGGAGTTGGAGTCTGAATTTCAGAACATACAAGCCCATTACGACGACTCCGACATGGATTAGAATCTTTGATTTACCTGTGCCTCTTTATGAATAAACTATTTCGATGGATATTGCCACGGGTATTAGAAATCTGATCAAAGTCGATCCAAGAATGTACGATAGGGGTGAATAAGCCCATATTTGCGTGGAAGTCAATCTTTAGAAACCGCTTAAGGGTATTGTTAGCATTAATGACTAGCGATATTTGGTTGAATATGAGGGCCTTTTGAAGATTTGCTTCGGATGTGGGAAATATGACCATCTCAAAACATATTGCGCTCTTCGTCCGACGAAATCGTTAAATGGATCTAAACCTGTCCATAGCGAGAATACACTCAAAGCAATGAGGCTCCGACTATGGTTGTCAACAGAGGTAGTCCTCCTACGACACCACAGCCAACGCCGCTAACGGTCAATCAGGCGGCAAGAACGGTAAAAGGATTCTATGGTGAATGGATGGTGCTCAAAAGAAAAGTGCATCCAAATAAGGGAACTATTGGGATGTCATTGTAACAAAATCGACAAAATAAATTGAACATTCCTATGGGGAGGCACTAGCGATCAGAGAAGAATCTATAAGGGTCGCTTGGGAGATTGTAATAAGCCAAAAGATATAGGAGGTCTTCGCATAACAAAGATGAGAGAGCTCAATCCCGCCTTATTCGGGAGTCTCGGCTAGCACTTTCTTATGGAAGAAGAGAGCCTTGGGTGCTCAATTTTGAGCAAGTAACATTGATTCAACTTTTGGGAAGACGTCTTATTGCTCGCACATTTGGTAATATGTTCCATCAAGATTAAAAGAAGTCGTTTTACCGGGTACTAGATGGATTCTGAGGAATGTCCAGTCGATAAAATTTTGGACTAGTGTTTGGCTCATCATGGTCCTTGTCCTAGCAGTTTCCATTGTTGTCTTGGATCAGTTTCGATTGGAGGAGACTGTGAGCGACTACTAGAATGATATGGGCTGCTTAGAATGGTAGGTTTTATCTCCCTTAATTACTCCTATCAGTTATTTTCCTTCAACTTGTAGCGGTCATTGCTGACCTGAGAGACGATAATGTTGAGGACGAACTCAGTTGGAAAATCATGGCTAATGGAAATTACACTGTTGCATCGGGATATAATACGTTGATTAACATGGATAATTATAATTCTAACAATGTGTTGATTTTCCCCGGGTTATGGCGTGCTATTGTCTTGGAACGAGCGCGGTCTTTTAGCCGGATGGCCTACATGGGAGGGGTTATTACAAATCAGGCAAGGTAACATTGACATTTGACTTCCAACGGGGGCTACGTTTATGGCTATGGGGTGGAGGAACTATTGGACCATCTCTTCCGGGACTGCACACTAGTGAGATCTATATGGGTGAATTTTCGGTTACTAATTTTGACCAGTCATTTTTTCAAGACAGTTTGTCAGTGTGGACCCGATAGAACATTGCTCAACAATTTAAGGTGGGGAGCTTAGACTGGAATGCTATCTTCATTATGGGTCTATGGTAGTTGTGGAAGTGGAGAAACTATAAGACTTTTAGAGGCGACTTGGCGTCAAGAGTTCAACGTTAACATGATAGTTCGAAGGAAACAGCTTTGGCCTTGACTCGAGATTGCGGCGTCAAAAATAGAAAAAGGAGGCAGTCTTAGTATCGTGGAGTAAACTGGAGAAGGGCTGCATAAAAATCAATTCAGATGGGGCGGTTAAAGACATCGTTGCGGCTGCTGAAGGCATTCTTCGCGATGACACATGTAAGTGGCTTGGTGACTTTGTTCACAACATCGTCACTTGTTCAATCCCAATGGCGAAATTTTGGGGTGTGTTTAACGGGTTGACGTTGGCTCAGGATATGAGACATCGTAAAGTATCCCTTGAGTCGGACTCTCAACTTCTTATACATTTTCTGAATTCTTTGTGTGAAGAAAAGCCATCTGTTATGTAGCTTAGTTGATAAATGTCTACGCTTTACTTGTTGGGATTCAGTTATTGAACTCTGTCATGTGTATCGAGATGCGAATACCGCTATGGATCGCCTTGCGTCTAATGCTTTTGACTTTCCGTTAGGAGTCCATGTATTGAGTGTTCTGCATGAGGGGATTTCATTATTGTCATCGGATGATGTAAGGGGTCGGGCTATCCTCGTATGATAACTACTTAACCCTTTTTATTATTAATAAAATGCTCCCTCATGAGCCAGAGAGTCTCGCCTCTCCTCGGAAAAAAAGGGTAAAGGATACTAATCCGTCTGTATAAGCTTAACTTATTGTACTTGGTTTCTTATTCCATGGAATGTATCTTTATTGTTTTGTTCTTCTCTATGTTTCAAATATGGACCATAAATTGTATGACATAATTACTGGGTCGGGCGTCCTCACGTTATCATCAAGTTCGTCCTTACCCCCATCATGAAATGCTTCAACTTGGGATTATTCAAAGGTTTTGGAAATAGTTAGCTTTGGATATATTCAAAGGTTCAATTGTATGACATGATCACCTTATCATCGAGTTCGTCTTTACCCCCATCACGAAGTTCTTCAACTTGGGACTATTCAAAGGTTTTGGGAACTAGTTAGCTCTATACCCCCATCACGAAGTTCTTCAGCTTGGGACTATTCAAAGGTTTTGGGAACTAGTTTGCTTCGGATATATTCTGGTTTGGGTTTAGTATGAGTTCAGGTCAAGTTGGGTCGGGTCATGATAGGTTATCATAAGGGTTTGGATTAGTCAACGGGTTAAGAATCTCAAAAGTTTATTAAATATAATATCATAATTAGATAATAATATATAAGAAAAATTATGTCATAATTGTAAATTATATAATAAATTGGGTCAACCGAATGGGTCAGGTTGGCATGTCGGGTCCAGGTTTCAAACCAATGACATTCGGGTTAATCGGATTCGATTTTTATCAATTTTCAGGTTTACGTTTACGGGTTTCAAACGACTAATTATTAGACGGTTTTCCTGATCACGTCAAATTTCAATAGCTCTAGATATACCCGATTAAAGTCTTATTATGTTAACCACAAGCTGACCAGACCCGCAAACCCGACCCGACTCAAAATTTACGAGTTTCAACCTGTGATCCAATTTCAAACTGACCCGATTAAATCCGAAACCCGTTGGGCTGAAACCCAAATCCATTGGGTTTGATCCGATTTACTATATTCTAGAATATATAAATTTATTTTGAAAATTATATAATAATATATTATCAAAATATATACAAATAATCTTTGAATTAAATAATGTAATTTTTTTTTTTATATTCTACCTATTGGGTTGATTCAACCCGATCTAAAATCAACAATGACCCGACCCAATTGACCTATGATCCGTTATTGATCCGAACCCATTTCAAGCCGCCTCCGTGATGGCCTGATCCGAACCGGACCCGGTCGGTACAATTGAGAGGCCCATAGATAGGTAATAGAGGTGTCAAACAGGTCGGGTCGGGTGGATTCGGGTTCGGTCTTTTCGGGTTCGGGTTGAGTGCGGGTTCGGGTCAATCGGGTTACAGGTCAAGCCGGGTCGGGTCTTGACAGGTTATCGTGCGGGTTCGGGTCGACCTAACAGGTCAAGAATTTGAATTTTTAATGATTATTAAAATAATATTAATTAATAATAAAATATTATTTTTAATAGATTTTTATAATAATATTTTATTTATAATAGTTTTATGATAAAATATATTATAATATCTACACTATAATATATTTATTCTACATATATATAATATATCGGGTCGGTCGGGTCGGTCTCGGGTTTCAACCCAATCGGGTTCGGGTTAATCGGGTTCGGTTTTTTTCTTTGCTCGCTACTATTCGGGTCGGGTTTCAACCCAAAAAAATCGGTCGGTTCGGGTCGATTTTTCGGGTCGGGTCAGGTTTTGACAGCTCTAATAGGTAATCTTATATATTTTATGTTGCATACTTGCATGTGCAATTTGCAAGTAGAAATTCAATATAATTAAGTGGCATAGCTCAAGGTTTTGGGATAATAATAGTAGCAATTAAGAATCCACAATTATAATATACTCACCAGATTTATAATTAACTACGATAATTATTATAAGATTTATATTTTCTATAGGATTAATTATTTAAATTAACGAAAATTTCGCCTGGTAACCTCATGGTTAAGGCAATTCCACGTGCTACGCATGTATTTATACTATTTCACAAGTTAACTGTATAGTTTTGACAAATTTGACCAAGTAACCACACCATTACTTTATAGTTTAGAATGTTAAATTGTTTCTTTTTTCTTTTTTTTCTTTTTTGAGAAAAAAATGTATATTTTGAAAATATTCTTCTAAAAATTTCATATTTGCACAAATTAGTATTTGAATTTTTTTATACTATGTAGTATTATTAAGACTAGAATATAGCATAATTATATTCTCCATATATATGTGTATTATGATTTTGTTTTGTATTTTAGATTCAGTTGACATAATTATATAAAATAACTACCTTATTACGTGTATAATATCTATTTCTACATTGTGTTAGTTGTAGAGTTGTCAAAACTTGACCCGACATGAAAAACCAACCCGAACCGACCGAAAATTTTAGGGTTGCAACCCGACCCAAATAGTAGCGAGCAAAGAAAAAAACTGAACCTGCTTAACCCGAACCCGATTGGGTGGAAACCCTAACCCGACCCGACTGACCCGATTGTTTTATATATGTAGAATAAATATATATTCTTTTAAATATTATAATATATTTTATTATAAAACCTATTATAAATAAAGTATTATTATAAAAACTATTTAAGTTAATATTTTTTATTAATTATCATCATTTAATCATAATATTATTTTAATAATCATTAAAAATTCAAATTCCTGACCTGTTAGGTCGACCCGAATCCGCACAATAACCTGTCAAGACCATACCCGACCCGACTTGAGCTATAACCCGATTGACCCGAACATGCACTCAACCTAAACCCGAAAAGATCGAACCCGAATCTACCCGACCTGACCCGTTTGACACCTCTAGTTAGTTGTATAAATTTAAAAGACTAATAATAAGTTAATCAGTGATGAAATAAAAACTCTTTAAATTCAAAAATGTATACATACTCTCATATATTATATGCGATATAGAACTTCTTCTAACTCAAACTTGTTCAACTTGATATATACTATTCCGACCTCAAATTTCACGGGCTCTCTTCCACAGACTATTAATTATCTTGATTTACGTTTAATTTAATATATTCTAAATGATTTTTGTTGTCTTGACTTAAAATTTGTTTTCAAATATCGACAACGTATGATCCTATCCAAGAAATTTCTATATTTTAAAATTAACCACGGTAATGAATAAACCTAAATCCATCAATTGTGACAATGAACAAGAATGTAACCTAGTTTTTAATCAAGTTTAAAGCTTTGATGGTAGAATAACGGTAGAGTTACTTGGTAAAATTTATCAGAACTATAAGGTTACCTCGTGAAATAGTGTAAATGGGTTGGTACCACGCGAAATTGTTTGAACCACAGGGTTACCAAGCGAAATTTCCATGTATATTTTGTTTAAATAACATAACATAAGTTTACATGTAGTAAATTAGTTTTAAAAAATCATAATACGTGTCACCATTTTGAATATATTTTTACTTTTAATATTTGCAACTTTTACAAAGTTTCATTTATTATAACAAAATTAAGGTATGTTATCATTTTAAATCAATCCCTTCATGTTTTTTTTCCCATCTATAACTAAATATTAAAAATTATTTTATGATATTTATTATATTAAAGAAATAATTTCAATCAATATTCAAAAAAATAAACAGCACAAAAAAGCAAAATAGAAAATAAAACAAATAAAAGGTCATTTATTAGACCTAGAGGGACAATTTTTCATGTTATTAGTAATAGTGGATTTATTCCATGTTGTGACTTTAAGTGTGTCTCGTGAATTTGTAATTTGTATGCCTAATAGATTTTTGGTGTTGAATAAATAATATTTCCTCCGTCTAATTTTATTTGGCTTTTTTTACGCAAATGCTTGTCCACTTCAATTTGACATTTTAACCTTTTTTTATCGAATGAGTTCTAAGATTACCCTTAAGTAATTTGTTATTTGAAGTCATGGAAATCGTAAAACTCATTATATATATGTGAAGGTAATTAATTTCATTAGTGATGATCTAATAAGAGTATATTAGTAAAGATAGCACTGCCTTAATAGTTGTGTAAATTGTTCAAAGGCCAAATAGAACAAGACGGAGAGAGTACATTTTTTTTTCTAAGAGATAAAAAAACCGAGCATTTATGGTGTAAGGAAGACAAAAGTTCATGGTGTATAAAAGAGTAACAACAAGTTTTATTGAAGAAAAAAAATTGAAATCAAACAAGAACAATAATTGCTTATTTGTTATAATATTATTATTATCGGATATAGATGTACATCGATAAGCTTAAAACCCTAGATTTGATCTTATCCCATCTCTTTTACTCTCTATATAAAGACCCTTATGGGTGACCTAATACATATCTGATCTCTCTCCCTCCCTCAATTCTCTCTGTTTGCTTATGATTTTCTCTAGTTTGCACGTTATCAGCACGAATTGCTCACCTTTATCTCATACGTAATATCTTGCATCCTCTCGGCTGCTTCTGATTTGTGCATATATATTTCATACGTGTTTAGTTCTTCTTGATCACTGATTAATTGTTTGCCATATCATGATACTGAGTTTGATGACGGTTCTAACGAACTTCAATTAGTTTTGCAATCTGTACGTGTTTTGTTTGTTTGTGTTGGATTGACGAGATTGTCATATTGTATGCTTCGGTGCCATATTTCTTATACACGGTTCAATTTTAATGATGTCCGCAGGTTGACGATGTTTAATACATGTACAGTATTTTCTGATCGGTTGCTTTATAGAGTTCAAGAATGATTGTTTTGGTATCTGCTTTGGTTGTTTCGTTATTTTGTGATTATGAAAAAATAATCATGATAGGCTGATAGCATGTACATGATCCATATCATGTGTATGAATGTATGCATATTGTTTTTATAGGTAGAATTTGCTCATATCTGGTATATAAATTTGCATACGGTAATCATGTTATATGTTCAATCACGATCGATCATGTATACATGATATCAATTGTGTTTCCCTAAATGCGTATATATGGCTCTTGATTGATGATTATTTACATGGTCTGTTATCAATATGTACTACTGATACGTACTTGATTTATGAACTTTCAGTGCAATTCAATTGTATAATGTATTATACACTCTTAAGTTCATTATCATTCCTTTATGATCGATTGTCCTAAGAGGACAAACTATAATCATATATGATATATTCCCTGAAGTGAATGTATTCATAAATAAATTTGTCCCTGAAGCGACAAATTATAATCATAATTTCATCTCTTGAAGAGATGTACAATTTTATTCAACTTCCGAAGAGTTGGAAAGATGAGGATTATATTACCCCTGAAGTGGTAATTATCATTCCTAGAAAGGAAAAAATATCAATTTGTAATCCCTGAAGTGATTACTGAATATGATTATCCCTGAAGCGATAATCAATATACTATACTATATCCTAAGTGATAGTTCTCATCCCCCGAAGTGGGTGAAACAAATGAATCCATCCCCAGAAGTAGATGAGATAGTAAAAGTTTATACTAAGTCATCTCTTGAAGTAGATGACAAATGTTCTATGACAAATATTATCTCTTGGAGTAGATAATAAAAGACCAATGACAAATATTATCTCTTAGAGTAGATAATAAAAGACCACAAATATTATCTCTTGGAGTAGATAATAAAAGGACCAAATCACATCTTGAAGTATGTGATTAAGCAGTCTTATTAAGTCATATATATCACATCCCGAAGTATGTGATCGATTAAGTGGTCTTATATATCACATCCCGAAGTATGTGATTGAAAGGTCTCGAGGTCTGGAAGACTTCACATTCAATCTCATGTCACCAGAAGTTGACAATCTTTTATTACATTTTATTTCTTTATTTATATTTCTCAATTTTATTATTCATGTTATTGTTTACATATATTTTTATTTGTTTTTAAAGTTAAAACGTATCATCCCCTAAAGCGGATGGATATATGACATTGTCCTCGTAGAGACAATTTTGCAATCATCCCCGAAGAGATGAAATAATAAAGCATATTACTCCCTGAAGTGAGTAATAATAGAAAACATCACTTCTTGAAGAAAGTGATAAGAGTATTATCCTTAGAAGTGAATTTACATATACAACCATTTAGTTGTTGTAAGAATTCATCTCTAGAAGTAGATGAATGTATCATCTCCCGAAGTAGATGATAAATGATTCAAGAGATAATTTATTCTTTGTCACCTGAAGTTGACAAGTGAAATATTTGTGGAAATTCATTCTTGAACATAATGATGATAAATTATTCATTGTCACCTGAAGTTGACAAATGAGATGTTTGGGAGAATTATGCAGCACTTGAAATTCTAGGAGAATTGTGCTAAGCTATAATTATAGTTATCATCATCAACTCCATACGAGCCTGAAGACTCGATAAGAAGAGATCATTGTAAACTCTTGAGGAGTTAGAAGATCTCATACCAGTCATGTACTCCAGAAGTAGTACAAGAAATATGACATGTACTCTAGAAGTAGTACAAGAAGCATGGGTTTATGTTATATTCAGAACTAGTCCCAAATAACCCCGTACCTAGCATGAACTAGGAGTTCAAGGTCATGGTTGACCAACCTCTTGCATGCCTGAAGCATGCCTCCTCCGGAAGAGGGTGTGAAAGAGGTCACAATATATTACGCATGCGGCCGCTAGTCATGGTTATGACTTATAGCTAGGACATTAGGGGTAAATTTGATGTCGAGAAGGACATCCGAGATAAGGGATATCCCATAAGTGATAAGAACCACAGCTTATGAGTATAAGTGTGGAGACCGGTCTAATCTAAAGCAAAGTTCTGAATGTACCCATTTTGAGGCATCTATTTCTATCATAAGATCAAAATCAAGATAATGGTTTATCTGATTTGAGTTGATGAGCTCTCAAACTAATGTATGGATCACCGACATGTTCATTGGTAGAAAACCATTTTTGTCAGTGGTGTCATGACACCTACTATTTGAAAACTAGAAGTTTTCGCAATTATATGCATGACAAATTTGGTGTGAAGTTTAAGATGACTCTAAGAGAGTATATCCCATTGAACATTGAATAATCACTAACCGGAAGTTAGTTAATGATAATATATTTTTGTGGCATGATCAAATTTGGTCACTCAAGAGAATAATAATGTGCATGATTGATCTAGGACCAAAAGAGCTTGAGACCTGAAGTCTCTTCAAGAGTGACCTTATATGTATGAAATGCTTATGCTTTTGGCAATTTGGAGCAAATTCAATTGGTATATTGTAACTGAATACAAAGTCTCCTATACTCCTTGACTAGGTTCAAGTGATATGTGAGGACCAAACACATCGCCATGTGAGCCATTGTGGATTATAATATGATTGTTGAAAGATGCTTCAACCCATTGGTTCCATTGAATATTGAGGAGAATGAATAGGTGTAGTGGTTGAGCATTGTGTAGCTCTCACACACATTCGCAAAACGACTTAGGTAGAGTCGTCAATAATGCAGTCATAATTGATAGCTAGGCAAGGGCTTATGCATAACATACACGACTTGGAAGAGTCATTGATCCATTAGGGTCATGAAGTCGTTAATTCAATATGGAGAGACTGCTTATAGAAAATTCTCCTACTTGAAGCTTATCTCTAGAAGAGATTAACTGCTTCAGATGTCCTCCATCTCCCTAGATAATTTTGAAGTAATGCCACACAAAAGGAAAGTTGGGATTAAACGAGAGGATTGGGTCCTTGTCGTTTAAAGAATACCTTGAGCTTATAAGCGGTGATCAATATTTTGCTCGGTATTAAGATTATCACTTATGGCGAGGTGAAAATCCCAACTTTAGGGGGAGAATATAAGTGAGACTAAAAGTTAAAGCGATTGCATGGGATGCAATTTGCTATTGTACATCCAAAGATAACTAAACTGGAAGTTTAGTGGATCGCATAGCTAGTATGCTATCAAATATATTTAATGATATAAATGAAAGCGACAAAGTCAAGTCACATGCATCAACCTAGGTTGCACCACCTCGTTTGGAGATTCTAGAAGTAACTCCGAACAGAACAAATAATTTCTCAATCACACCGGAAGTGTCGAGAGACAATTAGGCTCTAAAGATATCATTCCTCGAAAAAGAAAAGAGCCGATAACATCACAAAAGGGGTGATGATATGTCGACTACACACAAACATGAATATAGATTTCCTGAAGAAATTCTATCTAAAGACTTTGAAAGCAAAGAGAATAATATTGGCGACAATCTGGGATTGTCGATGACTAATCTAAGTATTGGTATTAGGTGGTACCAAGAAGATGTAATCATTGATATCTTTGCTTGTTCAGTTCGAATCAAAGTCGAGCAATAATGATCCTTGAATAAAGGAGGGATGCCGACATTGAAATGGTTAAGAATGCTGGAAAGAAGCTATTCAAGCATAGCTACAATTGCTAAATAAACAAGGTGTTTTTGGGCCTGAAGTTCCAACACCACAAAGTATAAAATCAGTCAACTAAATATTGGTGGTTATTCATAAGAAAATGAAATGAACACAATGCAGTGTTCGGATTCAAAGTTTGACTGATTGCACGAGATTTATAAAGTCTCGAGTGAAGTACATAGAAATGTTCTCACACATTACAGATGCAATCACGCTCAAATTCTTGTTGTTTAAGTCGATGGACGACTTAAGATGCAACTTATGAATGTGGTAATGACTCGTCAATGTAGGTCATTAAGTACCAACATATACATGAAAAATCCCACAGGGATTGAAGTTGGCTGAAGCATGTGAATCAAAACCACATGATGAGCATTCGGTTAAGCTCAAATGATCCATATATGGACTGAAGCAATCGGATACAATATGGTAAAAATCGCCTTAGTGAATATCTTCTAAGAAAAGGAATAATGAGTGACTAAATGAGTCCTATGTTCATGTAGTCATTTTTGTTGATGACCTGATCTCCAGAAGAGGTCCGATTTAACCGATTACATGAAAAGAGGATTTGATATGTAGGACTTATGAACTACCAAGTATTGTCTCGGCCTGCAGTTCGAGCATACATAAAATCGGGTAAATGACCCTTGGATTGGTTGAAGCACAAATGTAAAGTCCATATATAGTAGTAAGATCACTAAGTATGGAAAACGATTATCTTCTTCTCTTAGTGAAAAATTGAAGAGATATTAGGTCCTGAAGTACCTTATCTCAAAGCAATATAGGCATTGATGTATCTTGCTTCTTTGCCTCAGTAAAGTCATTTGAAGTGGAAATGAATTGTTTGTCTCCCTAAACATACAATAAAGATTATTGGTCCAGAAGTACCAAATCTTCAATGAAGACACATCAGGGTATATATGTGTCGAATGAAGAATGTATATTTAATTAAGGGGGAGCATCATTATACGACTGTACTCTTTTTCCCTTGAATTTGGTTTTTATCCCACTGGGTTTTTCCAAGCAAGGTTTTTAACGAGGCAGTTCGTCATACAAGGTCCATAATGAGACAATCTCGACCTGAAGCTCGAGATACGCGAAAGAATGAGATCTTATATTTGCCATCGAATCAGGTTGAAGAAGATCCAACGAAGGTATATGAAGATAATGAAGCTTGTATTGCTCAAATCAAGAAATGATCATTAAAGGAGATACGACACAACACATGTCATTGACAAGTTTCTCCAATTTCAAGATTCAACTCAAAGGCTGGATGGATGCTCAATTCAATCAAGCATGGAAGATAAATTTCAAGTCAAGAGAGACACCAACACTGCACTCTTTTTCCCTTCGTCTTGGTTTTGTCCCATTGGGTTTTCCAGACAAGGTTTTTAACGAGGCAGTTAGGGATGTACATCCAAGGGGGAGTGTTATAATATTATTATTATCGGATATGGATGTACATGGATAAGCTTAAAACCCTAGATTTGATCTTATCCCATCTCTTGTACTCTCTATATAAAGACCCTTATGGGTGACCTAATAATACAGATCTGATCTCTCTCCCTCCCTCAATTCTCTCTGTTTGCTTATGATTTTCTCTAGTTTTATAACATTATTTAATAAAAAGTGAAGTATGATTTTTTTTTGGGTTGAAAAAACGGAGTATAATTTAGTTAATTGTAACGGATAAGTATATAAAAATCACAATGGGTTAAAAATAGAGCTGTCAAAACCTAACCCGAGTCGAAAAATCGACCTGAACCGACCGAAATTTTTTGGGTTGAAACTCGACCCGAATAGAAGCGAGCAAAGAAAAAAACTGAACCCGATTAACCCGAACCCGATTGGGTTGAAACCCGAAACCGACCCGATATTTTATATACATGTAGAATAAATATATTTTCTGGTAAATATTGTAATATATATTTTTTATCATAAAACCTATTATAAATAAAATTTTATTATAAAAATCTATTCAAAATAATATTTTATTATTAAATATTATTATTTAACCATAATATTATTTAAATAATCATTAACAATTCAGATTCTTGACTTGTTAGGTCAACCCGAACCCGCACAATAACCTGTCAAGACCCGACCCGACTTGACCTGTAACCCGATTGACCCAAACCCGAAATGATCGAACCCGAATCCTCCCGACCCGACCCGTGTGACACCTCTAGTTAAATGCATTAAATATTTGAGTTGATTTTGTATATTCTACTATACGTGAGGTGATTATATCCAGTAAGGTATTTGTCTTTTGATACACATGACCAATTCTTACTTAGAAAAGCTTGAAAGCGAGCTACCAGGCTAATGAGATGATGACTTCTATTCACACTAATATTTAAAACTTTCACAACTAAGTGAGAATCCGACTCTAGACTGGTATCCCTTCTCCCATGCTAACTTTAGACCATAATGGACTCCCCATAGCTAAGCCAATGACATCGTTCAAAGACGAATGTTGTGAACGACTATAATCCAATTCTCATTGCTCTCTCAAGAATCCTCCAATAGTAGCGAAACCATCCTTGACCGCTCCATCCATATTGATTTTAATCCACCCTTCCAATGGCTTCATTAAGAAATCTCCTGCACTATTTTAACGACATTCATACCTTAGAGAAATTAAAAGAATCAAAGGGTTTTTCTTTCGAGGGGAAAAGGAACAAAGCTTACAAATCCGCCTAGGCCCCCGCCTAGTCGTCTAGGCGCTAGTCCCCATCCCACCGCCGAACTTCCGCCTAACGTTTTTTAGAACACTAATATGAGCAGGTAAATTAATCGTTATTAATAATTTCCAAGGTAAAGGTATTTTTAATTATTTTATTTATTATGCTTTTCTATCTTTAAAGAGTAGATGAGATCCCATGATATTCACTCATGGATGTACGAATATACGAATAGGGGACTCATATATGCGCCCACTCCGCATGCATGACCACTTCAACTAAGTCCTTTAAGTACTCTACGCCTTAGTCACACTAACTAGGCCGTACGTGGGCATTTGTGAGCGGGTAAATTAATCGTCATTAATAATTTCCAAGATAAAGGAAATTTAAATTATTTTATTTATTATATATACTTTCCTATCTTTAAAGAGCTTTACTATCTTATTTAATATGGCGGTTAAGCGTAATGATGAGAGATTCTATCTTATCGTCCAACTCTTCTCTCTTATCTCGACGTTCGTTCGACAACTACTCTTTTGACTTAGGCATCGGAGGTGACTTAGGTGATCCTCACCTCCTTTGTCTATTGTTTTGCAGATCCTAGATTAATCGAGTTGCAACGAAGGTTGAAAAAAAAAACCTCATTAGTGTATTAAAGATGAAATTTTGTGTATTAACGAATTAGTAGTAACACTTTAATTTGTCAAAGGTAGGTTGAAAATGTCAGCTTTGTGAAGGCGTCTAAAACCAGGTTCTTTTAATTTCAGGATCATATATAAATATACATGTATGGATTGGATCAGCCACTCGATTTCTACAAAGTCCAATACCACTTCCTCAGTTAATTAAATATAATGCCATCGTGCTTTTCGATCTTGCATTTTACCTACCTTCTTAGTTATATGATAGATGATATTATCAAAATTATATTATACGAAGGTTAAAGTGCAAAGTGGTTACGTGCGTATATTAAGATGAAGATGTGAAGTAATGGAATCACAAGTACGTCCTTTGTCTACAAATTAATCGAATGGGTTTAGGTCTAAGCCCTAAGGGGTTTATAAATGCAATATACCCAAAAGACTACTAAGTTCTGACGTTGATTATACCGATATTACAAAAGTTCGAGTCACTAAACTTAGGCCATTAGCAATGGTGGTCTTAAAGCCCATCATAAGCCCCTCAAATATTTATATTTTACTAAATTTTCCTCTTTCATGTCACCATAATCTTTTCTTCTTTTCTACCCTTACCATTCATGAGCCCATAAGTTCATAATTTCAAAATTTCAACCCTACTTTTATTAAATACATAATTCATGTGTTTTTTATACTTAAAACAAGTCGAAAATTGATAATTAATTACAAAAGAACTAAAAGTATACACAACTAGTATCTGTGAATATTAAAAAATGAATTTCCCTGAAATAAAACAATGGGCAATGTAAGCAGATACACATGTTCTAAATTAACATAACACATATTTAATTTTATAAAGATTATAATATATGCAAAATTAGTCTCTATAGATATATAAGTTTTGATATACTTTTTTGTTTTTGTTTTTAATTAAAATAAAAGTCAATATGAACATTTATATTAATTTGGCTACATATATGATAGATTCAAAACGTAGCTATTAATTTGGTGCCATGTGGCATTGTTTGGTTTGCTTTTCCAACACTTTATTGCAACAAGTTGTACATGATATTTCTCTCTCTTGGGCTCATGTTTCTATCTTTTCCACCTTGGGCCAAACAAATATCACCATATTTAATCATGATCTATTCATGATCTTGAGGGAAAAACTCCCGTTGGGAGTGGCCTTAGGGTGGGTGCTCGTTGTTGCAGGGGTTTATTGATAAACTTATAAACACTATAGTGCTTATTTTATAAAATAAGTATTTGAAAAGAGTGTTTAACAAATTTCTTTTATCGACTTATAAGAAATTCGGAAAATAATTAGCCACTCCATGCTTATCAAAATAAACACAATTTTCTTTAAAAAAAAGCAAATGCTTATACACATTTAGCCCTTTCAATACCCGAAGCAAATCTTCTGTCATGTGTACATGTCCCACTTCCGTGTTACATAAATTCAAATTAGTCCACTTAATTAATTTTATGTAAAAGTTAGGCCACTCGTTTGCACACTCCGAAAATTCGGTCACGCATCTCGATATGGACGGGTTACGAAACCATCCAAGCTGAACCCGATTTTCTCCAAAACTTGAACAGTTTCAGAACCCGTCCATAAATTAACATCCGGTTCGTTGAAAAAACGGTCCATATGGGAGGGTTTTGAAAGAGTTCAAGTTTTTTGAAAAAAATAGCTCCTATGGGTGAGTTTAGAACTATCACAAACACAGATTTCGAATTTTGAAAAGAAGAACGGCTCCTATGGACAAATTCTAAACCCGTCCAAATTAGGGTTTTGAACGGCTCCTATGGACAGATTTTGAACCCGTCCATGAAGGCCGTTATGCTGCCGACAAGATTCACCTTTTATGCGGTCTTGTGTGTTTTCACTATTCACTTTTTAATTGTTAATTCATCCCACGAAACTAGAGAGCATATGTGACAAATACTTCTCTTGAGATGTCAAATTCCAGTAGCGGGACCACAGAGATGTCATCGTTTAGCGGATCATCATATTCGCCGGAGTCATTATCTTCTGTGGGCAATGGTCCTCTTCCCGATAATAAATGGGTTAGTACATATTGTATCATAAAATTAGACTATATCAATTGCTATGTTTATATTTTGCAATTTGTTTGGTTCAAATTCGAACTTATCGATTCTTGTTTAGATTGAAGCTTGAAACTTATTGGTTGTTGGTCGATTATCATAGCCTTGTGTCTAATTTGGCTTACAAATCTAATATGGATAAATTCGAACTTGTCGATTGTAGTGTATATTTTGCAATTTGGAACTTATCTATTGCCGCTCAAATTCAAATTTATCGATTTAAGTTTAGGTTGAGACATGAAATTATGGGTTGTTGTTCGATTACTAGACTTGTATCTGAAATTGAATTCGTAAATGATGATGATCGATAGGTTTATTATTATGCATTGTAGTATTTTTATTTCAACACTACATTGTCATTAAAAATATTTATTGATTTCGTAATTATTGTTTTAATTTTTTAGTACATGATTATTTATTTGCATGTTTTTGAAATTTTGCAAGTTCATAGTTATTACGAGGGTAGTTTATACACTTTACATTTTATTCATAGGTTTGTCCGCCTAGTGAGCATTATGATCACATGCAAGTCGACTTCTCTATGCACTTTACAAAAGATGGGTTTGATACAACAGAAAAGTTGAGACAATGGGCTAGAAAGACCGGTCTTGGTCTATCTATGCTCATTTCGACTAAGTCGTCCAAACCCGAGAAGATCATTCTTCATTTCTATAGTCGGGTACGTATACATTGGTGAGGAAGAAGGAGGTGAAGAAAACACGGGAATCGAAGAGGTCCGAGTGTCCGTTTGAGTTGCATGGATTGTTGAGGAAAGGGAATTCCTATACACTCTCTTGCTAGATATTATCGGTGATAAGTGGGTACCATAACCATGAGCATCCTCCGAATTTGAAAGGGGTTAGGGGTGCCCATCGTCTTAGTGCGGAGGAGCGCGCTCACATAATAAGCGCTAGTACGTCGGGTACGAAGCCTAAGCCCATCTAATTAAGGTACGATTTCCAATTTTTATACTTTAGTTTCTAATTTAAGAAATTATTATAATTTTAATGTAAGATATCTATTTTCTATAATTTCATTTCTATTCTAAGAAATAATATAATTCAATATGATATTATTTCTTAATCGGATAAATTATAATATTTTTAATGTACGATTTCTATTTTCTATATATTAATTTCAATTCTAAGAAATAATATGATTAAACATGATATAATTTCGAATCTAATAAATTTTATTATTTCTAAGGTACGAACTCTAATTTCTATAATTTAATTTCTGATCTAAGAAATTATGAAATTGATGATATAATATAATTTCTATAGAGAATTGTAAAATATGATTTCTAATTAAAAACATTTTATAACATAAAGTACGAACATGCATGTCATTTAATATATATTTCGCAAATTATAATATAATTAACATGAAATTAGCAAAATTAAACGTAAATTATCAATTATTTAGATAATTTGATATACACAAAATTTAGTTTAAAAAAATACCGCATCAGTCACTCTCCTCTGACACGCTCGATGAGTCAGATCCGCGTCCTCCGTTACCGTTGACCCGCTCGACCCCATTGCTTCTTCCATACGAGCTGTGGTCCTTCCCACAACCCCTTTCTTAGGGATGTACGAAATCCAATATGGACCGGAAAACCGGACCGAACCGCATGAGAAATGACCAGTCCGGGACTGGATCGGTGGATTTCGGTCCGGTCCTCGGTAAAATGTCCATATTTCAGTTCCGATCCGGTCCAAACCCGGATTGTTTCGGGTCGGACTGGAATTTAAAACTAATAAATTTATTTGTACTAATACCTCTAATCCGATTGTGATATCTTCTAATTGCCTAATCTTTTCTTTGTAAATTTTTTATACATCCTTTTTAGTTTATACATATCTTATGTGTATCTTTTGATTAATTACCGTATGGATTCAAGTTTTTGATTAATTACCGTTGAATATTGAATTAGTTATCTATTGATCATACAAGACGTTTCGTATTTTGGTTGATTAATATTATCATTCATAATAATTATCTTATTATATTTTAAGCCTAATTTTAGATTTTATTATAAATATAGTATTTATCAATAATATCGGTCCAACCGGTCCATAAACAAGACTGGACCGGTTTGGTCCGGAACAAGACCGGACCAAGCCGGATTATATCGGTCCATTAATTAGTTTGATTCCAGTTCCGGTCTAAACCGTTTCCGGTCCGGTTTAGACCGGTGTACACCCCTACCCTTCCTCTTCGGCCAATATTGATGCTTGACCACCTTCTCCGGCCAACTTCGACGCCGGTGCCACCTCTCCAACCGCCTTCGACACCGCTACCGGACCACCACCCGGTCCATCCCTGCTGCCGACCGCCGCACCTCCCTCTACGTTGCCGGACCATTCTTGTGCGGGACCAGGACTTGCCGGTGACGCTTGAACTGTAGTAAGACCCAGCAACGCTTGAATGGTTTGGCGACCCGTCGACGAAGCTTGTGCGGGATCCACATCGGTTGAAGTTTGGGCGCTCGCAACCTCCTCCGGGCCACCCTTTGTAACGCCCCATTTTTTTGACAAGACGTTACTCGGTAGTAGACATCACGAGGCACTACCAAGCTAGTTTGACAACTCAACATTTGGATCTTGCAACGCGGGTACGGCGAGAAAACAAGAAAACATCCAACTTATATTTTATAAAAAGTAAAGTTCAAGTAAAACATCATGAGCCTAACCCGTACAACATATTAACAACAACGAAACTCCCACAACCCACTAGTAGTCAATCAATAAACATCAATATCACAGGCCGAAAACAAAGGCAACAATGAACAATTGACTATCTAGTACACATATGTCCCTACTCCGTATCACCATTCCGTCGAGGCTCGGTCATGACATCCTTAAATCACCTAACTGAAAAATAGTTTTCCCGAAGGGTCAAGTCCTACTCTATCAAGCTAGAATCAGCAAAGCAATTACAAGACGTTTTAAAAATTGTTTTCCTAAAGTCAGCAACCAAGTGTCCACAAACACACATATAACTCTAATCCATTCCTAAGTCCAGTTAATCACAAACAGTTCCAAAGTTCATATCTAGGCAATTACTACTACACACAATCACTTAATAACGCACTCAAACACATTCATCAATTTAACACACACACACACATTTACGAATCCACACATTCACACACACACATCATTACACCCACATTCAAAAATTCACACATTCACACACACTCTATACGTACATACATATTCATAATCCACACATTCACACACACTCTCTCTCTATACTTACACACATATTCACAAATCCACAGATTTATCAATCTAACACATACGTTCATACTCTTCAATCAATCAACTTCACATAAGACACACAATGAGAAACTCTACCTATGACATGGGCACTGCGTCAACACCGCATACCTTACGCTACGTAGGCTATGCAGCCCCAGCCTGCATCAACACTGCATGCAACAACGGCGTATCAATCCCACGCCGGACTCAAAGACGGGTCATCTCTTAAACCATCCATCCTCAATCCAACCATCAATCTAAACACAATTCATCAATCCATCACAACTCACTTTCACATTAAGCCTCCGTTGGAGCGCTGCCTAACACAGAGAAAACCTACAACACACTATATACTTATATACCTATCCACTTTCAAAACCAGCTTTCAAAACAATTTACACATAGCACACATATCACACTTGCACAAGTTATAACACAATCACGCAATCTATAACAATACACTCAGAGACACTAATCAGACAAAGTCATAGAAACCATCACAACATTCATAACAACCTCACAACACATCAAACCCCGTACACAAATTGACAATCAAATACAACTCATTCTCACAACCAAACTAAACAATCATTCATAAGACATGCTCACTCATAGCACAACAATCATGAAAAAGCATTTCAAAATCGATCGGGACTAGTTCCCAAAACCAATCTCATAATCACAATGCAGACCCTAACAAACTAGAACAGGAATTGATACGGACAATTAACTTACCTCAACTATAGAATATCTTTGGCACTTTACAGACAATTAATACGGACAACTACGAATTTCCTGGTTCAGATTGGAAAACGAAAAGTCAAGATCACGATGCAAACTCAAACAAACTAACTCAAAAGATTAAACTAATTAAGAACCTACAATAATCAAACCACCCCTATCCAAAAATCCACAAACCAGATCGAATATATAAACTTTAATATATAGTAACCTACTGTTACACAACCTTCACATAGTTCATTCCTCCACTAATCACCCCACTGCCTTTCTTCCAATCCGAACTTGATCCTTCTCACACAGTTCTCAACTTTGACTGATTCATGCCTTAAACTTTCAAGTCACTAACTCCTACGTACTATTGATCAAGGACCTCCATTACCATTAGACCCGGCAGAAAGTGACCCGGACCCGAAACCCGAATCGAACTGACCCGACCCGAACCCGAAATTTGACCCGAACAACGAAAAATGAATCATCCAAACATGACCCAGACCCGATCTGAACCCGAACCAAACCGAAATGACCCGAACCGAAAGGACCCGAATAAAATGTAAACCGAACTGACCCGAACCCGAACTGACCCGAACTCGAACTGACCCGAACCGAACTGACCCGAACACATGTACAATATTCTTATAGATAGAATATGGGTAGTAAACCCTAAACCCTAAACCCTACCCTAAACCCGAATTCATGGGCGGGACGTGGACAATGGTCCTAACCCGAATAACCCGAATATCTCGCCCGAATACCCGAATTATTTTTAATAAAATTGAATTTTATGTGTATATATAGATATATATATATCTATAAAATATTATAAATTTAGATTAGAATAATTATCTCTAAATTATTCTTGGGCTGTGGTAGTGATGGATGAGATCTAATTTATTGTCAACCGACCCATAATCTTTATCCATCTATCTCCTTAGTCCAATAGAGTACTTAAATTAAATGAATTAGGGTTGGAATAGAACATCCATTAATTTTCTTAATGTATGAAAATGAATTAATAATTTTATGTCATTAAATGGGCATAAGGTTTGGAATTGTCTCGGCCCAGGATTATGTCATTAAGTGGGCACAAGGGTCCATGATGTTGAATTTTCTTAATGGATGAAAATGAGTTTAATTATTTTATGTATGTATGAATGACTGAATGTGCCCGCAAGTATATAATACAAATAGTAATTAATATTTTTTATTAACTAAGTAGAAATTACATTTAAATCCTTGTCAATAATATGTAGTAACTATGTTTTATTACAAGACACATTAAAGTACCCATTAAAGTGCTCAAACTTTCTACGTTAAAAACTCACCGTTTCGTGTGGTCTTATAATTTAAAACAAATTTGAATCCAAATAACACCCGAATCCGAATTGACCCGATCCGAAATGATCCGATTCGAAGCAATCCGAAAAGGACCCGAACCGAACAACATCCGATCTGAAATGACCCGAACCCAGACTAACCCGAAATATTACGACCCGAAACGACCCGAACCCGAACTAGACCCAAACCCGAACACGACCCGAACCCGAACCGAACAAGACTTGAAATGACTGTTTGACCCGAACGGACCCGAACCGAACGGCCCAATCCAAATTGACCCGAACAACCCGAATTACCAGGTCTAATTACCATAACCAATCAAACTACACCCCTTTCTTAATTCTACCCATATCCACGTATACACAACTCGACACACACAACCAATATTTTCGTTCTTGGTTTGTTTTCAATTTCCGATCAAATACCCGGTCACCCACCGATCCCTTCTTCGACCCTTCCTACCCGCACGACTCCGGCGACTCCGCACGACTCCGGCGACTATCCCTCTTGAACAAGCTATTCACTCATCTCCTCTCCTTCATCGACTCCGGCGAATCTAGCTACACGGTCGTCAATGACCTAGACAGCAAGGGTGCCAACAAACTCGCCTCCGCGATCAAGGATTACCTCCTCCGACAAGGTGATCTGAGTAGGGAGAGTTTCAATTACGACCTCCCTGGGGATTGTCAAGCAAATTGATCTTAAAAAAACAAGAAACCCTTTATTTCTTTTTATTTTTATGTTTTTAAAGAGCAAATTGGTCAAAATGATACATACAAAATCAGCAAACCATCTGAACGAACACCCATTTGATTATCCAAAAAACAAGTTTTTAATTTCGGTAACAATACCAGCAACTAATATCAACATCGGATACAATCAACATCAGCATTAATATCAACATCAGTATCAGAGCATTAAGTTGCCGACCGGAGCCTTAATTAAGATGGCGATTACTACCTTTATTTCGATTGAATGTATACGTGCAATTAGCAACACAACTTCGTTATATAGGAGAATATAATTATTCAATATTGTATGTCGTATTTTTTAGAATGTGTTAACTTTAATAAATTATGTAAAAATTAGCAATATTATTATACTTGAATACAAATTGATGACCCATAGGATTTGGATTAACCAATGTTAAGATGTGTTAAAGTTATCATTAACCAGAACTCGTTAAGGGTTCAAGAGCATAGGGGTTGCAAGGGGCAAGTAAGGGAGAGGATGTGCCCCGGGTGGGTGCTGGGCAGAGGTGTTAAGCAGGTCGGGTTGGATGGATTTGGGTTGATTACGGGTTTGTGTCAATCGGGTTACAGGTCAAGTCGGGCCAGATCTTAACATGTTATTGTGCGGGTTCGGGTCGACGTAACAGGTCAAAATTTTGAATTTTTAATGGTTTTTAAATTAATATTATGATTAAATAATACTTTTTAATAATAAAATATTATTTTTAACAGACTTTTATAATAATATTTTATTTATAATTTTTATAATAAAACATATTATAATATTTATAAGAAAATATATTTATTCTATATATATAAAAAAATGGGTCGGTCGGTTTTGGGTTTCAACCCAATTAGGTTAGGGTTAATCACGTTCGATTTTTTCTTTTGCTCGCTACTATTTGGGTCGGGTTTCAACTCCAAAATTTTCGGTCTGGTTCGGGTCGATTTTTCGTGTCGGGTCAAGTTTCAACTGCTCTAGGGCTGGGGGATAGGTGGATAGCGTCTACCAGAGAAAACGATATGCTATATCTTTCGTTATTGGACCTATTGTAATCTGCTTAGGCTCGTAGCCCATAATCTATAGTAGTGTTTTCATAGCTCGTAGCCTGTAATCTTAAATCGGTCTCCGTAATAATATTTTGTTTCTCTCCCCAACATGTAAGCTACGTCCACGTAAATCTTTGTGTCATTCTTATTTTTATCGTTCTCATTCGATCCCATTATAGCAACAAATATATATATTAAGTATCTTTTTGTGTTCTACAAATGACTAAAAATTGATCAAGAAGTACTGTAAATGATCCCACATTCCTACACGAACTAGTTGGAGCTAAGACCCGAACAATAGAGTTATAGACGAAATTTAGTATCATGTGTTGTTGTCGGGTTGTCTTGGAAACTTAATACTTTAATAGTTCCAAATTATCTTGGTGATAAAGGTCTTTTGAGGTTATCCCCAACATAATGTGAACTCATTGAGGCAAAACTTTACTTTACTTTACTTTACTTTATAACCCAGTAGAATTCCCCTTCCGGGGAATCTGGGGGGTCAGGATGGGGGCACCCTTGGCTTACGCAAAGAGGGTGCGCCCAAAAGACCCAAAAGAAAAGAAAAGAAGACTGAAACTCAGTTATGTGCCAATCATAACTGAATTTAGTTAAAATGCAGGGGTCATATCCAACTCAAAGGCACTATAACAACTCAAAGGCACCCTTGGCTTACGCAAAGGGGGTGCGCCCGAAAGACCCAAAAGAAAAGAAAAGAAAACTGAAACTCAGTTATGTGCCAATCATTGAGGCAAAACTGACGGCTTAAAACATATTTAGACACCTGAACTTGTCCGTTTTGTCACTTAGACACCTGACCTATGAAACAGACATATCAAACACCTCAACTTGTTAAAACCTACCTATTGAATACCTTGAGTGTGATTACACTGCTCCGTAGCACACACACGTTATTACGTGTAAATGATTAAATAGTATAAATGCCACGTAATGCCATTTTCATCCTCAACAACCATATAATGCGAAGTAAGCATCATCAATTCCACTCGTGCTCGCACTTGAACCGTCAACTCCACCGTTGCTTCGCTTCGGCGATGTTCTTGTGGGCCCTCTTCCTCGTTGCCCTCACCGCTTCCTACCTCTCCTTCGTCTCCTCCTACCGCCACCACCAGAGCCACTTTGATCCCCAACTCCTCCTCTCCTTCCTTCCGCCCCCTCCACCCTAGTGGCCTCTCGGTCCTCGTCACCGGCGCCGCCGGCTTCGTTGGATCCCACACATCCCTCGCTCTCAAGAGACGCGGCGACATTGGTCGTGGGCCTTGACAACTTCAACTCCTTCTACAACCCCTCCCTCAAGCGCACCCGCAGACAACTCCTCTCCTCCCAGGGCATCGTTGTCGTCGATGTCAATATTGTAGCATTTCGAATTTGGGGGCTTCAAATTGTAGGGTTTCTAAAAACAAGAATTTGGGGGTTTTAATTTATAATTTAGGGGTCAATCATCAATTTTAAGGGTTTTTAGTTTCAAATTAGGGGTTTTTAGTGTTTGAATACCATATTCTCAAATTGGGGATTTGTAGTTTCAGATTGGGTGTTTGAGGAGAAAGATGAGTGATGTGGAATTTTATTTTATTAGTTTTTATATGTTTCCACGTAAGCTCAAATTTTAGAGTGAATTATGTCAATAATCTCCCAAATAAGCGTGTATCACACTCACAATGCCACATCACAATCAAGGTATTCAATAGGTAGGCTTTGACAAGTTTAAGTGTTTGATAGGTCCGTTTCAAATGTCAGGTGTGTAAATGACCAAAATGGACAAGTTCAGGTGTCTGGATATGTTTTAAGCCCAAAATTGACACATGTTATTTATGGAAAACGTGGAGCAAATCTCTTATATGACATTTATAACTGCTATTTGAAGATAAAATCAAAGCAAAAAATGGAGGAAAAATAAAGTGAAGCACGGCAAGATCAAAAGAAGATTTTTCTAGTTCATAATTATTTATTGTAGGAAAGATATGTATGATTATGTTTAGAATTTATTCCTTAATCGAATAGGAAGAAATTATGAACATGGTTAACCTAGTCTCTATTGTATTTCGTGTGCTTAGAGGTAGAAATTAGGTCAAGCATTTGAGAGCATATTGAGTGTGTTGTGTGAGAGAGCTTGATCGTGGAATCGTTCGATGTTAGGGACCCTAACACTTGGTTTACAAAGTTTCTACTATATATCAAAGTGTTTATTGTGGTACTTAATATCTTTTTTTTTTGAATAAAAGGGTAATTTTATTCACAAAGAGTTGTTACAAAAATGCTAGAAAATCTAGCTGCTTACATCCTCATGGATATCCAACTTCTCAAACATTCTTCTAGCCTCACTATTCTTGTTTCTCCATCTTGCTAACAAACAGTTCTTAACTAAATTAATACTAATACTTGCACAAACTTCACTCTCCATTCTCTCATTGTTGAAAATGATCTTGTTCCTAGCCAGCCAAGTGTTGTAAAGAACGACACTGTGACACACATTCCACAAGTTGAACTTTAGGGACTTCCTTCCCCTCATGTCCAACGCCTGATGCCTCCAATCTTCCACTGTCTCGGACCTTCTCCCAATTTTAGCCCACTACAAAACAGCGTCTAACACTTTCTTGGAATATGCACACTTGAACCAAAGATGATCTGAATTTTCTTGATGGTTTCCTTGGCATAAAACACACAGGTCCTCATCAATCTTCCCATATCTGCACAACTTCTCTTTGGTCATGACTCCTCCCCTCATGACTTTCCAAGCATGAAAAGCAAGTCTTGGGGTATAGAGCTTCTGCCATACTTGATCCCACAACTCGACCTTTTCGTTTTTGCCTCTCAGACTGTCATACAACTGAATGATATCAAGCTTCCCCTGTCTTAGTACCAGCACAACCGGCTCTCTATCATCTTCAAGGGAGTTCTTACATAAATCTCTTATTCTCAACACCGCCTTCCAAGTTGCACTTGAATTTTTCTTGCACCTGATAGTCCCGATGCTCTCCCCTCTCGAGTGATTTTTGTCCACCCATTTGTGCCACACTGACTGCGAACACTCCCCGTTGAAAGCATCAGTCAACGGCTCAGCAAAAACTGCTTTATTCCACGCAGAAATTTCTCTCAAGCCCAAGCCATCCTCCTCTTTAGGCCTGCAAACGTCCTTCCATGCAATGGGAGCTCTGTTGTCATTATTTTTACCACTCCACAGAAAATTCTGAAGCAGCCTTGTGATAGCCTTCATAACATTGTTAGGCAAAAGAAAAATCCTACACCAGTAGTTTAGGATACCATACAGCACTGCCTTTGTTACTTCCAATCTCCCTGCATACGACAAAAATCTGCTAGCCCAAGCATTTATCTTGTTCTTGATCTTGCTGAGTAGACCTTCAAAGTCCCTTTGATTGAGTCTTGAGCTACTCCCAAGTCTTGAGCTACTCACAGGGACTCCCAAGTACTTAACAGGGAGCTGATCTCTCTCCATACCCAAAATACCTGCCAGCCTGCTCTCATCAGCTTCTCCCAGCTCTACACTAAACAACTTGGACTTTGATTGATTAATTTCTAATCCTGACACCTCACAAAAACTGTCCAAAACTTTCTTCACCGCAGTTACAGACTTTTCACTCCCATGAGAGAAGATAAAGAGGTCGTATGCGAAGCTCATGCTAGTAACCTTAGCTCGAGCACATCTCGAGTGATACTTGAACTCCCCTTGCTTCTCCATTCTTCGAAAAGCACGAGTAAGAAACTCCATAAGCACCACTAAGAGATAAGGGGAGAGATGAACCCCTTGTCTCAAGACTTTTCACCTTTAAAGTGCCCATAAAAGCTGCTACCAATCTTTATCGTAAACTGGCTGCTAGAGATGCTCTCCTTCACCCAACCAACAAGCTTTGGGTGAAAACCCATTCCCAACATGACTTTAAACAAAAAATCCTAACACACCATGTCATACGCTTTCTTCAAATCGATCTTCAATGCACACATCGGGCTGATGAATTTTCTGCCATAACACTTGACCACCTCCTAGCAAACGGCTATGTTGTGCTTAATGTTCCGGCCTTTGATAAAAGCTCCTTGCGAACCATCAATTACTTTTGACAAAGCCTGCTTCATTCTGCTCACAATCATCTTAGAGATCACTTTGTTTATCACACTACAACACAAAATGGGTCTATAGTCGCTTATGGAGGAGGGGCTGGCAACTTTGGGTATGAGCGCTATCACTGTGTTACCAACCTCACGAAGCATTCTACCCTGAATAAAGAAGTCAAGTACAGCTTCAGTGAACTCTTCTCCTATAATACTCCAAGCCCTCCTAAAGAAGTGGGCATTGAACCCATCCGGCCCTGGCGCCTTATTTTTACTAATGCTCCATAAGGCTCTCTTGACATCAACTTTGCTGAACTCTCTAATCATGTCCTCTCTGTCACTGGCTTCAACAAGCTTCCCCTCTTGCAAGATAGATAAGTCTCCTTCAGCACATATCCTATTCTTTCCCAGGGAGCTCTGAAAGTGCTGTAAGATCAAGTTTTTTACTTCAACTTCATCACTGATCACAGCACCATTAGAATCAACAAGGGAGTTAATGGAATTTCTCGCCGTCCTTTGCTTGAGACTATTGTAAAAATAACTACTACAAGAATTCTTGGTACTTCAACCAATGAATTTTAGCTCTCTGCTGCAAAACAGTTCTCCTTGTTTTTAAGTCAGATTTAAGCTGTTGCAGAATTTCCTTCTCAAGGGATAAGAGGTTCCTATCCAGAGGTCTAATTGGAATTTCTCCTTGCACCATTTTCAGCTTGCTCTGCCCCTCACTCACAACAACTTCAGACGATTCCAAACTCTTACACTTAAGCTTATTTAGAGGAATTTTATGACTCTTGAGCTTGGACACCAAACGAAACATCTTAACTCCCCTCACTGCAAATCTGCTCCAATTATCTTTGACCACATTCAAGAACTCGGGGTGATCAGCCCAAGCATTATTAAATCTAAAAGGAGGAGTCTCCCTTTGCTTATCACCAAACATCTTCAGCAGCGCTGGGCTATGATCAGAGCATTCAAGCTCTGCAAACTTGGCTTCATACTTGGGAAAAGCATTGAGCCACTCTTGATTTGCCATAATTCTGTCTAGCTTGCAACTAACATTGGTGCCATCAGAATGTTTATTGGACCACGTGAAGAAGGCCCCTGTTGAATTAAGGTCACTGATCCATTCCTATTCAAGCAATCATCAAACTCTTTATTGTACTTGGAATTTCTTTCAATTTTAGACACCTTCTCCTTGGCCTCTCTAATTGCATTAAAGTCTCCCATGAGTAGCCATGGGGAACGTCCCACTGACATGGCCACTTGATCAAAACTGCGCCACATCTCCAACCTCTCCCGGTCTTCGTTAGCAGCATAAACAAAAGTAACAAAGAATGAAGACTGAATTGTCTCTGCCTTGATATGACAATGGACCATCTGAGCCGACTCCAAAACAATATCAAAGTTCCTAATTGCGTGGGACTTCCAAAACAACCAAATTCTACCATTAATACCTAGACATATGGTGCTTCTACTCCAACCTCTCAGCAGCCGATCTGAGACCCCTTCCACTCTTTCTTCTCTAACTCGAGTTTCAAGAATGGCCATAACTTCAATACCATTCCTCTACACTAAGCTATTTACAAAGTCACATTTAGAGGGCAATGTTCCAGCTTCCTAAGGAAAGGCTATTCATTGGGGAGGATGGCATCATTATCACACCCATCCAACTCTCCTTCCTCCAATCCTTGAAGCTTGCTCAAAACTGAAAATTTTGAAGCTTCTATTTGAACTTCTTTTCCCTTTGCCTTTACAGCTTTCTCTGCACTATCTCTTCCACTCTTAGACTTGACTAGTTCCCACTCCCCATCCTTACTCATAGGATCTTTCTCCGCTCTAATCTCTCCAGCGGCACCTGTTGGGGCAACTCTTGAGGATGAACCAGTCTCTAGACTTCTAACATGAGTTTGAGGTTGGGGCTCTTCATTACCACTAGCTGGCATCTTCTCCTTTAACTTTTGAACCCATTCCTTCTTCCTTGGCCTTTCAAAATTTCCTCTCCTTTGCCAATTGACCACCCTCCTTTGACCACATTCTCCTATAGAGTGCCCAAATGCTTGGCATTCATCACACTTTGGAGGCACCCACTCATAGCAGATGGGTTGGACTATAATCTCGCCATCTTCTCCTTCAAATGTGACTTCCTTCCTAAGAGGCGCTCTAGCTGATATCTCCACCAGAATTCTAGCAAAGGAAAGTCTTTCTTCATTTTGAGTCACTTTGTTCACAAGGGTAGGCTTTCCTATGGCACTTCCAATCTTTTCGTAAAAATCATCATCCCAGAATCTAACATCGAGGTTTGGCAAATCCGCCCAAACTTGAGTTTTCTCAAAACATGAAGGATCAAGCTTGATCCCTTCGCTCCATCTCTTAAGCGCCAAAGGCCTTACTCCTCCTATCATCCATGGTCCATTGTTAAGCACCCACTCTAAATCCTCCTCCTATTCATACTTAAACATGAAGACCCAAGAGTCTGTGAGAATCACCTTAGGCCTCTGAATTCCAGTCCTTCTCGCGTTAACAAAACCTTGGACAAACCGAAAAGCAACTTTCGACCCTGCTACCAAGCCGATCAAGCTCTTTCTCCACTTCTCAGTGGTGTTCTCTACATCTTTCTTGGTGAACTTGATGACTCCATCACCATACCCTGCCACATAATTAAGCCTTTTGCCATACACATTAGCGCGATTCCCTGCTAGCGCCTCTCTAAACGATATCTTACGCTCATGCTTGGGAGGACCCTCCTTCTGGGCCGCTTCTATCACTTCCACTTCCTTCTTAAAGGACTCCTCCTGAGCTGCAACCTCTGCAGAGCCATCGACTTCGCACTCTCCTCCCCCCGAAGCAACCTCTTGGACAGATTCAAGCACTGAATCTTTCACGACTTCAATCGAAGACGACGAAGCCTCTCTCCCCGACTCCTCAACCGACGCCTCTGGGCAAGAAGTCACCAACTGCCTAGCCGCACTACTGAGAATCCTTTTATTGTTCGCACGAATTCCATCCTCAAAGACATCTGCTTGGGGAGCAGAAGAAGACGACCCTGACTGCGCTTTAGAAGCTGATCCTGCTCCTTTCCTTCTCCTTCCCGCCGTCTTACCTTTGGCCATGGCCCGCCAACAGGGAGGCGGCGCCCGACAGGGAGCCTGGAAACCATGATACGACAAATCGCCCTCTGGATCCGCGCGTGAGGCGCGCTGTTTTATTATTTTTAGTTTGTATTTATGAATAACAAATTGTAATTAATATCTTTCTTGTTTTTTTTATTCCGTTGCGAATTTTATCTCTTGTTGCCGACATCATAGGTGTGGACAATAACCAAGTACTAACGATTCTACATTTATGCTCGTTACATTCTCATATTTAGAGTTTCATTACGACATTTGAAGGGATATAGAAGGTGTTGGGACAATGTTAAGGACGCCTTCAGTAATTAACATTGTGCCTGGCGTCCCTTAGTTTTGATATGACAAACTCGCCTTGATCTAATAAGTTGTCCAAGTGTTTCAGGGACGCACGTTGAAAAGGACAACAAGTTGATAAACATGTAGTCGTCCTTAAGGAGTAAGGACGCTACATCTCTCAGTGAACGGCTTGGCAAAATCATACACAAGGACACCGTCCTTAACCTTTACACTGGAGTCCTTCAAAGCTGGCCGACAAAGTGACATCACCAGACAAGCTTTGATCATGATCTCCACGTGGAAGAAGATCCCTCATCCAAGTCTAACGGAATTGCCAGTAAGCTTCCTTGATCATCACAGAGACACGTGGAAGCTGATTACTGTTGCAACGTCCCCAAAGGGCATGATCGTCAGAGAAAGTCGCCCTTTCCCAATGTCACTATAAATACTCGTCCAGAGCATTTATTGTGATGTGACACTTCAGAGAATATTCAGGGAATTTGTCAGTCGCTCAAGAACACCAAGAACACCAAGAACAAGCTCAAGAACAAGTGAGAACTAGGTGTTAGATCGAGCGAGAAGCGTACCACAAAACCACAAAGTGTTTGTAACAGAAAAGAACAAAAATAGTGAGAGAGTCCTTACGACGAACTGTAAGGAAAAGGTGATAGCGTCCTTTAGAGAGATTAAGTTAGGTTACTCTACAGGCTTAAAAGAGTTGTTACTAGTGGACTTAGGGATGCCCTTCTAAGTGCCAGAGAAGTGTAACTACTCGCCAGTGTATTGTAAGGAAACTTAATAAGAAAGGAAAGAAGCTATTACAAAATCCTCCAAGGAGGTAGAGGTTTACACTCAAGGACTAGTTGGTACTTGGGTGGTTCCTCTATAAATCAAAAGCGTTCCTTACTTATTGTCTTTACTTGTTTAGTCTTTTGATTTCCGCTGCAAGCTAAGGAAGTCCTTAAGCTTTATTAAGGACATCTTGGTAAAGGACGACTTTAACCCTGTTAAGGACGCCCTTGTATATTTGACTAACGATCCAAAAATTGGTATCAGAGCAGGCGCTCTAGATTCTTACTGAGTTGCAGGTAAAGATGGACATGGAACCGATTGGAATCTCTTTTGTGAAGCCTCCGCGCCTGACGGACGGCAACTTCAATCGCTGGAAGACAAGGTTCGCGAATTTCTGCAGAGGTCAAAATTATCAATGCTGGAAGGTCATTATGACAGGAGATCTCAAGGTGCCCGCTGACAAAGCTGATAAGGAGGACGAGTGGGGTCCTGACGAGTTCAAATTGATGGTAACCAACGCAAAAGCCATGTGTTTCCTTCAAGCATCCCTATGTGAAAGGGACGCCACTCGAGTTGGTAACTTGCCAACGGCTAAACAACAGTGGGACGCCCTGGAGAAGTTTCATGTAGGAACAGCTGAAATGAAAGAGGACGTCCAGCTGAAAATCAAGAAGGAGTTCTATGCTTTTAGCATGCTGCCAAATGAGACAGTGAACGACTACTCATATCGTTTTGAAGCTGTTGTCACCAAGATGAGGAACTTGGGCATCCCAGAAACAGAAATCTCCATGAGGAATAGAGTTCAAGTGGTCATTGATGGTTTGACCGGAGTCTGGAACTTTGACAGGACAACGTTCAAAGAAAATACAGCCAACAAAACTCTAGATATGGAAGAAATCTATGGGAAGCTCAGGCAGTACGAGGAAAGAAGAATTTCTGACATGGCTCAGCTTGGACAGAATCCTCAAACTGATCTTGCATTGGCGTCCACAACACCAGAGTACGCTGAGTACCTTCGGCGTCAACAGGAAATCGCTGTAATGGTGGAAGCCAACAAAGTTGAGAACCGCGAGAAGATGCGCGTTCAAGCCTTAAAGGAAAGAGAAAGCAAGTCTAAAGAACAAATGGATGCAGAAGAAGAAGTTGCTCTCTTTAACAAAGTTCTTCGTGTTTTTGGCAAAAGGAACAAACACGTCAATAAACACCAGATGCCCAAGAAGGAAAGCCGCAAGTACACTGAGGCAGAAATGAAGGAACTCACATGCTACAAGTGTAACAGGAAAGGGCACTTTGCTAAGAAGTGCACAACAGGAATGTCTGCAAAGGAAATGAAGACAAAAGTTCTCATTGGAGCGTTCGCCTCTGCATGGGATAATGGGAGTTCTTCCTCTGATGATGATGATGATGAAGAACCCGATGAACAAGTATACATAGCCCTTGAGGACGCATCTGATGGTGAGCAAGTAGCTTTCATGGCTATGGAGGACGTCACTGTTGTTGAACAGAACACTTCGAAATCTGAAAATGAGGTAACTCGTGAATCTATGATGAGTTCTCTTGAAAAGTGTTCTAAGTCCAAACTTATTAAGCTCATTGGAAAAATCATGGAAGAAAGCGTGATCATGCAAAATAGAATGGATGAACTTGAACTTGAAAATGAAAATATAGTGGTTGAATGTGAAAACTGTAGTTCCATGACCATTCAACTAGAGTCCTCTTGTGAAGAAACTAAGTCCCTAAAAACTGAAATCATGTGTCTCAAACTTGAGAACGCTAAGCTTAGGGAAGAAGTGAAAGTAATGGGTAAGAGTCCCATAGTTGAAGAAGTGAGACCAATGGTCTTCGTCCCAGCTAAGAGAGGTCTAGCTTATGAATCTGACACTAAGAACTCTCTTCCTAGTGATTTTGAGGCAAGTAAAACTTCAGAACTTGAACTTGAACGGGAGAAAACCAAAAATCTTCTTGAAAGAATTAGAGTTCTAGAGAGTGGGGAATTAGGAAAGGAAGACTACTACACTAACTCCACTAGTCATAAGATTTACAAGAAGATTGCTAAAGGGGACGGTTCAAAAGTTTGTAATCCTCAAAAGATGAAAGAAAACAAGATTCAGCGTCCCAATAAGAAGTACTATCTTGGTACTTACTATAGGACGTGTTGGTACTGTGGACAAGGAGATCACTTCAAATATGATTGCTTAAAACTCAAAGAAGATGTTGAAAATGGAAAAGCTGCTAGGACTAACAACGAAAATGCTAAGTCCGTTCCTAAGGCTAATCCTAGGCGTTCTAGACGCTCTAGGAACTCTTTCCGCAAGCATGCTATTTCAAATGATGTGAATATTAATGATTACATGCCAGAACCAGCGTTCTATTTCTGTAACGAACCAGGTAAGGAACACCTTGCCTGGGTCGCCAAACACTAACGTTGTTATGGCAGGTGGAAGTGAGGGGACGCCCATGGATCATCGATAGTGGCGCCTCAAATCATATGACTGGAAGCCAGATCCATCTCACTTCTATCCAAAGTAGTGCCACGGGAGGAACTGTCTCGTTTGGCAACAAGGGCAAGGGAAAGATCAAAGGAACGGGAACTGCTATTCTCAACCCGTCCATCAAAGCAACAAATGTCAGCCTTGTTGAAGGACTTGGCTTCAATCTCCTTAGCGTCTCCCAGATGTGTCATCAAGGTGAAAATCTAGTCACTTTCGACTCAAAGGAGTGCCTCGTCATCAACAAGAAATCAAACAAAGTCGTTCTCAAAGGAGTACGCCAGAACAATGTCTACATCTTTAACCAGGAGTTCAAGCCTAAATCAGAATTATGTCTATCTGCTTCAAAGGAGGACGCTGATCTATGGCATCGCCGACTTGGCCATGCTGGACCAAGCACAATCCTTAAGCTACACCAGCGAAATCTTGTGAAAGGACTTCCCCGAATTGATCCTGAGAAAGTTGAACAATGTGAAGCTTGCATCAAAGGGAAGCAAACAAGAACGTCTTTCAAATCCAAGAATGAAGTTAGTACAAAGAAGCCTTTGGAACTGCTCCATATGGATCTTTGTGGACCAATGAAGACGTTGAGCTACGGTGGAAAGAGGTACATTTACGTTCTTGTAGATGATTTTTCTCGATTCATTTGGGTTCTTTTCTTGGTGTCCAAAGCAGATTGTTTCAAGGCATTCAAAGTATTCATCAAACAAGTGGAAGTTGCTCTTGAGACGCCTCTCAAAGCCATAAGATCAGACCATGGAACGGAGTTCCAAAATTCAGAGTTCCTAGCCTACTGTGATCAACATGGAGTCTCTCACAATTTCTCAGCTCCAAGAACGCCTCAACAAAATGGAGTTGTGGAAAGAAAGAATAGGACGCTAGAGGATATGGCAAGAACTATGCTCTTAGCAAATAGCGTTCCCAAGTACTTCTGGGCGGAAGCTATTGCTACAGCGTGTTACATCATCAACCGTGCCATGATCCGTCCTTTGCTAAAGAAGACGTCCTATGAGTTGTTGAATGGAAAGAAGCCTCGCATTGACTATCTCAGAGTCTTTGGTTGCAAATGTTTCGTTCACAACAATGATAAAGAAAAACTTGGAAAGTTTGATGCAAGGAGTGATGAAGCCATATTCCTTGGGTACTCTCTTACCAGCAAAGCATATAGAGTCTTCAACAAAAGGACTCTAAAGCTTGAGGAGAGTATTCATGTTGTGTTCAAGGAACGTTCTTCTCACAAAGAAAAGCCAAGTAAGAAAGAACGCTCCTCTTTACAACAACAGGACGACTCTGAAGATGAAGCTGAAGATTGGACCTCTGGAAAATACTATGTCCCTAAGGACGCGTCTCCAAATCCTGAAGAAGTCTCAGTGGACGCTCCCAGTGTTGTTCAAGGAGTTCCATCTCGTAGTGAATCCCCAGTTCAACAAGATGTAGCTGAATCAAGTCAACAAGGCGAGCAACGTCAAGGTGTGGACGCTCTCTCTGAGGGGGAACACATTGAGGACGATGCTCAAAGTGATAGTGATGATTCAGATGGTGACATTGATCCAAGATTTGCTCATTTGTTTCAAAGGGAGTCCCGATTCTCTAGGGACCACCCAACTTCTCAAATTGTTTCTGATCCTTCTCAAGGAGTTCAAACAAGGTCAGCTGCAAGTAAGTCCCAGAGTGCAAACTTAGCTTTCTGTGCATTCAATGCCTTTGTCTCTATGGTGGAGCCAAAGAATATCAAGGAAGCACTCCAGGACGCTGACTGGATTCAAGCAATGCAAGAAGAACTCAATCAGTTTGAAAGAAACAAAGTTTGGACTCTCGTCCCACGTCCCAAAGGCAAAAATATCATAGGGACGCGATGGGTGTTCAGAAATAAGCTTGATGAGAGTGGACGTGTGTCAAGGAACAAAGCAAGATTGGTGGCTCAAGGATTCAAGCAAGAGGAAGGCATTGATTATGATGAAACCTTTGCTCCTGTTGCTAGAATTGAGGCCGTTCGTCTCCTCATTGCCTTTGCCGCACACAAAGGATTCAAATTATTTCAGATGGACGTCAAGACTGTCTTTCTCAATGGGAAACTCAAGGAGGAAGTGTATGTTGCTCAGCCGCCTGGCTTTGAGGACGCCTCTCACCCAGATCATGTGTACTACTTAGACAAAGCTCTCTATGGACTCAAGCAAGCTCCTCGTGCATGGTACGACAGGTTTGCGTCCTTTCTTTTGTCTAATGGTTACACAAGAGGTTCAATTGATAAAACTTTGTTCATAAAGAAAGTTCACAAGGACATTTTAATTGCCCAAGTCTATGTTGATGATATAGTCTTTGGTAGTACTAACATGAAGCTTGTAGATGAGTTCAAGTCCTTAATGAGTAGTGAGTTTGAGATGTCCCTCATTGGAGAACTAAACTTCTTCTTGGGACTTCAAATTAACCAACTCAAGGAAGGGACGCGCATTCATCAACAAAAGTATGTCCGTGGAATGCTTGAGAAGTATGGAATGAACACGTCTAAGCCTGTGGCAACACCTTGTTCTCCCAACTCGCGTCTTTACGCTGATGAACAAGGGAAGGACGTTGATCAAAAGCTTTACAGAGGAATGATTGGCTCTTTGTTCTACTTGACCGCAAGTCGTCCCGACATTATGTTTGCCGTTTGCTTGTGTGCACGCTTCCAGGCAAATCCAAAGGAGTCCCACATGCAAGAAGTGAAGAGGATCGTTCGCTACCTCAAAGGACGCGACGATCTTTGTCTTTGGTACCCTAGGAAGACGTCCTTCAAGCTTGTTGGATACTCGGACGCTGATTATGCTGGTCATGTCATTGATAGGAAAAGTACCTCAGGAATGGCACAGTTTCTTGGTTCATGCCTAGTCTCTTGGGGATCTAAGAAGCAGAACTCTGTGGCGCTTTCAACTGCGGAAGCGGAGTATGTGGCTGCTGCCTCGTGTTGCTCACAAGTCATTTGGATCAAATATCAACTTGAGGACTATGGTATATCTCTTGAAACTATTCCTATTTTGTGTGATAATACCAGTGCTATTGAAATTGCTAAGAATCCTGTTTTTCATTCTCGCACAAAGCATATTCATATAAGACATCATTTCTTGCGTGATAATGTTGAACTAGGAATTATTAGTATGGGGCATGTAAGGACTGAGGACCAAGTAGCTGATATCTTCACTAAAGCACTTGACAGACGTCCCTTTGAGCACCTCAGGGTACTCTTAGGGATGATAACTTTTAAGTAGCAAGTCCCGTTCTGCTATTCCCTCAATGCTTGGCTATGTTTAGTTGATTTCATAATTGCTAAGTACTTTATGCACCAATTTCACATTTGCAAGGACGCTAGTCTAAAACTGCTATGTGCATATGTTGAGAACGCCTTTGAATTTCTCTATTGTCTTGAAAAAGAGTATCCCTGATCACCCAACCCTCATTATAAGCCGAAATGATAGGAACTCTAAGCTTACCTTAGCCGAGAATCTTGCAAAAGCGTCCTATGATCTTCAATTTTTCTTTTACGGGACGTACTTGCCTGGTTTTCAAAATGGTTCTTAAGGTGATCTCAGGACGACAGTGTCAATTCTGTGGAAGTCAGTTAGTTTGTCCGACAGGACGTCAATACAGGTTCTTTCGGAACGCGCCATTTTGGAAGTTGAATCGCTAGCAGTTTGAATTTTGAATTTGGGAAGTTACCAGCGTGCCCTTCACCAACCTCCTATATATACATTGATTGAAACAGCTGTCAGAACTTTCTCTCTCTAAAATCTCAAAACTCCGTTTTGCTCTGACTTCTCTCTAGATCTCCGGCAACATCTCTATAAGTTTCCGATCAATCTCCGATCTATTTTCTCCGATCAGCTCAGAATGTCAAGAGTTATGAATGCATCTGGTTCGTCTATGGGTGGGAAGAGAAAGCGTCTTGCCAAGAGAAATTTCTATGTGGAAGGACCCCCAGAAATTCAGATTGATGAAATTCTCAAGGACTTCATTGACTCCAAGCCGCGCACCCTCTACGTTGTTGTAGCTAACTACATGAAGGATTGCAAGGATGAAGTCCGTCTTCGCAACTTAAGGACGTTCTTGGACAGATTTGTGGTGCCAGTTCTGCGCCAGACAGGGGGAATGGACGCTCCTTTCCGTGGAGGCACCAACATTTTTCTAGAAGCGTTCCAAGGACAAGATTGGAGGATTCCCCTGATAGAGTCCATCCCAGACCTTTCCAATGCCAGATTTGTGGATCTTCCTCCCCTTTCCACAAGAAAAAGGTCAGTACAATCGTCCCCTCCTCCTCCATCCCCTCCTAGAGTTATTACTACCAGACCTACTCCTCCTCCATCTCGCCTCATTCACAACTCTCTCCCACAAAAGGCTTCCTCCTCCTTACCCACTCAAATTTTTGACAAATTCCCTTCTCATGTGGAGGAACGCACTAAATTCAAACATGACCGTTCCCAAAAACGACCCCTCAAAAGGCGAAAACTTGTCAAACCCAAGCCCAATCCCATTCCTCTAGACACCCCCTCCGCCACTCCCTCACCCATCGAAGTACTTGACCCATTCCATCCTGATCCCTCCCTTCTCCAAATCAAACAGGCCTTTCCTGATATCCAAATTTCTGACTCCCCATCTCCTCAAAATTCACCTCCATCTGCCCCTCCCACTCCCAAATCAAGGGGACCCTCAGCAGAAAGGGACGCTCCTTCAGCTACGGTTGTCGTCCCTGACGACTCAATAGAAGCAGAGTTTGGCTCCGCTTCATCTGAGGAGGTTAATACAACAGTCGTCCTGGATGAAATTACTAAACAGCAAATTGCTGAGGACGAAGAGCTTGGTCGCCATATTGCAAATCAACGCGACAATGTTGTACAAGAGGACGCTCTCTCTCTTGACGAGCAAATTGACGTTGATGCTCTCGAGATCCCTCCTTGGGAAGCCGTCCCAGTGGACGCGGGAGACAAATCTGCTCCCACAGGGAAAGGTGGACAGAAGCGTCCACGGAAAACAAAGGTGTCCAAGGACGCTGCTGGTCCATCTGAAGGACAAGCTGATGAAAATCTCCAAGACGGAGATAATGAAGGAGGCAGTGATGAGGATGAAGAGGATAATGAGGACGGCACTTCTGGTCCTCAAAAGAAGAAAGCCAAAAAGACCAACAAACAGGAGCACATTTTGGCTCCTCTAGTGTTTGATGAAGCCTTCCTGAGCCAGTTTTCTGAGGCCAAGGAGCTAGTGGAGCTTCTCAAGATCCAAGGTTGGCTCAAAATTTCAGAAGAGAACGTCACAGTTGATCCCAAACTTGTGCAAGGCTTTTATGATTCTCTCAACATCAACATTGAGAATGGCACAGGGACGTTCATGGCAAATGGCGAGTCTGCTACTTTCTCTGAGAAGACCGTCCGCCAGCTAATGGGTCTTGACAAACAACGACCAGGGCCTGACGCCTTACACAAGGTTCCTGCATCTGGTTTTGGGATGGAAGGCGAAGAGCTGCAAGCCTTGTTCAGAAGAGTGTTTAACGGGAAGACTCTAGATGGTTTAGACAGGGTTGCTTCAGTCCTGACTCAAACAGGTGCTATGGCACATTACATGATATGCAGGACTATCGTCCCAAGGCAGGAGAAGAAATCAATAGTCCAAACAATAGACTCTCTCCTCTTGGACGCCTTCCTACAGGGTCGCAAGATCAACCTGGCCAGAATCATGATTGAGCATATGGCCAAATGCACCCGCAAGAACCATGCCCTTCCCTATCCCGGCCTTGTTAAAGCTCTTCTCATTGAAAATGATGCTTATTCTCCTGGTGAAGAAGTAACTTTGGGACTGCCATGGGATCAGAAGTATGGCTTCCTGGAAATCAAGCATAGCAAAGAACTCCCCTCCATCAGAAAACAACTTGAAAAAGAGAGAAAAGAGGCGGAGAAGAAAAAGAAAGAAGAAGAGGCCGCCAGGAAAGCAGAGGAAAAACGTCTAAGGCAGGAAGCTGCTAAGAAAGCTGCTGAGGACGAGCGTGCTAGACAAGAGGCTGCCAAGAAAGGGAAGACTGTTGTCTCTGATCCTCCCTTGGTTGCTGAGACTGAGGAAGATCGTGTTGCTCGCTATGCAGAAGTTGATCAGTTATCGTCCTTTATTCATGCAGAGCCGATGGACTTCAACTTTTCTCCTTCTCATCTTCCTCCTCATCAACAGCCGTCGTACTTTCAGTGCTCTCCTGCTCCCTCCAACACTGAAGCTTATTCTGAGAAGCAGCTGTACGCCCTCATTCTTAACAATCAAAATGTTCTTGCGCAACAAGGGAACGCCATCATTCAGCAGAACAATGCGGCCTTGCAACAGAACTACCATTACTTTCAGGCTGTTAAGATTCAGAACGACTTGATTAAGCTGCTAGTCCAGTCAATTCACAGGGACAGTACAGAGGGTGATACGCAAGACGAAGAGGAACCTGCTGCGACGGACGCTAATGTCAATGATCAAAGCCGTCCTGCTGGATCACCTACCGCCTAACCCTTTATTCCCTTATCTTTTTGCTTGTGCTTCTTTTCATTTAAAAACACTTGTCTGAATGTCTGTAATGACTATCTCTTCTTTCAAATGGCAATTCTCATCTTTGTGTGCATTTGTGTGTTTAAGCGTTTACTTGTCTATAGTTGTGATTTTGCGCTATCGTCCTTATGCTAACTTGTTATCCTTTTCGATGATGCCAAAAGGGGGAAGTGTAATTTTGTAGAGATGCGCTTTTATTAGTTATCTAGAATATGCAAGTGTTAAGGGGGAATTTTAGTGAAAGGAACTAAGGACGTAAATGCCTCTGAATAAAATCTAGGGACGCTAGTTAAGAAAGAAATCTTTGAATAGAAAAGCCGTCCTTTCCTTAACATCCAAAAGAGAGATTAGATCAAGAGCTGAAAACTTGTGCTTATAGACTTTCACTAAGTGATGAAAGGACGCTTTTTAAGTTTTCAAGCATGTTAGAGTTTAAGTTCAAAACGATTATTGCCTAGAGTTTGTCATCATCAAAAAGGGGGAAATTGTTGGGACAATGTTAAGGACGCCTTCAGTAATTAACATTGTGCCTGGCGTCCCTTAGTTTTGATATGACAAACTCGCCTTGATCTAATAAGTTGTCCAAGTGTTTCAGGGACGCACGTTGAAAAGGACAACAAGTTGATAAACATGTAGTCGTCCTTAAGGAGTAAGGACGCTACATCTCTCAGTGAACGGCTTGGCAAAATCATACACAAGGACACCGTCCTTAACCTTTACACTGGAGTCCTTCAAAGCTGGCCGACAAAGTGACATCACCAGACAAGCTTTGATCATGATCTCCACGTGGAAGAAGATCCCTCATCCAAGTCTAACGGAATTGCCAGTAAGCTTCCTTGATCATCACAGAGACACGTGGAAGCTGATTACTGTTGCAACGTCCCCAAAGGGCATGATCGTCAGAGAAAGTCGCCCTTTCCCAATGTCACTATAAATACTCGTCCAGAGCATTTATTGTGATGTGACGCTTCAGAGAATATTCAGGGAATTTGTCAGTCGCTCAAGAACACCAAGAACACCAAGAACAAGCTCAAGAACAAGTGAGAACTAGGTGTTAGATCGAGCGAGAAGCGTACCACAAAACCACAAAGTGTTTGTAACAGAAAAGAACAAAAATAGTGAGAGAGTCCTTACGACGAACTGTAAGGAAAAGGTGATAGCGTCCTTTAGAGAGATTAAGTTAGGTTACTCTACAGGCTTAAAGGAGTTGTTACTAGTGGACTTAGGGACGCCCTTCTAAGTGCCAGAGAAGTGTAACTACTCGCCAGTGTATTGTAAGGAAACTTAATAAGAAAGGAAAGAAGCTATTACAAAATCCTCCAAGGAGGTAGAGGTTTACACTCAAGGACTAGTTGGTACTTGAGTGGTTCCTCTATAAATCAAAAGCGTTCCTTACTTATTGTCTTTACTTGTTTAGTCTTTTGATTTCCGCTGCAAGCTAAGGAAGTCCTTAAGCTTTATTAAGGACATCTTGGTAAAGGACGATTTTAACCCTGTTAAGGACGCCCTTGTATTTTTGACTAACGATCCAACAGAAGGCTATGTTGATTAACGGTATATAGAACTATCAAATTGGTCAAGTTGGACGGGTTCAGGTTAGGTCGCTTCGAGTTTGAATTGAGTTCGGGTTCAAGTCAACTAGGTCACGGGTCAAGTTAGGTTGGGTCATAACGAGTATTCAGACGAGTTTGGGTTTATTAGTGGCTCAAAAGTATCAAAATTTTCAATATTTATTTCATTAATAATTTATTTAAATTATAAATATACTAAAAAAATACTATTTTTATATGATTTAATAATGAAATATAATATTAATTTCTCAATATGATTTATGTATATTCTAAAATATAATAAATTGGGTGAAATTCAACGGATTTCAAGTTTAAATTGTGTTTCAAATTGAAGATTCAGGGTTAAAACCTTGAAATTCTGATTAGGTTGGACCAGATTTGTATGTCGGGTCAGGTTTTGACAAGTTTAACTTGGGATTTTCAGCAGATCAGGTCAGGTCGACCCGCAAAAAATAATAAAGTGATCCACAACCGGTCCCGTTTGACTTAGTCAAACGTATGTGTTTTATGCAATACAAAAGCAAATTGTGGATCGACCCCAAATATAGTGAGTATTTAAAAACAATAATTTTTAGAATAAAAAAATTATAATTTTTTTATAATAGTAAAATAATGAAAAATATTTTTTAAAATGTAGCGGGTCAAGGTTCCACCTGCGAACCCGTGGACCTCACAAACTTTAAAAAGTTGACCTGCAACCCGACCCATTATTTATAGGTCAGATGTCTGACCTGTAACTTACGGGTCGGGTCAATATGGGTTGCGTGCGATCCTACCCGTTGAACATCCCTAGGTCTATCTTAAAAACTAATGGTTTTTGTGTAGACATGGTAATTTCACTTACACCTGATGGGTACCCGATTCACCCGAACCCAATAAATTGGTAAAAACCCGAAAAGGATGGGTTGGAGTCGGATTTTGGGTGATGCAGATGATGTTGCGGTCGGGTATTGGAGAAAGTTCATCCACCCATAACCCGACCCAAAATCGACCCGATAACTAGGGATGTCAATGGGGCGGGTTTGGGTCGGGGGATACCCTCCCCGTCCCAATACCCGTTTAAAAATATATTCACCATACCCATCGTCATATCCATCGGGTAATAAAATTTGTACCCATGTTTGTACCCATCCCCATCGGGTATTCCCCATACCCATTTAGTTTTCTCCATTTAAAATCTCCATGGGTTTCCCCGCATAATCTGTACAAGACTTTTGATTTAAAATCATATAAATTCTATGTAATTCATGATCTAACTTATATAACCTGTAACAAAACTTCAAAAAATAAAATAAAATAAAATGACATTTCAAATTGACTAGTTGTATATCACAATTAACTAATAAAAAATAGACAAAAATATATAACATTAATTGCAAATCAAATAAGACAAAATAACTAATGAAAATAGTCAAATTACCAATAACTAAAAACAAACTAATAAATAACATATCTATAGCAATTTAAGTTCGAATTCACATGCTTAAATTAAACATATTAATTAGTTGTATAAGAATGATTAATAAAATTGAACATCAATCACTCTTCATAATCAGCATCTTTTTACTCTTTCACCGTTGGAGAAGGTGTGATTTAATGAAGAAACTGCTTCACCTACATAAAAATAATATTAAGTTATTTATATTCTTATACATAGATAATATATATATATATGACCGGGCTGGAGAGGTCATTATGCAAATAATCAAATTAATCCCTAAACTAACAAACAAAATACCATGCAAGTAAGGGGTCGAACCAAGAGAAATCAAGTGTTTTTAGGCAATTCAGTTCAATCAAGAAGAAAACAGGGGAGTTTTGAAAGATTTTGATATCAATAATAGGAAAGCATAGGATATTTAATCAGATCAACATAAAGAATCATTCGATCATGAGTTCATCTAGTTTCTTAGATTTCCTTGACTAACTCCAATTCTGATCATAAACAATCACCTGTCACCGGTCCAGGTGTTACTTAAATCTATGCAAGGATGCTTTAACCTAGATTTAGCATTAAGAACAAGAATATATAGGATATCAAATCAAGCAATCAAGTTACGAGTCAATTGCAAGATAAAATAATCAAATCTCTTTCTTAATCATGACCCACAGTGCTAGGATCAAGTTGTCTTCTAGAAAATATATGCTCACATAGACAATGAAACAAATCAATTCAAATGATATAAAAATGACAATTCAACTAGTTGATCAAGCTCAAAGAATCATGCAAAACTGATAGAATTAAACACAAAGAGAAAAGATATTAATCAAGGTAAGAAATTATACCAGATTTTCACAAATTCATCAATAATGCATCACTTCGTAAATAATCCCCCAAAGAGGATTTAGTTCTCCATAATACAAAGTAAATTTTAAGAATTGATTGAATGTGTATTCAGAATGTCCAAAGCAAAAAAGTCCTCAAAACCTATGGAAAGCCTCTAATTATGTAGTAGTCGGAAGATATGTCAATCCGAAACTATAAGATAGAGAAAAGATAATAAAAAGGGAAGAAGATAGAAAATAAGCAGTCTCAAAACTGTGGCCCACGGCGCACGCACCAGATATGCCGCGCTCCCGGTCAACGTCGGGTCAAAGATATCTTCAACAGCTTCTACCATGCCCACGACTCACACACCGCGCTTGCGGCCTTCAACACTTGGTCGAATCTGATTCTTGAACAACACCACGCTCGCGGTTTCACATTGTGCTCGCAGTTCTTCAACAATAGCTTTTCTTCACTTCGTATCTTGTCTCGAAAACTCTCTTATCTTAAATCCTTGTGTCTTCGGTCTTCATATTACAATTAAGCACAAACACTAACCTAGAATACTCAATATAGCCCTAAAGTGCAAGAATTAACTTATACTAAATAGAGTATGATAAGAAAAAGGGAAGAAGACAAAAAATAAGCCGTCTCGGAGCTGTCGCCCACTGCACACGTGCCAAATAGGCCGCACTTGCGGTCAACGTCGGGTTCAATATATCTTCAACAGCTTCTACCATGCCCGCGGCTCACACACCACGCTCGTGGCCTTCAGCACTTGGTCGAATCTAATTCCTGGACAACATTGCGCCCGCGGCTCACACACCGCGGTCGCTTCAACAGTAGCTTTTCTTCACTTCGGATCTTGTCTCGAAAACTCTCGTATCTTACATCCTTGTGTGTTCGGTCATCATATTACAATTAAGCACAAACATTAACCTAGAACACTCAATATAGCCCTAACATACAAGAATAAACCTATACTAAATAGAATATATCAATAAACAAAAACTATTAAAGAATAAAAATTCATACTTTCATCTACTAATTTTGACCAAAGCCAACTCTTACCACACATCAACGGTTCCATAAATGTTGGAGAGAGTCTACTACGATAGGAAGTTAAGGTTCTTCCACCAGTACTAAAAGTAGATTCAGAAGCTACTCTTGTGATTGGTATGGCAGATGTCTCTAGCCATCTTGGACAGAATAGGATATTTGCTTCCATTTGTCTTCCACCAATCTAAAATATTAAAATCTACTGTCATAGGATGGAGTGTCTCTTTAAAATAGAGATCAAGTTCACTCTTACCAGAATCAATGAAAAATTCTGGTTGAAGAAATTGAGTGAAGATATCATCAAATCGGACAATATTAGCATTACCCCTGCTAGTAGGTATTACACAAGCAGTTGAAGAGCTTGAACAAGATGCATCACTCTTTTTGCATTTGAGAATTATAATCCTTTTTATACTTACCAAACATGTCAAGGCATGCAAATGCTTTTCAATTTCTCAACTTCTTCACCTTTATAAACATAAAATATCCTTTCGACCAAAAAAAAACATTAAATATCCTCTGTTTGAACCTCGGATCTAGCATTGTAGCAACACCCATAATCCCATTAATAACCAACCAATACTTATCAAATTTCTCTATCATTTTGTAAGCCATGATCTGTATCGACTCGTTCAGATCCTTAATCCATCGAGTCAAAGTCCACTTAATTTCCATCAACTTAGGAAAATAATGGGTAGCAGTAGGATAATGATGTCCAAAAAATAACTCAATAACATTATAAAACAATGCTAGCCTTCCACACATATCTTTAGCTTACTCCCATTCATCAAAACTAGGTATACGCTTGTAAGAAGATTCACGTTGTTTCAAACGGTTGAACACATCTCTATAAAATAAAGCAGTTTGAACCATCAAATATGTAGAATTCCATCTTGTCTTACAATCCAAGATCAACTTTTTTGAGTAAGTTAAGCGTAGTTGACGACAAGCTTCCTCAAATCTTTCCTCCCTCTTTGGAGTTAATCTCCAAATTGCAACACTATCCCGAATCTTTTCAATTTGAACTCCTATCACATCCACTCCATCTTTCACAATCAAATTTAGAACGCATATGAAAGTGTTCTCCTCGAATAATCAGATTGCGCAAGTCAAGTTTTTCTAAAATAAGGTTGATGATGGAATCATTTGTGGTACAATTATCCTCCGTTAAAATAGATAAATTTCTATCAAGACTCCAATCCAAAAAACATCAATCAATACTTCACACCAATTCTCAGGCTTATGTGGACATGGAATATATGCAAACCTACAAATTATATATATACAATTAACATCATTTAGAATGGACAGATTAATATACTAAGAGGTTCAATCTAATTAACATTTAACAATCAACAATTCAATTCCACTAGGATGAACACATGTGAAAGACTATAAACAATTCAACATGAATGAATTACTAAATTAGGTTCTACGACTATTTTTTACCTTATAACGCGACTTTGGACATTCCAGCTTGAATGAATCCAATGTGTAGTGATCACCATGAATCCTCGACGTTGGTTTTGAGAAGTCCACATGTCCGTAGTAATCCCAATTTGGCTATCATTGCTTGAAAGCATTTTCATCAACTTTTCTTCTTGAAATCATAGATCTTCAAAATATCACTTCAAAGGGTATTCCTGATAATCATATTGAACTGTGGTTGGAGACTAGTCAAAAGCCTCTTAAACCCTACTTGCTCAACTATCGACAAAGGTTGATCATGCAAAATAACATAGATCGCCAACTCTCTTCTAGACACATCTTGTTTGAATTCTTTGAAAACAACCAGAGCTTTTCCATTAGATTTTTTCTCTACAACTAACTTTTGTTGGGACTTGGCTTTTGGCTCTTGAAATTTACGCTTTATGCAAATGTTATAGAGATCATGCAAATGTTTTGTGCCATTCTTAGAGGCTCCGGATAGTTTCTTGTCACAATGGTGACAAACAGCTTTTATTTGACCATCAATCTTATTTTTAGTAAAATGATCCCACATAGTTGAAGTTGTTCTCCTCTTGCCCCCCAAAATCAGTTCCGTATCCTCTTCTAAAACATCAGCTTGTGTGGGTACCACTGGATCAATTGGAGTTTTCTTGGAAGGGCTTGAACCCGAAACCGGAACATTCGGGGTTGGTTGAATAGTAGAATTTGGTTGAGTATTCATGCCTAGTTGCTTAATCATTCAATCAAATCTAACCAATAAATAGAATTAGCAATTTAAAAAATAGTAATGAGAAAAAACTAAAGGTCTTCAATTGAATCAAGACTAAAAACCAAGAATGAAAAAAGAAAAAAGAAACCGAACATAATCCATAAAGCTAGATGAAAATAAATCAAGTAATCAACGTAACTATTGGTTGAGAGCTTGAGTCTAAGAGTTCCAAAATCCAAAGAAAAGGCGTTGATACAAGGCCAGAGAGAGAGAGAGAGAGAGAGAGAGAGAGAGAGCAAAAGTAATGAGATCATAGAATTTTTTAAGGTTACGAGTATGAATATGGTAGTACTAGAAGAACAAGATCGTGAATTTTGCCTAATAAACACACAATTTACAAAAAGAATGAAAGAATATTAGGTTTTGGATTTTTAAAAATTGTGAAAGATATAACTTCAATTTCTATTGAAATGAAAAATGTGTTATATAATAATGACAAAGTTTGAAACATGAAATTGTGTCTTTGTGATGTAATCAAAACTTATGATAAGTAACTTGGAAATATATTACTTTCTCTTATATTGTTGATGGATCTTTTAGTTGTTTATGGACAATGATCCTTTATTCTAATGAGTAAACAAATTAGTACGGAGTAGTATGTTTTATTATTATCAACTAGTTTAACCTTGTAACATGCCATGCACGGATATATATAATAAATTTACTAAGTATATTGGTAAAAATATAATATCTGCAAAGTTCACATATTTTAGCAAATATTTAATTAAAATAATTTATAAAAATATTTATATACATGATCCAAAGTCCAAATCTCCAAAGTAAATATATAATATGTTCAACTATTAAATTTTATTATATAAGCTAGGTAAAATCCTTGATATCATTTGAAATTCACGTAATTTAATTAGACGATCATGTTTGATTAATATAGATATAGATTCTTACATAGAAAAGCCTATACATATAAGATACAATTTAGATTATTTGTTTTAAAAAATACGAATTATAATTCAAATACGGTATAGTTTATATAGAAAAACCTATGCATATATGATATAGTTTAGATTATTTAATCCGAATTATATTTCACATAAGATATAGTTTATATGGAAAAGCCTATACATATAAGATATAGTTTGGATTTGGTGATGAACGAGATTATGGAATTTTCATGTATATTTAACTGATGACGTTGATGTTAGATTATTATGTTAAGCAATTTGTTTTAAAAAATTAAATTATTTCAGGTTTATACAAATGCATACCACCTGAAATTTCACCCGACCCACCCAAAAATATATAGTGGAGTCGAGTGACCCATGTCAACGGGTCGGTTCAGATTCGGGTAGAAAAAATTATAATACGGGTCGGATTTAAAAATAATTCACCTACTAAAATCCCGACTCATTTCCATGTCTACTGTCGGGTGTGATATAGTATTAATCATTCGACCAACCGTGTACACAGTGAATGTCTAATTATGTGCCACTTTCTTCCAAATATAATTGGACTGGGCCAAGCCCAAGTTTATGATTGATAAGTAAGCATCAGTCACACCATCCCATCCCCACAAAACACGCCATGGCGTTTAATTCCTTCATTTGTTCTGAAGGTTTTTATGGGAAACCATTGTAAATATCATCGAAAACCAGCCACTTAAAGACAAATTATCGTAAACAACCCATAAACATATTCCGTCAAAAAATAATCACCCATTGGACTTCCCCCGTAAAAATTCTATCAAAGCACATGTATTCGGTTTTTCTTTTTCTTAAATCCTTCCAATATATAGATTAAAATCATAATAATAGTAAAAAAAAATTAGTCGATGGCAATCTCGAATATTTGAGCGAAAACATAGCTGACGATTGCCCAAATTGCCCAAATCGCTCAATCGATCAAATTTCAAGTAAGAAGAAGGCAATAAGTTGAAGATTTGAAGTTCACGCTTAAACAATTTGGGCGAACTACATACTCTTTGTAAGGAGTAAAGTGATTTGATGAAAGATGGAGTAATTTAAGGATGTTTGAATTGGACAAGATGATTTCAACCCACAATCGAAGCATCTCAACTAGTAAGTATAGGATAAACTTGAGCAAAATTCAGGATTTGAAGTTAATCAATTCTGGATTTCTGTAGCGATTTTGAATGTGGAACATCGATTTAATTTGAAGCTTGGAGAGACGAATCCTCATCTTGAATCTCACATACGCCTTCTTTGAAACGGAATTGGGAGCTTTGGCGACCACGATCGCTTCATGGAGGACGTCGTTATGAAGAAGGATCTCGGAGTCGCGAATAAGGTGGTCAAGGAGCACGCGCAGAGAGGGAGTCTAGGTCACTTTGAGTGGGGAGCTTGCCATCAACTGGTGGAAAGAGTGACGACGGAGCAGAGAGTGGCGGAGGTGGCATAGAGTATGTCGGCGAATAGAGGATTGGATTGAGATTGAGTGGCGGAGGTGGCATAGAGTATGTCGGCGAATAGAGGATTGGATTGAGATTAAGGCAGTCGGAGAAATTGCGGAGGTGGGAATGTAGGAGAGAGTGCTTGGTACGAAGGAGGGACCACTTGCCTAAGAAGGTGTGGATGGTGGAGACTGGAGAAGAGATCGTCTTGGAGGTGGATGTGGTCGGGGGATCCATTTGGTGGTGGAGATGCATTCATGGCGGTTGTCGACGAGGGTTTGGTTGGGTTGGAAACAGGAGAGAAGAAAGTGGACGGTGAGTTTGATAGATTTGAAGAAAGATAAAATCTAATACATGTGCTTCGTGAAGGATTTTTGTTGGGGCAAATCCAATGGGTGATTATTTAATCATGTACGATTAATGTTAAAAATTAAAAGTTCTTATTCATATAAGAGCATAGACAATAATAGGTCAAAAATTGACCTTTGAAGAAGAGATAAAATAAAAAATCATTAAATGTGCACAAAAGAGGGAGGAAAGTGGTCGGTAAAGCTACTTTTGCCTAATTACAACACTATCTAACCTCTTTTCTTTTTTTTTAAAAAAAAAACTCACTAACTAGTCAACATAAAACCCTTCATTATTTTCTCTTTTCTTCCCCCCCTCTCTACTCTCTTTTCTCTCTCCTCTCTCCCTTCTTTTTTCTTCCTCCAGATCCGGTAGGCGGCGACATCGACGACGATGAGCGGTAAGGCGAGCAGCGTCGGTAGACATAAATCTAGGGTTTTTAGATCTAGAAAAGTGAGCGCCGTCACCGCCCTTCTACCGTCGACACCGTCGTTCCACCGTCCACCACCGCGGGTAAGCAAGCAAATCGCTTCGTGTGGTTTTGTGTTTATGAGTTTTAGTGGTGATAGGTTTTTTGTTATGAGTTTTGTGTGTGACAGGTTTTTTGTTTTGGGTTTTGTGTGTGATAGATTGTTTTGTTCGTGTGACAGGTTTTGTGTTTATGGGTTTTAGTGGTGACAAGTTTCGTGTTATGCGTTTTATGTGTGACAGGTTGTTTTGTTTGTGGGGGTTTTGTTTTTGGGTTTAGGGTATGACAAATTGTTTTGTGTGTGATAGATTGTTTTGTTGATGTGGGTTTTTTGGTTTATGGGTTTTGTGTGTGACAGATTGTTTTGTGCGTGACAGGTTTTGTGTGACAGATTGTTTTGTTGGTGATAGGGTTTTTGTTTATAGGTTTTGTGCGTGACAGGTTTTGTATGTGACAGATTGTTGTGTGACAGATTGCTTTGTAAGTGATAGGCTTAATTTGTTCATATATTGATGTTAATCAAGGCCTATTAGCTCAAATGGTAGAGCAACGTGCTTAACGCACGGTAATGTGGCTTCAAATTCCGCATATGCTTAATAATAATTTTTTATAAATTTTTGTGTGTGGTGAGAAGTTTAATTTCAATTTGGATGGTACTAGTTTTGTGTTGACAAGTTTTTTGTATGTTGTGACAAGTCTTTTGTATGTGGATAATGGACGAAAATTAGAGGTGGGACGTGGTGACAGGTTTTGTGTGATAGGAAGGGAGGTGGGACGTAGTGGTATGGGTGTAATTTTTTTTGACTAGGGGCATTTTCGGAAAATCGACTAGTTAACACATTATTTTCCCTTATGGTCTTAGTGCTATAAAAAGAAGACTATAAGGGCTAGTTACCCTTTTCGTCCAAAAGAGGAAGGAAAAGTTGAAGACCGATCTTGGAGAAGGCCAAAATGAGGTTTGCTCTTCAGACAATGTGATGGCACGTGTTATGGAGATCGACAAACATTGTTGGATGAAGTAAATGATAAATTCAATTTTATATTTACGATGCCTAAAAGTTTGACCAACTGATAAAAATGCTCTAAGGATATCATGTTAGAAAAATCATGTTTGAGAAAAATCTTAAGATATAAAGTTGAGTAAGATATCAAATGTATATACAAGGGTATGTTTTAGAGAATACAATTGAAAAAATAAAATCATGATTTTATTCAATTCGGATGAGCTGGCTTAAACTTTTACTAATAGTTGGGTTCTACATTATACTATGTTATAAAATATCTCTCTGATTATTCTGAAAATTCCATTAAATAAATTTTTATTTGTAAATGGTAAGAAATGTATCTTCTATTCTCCCTTATGAATAAACTTAACTAATGAAAAATTGGCCTTGAGCATTAATATATAATCAATGGCTTGTTTTGATAAACATGTTATTTATAAAGCACTTGGGTTATCACCTACTACAAGGAGGGGAAATTTTACTTTATAATCCATTGGCTATGAACGTCATCACTTACTAGTTCAATTGATAACCCAAGTGCTTGATATGCTCTCTTTAGGATATAATAACTCTTGAATTTTAGGGATATATTGAGTGTGTTTAGGTTAGAGTTTGTGCGTAATTGTAATATCAGGCCGAAGATACAAGCATTCCAGTTTCAAGAGTTTTCAAGACGTTTTGAGCTATCTACGCGATACCTCTTGCTTGCAAAAGCTATATCTTGAGCTACAGAGATTGGATTGAGCTGATTCAGGTGCCATTGGAAAGTTAACTCGAAGATCTTGAATTCATCTTTTTACGCCAAAGTCAGATTCCAAGCCAAAGAGGGTCAAAACGGCCTCCAAAGTCAAGTTTTCATCATTGTCCAAGATCCGTGACCGCGGTGGATGATCCGCGCCCGCTGTGTCTGCCCAGAGACGGAGTTTCATTCTGTCGCGAAAGCGCGGGTGTGGTGGAGATGACGCCGCCGCGGTGATGCCAAATTCAAAGTGGAGCGAGATTTCTATCTTCTTTCCTTTTTCTTATCTTTCCTCTTTCCTTATCTATCTCGGGGAACATGTTCCTTGGGTCTATATAAGGAGGAGCCTGCCTTAGGTTTTGAGTACCATCTACCTTAGATTCAATTCACATGAAATTAATTCTTTAGTTTAGTTTAGTTATGCAGAGCTAGTCTCCTTGGGTTTTTTCAAGGAAGAAGCTCTGATGTATGAACTCGTGAGGTTTTAGTAATTGATTTCTATCCTTTGGTTAATATTTGATTCTCTTGTGCTTCATCTCATGATTATTGATTGTTTCTCTAGGAGTAATTAACCTATTGAATTGATTGATTTTCTATCGTTTGATTGGGTTTAGACTGTGGACAAAACTGATTTGTGAAAACAACTTAACCTAGACATGTTGTCTATGCAGCTAGGATTAAGAAGAGAATTGATTGTATGCTTTTGCAATTGGCTCGTAGCTTGATTGTTCTTGCATGTATCATGCATATCTTTGTTCTCTATGCTAATTCTAGGTTAAGCGTCCTTGCCTAGGGTTATAGAATTGCTTGGACCGTGGAGTTGCGATTGTTAATGATCAGGATAGGAATTAACCATATGTGAGAATGAAATCAATGGATAAATCTATGATTAAGTGATTATTTTAGAGTGAATCTTTTGAATGAACTTGTTTCCCATATTTGATTGATTGTTTGTTTTGCTAGTTTCCTTTAGTGTAGATCTCTATTTGATTTCACCTTATCTTTACTTGATATATATATATATTAATACTAGAAGCTTCAATTCTCTTGGGTTCGACCCCTTACTTACTTACTATACTTAGTTTGTAGTTCGGGTTATTTATCTTTGATCTTGACACGACGACTTTAATTAGCCGAGTTAGTGCTCCTATAATTTGTTATGACTTTCTTGTAGGGCTGAGTATCAATTCAAAACTGACCGAACCAAAACTAAAATTCGTGACTTATATTAATTGAAAACTGAACAGAAAAAATCGGTTCAGTTCGGTTTTTGTTAAATATAAGGGGTTTCTTTGAAAAAATTGAGCCAAAACCGAAATCCTAAAATTTATTGAATTGAGAACCGAGCCGAACTCCGTCAGTTTTGATTCGGTTCAGTGTGGTTCAGTCGATTAAGTCTAATTTGTCGGTTCCGACCGAACTGTGCTTAACCCTACTTTCTTGCATAGAACACTTTTGCTATATATTTAAATTACTTACTTTATAAAAATGACTCACATGTCAATGATCATTTACATGTGAAATCTCGGTATGTTAACAATTCCAATGCTCCATGTACCAGACTTTAGTTAAATAGAGAAAAGAAACGGTACAAGCCAATTAATGCCAAACAATACACATTGTTTATTTCCACAATTTGGTTATGGGGACTCGAGTAGCATGTGTATAACTTCATTAACTTATATAAATTTTGCCTTGACTATGCATTGGCTTTTTTTAATGAACTAAAATATGCATTGTTTTTTATGAACACCCTGTATTTCTTCAAAATTTAGAATGTGGATGAAAGTGTGCCTACATAAAGAACACAATGCATTTTTTAGTACAAGGAGATGCATGCATATCTAGGCATGTTTGACGCACGTCTAGGGAAAGTTTTGTACAAATTATACACATGTATAATTTGCATAAAATTGGTACGATTAGCTATGGACAAGGTTCATTGGACCAATGTGTCCTATGAGATCACCAAGATCAATCTCTACAAGGATGGTAGACAAGGGAAGGCCTGGGGCTCGCTTACAAGGACGGTGAGCTCCTTCTGTTTCACCATATATGTAAATCATGGCATCTTAATTTTAAGGGTTTGAGGTATTTCATCGTTCCTATGCTGATATTATAGGATTCCACTTGCCTGATTGATTTTATAGTTGAATCAATGCTTATATAAAGTTAATAGAGTCGTCTAAGTTATATTGAATTCAAGAGGATATGTGGATGACTATATGCAGAAAAATGATGGTAAAAATTAGGGAGTTCTTAAGAATTTCATTATTTTTCTGTCACATGTCACCTGTAACATAAGAATGCTAAAACCTTAGCCACATCAAGTTGCTATTATCATCTCTTCAAACTTCATGTGTACTGAATGAGATTATCGAGTTTTCTCCTTATATACGAGCAGGCCCATTGATGTTTTGCCCAATATGCACACCTAGGAATGATAATATTTGTTGTGGGCTTTCCGAACAATCCAAATTGCTTCATTCTGTAGATTGCTTTTTATTATGCAATGCTCATAGCTTGATCAGTGGGTGTTCTTTGCCGACTTCGATGCTTGAAAGTGGACAATTAGTGATAACGATGATTTAGTCGTTTTAAACCACAATTATGCAAAGAAAACCAAACTAACTTAAACCAAAGTATAAAGCAAGTAAGGGTCGATTCCACAGCGAGACAGGGATTCTTTAGTAGTGAAGTTTGTGTCAAACAGAAGTAATAAAGGGGTTTTAGGTTTAATTCACACACTAGCATGCAAATCATAAGAATTCAAGAGTTTACTAATCAGTATTTGGAAACACTTAGGCAAGCAAATACCCACATTCGCTTGACAAGTTGATCATTGATTTCATTCAATATTTATGCAATGGAAATTCCAATTCCTTTTCAAAAGTAATTAATAGCACAACCAGATACTATTAACCCTAACTAGATAAATAATCATGAAACTATCAAGATTCAATCTAACTAGCAGCATTCAACATCAGGAATATAATTGGATACAAACTAAGATAAAACAACCAGCTTTTACCCTAGAATGCAAATCAATTCTCTTATGCATATAACTAACACAACCAGATATTAGCACGATGCAGTTGCTACTTATGAATTAGAGATGCTCAACTAGAAACACTCTAAATCTAGCAAAAGTCTAATAACAATAAATCCTAGATGATCAGGCTAGAAATTATTGAAACAAGTCAATAGCAATTCAAGCAAGAGAAAAGATTAAATCCATACAATCGATAAGAAATTAGAAATCTCACAACTGAATCAGAACGAACACTTCAATTGTCTGTCTAAGCAAAGAGGCTTAGTTCTCCATAGGTCTCCAAAATACAAAATAATTCCAAACTCAAAAACTAGGTCTAAACAAAAGGTCTAAAGCCCCTTAAATAGGAGAAAACAATCTATCTAAAATACATAAAAACCGGACCTAAAATAATATCCATAAACCTAATAAATAAAACGCAGCGTTTAAGACAGATTTCGCCTCTGTACTGGTAGCGGGCGCCGCCTATGGGGCAGCGGTCGCCGCCTCCCACAGAACGTGTATTTCCTCGTTTTCTTCACTTCAGCTCCAAGTGGTCTTTGGTGCACTTCAACTCTTCCTTCTTCAACGCTTCAAACTCCATCTTTAGCACCTAAAACATGACTAGAAGTATGCTAAAACCCTATCTAAATACACAACATAAATGTGTATATCAAACTCCCCCACACTTGAATCTCACTCGTCTCGAGTGAATCAGAAAACTAACACTCGTAATCAATAACAACCTAGATCATCAAGTATAGAGAGAGCCTACAGCTAAAGGTGATAGCAATAATCATCAAAGCTCCTACCCAACCATCCCATAACAAAATATAACATAATCAGTGCCAACATCCATCAATCCTAACAATACAACTGTAATCAACACAACTCAGCACTACAATCAACCAACAAGCTATCTAACACCAACTCCACACATCCAACATCTATCAATCAATATGCACCAACAAAGAGGATGAAAATCAATAAACTACACCTTATCCCTCCAAGTGAAAACCTACCCAAAAACACTCCTATACTCCACTTCTTATGTCGCCAGCTCCAGTCAAAAGAATATCCTAAAACACTCTTTTTTCTTTCACTCTTTTTGCTTAGGCGCCTTTTCAGGTTTTCACCTAACATCTCTCTTTTCATTTTTCAATGTTGGAATCACCATCTCACAACACTCAAAAATCTATTTTTGCCCAAGCCTAATGCTGCTTTTTACTTGAACTGCCCTTTCAGGTTTTCAGTCCACCCCAGGATTTTTCTGCCTTTTTCTCTTTTTTTTATGGCTTTCTTTTTAAACGATAGCAATAGTAATATAAATCCAACTCTCCCACACTTATAATAAACATTGTTCTCAATGTAGAAAGACAAAAATAATATAAGGGGAAGTAAGGAAAAATACCACTACTGTGAAGGTGGTGGTGGCTAGATCAGATAATTGAGAACCCAAGAATAAGTTCTACTGTCACATATGCTCCTCCATGGTGTTGATATGGGCCACCTGCACTATTGTGAAGGTGGTGGTAGTGGTAGATAGTTAGGGTAGGATAGGTATCCAAGTCACTACTTTTGAAAGAATGTCGCCTGCTGTTGAAAGTGGTGTGTCTAATGCTTATGGTATTGCCTCTCCTCCTCATGAAAATTAAGAAATCCTCCTCTACGATTACGTTGACAAGTATACATGCTCTAAATCATCTTCCAAATATGCCTATGATAGTCTATTGGATGCCCAACAACTATCGCAATCTAAGGTATCGCAACCTCCTCGTCATCAGAATCATCATCCGCCGGCCCGTTCTTTAAACTCAACTTCAATGGATATAGGGGTGCCAATAGTAGAAGAAGAAGTAACCTCTTGATGGTCAATTGGTAGCAAGGAAGAAAGAAGTGAGCAAAACAATTGCCCGAAATTTTTTTTTTTTAACTTTTTTTTTTTGAATTTTTTTTTTGCCGAACCCGAAAAGGCAGCGGCCGCCACCTTTATGGCAGCGGTCGCTGCCATTTTTATGAGGAATGCCGTAGCTTATGTAGAATTGGCGGCGGTCACCGCTTGTGGGGCAGCGGTCGCCGCCACGGACACCGTCCTTTTTCCAGAAATAATGGTGGTGATCGCTGCCATTAGTTCGTAGAATGTCGTAGCTGAGCTTGTTCTGGCGGCGGTCGCTACCTTGGGGCGGCGGTCGCTGCCAGTGCGTCGTGATTCTTCGGCTTTCTGCAGGTTAGTTCGACGCAATAGATAACAAAGGGAAACTAATCTAAGCTAATCTAATCAACTATATCGGGTTGCCTCCCGATAAGCGCCTTGGTTATCGTCGTGGCTCGACGCCTCATACGATTTCACATGATTGGACATTGTCAATTCCCTTAACAACCTATCAAATTCTTGCGAGCTCATCTCAAAGAAACATAAGTAGACCAAGGATAAACTGAAACTAAATAACATGCCATTCAAACATCGTTTCAACTTATCAAACTTGTGTGTCCAATCTTCATAAGACGGCATGCTCAAACCAATTCAACAAAAGTGGTGGCTTCATAGAATATGAACAAAACATGTCAAAGCACTTACTAGCATTACCACTTTCATTAGGGATGAACTCTAAGTAATTTCTAGATTCTTCATTAGGCTCTAAACTCGACTCTTTGGGGGAATAAAGAACAATGGTTAATGAGAGATTGGAATAAGGGATACATAGATCGTCAACAACCAACAAGGTTGATTTCGGAGTAGAAGGCATGGGGGACTTTGTTGGTGAACCACAATCCTCTTTAGTATCATCTTGCTCACTTGCGTTCACATAGTCTCCCATACCATCTTCAAAGAAGATATCACTATCAGAGAAGAACTCTTCTTCCTTCAAAGTAATATACTCCTCAATCTCCTCAAATCGTGTGGGAAGGGATGCATTTGGCTCATTGGTTTCTATGGACTTATCTGAAGTTGTTGAAACAAATTGAGTAGCACCTTTCATAGTGATGTGCAGACTCCATACTCATATCATCCATCCTCTTAGCAAGATCCTTCATCAAATCCTCAAGAGAAGCATCACAAGTCTCAGCCGGTTAAGGCGTTGATTGAGATGATTCAACCAAAAGACATTGATGGCTCATAAAACAAAGGAAATCCCAACATTCCATAGGTTCCATATGAATAAGCCTTTCATTGCCCATGTAATTAGCCATCCTCCAAGACTCACGATTCGTACCCTTGACGATGCCATTGCATACTTCACCCACATTATAATGAAATCCCCAAGCATCAAGGTCATCTGCATAATTTTGGAATCTAGCCAGGTACTCATGAAAGTGTTCATCCTGAAACTGTGTACACTCGAACAAAGCCATGGATTAGTAGCACAGGTGGTGTGAACCATAAGATAGGTTCACACCAAGTTTGGCACAAAAATCACACAAAAGACAATTATTGCCTCCCCGGCAACGGTGCCAATTTGATAACGATGATTTAGTCGTTTTAAACCATAATTATGCAAGGAAAACCAAACTAACTTAAACCAAAGTATAAAGCAAGTAAGGGTCGATTCCACAGGGAGACAGGTTATCTTTAGTAGTGAAGTTTGTGTCAAACAGAAGTAACAAAGGGGTTTTTAGGTTTAATTCACACACTAGCATGCAAATCATAAGAATTCAAGAGTTTATTAATCCGTATTTGGAAACACTTAGGCAAACAAATATCCACATTCGCTTGACAAGTTGATCATTGATTTCATTCAATATTTATGCAATGGAAATTCCAATTCCTTTTCAAAAGTAATTAATAGCACAACCAGATACTATTAACCCTAACTAGATAAATAATCATGAAACTATCAAGATTCAATCAAACTAGCAACATTCAACATCAGGAATATAATTGGATACAAACTAAGATAAAACAATCAGCTTTTACCCTAGAATGCAAATCAATTCACTTATGCATATAACTAACACAACCAGATATTAGCACGATGCAGTTGCTACTTATGAATTAGAGATGCTCAACCAGAAACACTCTAAATCTAGCAATAACCTAATAACAATAAATCCTAGATGATCAGGCTAGAAATTATTGAAACAAGTCAATAGCAATTCAAGCAAGAGAAAAGATTACATCCTTGCAATCGATAAGGAATTAGAAATCTCACAACTGAATCAGAACGAACACTTCAATTGTCTGTCTAAGCAAAGAGGCTTAGTTGTCCATAGGTCTCCAACATACAAAATAATTCCAAACTCAAAAACTAGGTCTAAACAAAAGGTCTAAAGCCCCTTAAATAGGAGAAAACAATCTATCTAAAATACATAAAAACCGGACCTAAAAGAATATCCATAAACCTAATAAATAAAACGCAGCGTTTAAGACGGATTTCGCCTCTGTACTGGCAGCGGGCGCCGCCTATGGGGCAGCGGTCGCCGCCTCCCACAGAACGTGTATTTCTCTTCGTTTTCTTCACTTCAGCTCCAAGTGGTCTTTGGTGCACTTCAGCTCTTCCTTCTTCAACGCTTCAAACTCCATCTTTAGCACCTAAAACATGACTAGAAGTATGCTAAAACCCTATCTAAATACACAACATAAATGTGTATATCAATTAGCTAGCATGGCACATAGTTTTTCTCCTTCACTATGCAACATGACTTTGAGCTTGAAGAGACAACGAGTTTATTGCTCAAGTATCTAAAGTTCTTAATGAGTTAACGATGTAGCGCATAGCTTCTTCAAGCAGGTGCTTTTCTACTTGCGGCAAATTCTAAAAAGGAGGACTAGTTTAGATATCTTTGTTTTTTTGGACTTGAAAATTATTGAATCAATTGCTCTTGGTTTCACTTTGCAGGCTTCTAAAGAAGTTAGGAGATTGGTAACCCAAGAAAGATCATTCGCCTATGCTAAAATCGAGAGTGTGAGAGCAGTTGTACACAGATTTGGAGATGCTCTTGAGGAAGAAGAAAAATTAGCTCAAAATTCTGGGAAACATGTTATTGAACTGATTCTATATCATTTCATAAGCAATGCAATGTAGTGCCTTTTTCCACAATGATCTTAACTTTAATTTTTATTTGTGTTGATCTCAGGACGTTCAAGAGCTTATAGATGAGATTCAGGAAGCTAGAAGGCTCAAATTCTTGCACCAACCCTGCAAGGTTGCCATTGAAACCGACTAAACTTTTGCAATTGACCTATTGTATATTTTTTATGTTTCCTTTTTTTTTTCAGATTAGTTTAGGTGACTGAAGTTCATATCCAAAATTCAATTGAGTTTTTGTTAATCCTGTTGAGTTTGCCAATTTTGTTTATATAAGGTAATGAAAATGGAGCATGAGCTTCGAGAGCTTAGGATAAGAATCAGAGAGAAGGCCATCCTCTCAGTTAAACTTCAAAATCAGGTACTTAAAGCTTACGCTTATATATTAAACAAGGTCAAATCTATTTTGTTACTCAAGTTTCTTCATCATTTTCCCAACTTACAGCTGGTGTTTACCAAGAAGAAGAGGAAAACAGAATTTGTATGTACAAAATTGATGATGCTCCAAAGCTTGGACCTCGTTTACACATTCAGCCACGTTCAAATGAAGAGCAAAGTGGGGTTGAGGTGGGCCAGGGTTGAAGCAGCCATAAAGAGCCGCAAACAGGTATTGGCTTTGTGTGCCAGAGGAGCAAAGTGGGGTGGGGTGGGCCAGGGGGTTTTTTTAACTTTGTAATGAGGTTACATACCGGTTTTTGTATAACCGGTATGCGTGCCTATTATTTTCTTCTTATAAAATAACATTTATACCGGTTTTCTAAAAAACCGCTATCCGTGTAAATTTTATATCGTTTTTTGGAATAACCGGTATTAAAACTTTAATTACGGTCGAGTTAATAAAGGACGAAAAACCGGTATCCACTTTATTAAAAACCGGTATTAACTAATGTTTTTTACTAGTGGCATGTTCTATTTGTTTAACTTTTTTTTTGTTAAATATGGTTATAATTCGTGCATGTCGTTTTACATTCGTTTTTTTGGTCAAGCAGAGGGAAAAGCCCTTAAAATACTATTGCAAAACCAAACATAAGAATTTACATCAAAAGCTATTAAGTTCAGAATGAAATCAAGGACATCAAGACAATAAACAAAACTGAATTGCAGCTAAAAGACCACTGAACAAGAGCATCTATTGGCCGATTTGCTTGCCTCTTTACATTAACAATTTTGACCCTCCATTGATTGCAATCGACAAGTTTCCAACAATTTTCAATAAGGTAGAAACTTTTGGTGTGTCACAAGGGAATGATTAGCAAGAAGGGAACAAGCCGGTTGGGAATTAGTTTCAATAATAATTTGGTTAAAGTTCATCTCCTTCACCCATTCAAGAGTATGCAAAATAGCCCAAGCTTCTGCCCGAAGCGCATCGCGGAAACCACTAGTAAACACGAAGATCTGAATGGAATTGCCAAACTATATCTCGCAATCCCTCCACCACAAGATTCACTGGGATTTCCTTTCGAAGTCTATCAACATTTATTTTGAGCCAACCTTCACAGTGCAACCCAACTCAATACCTCAGGTGTTGTTGTCGTAAAGGACAATTTAAGTAGGTTTAAGTTATAAGACTGCAAAAAATTTGATGTATGCTTGACCATCAACGAGGAGAGCTTGGTTAAAGTGCATTTCCTATCAAAAACTTCTGCATTTCAATGTATGCAAAATGGATCGAGCTTAGTTTCTCATAAATATGTGCAAGGAGGAGCCGATATTGAAGAGGCCAGTTCCACCCACCATTAGTCCACAATTCAGCAACAATGAAACCAAGAATGTCCTCTGGAATGTCAGCCAATGCGAGGTCCATTACAGGAGTTTTAGTGAGCCAGGAATGAATCTAAAAAAGTGTCGAAGAACCATTACCAATCGCAATCCGGAGGCCACGACCAAGAAGTTGAGCTCCATGAGCCACCCCCGTCTAAGTGTGAGAAGCTCATGGGAAACACCGGAACATATCAATGTCAAGTCTTCCCTGACAATATCTATATTGTACCACTCCCACCCATAGGGAACTGGGCTTCCTTGACATAATAATGTTACTCTTTTACATTAGTTTTTTTTAAACTAACTCTTATATTTACTTGATATCTTATTCGATTTCCTTATATATCTAATTTATATCTTATCCAATTTTCTTATATCCACTTTGATATATTATCCCATTTTTTATATCTTAAGATTTTTTCCTAACATGATTTTTTTAACGTTATATCCTTATACGAATAAAAAAATTCAAGTGATTTGTTTTGATATCTGAACCCTCTTTCCCTATTAATCAGTATACGTTTTGTCATTATTAAATCTTGAATAATAGTGAAAAAACTATCTCATATCATCATATGTAAATAGTATATTAAAAAATAAAATAAATATGAAAAATTGAATAGAATTATTTTTAAATTAACTTTGTGTTAATCAAAATACATATATAGGTCAATATATTCAAACCCGGATCTTTAGTGTTTGGAATGTAAAATTTCAATTTAAAAGCGGATTCGTGTCAAAATTCAATCTCAAATCGGTTAATTCGGGTATATATTTACATTACCCGTACATGATACATGATTTGCACTAACTAATTATAAAGGTAAACTAACAAGGACCATTTAGCACATGTTCCGATGTAGAATGTATAATTCTCCAATACGCCCCCTCAATTGGTAACTACATGACCTAGTTACCACTTGATATCAAGTTTTTTAAGATGGGTCTAAGATCTTCATCTTTTTATAGCTAGCCCGTATATTTTGGTTTTTTGGTTTTTACAGGTCAATAGTATCTCACTCTCTTGTTAGCTATACATCCGGTTTTGAATTTTACTGGGAAAATTGGGTTTAGACTAGGTCCGCTCTTATACCATGTTAAATTTCAGTGGAGCGAGAAAATTGGGTGACTTGTGAGGGGGTCCTTATTTATATGCTAGTGGAATTTCGTTCTAATTATTGGCGTGAGAAGAGTACACATTCCAACACTCCCCCTCAAGTGATAACTGGCCTGACCCGGTTAGCACTTGAACAAAGGGGTCTAGCATCTCAAATCCCTTTATAGAGGATCCAAATTCAAACTGGACCTGCTCTCATACCATGTTAAATTCAGGTGGACTGATAGAATTGGGTGACGTATCAAGCAAATTCTATAACCCTAGATATCTCAATCTAGTCGAACAAATCATAACGACAATTGTGAACGAAATGGAAGCAAGATCAACACAAGGTGATTTGGTGACCCAGTTCAGGAAATTCCCTACCTTTAGGGAATCTCAGTGTCAGAGACTCATCGGAATCCATTATAGTTTCAAACAAAGGTTCAAGATTGGCTACAAGAGTAAACCTAGAATTGGATACTAAGTAGAACTAATAACGAAAGAACGCCATAAGCGAAACCAAAAAGCAACAAGAAAGGATAAGGGAAAGAAGATCTCATATCGGGATTTAACAACCCCAATCAAGGGTCGGAGGCTCGAGTTGAAGCTTCCTCTTTGCCTTCACAATAAGTCTCTATGAGTTGGAGACACCATCACACTTCGTCGCCGTCTACTCCACCACCATGTTCAGAACATTGGCCGAAACCCTCACTTCTCTCTTTTCTTACAACGCCGCTCTAATGTTGAATGAGCTCCAAATGACCTTAACCATGCTTATATAGCTAGGTTAAAACACATTCCTCAAAACTCATCGTTTGTTTAAGTTGGGGCATGCTCACCATCTCTTGGGCCTCTTCTATTTCTGATGGGTTAAGTCCACACATTAGACCCGACAAAATAACACACACTTGTTAAGCTACTTCCAAACTCCAAGGAAGCCACTTAACTAATGTTAAGTGTTTAAGTGAGCTTGGTATATATGAGACTTAATCCTTGATCCTCAATTATACAAATCTGCTTAATTCTATGTAAAACTCTTTTCATGTCACTATCTATGCCCTAGAGTTTTATATGAGACCTAGCTGCAACAATTTTCCATCCTAAGTCTTATATAAAACTTCTAAAGAACCTAGTAAGAACCATTATAGGGATTTCAACAAGCTTCCGGTTCTTTATTGATTCAATCTTTACATCTCAGCGTACATCATTTATCTTTTAGAGGATAAATTTGTTAGAAGCCACCAACTTCGTCCCAAAATTAATAGGATTCACATCTCTAGGTATTTTCTTCACAGTTATCTCCTAGTCTTCCACTTTCTTTCTTATATAGTGGTTACATCAACATGATGGACATGATAATTGCACAAATACAATGCACTCTGGCTATCAGAGAAAAGGACAGACATATAACTATATACGTCTTGCCCATAATCTTATCTAAGATGCCACAGAGCCAAGTGGCCTCTTTGCAGCCTTAGTGGCCGCTATGTACCAAGTGTCAATCGATGATAATGCGACTATAGGCTGCTATTGGGACCTCAAGGGTATGCAATTCCAAACCCAGGTATAAAAGTATGATGTGGTTGATTTTCTATTGTCCTTGTTACTAGCATAGTCTGGGTCGACAAAACCTTGTAGGTTGTCTCTCGAGTTGTGCTCAATATACACCAAACCAATTTCCTCAATCCCTTTTACATAGTTTAGCAAATATTCCATAGTTGCCTAGTGCTTACCACTAGGATTGGACATATAACGACTAAGAACATTAACAGAAAAAGCAAGGTCAAGCCTATCACACAACACCAAATACATAAGTGAACAAATTGCTACATCAAAAGGAACTCTTTCCATTTCTTTCTTCTCCTCTTTTCTGTGATTGGACAGTCTTATTTTGATAGTGTAAGGTGCTCTCCAAGAGGTATAGGAGAAGGCTTTGCCTTTGTCATTAAAAACTCTTAAGTACTTTACTCAAGTAGTAAGTCAGAGAAAAATTGATTAACCTTTTAGCACAATCTCCAATTATATTGACCTAAAGATAACATGAATGCATCAAATTTCTTATTCCATTGTCTAGGCGACTATTTTAGCCCGTAGATAGATTTTTCAATAAACAAGTATGATTGGGTTTTTCTTTGTATGTAAACCTTTAGGTTGTTTCATGTAAATGGCCTAATGCAAATCACCATGTAAGAAGGCAGTTTTAACATCCATATGCTCTAGGCCCAATAATAAACAGCACATATAACAATGAGTAATCGCATAGTTTTGTATTTGACTACACTACAGGGGCAAAGATATCATTGTAAACTACTCCTTCATTTTGGGTGAAGAGTTTAGTAACTACTTTGACCTTGAACCTAAGAGGATAAGATTTAGAGACACCTCTTTTAATCCTATAGATCAATCTAAAATCGATTAATCTTGAATGAGGAGGTTTAGGAATTAGAGACGAAGTTTCATTAGCATACATAGATTGGATTTCTTCGTGCATAGCTTGCACCCAATTATTAGCATCTTTACATCCAACAACTTGCTCATACGTTTCAGGAGTAAAGTTTTTCACAATTTCAGCTATAGTGAAAGCAAACTCTACACTTTTATCATAATCCTTATTATATGCTTTAAGTAAATTCACACAATCATCAAATTTTCGGTTTTGGATTCTTATCCTAGGTTCCATGTCTCTAACAAGTTGATAATCTTGAATGACATGTTCATTGTCATTTAAGACAAAATCATCATGCTCAATAGCATTCAAAGTAGGATCAACATCCATAGCCTCGGGATTATCATGTAAATAAGGAATATTATGGACAAAAACATCATCAAAATTGTCATTCAGAGAGTGAGAGGAGTAAGCAAACAATTCAAGATTTTGAAAAATTAATATGATCAAAAGGATTAATAAGTGCATTATTTGAGTCAGTTAGAAGCACGTACTTAGCGCCCCCCCCCCCCCCCCCCACCCCCCCGGGAGGTTGTTGAGCTACATTATCACCTTTAGTGCTTAATTGAACAACATTGGAATTTCCAATATCGAACTCTTCCTCCTTAAGGGTACTTGTCACTTCACTAGCAAACATTATCTTGTTAACATATGCCCTTGAGGAACAAGATAAGCATCCTATTTTCATAACTTTTTTTGTTTTTTTATTCATTTAGTGATTTGAACTTTTTTTGTGACAAATTTATACATTTTAATTTTTAATTTTGAATTGCTTATCGTACGTTCTTAAAATAAAGGTTAAAAAGACAAAAAAAAAATCTCTTAAGGGCCCGTTTGGTATCCAAAGGCGGAAACTTAAACGAGATGGAAACGAATCTAGTCCACATTAGCATCATGATACATGACAAGTCACCTCAATTTCTACACAAAAATCACCGCAAGCCCTTTGCAACACTCAACTTATTTCCCTAATCTAAGGGTGAGGTAACAAACCATCTCAATAATTCGCTTTATCCCTTCTCTAGACACACAAATTTTAAAGTTTAAAATAAAAATATTTTTTCAACTAATGTATTATGATGCATAATTGGACTTGATTCGTTTTTATTCCGTTTACGTTTCCGCCGTGGCACCGTTGAATGCCAACCGGGCCATAAGTTTAACATGAAACTTAACAAGGGTGGTTGGATTGCTATCTTTCATTTGAACAAGTTCAGTTTCTCCTCGGTTTTGTCGGACTCCGGTGAATATTTAACTAATCATAGGTTTCTCATCGTCGTAAGTCTTTCTGAAGTAATAAAATTTAAGAAGGAGGCAACATGGTCGTATTTATGGTCGATATTTTAAACCAAGTGAATATCTATTGCAATCATTCTGAATAAGTATTAATAATTCCCCTACTTGATTTTCTAAGATATCTCTGATTATTCGATTTCTTCAACTCTAGCACCTATTCATTCTTTATAAAAAAAAAAAAAAAACAACTATTCACTCTGGTTTTGTCTCAATGATATTTTTATTTTGTGAGAAATCAATGATATTCTCGCCCTGAAAGAGTAGGTCCGAGGAATGCGATTTTGAGAAGCTTTCATTTCAAAATAGTAATAAAAGTTTTCCATGCATGCCAATATGGCATTATTAATTAGGTCGACTTCTACCAAATTCTTGCCCAATTTAAAAAAAAAATGAAATTAAAAATTTCCAATAATTTTTAGAACTGAAACTTGGAAAAACTTTGAGAAAAGAAAAGAACTCAAGACATGCATATATATATATATAGGTTTTGGTTCAAGTGAGGACTACTCTTATGGTAAGGACTACTCCTTACCATAAGGAGTGATCTCATTCATTAGATTTATCTCCTTATTATATAACGAACGGTCCAAATTTTTTTCTTAAAAAAAATATTTTCAAGAGAGAGTGTTTTTTTTTTACGAAAACGATATTTTTTTTTAACTATTAGTTCAATTTTTTGTTCTATGAGTTCAACTTTTATATCTTTTGAGTTCATTTTTTGTATAATTCGATTTTCACAAAAATAAATGTGTTTTAGTTTAATAATTTATTAATTCAAAAATATTTTTCTGTAATACATAAATAAAAACTAAGAAAATAAAAAAATAAAAAAAATAAAAAAATACCATTCTTCACAAATACAATGATTATAACCCTGAAATGTGGTAGTTCAATTTTTACAACAAAAGTGTTCAATTTATTATGTTAAAAGTTCAATTATGTGTACTAGAAGTTCAGTTTTGTAATTTGTAGTTTTGTACGGGTTCAATTTTTTCTTAGTGTTAGTTCAATTTTTGTTAAAGTAAGTTCAATTTTTATATTATTCGATTTTTTCGAAACTGAAAATTAATCAAAATTAATTAAAAAATTAAATTTTTTTTTTTTTTTTTTTGAAAAATACAAAAATTAAAATAATATGAATCATCTATTATAAGGTAAAGAGGTAAATCCAATGGATGAGGTTACTCCTTACCGTAAGGGGTTGTCCTTACCATAAGAGTAGTCCTCACCGGAATCTAACTCCTTATATATATATATATGTATATATATATATATTTTTTGCTTGATTGATTGGGAGCATCTTTGGTCATTAAAATATGTGTGAACAGATCATAAACATTTTAACATGTACAAATTGACACTTTGACAGTTTGACCCAAAAAAAAAATGTACAAATTGACACTTTTCGTGTGCCCATAGGCCGATTCTATGGGCACACGAAAAAAATCCTCCGCGCACAGGAAATCCCACTCTTCGTAAAGCGTAACGCTTCATGAAGCGTCAGAGCATCGGGTAACCGTCTCGGGAAAGACCGCGCTTCGTAAAGCGTTGAAAGTCTGCTCTCCGTGAGGAGCCACTCTTCGTGAAGAGTGATATCGGCGCTCCTTGAAGCGCCACGCTTTCTAAAGCGTGGGAATGCCGCGTAGGACGCGGGCGGGCCTGCCTCGCATTCGTTCGTTGTTACGGCCGAAGACCCTTCGTATTTCGTAACTATCTGTTAAAAATAAAATCTATCTATCTCAAAAAAAAATAGCCATATCATATGACACCGTGTTCGGCCCGAGCTTAGTCGACCTCCCGACCACCGCGAGTTCGACCACCTCGCGTTCGAGCCATACTCGATGAGGTTTTCGACCACTGCAATTGAAGAAGAACAACGATGACTGAACTGGGGGGACGAAGAACAACGACTGGAATTGAAGAAGATGGACGAAGGCCTGACATGGGGGGACGAAGAACGACGACCGCAACTGAAGAAGAAGGACGAAGGTCTGAATTGGGGGGATTGACGAAGAACAACGGCTGCCTGAACTGGGGGGATTGATGAAGAAGGACGGCGGGGGATTGACGAAAAACGACGAGTGAGTAAATGTCATAATTCGCTCTTAAAGCGTTTCGCTTTATGAGGATACAAATTCTAACGCTTCACGAAGCGTAGGTTTTGGGCTCGGATACCCGAAAATTCTAACTCATCGAGAAGAGTGACTCCTTATGAAGAGTGAAATCCACGCTTCGTGAAGCGTCACTCTTTACGAAGAGTAAGGTTTCCTGTGCGCGGAGGATTTTTTTCGTGTGCCCGTAGATTCCCCGTATAAAAATGATCAAGAATCAATACGATTATACAATGACCTGTGGAACCAATGAACCTCCCTTTAAAACTCGATGAGCCAACATTCCCGCCCTCCTCAGTTTTCTCATACAGAGACAGACAATGTGTTAGCTATAACAGCACATGGAGCCCACACCAGAGGCCAAGGTGCTAGAAATCTACGTGGACAACACGGCAACAACAACAACAGCGGATCACTATGGGGCGCGAGACGACACCGTTTCGGGCACCCCGGGCGACCTCGATCACACGGCTCTGTTAGAGTCGTACTCGTCGTCGGGGCAGGCACCATGGGCGCGTGGGCTGCCCTCCCTGCAGGAGCTCATATCACGAGCGTCGAGCTCGCTCTCCCTCTCGCGCCGCCACCACAGCAGCCGGAAAGGCACCTTCGCCAGTAGCAAGTCGATGGCGGAGCGTGGGCTCTGGGGCCTCCACTTCGTCAACGCGATCAATCTTGAAAGAGGCGGGTCGCGCGACGATGGATGGGCCGCCGTGGAGGGCCGCTTCGAGGACCACAAAGTCAATGGCTTCCTCCCCAGGACTCACTTTGGTCTTTGCATAGGTATGATTTTACAAGAACGTGAATTCGGAAAGTAAAACTAATTAAAAACTGTCAAGTGATCGAAAGTGAAAAAAGTCAACTATATATGTACAGGAATAAGCAAGAAACATGAGGAGGAATACGCGTTAGAGTTGTACGACACGCTAGCGCGTAGAAGAGGGATGATAGTGTCGTCGGGGAACATTAGCATTAGCTTGTCCCAACTCAGAGATTTCTGGGAGCAACTCACTCATCAGGGTTTCCAGTCCAGGCTTCAGCTTTTCTTTGACTTGTAAATTCTTCTTTACTTTCATTAATTACAGAGTATATTTTACTTCACATTTAATCAATCAATATTGAGACTAACAACGGTACGTCATCATGAATCATAAAGGGTGGATACGAACGTAGATGGCCGAATTACCAAGGATGAAGTGGAACAAGTATATCTAGCTCTTGAGATCAATTACTTAACAGTTTGATTCAATTCTGTCATATATATATATATATAGAGGTAGGTTCTATAGTGAACAACCTTCTATAGAGAACAAGTGAATGGATGAGATTTGTAATGGATGGTGGGATTAGTTTCTATAATATCCAAAAATAAGAAAAGAGAGAAAAAATTCAAAATAGGAGAGATCTTCTCCCATTATTGTAACTACCAAAAATATATTTTGGGAAAATAAAAACAAATCCATTCTAGTATGCAGGCAGTTCCAAAATCGGGGAAAATCGTCAGAGCATCATTCCAAAATCGCCAGCCACCATATCGTCCATTGCTTCCAACTTCCAACTCCGGCCACCTCCATTGCTTCCGTCTACCAAAAACCGGCAACCTCCATTGCTTTCGTCTAATCGCCGGCCACCATATCGTCCATTGATTCCGACTTCCAAATCCGGCCACCTCCATTGCTTCCGTCTACCAAAAACCGGCAACCTCCATTGCTTCCGTCTTCCAAAATCGAGAAAACCGGCCACCTCCATTGCGGAGATCCGAAATCGTGAATATAGGTTTTGTGATTTTTCAATTGTTATAATTTTCACCGGCGACCTTCATATTTGATAATAAATACGGGTTTTGTGAATACAGGGATTACGCGGCCACCTCTTAGTCGCCGGAATACATACAAAATTACGCCGGCCACCGTAACTCGAGCGGTCCTACAGATCAATATGACATCAGGTAATGTTTGTATATAATTTTTCGATTATGTATATGGTTGTTTTGATTTAGTATATGTCGTGAATTTATGTGTAACTTTTTTATTTGACCTATTCCTACAGAGCAATATGTATATATGTAAGGTAATTGAGTATATGATGGTCTGAGGAATGTTTATACGCAATTTGTTGTGTCACGATTGTTTATGTAACCTATTTCTCCATATCAAGATGTATATATTTACATAACTAATGTATATGACCACCTGAGGAATGTATATACGAATTTTATTGAGGCTGGATTGTTTATGTGACCTGTTCATGTAGATTAAGATGTATATATGGACAACAATTATGTATATGACAACCTGGGGAATGTATATAAGCAATTTGGTATGGCTGGATTGTTTGTGACCTATTTCTACAGATCAAGATGTATATATGTACAATAATGTTGTATAAACAAACCTGAGGATTGTATATACGAAATTTGTTGTAGTTGGATTGTTTAGGTGACCTATCCCTACATATCAAGATGTATATATGTACATCAGTAGTGTATATGACAATCTGAGGAATGTATATATATATATACGAAATTTGATGTGGCTTGATTGTTTATATGACATATTTCTACAGATCAAGATGTATATATGTAAATTAATTTTGTATATAGGAACATAAGGAATGTATATACAAATTTTGTTGTGGCTTGATTGTTTTTGTGACCTATTCCTACGGATCAAGATGTATACGAATTTTTCTGAACCACCACTTCGCCACCGGTGTGCCCACTTCGCCGAACCACCACTTCGTTGGCCTCCACCGTATGTTGCTGGCCACCACCATTGCGCCGGACACTAATCTCACCACCACATCGAACACCAATGCGCTTGGAATAACCACTTCGCCGGCCACCACCATTGCGCCGGCCGTTTAAACCACCAATTCGCTGGAAGGCCCCTTCGAAACCACCCTATCGCCAAAGTCATCACGTTGCCAATTATTGTATATATGTACTATAATATTGTATATGACAACCTGAGGAATGTATATACGAAATTTATTGTAGCAGAATTGTTTATGTGACCTATTTCTACAGATCAAGATGTATATACATATAGTAATATTGTATATGACAACCTTGGGCATGCATATACGAAATTTCTTGTGGCCGGATTGTTTATGTGACCTATTTCTACAGATCAAGATGTATATATGTACAGAGATATTGTATATAACAGGCTAAGGAATGTATATACGAAGTTTGTTGTGGTTAGAGAAATTGTACGAGAAGGAATTTGGGGGAGTTCGACTATTAGGGTACAATTTGGGAATAGGATAAAAAATAAAATCTTTTACTAAAATTTTTACCCGAAAAAAGAACACAACTGATCAGTTTTTTTTTTTTCTAAAATTCTAAACTTAATCAATCACTTCCTAAAATTTAGGGATTGGTTTAATTTTGAAATTGCACCAATTTTGTAAATGTAATGTAAGCCATCCATTTGATTATCATCCAAAGGCCCACAAATGTTCACTTGTTCACTAATACTTATGTGTTCACTAATGAACTTTAATCTATATATATATACATGTAATTGAGTTAAAAATTCAATTATTTGTATTTCAATCTTGCAGATTTTATCTCTAAGTGCATCAACTAATCAGTTGTCCAAGATCAAAGAGCGAGCGGACGAATACGCTACGTTCATCATGGAGGAACTCGATCCTCACGATCATGGCTACATTGAGGTTAATTTCTCACACACTCCATCTTCCCAAGTATGTATAGATCGAGCTCGAGTGCCATAACCTAAGCACATGAAAAATGGTGGAACTTCTGGGTGCAGATACACACCCTAGAGATGCTACTCCTCCAAGTTCCTGAGGAGTCGAGCGACATAGTGGCACACACGAAGAAGCTGAGCCAACACCTAGAGCGGCCTGGCCCTTTAAAGAAGAGGTGGGTGAGGAAGTTGATCTACTTTGTAGGGGACAATTGGAAGAGGGTTTGGGTGATCCTTCTTTGGCTTTGCGTTTGCGCCGCCCTGTTCGCGTGGAAGTTCATCCAGTTCAGGCGTCACTATATTTTCCATGTCGTGGGGTATTGCGTGTGCGTGGCCAAGGGTGGCGTTGAAGTGACCAAGCTCAACATGGCCCTCATTCTTCTACCCGTTTGTAGGAACACTCTCACTTGGCTCCGTGGTCACACCACCCTTGGATCCGTCCTCCCCTTCGATCAGAGCATTAGCTTCCATAAGGTATATATGTCCTATACCGCCCATACATCAATCTTTGCATTCATGAGATGTCATCACCTATCAACTAAGCTACTGATACGTACGTTGTTATGCATACTAATGCCTAAGTCACGAGATATCATTACAACTAAGCTATTGATATGTTGTTATGCATACTAATTACTAATGCATATGTTTGATACACTACAATGTTATGAAGGTGGTATCTACGGGAATTGTTGTAGGGACTGGGTTGCACGTAGTGGCGCACATGACATGCAATTTTCCAAGGCTCCTCCATGCATCTAACGAGGCATACGAGCCACTAAGGCGGTTTTTTGGAGAGAAGAAACCATCAAACTATTGGTGGTTCGTGAAGGGGACAGAAGGGTGGACCGGGTTGGTCATGATGGCCCTCATGTTCATAGCCTACGCCATAGCCATGGCCCACACCATGGTTCGGCCATTCATCCGTCGCAAAAAGCTTAACCCGCCTAAGTTTGTTGCGAAACTAATCCATTTAAAGGCGTTTTGGTACTCCCACCACTTATTTGTGATTGTGTATGCCTTGTACATTGTTCATGGCCATAAGCTTTACCTGCAAACATACATGGTACAAGAAAACAGTAAGTAGCTGCCCAATATCAATAAATTTTGATTACATGTATATATGTTCTTAAATTATTGAACTCATTTGTTACAGACATGGATGTATGTTGCTGTGCCCATGGCGTTATATGCTTGTGAGAGACTGATTCAAAGCAATCGGGCACACTACCGCAAGAAAGTTGATATCTTGGAGGTATATAAATCACAAATTTCATTTCATTATTAAATTAAATTAAGTGCAGAATCGAATACATCGATTGATACTTACATTTCTTAACCTAGTCAAGAAGCAAGGTTCTTCCTCCGGATGATGTCTTGGCATTATTCATGACAAAGCCGAAGGGGTTTACCTACACCAGTGGACAATATATCTTGATTAAGTGTCCTCAAATCTCTAGACTTGAATGGTAATATCAATTTCTTCAAATTTGATTGGATTCAACAACTTATAATGAGCACTGATGATACATATGATTAATTATGACAACGTAACAACATTTGTTATGAATAGGCATCCATTCACTCTGACTTCGGCTCCGGGAGACGACTACCTTAGCGTTCATATTCGTAAGGCAGGGAAGTGGACGACCCGGATGCTGACCCACTTCCCATCTACACCCGAAAGCGGCGTCCGGGGGGACAACGTGAAAGAAGACCACACACCGAGGTAGGTACCACATAATACATACATATAAAGCGACAATAGGAAGAGTAACTCATTAAGCTTATATACTAGTCTATTTTAGTCTCGGCTTTCCCATATTATACGGAAGAGTCTAGCCCTTACTATATATATATATGTACAAACCAACAAATGGGAATTGCAGGAAGATAAAAGTGGAGATAGACGGACCATACAGCGCACCTGCGCAAGACTACAAGGACTACGACGTCCTCCTCCTGGTGGGCCTCGGTATCGGGGTCACGCCCTTCATCAGCATCCTCAAGGACATGTTCTTGCACAACCACCAAAATCTCGAGCCTGACGACATAGAGAGCGGCACTCGTGGTGTGAAGAAGGCATACTTGTACTGGTCTGCCAGGGAGCCTGAGTGCTTTGGGTGGTTCTCGGAGGCGATGAACCACATGGCAGAGCACCACGCGGTCGAGATTCATAACCACTGCACGAGCGTGTACGAGAAAGGCGATGCCAGATCAGCACTCGTGGCCCTGCTGCAATCCCTCCACCACGCCAAGACGGGAGTTGACGTCTTCTCTGGGAATAAGGTTAAGACGCGCTTTGGCAGGCCTAGATGGCCCCAAGTGTTCGACAAGTTGGCTAACGACCATCGTGGACAACGAGTTGGTATGCTTAGTTATTTGCTCAAGAATATGTATGATGCAAATTTGAATTCTTAAACAAGGTGATCTCTTATTATGTTTTTCATTGGATTTGTTGGGTTTCGATTTTACATGGGTGTTTTACTGTGGTGATTCCCCGGACTTGGGTGACAAGTTGAAGCGTGAAGGTGAACAGAAATCCATAAGCACGTCAACAGAGTTTGTATTCCATAAGGAGAACTTCTAGAAATTTATCCTCAATCTGAAATCGTCGTTCACATATAGGCGTCGTAACTATGTGTACCCGTGTGCCGGTATGTGACAAGGATGATTCACTGATTTCCAAGAATCGAGAAATGGTTTTCTTACAACATTTAATTAATTTCCTTCTGTATACATAATCCTATTAAGGGATTTCAAATGTCTTCTAGAATTTCACCAACAAGTACTCTAATCATCATCATAACTATATACTAATGCAAAGTTTAAAAATAATATTTAGCAAGAGACGTGTCAACTTTTTATTGGACAAAATTAAAAGTCTTTATTAAAGTAATTTAATTTGTTTAATTGGTTGACATTTTATTATAGACCCCACATTAGAACTCTTCTTAATTACTAATTTCCATTTTAATTTTTATGTAAAAAAAACTAAACTTTAAATTTTATGCATAATTTTTCTCAAAAAATTCTTATCTACTTATTTCAATCTATCTTAATTTATTTATAAAATTGTGTCCTTAAACAAGATAATTAGAATAATATAATATAAAAAAAATATGTGAACTCCAAATAAATTCAAAATTGGAATTATAATCCATAAAAATTAAAATAAATCCTACAAATCTTAGGAGCATTCAATCTTTATATAAAAATTATAATTCTACAAATATTTATTCGATTAAAAGAATATATTATAGTAGAACTGTAGAACTATTGTATCATTAAAAGAAATCCCATTAGAAACAAATTAAATGAAATAATACAAGATTTTACGTCAAACTATTATTTTGAAGAACGTTATATAAAATTTAAGCTAAGTTTATAGTTAAATCAAATTCATGCCTTCAAGGCATGGGACTAATACAAGTGATAGAAGCAAAAAATGGGGGAAAATGCTTTCACGGGTAGGGCTTAGCATCGGTTCTAAACCGTCCCGAAAAAATCCGAACCAAAAACAAAATTCGTCAATTTGGTAAACTGAAAAGCCGAACCGAAAAAATTTGGTTCGGTTTTCGATAAGTATAAGGTTTTTCTTTGAATAATTTGAACCGAATCGAAAATAAACGGAAACCGAAACTGAAATTGGAAAGGAAAAATAGGTCTAAACCTAAAATTGAAAAGGTAGCTCTAGTGGAAAAAACTAAGTATAACAATACCGAGTCTTGTAATTCACTTCTCCCAAAACAACTGCCTAAAAATGTGGAGATCCAAGAAGATTCACCATCCCTGTCTCGATACGAGAAACCAAAATTGAGCATGTCATGCTAGATTTTGGTGCATCCATCAATGTCCTTCCTGCATGCATATATGATAGGTTAGGCCTAGGTCCCTTGAAAAAATCAGATATTGTTATTGAATTGGCTGACCACTCTAACGTGCGCCCGAAAGGGTTAGTGGAGGATGTTTTAGTGCAGGTCGATGGTTTGATTTTCCCTGCAGATTTCTATGTCATGGAGATTAGTGAAGGGCGTTACGACCCAGTTCTCTTACTTGGTCGCCCATTCATGAAAACTGCCAGGACGGTTATTGATGTTGCCAACAGTTCACTCTCCATATCTCATGGTGGCAACGAGGTCCGAATTCACATTGATGAGGACCCATATTGAGCGTATCCACGTTGACCCTAGAACGTTAAACAAAAGCGCTACTTGGGAGGCAACCCAAGGATTAGTTAGATGACATCACTCGACAAGCTTTGATCATCTGGGACACATGGAAGCAGATCCTGTTGATGAGTCCATCACCAGGTGGAAGCCGATCCTATAGTCGAGTACTGCAACTGTTGCTAGGAAGCTTTCCTCATCACCACCAAGGACACGTGGAAGCCTATCCTGTTGCAAGGTACCATAAGGGCATGATCGTTGGAGGAAAGACACCATTCCCCAAGTACTATAAATACCCCTCGGGTATTTATTGTGACTTAAACCTTTAAGAGAATATTCAGAGCATATCGTCACGATCACGAAGACCAAGAACTCACCAAGAACAGTGAAGAACTAGGTGTTAGATCGAGAGAAAGGCTGAACCCATCCACAAAACAAGTTTGTAAGAAAAAGAACAAAAAGAGAGATTTGTCTCTTACGACGAACTGTAAGGGACGTGTGTCTAGCGTCCTTACGTTGTGAGGTTAGGTTATCAATTTTAGGCTTAAAGGGGTTTTGCTAGTGAACTTAGGGTCGCACTCCTTTGTTCAGAGAACTGTATGTGTAAACTCACCATTAAGGTTGTAAGGACTCCTCATATATAAGATAAGGAACGGCTATTCGAAAATCCTCCAAGGAGGTAGAGGTTTACTGACAAGGACTACTTTGGTCTTATGAGGTTTCTCTATAAATAACTGAGTTCATGTCTTATTTCTTTTACCTGTTTAAGTTTTATGTTTACTTCCGCTGCACAAAGGACGCTCTTACGTTATTAAGGACGCCCATTAATACTGACTTACGATCCAACAATTGGTATCAAAGCGGGCGCTCTAGATTGTTTGAGTTGCATGTAATCATGGACATGGAACCGATTGGAATCAGTATGGTCAAGCCTCCTCGCCTAACAGACGGGAACTATAACCGCTGGAAGGATAGAATGGAAACCTTCGTCCGAATTCAGAACTACCAGTGTTGGAAAGTCATCAGGGACGGTGACCTTCAAGTTCCCGTTGCTAAAAAGGATAAGGAAGAATATTGGGGTCCTGAGGAATTCAAGCTAATGGAGACCAATGCATGGCTATTTGCTTCTTGCAAACCGCCTTGTGCGAAAGGGATGCTACTGGCGTGAGCAATCTGAAAACTGCTAAACAACAATGGGAAGCCCTTGAAAAGTTTCACGTTGGGACGGCAGACATAAAGGAAGATACTCACATGATGGCTAAGAGAGATTTCTTTTGCTTCAAGATGCTACAAGATGAATCTATTACTGATTACACCTTCCATTTTGAGAACTTAATGACCAAGCTGAAGAACTTGGGAGTTACCGAGACCGAAATCACACAAAGGATGAAAATCCAAGTGTTGATTGATGGTTTGGCTGGGGATTGGAACTTCGATAGAACTACCTTCAAAGAAAATCCCGCCAACAAAGGACTGTCTATGGTTGAGATCTATGGAAAGTTGATGGCTTATGAGTCAAGGAGGGCTCATGATAAGCTCAAACTAGAGCAAAATCAAAAGGGACTAGCTCTAAGGTTGGAAGCAAGGACGAAGGAACACAATGATAAACTCATGCTCCAAGCTATGTTGAACAAGCAGAGTAAGACTGAAGAAGAAAATGATGAGGACGAAGAGCTAGCCCTCATGCATAAGACTGTTCGTGCCTGGATGAAGAAAGGCAAAGTCAAAAACATGATGTCGTCCAAGGAGAAGAGTCCCAAGCTCACAAAGCAGGAAATGAAGGACGTGACTTGTTACAAGTGTAATAAAAAGGGTCACTTTGACAAGAACTGCTTCACAGGAAAAGAGCTAAAGAAGCACGCACACTTTGTTACTTACCAAGCTGCGTGGGACGATCTTGATAGTGATGATGAAGGACCGTCATAAGAAACCTGCTACATGGCGATGGAAGAAGAGTCCAAAGACGCTTCTGACACTAAAGAGGTAACTCATGAATCCTTAATAAGTTCTCTTGACAAGTGTTCCAAGCCTAAACTTATCAAACTCATTGCTAAAATCATGAATGAAAGTTATGCTATGAAAGAACGACTTGATATGCTTGAAGAAGAATCTGAAAACATTGTCGTTGAATGTGAGAACTGTAATACAGTGTCCAAAGAACTAGAGTCCTCACAAGAAACATCAAAGTCCCTTAAAACTGAAATAGTGTCTTAAGATGGAGAACGCTAAGCTTAGGGACGATATCAAAGTTCTAGGAAAGAGTCCTATAACTGAACCTATCAAGCCTGTTTCATTTGTTCCTGCAAAGAAAGGAGTATGGTATGAGTCTGGATCCAAGAACTCCCTTCCTAGTGATTTTGAGGCAAGTAAAACAACTGAACTAGAACTTGAAAGGGAAAAGACAAAGAACCTGGAAGAACGTATTAATTAGAGTCCTAGAAAGTGGTGAAATTGGAAAAAAGGACTACTATATAAACTCCAAAAGGCACAAAATCTACAAGAAAATTGCTAAGGGTGAAGGTTCTAGGATTTGTAATCCTGAGAAGATGGAGGAAAACAAGATTCAACGTCCAAACAAGAAGTATTACCTTGGTAATTATTATAGGACTTGTTGGTATTGTGGAAAACATGGTCATTACAAGTATGAATGTTCTAAGTTAGAGGAAGACCTTGAGAACGGTAGAAAATCTAGAGATGAAGATGAAAACAATGAGTCCGTTTCTAGAAAGTGTGCAAGTCATCCTAGAGGTTCAAGGAACGCATATAGATAGCATGCTACTTCAAATGATGTGAGCTTGATGATTATATGCCCAAGAAATAGTTCTTTTATTGTAACGAGCCAGGTAAGGAACACCTTGCCTGGGTCGCAAAAAACTAACTCTTTTTAGCAGGTAGAAGTGAGGAGAAGCCCGTGGATCATCGATAGCTGCGCCTCAAATCATATGATAGGAAGCCGGATCCATCTCACTTCTATCCAATCAATTAAGTACCACGGGAGGAACTGTCTCGTTCGGTAACAAGGGCAAGGGCAAGATCAAAGGAACGGACATTGCTAATTTAAACCAGTCCACAAGAGTTGCAAATGTGAATCTAGTTGAGGACCTTGGTTTCAATCTCCTTAGTGTCTCCCAAATTTTTGATCAAGGCGAGAACTTGGTTACATTTGACTCTAAGGAATGCTTGGTCATCAACAAGCAGTCCAACAAAGTTATTCTCAAGGGAGTCCGAAAGAGCAATGTGTACGTCTTCAATCAAGAATTTGAGCCATCTCCAAAGTCATGTCTATCTGTCTCATTTGAAGACGCTAATCTCTGGCATCGCCGTCTTGGTCATGCTGGAATTAGCACAATCCTCAAGCTACACCAACAAAGTCTTGTGAGAGGACTTCCCCGAAATGATCTTGGAAAAGTTGGACAATGTGAAGCTTGTATCAAAGGGAAGCAAACAAGAACGTCTTTTAACTCAAAAAACGAAGTAAGTACAAAGAAGCCCTTGGAACTTCTTCATATGGACCTTTGTGGAACCATGAGGACGAAGAGCTACGGTGGAAAGAGGTACATGTACGTTCTTGTAGATGATTTTTCTCGATTCACTTGGGTTCTTTTCTTAGTGTGAAAGGCAGATTGTTTCAAGATGTTCAAAGTCTTCATCAAACAAGTGGAAGTTGCTTTAGGGCCGCACTTAAAAGCTATACGATCAGACTATGGGACGGAGTTCGAAAACTCAGAGTTCCTGGCCTTCTATGATAAAAAAGGAGTGTCCCATAACTTCTCAGCCCCAAGAACTCCTCAACAAAATGGTGTTGTGGAAAGAAAGAACAGGACACTGGAGGATATGGCAAGGACTATGTTGTTGGCAAGTGGCGTCCCCAAACACTTTTAGGTTGAAGCCGTCTTTTTCCCACTGCTGCCTACTTTGTAAACCATGCTATGATCCGTCCTTTGCTAAAGAAGACGTCCTATGAGCCGTTCAATGGGAAGAAACCAAGTATTGCACATCTTAGAACTTTTGGATGCAAGTGTTTCATCCACAACAATGACAAAGACATTCTTGGGAAGTTTGAAGCTAGAAGCGATGAAGAAATATTTCTTGGGTACTCCCTCACAAGCAAAGCCTATAGAGTTTTCAACAAAAGGACTCTAGAGCTTGAGGAGAGTATTCATGTGGTGTTCAAGGAAAACTCAACCTTCAAGGAAAGATTAAGTAAGAAGGAACGCTCTTCATCTCATCAAAAGGACGATTCTGACGATGAAGAAGAGAACTGGCCCTTAGGAAAGTACTACATTCCTAGGGACGGCAATGGCAATCCAGAAGAAGTCTCAGTGGACGTTCCTAGCAATGATCAAGAAGCTCCTTCTAAGACTGGGTCACCTGATCAACAAGACATTGCTGAATCAAGTCAACAAGGAGAGTTCAGACAAGGTGTGGACGCTCTTTCTAAGGGGGAACACACCGAGGCTGAAGCTCAAGATGAAGATGAGGACTCCGATGATAGTATTGATCCCCGGTTCTCCCAACTCTTTCAAAGGGAGTCCCGCCTCTCAAGGGATCATCTAAGGGAACAAATCATCTCATATAGTTCAAAAGGAGTTCAAAGCAGGTCAGCTGCAAGGAAGTCCCAATGTGCGGATCATGCGTTTTATGCTTTCAACGCCTTTGTGTCCTTAATTGAACCTAAGAACATAAAGGATGCACTTCAGGACACTGATTGGATCCCAGCTATGTAAGAAGAACTCAATCAGTTCGAGAGGAACAAAGTTTGGACCCTCGTCCCTAAACCTAAAGGCAAAAACATCATAGGGACGCGCTGGGTGTTCAGAAACAAGCTTGATGGAAGTGGTCGAGTGTCAAGGAACAAAGCAAGACTTGTGGCTCAAGGATTCAAGCAAGAGGAAGGGATTGACTATGATGAGACATTCGATCCTATTGATAGAATTGAGGCCGTGCGTCTCCTTATTGCTTTTGCCGCTAACAAAGGGTTCATATTATTTCAAATGGAAGTTAAGACTGCCTTCCTCAATGGCAAGTTGAAAGAGGAAGTGTATGTTGCTCAACCTCCAGGCTTTGAGAATGAGAAGCATCCAGATCATGTGTACTATCTTGACAAGGCTCTCTACAGACTCAAGCAAGCTCCTCGTGCATGGTATGACAGGTTTGCATCCTTGCTCTTGTCAAATGGTTACACAAGGGGTTCAATTGATAAAACTTTGTTCATTAAGAAAGTCCACAAGGATATTTTAATTGCCCAAGGCTATGTCGATGACATAGTATTTGGAAGTACTAACTTGAAACTTGTAGAGGCCTTCAAGTCTTTGATGAGTAGCGAGTTCAAGATGTAGCTCATAGGAGAACTCAACTTCTTCCTGGGGCTTCAAATCAACCCACTCAAGGATGGGACGCGCATTCACCAACAAAAGTGCATTCGAGAGATGCTCGAGAAGTACGACATGTATACGTCCAAACCTATGGCTACCCCTTGCTCTCCCAACTCGCGTCTTTACGCAGATGAACAAGGGAAGAGTGTTAATCAAAAGCTATATCGTGGGATGATAGGGTCGCTTCTATACTTGACCACAAGCCATCCAAACATCATGTTTGCTGTTTGCTTGTGTGCTCGGTTTCAAGCCAACCCAAAGGAGTCCCACATGCAAGAAGTCAAGAGGATCTTAATATATCTTAAGGGAGGCGACGACCTTTGCCTATGGTATCCAAGGAAGTCGTCCCTCAACCTTGTTGGGTACTCGGACGCTGATTATGCTGGTCATGTCATTGACAGAAAGAGCACTTCGGGAATGGCACAGTTCATTGGCTCTTGTCTTGTCTCTTGGGGATCCAAGAAACAGCACTCTGTGGCGCTATCTACTGCTGAGGCTGAGTACGTTGCTGCTGATTCGTATTGTTCACAAGTTTTGTGGATTAAGTACCAACTAGAAGATTATGGTACGTCTCTTGACACCGTTCCTATTCTTTGTGATAATACAAGTGCCATAAACATTGCTAAGAATCCTGTTCATCATTCACACACAAAACATATTCATATTAGACATCATTTCTTGCGTGATAATGTGGAGTTAGGACTTATTAACATGGAGCATATAAGGACTGAGGACCAAGTAGTTGATATTTTCATTAAGGCACTTGACAAACGTCCCTTTGAGCATCTCAGATTGCTCTTGGGGGTGATAACTTTTACGTAGCAAGTCCCGTTCTACTATTCCCTCAGTGATTGGCTATGTTTAGTTGATTTCAAGTGTTTAAGGACTATCATGCATTAAATTCATTTTTGCGAGGACGCTAGTCTAAGACTTTCTTTGTGCATTGCATTTGAACGCCATTCAAATTTTCTCTATTGTCTTGAAAAGAGTATCTCTGATTACCCAACCCGCATCATAACCCGAAATGATGGGAACTCTAAAGCTTACCCTGGCCGAGAACTTGGCAAAAGCGTCCTATGAGCTTCATATTTTCTTTTACGGAATGTACTTGCTTGATTCTCAACTTGGTTCGAAAGGTGATCACGAGGACGTTTGATAAGGGTTCTTATTCTGCTAAGAGATAAATAAGGTCAAGTCAGTAAGAATGCCAGTTGTTCAGTTCAAGTTGGCAATTTGTTAGTATGGGACGTCATTCTTTTGAGATTTGATCAAGCAGTTATGGAAGGTGAAGCGTCATGAGTTTGAATTTTGAACTTTGAATTTGGTGTGTGAAAGACAATTGTAACCGCTCAAAACTTAATGGGGAAGTTTTGCCATGTGTCGCTCATGCAATCACTATGTAAAGACAAGCGTACGCCTGACCCCCCTATATAAAGCCTCTTGTCTCCCACTCTCAAACTTTTACCATCTCAAAATTCTTCACTCACAAATTACTTTGCCCTCACTCTAACTCTCCGATCACTTTCTCTCTCTAAACCTTCCATCTCAAAATGCCTTGCCAACCAAAGAACGTAGCCGGACCGTCTGCCGGCGGCAAGAAAAGAAAGCTTGTGAAGTCGGGGACGATCTCAAAACCCAAACAGCTGAAGTTGGACAAGGCACTTGTGGACTTCATTGATAAGAAGCCTAAGACCTTGTAAGGTTGGAACTGTCTTCGACAGATCCTGTCCAACACAAGAACTTTCAGACGTTCATCAACCGCTTCGTCCTCCCTAAACTTCACGAGCACAACTACGAGGACCAATTGTACGTAGGAGGTGATGTTCTTTTCTATCGTCTTTATGGTGATGAACATCTACCTATCCTTCTTGATATGATCCCCACACTCCACAATGTCGTCCTCCCTGACATTCCCTTATACCCTAAGAACTCTTTTGCCTTCAAAATGCTAAACCAACCGTCCCCTACCTCTCCTCCTCCCACTCAAAGAATTTTACCTGCTAAGCATCCAACCCCTGCAAAATCTCCTCTCTCCAAGTCCTCTCTCCCAAATCCCACACCGTCCAAACCCACTCAAATCTTGGATAAATTTCCTACTAATCTTTCAAAGGTCAGGAGCAAAAAGGCGAACGACAAACGGCCGTCCAAAAAGGCCAAGACGTCTCATGCTCCTCCCTCCAAAACCCAAACCTTCTCAAAAGCTCTCTCCACCAAAACCAAATCACCCACTCCTAAGGCGACGCCGTCCTCTACACAAACGGTGCCGTCCCAAAGAGCTCCAACTCTTCCTCCACAAAATCAACCATCTCCACCGCCTCCTCAAATTGAACATTTGCCAACTCCTACTCCCTCTCCAAATCAAAAACTATCCCTTATCGTCCACTCTCCCCTAAACTTGGCCCAGTTCCCTTCGGCCCCCTCACATATTTCTCCTCCTCAGGTCCCCGAAACTCCCAAGTCCAAGGGTCCTTCATCAGAAAGGGACGCCAATAGAAAAGGATACTCAAGATGAGTTAGAGGCGGACGAGCATGCTGCCGCTCAGTCCAAATCCTAAGCTGCGGGCCAAACCTTCACAAGAAGAAAAACCGGGATGACTCCTAACATCTTGGTGACGGGCGCCTGATGACAGGCCCGATGTGCTATACCAATTCTAAGGATAGGGCCCCGGGTCAATCAACAAAAGAAATTTGTATCACGACCCCGTTGTAGTACGGTGGTCGAGGTCGATCACAAGGAATTATTTCATGCGCGTTTGAATGGTCGATTTGTCTAAAACAAACACAATGGGAGGAGAATACACGCGAAGGAACTCGGGACCGAGGTTGTCAATCTCGGGACCGAGGTAGCTAGGCACAAATAAAGTCGGGCTCGAGGCTAGGGGACTCGGGCACGACTCAACAATCAATACAAAAGGGGAGAAACAAGCTAAGCTAAGGGGATCTCGGGCCTTGGGTTCCTTCTCTAGCTAGATATGGATAATTCCACCCCAATTCAGCCAATAAGTGTTGATCCTTGTGAGATCGAGGTTGTTTGCCTTCGATCCCTCCACTCTACACTTCGACCCAAGGGAGTTTCCACTCGCCTTCGATGCTAGGTCTAGTGATGGGTCCGAGATTGCTCCCGCTTACTCTTACCAATCACAAGCCCTAGGTCCCTTGTTCCCACAAGAGAATTGAAGCTCAATGTAGAGACGATTCCTAGATCAAGCACTCAAGGCTATGGAATTGGGGGTTCCTACCCAATCCTAGCTAGGGGTTTCCCCCATAGCCCAAGACTATGGAATCTACTCCATCAAGTAAGAGTAAAAAGCAATCAAATGGTAAAGCAAGCAAAACTCAATCATCAAACTCAAATCAAGGCTTAATTGCATTCAAATCCAAAGGGATCACAATATCCAAGTCTCAATTCTACTAAACCAAAGCAAAACATGTTCAAAACTCACTAATCTCCTCTCTAGCTCCACCGATCTCTCTTCTCTTCTCCTCCTCCTCTCTTCTCCTTGCTCTCCAAGTCTTCCTTGAGCCTCTTGAGAGTGATTTTTTGTGTGTGTGATTGATCTCCCCCTAATGCTCTCTAATCACCTCTAATTATCCTCTCTCTTGGATTGGGGATCAAGGAATTCCAAAATTAGAAGAAGGGCAAAATTGGAAGATCACAACATTGTGCCTTGGAGCCCAATCCTTTCCTTTGTCGACTCGGACCGACGCGGGCGGACATCGGGCCCGACGTTGGGAACGTCGGTCTTATGCTCAGGTGCTCGAACTCGGGCCCGACTTGGTAGTAACTCGATCCGGGGTCTCGGTCCTTCTTCTCTTCTTGGTTTTCCTTGAGTTCCTCTTCATTCTTTGCATGGCTCTTCCGCTCCTTGGCTCCCTTGCTTAGCTCCTTCTTATAAACTCCTCCAAAACGTCCTCAAACGCGCCATTTCACCTACAAAACACAACAAACTCGCATAGTCTCCGAATCTCATGGAAAACCGGGAACTAAGCTAAAAAGGGATAAAACTAACAAAGAAAGGAATGAAAAACACTTATTTACAAGGGAAATTAACTACTAAAACACCACCAAAATGAGAGACGTCAGAATACCCCATACTTAAACTTGCTTGTCCTCAAGCAATAACAATGTAGCAAGACCGAAGCACAATCTTCAAGTAAAGCCTCATATGAAAAACTCAATCAAGCACAAGTGATAGATACGCAAGCAAGATTATATCATCACACATGATCAAGTGTTCAAGGAATAAAGTCTAATGCAACCAAGCCTCACTTTAGGAATGTGAAAATTTGTACCACTCATCATGTGTTTAGGCTTAGCAATGAACACTCAAACTCATAAAACATGCAAGTAAAGGCTTTACTATTGAAGCTAATATCACCAATTCCTCCACCTAGAGATGCCTATTACAATGCACACAAAGAATATGAACTTGGCTCAATGGAGATCCTCAAAGAGGTTCCATTCGGCCGGGTTGTAATGGGGCTTTTGGTGTTTCTCAAGGTAGGAATCACTTTGGTCTTGTGGTGCTTACAATTGGGATTGAACTTTCTAGTCTCTCACCAACTTCACCAAATTCTTCCACTTTCAACTTCACTCATCCAAAAGACTTTGACATTTTTTTCTTCTTCTTCTTTTCAACTTTCAACCCACACTTTTCACTTAACATTCCACTTCATCTTTGCACTAAACTTTTTGTTGGATTTTTCACTCTTTTTCCACTTGGGATCGACTTGCTCCTTAACTCGGGCCCGATGTGCACTTTAACTCGGTCGGTGCCCCTTTTTTCTCACTTAAGCACTTTGCTTTCAATCCACTACTTTTCCAACTTTTTTTTCTTTCTTCTCACAAAGATGCACTACCCTCTTGGTTTTGCAACTCCATTTCTTGCCCTTTACCAAAGAGAATCTCAACTCTCCAAATATTCTTCCAAAACCTCTCACTAAAGTCCAATCCCATAAGGGTCAAGTCATATAGGCTAGGAATCATATTTTTTGAGGAGTTTCAAACAAAGGTCTAAGGCTAAAACGAGGCTACAAACAACGGTTTATCTTCAAGGTAGGATATGGAACATTTTGTGACTAAATGAAATAAAGTTCAAATCAATGTGACAAAGCATAGAACAATTCTCATAATGGTCTTGGAAAATAGATAAACACCTCAATAGCAAGTTTTACTAAGCATGCATGAGCTAATCACACAAGAAAATGAGGGATATGCAATTATGAACAAGCATCCCTAAAATGGCCAAGAAAATCATCTCACAAGGGTCACTCTAGCTTAGTTGCATCAAATTTCATCCAAGAACTCATGTGCTCAATAAAAACATGCAAGATATCATATCACATCAAAAACAACATCCATTTAGAGGCTAGACTATCCAAAATATGCAAAGGATTTTACATGCTCACATCATCATTAGCCTTCATATGGACATCTAAGATGGGAATTCCTAGTCCAAAACAAATTCTTTTTGTTGTTTTTCACACGAAATTTTTCAAATTTTTATGGATTTTTTTGCAAAAATTTTCTCAAACAAAACAAACAAAACTCATCCATTCATGCCATCGAATTCAATCATCATCCGTGAAACATCTCATGCCATTATCCAAAAGAAACATCCCTTAAACAAAACAAGAACAAACACAAGAAAACTACACATGAAACTATGAGCTAACCCACCCCATACTTAAAATTTTGATGTCCTCATCAAAACAAAGAAATCAAAACTCAAAAGTAAAGAGAAGAGTAAAGAGGGCTCACAATTTCTTTATTCTTGAATGGCATGTTGAGGCTTAGTTCGCTAAGAGGAGAGCCCATGTGGCCCTTACTTCTTCACTTGGGTCAATCTTATCATAGAACTTTTTCACTCGATGACCATTTACCCGAAAGATCCTTCCATCTTCGCCCACCAAATCTACCGCTCCTTGAGAATGTATTTGATGTACCACGAACGGTCCGCTCCACTTTGTTCGAAGCTTTCCGGGAAAGAACCGAAGTCGTGCATTAAAGAGAAGAACCTTGTCACCAACTTGATAGGTTTTTGGAATCAATTTCCTATCATGCCACCTTTTGGTCTTCTCTTTATACAACTTGGCGTTTTCGTAAGCCTTCAAACGCAACTCTCCCAACTCATGAAGGTCTAGAAGTCTCTTCTCTCCGGCTAGATTCACATCCCAATTCATCTCTTTGAGAGCCCATTTGGATTTGTGCTCCAACTCCACCGGTAAATGGCAAGCCTTGCCATAGACTAAGTTAAATGGTGTAGTCCCTAGAGGCGTCTTGGAGGCGGTTCTATAAGCCCAAAGTGCATCATCAAGCTTAGATGCCCAATCTTTTCTTGACTTAGACACCGTCTTCTCCAAAATGGCCTTGATTTGACGATTTGAAACCTCCACTAGCCCACTTGTTTGAGGGTGATAAGGAGTAGCAACTCGGTGAGACACCCCATACTTAATCAACACATTCTCAAAGCATCTTTCAATGAAGTGTGGGCCACCATCACTAATGAGAACTCTTGGCACGCCAAATCTAGCAAAGATATTGCTCTTGGCCACCATCAAAGAGCTCTACCTCTAGCATTCCGGTTTGCGGAGTCTCATTTCTCCTTGACAAGTTCCCCTCTCTTTGGCACTCCTCACATCTCTTCACATACTCATGCACATCCTTAAACATAGTTGGCTAATAGAAACCGCAATGTAGAATTTTAGCCGTGGTCTTTGAACTCTTGGCATGCCCTCCGGTTGGCAAAGAATGGCAATGGCGAATGACACTTTCAATCTCCTCACTTGGAATGCACCGTCTATAGATTCTATCGCTCCCTTCCTTGTATAGGTATGGATCATCCCAATAATATTGCCTAGCATCATGTAAGAATTTCTTCCTAGCCGAATAAGACAAATTTGGTGGGATCACTCCCCCAACAACAAAGTTAGCAAAATCCGCAAACCAAGGGGTAACCCCCCGTTTCACGGTCTCAATAGATAGAAGACAAGTGGGAGGTGAAGATTTAATCAATTGAGGACGAGAAGGAATAGAGACCGAGTGAAGGATCTTACTTGATTTCATGGATCGACATTGCAAAGCGTTAAGCCCGACGTGTGTGGACATCGATCGGGTTGCACAAGTGCACAATTCCCCTTGGACCGACGTTGAAGACCTCGGTCCCGAGTTACTGGGTACCTCGGGCTGACGTTCCACACTCCTCGCCCGATGTACCGCCTTAGTCGATCCCTCCTTGTTTTCCTTTTTGCCACTCATTAGCTCTTCATCCGCCCTTACATTATCTATTTCCACGCCATCTTCCATCTCAATCATGTACTCCATGGGCAATCGAGATAGATGATCGGCCACCAAATTCTACGAACCCACCTTATCCTTGATCTCATGGTCAAACTCTTGAAGAAGAAGCATCCATCTTAAAAGCCTTGGTTTTGCATCTTTCTTTTTCATGAGGTACTTGATTGCCGCATGATCCGTATAGACTACCACTTTAGATCCCACAAGATACGACCGGAAATTTTGAAATGCAAACACCACCGCAAGGAATTCCTTTTCCGTAGTTGTATATTTGCATTGAGTTTCATCCAAGGTTTTACTTGCATAATAGATGGCATGCAACTTTCCCTCTTTTCTTTGCCCAAGAACGGCTCCTACGGCAAAATCACTTGCATCACACATCACTTCGAAGGGAAGATTCCAATCGGGTGACGCCATGATAGGTGCCGAAACCAAAGCATCTCTCAACTTACAAAAAGCACTCATGCAATCCTCGGAAAATTCAAAGGGAACATCCTTCATCAAGAGGTTAGACAAAGGTTTTGAGATTTTAGAGAAATCTTTGATGAAGCATCTATAAAAGCCCGCATGACCTAAGAAACTCCTAACATCACGCACACAAGTAGGTGGGGGAAGTTTTTCAATAATCTCAATCTTGGCCCTATCAACTTCTATCCCTCTACTAGAAATGAGGTGCCCCAGAACTATTCCTTCCTTAACCATAAAATGACATTTCTCCCGATTAAGCACAAGGTTAGTCTCCTCACATCTAGCTAACACTCTATCCAAATTAGCCAAGCAAGCATCAAAAGAGGAACAATAGACCGAAAAATCATCCATGAATACTTCCACTATTTCCTCTACCATGTCGGAGAAGATAGACATCATGCACCTTTGAAACGTAGCCGGAGCATTACACAAACCGAACGGCATGCGTCTATAGGCAAATGTTCCATAGGGGCATGTAAAAGTCGTCTTCTCTTGATCATCGGGGTGAATAGGGATTTTCCAAAATCCACTATACCCATCAAGGTAGCAAAAGTATTCATGTTGTGCTAATCTTTCAAGAAATTGGTCAATAAAAGGAAGGGGGAAATGATCCTTACGAGTTCCACTATTCAACTTTCGGTAATCAATGCACATGCGCCATTTTGTAGTGGTTCTTGTAGGAATCATTTCTCCTTTCTCATTTTTAACTACGGTCAATCCACCCTTTTTAGGAACTACATGCACGGGACTAACATATTTGTTATCCGAAATTGGGAAGATGATTCCCGCATCCAACATCCTAAGTATCTCACTTTTAACCACTTCTTTCATATTAGGATTTAATCTCCTTTGTGGTTCAATAGTGGGTTTATGGTTGTCCTCCATGTAGATCCTATGCATGCAAATTGATGGTGAAATTCCCTTTAGTTCCTCTAATGAATACCCTAAGGCTCCTCTATGCTTTCTTAAGACCGCTAACAACTTAGACTCTTCCTCATCATTCAAATTAGCATTCACAATTACGGGCAATGAAGACTTAGGACCAAGGAAGGCATACCTCAAGTCCTTTGGAAGCTCCTTTAGTTCATGTGAAGGCTCCGGTGGTGCTTGGGTTTCCTCCGTTTCGGCCTTGAACACCTCCAAGTAAGACATTCCACTCTCCACTTTCTCATCTTCCTCTTGGTTAGCAACTACCCCTTCATTCTTCACTTCAACTCCATAGGGTGGTGGGATGGCTTTCAACTCTAGCTTCCTTGTACTTGGCTTGTTGGATATAGCTTCCCATTGCACTCCTCTTGGAAGAAATTGGACCATCTTGGCCTCTCTATGCAAAGCTTCCTTCGAAGTTGGTTTGAAGGAGAAATCGACCTCTACTCCTCCAAATTCAAGGGACAAGTGACCTTTCTTCACATCTATAACGGCTCCCACCAAAATGATGGGCTCTCCCAGTACTTCCAGCATGTCAACCACAACAAAGTCCGCCGGGACGTAGTGTCCTTCCACACATACCGGGTAGTCCTCCACCACTCCAATCGGCTCAATTGATGTCCCATCAGTTATAGTCAATCTCATGTTAACCGGAGCAATGAGACCCATAGCGGTAGACTTCCATATGGTGTATGGTATAACACTAGTACTTGCTCCAAGGTCACACAACGCTTGAAACTTTCGTGACCCAATACCCACGGTGATGGCAAATCTTCCGGGATCACCTAGCTTTTGAGGTAGCTCCAAGATCTTCACCTCCTCTTGCATCTCCACAATTGACCTCTTCTTGCTCAAAATTTCCTTCAAAAACTTTGCATAGGATGGCATCTCACTTAGAGTATCGGTGAATGGAATGGTGATGTTCAAACCTTGCAAGAGCTTCAAGAACCGCTTAAACTTGCCCTCAACAATCTCCTTGGGCTTCTTCAATGGGTAAGGAAGAGTTGTGCCTCCTTGTTTCTTGGTTGGATCCACTTCCTTAGACCGGTCTTGACTTCTCTCAACATTTTCAGCATGGATCGACTTCGGATCGACCTCAGGACCGACTTCAGGAACCTCGGTCCTGGGGCAGGGCACATCTGGGAACATTGGACCGACTACAGGGCACGTCGGGCCCGAGTTCTGCTCTACCTCGGTCCTACTCAGGGGACTTCCTCCGTCTTCTGGATCGATGTCATGGCACGTCGGGCCCGAGTTACTGGGCAACTCGGTCCGACCCTCTTCTCTTGTCCTTGGAATTTGTGGCTCGGGCAAACTCCGTCCACTCCTCAATCCTATGGCTCGAACTTCATTTTGTTGTTGTTGGGCACGGGGGTTCTCCTCGGGTCGGCCTGGGAGTCTCCCCTCTTCTCTTGGAAGTTGATTTGCCATGTGAACAAATTGGTTGTCCACTTGCCTTCTCCAAACACCAAACTCTTTGAATTGGGTACCCATGTCATCAAATCTTCTCTCCATGTTGGTGAATTGATTCTTCAAGTCTTGAGCCCATGTTGGTGTTTGCTCATAGAATCCCGGAGGTCGGTATGGTGGTGGTTGGGCACTTGGCTCGTTTTGGTTGAAGTTGTTGTTGTAGCCATTGGCTTGGCCTTGGTTCCACCTTCCTCCATTGTTGAAATTGGCTCTTCCTCCAAAGTTTCTTTGAACATAGTGTGCCTCCTCAATTTGCTCGGCCAAACGAACTTGGCGCTCATTGGGACACTCTTGGGCTCCATGCTTCAAAGAACCACATTCTTCACAAGCTCTTGAGTTTTGTTGGAGATGACTCGTCTTCCTCCTCATCTTGTTCAACTCATCCTCTAGAAATTGGATCTTCACATCTTTATCCACCTCTTCACTCTTTGGGTCGTAGAGCCTCTTCGCACCATCTCCATGGACTCTTACCTCCTTGTTCCCTTGACTCACTCCGTACATGGCTTTGTAATCGGAGAGCTTGTCTAGCAACTCCCACGCTTGCTCTGGTGGCAAGTCAATGAACCCACAATCGGTGTGAAGGTTCAATTTGTCCTTGGTGGCGGGGTTGATTCCTTGGAAAAATATGTCTTGAAGGACATAAGGTTGTTTCCCATGCGTTGGACATTGCCTTAACATTTCCTTGAACCGATCCCAAGCCTCGAAGAGGGGCTCGTGGGCTCCTTGTTGAAAGCTTGCTATCTTCCTTCTAAGCTCCGTCGTCTTGGTGGGCGGAAAGAACTTCATCAAGAATGCTTCATTGAGAGCCCTCCATCATGTGATGGATCGAGGTGCTTGGCTCTCCAACCAATGCAATGCCTTGCCTCCCAACGACCACTTGAAGGCTTTGAGTAGCACGTACTCGAGTGTCTCATCATCCGTCGAGATGGTCTCACATAGGTCCTTGAATTGCTTCACATGCTCGATCGGGCACTCATTCGGTCTCCCTTGAAATTGCTCCCTCTTGATGAGTGAGATAAATTGAGTTTTGATCTCAAAGTTCTTTGACACCTCCGGCAAGACGATGGCCGGTTCCGGCACCTTCAACTCCGGATGCATGTATTGTCTTGCATTCCGGGCTTGGGTGTTGATTTGAGCCTCCAATCTCATCCTTTGCTCGCGCTCTCTCCTAGCCTCGGCATCTCGGTTTGCCATCTCAAGTTGCATTCGAGCCATGTCGGCTCTCATCCTTTCAACCTCCTCATCAAGAGCTTGGTCCGCCATTCTCTTCTTCTTTCGAGCTTGTTTGATGATGCTCTCCGGATCACACACAAAGTCGAACTCAAATGTTCCTCAGACGGAACGAGCTCGCATACACCTATAACCAAAGACACAAACAAAACCGAATCAAAACAAACAAGGGGTTTGGGCTAGTCCCTCACCCAAATCACTACCAAATCAAAGACTGAATAAAAGACGGTACCTCAAACAAGTAGAAATCCCCGGCAACGGTGCCAAAATTCTGATGGGGTCTCGTCCGTATCGGATGATATCAAAATTTAAATTTATAAACCGAACCCCAATTGTAGTAAAAGGGTAGGGTGTCGAACACACGGGACTTCGTGCGTTGAGTGTACCAAAAAGACTAAAAAGAGGTAAAAGAAAGGTAAAAACGAGGAAAATCAAAGCGAACACCTCGGACCGACACTGGTCACTTCGGTCCGAGGGTGGATCGAGGTTGATTTGGCCGGGACCGACACACACAACGTCGGGCCCGATGTACTGGGTAACTCGATTAGGCAACTTTGGTAGATCGGTCTTGGGTTTTTGGGTTCCTTCCCTAACTAGACTTGGGTGATTCCACCCCAATTCAGCTAATAAGTGTTGATCCTTGTGAGATCGAGGTTGTTAGCCTTCGATCCCTCCACTCTACACTTCGACCCAAGGGAGTTTCCACTCGCCTTCGATGCTAGGTCTAGTGATGGGTCCGAGATTGCTCCCGCTTACTCTTACCAATCACAAGCCCTAGGTCCCTTGTTCCCACAAGAGAATTGAAGCTCAATGTAGAGACGATTCCTAGATCAAGCACTCAAGGCTATGGAATTGGGGGTTCCTACCCAATCCTAGCTAGGGGTTTCCCCCATAGCCCAAGACTATGGAATCTACTCCATCAAGTAAGAGTAAAAAGCAATCAAATGGTAAAGCAAGCAAAACTCAATCATCAAACTCAAATCAAGGCTTAATTGCATTCAAATCCAAAGGGATCACAATATCCAAGTCTCAATTCTACTAAACCAAAGCAAAACAAGTTCAAAACTCACTAATCTCCTCTCTAGCTCCACCGATCTCTCTTCTCTTCTCCTCCTCCTCTCTTCTCCTTGCTCTCCAAGTCTTCCTTGAGCCTCTTGAGAGTGATTTTTTGTGTGTGTGATTGATCTCCCCCTAATGCTCTCTAATCACCTCTAATTATCCTCTCTCTTGGATTGGGGATCAAGGAATTCCAAAATTAGAAGAAGGGCAAAATTGGAAGATCACAACATTGTGCCTTGGAGCCCAATCCTTTCCTTTGTCGACTCGGACCGACGCGGGCGGACATCGGGCCCGATGTTGGGAACGTCGGTCCTATGCTCTGGTGCTCGAACTCGGGCCCGACTTGGTAGTAACTCGATCCGGGGTCTCGGTCCTTCTTCTCTTCTTGGTTTTCCTTGAGTTCCTCTTCATTCTTTGCATGGCTCTTCCACTCCTTGGTTCCCTTGCTTAGCTCCTTCTTATAAACTCCTCCAAAACGTCCTCAAACGCGCCATTTCACCTACAAAACACAACAAACTCGCATAGTCTCCGAATCTCATGGAAAACCGGGAACTAAGCTAAAAAGGGATAAAACTAACAAAGAAAGGAATGAAAAACACTTATTTACAAGGAAATTAACTACTAAAACACCACCAAAATGAGAGACGTCATGATTTAATCCTTAAATAATCACATTCTATCTTCAACAACCTTATCATATTTTCTCTTGATCTTATTTTGTTCCCAAATCAGTTCATATATGTTAGATGAGATCTTCTTGATATTCAGAAGTGTTTATAGGCCCATTTAAGCTTAAAAACACGTCTCATTAGGGTTTCCTTCGAAGACCCTACGCGCTTACTAAGTATAGTAAGGCATTGTTTTACAGACGCTGCTATTCCCTCATGCTATTCTCTCACATCAGCTTTCATTCTCCCTTGGTTATTTTTTGTTCAATCAAGACACTCAAACACAAGGTTAAATAATAGAGAGTCTGTGATTGTCAAAACAAGAGGACGTTGGCGTTGGTCACATGGTAACAGTAACTGTTCCCTCGAGAGGTTACAGTGAAGTTTTTCCCTTGTTTCCAAAGTCAAACTTGGATATTCATATTGTTGACACGGTAATAGTGTCACTGTACTCCCTTACGGAAACAATCACCGTTCCTATGAGAGCAATAGCTATCCAACACTTTATACCCTTTAGGTTGAATAAGCAACAACTTATAGCCTTTAACTCCCTCAAGTTAGTCTAAGATCACACATTTTTTAGCCCTAGGTAAAAGTTTTCCTTGAGATATTTAAGCAAATGCAATGCAACCAAAGAGTTTTAAGTATGACATATGAGGCTTTTTCCCTAACCAAACCTCTTGAGGTGTTTTAAAGTCAATAGCACAGGATGGAGATCTATTAAATGAGGTATATAGTTGTGCTCATAGGCTCATCCTAGAATAGGGAACTATGGGGTGAGGTTGTGATCACGGCTATGTTAAGTACAACTCCTTATCATTTCACTTGGCCATGATCATGGTTGTATAAGCACAGTCAAGTTAAGTGAAAATAAAAAAAAACCTTCAAATTGGTTAACACACACCCTTAAGGCACAAGATAAGCATCTTATTTTAATAAATTTTATTTATTTATATTTACGTAATAATTAAAAAAACATTATGACAAATTTATACATCTTAATTTCTAATTTTGGGTTGCTTATCCTACACTCCTAGAATAAAAGCTAAAAGGACCCAAAAAACTGTAAGTGTTACATACTTACATGAAACTTATCAAGGGTGGTTGGATTGCTATCTTTCATGTGAACAAGTTCAGGTTCTTCTCGGTTTTGTCGTACTACGGTGAATATAAGCATTAACTAATCATATGAAAGAAAAAAAACGTAATTTATCACGACTCACCACCAAGAAATTTATTAAAAGAGATTTTCTTGGATTCTAGCATATGTTCCTCGTCTTCGTAAGTCTTTTTGATGTAATATAATTTAAGAAGACAACATGGTCGTATTTATGGACGATATTTAAAATCATGTGAATACCTATTGCAATCATGATGAATAAGTATTAATAATTCCCGTACTTGATTTTCTAAGATATCTTTGATTATTCAATTAGTTCATTTCTAACAACTATTCATTCTGGGTTCGTCTCAATGATCGATATTGACTCGCCCCAAAAGAGTTGGTCCAAGAAATGAGATTATGAGAGTTTGTCATTTCGAAGTATTGCCCAAAGTTTTCCATGCATGCCATTAGCCGACTTCTAATAAATTCTTACCAGATTGAAAAAAACACAAATTAAAAACACAATTTTTAGAACCGAAACTCGGACAATCTTTGGGGAAAGAAACAAACTCAAGACATATGAACATACTTACATACAAATTTGTTTTGGTTGATTGATTGGGAGCATCTAATTATTAAAATCATGTGTGAACAGATCATAAACATTCTACCTTGTGAAGTTGTGATCGCTTAGACAAATATACAAATAGTGCTCATTTGGTTGACTCTGGGTATATAAAAAAGTTTTGTGGTTGAATTAGAAAATTGACACAAACAATATAAAACATTATCAAGCATTATTGCCGTACGTAACCAAGTAACCTCCCTTTAAAACTCGATGAACAAACATTCCCGCCCCCCTCAGTTTCTCATACAGAGTTAGTATTAGCCTATAACAACACATGCATGGAGCCCACATCGGACGCCAAGGTCCTGGAAATTTACCAGGAGGTTACGGGCGACCTCGATGACAAGGCTCTGCTAGCGTCGTCGTCGGGCCAGGCGTCAGGGGCGCGTGGGCTGCCCACCCTGCAGGAGCTCATATCACGCGTGTCGAGCTCCCTCTCCCTCTCGCGCCGCCACCACAGCAGCCGGAAGGGCACCTTCGCCAGTAGCAAGTCGACGGCCGAGCGTGGGCTCTGGGGCCTCCACTTTGTCAACGAGATCCATACCAAAGGCAGGGCGGGCGACGATGGATGGGCCGCCGTCAAACACCGCTTCTCCCAGAAAAAACAAGCCCATGACTTGCTCCCCAGGATTCATTTCGGTTTTTGCATTGGTATAGCACTTTTTTTTTTTGTTACGGATTCACACTCTTTTATATGACACCGGCCACATGCCACACAAAAATTCAGTTTATCAGTTTTATATACAATACAGGAATAACTGAAGAACGTGACGAGGAATATGCGTTGGAGTTATTCGACACGCTAGCGCGTAGAACATGGATGGTGTCGTCGGGGAGCATTAGCATTAGCTTGTCCCAACTCAGAGATTTCTGGGAACAACTCACTGATCAGAGCTTCCAGTCCAGGCTTCAGCTTTTCTTTGACTTGTAATTAATTCTTTCATTAGTTACAATGTTACATTTCGATCACATTTAATCAAATCAATATAGTCATGATGGTCGATGCATTTCTTGTTATAATTAATCATGCAAGCAGGGTGGATACGAACTCAGATGGCCGAATTACCAAGGATGAAGTGGAACAAGTATATCTAGCACTACCGCCTACCCTACTTGACATCAACTACTTAACAGTTTCATTCAATTCTTTGTTATATATATATATATATATATATATATATATATATATATGTAATTGTGTTAAAAACTTCATTATTTGTATATTAATCTTGCAGATTTTATCTCTAAGTGCATCAACTAATCAGCTGTCCATGATCAAAGGGCGAGCCAACGAATACGCTGCGTTCATCATGGAGGAACTCGATCCTCACGATCATGGCATTGAGGTTCATTTCTCACACACTCGATCTTCCCACATATCTATAGATCGAGCTCGAGTACCATAACCTAAACACATGAAAATTGGTTGAAATTCTGGGTGCAGATACACACCCTAGAGATGCTACTCCTCCAAGTTCCTGAGGAATCGAGCGACATAGCGGCACACACAAAGAAGCTGAGCCAACACCTAGAGCGGCCCGGCCCTTTGAAGAAGAAGTGGGTGAGGAAGTTGATCTACTTTGTAGGGGACACTTGGAAGAGGGTTTGGGTGATCCTTCTTTGGCTTTGCGTTTGCACTGCCCTGTTCGCGTGGAAGTTCATCCAGTACAAGCATCGCTATGTTTTCCATGTCATGGGATATTGCGTGTGTGTGGCCAAGGGTGGAGCTGAAATGGCCAAGCTCAACATGGCCCTCATTCTTCTACCCGTTTGTAGGAACACTCTCACATGGCTCCGTGGTCACACCACCCTTGGATCCGTCCTCCCCTTCAATCACAACATTAGTTTCCATAAGGTACGTATATATGTTCCTATACGTCCCATACATCAATCTTCGCATTTATGAGATGTCATCACCCATCAACTAAGCTACTGATACGTTGTTATGCATACGTTCTTATGCATACTAATGCCTAGGTCACGAGCTATCATCACTTATCAACTAAGCTACTGATACGTTGTCATGCATACTAATGCCTAAGTCACAAGATATCATCACTTATCAACTAAGTTACTGATACCATTGTTATGCATATGCATAAGTCACGAAATATCATCACTTATCAACTAATTAAGCTATTGATATGTTGTATGCATACTAATTAGTAATGCATATGTTTGATACACTATATATATTGTTATGAAGGTGGTAGCTTCAGGGATAGTTGTAGGGATTGGGTTGCACGTAGTGGCGCACATGACATGCGATTTTCCAAGGCTCCTCCATGCCTCTAACGAGGCATACGAGCCACTAAGGCAGTATTTTGGAGAGAAGAAACCGTCAAACTATTGGTGGTTCGTGAAGGGGACAGAAGGGTGGACCGGGTTGCTCATGGTGGCCCTCATGTTCATAGCCTACGCCATATCCATTGCCCACACCATGGTTCGACCATTCTTCCGTCGCAAAAAGCTTGACCCGCCTAAGTTTGTTGCGAAACTAATCCAATTAAAGGCCTTTTGGTACTCCCACCACTTATTTGTGATTGTGTATGCCTTGCTCATTGTTCATGGCCATAAGCTCTACCTTCAACATACATGGTACAAGAAAACAGTAAGTAGCAGCTGCCCAATATCAAGAAAATTTGATTACATGTATATATGTTCTTAAGTTGTTGAACTCGTTTGTTACAGACATGGATGTATGTTGCTGTGCCCATGGCGCTATATGCTTGTGAGAGGCTGATTCGAAGCAATAGGGCACACTACCGCAAGAAAGTTGATATCTTGGAGGTACATAAATCACAAATTTCAATTCATAATTAAATTAAGTGCGGAATCGGATAAATCGATTGATACTTACATTTTAATACCTAGTCGAGAAGCAAGGTTCTTCCTCCAAATAATGTCTTGGCATTATTCATGACAAAGCCGAAGGGGTTTACATACACCAGTGGACAGTATATCTTGATTAAGTGTCCTCAAATCTCTAGACTTGAATGGTAATATCATTTTCTTCAAATTTGATTGGATCCAACAACTTATAATGAAGCACTGATGATACATGATTACTTGATTATGACAACGCAACAACATTTGTTATGAATAGGCATCCATTCTCTCTGACTTCGGCTCCGGGAGACGACTACCTTAGTGTTCATATTCGTAAGGCAGGGAAGTGGACGACCCGGATGCTGACCCGCTTCCAATCTACACCCGAGAGCGGTGTCCAGGGGGACAACGCGAAAGAAGATCACACACCCAAGTAAGCAACAATAGGAAGAGTAACCCATCAACCTTATATACTAGTTTAATTTAGTCTCGGCTTTTCCATAATATATGGAAGATTATTGGCGAGTCTAGCCAGCCCTTATTATGTACGTACAAACCAACAAATGGAAATTGCAGGAAGATAAAAGTGGAGATAGACGGACCATACAGCGCACCCGCGCAAGACTACAAGGACTACGACGTCCTCCTCCTGGTGGGCCTCGGTATCGGGGTCACGCCCTTCATCAGCATCCTCAAGGACATGTTCTTGCACAACCACCAAAATCTCGAGCCTGACGACATAGAGAGCGGCACTCGTGGTGTGAAGAAGGCATACTTGTACTGGTCTGCCAGGGAGCCTGAGTGCTTTGGGTGGTTCTCGGAGGCGATGAACCACATGGCAGAGCACCACGCGGTCGAGATTCATAACCACTGCACGAGCGTGTACGAGAAAGGCGATGCCAGATCAGCACTCGTGGCCCTGCTGCAATCCCTCCACCACGCCAAGACGGGAGTTGACGTCTTCTCTGGGAATAAGGTTAAGACGCGCTTTGGCAGGCCTAGATGGCCCCAAGTGTTCGACAAGTTGGCTAACGACCATCGTGGACAACGAGTTGGTATGCTTAGTTATTTGCTCAAGAATATGTATGATGCAAATTTGAATTCTTAAACAAGGTGATCTCTTATTATGTTTTTCATTGGATTTGTTGGGTTTTGATTTTACAGGGGTGTTTTACTGTGGTGATTCCCCGGACTTGGGTGACATGTTGAAGCGTGAAGGTGACCAGCAATCCATAAGCACGTCAACAGAGTTTGTATTCCATAAGGAGAACTTCTAGAAATTTAACTTCAATCTCAAATCGTCATTTACATCTCCCTATCTATATATGTATAGGCATCGTAACTATGTGTATCCGTGTGCCGGTGTGACAAGGATGATTCACTGATTTCCAAGAATCTTGAAATGGTTTTCTTACAACATTTAATTTCCTTCTGTCTTTTAAAATGTCAAATGTCTTTTAGAATTGGCTTAAAACATATCTAGCCCCCCGAACTTACGCAAATTTGTCACTTAGACACCTCACCTTTGATTTGGATTTATTGGATACCTGAACTTGTATTTTTTGACCTATTGAACACTTGGTTGCTGACTTGTACAAAAACGTTTGCCAGCACGGCACCACATGTATACAATGTGTATGCCATCTCATTATTTTTAATTAAAAAAAAGAAAAACAATAAAAAAAATACACTTACCAAATTAGAAAAGTTTGACAACTGAATCGGAGGGCTCCGACCGACTCCGGCCCGGACCTCCTCCACGACCCGCCCGAGCCCACCTTCTACGACGACCCCAGGCTCCGGTACTCCTCCGGCGCCGGCGACTGCGTCCTGATGGTCACCGGCTCCCTGCCCAAGCCCTGCCGGAACCCTAACGGCGACCACCTCCGCCTCCGCCTGTTCAAGAACAAGGTCACCTTCTCCGGCGCCGGCACGCCGAGAAGGTGAGCGAGGCCTACGCAAGCAAGAGGGAGGTGAGATTGGATGGGGTCGGGTACGGGAAAGAGAGTTGGTGGAGGCCCTTCATCACCGTACCGGGGTTGACGGCCGATCTGGGTGCGGGGGAAGTAGGCGGCGACGCTGCGGAGGCCCCAGGTGTGGGAGAAGGAGGACGAGGTGGCGGCCGGAGCTGGTGGGGAGGTCCACGGCACGGATGCCGGTGAGGGCGCGGATGACGGCGGGTTCGGAGTCGGTCGAAGCCCTCCGATTCAATTGTAACACATTTTTAATTTGATAACAATATTAATTTTTATTGTTTTTCTTTTTTTTTTAATTAAAAGTAATGAGATGGCATATACATTGTATACATGTGGCGCCATGATGGCAATTGTTTTTTACAACTCAGCCAACCGGTGTTCAATACGTCAAAAAAATATAAGTTCAGATACTCAATAGGTCCAAATCAAAGGTGGGGTGTATAAGTGACAAATTTGCGCAAGTACGGGGGCTGAATATGTTTTACCCCTTTTAGAATTTCACCAACAAGTACTCTAATTATAGAAGCAAAAAGTGGGGGGAAATGCTTTCACGGGTAGGGTTTAGCATCGGTGCAAAACCGAACCGAAAAAATCCGAACTAAAACCGAAATTCATGAATTTTGGTAAACCGAACCAAATTAAACCGAAACTGAAATTGAAATCTTGACATCTATTGAACCAAGGACTGAACCGAACTTCATTGGTTTCAGTGCGGTTGGGCTCAGTCAATTCGGTCTATTTTCGAACCGTGCTCAACATCCGTTTTACACTTTTTTGGGTTTACCGTTACATTTGAAGGTATTTAAACCAAACAAATGCCCTGAATCTATTCCTACTACGCTTTCATTCATGTTTAGACTATGATTAAATGAATACCTTTTTGCTCATGATTCAACGATTCTATTATTAACAAAAAACAATTAAGTGAAAGTTTTCACCACAAAAATGGGTGTGAAAAGGATTTCTGAATATATCCTCTTCAATCCACTTCTTTTTAAGAAGGAAAAAGCTCAACTTTTGATTTAGTGAAATCACCGGTTGTAACAAACATTCATTTAAACAAGTGCTCACAAATCACAATACAATTATAAACGTTAGCAGAAATTAAAAAGCATACAAAATACATGCCGATAAGAAAAACATCCACAACTAGCGACTGTACGTGTGACGTGCAGTTTCAAAAGTCACACACTAGCTGGAAATAACTTACAACCAAAGTAAAGGTGTTAAGTAAAAATGGACCAAAGCCAGACGAGCAACGCAGCTCTAGCTGCAAGCACGAACACGATCACTGCCAAATCGTCTGGGGTAAAGCCCATAGCGATATCCGCGGATAGGATGAACGACCCTCATCCCCTCACGGCGCCATTCACAAGCATGACACCCAGCCGTGGTTTTACCGTGTACGATACAACAAGCAGTAACAACCCCGTCACCCTTGCGATTCTTGTGAATTTCAGCGAAGAAGAGCTTGTTGGAAGCACCAACTTGATTTTGCCTTGCTATGAAGTTCAAATGACACAGCATCCCGTAACCGATTTCAATTGAATAACAGTTTGGCAATGCATCCACAAGCTTATAGTCTGTGTGCTGCAATAAATTAAATACCAGGCATGAATTAATTAAAAACGAACCTTGAACAAGTTTCTAATAATAATAATAATAATGATGGCTGATTAGGATCTAATTTATACCAACCTACATATGTGATGGATATACCTACCTGCTTCTTGTTGTAATAAGCCAATGCAGGCACTACATCATCAAGCCTGAGCTTGGCCTTGTCACTTAAGGTCACTCCATCAGCCAATAAATGGGAATACTGAGAGACAGGTGGAACAACTTCCCTAATTACACAAAATTAAGCATATGTTATAGACATTGCCTTGCCATGCATCAAATTTTTTAACAACCATAAACAAAACCAGACAAGGAAAGAAAACACATGCATACTTACTTTCTTGTCCTAGCAGCACAGTCAGTACTCAATATCAAATACAGGAGATCGTTTTCAGCCTGAGATGGAACAGCTTCCCTAAACAAAACAAAAATTAAGCATATATTATATCATGTTACATAGTCACTCACCAAATGAAGTAACAGCCAGAAACTTAGACAAGCAAGAAAACAAAGCACACACTTGGACTTGCTGTCCTCATCCGAAGAGTCTTTATACAACGTAGAACGACGGTAACAATGCTCACAGATGTTAGGACCTGTAGAAACAATACAAACAATTTACTGTTTAGAAGTTGAAAAGTGGCATAAGAAGTATAAAATTACTCAAGCGGATCGATAAGAACATATTATCTACGAGTACGTTCTCACCGCCTACAATACAGCAGGAAGTGACAACCTCATTCCCCTCATTGCATCCCGGTCCTTCCAGCTTAGCACAGAATTGCTTACGAGACTCGCCCTCCTCCTTAGCAATGAAGCCAAAATGAATCAAGGTGGATTCCCCGTAGCTGCCCTCTTGACATGTGACCCAGACAAACTTGTAGTCAGTTTGCTGCAAATCAATCCAAAAACCGACGCTCAATCTCAGCACGCACAAGGTAAACATTGTAGTAGTGTGTTCAATTAATTTAATACAAAGAGGTGATCACCGACATGTTTGTCGTTGTAGTGTGCCAGAGCAAGAGCTTGGTAACGTACAACAGCCTTAGCATCCTCCAGTCTCTCGTCGTCAGGGTGATCAAAGTCCATCTCGCTAATGGGGTTCCCCTTGTTGTCATAAATCACCGTAAGATCGTCTGCAAGTAAGTCATCCGGCCTGAACATATATACACGAAATTAACCCACCACTTTCTCAATTGTCCCAATTTTAGGATCAAATCCATCGCCATGGTCCAACCACAAGAAACAAAATCGAATGATAAAATAGATAACAACTCTTACAGAATGACATTATCTACCGCCATAGTTGGTTAATGTCGAGCTGGATCTGCTACGCTCAGAGCACCCTAACCCCACATTCTAAAGGACTTCAACACGCCTATAGCAGCTCTATTTATAAACGGGCGTGTCGCATGTATAAGGCTCCGGTAGCGATGTGGGAAAACAATTCGAATTCCCCCAGCCTAATTCTTTTTTGATAAAGCCGAGTAGCCGACCATGTAGCATTTATTTTGTTTTTTATGAGATTAAAATAATATTTATCACGATACATGTAAACTTCTCATTAAATCGCATCATCTATCTTTATTAAAATTATTTAATTTGTTCAATTAGTTGAAACTTCATTGTAGACACCATATTAAACTATACACATAATAAATCTATCCAAAGCTTTAAAAAGTTTATCCAAAATTGTATACATAATGAAAATTCACTATTTATAATTTTCAATAGATATATTTTTATTTAGTTATATTTTTAACTTAGAACCTATCTAATATGTTATGTATTTAATAATGATATTGAAACAAATTGTACACATAATGTATCTAATATGTTATGTTATTTAGTTATATTAAAATAAATCTCATAAGAAACAAAATAAATAAACTAATGAAATATTTTATATCAAATTATTCTTTTGAATAACTTTAATAAAATTTAAACTAAGATTGTAGTGAAATCAAATTCATACCTTCAAGCCACGGGATTTGTACCAGTTACTATATATGAAAGGGAAAACAAATTCCGCCACCAAATTGCGCCACATCACCCTTGTTGTTACAGCTGTACATTACTAGCAGATGACCCGTACGTTGTACGAGGTGTTATTTTTTTTACTAATTACTTTATGGGAAAAAGACATAAAACCACCCTTTATTTACACTTGTATGCACAAAACCACCCTTTATAATTCTTTTTGTACAAAACCACCCATTATTGGTATTTGCTTGCACTAAACCACCCATCAAAAAAAAGTTTCCATAAAACCACTTGTAATCACAAATGTTGCGAATAACCACCCATATCTTGTATTGCTAATTAATTTTAATGAAAATAAATATAGAACAAAAATAAAAATGTCCTTATTTTTTATAATATTTTTCGTTATTTGTGGTGTACTCTTATTCAAACACAAAAATTGTTATGGACCACTTATATCAAACATTTTAAGTTCAAAAGAAAAATACCAAACTAACATATATTAATATGATTACATTTATATTAGATTATTCAGTAAAAAAATAAAACTCCTAATTGAACAACTAATGTGTCAATTGAATATTTGAAAATGGAAGAGGTTAATATTTGTGAACCAGACAATAGATCTAAATTTCTTGTATTATTACTTTCCGTTGGATATGGATTCAACTATAAAAAGATTAGTATCAATTACCAATCATCAATAAAAATAAATTTAGGGATTTTTAGTGATAATAGATCTTGTCATTATCTTTAACCATTTCTATGAAGTGCTCAAATAAATTTGGCAAAACAATTGATGAATAATTTAATAAAGTATGATTTTTGGTGGTTAATTGCAAATAATCATAGATAAGGGGTGGTTTTGTGCAACTAATTAGTAATAGTGGGTGGTTTTGTGCAAGAATATTTATAAGGGGTGGTTTTGTGTAACTAATTTGTAATAAAGGGTGGTTGTTTGCAAAAGTTTTTATTAAGGGTGGTTTTGTGAAATTAAGTAAAAATAAAGGGTGGTTTTATGCTTTTTCCCCTTACTTTATATATGAATTTACTACAACAATTACAACTATTATCATATGCATACTTTGTTTTAAAATAACATTTATCTTTTGGATTATAAAATGATATAGTTTTTGTATATCATTAAACATTCATACAAAATTAATTTTTTTATATATTAACTTTTTATACATACATAGACATATATTTAAATAATCGAGGAAGAATGCCATAAGTAAAGATGCATTGTCACATTTATTAAAAAAATTATAAAAAAATCGTTTGGCATATACATTAAATTGCGTAAACTACCTTGTATAACAAAATCAATAATTTAAATAAAAACTCGAATCAATATAGTACTATAATAAAGATATAGATAATATTAAATAAGATAAAATAGAAAACAAAATTATCTTGTATATCTATTTTATTATGTTGTGAAAAAAATTAAATAAGAAATATACAAATATTTTAAAAAATTAACGAATCATTATATTAACTGAGAAATCTAATTTTTTATCTAAATTGTAATCAATATGTAATATTAGAGATATATTTATGATGAATATAATTGTTGAAACTCGAAGACGTGGCGCGTATGAACCGTGATGAGAGAAAACATAACAACTAAGTCAATCGACAAGATGACAACAAACGCGATGAGTGTAGGGTGAGAATAATTATGAGGTTTAGTTGTATTCAAGAAGGAAAGAGTACAGAAATACAAGTGTATGAGGTTTAACTCTCTCTGCGCGCTCAGCTATCATGTTACAACAATGAACTTTAGCTCAGGAAATAGTATTGATTCGCGAGATTTTCGATCTCTTATTTGGTGTGTGCAACCTGCTATTTATACTCGAGCTCAGGGTCGAGATCCAGCAAAGTATCGATGTGGGACAGAGTCATTTTGAGCACGTTTCGTGCACTCATTGGCCCTTTGAGACGGCGGCCGCGTGCTGTCCATCCACTTGCTTGGATGGGACGTCGTCCAGTTGGACAAGACGTTGCCCACTTGCGCTTACTCTTAGCGCGATGACGACATCCTTGATGACTTATTGACTTGAGAGTTTTTGATTTTGAGGGGGTCTAGCTTTCGTACTGCCAACGCGGTAACGAATCCGGGTATCAACACAACCCTTTGGACCGGGCCTTGTCTTACCTCAAGTAGCTATAGGGTTGGGCAAAAAAACCGTAACCGAATAACCGATAATCGATCAAAACTTCCGATTAACCCTACTAGAAAATCTGTTACGGTAACCGACCAAAACATTTTCCGGTTAAACGGTTAGGTTACGGTTACTAGTTTTTTAATATTTGATTAACCGAATAACCGAATATATAATATACATATTTTTAAAAATAGAACATCATAACTAAGCTAATCTAATGATATTAGACATAGTTTGGTAATAGATATAGTGGTAGGTTCAAGTTATAATACACTCTATTACAAGCTCAAACTAAATCTTACATGATGCATCGAATGGTAGAAGCTTTAGTTTGTGGTCAGGATTGGATGTGTACTTGTTAAATCTCGGTGGGCCATATGCCCATATCTGACATGGGGGGTTCACATGTCGGTTCATGCGCATATGCGCGGTAGGCCCAACACATAAACCCATGGGGTTCCACTCTAAAACCAATTGGTAATAGGAGTAGTAGCTCATGTACTAATTATATGGTGGGTGTTTAAAAAATTAACTAGTTGTACCCGTCGTGCCATGCACGACTTGTATTTTTAAATTTATTTTTGGATATATAATAAATAGAATATTGGTGTGAAATATTTAATATAATTTTAACATAATTTGGTTTCATTTTATACTAAAGTTTTTTAATTGTTATATGATTGATTGAGAATATGTTATTATGCAAATCACATACTTATATTTTATAGTCAATAAAATACATTATTATGCAATTTATATTTACTTATACTTTAAAATGCAAAGCACCAACTTGATCTACCCAAATTAAATGTAGTTATTTTAATCATAATATTTAATGAATAACATTTTGCCTCTATATGCATGAATAGACCAAAAACATATCTTATTAAAATATAATATAAAAAATGTAATTAATAACTTAATTATAAGATAAAGATTTAATTTTAAATACAAACAACATAACTACATGCAAAATAACTACAAAGTATAATATATGATAACCTGAATTATTCAACATTAACAACGTAGAATGATGTACGTGAATATAATTGGTATTGTCTTTTATTCAATATTAATTTTCAATTTAAAGATAGATATATTGATGTGGTGATTTTCGACTTAAAGATAGATAGTTTACTTTAAAGATGAAATTGAGGATTATATAATTAAGGAAAATAAAAGATATAAAGTTGTTATCGTCTATTTGAGTTGAAAACAAAATTAAATCGCACGGGGGCCGGAATCAATGAACTTTTATATAAAAGTCATCCATAAATGAATTAGAGCTTTGTCTCATAATAAAATAATGCATTAAATACACAAAATTATTATGATTCCCATAGGAAATCGAACACTATATACGTTGATAGTTCAAACGAAAAAACTTAATCAACTTCAACCAAAACAATTATGGTAAAAGATATTGCTAAAAAAGAAAGTTAGCTTGATCGTGATTATAATTTGTATATAAAATGGATAGAGCAATTTATCAAATTTGATTCACAATTATGGTAAAAGATATTGTTAAAAAAGAAAGTTAGCTTGATCTTGATTATAATTTATATATAAAATGGATAGAGCAGTTTATCAAGATTGATTCGTTGAGAATATTCCAATGTAAGAAAATTTGAAAATTAAGATATATATTAAAAAGTATAGATTATCTCCAAAATTTAAAATTTTAAGAAGATAGAATATCTTACCAAATCTTGAAATTTTGATTATATCTTTTATCTAAATAGATATTAAGAAATTTAATCAGATTAAATGAAATAGCATGAAAAAAAAAATTTTTATCAAATACATGGTGGCGGTTAAACTAATTATCATAAAAAGTACTCCGTATTAGACCTGGGGTTATGCTAAAAGCAAAAAATAGCAATATCATATGTTAACCTGTGGGAAGAGATGTTGGCTACGTAGTAATTGTGAGTGCGAATGTGTTACGTTTGTGGATTTTTTTTTGGGTTGGATCTTTTCCTTTACAAGCGTGGTGTTAGTTTCGTTGGCTTTAAGATATTTTTGGATATATTTATTTTTAAATTTAGATTGTAGCAAAATTAAAATATATTGCAAATTTACGTACTATATTATATGGATAGATATTGTATATGGTTTATTTATGTACTATATTTTCGGCTATATATTGTATGGATAGATATTGTTGATAAGGTAGTTAAAAGATTGAAAATTTACGTAGCAAAATTATAGTAGTTAATTAAAAGACTTTAAAAATTATTTTGGTTAAATATGTGGTGGGGTCAGAATCAACGTGGTGGCACGAAAACGTCGGCTTTTATAATATATATTGATATTGATTCTTGGGATACGTTTAGTCTCAACAACACTTCACGTACACATTTTACAACCGAAAAAACATACATGAATTAGAAGCTATGGAAGAAGGTTAATTAATTTTAGGGATATTCCGCGTGGTAACCACGAGGTTTTGCGAATTCCGCGTGGTACCCAAAGGTTTTTGATATTCCGCGTGGTAACCCTGAGGTTTTACAAATTCCGTGTTATAACCTTGTTATATTAGAAAAAACAAAAAATATATTAAACTCACCCCTAATATTTACTTAATTACATAAAATCACCCTACATTTTATTTTTTCAACAAAACAAGCAAATCTATTTATTAAAACACCTAAGTTTATAATTATAGAATCATATATTTTCTTATTTAATATTTTTCTATGTCACTATATGTTATTATTTTAATAAATTAATGAATTTTTGTTATTATAAAAAGAACCACGTTTTCAAATTTTATAATATTTGATATTTTAAGGGAGTGTTTTTTAAAAGTGGGTGCACTAATTCAAGTAATTTATTTTTAAAATAATATGAATTAGTTTTCTAAATATAATTTACATATATAGTCACATGAAAAAGATGTGCCAAAATGATAGAGTTTTTTATAATATATAAAAATTTAGGTAAATGTTTTTATAGAATTTAAAAATAATAAATATTATGTATATCAAGTGATAGTTATCATTAATTGTTTTAAGAATATTTTTTTGGTCAAAATGTTTTAAGAATATAGATTTTCTACTTTTGTTGAAAAAATAAAATATTGGGTGATTTTATGTAATTAAGTAGATATTAGGGATGAGTTTTATATATATTTAGCTTTTTATAATATAACAAGGTTATAACACGGAATTTGTAAAACCTCAGGGTTACCACGCGGAATGTCAGAAACCTTTGGGTACCACGCGGAATTCGCAAAACCTCGTGGCTACCACGCGGAATTTCCCTTAATTTTATTTGTTAATTATTTTATTTGAGTATAACGTTTTATTGTGTCTCTAACCTTTATTATAATTTATAGGAATGACATATAAAAGTTGATAATTTTGGTGTAGTCTTTTATGGAAATCGACGAGTCCATTTCAATTATATTGATGGTTGAAGATGCATGTGGACATTTCTAAGTTATGACAAAACAATGTTCATTTTTGTGTATTATGTATTGTCATGTAATATTAAGATTATGTATTTTTATTTTTATTTTTGGTATCTATTAAAGATGTGTAGTATGTATTATACACGGTTTTAATGATCTACTAAATACTTCAATTAATAAACTTTTTTTAAAATATGGTTATTAGCTAACTGAAAAACCGTACCGAATTTTTCTGGTTACGGTTAACCCAAAAAATCTCTCGGCTACAGAAACAACCGGTAAGGTTACAGTTATTGCGATTCAATAACCGGATTTCTGGTTAACCATTTCCGGTTAACCATTTCCGGTCAACCAGAAATCCAAAATTTAACTTCAATCTCGAACCTTCATTTACATCTTTGTTTATAATTATATATAGGCATCGTTACTACGTGTATCTGTGTGCCGGTGTGTGTAACTTCTAGAAATTTACATCTCTGTTTCATGGGTGGAGTTTCTTAGAATGATATCATTCTCATTCATGAGAAATTAGTACAAACACAAAGTTAATTATCATACCCATGGTTCAAACCTCAAATCGTCTCTTGTAGAGGAGGATTGATAATAATTGAATGTATTTTGATTTCCTGAGAGTGGTGTGTATATTTTTAACCCTTTGAGGGGTTGTTTTGGTTGAAGGACTTAGAACATAATCTTGTGGGAGTAAACTCCCCGTCAACGTACAATTAGTTAGTTCCGCTAATATATCAAAAGGCAACAACTACATAAATTCTAATGTCTTTTTTCTAATAGCAATTAGAGTTAAACCGGAGACATCATGATACTATCAAAGAGGGTTAACCGATTGACTAAACGTCTAAAAGCCATAGATTCTTATTTTGAGGTGCACTTGCAAGGGATAGGGCATATGCTAATGGCAAAAGACTTAAGTTTGTGCTATGTTGTGGGAATGGAATTATCAAATTCTCAAGAAGACAACATCAAAATGGAAGATGAGCCTGCTAGGTATGGTCATGTGAACCAATGTCACTTTCATGTTGATGTGGGGATTTGCTAACACCAAGCGAGTAAACAATGACATCATTGTTGGTTTCCATGTTGATATGTTGATCGACTACAAGCTGTAGGATAATTTGAGACTTTTTTTTATCAAGAAGGGATAATCAAGATGTCTTTCAGTAGACCTCGATAGGTACTCTCGTTAATAGTCTTCGAAGGGGAATTTTATGGATGTAGACCACTAGAGCAATCACCAGTGAGTTAAATATTGTCTTGCATAAAGATATGGAGTCACTCAATGAATCGAGTATTCATTCAATACTTATTGCCCCTATTATGCCAAGGGTTGCTGCAAAAATGTTGTGGGATAAAACGCTTCCTTCACAATGAAATTGTGGCACTCGATCTCATTGTATACATATACACGCATCCTTGGATAAAAAAAAGTATTTGGTTTTTGTGATTTTTCTAAAATCCTCCTAAATGTTTTGCATGGTTGTCACTTAATCAAAATGAATGGTTCCTCCCCTTTTTATAAGAAAATAAGGTGGGGGTTGGTGGTTTTGAAGGGAGGCTATAAGTGGTTGAATGGTTCATGGAGGTTGGGGGGTCACTTCTATGAAAACTTATAAAAACTATCCATAACTGCTCCAATTGGATAAGGCTCAAGGATTCCATAAGGCATAGAAAAGGTCCATATACGCCAACCCAAAATTACCCAATAAAAAAACCAATATGCGTTGGTCATTGAGGTCTAAGAGAAGCATGTGGAGTTCGGCCCATCAAGCCCAAGCATGGCCGAACTCAGGTTTAAACCCAACATGGCCGAATTAGGTCCCCAACTGTCATGCAGATAGGTACCAACCTAGCATGACAAAATAAAGTGTGCGCCAAGCTAGCACAAAGCAAGGTGTCAAGCTAGCATGGAGCTACGTATCAAAGCGAGCATGTGATAAGCTTTTTCCACTTCCAAATTATAAGTTGAGGAGATCACTAAGTATAAAGCCTAGTGAAGCTACCATTCAAACAAATCGACACTCCTCAAACTCATCATAACTATATACTAAAGCGGAGGTTAGATTTAATATTTAGCCCGACACGTGGCACCTCCTCATTGGACCGCGTCATCCATCTTTAATAAAACAATTTAATTTGTTTGATTGGTTGAAATTTCATTGTAGACCCCACATTATAACTCTTCTTATCTACTAATTCCCATTTTAATTAATTACAATTTAATAAAATAAACTACCGTATGCTATAGAAATTATCAAAAAAAAAAAAACAAATCCTAACTTACCAAATCTATTAGAAGTAGTACGGATATCTAGCCAATTATTTAGAAAAAATCTATCTAATATATTGCTTGAAATAAAGATATTAGGATTGGTAATTTCCATTTAAGTTAATTTAAATTTAATAAAATAAACTACCATATGCTATAGAATTTATCCAAAAACGGATATCTAGCCAAATTTTTAAAAAAATCTTGGATTATATTATGGTTGTAGAGCTGACGCTTATGAATACGCATTCATATAAAAATACCCTTATTCATATTGGTTATTTCCATAAATGTTCTAATATTGGTTCTTTTAATTCATAGTAACGATCACATATTCATATAGCACTAACAGGATTTCATTTTGATGTTCGATCCAATTGGAATTGAAGACCCACATGAGATGAAATATAGGAGCAAAAGTTAACTCAAAACTCGAATTACAACTTTTGACCAAAAAAAACTCGAATTACATCTTTGTTTGAGATGATTTGCCAAAAAATTAATCAAAAAAATATACAAAATTTTACACCCTCTAAAAAAGAACCACGAGATAGTAAGACAAACCGACCAGTCTCTAGAACCATCATTTGCCCAAAAATATAATAAATTTAAACATATCGAAAATTAGCATTAATAAACAAAATTTCATCCAAAAAAAAATATATACTAAATTAAAAAGATATAAACCAAACAAATACTAGATTTTATACATATAAAAAGCCGTGCCTTTAAGGCACGGGTACTGCTACTAGTTTGAGCTAAACCCCGAGGTTGGCTCCAAAGTGGAACTAGGTCATTTTTTATGTTCCAAAAGGCTTGGTCAACTCTCAAACTTCTCAGCCATGCATGAGAGTTTCATCTCTTCCTTTACAAGCTATGAGACACCCCATCACCAAATTTGGTAGAACTAACCAAGACGCGCCAACTTCTAATGTCAAGCACCGAGCAAGGCTTGAATGCTCTCTGTTAGATTGTACGTTAGTAGTTTAGAGTCAATGGCATCCTTGAGGCGTTCTTGTGCAGCGGAATAAAAAGATTTAAACAGGTAATGAACAATAAGATAAGAATGCGAGTATTTATAGAGGAACCCTACAAAGACTAAGTAGTCCTTATGGGTAAACCTCTACCTCCTTGAAGCATTTTCGAATAGCCTTTCCTTATCTTATTGAGAGAGTCCTTACAATTTACAAAGGTGAGTTTTACACTTCTCTGAACTTAAGAGGTCGTCCTTAAGATCACTAGTGAACACTCCTTTTAGCCTAAAACTTGTAACCTAACTCTCGTTCTATAAGTACGCTAGACACACACGTCCCTCACAATTCGTCGTGAGTGACATACTTCTTTCTTTCTTTCTTTTTTACGAACAGGTTTTGTGGTTTGGGTGAACTTCTCTATCCATCTAAGCACCAGTTCGTTACTATTCTTGAGTGTTCTTGGTGATACGTCGTATTTGCTCTGAATATTCTTTGAGAAGTTACATCACAATAACCGTGTTTGGGAAGGGCATCTTTCCTTTGCCCATCATGCCTTTGGAGTCTCTTGCTACAGGATCTGCTTCCACGTACGTGTCTTTGTAGATGATGAACGAAGCTTCCTGGCAATTTTCGCAATTCCTTGCTACATGATTTGCTTCCATGTGGTGATGGACTGTTGAACAAGATCTGGTTCCACGTGTACTCTATGATCAAGGCTTGTCTAGTGATGTCATCGTGACGACGGCCTTCTAAGGACTTGGCATTTAAGCTCGCGTTCCTACTCTTTGGGGACTGCGTCCTCATCTCGTAGAAACTCATTCATGTCCTGCTTCATGAAAGATAGCGTCTCTACTCCTTAGGGATGACTTCACACTTGTTGTCCTTTTATCATCACATGCGTTCCTGAAACATTACTTGGACAACTATTAAATCAAAGAGAGTTTGTCATTATCAAAATCCTAGGAACGATTGTTATAGATACGATGCTAAGTACTGGGAGTCCTTAACATCATCCCAACACTCTCTAGTACCATGTTGACATTCTTATCTCATGATTTCCTTTTCAAACCCTTAGAACCAGTTAGTGAGGGTGTTCATGGTCGGATATCCGATCCGATTAGTCTAATCGGATCGGATATCCGATAAATTTTTTGTGCTAAATCAGTATCCGTATCTGGTCCAAAGATATCCGGATATCCGATCCGTATATCCCGGATGGGATCGGATATCCGTGCTGGATATCCGAAAAAACTCTGTTTAATTTTGCTCAGAAAAAATATTCGTTGAATTTGTAAAGTTGATCCCAAAAATTATACTCCACTACTCTGTTCATTACATTGACTAAATTATCAAATAGTTAAATCATCAATATACAAGATAAAAGGAGGATCATAGGTCTAGGTCTTTGAAATTACACCCAAATTCCATGTGCATCTTGATTTGCGCCTCCTCCACAAAAGCGTATGGAGTATGGACAGCACTAGCAGCCCAGTTTCGCTGCCGACAGTCACCTTTGGTCATCGGGAGACTCGAATCTGGGGAGCAGTGGGGGCGTCGTCGAATGAGATCCCTGAAGTCGGCCCGAAAGAAGCGGTATGCATGGATTTGCCCTTGCAAGATGGAATGAGGAAGGGCTGGAGAGACAATCGCCAATCCGACAACCTCTCAAAAGAGATGACGGCGGAAGAAATTTAGGAGCGTGTATGTTTGAATCTGATGTTTAGGGTTTTCACTTTACACCCACTTAAAACTTTTATATGGGTTAGACAAATCAATTATGGGCTTTTTTTTTCTAATTGGGATGGGCTTCATTATAATTAGATGATATGAAAGTGTAATAAAAACATATATAGTTGTTATATATTCGGATATCCGAATGGTAAAACCTCTAGTCCAGATCCGATCCGTTAACCACCTAATTTTCTCGGATCGTATCGGACTCGTATAATTATCAATCGGACTCGGATCGACTCGGACCGGATCAGTCGGATCGTCGGATCGGATTGATCGGATCGGATATTTTTTAACAGCCCTACCAGTTAGGGCCTATCATATAGGTCGTGCGTCACATACCCCTTAAGGCCGAGTGATGCTCTAAGACTCTAAGTAGTTCTCACACTAATCATTCATGGCTTTCACAAGTCACCAACAATCAATGCTCATATGGAAACTTGTACATTTCGGGTGTGTTTATAATTGGATTTGACAGAGATAGAGATCTAGAATGGGTATTGAAGCAAGGTCCTTGAATAGTAGGTGGATATCAATCCCTTGTTTTGAGAAGGTGGAGCGAGAGAGTATATAATATAATTTTGATTGCCTTATTCCAAAATGTATGTCTCGAAAAATGATAAGGATTTCATATACTTATTGAAAATCATGGGGTTACATGAATTATAAGTAAGAGCATACTTGGGCCCAAGGGTCATGTTTTTTTTCCCTATTTTGAACTAGCACATTTCCAACCCAAAAAATATGGACGGATACTAGTCGATCTAAAATGTGTTTTGTGCTTTGAGAGTGAAGTAATTGGTCCAGGCCCAGCTCAAACCTAATACTAGTTAGAACAGTTTGATGGGGCCCTTCCCTCTTGTGAAAAGTGTTGAATATATGTAGGTTGGCTACTTGCAATTGGGTGGAAGTGGAACCAAGTGACGGCCAAGCCAAGTAATACAAACACCCAACATCTTCTTACCCCCACATGCTCACAACCATTTTCTCAACTCTTTATTCATCTCTGCTTGTGCCTTCACTTCACTTCACATAGGTGGATTAGGTGACCAATGAAACACATCCTGCAAACAATGTACATATCACATAAAACGGTTTCTTTTAATCCAATAAATCTATTAAAAACACTAATATAGTCTAACACTTCTAAGTTGGAATGACATAAGTTAGAAAAATCATATATAAAATCAATAAAAGGGCAAGAAAATGAAAGCAATTGGAAAAATACAATAGGCAGGTGATGAATACTTTTGATTTGTCAACCTCAAACATCACATAATCATAAAGGTTTCCATCTAACTCCTACTTACTAGTCAAGATCATAGAGAACTAGGTTTAGAGCAAATTATGAGTGACTTTAAGGCCTCAATATTCAACAACAATAAATAAATAAAAAACAAAACTACAAGTGATTGCTTTCATTCAAACACCCATCACCCAACACATAGCTTTGTTGGAGGTTGCTTCCCCTGTTGAGATGTTCTTGCAACAATGTGATTGGACCCATCTCTCTCTCTTTCTCTACTATGGATACACTATAATAATTGTTAAGGTGTTGGTCGGCAAGCCTTCTTCAAGGGCCAAACTAGTAAATTTCTCCACCTACTTGACAAGGACCACATGAGAGGAATTTTTTTTTTGTTTTTTTTTTCAGAAAAACTTATGCCTAAAACTGTGGGGTTTTCAATATTGAATGTTTAAGGTACGTAAAACCCTTTCCAGATTACAGAAGCTAGACGTTTTATGGGTAGTGGCCTATAGCAAAGAGCCAAGAATCTGTCACTGTTCAGATCTTTGTCCAATTCTATAACAAGGCATATGAAGAAGATCATGTTTCGGTGGGGTGCAATCCAAATAATCCAAACTCATTAGCAAGTAAACAAAAAGTAAAAAAAAAACAGGGTCTGGCCAAAGTAAGAATCAGATGACATGAAGACACATTGCCTTGAATAAAAAAACTGTATTGGCATGAACAGAAATTTTACATTAAAGGCTGAGTTCAACTACACCTGCTTGTACTCAGGGGTTCCTTGAAGTAGCATTAAAGACTTTCCTTCTTCCACCTCCTTCTTCTTCTTCTCACCTTCTGCCTCTTCACTCTCTACCAATCATGAACAACCAGATTTATATGGAAGGAAAGTAGATTCATTCCAAATTTTCCCCTGGGTCTTGGGTTTCCATCAGTAAAAAGAATCATAACCCATAATGGCTATCTTGATTGTGCTCATCTTTATCCTACTTGGAATGAAGCCCATTGCAGCTGAAGATCATCAAGAAGAGATTATGCATTTGAGGGTGATCTCTGGTCAAGATGAGAGTGAAAAGAAAGAAGCTTTGTTACTAGACAAGTTCAGGGTCTTACTTGGACTTGGAAGCCTTCACAAGAGAAAACATGGAGGCATGGATGGATCACCTGCACCTGCACCTGGCCCGTCTACAATGGAGGTGCAGGCACCGTCTCCTGCTCCCATTCTGCAGCCGATACCGTTTCACCTGCACCGCCGACACCCGCCTCATTTGAAGCTGCCACGTCGCCAAATCCATGCCCACAATGAGAGGCAGAGGGCAAGGAGGAGAGTTTTGGTAGCTGTTCTTGTGTCAGTGGGTGCTACATTGCTGGTTTTTGGAGTTGGGTTTCTGTGCTTTGTGAAGAAGTATTCTAAGAGGAGGAAGAGGCGTGTGAGGACTGTTTCTGTGCACAGCAGTGAAAGAGGGAAAGATTTACAAGGTGATGGAGGAGACAACAGGAACACTAAGGTAAAGAATGATCCTAGCATTGATTTGTTTTATCTTGATACACTCACTAGTGTGCTAGAGCCAGAGACACGTTTTAAGGAGAGTTCATCTACTAGTGGTAGAGTGGACAAGTTGGAAGATCAGAATCTAGATGGAGAAATAGTTAGTGTCGAAGAGCATGAGGAAGAGATCAATCACCAAAGAGAGGACCAGATCAATCAAATTGAGTCCAAGTCTTCAGGAGATGAATCATTCCACTCTCTGTGTGAGTCTAATGCATCCAACAATGCTCGGCTTTTGAATGTTTCTTTGAGTAGTAGCTTCAGTGATGCCATGGAAGGATTCTCTCCTAAAGTGTCAAATGAAGCCTCAACACAAAGTCCCACCATTGAAAGACAACCTAGTCAAGATTTGCAAGATTCTACTGATTCCAAAGAAGGTTGCAAACATCCACCTCCACCACCGCCTCCGCCACCGCCACCACCAATGCGTTCTCCTAGCTTGGTTAAATTGAAGGCTAAGAGTCCATCTTCTATACTTCAAAACCAGTCATCAAGTGGTAGTTCTTCATCAAGATCAAATGATATAATTGCATCACCAAAAACTCCAATTCCTCCAAAACCGCCATCAAGTATTCCTCCACCTCCATATCCTCCAATGTTTTTGAAAGGAATCTCACCTAAGAATCCACCTCCTCCTCCACCTCCGGACTTCGCTAATTTGGGCAAAGACGGAGCTCCATTGCCAAAGCTAAAGCCCCTTCATTGGGACAAAGTGAGAGCCACACCGGACCGATCTATGGTGTGGGACAAGCTTAGATCAAGCTCATTTGAGTAAGTAAAATATTCTAATTTTGAAATTTGTTTAGTATTTTTGGCCTATAAATTTGCAAATTTTAATTGCTTGTAAATACAGATTTGATGAGGAGATGATAGAATCATTGTTTGGATATAATTTGAAAAATGTATTCCAAAATGAAGAAGGGAAGAGCAAAACACCATCTCCAAATAAGCACGTTCTTGAGCCCAAACGACTTCAGAACATGACAATTCTTTCAAAGGCCTTGAATGTGACCGTTGAACAGGTCTGCGAGGCGTTGGTGCAAGGTAATCAACATCTCTAATTCCCCTTTAAATACATAACAGTTTTTGTAAGTGAATATTTAAACGAGAAAGATGTTGTGCATTAGGGGACGGTTTACGGTTGCAACAGCTAGAGGCATTGGTAAAGATGGAACCAACCAAAGAAGAAGAAACTAAGCTGTCCAACTACAAGGGAAATGTCAACGAGCTCGGTTCAGCAGAAAAGCTTGTAAAAGCAATGCTTAACATACCCTTTGCCTTTCAGAGAGTTGAAGCCATGCTTTACAGAGCTACATTTGAGGATGAAGTTGTTCACCTAAGAAATTCCTTCTCAATGCTTGAGGTAATAATTACCTACTTATCATGTTTAGGAAGCCCTTATTACCACATAACATAGCCTGGTAAAAAAAAACCAAACTATAGCTTTTTAATTTTCATTTATGAGTGTTCTATGACAGCCCATATATGCCTGACTTCTCCCTACTCAGGAAGCATGCAAAGAGCTTAGATCAAGTAGACTTTTCTTGAAGCTACTTGAAGCTGTGCTCAAGACAGGAAACAGAATGAACGTTGGAACGATCAGAGGAGGCGCAAAAGCGTTTAAGCTAGATGCGCTCCTAAAGCTTGCTGATGTGAAAGGAACCGATGGCAAGACTACTCTACTCCATTTTGTAGTCCTAGAGATAATAAAGTCCGAAGGAATTAAAATGGCTGACAGCATAATGGGAAAGATACACCGGACCAACAAAACGAAAACAGCCGAGGAAAAAGAAGAAGATTACCGAAAGATGGGTCTTGATCTTGTTTCTGGCCTAACAACTGAACTCTGCAACGTTAAGAAGACGGCCTCCATAGACTTGGACGTCTTAGCAACGTCTGTCTCAAATTTGTCGGACGGGATGACTAAGATGCAGAAGTTGGTGCTCAAGGACTTGAGCAAACAGGGCACAAGCGGCAATTTCATTGGTGTGATGAAGGTTTTTATGAGTCATGCTGAGGAAAGCTTGAGGGAGGTACAAGAACATGAAGCTAAGGTTTCCAGAAGTGTTAAGGAGATCACTGAGTATTTTCACGGCCAAGTGGGGAAATATGAATCAAATTTGCTTCATATATTTGTTATTGTGAGAGATTTTCTGGCAATGTTGGATCAAGTTTGCAGAGAGCTGAAGAGTTTGAAAGGCCCAAAAACACCGAATGCTCTTGCTCAATTTCACTAGATAGAGATCGTGTGGCTGTATACTGTGGATGGTTTGTGATCCTTCATGCCCTATATGTACTTCAGAGTGTGTGTAAAAAGAAAGAACTCTTTTCTTTTTTGGTTTTAACTTGAGCAGCACGTGGCGTGAAAGATGTACGATTTTTCCTTCTTTTTTTCTCGAGTGTTTAGAGATTTTGTATGGGGAATGGTTCTCAATCTCATAGTTTTCGTTTCCAACAACCAAATTTACCAAAAGTCTACAGACAAATTTATTAAATGTTTGAGATACAACTCTGTAAGACTAAAACAACAGCAAAAATTCACTAACTTGGTCATTTCCCTTGTTCTTGATGATCAGGGTTTCCCAATTCAAGCTTTTCAGGGAGAGCAAATTCACAAGCCTGTTGTGCATTTGCTTGATTATCCACAACAAAGACTCTACTGAAAGGTATATACATTCATGTTATGCAGTCCACACTTGCTCATTCCTGCTAGACACCCAAAATCTAAAGTTTATTTCTTAAAAATATATGTACAAGGACTTCTAATCTGTAACATAAATATAAAATAAAAATAAAAAAGAAACCAAGGTGAGCCAGGCCAGTATCAATCGGATGAGCGTCCAATTTGAGATGGTTCTACTACTGGCTTCAAGAAATCAAGATAATTCAGCTGTTCCATCTCGCCCCCAGTCTCGGGATTGAATTTACGTTGATAGTAACTGCGTATGAAAGTAACAAACCAAGAAGCATCAGTCATATTCCTAAGCCGAAGAGATAATCTAAACCAGGCAAGTCAATAGCTTGGAGAGTTAATGTTGATCAAACAATTGGACTAGAAACCAAGGCTTCAAATCTCAATTGTATGGCCAAGATGTACAAATTTGTGCATCAAGATCGATACTCAGTGGTATTGTTTTAGATTGTGGACAAATCAAGGTTTATTGAATATGACAATCTGTTATGAGCCCGAGCGTAGGATCTAGTCACGGGTCTAGAGACGCCGAAACTTGATCTAGAATCAATGTTGATTAGGAGAACTGAGATAGAAAAGGATAGAGAAAGGCTGGCTTGTCCTTGACAAAGCTCCTTCTAGGTTTACGTAAACCTCTTTACTAATAATCTGCTTAATCTTTATTCAATCAGAATACCCCTTATATAGGGCTAGAAACAAGAAGATAGAATAATAATAACCTAGAGCTATATATCCATAACATGATAATATATCTAACTAATATATCTAACTATATCCAACTATATCAGAATAACAAGGAAACAAACTAACAAACTCTATCCTAAATAAATATAAGAGATACGTATAATAATATTCCTATCTTAACCATAATCTTGGGCCGTATCATCACACCCCTTCCCGTTATCGAGCTTGTCCTCAAGCTCGCAATCAGCCGCTTCTAACCAGAACAATCTCTTACACTTGTGACCTCTAGTGTATGTGTCATCACAATTAAAGCACAACCCTTTAGCTCTTCTTTCTGCCATCTCAGTCCTAGTGAGTCGCTTGATAAACGGGGTAGAAGAACCTGCGTGACTCGTGCTGCTGTCAGCTGGCTTTGTGCATTGCCCCTCGGTCCTCCCATTCGAACTTTGCTGAGTTGATACACCAGAAGCAGGGTTGCTGATGTTGGTATTTTGCGTGTTGATCTTGGGAGTCAAGGTCACCAATCCTTGTGAGACACATTGTTTACGCTCTAAAGCCCGAGCCATATTCATGGCGATCCCAAGGTTACCCGGCTGTTGCATCTCAATGTCAATTCTGAGGCCCTCCATTAACCCAGCTGTGAATAGACAGACTTGTTGTCTTGGGGTTAAATCAGAAGTCGTGGCCAAGAGAAGTTGAAATTGCCTTTGATACTCCTCAACTGATCCGGATTGCTTAAGATTAGCCAATTCGCCTAGAGGATTGTTGCTCATGGGCGGACCAAACCTCACATGGCAGCATGCCCTGAAGCGCTCCCAAGTCAAATTGGTCTCCTCTTTTTCTACTTGATCGAACCACAGTTGCGCCTCGTCCAAGAGATGGAAGGCTACTAAGGCGACTTTATCCTCCTCGGCAGTCCGTTGATTGGTGAAAAACTTCTCACATCGTTTTAGCCAACCCAAGGGGTCCTCAGTACCATCATAAGTTGGAAATTCCAGTTTGGAATAACGGGGTACAAGAGGCACTCCGAATTGATGCGCAGGTCTGTAGCCTAAACCTGAACCACCGCCACTGTTTTGGATGTTGTCCTGGCCGTCCATGTTGTTCATGCGAGGGCTCTTCCCTTTATCAAGAACTGACTTGGACAGTTCGGTCATCTTCTCCTCAAGCGCTGTTTGTCTTGCGGTCATCTGCTCCATGAAAGCTTCCAGCTTGGCAGTCAGATTCGCATCACCCATGACAATTGGCTCTGATACCAAGATGTTATGAGCCCGAGCGTAGGATCTAGTCACGGGTCTAGAGACGCCGGAACTTGATCTAGAATCAATGTTGATTAGGAGAACTGAGATAGAAAAGGATAGAGAAAGGCTGGCTTGTCCTTGACAAAGCTCCTTCTAGGTTTACGTAAACCTCTTTACAAATAATCTGCTTAATCTTTATTCAATCAGAATACCCCTTATATAGGGCTAGAAACAAGAAGATAGAATAATAATAACCTAGAGCTATATATCCATAACAGGATAATATATCTAACTAATATATCTAACTATATCCAACTATATCAGAATAACAAGGAAACAAACTAACAAACTCTATCCTAAATAAATATAAGAGATACGTATAATAATATTCCTATCTTAACCATAATCTTGGGCCGTATCACAATCTAGGTAAGGCCATTCAATGGATATTTAATTCTACCAAATCGTCCAGTTTCATGTTAGCACCTCCATTTCAAGCAACCATCCAATTTACATATGCAAAACAGTCAAGACGGGGAAAAACATGCTTTGCTAGTGCAACTTACCTTCCATCCATGCCGACAATGACAATTGTGTTCTCTTGTTGACCAAATGCAACAGAGTATTGAGTACCTTCCCGCAAGTGACACTGTGCCACCGACCACTCTGAGCTAAAATACTTGGGTAAGACACCTGAATCACATGAGCATGATACCTCATAGTTAGCAATCGAACATCACAAAGCACATTGTCATAAGTACATTCTCTGTTCATGCCCCATTTTTTATGCAGGTTGAGTATCCAATTTTTTTTCACAAATATACTCAAAAGGAGGGTACCTCTCATGAAAGAAAGAGATGACACAGGTGGTGGAGTATAATGAATAGGTTCAGATGAAGTCCGGCGTAACACATTGTTGTTTCCTGGAGGTTGAGCTGTATCAACTTTGAGGCTGAAAACATGAACAGTTCCCCGGTTGCTTGATACAGCAAGCCATTCTACACCCGGGGAAAAAGCTAGGTTATGGATTTCTGCTCTGTCAGTTCCCCTCCTCACCTGCATCGGTGTTTCCATTGATTCACTAAGTTAGATGAGATGAGAGATGACGACGAGCACTATGAAATGTTCAGCAAACTTAGCAAGAATGTAAAATTGGTCAAATAACTAATCTTATTTCACATAATCCAATAATGTAAAATTGTAAGCAAGTGTTCCAAGCATAGCATATTAAGATAGGACCAACACAAAACTCTTGGCAAGAAAAAGAGAAAGCTCCCATGGCAAGGGAACCTTCCTTGTACTATTGTACAAACAGCAACTCAGAAATCCTCAGGCATAACATACCAATCCAAGTCAGCAACAAGGGGATAAAGATGTATACCTCTTGCAACAATGTAGCATCGAGAGTATTGAAAACCCTAACAAGAGTGCCCTTACTGCTAGCCGTCGCCAAGACTCGGCCGTCCTGAGTCAACGCCATGGCAGCGATCCTAGAGTCATGAGCCATGATGAACTTGGTCCTCTTAATCGCATAGTGCTCAACCCTAATCTGGCCCTTCTGCAAGCCAGGGCAGGCGAGAACCACAGAATTGGAAGCGCAGGAGATCTCGCACAAGCCCCTAGGGTTGGCGAACGTCTCAATCTGGTGCAACAGCTTCAAATCGACGAAGTTGTAGACGAACACCTTCTGGAGGAGGGCGACGACGATGCGATCGCGGCGGAGGCGGACGGATTGGACGTCGGAGCGGAAGGAGAGCTCGCCGATGCAGCGGCACTCGTGGTCGTCCCAGATCATGACCTTCGTCGGGGGGTACTGAGGGCGGTCGCCGCCTCCGACGACGGCGAGGATGTTGCAACGGAAGAGCATCTGGACGGAGGCGATGCCGCCCCCGCCGACGCCGGTGGAGGGATCGGCGGGCGAGGGGGCGAAGGTTCGGCGGAAGATCTCGCGGAAGGGGTCGGAGTTGTAGATGCGGAAGCCGGAGTCGGTGGCGACGGCGAAGCAGGTGAAGTCCTGGTTGAAGGAGACGCCCAGGACGGAGGGGTCCGAATTCGGGTCGGATTCGGGCTCGAGATCGGGGTCGGGTAAGGATGGTTCGGTTTGGGGTTTGGCCGGCGGCGAAGGTGGCATCGTGGCGGGAAGGCAAAAATGGAGGAAATCGAGGGAATGATTGTGTTGGGTCTGCAAACCTGGGGCTGGGGAATGCAAATTGGGGGCAATGAGGGATGATTGTGATTTGTGAATAGGGGATTAGAGACCTGCCGCAACTCCTAAACACCCAAACGGGCCGCCTATGTGAGATAATATTATTGGTATTATCAAAATTGATAAACATGTGTCACCCTCACGTTGAGGGCTAGAATGGGATTATCCTTGGACATTCATACAATGATACAAACGATGTTCCTAATGATCGTGCCTAAGCCTACGGAAAAAGACGAGACGAAATGAACCTGTAATGTAGTACGTGACAAGAGTGGCTTTTCGTATAACATGTGATGTCCTCCGATATCAACAATGGGCTAGTAACATTTGGATGTCATTTCGAACAAGGTTGCTTTTTTAAGGACAATTCTAATAACCTTGTCGGGAATTTGGTATCCGGTCAATAGCATTCTCATTTTGATGAGCATTCCACACCTTGTCGAGAATTTGGTATGTGGTCTGCATGATTAGCTCCCTTGCCGACTTAGTAGTGAAATCGCCAAATTGTGATTGTAGCACATCAATACGGTCAATAGCATTATCATCAAGATGTAGTTGGAAGGACCCAATTTTTTGCAAAAGGTCCATTGACAAATAATGAGAAAATAAGCGTCATTGCCATCTTGAACTAGAGTTGTATTATACCACCGTTGCTTCGAACTCATCCTCGATCATGAATGGGTGTAATAGCAACTTCTGCAACCGGGTAAGGAGAGAAGTCATGCATGGGACCAGAAAAAGGTTGATTGCCCATTCCCAACCGCCAACCCTAGCCCTTTGTCGAGTAACATGGCACCATGAAGTACTCCTTTGCACATATAGGATGATCGAGGATGCGTCTGAAAATGTCGATATCTAATTTGCTACCACAATATTTCCAACGCTGAACTCTATTTTCATTCATGGTTGTTGCATTGACTTCAAACAGATGATATATGTATGATATAATCCGGGGGTTTTTGTTGGCATCCTTTTGAGAATTTGTTTATGGCTAGATTCATATTTATGATGCGTAACTATTCTCTCCCATTTTCATTCATGGTTTATAAAGAAAACCATTTTGACACACATCTTTTTAGCTTAACAAATTCGTTCGAGATTTGCTCGAGTATAGTGCATCATTTATCACTCACTTCGTTGTGTTAGGAAGTAGAACAAGGTCCTTGTTCTACTTACGTTATGAAGTACTTTTTGGACAAAAAGTACTTCTAGTTCTCTTGAAATGTGTGCTTTTTAGTTGAATTTCACGAATTCACAACAAATAAAAATACTTTTGTTCACTAAATATAACAAGGCCAAGGGTTCATCCTGAGCCTACAATGAGTTTTGATACACCGGATATTGTAGTAACGTTGTCCTTAAAGGCTTTTAATTGTGCGAATTATTCTTTACTTCTCAATATGGTGTGTGTTGTCACACTATCCAGAAGACATTGCTTTTGCCCATTCTATTTCACCTTAGGTGAGTCCATTTTTCTATACATATGGAGAGAAAAAAAAATTAAGACATTAATAATGAAAGCTTTGTGTATTCATAAGAATAATTATATATACAAAGCCTATTATACATAGTTTATTATACAACATCATACGAGATTAAAGTTAAGAACAAGCTTAACATGAAAAATAAAAGACATTACAAATATTATACATTAGCATGGAAGATAGTAGATTTATTAGATGTTAGTCATTTAAGCATCAAAGTCAAAGTCGTCATCATTGTCATGGTTAAGAAAGTCGTTAACATCCAGGCTAGTTACTAATGACCTATTTCCACCATTATTCTCGATGTAGTTGGTCTCAATAGCCTTTTCTTTATTCTTATCAGTTTGGTATAGCTTCACCCGATGTGGAGATGTACGACATACCTTTGACTAGTGACCAGTTATACCACACATGTAGCATGTGGATTTAGTTTTCTAGGAGGATCGTGGTGGATCTGTTTGAACATTTTGCTTTGCATCCCCCTTGTAGTCATGCTTCTCATGGTAGTTATCGTGGATTTTGTTGTAGTTTCAACCACACCTATTGCCAACACTACCACCACGGCTATCATGGTTACAAAGACCTCAACCACGCCTATTATTATGGCATGATTGTTGCCCCCTTCATTAGCGCTCCCATCATGGGATGCCTAGTACATAACATCTTTTTTTGGGCTTGTGTCGAGCCTATAGGCCTAAGGTTATGCTTTTTCATTAGGAACTCATTATTCTTTTCAACAACCAATAACACTTTCAATAACTCAAAGTATCTTGTAAATTTTCTCTCTTTGTGTTGTTGTTGCAATAATACATTAGAGAGATGCATGGTGGAGTAAGTTTTCTCCGGTATTTTTTGTGTGATCTCTCGACCACATAGCTTCAACTAGGATTTGATCTTGAGGATAGCACTATTGTACTTAGTTATGGATTTATAGTCCTGGAACCTTAAAGTGTTCCATTCATACTATTCTTGTGGAAGCAAGACCTCGTTTTGATAACCATATTGCTTTTTCAAGCCATCCCACAAATCTATTGGATCCTCCACAAACAAGTACACTCAACTATGAAAATTTAATGAATGTGGTGGCCGAGGAACACAACGGTTTTTGCCTTTTCTCATGGGTTAGTAGTAGTTTTATCCGCAATTGTATTATGAAGACCATTTGCCTTGAGGTGAATATTGGAATCGATCTTCCATTCGAGGTACTTTTGGTCCGACAACTCAAGGATGGCAAACTCCAATGCATGTCATTGGCTAATATAAAGAGATGTACAAGAAACAATATTATAATTTATATATCGTACATGATACGATTGAAGCAATCAATATAGAATGCATGTAGATGATATATTAAAATTCATGCATGTTAGATAGATAGTGTAAGCAAGATAAAAGTAAATCAATATATAGACATAGAAAATATCATAAGAAAAAAAGTAAGAAATTATACGAAGTAATCATTTTAAAGTCTTTAGAGTCTAAAAGTCCTTAGGCCTTTAAAGTTCGAAAAATCCTTAGGGACCTTAAAGTCCAAAAAGTCTTAAGATGTGGAAATGTTGGTTCATCATTTTACTCCCCTGTTTCATGGTTCACTTTTTCACTTTAATCATTATCTCCTTCTTCCTCCTCTTCGTATTCGATCTCTTTAAAATTTTCATTCGACTTGTCCATGGCCGACGACGAGATTATGCTTCGTATTAGGGTCGGAAATAAGAGGTGTATAATCTAGCTTTTCATTTATCATGTTCTTATTGTGATTACCAACATCATTCTCATAATCATTTTGCTTAAAAATTATTTTCAAGGCTGGTAGTGAAAATAAGGATTTTTCAAAGGAGAAATCAAGTTAATTGACGACTAAGGTAAGCAAATCTAATACTTTGTTTTAATTTGTAAAGATCCAAGCATGTGAATTATTTTGACAACGAAAAATTTCAAATTTTAGGAAGAAAAATGAGTTTTTGATGTAGAGGATCCCGAGCATACTGCTCAAAACAATTTTAGTAAATAAAATTTTTGTGTGTTTGATGTAAAGAAGAGATAGAGTTTGTACCTTGATAATTAGGAAGCTCAATTGATAATTAGAGACTTGTGCGGATAACATGTTATAAAAATTTAAAGATAAGGTCACTTAGTTCTTCTTGAAAATGACACTTAAATAAACTTTGAACTACTTAGATCATTAGAAGGGAGAGAGGAAGATTAAGAACTTTAGAGATGTATTTCTTACTCTATTTTGATGCAAGTTTTACAATGGTAGATGACCTCCTTTTATAGGAGAAATTTGAGGTGAAAAGCTAGGTAAATTTCCATGATTTATACATGAAAATAAAGAGGTGAAGAAGGTGAATTGTACAACCTTGTGAACAGTACCCAAGAGGCAATTTCAGATCTAGAATCTCAGCCCAAATTTGTGTAATCCTGATCATCTCTTTCTCGCAAATCCAAAATGAAGATGAGAAATCCCCTCTTATTGAACCGATTAGGCAAACCTTGCCCCAAAATCCCGTTTTTCCTTGTCCTGTCAATGAGGAGGACCAACGTTTAGTGACAAAGAGGGTCGTCCATGGTGGCTATGGCCCGATGGGGTTGACCTCCCCTTTTCTAAGGAAGCGGTTCAAGAGGCGACGTGGTCTTTCTCTCAAGGAACCGCGCGCAATCTGGCGGCTAGGGCTGGTGAGACGACGTCACTCGTCAAAGTCGAAAGTGGAAATATGTCGGGGGCGAGTCCTCAACAACAAACGACGTGGGTGTCCGGGGCAAAGCAGCTTAATGAAGACCACCGAGGATGGGTTCAAACCCTTCTCTGGAGTCGCCATGATGGGCATCAAAAACCGACATCGAGCAGGTTGTTGCTTCCTTCTTCCTATCTTGCTTATTTTGATTGGGATTATATGATTTATGGGTGCTGGAATCTCTGCTGCAAGAAGAAAATTTGGGGAGATTATCACCTCTATAGTCCCTCTGCTAAGGTAGAATGTGCAATCCTAAAAGACCCTATGATAAGTCCCCTGCCGAGAAGGCAATTTGTGTGGATGAAGGCATCCTCTAAAGAACAATCTGAGATAACGAACCCTATGGGTCAATTTGAACCAAAACCTACCATGGTTGTTGCAACCTTATAGGGTAGGAATTCTAAGAAGCCTTATGAGGCTGGTTATTTAGGAATTAAGAAAGATGGAGACTCGATTAAGGACAAAATTGACAAGAAAACTTTCATAGATAGCTTGATAGGGATCTTGCAAAACATGTGTCATCTTAAAGAATTACCTTGGTATGCTTTTGTGACTGATAACCTCATACAAGGCTCTTGCATCCTAGACCGTCAAGAATATGGCTCTTACGAAAATAGTGAAAAAATCCTAAGTGATGGTTGTAGGTACTGGATAGGAATAATGAGCAGAAATGAAACTATGAGATGTACTAATCTGGTGATGATGGCAATCGAGGCTTATCGCATGAGATTAGATACCATTACTGAAGCTAAAAATGGGTATTCCTGGATTCTAAAAATGCTATATGGAATCAAGATAGGGTACATTATTCAAAGAATTTGGTCGATGTATACTAAGACTACACTTGATGCTGTAATGAAGGAGCAACTCATAATGATCAGCTCCCTAGAAGAAGCTAATTTGTCTTTGTGTATGGTTAATGATGTGTTATTCTTTGTCAAAAAGTACAAAACTTGTATGATCAATGGATGGATATTGGTTTACAGAGCTGTTCCTAAGTGTTGGTCATTGCGAAACCTAGAATTAAAAAATATATGTTGTGTTTGTATTCCACTTGACTTGAATAAATTGGATAGTAATTATATCTCTTGTTGTCCAAGTACGTGTGAATCTAGACTGGGTTGGTGGTTGTTTGAAAAGAAATGTATGGAATCCTCCTTCAGGGGAGCCCTGAAATTAATTAGTATGTATAGACAGTTGTGTACAGATAGTATGGACTCCATTAATGTGGTATATGCTATTTTTGAATGGAAATCCATGTTTTATGTGAATATCATAAGCTGGCTGGACTGCAGGAAAAATATGAGAACTCTGGCAGTCCACTATCTGGAAACATGGAAAATAGAGAAGCATAGAAGACCAACAAGTATGAGCAAATTTCTTGCTAGTATCTTGGTCCTATGGTCACTGAAGGAAATGGGAAAATCAAGTTGAATATGGATGCTGACCTAACAAACTTGATTGAAAGAGTCTTTGAATACAATCTCTTGTGGACTAGCTCATATTACAATAGAGAGAAGCACATGAATAGACGAAGGAGTCAACACATGAAGAAACAAGATAATGAGAAGAGAAACAAGGAAGGGCTTGGAAAAAGATTGAAGACCGCAGGAAACCAACTAGGAGAATACCAATCGGAATTCGAACAAGGAAGGATTTGAGTATAGAACATGTAGCGTGTTGCAAAAAACATGTTTCTTTTAAGTATAATCAGTCAGTTCATTTGCCTAATTTTCAATCCATTGTAATTTGTAAAGAACTGTACAAGGACTGTTATGGGAAACATCACCAATTATGGTTATTGTTGGAAATTTATTGTTATAGGATGTTAGCAAAAATTTGCATAAGAACCAAGGTAACTCACTGTGGTAATATTTGTACTATTAGTATTGGAAAAGCATGGAAGTATATTGTGATTGCACAAACAATCTTAAGTATGATTCATGCTACGTGTGATATGAATTCTTATCAGGAGAATTCTGCCAAATTAAAGTGGCTGGTCGAGGTCACGAGCGATGGCAAGTGGAGTTGCTTGATTGCTAAGATAGAAAACATCCGAAAGAACTTGCAACAAAGGATAAGATGGACTCAATCGAGAGCAATGTTTGACATATTAAGTACACATTACAACCAACTCTTAGGAGTTGTTGACTACTCGTATAAAGATAGATTTAAATGAAAGTCGCCTTCTGGAATAGCAGAGGAATGGGAAGGAAATCCTTTTGGCCTGAGATTGACTCATTCTGTAAAATTGAGCAAGTTCATATTATGGCTATTGTAGAAACAAAAACGGACAAGCTGCCGAGTGATCAAGTTTGGAGACGCGCAGGATTTGACAATATAGCATGGTCTCCGGCTGAAGGTAGGGCTGGGGGCATATGTTTGATGTGGAAAGAACACCAGCTCACCAGTGAGCATGTGGAAATTCCAATCCACAGACCGAGATATATTATTATGAAACACGTTAATCTACTATCAGGGTGCGTATTTGCGTTGTGCTTTATGTATGCCCCCCCAAATGAGATTCAAAAGGATAGTTTTTGGACAGAGTTTACTAACTGTGTACGTGAGATCGACATCCCCTTGGTCATCATAGGCGATCTAAATGAAATCCAAGAAATAGGCGATAAAAAAGGAGGATGTATTCCAACGGCTAGTAGATTCGAACGACTTCGAAGCCTGAAAGACACTTGCGGCCTCCATGATATACCCACGACAGGGAATAGGTTCACCTGGAGAAAGAACAAAACAGAAATTGATAACATATATGAAAAATTGGACCGGGTAATTGTTAGTGAAAGTATACTACAATGGTTTCCAGGAATCCGAACTCACAACCACGCGTTTACATCTTCTGATCACTGCAAAATATCGGTTGATATTACGAATGGTGAAATAAGTAAAGCTGCGCCGTTTAAGATGGAGAAAATGTAGCTTATGAGAAACGATTACCGAAATGTGGTGAAACAAGCTTGGAGGGCCTGCTTCCAAGGTTCCTTCATGTTTCAACTCATGAAGAAAACTCAACTGCTCAAAGCACACACGAAACAATGGAAAAGGAAAACGTTTGGGAACACATTTGAACAATTACGAGAAATTGAGGACACACTCCTTGATCTGCAACAAAAGATCATTGAATCCCCGCAACCAGCAATCATCCAAAAACAGCTTCGGTTTCTGCGAAAGAAGGAGTGTATTCTACAGTTCCACAGAATGTATTGGAGGCAAAGAGCAAAGACAAAACACGTAAAACTGACAGACTCCAATTCAGGTTATTTCCACAAGATAGCAACGGGGAGGCGAAACCATAAAACTATAAGAACAGTTGTGACGAACGACGGCACCCAAATCGTGGGAGAAGAAAACATTCATCGAGAAATTAGAAGTGACTTCTGCAGGCGGTTTAAAAAGGAACAGATAAATACCACTATCCTAGAGGACTACCTGACACTCATAGACAAGGAAATAACAGATGAAGACAATAGTAGTCTGACAAGACCAGTAACGAATGAAGATATAAAAAACACTGTTTTTCAAATGGGCTCGGACAAATCTCCAGGACCAGATGGTATGACATCGGAATTCTATAAGAAATATTGGGACATTGTTGGCCCTACGATAATAAAAGCAATCAAAGGCTTCTTCCATTCGGGAAAGATTTTAAAACAAAGTAACCATACGTTCATTTCATTGCTTCCGAAAAATGACAATCCAACAACGACTAACCATTATAGGCCCATTAGCCTATGTACGACAATATATAAGATAATTGCCAAGATTCTCACAAACAGATTAAAGAAGGTTATGCCTAAAATAATACATCCGCTTCAAGGAGCGTTTGTTGCAGGAAGGACAATACAAGACAACGTGCTTATAGCACATGAAATCTTCCATTCTTTTAGAGGAAGTCAGGCGAAGGATGGATGGATGGCGGTGAAATTAGACATGGAAAAAGCTTATGACAGGGTGGATTGGGAATTTCTCTTCCGCGTCCTTCACCAATTCGGATTTGATGACAAGATTGTGGGGTGGATTCGGGAATGTGTATGCACCGTATCCTTCTCAGTTTTGGTAAACAATGGGCCCACCGCGCCTTTTTTGCCTGAACGAGGAATTAGACAAGGAGACCCGCTATCGCCATATCTGTTTGTTTTGGGAACATAAATACTTGCTCGAAAACTTCAAAAGGTGAGTGAGAACACTAAGCCACTGATAGGATTCCCGATAGCTAGAGGAGGGAAGAGAGTGCCGTTTTTGGCATTTGCTGACGATATTATAATCTTTGCTAAAGGAAACCAGAACGCGTGTGATCAAATGAAGAACATTATCGAAGAATATTGTACGGCTACAGGACAAAAGGTAAACTATCGTAAATCAGCCTTCCACATCTCTAAGAAAGTGACTAGCCAGTAGACACAAAGTATCAAACAAACATTAGGGATAAGCACAATGGAAAATTTAGAAAAATACCTAGGATGTCCGATCATTAATGGTAAAGTGGACAAGGAAAGCTTTCAGAACGTAATCGGAAATGCCCATCGACAATTATCAAAATGGAAAGCCAATACACTATCTCAAGAAGGAAGAACAGTGTTAATCCGATCCAACTTATCCACAAAACCAAACTACCTAATGCAAAGTTTTATGTTGCCAAAACACGTAAATGATGAAATTGATGTCATAAATAGAACATTCTTCTGGAATAAGGACAGACAATATAAGCCGCTTATTGGATGGGATCGAATATGCAAACCTAAGGCATACGGGGGGTTAGGCATTAGGAAAGCGGAGAATATGAACAAGGCACTTCAAATGAAGCTTCTTTGGAAAATTCTTACTGACCAAGACAATGTTTGGGTACAAGTGGTTAAAGAAAAATACTTAAGGGGAAGCTCACTCTTGGAATATAAAACAAAGTCGAGCAGTTCATGGCAATGGAAGCAATTGATGAAACTGAAGCCACACTTTGAGAAAGGTTTGAGATGGCAAGTAGGAAATGGCCGGGTCATTAATTTTTGGAAGGACAGATGGCTCACGAATGAACCACTCGTAGAGTGGGTAGCCTCGACTGATGCCATTAACATAACAACTAAAGTCGAGCAATTTATCACTACGGACAAAACATGGAAAATAAATGAACTACTACAGGTGGTTCCTAGAGAAGTGGTAGAGAAAATAATGGAAATCCCAATCCCAATAAATGATATTGACGACAAATTAATTTGAGCCCCAAGCAGGAATGGTTGGTACTCCACATACTCGGCAATAAGCCTAATAACAAATGAAGAAACCATGTCTCTTAGCCCCAATGCTTGGATCTGGAAGCTGGACACATTCCCAAAAGTAAAGAACTTTCTGTGGAAAATTGACATGAACGGGTTGCCCACCAAGCAAAGACTTAGTGAAAAACATGTTGCTGTACCGCAAGGATGTCTCATGTGTGGTGCCACGCAGGAGGACACGATACATCTATTATTGGAATGCCCACATACGTTAGAAATAATAAAGAGAATAAATGCCAATACGGAACGTGTACTTAGAGCACATAACCTATCGCAACGGAACCCTCGAATTGCATTAGTCGATCTAAATAGTAAAATACGGAAAGAAGAGTTTGTTGAGCTAGTAGTGGCCTGGTGGGGAATTTGGCACCAGAGAAATAGGTTACTTTTCCAGCCCAACGACTTCATACAAGACCTTAGCCTATATATCCGCAATCACTTGATGCAATGGAAACAAGCGAAAGACTGGTAGGAGGATGAAGAAAAAAGTCTGAACAAAGGTGGTTGTCCAAGGGCTAGATCACGAATCAAACCACGAGGTTGGAAGAAACCGTATCAAAATTATACAAAATTAAACTTTGATGGATCTAAACTTAGCAACGGTAATGCATCGGGAGGTTCGATTATAAGGGACGACAATGGAAACCCAATTGATGGGTCAGCCAGAAGATATGGAAAAGTGTCGGTTCTAATGGCGGAAACAATGGCTTTATGTGATGGAATACAGAAGGCCAAACAGAAATATAAGGAAACTTGAGGTAGCTGGGGATAACATCATTATTATCAAAGCTGTCACAGGACAAATTCGTTGTCCATGGGAAATAGAAAGAATTATTTCAGACATTCTCGTATTCCTTCAAGGTTTCGAGTCAGTCCACATTTATCATGAGAATAGGCAATGTAATGCTGTGGCCGATAAAATTGCTTTTCTGGGCCACAGTCACTCATGGGAATCTATCTTGAACCATCACGAGCTTTTAGCTCTCATCCGAAAGGATGCTCTAGGAATTCCGCCCTAAGACGGAATCCTAATTCTCACCGTTTCAAAAAAAAAAAGCAATATATATACACAGAGACGGGGGGCGTGGGGGCCAGTGGGGGCCGGTGCCCCCACTTGAGTCCGGCCGGATTTACAGGTAGAAGGAGCCAAGGAGGCCATGGAAGTCGCCGGCGGTATTATTCGTGAAAATATCTTCAGAGAAAGAAGATGACATTTTAGGGTTTTTTTTTTTAAAAAAATTTGATCAAAACTGTGTCCTTTTGATAAAAAAAACAGGCTGTAATTTAAGAATTTTAAAGATATTTTAATGAAAAAGAAAACCACAATTTTTTCGATAAAAAAAGAAAACCACAGTTTACCCAAACCCACGATCGGATTGGTGAGCATAGGCGCCTAGGCGGCAGCGCAGAGAAAGAGATCAACCCACCGGCCACCGTTGACGCCTCCACGATCTGCCGGTCTGCCCTCCTCGTCGTCGTTGACTGCCTGATTGAGTCTCGTTCGTCTTCTTCCAATCTCCCTAATTTCCATTCTTCTAAGTTTTAACTTTGTTTTAATTGCAAGTAGCAAACTGAATTGAATGCATTCTCACCGAAAAAAAGAACTGAATTGAATGCAAACTGAAATTGGGGATTGGGGTCTTCGGCTTTTTTTATTTCTTGTCCAATTGTGTTACCTCTTTTGATTGTTTGCTAATTAATTAAAATATGCATCTAATTTAGAAGTCATGTAGACAAAATTCATAAGAATTGCATTTGATTTTTGAAAACTGTAGACCTTCAATTGATTTGAATAATATTTTTGAATTATATATTTTCAGGATTATGGACAAATTTGTTATTCGAAGTAAAAATTCTTCAACTCCCGTAGTGGTTGAACCAAGCAACTCTAGTGAACCTCAAGCTATAGATCATGATGTTGGTGGATCGAGTCATAAAAGACCACGAACGGAGACGGTAATTGAGGATGAAATTATTAGTGATCCGGCATTGAGGATACCGATCAATGATTACGAGCCTCGAATTAGAGATGATATAAGAAGAGAATATGTGCTCAAGGGTCCTAGTCAACCATGCTCTCATGATTTTCCAAGAAGCGACTTTGGTAAAAAAGCGAGGTGTTTTCAAGTTGGATGGTTCAAGAAATGGGAATGGTTGGAATATAGTGTTTCTCGAGATGCCGCATATTGCTTTTGGTGCTATCTTTTTAAAGGGGATAGAGGCCAAAGATGTGGAGATGAAGCGTTTGTGAAAACAGGGTTTCGTAATTGGAAAAAGGCTTGTGAAAGATTTAAAGATCACGTGGGAGCAGTTGGTAGTGTACACAATGAGGCTGAGACATTATTTTTTGCTTTCAAAGACCAAAGGCAAAGTTTGACAAGAAAGGTGGCTTCGGGAAGGAAAGAACTAGGTGATGCATATCGTATTCGTTTGACTGCAAGTGTGGATGTTATTAGATTGCTACTTGGAGAAGGGTTGGCTTTTCGGGGGGATGATGAGTCGGCAAGCTCACTTCATAGAGGAAATTTTCTTGAAATTCTTGATTGGTATAGCTCATGTAATGTTGAAGTTGGAAAGGTTGTGAAAGCAAATGCACCGGCAAATCATCAACTTACTTCTCCTACCATTCAAAGGGAAATTATAAGTGCTTGTGCATCGGAGACAACAAGAGTCATTATTCGAGATATTGGAGACAGATTTTTTTCTATATTGATTGATGAGGCTCGTGATAGTTCGATAAAGGAGCAAATGGGTATTGTTTTGAGATTTGTAGACGATCGTGGATTAGTGAAGGAGCGGTTTCTTGGAGTTGTTCATGTTGTTGACACCGCCGCACTCTCTTTGAAAAGTGGTCTTGATGAGTTTTTTGCTAGACATGGATTATCAATGTCTAAACTATGAGTTTTTTGCGAGGAGAGCTTAATGGTTTGAAGACGCTTATATTAAGTGAAAATCCGTCTGCAAAGTATATTCATTGTTTTGCTCACCAGTTGCAATTGGTTGTTGTGGCGGTTTCACAAAACAATCAATTTGTGATGGATTTCTTTGAGCACTTATCCATGATTGCAAACATTGTTGGAGCTTCTTGCAAAAGAAAAGATCAATTCCGACAAAAACAACACGATGACATGGTGAAGCGTTTAGAAACTGGTGAAGTTTCTACAGGGAGAGGATTGAATCAAGAAAGTAGCTTAGCTCGACCAGGAGCTACACGTTGGGGTTCTCACTTTACTACCATTGTTCGCATTTTATCTTTGTGGTCTCCAACGATTGAAGTGCTTGAAAATATATTTGATGATGCCGAACACCCGAAACCTCGAGCAAGTGCCTTTAGCTTGGGTGAAAAAATGGAAAATTTTGAATTCGTCTTTATTGCTCACCTCATGAAGCTAGTTTTGGGTTTTACAAATGTTTTGTCGCAATTCTTGCAACAAAAGGATCAAAATATTCTCGAAGCCGTGAGTTTGGTTCAAAGCACTAAGAAGAAGCTGCAAGATGTGAGGAATAATGGATGGGAAGAGTTACTAGAAGAAGTCAACAGTTTTTGTGCTAAACATGATATCGCCATTTCATATATGGTTGATAGGGTTCCTGGTCGTTTTCGATCTAGACGTGTTGGATATGCGATAACATACCACTATCACTTTAAAGTTGAGATATTTAGTCAGGTATCTTCTTATTTCTCTATTAACTATTTACAATTTTCTTTTGTTAATAAATTAATTTTGTGATGTGTTTTTTAGGTTCTTGATCAAATTGACCAAGAGATGGAGCATCGTTTTAGCGAGTCAAGCACAGAATTACTCAAATGTATATCATGTCTTGATCCAAAGAATTCTTTCTCTAACTTTGATGTGTCAAAGCTACTTCGACTTGCAGAATTCTACCCGCAAGACTTTTCAATAGGTGATCAAATGGAGCTTAAAGGACAATTAGAGTTGTGGATTTATGAGGTGGGAAATAATGAAAAGTTTGCACAAGTGCAAAATATTGGAGATCTTGCTCAAAAGATGATTGAGGTTGGAATTCAAAATGCCTTTGAGTTGGTATATCGCCTCATTGAGTTGGCTTTAGTGTTACCTGTTGCTACTGCTACAGTGGAAAGAGCCTTTTCTGCAATGAGTTTTGTCAAGACAGATTTGCGTAACAGGATGGGAGATGAATTTCTGAATGATTGTCTATTATGCTATATCGAGAAAGAGGTTTTCAGAGACATTGACAACGAAGATATCATCCAACATTTTCAGAATATGAAAACTCGTAGGCTTGATTTACCCCCTTTAGTGGTTGAAAAGTAAAAAGAGACATGATAATTTGACTAATAGTAGTCTTTCTGGTAGCGAACTATTTCGTTATATGAATTTTGTGTATTGATATTTATCTATATAATGCTTAAGTAGTTTTTATATTTTTACTCATTATTAGTAATATTTTTCGAGGTAAAATCTCTTATAGTAAATACATGGTGCCCCCACTTAAAATAATCTCTGCCTCCGTCCCTGTATATACACAATGTAAAAGAGGTAACTTATAGATAATGCATAAGAGGGTAATTTGTAGATGTTTAACAACCAATTCATGCATTCGTGTCAAATAGAATATATTGATAAATCAAAAATTGATTTCCTTTAATACAGAACATTCTAAAATACTACTTTGTCTACTTACACGTATCAATCCTTGTTTTTGGTTGAACACATATCAATATCAATCTTTTGGCCCTAATAAAGCTAGTTCACATTGTCTTTTAATGCTTATTTACAAGTTAACACCCCGCAATGCATACAAAAAACTTACCCCGTACGTACGTATACCGTAAATGCATTGTGTACAATGCATTGGTAAGATTTCAAAGAACAAAGACATGCACAACTGTAGATATGAGACAGCATTGATAAAGTACGTGTTCAATTTTTGAATACAAATCCACGTCAATCAAAGGCCATGCACATCGGCTACATCTTCCACCATCTCCCCTATCAACAACCCACCCAACAACCCGACCCCAATCCCCGCCGCCGCCCCCATCGCCATTCTACTCCCGGAGCCGCCGACGCCCACCGCCCCCGGCTGAGGCCCCGACGGCACCACCCCCTGGTACCCGTACCCGCCATACCCGGCAGCCGGCTGCACACCATACGGATAAGCCGGAACCACCGCCAGATACCCGTTGGGCCCGAGCCCAGGCCCAGCGGGATAGGCCATTTGCGGGGGCGGCTCCTCGATTAGCGGCGCCTTTTGCGTGAACTTCTCCCCAAAGGCGTACGAGAATTTGAACGTACCTCTTAGCTTCCCGGACGGAGTCCGGACTTGGTATTCGACCTCCAAGTGGGGTCGGGGCTCGGCACCCAAGTCATAACGGTCGAGCAGCTCCTTGACCGGGATGTAGACCCGTCCGGACTCTTTGTCCCCCAGGGTTCGATTCGACATGATTTGGAAGACGAACCCGATTCGGGAGTTTTGGGCCGCCACTTCGTCTACGATGAACTTCATGTCGTAGTGGTTCCATCGCGGGTTGATCCCGCCGTCTTTGTCGATGGGCGAGCGTTGGACGCTCCTCGGGTCGCCCGAGACCGAGACGACGACGTAGACGTCCATCTTGGAGATCGTGTTCACGTCCTTTATCCCGCTCGCTGAGATCACCTTGATCTCAACGGGCCTGCACTCCATTCTGAGATTTATCTGCTTATGATTGGATTCTGGGTTAATTTAAAATCGATGAGGTGAAAACAAGGGATCAATTGTGTTTTGAGTTTTGGGAGAAAGGTGGGTCAGGCGCGGGTTGAGGAGAGAGAATCTGGTTATATTGTGAGGTGTTTGGATGGGAGAAATACAAGGCATATTTTTCTTATTTTTAGGCCTTTTTATTTTCAATTTGTTGGCGAATTTGAAAGGCTGTTTTTGCACTAGAGGTAAGCATACCAAAAATGTAGATCATGTACAGGCCTGAACATAATGATATTGAGAAAGACCCAAAAAGTGTGGCCCCTGTATTTGGGCAGTGTAAACCAACCGAGAGGAGCATACGGCATGCACAAAATATATTTCTACAGCATAGCACATTCAGATGCAGTTAGAGAAAGACAAAAGTGATGTTGATGCGGAAATGATAGAAATTGACCTGCTTAATTACAAAATTACGTGATCTCGCCACAGGCCCTGATACAAACCCCTTCTTCTCTATCTTTGTTTCCCCATTATGACTTCTCGTCTTGACTATGAAACCAGACCCCATAAGAAGCCCCGTTTTTACTGGATTTAAAATCAAAATCCAGTATCTCTTAAGTGGAAATTACCTATTAGACACATCCAGAATATTATGTTTTCACAAGACCCGATTCATGGTCACAAGGGACGGTAAGGGACATAACCCAGAACAGACTTGACATTGGACACAACATCATTGCACCTCGTCAGCAGATTCAGCATCTGTTGTGAGATGTCCACTGGTGGTGGTCGGGACAGTGGAGGATGGTTGGGTGGTGGTAGTGGTGGTGGCGGTAGCCTACTGGTGGTGTAGGTAGGTTGTGGATAGTTACTGTGCGATGCTTCAACAAAAGGTGGGTGATTATGCAAAGGGGGTGAAATAAGAGGAGGCTGCAATGGATTTTTCAAAATGGATTCCGGTTGATTGTTATGTATTACATCCATGGCAACAGCAGATGGAGATGAAGAAGATGAATAAGTGTCATTGATCCTAGAGTCAGTTGTCTTACCTCCTCCTGGGCCCACATTAAACCTAACCCGAGAAGCACGGACAACACCAGAGTTCTGGCTTTCTCCCTCCTCTCCAGGCGGCTTCTTCAGGCATGATTTCAGCTGGACAGCTGAAGAGGACGTTTGCATGTTTTGAACATTATGATCAATGGCCATCTCATCCCCAACCCTGCTCGGCTTCTCTGCTTGGGGGTCAGGTGCCACTGCTTGTGGCCTTAATGTGAACCTCACATTGGGAAAAGCAGATTTGTTCCCCAAAGCAAATCTATAAGCACTTTCTGCATCTTCCTTGTAGAGGAACAAAACCCTACATGTGTTTGAAGCGTAAAAAACCCGCATCTGTGAGGTGTCCATCGGGCCGAACCGGGCAAACCGGGCCTTAAGCTCTGCACTAGACGGAACTGATGTTCCGGAAGGGTATTTCATTACCAGAAAAGTAGGTTCTTCTACCCTCGCCTTTTGAGGCTGCTTCTTAATGGGTTGCTCCACCTTTGCACTGGATCTTGGATTAGCAACAGCAGGGCCTTTTCCCTTTCCATCAGGTTGCTGCATTTCAGGGGCCTTCCTCTTTTCAGTGAAACCTGATGCTGATTTCATAGCAGTTACCTTTTTTATCCTCTTGGTAGCAACGCCCTCCTGACGCTCAGATAGGACCCGTTTTTTCTCTCCTTTTGAAGGTCTTGAGGAAGGCTTGCTTCTTTTGTTTTCTCCAGATGAGATTCGGGCTGATCGAACTTCAGAGTCTTCTGTGTCACCAGAAGCAGCTGAGCTTTTTAGGAAAACAAGGGACCGGAATCTCAGAAAGTGATTCCTTGCTATTACAGGTCTGTTCTTCTCTCTGCCATGGAACGGATCAACAGCAAGAGCTTTCAGATCAGACAATACCTGCTGAAGCCTGCCACTGTTCTTTTCAGTAGGCACAGGATCAGTGGTAGCCCCAGATGGCACGACAGCCTCGAAAGGTTTTACTGGTTTTTCTCCTCCTCCGGATACTTCACCAGAAGAGGAATGCTTTTGGAAATTATCTGAGCTTGCCAGAAAATCTGCTTTCCTTTTCTTCTTCTTTTTCTCCCCAAGGCGAGATTTCTCAGCAATCAACTGTCTAGAGGCCCCCTTCAGTAATCCAGACTTCCTTTTCTTACCAGTAGGAGTATGAGACTCTTTCTCTGTACCCGTATCCTGCCCTACAACCCTTTCTTCTTCAGCGGAAGGCCCAGCTTTACTCAAGCCATGACTTGAAGCTGGCTCATCATCTCTGGCAGAAGTGGCAACCTCCTGCTGATCTCTTCCAAGGATAGGTTGATCCCTCTTCTGGAGGATGTAATCACCAGATGCTGGATTTGGTTGTCTATCTTCACAAGGAGATGACGAAGAACTTGAATTACCTAGTCCTGTCTGAGAAACTCCCATGTGACCAGGTTCATCTCTTCGCTTTAAGAGATACTTGTCCTTTTTCAGCTGCTCCCTAGGTTTAGCAGCTTTTGCGGAGCTCTTACGACTACTAAGTGGGTCGGCAGTCACCAATCGCCCACTGAAGCGAGCTGCAGAAAAGTTGCATGGTTAGCACCAAGGATTTGATGCAAATAAAGAAGAGCTAAACACAAACTTAAATTGCATCAAGGAATACATCAATAGGCTACCCACCCATAGAGCTGCCAAGGATAAAACATCAATCACTCCCAAACCATAAAGGAAGACACTAATGAGCTCGTCCATGTTAAATTGAACAATTTGATAATCAGAACCATGGATAAAAATAGAAAAAGGCACTCATAACATGGAGACCATTACATATGAAACACAAGCTAGTTCAAATACAAGAGACACTTGCACAACACAGTTCAGTCACTATCAAAAGTCATAAATTAGGTGGAATTCATCCTGCTAGAGGTGAACATTACGGCATGTATTTGATCAGGAGTGAATCAAATCTTATCACAGTTCCAAATACTCAATTCACCTCACAAGAGTACAATATTATCATGTACACAGCAAAGATACCAAACCTCTTTAGCAAACCAAACTAAAAGTGGTGGTATACAGGATGTAAGCTTTTTTATCACAGAATTGCGTGTATGCACATATTTGAAGAGATGTATGGATAGCAGAAATGCTAAAGGATACCAAAATCATGTAGCTGGCTTATAGAGCTCATAAGCATATGTGGTAAGTGATTATTTTCACACAAAAAAAATTCGTTTCCAGCTAAAATTTCTCATTCAAGTAACCCTTTTGAAAGGAAACCTCAGACAACAATGGTTTCCCTTGTTCTAACCAAAACTTTCTATTCTTGCAACATATACTGTTACATTGCCACCTAATACCAATCCAGGAGAATAAGCACAAAGTAAGAAAATGTTACATCTTACAAAGGAAATGTCATAATAAAATAACACTTATCCAGGAAGTAGAAAAGAAATTTGCTACCCTCATCACAAGGTCTATAATGCCTATAAATTCAGGTAAAAAACATATCTAATAGAAGTTTATAATAGTATTCAACAATTTGAATTCAAAAGAGTAGAACTGAATACTAATAATGGAGCCTACAGAATCCACGGAAAAACAGCAGAGAAATAAAAATGGACAAGCATGTAATCATATACCTTGGACTGACTGATCAACAGTTGGTGGTGGTGCAGCAATAGGGCGTACAGCTCTATGACCAAATGCCTGAGAATAAGTTTCATCAAACTCCTCATATACAGCTAATCGGTATGCAATAGCAGCTGCCTTTTCTCTCATAAAATCAAGGGTCATAGGAGCTTTTCTTGGTGTTGCAGCCACCTGCTCTATGAATGAAAGAGTTCGTTCTGGGTGAAAGTTGTCTCTTGACTTCCGGATTTGGTCAGTTGAATAAATTCCACCAGGCTCGTAATCAAAAACATCAACAGCAATGTGACCTGGAACTTTAGTGGGTCTAAAGTTATTGGGGTTCCTACAAAAACAAGTCAAACCAAGAGCTCTCCTTCTACATGCTTCATCAATAGATTCCTCCACAGCCTTCATAAAATTTCTAGAAGTGGACTGCTGTGATTTTTCAACGAAGTGAGGGTCATAGGGAATCAACTCCGCAAGATCAAACCATCCATAACTACTATCACCAAAGAATGCAACCAAAACTTGACCATCCTTCTTTGTACGCCAAACAGAAGAAGACGTAAAAGCTTCATCAAAAATATAGCCAGGCCACCATGGATGAGACTTTACCTTGCCCCAAACCATATCACCCATTTCAAAACCATTACCCAGAGAACGTGATCCTGCACTATAATGTGAAGCATGGTCACTATGCATCACATTTGCATCAAGCTCTAAAGGAGCTCTATCCAACTGCTTCATTTCATCATTGATTGATCCTCCATCCATCCTCGTCAAGCTCTCATCAGTATTTCTAGTATGAGCATCAGATTTATCTAAAATGTCAGAGAAAGGCGGTTTTTCTTCATCTTTCAAATCCCCACTAGGCTCAACAGTAATAACATCATCACTGGCATTAGAAACACTTTCAGGCTCCACATTTTCCAATCCCCCTATTTGAGCATCAAAGGTGTTGAGCCTCTGTTCCTCCACTACCACTTGTTCAATGCCACTGCCACTGGTTTCCAGTGACTGGTCAGTCGTATCAAGAACCGTAGACTCCATCTCTGTCATCAAAATTTGTATGATCACAATGCCACTAAATTAAGAACATGACATGTAAAAGTGACGAATATTTAAGAGTTGAAAGATAAATTCTAAACAAGCAAGTGACTGCTATCTTATACCTGAAGCAGCTATAGGCTGTGCATTTTTTAGCAAAAAGCCATAAAAAAAACCTACTCAACGCTAAAAGATGATCTAAGGCTTCCACATGTATTATGAATTGTCAAATAAATGGTCTATCAATGCAAATGATTGAGGTAAGATTGCAAAGTTAAATGTAATCAAATTATGTGACTGAAGTTAATGCAAACGCTTGCACAAAGATTAGGCATATGCTCATAGCTGCTAAAAATAACCATAAAAACCTAATAGGACAAGTTGACATTAAGATATTTAATACTAGTACATAACAGGAGAACGGCCGCACCACCACTGCTCTAAACTTCAAGTGGCAAATACCAGCTACTCACAGATACGAGGCACAGTTAATGATTTCACCATACTTCATAGTCCAATTCCTTTCCGCAATAGGAAAAAAAAAGATTCATTCGTGTTGTGTGGATGGCATGCACAAAGTAGCAATCAAATCTACCACTCAACTCTAATCCATCCCTTCCACCCAAACACAAAACCAGTTCTCCAGCTCTCCGTCACTCACAGGACAACCCTCTTTCGGCACCACCACAACTAAAAACAAACCCTAGGGGAAACAAATTCACATCCTGGAAGCAATACTTACAAGAGTTAGGGTTCTGAAAGCATCACAAACACCACGAAATTGGAAGATCAGGAACAAATTCGACTTACAAGTATGCACGGCTAGCCGTTTCCGCAAGGGAGAATCGCTCGATAGCTGAAATCCAGCGGAGAAGGACCTGAACCTTATCAAACCGAAGGAAGCACCAGAAAAATATGAGATATCGGCAGATAAAGACACAGTTACAGGAAGAAGAGTCGGTGAGCTTTACTCACCTGCTGTGGAATGGACAGATAATCGGAGAAAGAAGCACGCACCAATGCACTGGCATTCGCGAAACAGAGAAATTAGTTTCTCCAGGCGGTTGAAACCCTAGGGAGAATGAGAGAGGGGAAGCTTTTGTTGTGTGTGAAACAAGGAAAAGATGAGTTGAGAGCCATGGCGGTCTGAGTGAGTGGGTTTATGGCTAACTCCACAGTCTCAACTCCCAAGAGATGATTATGAACAACGGAGAAAGGGACGACAGGGCCGGGCCGGGGCCCCTTTTTTCAGGCTTTATCTTTTTATCTTTTATTTTCACATTTTCGTTTGGTTAATTTATTTTAGAAAACCAACATTTATTAATTTTCGTTTTTCTAAATGCTATATCTCATTTCGTAATGCCATCGTCAAAATGATAAAAACAATACGATAAATTGATATTTTTTTACAAGAGAGGATAGGAATTAAGAGTCATATAAATCTAAGCTAAATTATTTCTAAATGCTATATCTCATTTAGAATATACAATTTAAGGTTTATTGTAATATTGATATAGAATACAACTTTTTTTATGGAATACTGGGTAAATTATTTTTTTAATAATAAATATAGTACTCTACTTAAATATAAATTGACATATAGGTCATTAATTGTCGATTTAGATAAATAATTCGTTGCCTAATATTAAAGAACTTAATTGCCAAGTCTTAATTTTGAAAGACATTAAAGAATAAGAGAAAGAATCATAAGAGTGCACACCTTAGACATAAAAATATTTCTAGGTTGGTCCCTCCAAGAAAATCAACATTTTAGATTAGACTTTCAAAAATCGACACGAACAAATTATTTTCGTACTTTTTCGTGTATTTTTTAAAAACTTTGTTTGAGAACGTGGACAGTTTATTTATCAATATGTCCAATTTGTTCATACATGTTAATAATGTGTTCATCCTTTCATCGTTATCTCCGATTTGTTCATCAAATATTATTGATTTTTCTATCAATATTGAATTGTTCATTTGTATTGCCAATTTGTTCATCGATGTGTCAAATCTGTCCATCATTAATCATTATCTCTAATTTGTTATCAAGTATTAAAGAACTAATCATCCAATATGTCCAAATTACTCATTTTGTATATCCAAGTTGGTGATCCATTATTCCCAATTTATTTATCACGTACTATTAATTTATTCATCAATATTATTGATTTATTTGATCTATTTTGACAATTTGTTTGCGTATTGGTTCATTAATAACATCAGTTTGTAGTTTGTCATCAAGATTGCGCATTTGTTAACTAGAACTAGTAGTTTGTGTATGATTGTATATTTTGTATTTGTGCATCACCATCCATTATTAGTGCATCACTATTGAACAATTATGCTTCATTATTATATATTTATAGATCATTACTATAGAATTAATAATTTTAATGCACTCAAAAACAATAGACTTTTGATTAACAAACAATTGGTTCTTGGTGAACAAATGATGGGTTTTTGGTGACCAAACAAGTGTTTTTGATGAAGAAATCCGTAGTTATAATGAACAATCTGTGACGTATCCTATATTCGTATTTTCGAATGATTCCGCAGTGCTGTTTTTTTCCTAACCTTTTAAAGTGAAATGATCAGCGTGTTTGATTTCTCCTCGTCTAATGACCCGTGTTAATTCTTATTTCTCATCAAAGTATACATTCTCATGTGATCTAGAACCAAAAATAAACTAAATTAAAGAACTTTAATTCATAATGGATGTTTATGACATGAGATTTGTAAATAAAGTAGCCTATGAAAATTTATTTAAAATACAAAAATAAAGTAGATGAGGTAATCTTACTAGCTTAACTAGACATCTATTCCTAGCATTGTCCAGGTCGCTTGTTCACTACTATTTTGGTAGTTTTATATGATTATTGTTTATATATATGGTTTTGCTTGTTTTTTTATATTTAAACAATATATTGTCTTGGTTAAACTATTGGAATGACATTTTTATTGTTTTTTTGTGTTATTAAGATTATATATCCCTGAATATGAAATAAAAACATTAATGTATAAGCTTTTAGTTATATTACTAATACTAGTTAGCTTTTAGTTATATTACTAATACTAGTTAGTAGTTATCCAAAAACTAACATAATAAAGACATTACAAAAAGAATCTTATAATTTTTTATGATATAAACTTTAATTTTTAATAACAAAATCGAGATCTAAATCATTATTATGGAATTAATTACCATGAAATAAATTTTTATAATGCATATAGAAATTATATCATTCAATAACATATGTTGTATAAACCAATAATAAGAAATTAAAATGAATGATTAAAAAATAAGTAAATAAAATCTTTCATTTCTAAGCCGCATCATTTAATAAAAAATTTATTCAATAAGATAATATTAAATATATATATATCTACGTACTTATCGGTAAGAGTAACAAATTTAATAAAGATAATTTAATTAATAATACCACTTTAATCGGAAATAAATTTAAGAAGATAAAGTATATCATACCTAGTATAAAGTAATAACATATAATATTCAATAATAACAATATAATCAGAAATAAATTTATTGAAAGAATATATAGTATGAAATAATAGTGATTATAATAATAAGTATTATAGTGTAAACTAATAATAGCAATAGCATATTAGATTGAAAATAATACTATTTAATTTAAGGGAACTCAATTCAAGCATTTAATGACAAAAAAATACAACCTTACGTATAGATATATAGATATATAGATAGATTAGACAAACACATACTTTTAAACGGTAAAGAAGATGAAATTGAAAATTTTTTTTTCTCCCATAAATCAACAACAACAAAAACATAGGGAAACCCGCAAAAGCAGGATCTGGGGGGTCAGGGCAGAGGTATTCCAAACCTAGATGAAATACGCATACGCCCAATACGACCCAAAGGACACAGACCGAACGACTCAACAAACTACTCTTAAAAATCTAAAAAAACAACAGCTAACCAAAACCACTACTAAAGCGAAAAGAAAAAAGAGAGAAAAAGAATCAAAGAATACAAAGACTAAGCTAATAAAAATTCTATACCTAAGCAAGCCCACTAAGCGAGAAACTGACGGCCAACAAAAGATTACACGGCTCCACTTGGCTCCACCGGCAGGCTGACTAGCTGTCTACCACGCTGATCTTCTCCCTCCAACTGTTCCTGCACTGCGCCAACTCCTCTAAAATCCCTAAAAGCCTGATATCCTGTCTTATGTTGTCCATCTAGCGCTTCTTCAGACCGCCTTTATCCCTTCGGTAAGCCCCTAAATCCAAACGCTTGCATCTCCTAACTGTTGCGTCTGGGCTCCGCCTCTGGACATGGCCGAACCATCGCAGTCTTGCTTATCGCAGTTTGTCTCCTATACCAGTCACCCCAAGCTTGCCTCTGATTTCTTCATTCCTAATCATGTTCATCCTCATGTGGCCACACATCCACCTAAGCATCTTGATTTGTGCGACTGCAAGTTTCTGCTCTTGAGCCTTAGTCGTCGGCCAACATTCTGCTCTATAGAGGATCGCAGGCCTTATAACAGATATGTAGAACTTTCCCTTAAGCTTGAGAAGAACCTTCTTATTACACAAAACCCCTGAAGCCGCCCTACACTTTTGCCACCCTCTTTGAAAACGAGACCTAACATCCTCATCAATACATCCATCGCTCTACAAAACTGAACCTTAGATACTTAAACTTGTCTTTTTACGCAATGGCCTCGCCTCCTAGCTGAACCTCACTCCTAGACTCATTTTCCTGCCAAAAAATGAACTCGACATAATTCTGTCTTGGATCGACTCAGTCTAAACCCCTTAGATTCTAGTCTCTCCCTCCATGAATCCAGTTTGCTATTAACTTCAGCTCTAGAATCCTCCACCAATACGATATCATCTGTAAATAACATACACCTCATAACCTCTCCCTGAATATCCCTAGTCAGTACATCCAACACTAGCGTGAACAGAAAGGGGCTCAGAGCTGAACCTTGATGAAGACCCATACTCACCTCAAAATACTCTGTATCCCCATCTAGAGTACAAACACTTGTCCTCGATCCCTCATACATATTCCGAATGATTCTGATAAACGTCTCTAACACCCCCTTGGCTTCTAAGCAATTCCAAATCAACTTTCTATGAACCTAGTCGTAGGCCTTCTCTATATCTACAAACACCATATGCAAATTTCTCTTTCTCTTTCTGTACGCTTCTATCAACCTTCTCAACAGATGAATAGCCTCAATTGATGACCTCCTGGCATAAATCCGAACTGGTTTTCTGCCATAAATTGATGATTTTAATTAACTTATGATATTCATGGCGTAAATCTTCAAGTTTAACAGAATAAAGTAGACCAATAATTTTTCTTTATAAATTTTAGAGAAATTTGCACTAAACCACCCGTTAAATAGGCGAATTTACACTTAACCACCCGTTATACACAAATTTGATTTAAACCACCCAAAACTTCAATTCCGTTAACAATCAGCCACCCATCGCCCATTTCCGTCCAAAAAACCGTTAAAACGTGTGAGATTACAATTATACCCTCAACTGTTCATCTTTATTACCAGAAAACCAAGCGATTTGGGGGGTATGTGGGAAACTGGCCGGTTCACCCCAAAACCAAACAAACCAAACCCAAACCCAAATAAAATTAAAAACCCCCAAACCCAAAGCCAATAAACCCCCAAATCTGCCCCAACCCCGATCAATTTCCCCAATTCGTTCCAAATCAAAAATTCCCAAATCCCTCTCCATTCTAGGGTTTATAGCTGGGGGAAATCACGCTCAAATTGGTGTGGGTTTATTAGGGGCTTTGAATTGCTGGAGTCAAACGCTACCAAGGTGGGCGATTCAGGGCTAGTGCATTGCTCAACCACAGCTGGAGAAGCAAGCCAGTCGTGGGCGATTTCAGAGACGACTCCACCAAGCGTTGAAGAGATCGCGATTTCTGCAGCTTGTGAGGCTCCATTGTTGGTGTTGGTGCAAGGTTGGTCAAGCTCCATTGCAAGGTAATCCTTCCAAGCTCAGTCCTCTGTTGTAGCTAATAAGTGCATGTTGTGATTCAAAGATTCCTGACACAGCTTTAGGCGTTTTGAATGGACAAGTGTGGCACAGCTTTCAACTGAATTTAGATGCTTTGATACTATATATTATTTGCTGAAAATTGCCTTTCTAGGATAGTTTAATATGATAACTGTTATATATAATGGGATATTGTTGTGGTGGGGCCTAAAACGTGACACATGCTTGCTTATTGTAGATGGAGATATCTATAAGATATATGTATGGGGGTGCATTTTACAAGATTCCAAATGGAGATCACCTAGCATATAAGAAAAAAACAGTTTACTGTAAAAGAGGGGTTGATCCAGACTTGGTGTCTTTGATGGAGTTGAAGGTGATGCTATTGGAGTGTGCTAGTGTGGGGAATATAAAAGAGTTGTGGTGGCTTAAGCCTGGGCTTATTTTGCATGATAGACTTAGGCAAATAGTGGCTGACAAAGACATTAGGGAGATGTGTGAGAATATAGGTAAAGATAGGATGTTGCACATCTATGTGGTCCAAGAAAATGAGGTGAGCCCAAATGCAATTCGGGCTTCACTTCCTGCAAGTCCAACTGTGTGTAGAAGCCCATTCAATGCTGGAAGATTCCTCCTTAGGCAAACTTGTGAGAGTGTGGACCAACTCAACCAACAATCCCAATCATTAAATGCTATCTCTCTCTCAGCTGAGGCCACAGAAAACCCTAGAAACTCCAAAAACCCAGCTGAATTGCCTTCATCTGATTGTGAAGAAGAATATGTTGCACCAGAGGAAGAGTTGTTAGGTTCAGAGTCTTCATCTGATGGTGAGTTTGTGATTCATGATAATGTCTTTGGTGTTGAATCAGATGATGATGTTTTATTTGAGAGGAATGTAGATCCTAATGTGGTTGAGGAAGTCAGTGGTGAGGCTGAGGCAGATGTCTTTCAAACAATTCCTAGGGATGAGGGTTATTTAAGCTATAGTGGCTCTGATGGTCATGGTCATGCAAGGTACCAAGAATTCAATCCATTGGTTGATTTTGGAGCTCCAATATGTTTCAAGAAAGGTATGAGATTCACTTCTAATGATGTATTCAGAAAGGCCCTTAGACAGTTTGCTTTAGAGAATGGATTTGACTATTACTACCTCCATAGTGATATAGTAGGCACAGTGTTGCCAGCTGTTATAGGTGCACTCAAGAGGATGAGCTATCGTGTTCATTTAGCGTAGCCAATGCACCATTTAGCTGATTGCATCCCAAGATGTTGCTTGCACAAAGAATGCTTGTGTCCATGGCCGCACCTAGGTATATGTGGCCTAAAAGTCCAAGAGAACCATACCAAAAATGAGAGAATGTAAGACGTAAAAGTAAATGTTCATGTATGCTGTTTACCATTTAGTTGGTCGACACTCATAGCAGCAAAAATTATAGGAGTGTTTGGGGGCGCATAGTGTTGTGCAGTAAGGAAATCTTGGCAAAATTTCCCCCAAAGTATGATATCTAAAATCACTCCCCTGCAATTAGGCATATAAATTTTTAAGCCCATCACTGTTATTGATAATCTAGATCACTTTGATAAGGAGATTGTGCCTGGGGCACCTTTCATTGATGAGCTGGCAGTCCAAAAATTCACACTGGTCAGGGGTTAATCTTGGATTTGTCTTGTTGTAGATGTGCCCAACAACGTCTGCATAAACATAACTTAATATTCATTATGTGGGTCGTGTATTTAATTTATGTGCAATATGTAATACTGTTGCTGAGTATCTTACCTATTAGATACTTGTTGTTGGTAGGCTTGATCTCTTCAAAATCAATGAACTTGAATGGATGGCGAATAAAACCTACAGTTTCCATATTCATTTCTGTGATTGCTGTCTCGGGAAGAAATAGGAGTGCATGATGGTTGTCCTTGCAGACTCTATAGTTGTCTTTGTTTTGTATGGCCAGAATATTCTTGAGAATATAGACATTGCCTTCATCTAAATGAAGTGCCCGTCTAGGAGTGTATTTGTGAAGTGCGGTACATTGTATAACATTTCCCTACGAAAATGTTGTGAGAGTAGTAAGTATTAAAAGTAAGCCAGTAATCTGGAGTAGTTTAGATAGCCATACCGCTTGGTCCGATAGCAGAAACTCTGTGCTCAAGTATTGTTTGCTTGGTGTCGCGTTACCCCATCTTCAGCTGACCATCACTAATATATTGCAAACTGTTCCTGGCTGTAACTTATCCAGTGGTGTGAACACTTGGTTGCCAATGCTATTTGGTGTTCTGGCCTGCAGGAAAATGGAATTGTGCAATGAAATCTGTGTGGGTATAGAATTAGTGAACATGAATAGTTGAGGAGTTTATCTATACCAAATCTGGAACTGGTCCCTCCATTGTTAATGACAAATGCGTTTTCCTTGGTTTGTATGATGATTCTGAGGATGGAGAAGTCGTGGATGTCTTTTGGAAGCGCTATATATAATGTTTAGGTGCCTTTGTGTGTTTGTCTGGAAAGGACTGTAGGTATTCTTAATATTGTGCTTGATCAAACGTTTGATCCCATTATTATGTCACTATTATTGCTTCAGTTACAAACGGCCAGGCATTTTTGGTAACATTATATAGCATTAATTTCCATTTAAGGCACGCAAAAAACCAGTTTATCAAGGCACATTATCTTTGTAAATGTGAATAGTTTCTGTGGGTGGAAAATTCCATGTGGTTGTATAACACCAAAGTGTACATATAAAATGTCAGTTATTTAATTGTGACATTGACAGTGTTGCTACTGGGGAAAAAAAGGTATAGGTGGTGTACTTGTATATTTATAATTATAATGTATATATATGCTGTTCTGAAACTGTAATCTAGCAAGAAAGTGGCAAACTTTCATAATTTAGCAAGACTTGATATGTGTCCAGTATTGAAACATAGACAAAGGCACTATTATTTAGCTTAGGTTGTAATACTTTCCATTTGCATCCAACAACAGCTCCCAAAAATAGGCCCAACTATTTTAAACAGCTATAAATATGCCAGGGAAAATGGGCTGCACACTGCTTGCAGAAAACTTTTTAGTTCAGAATCAAATATAACTAACATTTTTGTAGAAATTCCAAGTTTACATATATAATTATGCCAATGCATTGTTCAACTGCTTGCATTCGTTGACGGCTGCTATGTTGTAGGCCTGATTTCTTAACTTGAGTGTTGCATAAGGATCGCTTCTCTTGAAACCGGAGGCAGCCAATCATTTCTCTTCATCACACTTGTGTGAGATTATAGTTGCTCACCAATTTCTGTCATTTATGTATTCATTCAATAGATACATATCCATAAGGGCATGAAAGGAAATTTAGCGATTATATAAAACACGCAGCTATGAAATGACTTACAATTTTGTGTGAGACAGGCGGCATCTATAACATGTTTGGCCCAATCATTCTTGCATAGCGTGAGCCCTTTGTTCATTGTTGTCAGTTTGATTATACTGTCAAAAGGCAATTAACTCACATATGTATTCCAGCAACCTGTAGGAAATATTTTTGAGGAATGATTATACTTAATCAGCTTACCTGGTCATGAAGTGCTAAATTATTGAAAACAATGTTTCTTGTATGGTTGCAGGTTTCAGGATTGTCACTGACTATGCAAAATTTCAACCCAGCAGGATCTGTAACCCTTGAGCCTGCAACATAAAGCTGGCCATGACAAAAGACCGGTTTGGGTAAGTAAACCCCTACATTGTTCAATGACTGCCCCTGGCTTTTATTTATTGTCATTGCATAGCATGGTTTGATAGGAAATTGTCTGCGTTTCATTATGAAAGGCCATTCGGTGGTTGTAGATGACATGCTTATCCTAGGTATCAATACACTGTTACCAATATGGCTTCCTGTAATGATTTTCGCCTCAATAATCCAATCACCTAAGTGCTCAATAAGCATTCTTGTTCCATTGCACAGTCCCTGACCGGGGTTTACATTCCTTAGTAGCATTACTGGTAATCCTTGTTTTAGACTCAGCTTATGTGGAGGCATACCTATTTTAACGTGTCAATTAGTAGTGTTAGGATTGTTGTTTCTGAACAAACAAAAATATTTGGTGGAAATTACACGGTAAATTATAATTGATCAGGTTACTTGGGAATCTTAGAGTGTTTAGGAATTCCGGTGGATACATGGTTTCTTGCTCTACTGAGTCAGCTGAAGCTTTGCATATTTCATCTGCGCTCATATATGTTTTTGCAACCCCATGTAATTCTCTACACATATAGTCATTGATTGCATCTGCATCATCATTGAGGGGTGTAAGGATTGCTCTTTCTCGTAGGTATTGTGCATCCCCATGTTTAGCTGAAAAAGATGGAAATATAACATCCACAATTTTTTCCATAGGAGAATCCCCAGGTTCAATGATGTTTTGCTCAAGAATTCTAATCCATGTTTCTTCATCCTCTGAATTCCTTTTTTGTGCTGCAATTTTCCCTTCACCTATGCTCAGGATCCATTCATTGAATTCTCTTTTAGTTTGATTAACCTGGCCAGCTGTGCTGACTTCATTGACCCTCATACTCTTTGTCAGTGACAACAACTGACATTCTTTCCATAGCACAGAGTTGTTAATACATGATTGGACTATTTCTTGTCTGCTTCCTTTTGGTATAACCGGTAAAATTTGCCGGAAATCTCCTCCAAGCAACATTGTAATACCTCCAAACAACCTGTTTCTATTTGTTTCATTGCTTGATGAACGAATATCCCTGAGTGTCCTGTCTAAAGCCTCATAGGCATATCTTTGTGTCATTGGAGCTTCATCCCATATAATTAATTTTACCTCATTCATTAGTTGTGCCAGATGAGTATTTTGCTTAATGCCACATGTGCTGTTCTCCATTAATTCCAATGGTATAACAAATCTGCTGTGTGCTGTTCTACCATGACGTAGCAATAATGAAGCAATCCCTGGAAAAGCACAATGACCATAGCCGAAGGATAATTATATAAATCAGTGTGATAGAATTTATATAAAGATAGGTATACATGTCTACTGAGGTTAAGAATACCTGATGAAGCAACTGCAAGCACAATATGCCTTTCTGATCTCAGCCTTGATATTATTGTTTCGTATAAAAATGTCTTCCCTGTGCCACCAGCTCCATAAACGAAAAACAATTCACCTGAATTTTGGTGAACAGAATCAACAACTTTGTCATAAATGTTCCGCTGTTCTGAGTTTAATGCCAAGTGGAGGTGTTTGTGTTCATTGGACAGCTCAACAATGTTGTAATTCATCTCTTCAAGTAGCAATCTGTTTTCACTCATTGACAGTAAAGTAGGATCTGGTATAGGCATGTTTGGGTAATCTGATAACGATTTCCCATTCCTATTTAGCAGCTCTTCTATTTCTAGCAAGCAATAGTTCTGGAGTTGTTCATTTGACAATGTCAGTTCCGGTGTTAGAAACCTGAACTGTTTACGTTTTTCGTGTAAAATCCCATCAACTAAAAAATGCCAAGTCTTGTCCCATAGCTGCTTTGGTGAACTTACTTCGCAAAATAGGAGAATCGTTACAAACAGTTCACGAATTTGTTTGCCTGTTGCAAATCCATGAGCCTCTTCAATAGCTGAAACCCATTCCTTATCATCATTTACTATTCCTAATGCACAACAGGCCTCCCTGAATGAATTGTAAAGCTAACCAGACACAGTTCTGATTTCTTCAAAACTCCGGGGTCCTTTAACAATATTTAGCAGGAGCCGTAAGTAGTACCTTTCACCGGATGTAGGATGGCAATATGTTATCCGGCCGATACTACCCCCTTGTTTCCGACGCCTCCACAATTTCTTGTCCTCTCTCCAGACATACTTTTTTGTTATCTCTGCATATGTCCATTTCCTAGCAGCCGCGTCTTCTTGATTCAGCCTAAACCATTATGTGAACATCGTATCCTTTATACGTTCCCTGTGTAGCAATGATTGTAAATTTTGTGAATCATGAATTGTTACTGGCTGCTGATCTGGTAAGTGAAATGTCAATCTTATGACTGGTGGGTTTGAGTAGTGTATATCAAAGCTATAAATGCGCCAGCATGCTTCACACGGGGACAGATAACGGCAATCAAGATAATGTTTGATCTCATCAACCTCTATAATTCTTGTGTCCGAATGATTTGTGCCACGCAGAACATTTTCTTCAATTACAGCTGTAGCTCTGTCTGGTCCCTTGTGCACATATTTAAAGAGATACTTTATTGCACTTGAGCGATTGCACCACTCAACATTGATATGAGCTTGATATTTTAGCAACAGATAGCGATTGTATGGTACAACAAACCTGTTGTCCAATCTTTTCCACTTTTGATCACAGAGGCACCTCCATTCCTACGCCTGTATAGCGGAAAACCTTCTTCGTTTATGCCTGTCTGTTCCTGAAAAGCTCGAGAGAAATGTTTGCTACATTTCCCATCTACCATGCATGGTGAATTTGGATTATGATTCCCACATGGCCCATGTAGCATGAACTCGGTTACAGCTTTAAATCCAGCTGGATCTGTTTGCCTGTCTGGTAGTTCAGCAGAAATGTATCTATCAATTTGCTCCGGAGTTTCTGTATAACCCCTTCTTCTTTTAAGCCAGACCAAAATATGTGCATGTGGCAGGCCCCTTTTCTGGAATTCTATTGTGTAGATGACTGCAAAATACGGGGAATACATTCAATCAAATTTGTGGGGTGGTGTCACAGTTTGCTACGTTTCTTATGAATCTAAACTGCGTGCCCTCGAAAATTGCTAAGTGACTCTTATAAAGACACGTGCAGGGAAAATCCTAAATAGATAAATACCTGTGTGAATTCCTAAGTGTGGCCTAGGCATCATCTTAAATAGGTACATATCTAGGTATTTTTATAAGAGTTCTTAATGCTTAATGAAAATTTATGTAGAAACTGTAATATGTAATTCAATCAGATTGCAGTAGTGCCATAACTGGAGAGTAATAGAAAATTTGTATTCAGTCTTGTAGTGAATTATATGGTGGGTTGGAAACCATCTCCAAAAATTTGGAGCCATAATATATAGTACAAAATAAACAGCAAAATACCATGAGACTTGTGTTCAGGACCATACCAGCTTTAATCTTGCCAAAGATTTTTTCCTGTTGGATGTCCCTTATGAGCTCATTAAGTTTGATTTTGAACAATCTAGTCATGACATCAGGTCTGTGATTGGGTTCTTGCCCTGGTATGCCTGATAGCATTTCTCCCACTTCTTCCCATTTCTGGTTAGCTGTGAATGTGATAAAAAGGGTTGGATTACCCAGAGAGCGTGTGACTGCCATTGCATCATGGAAATTCTGAATATGGTATCTAGGACCACCGGTGAAACTTGATGGTAGCACAATTCTTTTTCCCACAGCTGTAGCATCAGTGTCACCTTTTGTAACGGCATCACACACATTTTGGTATAGATCCGACCTCAAGTTTTTCTGGTTCAGACACATCCATCGTAACCTCTCTTCCTCAATTGTAGTAAAAGCATCGACCAAAAATTGCTGATATAATCGGCCTCCTCTTATCAGGGTAGTGCCTTCACATTCCCTTTGTTGAATTCTATAAGAATAATATTCTCGCATTGTGACGTATAAACGCTTTGTCTTTCGCTGTCCTGTGTTACTTTTGTATGGAATTTTTTCATGGTATCCATCTTCACCGTATGGAAATAACAACGGATATTGAAGTGGCATATAGAGAGGGTATAATTCTGAAATTCTCTGCAACCCTCCATTTTTGGAATGCACAACGACATCTCTTTTTCCACTGGCCATTCCCAGATCATCGACAATCAGTGCAGCAATTTCCGAAACCTGTGGCCTGCTATATTGCCTGTCTGATTGCTGTCTATCCCCAAGCAATGGGATACTGACTTCTGTAGAGTTGTTTGCATCGCACCAATCTCGAGCCATCCTAAAAGCTTTGGCCACAGAACTCGTAGAATCTAACATAGCACTGAGATCAGACACTAATTCTGAGTCAACTTCATTTGCATCCTGAGGCATGCATGCGATCCTATTTTGCAATTCGTGCTCTGTGTCATAAAAGTATAATTGAGCGAATGTTGGCCGGTGTCCTTCAGCTGGCACCAATGAACCGAATCTGTGGTAGTTTTGACCTGACATTCTGAAAGTGTATGGACCCTTTGTGCGGTTAATTGAAGTGTCAACTCTACCACCAAATGATGTAAAGCAGAACATAGCATTATAGACACGTATTAGGTTCCTGAATTTAGCGGATACTGTGTCAATTGTATTGTCAAGCAATTGGTCTAGAGGTGCAGGCGTAGGCGGTAGTCTCTCTAATAGAACTTTCCCACCCTGACAACACAATGAAAAGGTAGGAAGACTCCTTGCATTACACCTTCCCACCTTTTCTTCAATCCACATAGTAGCACCACAGAATTGGCAAATGTACTTTGGCCATCCTAATCTGCTGCGTAAGACGTCGGAACCTGTAGAATATATCTTTCGCATGCTTAATGCATTTATATTTATACTGTATGTATTCATCTATTTTGATGGAACCAATGTGCCTGTTCCTTGTGAATTGATAGCCGCTCCTGTATTACAGTCATCATCACCCGAATAATTTTCCTCATCTGTAAAACCATGAGAGGATTAAAAAGAGCAAGAGTTTATATTTTAAGCTGCCATATTCATATTATTATGAGGGCAAATACAAATATAATGTATATATTGTTTTCACAAATTGGATGATAAGTGTAATTAAGAAATATAGACTGAAATCGACCTGGGTGACAATACTTGTTACTTGTCACATGGGAAACTCACCTGTACAGTGATCTGCAGGTTCTGTAATCCTTAGACCACAGTAACTTTGTGTTGAACCTTCTACTTGAGTATGAGATGTTGATGCAATGGTTAATCCTGCATTTCTCAGGATTGAAGCCCCATGCTCCCTTGTAGTGGTGTCATGATTATCTGCATCATGTTTAAGCTTAAGAAGCTGGACAAATATGAATGATAGGCAAGCAAATGTAGGCGTTCTCAAACCTGTGTTCATTGCTTGGTACTATGCTTATCTAATTTGATATTCCTGTGCATGTGAAAGATCCCTGGACCAAAATAAGCATTCAACGATTTAGTGAAACTGAAAGTCTATCATGTTTTAGGTTAATGCACCTTTCCAAATTCACGCACTAAGTGTTTTTTAGTGTAGGAGTTACTATTTACTATGTTTAATGTAGCCCAATCAACCATTTCATTGTTTCACCAGTGAAAAACAAATTTACTGTAGGCCAGTTTAACTTCATATATGTAGCAAAGATTCCTGTCGCCAGTAATTGGAGAATATTAATGGCAAGTGGATTTTTTTTTTGTATTAGGCACAGTAGTGGTGAATAAAGGGAAAGACCACACAAAATATAGAAGATGATGATTTGTGCTCGCAATGCAACCGGACCAATTTATGCAGAGGCTCGGTTTAGCTATGCACGGTGAGTATAAAGTGACTTCTTTATGTTACTGTGGAAGCATAGCAGCAATGTAGTATTTACTTGTGTTTTTGTTACAGGGAGGAATTTTTCCAGTAAAATTTGTTCAATAAACTGTTGCATAACATATGAATTGTATAAGATTTCAAAGCGGCCACCTTAATGCTACATTGATAATGTTCCCTTTCAGGAAAATAGTGTCCTATTCAGTAATTGTGGTATGGCCCTGAATAATTTATCCCCTCACCAGAATGATAATATGGTAATGGTTAATGATTTGTTCTTGTTTGTTATTGTTCAAACATGGTGAGAATCATGCCAAGCAGATTTGGGAAGCTAGCATTTTTTTCCCCAGGCAGTAAGTTTAAACACAGTATAGTAGTGGATAGTCATGGTAAGCAAATGTGAGAAGCTGGCAATAATTGGAGTGCAAAACTTTTTTATTATTGCTAAAAGATAAGCTGGAATAAGTACAGGAGAATATCTATTATGAAGAGCAAGCCTAGAACTAAAATCTATGTAAGAGTACATGTTCAATTGAAAATGTGTATGAGTGCTGATTAGAGTTTGTATAAGCTGGGTCTTCTTAGATTTAATATCTAACTTGTGTTGTTGCCATGGAAACAATCTTCATATGGCCTGTCAAGCTTTCCCGTTTCCTCACAGACACAATATTGTGGATTCCATTGGAATAGCTCTATTGTCAAGCTGTCGCTCAGTACCTACAGTGAGCAGAGGCCAGTCAGCTATAAGGGGAATATGTAGTAGGTAATGAAGAGGGGATAATTGGCAGTTCAGTGCATGGGCATACCAGTGTTTAGTTTAATTTACCTGGGTGTGGGAGAGGCATTGGGAGACCATCATAGTGAACATAAAATATAAGCAACAAACTTAGTAAACAGAATAATTATAATGCCTGGCAAACCATACCATATTGATAGCAAAAACCAAGCAACCATTGTCCACATTAGTGTTTAAGGAAAACAGTGCTAATAAAGAGTCTTGCACAACCACAGGCTGGAAAAAGTAGTCCAAACATAAGAGTCCAAATGCAACAGTTAACATAAACAGCCTTATTTCTACTAATATTTGGTTGTAATTTAGGAAAGAGTACTATTTAGCTAGCTGGTAAGACCCATATGGTCCCTATTCGGTGTCCGAGAGCACTATATTCTTCCTCTTATGGCTGGAGGTGCTCTTATCAACGCCTGGGGAGCTGCATATATGCACAACAGGGTCAAAACTTTTTTCTCATGAATAGGCAAGTTTCAGGAAGGTAGTATTTTTGAGGTGCCAAACAAAGAAAGGCGTACCGGTTAATTTCAAGAGGCGATATAGCACTATCCTTGTCTGACACGCTAGGATCTGTGTCACTGCCAGCTGCCTGGTCAGTTTTGAGGTTGCAGTTCTCCTCACCCTGTAAAGCAGACATGGAATTGGTCCCCTGGTCCCTAGCTATGCCCTCACAGTTGCGGTTACCTTGCAGAGGAGCTCTAGAGCCTGTGAGCTGGTCCCCTTCATGCTCAGAGGATGCCTGCTTGCAGAAGCCGGCATTTGTTACACTTTGGAATGTCAAATAGCATTATGTAAGTATGATTGGGCTGAAAAGGCCAAAGAGAACTACCTCTTTCGGCCCGGTCTCGGCTGGCTGCATGCTGACACAAGTGTAGCTTTCCCCACTGTGTGGGTAAAAGCTCTGTGTGGGAATTTCAAACATGAACCAGTTGTTCACCAACTGACTCATCGCCTCTGGTATGGCAGTCTGGTCCTCTTCCTAAACACAATTAGTATGAGATGCAATTAGGAGGGTGGATAGAAAGGGTAAAGAAGGATTGTTAAGATAAATACATTAAGATAAATACATTAAGGGTGGATAGACATACAGATATTCTTTTCAGCAAGGAGTCAACATTCGTTTTCAAGACGGTTTCAGCAACACCGTCGAAGAGGGTCACAGCTGCAGCGTGGGTGCCATCTTCCACATGTAGCCGAATCTTGTACCTTGTTGGTGTAAAGAAGGGAAATCATTATTTTAGGCAAGCTGGGACAGTGGTTGTACATATGCGGGTTTACAGTAAAGGTAGGAGGAGATACCTGGACCGGGGGAATTCAACATTCTTCACGCAAGAGTCACAGAAGAAGCTGCCATGTCTCCTGGTCACACTCTTCCTACACTTCCCTGATGTGCATGAAAAGTAGTACCAGGATGTCCTAGTATCAATGCCCACAACCTTGAGCATGAAGTAGAAATTGGTGTCCTGAAAGGAAAAGAAGAGGATAGCTCTTTAGAACACTGCCAAGACTGGTAAAGGTAGCTGTGACTGATAGAAGGAGATATACCTTTTTCTTTGCCTGACACCATTGGGACAGTTCAAAAAGGGTCACCTGAGCAGGAGGGACCTCAACACCTTGTGCAGGGATGGCTTCGCGTTTGAAGGATGTAAGTGGATCAATGCAGTCCTCGTCGTACATCACTGTAGCAGAAGTGCTTGATAGATAGGTATCTTGCAAATAGAAATTAGCCATGGTACTTGTGAGTGGCAGGTGTGGGTAACTTAAATATCTTTTCAGGGAATTTGAAATGTCAACCTACCCTTGTATGTTCGAACATTCATGCCGACCAGAATAATAGCATAGCCGGTGTGGTCCGCTGGTTTCCTCTGGAGGAACTCCTCAGCAAGCTCTCCCCATAGGGTGGCTCGGATCTTATGTCCCCTATAGCAGCAAATAAGCCGATGAAGGCATGGCAAACAGAAGAATAGAAATAAGTTCAGGGAAAACAAATGGAGGCTTTTATAGCATATACCTTTTCCCAGTAAGGAAGATATCCAAAGTCTGGGTCATTTTCCTCAGCTTTTGTCCCCTCCGGACCTCCCTTGGGACTATAGGGCCCACATCAGTAACATAGCCCATGACATCTGGATATAGGCATAGCGTGTTAGTCATTTTTTTTTTGAAAGGACACAGGAAGAGAGAGCAAGAAGTATAGACATTTAATACATGGCTTTGCATACCTATGAGAGCATTGGTGCCATTGACATCAAAGCGAATATCCCCTATCTCAGTGAAAAGGAAGACATACTTTGTTGGGAATCCATCAGCCCTGGAATCCATTTTTTTTACACTGGTGGAACCATGTAACTCCAGCATGTACCTCTTGTCTTTCAACACTTGGTATTCCTTGAGGTTCGGGATGATATGGAAATCCCTCAATCTGAAAATAGCCCCTTCAGTCAGTTGCCCCACAAAGCAGTGTGCAACATTGCTTTGGTTGTACAATGAATGAGATCCCCCTATACGACAGAAGCGAGCCACAAATTATCAATCATATGGTGTAAAATAATGACGACCAACACAGGAGGCAAAAGTGAGAATTAGAAATAGGATGTACAGTACCTTCGAATCAGCAAGAATGTAGTCAGTACCCCTGTAGGTATCGTAGATGTTGTAAATGTCCCACTTCCTGCAGACCATGACATGCACCTCACAGTTCATGCCCTGACGTAGTTCGCTGAAATATTTGATTGGGTAAGCCATGGTAAAGAGCTTAGAAGGATAGGTGTAGGAAGATGAGCAGGGGGTATAGCAGGTTTTATAGGCCAACCATAGCGAGACCAAGAAGCATTCTGGCCGAATACGAATGGACTCATAATTATGAGAATGCAATTTACTGGCCAAACCATTCAATCAGCTGTAACTGTCAACGTATATGGCTACACTACTTGGAAGAACAATGGACGCATACAGGGCGTTGATGAACATGGAAGAAGCTGTAGGGACTTTTGACTAAGCCTGCAACAGGCCTATTTACTGGCCAAAGACATTTATTAAGCTGTTTCAGTTCCATGGATAAGAATAAGGGATAATCACACACTAATGTGGAGGCATTGATGAGGCTAAGCCGTGTAAATGTCATCAGTATAACATCACCATGTACAACGAATGGGCGCTAGAAGCATTAAAAACAATAGGGAGAAATACAATTTCCACTAAATATTGTATGCAAAAAAAATGGAGATCATAGTATAGTGATAAAATGATGAGCATTCATTGCAGATTCCAACTGTAGTTTATAGTATTATAGAAGATAGAATTATCGCTGGATTGGATAGCAAGATATCGCTTGCTCCGGGATAGAATTATCGTCTATAAATACATTTCTTCGCCATGTAGAAAGGATATACAATAAACTACCCTGAAAATGCTGATCTTCACTTAGCCCTATTGTCGTTTCGCATTATTTACCCTCGCGCTCAATCGACGCATAATCTTTTGACTTAGGCATCAAATGTAGATTAGGGGGTTCCCACACCTTTTGTTCATTGTTTTGCAGGATCTAAGTCATTGAAGGAGCTTGGAGAAGAAGGAATATGTAAGAGCTACATAAGTGCACTAAAGGCGAATTTTTATGCAGTTACACGTAGTTTACAGAAATTTATAGAAGCTTAAATCTCCCAAAAATTAATGAACCTCTCCCGACATTATGAGAGCTTATGAAAACTTATTTATAATTTTACCATTTCTTTTTTTCCTATTCCAAACACTCAAGTTAAAAATAATTTCAATTTCAACATCTCGTAGCGTCAATCTTAATCCATTTTTCAAGCCCCTTACTGGCTAAAAATTTCTCACTCTTTAAACTCCTCAAGAACTATCACTCTCCATATTAGTTCTAACTCCAACATATATACATGACAACTTAGAAACTTATTGTGAGTGGCAAGTCGCAGTAACAATAGGTCGACACCAACTAAGAGTTCAACTATTGAAAAGCTCAAAGTGGATTCATTGTTGAACTCACACTTGAAAGGGAAAGGGAACAAGATCATGCCTATATATACAAATAAAGATTATCTACTACGTAGTATAATACAGTATAAAGCGGAACTCAAGTATTTTTTAAACTTTGCGTCACGTCATCGCGATAAAATAAAATAATAATTTTATTTTTTAAATTATATCTTATCCATTTTTTTGATAACTTGGATATCTCACCTAATTTTGTTATCTTAAGCAAATATTATTTTTATTTAAATAATTAAAATATTTTTTATTTTAGTTAAAAAAGATTTTAAAAATTATTCTTATGAAGATTCTAGATAATTAAGTACAATTATGGATTCCATAATTGAAGTGATTGTATTTTATATATTTATAGATACAAATAGCTATGTTAGTAAATATAACTGAAAACCTTAAAAAATAATACACAAAAATTATTTCAATAATATTTATTTGAGAAAGTAATCTTACATAATAATCTTAATCAAATTGATTGAATTTGTTTATTTATAGATAAAACATAAAAAGGTATATGATCAAATATAATATAGATTTATGTGGGACATTATCGAGTAAAAATCAAGCTCGGGTCAAAAAAACTCGATCTCGGATAAATTAAATCAGATTTATATTTACGTTAACCGTACATGGTACGGAATTTGTACTAGTTTCTCTAACATAACAACTCACCCAAAGGTCAAATACATAAACGGCTCCTCAACCTTTTGCAAAATGGTCACTTTTAATACTTCAAGTCTTCAACTTTAATTTTTACCTATTGAATACCTAAACAATATACATTGCAACCTATTCAATACTTACTCACTGCCATTTGTAAAAAAAAATGTCTCGTTGGCATTACACTTATATAATACATATGCAACCTCATTATTTTTATTAAAATAGAAAAAGAAAATCAATTAAAAAAATTAAAAGATAATGAAACACATTTCAAACCCCACACCCAAAATTGAAAAATGGGTGAAGCCATCGGATACCCCCATCGAAGGACCGCTCCAACGGCTTCGCCACCGTCGCTGACTTCCTCCCAACCTTGGTGGACCTCGGCCGCCCCCATGCCCGTGTCCAATCTCCGCTTTCCCTGTCTGCGTCGCCGCCCTCGCCTCCGACAGCTTCCTCTTCCTCAACGACTCCCTCTTCCCCAATCTCCCCACGCCCGTTTCGACTCTCTTCCCTCATCCCTCGACTAATACACCTCGCCACCACCCAGATCTAGTTCCCCGCCGACCTCACTCGCAAGGCTGATCCGCCACCCCCTATGCCTCCTGCAACCGCCACACCCACTCTGGCAATCCCCTCACCGGCCGCCACACCCACTCCGTCAATCCCCTCACCGGCCGCCACCACCGGCTTCCCGTCCTTCCTTTCTTCCAGACTCCCTCTGCCATCAACTTCAATCGGCGTCGGTTGTGGCTTTACGAGGGAGAAGGTGAGGGGTTGTGGAGATGTGATTTTATTTTAGGGAAATTTCGCCCGGTAACCACGAGATTTTGCAAATTTCGCGTGGTGCCCAAAGTTTTTTGGTATTCCGCATGGTAACCACGAGGTTTTACAAATTCCTCGTGGTAACCTTGACCTATTATAAAAAGTTAAAATTATATGAATACTTACCCGTACTTTCTAATTAATTACACAAATCACCCTATCTTTAGTTTTTTTTTTTAAAACTATCTACTAATCTATTTTTATAAAACATCTAAATTTATAATTTTAGTAATAAATATTTATTTTATTATTTTCTCTTTTCCCATGGCATGCACTATATATTATTATTTTACAAAATCTTCTATTTTTTATTATTATAAAAGAACCACATTTTTCAAATTTGTATAAAAAACAGTTCCTTTTTCAAATAAAAAAAAATCATACCTAATTAAAAAAACAAAACTACCAGTTCTTATTAACAAAATATAAACTTGAATTTTATTAATAGTTGATCTTTTAAGGGGGTGTTTTTTAAAAGTGGGTGCACTAGTTTAAATAATTTGTTTTTAAAATATAATAAAACTGTTTTCTCTAAACATAATGTACATATATAACGACATTAAAAATGTGTAAAAATTACAGGCTTTTTATGACATGTACAACTCTAGGAATTTTTTTATTTATAATAAATTAAAATTTAAAATTAATAAAGATTATATATTGAGTAATACTTTTCATTAGGTATTTTAAGATAACAGATTTGATAGTTTTGTTGAAAAAATCTATTTAAATGATATTTCTCATTAGGTATAAGAAATAGTTTGTTTATTTATTTTTTTCAACAAACCTATCAAATCTATTTTGATTTTTTAATACAAATTTGAAAATTGTGATTCTTTTTTTTTAATAATAAACAATGAAACATTTTGTAAAATAATACTGATATATAGTGTCATGTAAAAAGAGTAAACAAAAATATATATATAATGCTAAATTTATAAAGTTAGTTGTTTTATAAAAATAGATTAGATATTTAAAAAAACTAAAGGTAAGGTGATTTGTTTAATTAAGTAGAAAGTATGGGTAAGTTTTTATATAATTTTTACTTTTTATAAAAGGCAAGGTTACCACGCGGAATTTGCAAAACCTCGTGGTTACCATGCGGAATACCGAAAAACTTTGGGCACCACGCGGAATTTGCAAAACCTCGTGGTTACCGGGCGGAATTTCCCTTTATTTTATTTTTCCTTTTTTTTATAGTTTTTTTTTGTATTTAAAATTTTTTGTTTTTATGAAAGAATTATGTGGCGTATATGTGGTGCCCCGTTGGCAATTTATTTTTGTACATGTCAACAAACAGGTATCTAATAGGTTCCAATGTGTATCGCTCGGGTATTCAATAGGTAAAAACCAAAAGTGAGGTACCAAAGTGACCATTTTGTAAACGGTGGGGGAGCCGTATATGTATTTGACCCTCACCCAAATAATGCTTTTTGAAGTACATTTAGATTGCATAATGAACTTTTCTTGTGCATTATTGAAGGACTCGATAATCGAATACAATAGTTATTACACATGCGAGAATTGTTCTACAAATCTCTTTAGACCCCATCTAGGGGCTAGTTGGTCCCCGTCCGCCATCTGGATTGTCTAGGTAGAGGTGTATATTTTTGGGTTACAAGGGGATTTACATATACCTCACCTTAAGAAGACTAGTTGGAAATCGAACCTACAATCTGTCAGACCGATATCCAGTCTCGCTCCACTAGACCAACCCCTCGAGGTTGATCAACCCTCACATTGAGGCATATACAATAACACTATTGAGTGTGGGATAGTCTTATGGATTTATGATTGTTGAGTAGAAGACATTGCAACACAGGGAGAATAACATATGGTTTGGCATGCATTTATTTTGGATATCGCTCATGGAACGGTCTTTCGGGTATTTTTATTAAATTGAATTAAGTTTGTTGATTTGATTATTAAGGAAATATATTTGCTTAATTTTGTCATATAGAGTTATAGAGATATAAATTTAAGTTTTTTGTAGCATAAATAATTGCATATATTATTTAACTTTTAACAATTTAAAATTTGGAACTCGAACAATTTAACAATTTAAAAGGGCAGAAGGGGGGTTCTAATTGGCTGGATTGAATTTTTTATCATTTTAATCTTATTAGAAAACTAATCAATCAATCGTGTTAATCAGTTAATGTAAAATAAATTGGGGTTTATGAGATGGAAATATGAAACACCGTTTGTAAGGGCAAGCAGCCAAGCATAGTATTCAGGCGATAACCTCTTGCATACATCTAGGATAGAGTTCACCACAATTACAACATAATGTTATTTAGCTTAATTGAACAAAAGTACAAACACTTGAACCTCAAATATATAAACTACATGTAGGGAAATACACAATGCTTGCAAATGATAATGATCAAAATCCTCCTAAAATAAATGTCCATTTTAATCAAATGTAACCCTTTTTTATTTTTGGTCGTGAAAAATAACCATGTAGAAAAAAAAACATGGAAAAATGTAAAAGATCAATAAAAAGAACTCGGTAAAACTATGTATTCTGAGAGGTTTGATCCTCTGCAGGCTCTTTTAGGAGGACTCATCTGAATCAGGAGACCCGCCTGCAAGCCAACCCCACATACCACCAGACCCCTGCCTCTGCTTCGCGCTTAGAGCGGCTTCTTCAGAAGCAGCCTTTTGCCTCTGAAGAAGTTCCAGCTCTTTTTGTAAACTCTCCATCGTTTGTAGCTTCTGTCGTAGCTCAGCAACGCTAACCTGCCAATTTACATATGGTGATTTTCATAGCCCGAAGAAGCCAGGGTAAATGCAGACAGCAACATAGCTTGAATAAAATGAAATCAAGTTCATTGTGTAGGTAGATTGATTCTACACCAAAGCAACAGTGATAACAGCAATATAACCCAGCCAACCACAAATGTCAAAAGTCTTACCATTTTTTTTAAGGACAGGTGCCAGATATACAAGTGTTTGTTATTTAAACAATTATGTTCGGAACCAGAATGTATAATAAGTGAATGTTAGGATACCTCGAGCTTAAAGCATCTAGACTGCTCAGTTGCAAGTTGGCCTCGTACTGATTGCAGCTCCTGCAACGTAATTTCACCAAAGAAAAAATATTTGTAAGTGTAATCAATATTTAGGTATGACTTAATCTGTCATGGACACTGAGGCCTAGGCAAGGAGCCAATCAGTAACTTTTCAAAAGTGGGCCATTTTTTAAAACCATTTTACAAGTTTGAGCTTTCCCCCCTAAAATACTTGTAGCCCAAATTTTGAGGATCAAGGTCAATCAATAGTCTCAACTCCCAAAACAATTACCTTGTACAGTTCAGTGTTCCTGCTTTCTGCATCTGCCAATTCTTGCTTCAATTGCTGAGCTTGCGAATTCTCCTTACTCAGCATAGATTCCAGTTCTTCTTTTGCTGTTCTAAGAGCAGCTATACTCTCCTCACCTTTGATTTGCTGTAAAATTACATGAATAACAGGCACAATTTACTCCTAGATCGGAATAAAAGCAGATGATATCTTTCAATAATGCCAACTCCATTGAAGGTGACTCACATATATTCTTATAGGCACATCAAAATTAAAGAGCTAGGAATATAAGTTTGATCATTCAATATAGAGACCTTAATGAGTTTGTATCTTACATGTCAAAGCACAATTGAGTGAATCATGAGCAGAAAACAGAAGAAAACTACATCTTTAAACTATTACCAGCTAGCTACGTGCACCTACTTCTATTGCTGGCTGCGGAACTTCAGTTGACAATTTAAGTATTTCTACACGAAGAAAAAGGGTGACGTACACATCTTGAATTTACCTTTCCATCAACATTGTCTACAATGATTTCCCTGACTTTTCCATCTTGGCCTCCATCCAGTTCAGACTCATTTCTAGTGCCATTTGTCGCATTATGTACAGCAGAGTCAATATCTGGTATGGGTGCCTCAGTAATCTTTGATTGTAGGGTCGGCTTGTGGCTGGGTTTAAGAACATTAACCTGCCAAAGCATAAGACTTACAACAAAGGGATAGAATTGAAGCGAAAATATCTAAAGCGAAAAAATCTAAATCTATTTACAAACTACAAAAAGCTCAAACCTCATTATTGTAGCGTCCATTATAACCTCCAAATGATACAAGAACATCCTCTCCATTGTATGAGCTCACAACCAAGCTCAAGCCCTGTTATAGGAATTATTAAGGTTATGATTATTCAGGTAGCCTGAATTGCAAAAAGAAAAAAGAAAAAGAGAAAGAAAAAAAGTTAAAGATAGGCAACAAGAACAACGCATTAGATGAAACTCATGAAGGCATGCATCTGATTACATCAATAACATGGCACCAACTGCATGGTCACTCATACCCTAGAGTCCTTGTCAAATTACTCACCCAAAGTTGAAAAACTACCCACTTCAAACTGCAGTATCTTTTTGCAGTGTAAAATGAAAAATCTGATCTCCCTTATTGGTCTAAATTAAGCTAATAAACTCCTCTCACTTCTCAGACACTTTAGGAAGGTCCTATGACATACTGACACCTACTACAAACATTGCATCTCAAGGTCATCTAAGAGTTTAGAGAATTAGGATAAAAAGAAGAAGAAGAAGAAGAAAATAAATTAGCATGAAGTTAATCCCACAAGATGCTCAGGAAAGCCACCATAGGGCGGGTGCTTCACGTTTGTACAAACCCATATTCAAAAACTATACTCTGGCAAGGTTTATACAAGCCAAGCAGAAATATGATGGCACACATCAGAGTTGGGGAATAAATATTCATCAAGGGCGGAGCTAATTGAATCAGATGCTTCTTCCAGGTACAAACCTCACTGACAACTGGAATGCGTCCTTGAACAGATGTGACAACTGACCATGAAAGTGTGGACATGTTTAAAACAATCGTATCCGAGGCCCCTGCAAATTCATATAACTGGAGCTTAGTAATGATTAAAGCAAACGAAGTTAGCAATCTTGGAAAAGACAAACGTGAAAAACAAAAGATATATATTTCTCAAAGAAAAAACATGTAAAGTAACAACAGGCATATTTATCTTTGAATGGGCTTACATCTTGAAAATGTTAACCCACACGAAACCACTCACTTTACTAAAGAAAAGGGTGCAGTGTAACAAAATAAAAAATTTAACCAAAGTTGTAAATTTATGCGAATAGATACCGCTCTTATTGTCACCACCACCAACAATAAACCAGTTCTCTCCAATTGTGACTCCTGCATGTCCAGCACGTGGACTTGGTATGTCACCCTGCTGTATGGGCTTCGACCATTCCATCTACAATACGTATATCACAGGTTAGAGCTGGCCGAGTTGCAAAGTAAAGAATCAAATCTATTAGAGAACTTACAGTTTGCATATCAAGGACATGCAGATCATTGTAGCAGGTAGCGTGAGAACCCCCACCATATATAAGAAGGTACCGCTCTGCATGCACTGCAGCAGCATGATCAGATCTTGGAGCAGGAAGCATCCCCCTGAAAATATTGCAAATTTAGCAATTGTCAGTTCATGGGATAAACAGAGAACTGCTAATTTGTTTTGAGAAGCATCTCATTCAACAAAGATCTAAACAAGTCAAGAAAGACACTTGGCTAGACAAATTCCAATAACCCACAGCCATGTCTAAGTTTAGGAAGCTGGCCAAATCAAATGAAGCAGCTTACACTGTTTCAATTTCATCCCATGTCATGGTCTCCAAGTCAAGGATGTGCAGATCATTCAAAAGAGTCCTATTCGCATCTTGACCCCCAAAAATGACTAAAGTTGTGCCGGCAAGGGAAACAGACTGCCCACCACGTGACACCTGTGAAGGACGAGACAGTTAAGATATCAACTTTCCAATATAAATAGAACAGCAGAAATATTCCACTCATTCAACCACAAAGCAAGAAGATCACAACGTCATTGTCATGTAAGAATGACTATCATAAGCTAAACCACATAGCATCATGAAACATCATAAACTAAACAATTTTACCTCACCATATAGTATTATAAGATTATTAGCTGCTCTTGAGTAGTCTTAAGAAGAAAAAGAGAAATATACCGGTGGTTTCCCATATGTCTTCAAGATGGACCACGTGCAAGTTTGCAGATCAAAAGCTTTCACTGCTCACCAAATGGGGTGGAAAGCAACAAGATCAATATTATATAAGAAAAATATCAGAAAAATAAATGACTTGCACCATTTTTAACATCACACAATGACAAAGAATAGAGAAACTTTTAAAAGAGTTGTGAAAGAGATCCTAACATCCCGTTTGATGTAAATATTCATATTGTTGACAACTTATGTACTGGTTCATTGCTATGGTACCTTGAATTGTTTCAGAAGGATCTTTTGTATGGCCAGCGACTGATAGAAGCTTGTTTCCCCATGGTATCTACAAATGTCAGCCGACAAGTTGTTTGACTTCCCTTAACAGTATAGTTTTAAGTATCTGACAATTTGGTGTGCATGAAATAAGCAAAAATGTAAAGCTTTATATTCAGTCTCCCCACTAACCAGTGAATGACCAGCACAGGGGACAGCTGGAACAGGTGCTGGTGATTCTTCTGCCTCAAGTCCAGCCTTGAATTGAATCTTGGACCATGTCCAACTTCTCAAATCCAAAACCTTCAATATTTTATCCACAAATAATAAAACATAATTGGAAATTAGACAACAAGCACGCATCCTTTTATTGTCAATAGAATCACAGACATTGTGAGTAGAAAGTTTGAATCAAGGTTTTCAGACAAATAAAGGAGACCGAAGATCATTCACTGAGTTAAAAATAAAACATAACTAAAAAATGCCCCATTATTTGCACTGGACTGCTACACACCTGAAGATCATTAAGATAACGGCCATTGTGATTCCCACCATGTACATACATTTTATCGTGAACAACTGCTGCTCCATGCTGCAAATTCAAATAACCTTTATTAATAACAAATTAACAATATAGATAAATATGTAAGATACTGACCATCCCAAGTCCACACAAACTCCAGGAAAGTGGTTGAGAGTACGTAAAAGTATATACCTCATATCGAGGCTTGGGACGTTGACCAGAAACAGGAGGTGTCACCCATTGGTCATAGACTTCAACTGAGCCTAAGCCTTCTGAGATGACATCCTTATCCTGAGTTTCCACCATGTTTACACTTTCAGTAGCTACAGTCTTGGTCTCAGGAGAAGCATTTCCATTTTCTGTTACTGCTGTAACTTTAGGATTATGCTACGAAAAAGAGAGCAAACAGACAAATAAGATTTACTTTAACTCATACAACTACTGTATCCAAGACCCACAATGAGACATGAAACAGCTAAATTGGAGAAATATAAATCGTATATACAAGTATAGCAAGGAGCAAAGCAACCACATTGAAGAGCTCACTACCATGGCTTCATCGACAACAGGCTCGGAAACAGAGTCAGATACACTGGAATACCATCCTGGCTCTTCTTCCTGCTCAAAAAGACACTCAGTATGATTCCTAACAAAATAGTTGAACACAATCCAAACCAAAATGAGCAACAAGAAACCTCTAGAATCTTCACAAAAAGGCGCATTGCTTCTGTAGAAGCCATGTTTCCAAGCCCATTCCAGCTGCAACAGCAGACAAACCATGTACGTAAAGATGAAATATAATTGAGCCTAGATATTTATGGAAAGTCTTCATGGTATACAATAGACATTAACCAAAAAAAATCAGTATCAAACTGATGGACAATAGTTGTTAAGCCATCCTAAAGTTACTTGTGACTCAGAATAAAATGAAGGAAGAGTGATGTGAATGTATGAAGCTGTCATGAAATCTATTAAAATTTTGGCTCCAGCATCCTAAAGATTCATGAAATATCACAAAATGGATTCAACGTTCTAAACTAAACAAAATATAATTACGTTCAGTCCAGGTAAAGCGTAAACCATCAAATTGAAGACAGGATTAAAAAAAGCAGGTAAGAAAGTAGTCAAAAGACAAAATGTTTTGGCCTGAAACTCGGCCTTATGTTCCAGGAGAGGTGCATTCTGATTAAGAGTTTAGCTATACATAAGGGGGGATTTGTGTCATTGACAAAATTGTGCTATTTTTCTTTACTTGTTTGGCTTTATCTGACCCTGAACCAGTGAGGCTGAGAGGGCGTTTATCATGGATGTTAAGCTAACTCTAGACTCCAAAGGGTTGATCCTCGACTTCTTCCTCTGGTATCTATGTCTTTTCCTTGTTTTGTGTGATTTCTATCAACTTTATACCTAGTTTTTTAAACTCCTAAATGCAAAAGCCAAAGGCCCAAAGTAGCCTGTAGAATCTAAAGCAGTAGAAGAGGACACAGAGAGATAAAAGATGGTTCCTAAGGTGAAGTCCACTTATACACATCCAACTATATCAATTGGAGAAAGTCCAATTGGGTTCAAGTTTAGATTTTAAACACATGATGGTTTCTAAGAATCTAAGGTGATCTAAGCGAAAAACAAGATGCGCAAAATTATACACATTCAAGTATAGATTCCCTTGTACCTACAGCTAGAACACCATTCATATTTTTACATTCATGGCCTTAGTCAGAGAGTTCTTAGCAAGCTATTAGAAAATGCATACCTCTGCCATTTGCTCTGCTCAACAGGACTCCAAGCCCTTGGTTTCGGAGCATTGCAGGGTCCTACTGTTGCCTGCACGCAAGATCCAAACAAAATTTATTATCATTGCACGTAAATCGCAATCATCTCCAAGAATTCAGCAATTAATACTTTCTCCCTCTCCCTATCAACGTCATCTGATCATCACACAATTGCGATCTCAGTACAAGCAGAACTATCCAATTCTACATCTTCCACTCGAGAGCTCCAACGAATTATCAAAAGCAAACGTAGTGTGAAACGAATCGGACTGGGATCAGCAATTACACTTAAGAAACAGTACCAAATTAGCCAGATCCGAGTCAATCAAGGACTGATTTTGCCAATGGCGATCACTTGCGAGTAACGAGAGGAGATAGCAGAGCAAAATGAAGAAGGTTTGAGGAAAGGACCTGTTGGTAGAGGCCGTAGAGGAGCAAGGCAACGTCGGTCTTGAACTTGGAGCTGACGTCTTTGGTGGACCCGTCGAAGCCGGCGTAGGAAGCAGCAGCGTAGAAGCGGTCGGGGTAGGCGAGACCACTGCTAGCCCTCGCCATTGTCATCTCTTTACAAGATCCAACCGGTCGTTGCAGGCGGCAATGTCCAGACGCGAATCGGAGGGGGTGAGTTGAATTCTATTTTTGGTTTAAAGTAATTATTAAATATGGAATTTGTTACTTGTATAGTTGTATGGAAAAAAAAAGGAAATTCCGCGTGGTTAGGTTTCGTATTTTCCGCGTGGTACCCAAACTTTTCAATTATTCCGCGTGGTAACCACGAACTTTCAACAAAGTAATTTTCATTGTTAAAGTAATGAGTTTGTTACTTTATCCGTTAACTTTTGATAAATATCTATTTTAATTATAAATTAAACTAAATAGGTAAACTAAGAAAAGCAATCTAAGTAGGAGCTATTTTCATTAAGTTAAAATTTAAGTAACATATTTAGCCTATTAAAACATAAATTCGAGCTATTTTCATCAAGCTAAATTTTAAGTAACATATTTACCCTATTAAAACATAAATTTAAGTAACATATCTACCCTATTAAAACATAAATATTAGCAATTAAATTTTAAGTTAAAATTTAAGTAACATATCTATTCTTTTCATAGGCTTTGCTTCTTAACTCTCTTTGTTGAGCTTTATACTTAATTAAATTATTGTGTCCAACTTTTCCATTTGTAAAGAACAGATTGTGTGCTGTGTGTTTAGTGGAAATGGTTCCAATTTGATTAATTTAGTGTACGCGTCCAACTTGGAGGAATGCTGCTAGTTAATATAATCAATTTGGTTTATTGGTGTATGGATGGGTGAATACAATAGAAGGTGATCATCATCATTATCATAATATATTAGGAGATACAAAAGAATATTTACTTTCAATTAAGTACCAAAAAGAAAATTTCTCACTATTATACAAAACAATTCAAGTTTTAGTTCGTTTATAATTTTTGCTCTATATAGGTTATTATAATTAAGTGTTGCACAGTTAAGGCCGGAAACAAATTTACGTTTTAATAGGGTAAATATGTTACTTAAAATTTAGCTTAATGAAAATAGCTCAAATTTATGTATTAATAGGCTAAATATGTTACTTAAATTTTAGCTTAATGAAAATTGCTCCCACTTTAAATTGCTTTTCTTAGTTTACCTTTTTTAGTTTAATTTATAATTAAAATAGATATTTAGAATGATTTAACGGGAGAAGGTAACAAAGTCATCACTTTAACAATTAAAATCTCTCTTTTGAAAGTTCGTGGTTACCACGCGGAATAATTGAAAAGTTTGGGTACCACGCGGAAAATGCGAAACCTCGTGGTTACCACGCGGAATTTCCCAAAAAAAAATTACGGAAATTTCACGTGGTACCCTCCAGCTTAAGACAATTTCGCATGGTACCCAGCCAGTTTTAAATTTTTGTGTGGTGCCCCTCACATTTAAACAAATTTTGCCTCATGCCCATCTTGTTAATTAAAGTTAAATTTTGTTTTTTTTTGGGATAAAAACATATAAAATTTATTTTTTATCCAAAAACAAAAATAAAATAAAACTATCATTATTTTAAAACAAAAAAGAGGTAAAATTTATCATTATTTTTAAAACCAAAGTTTATGTTTTTATCCAAAAACAAATACAAAAATAAAATAATCTTTATTTTATAACAAAAAAAGTGAAAAGTTATCATTATTTTAAAACCAAAACTTATGTATTTATCGTAAAACAAAAAAAATAAAAATAAATTATCAATATTTTATAACAAAAGAGAGTGAAAAGTTATCATTATGTTTTTGTAATTATTTTAAAAGCAAAATTTTGAAGAGAAGAGTTGATAAGAAAGAGTGAAAAGTAATCATTATTTTAAAAGCAAAATTTATGTTTTTATCCATAAACATAAACAAAAAAATAAATAAACTTTCAATTAGAATAATGATAACAAAAAAAACATAATTATCATTAGAAAATACAATTGATAAGAAAGAGTAAAGACTTAACATTATTTTAAAACCAAATTTTATGTTTTTATCCAAAAAACAAAAACAAATGAAAAACAAGTTTTAACTTTCAAGAGGGCATGGGGCAAAATTTGTTCAAATGTGAAGGGCACCACGTGAAAATTCTAAGCTAGTTGGGTATCATGCGAAATTGCCTTAAACTCGAGGGTACCACGTGAAATTTCCGAAAAAATTAAATGAAGATAGATCCGATCCTTTGTTTGTCCCATTTTCTTCCCTGTTTTCTAACCATTCAATACGTTAAATATAGTATGTCTCTCAAATGTAGGGTAAGTAGTCGAAATAAGTAAGGATAGATGGTAAAAAAATCAATTAAATTAAGTGAGGTTAAAAAAAAGGGTAAATTTGACACAACAATTTGTTAGAGCATACTTAAGTATCCCATTTTATCTCCACTTTTTTATTTTTTATATTTGTCACATCATCCAAATATCTTATATCCTTTATTCATTTGATACATAGTGTGTATACTACTCTTAAAATTGTCCCAAAGGGGGTCAAATACATGGAGTTGTTTTCAATTAGCCCCGTCCTAATTACTTCATCCAGGCCTCTGGCATTCCCTCTCTCCCATAACTCATCGCATATCCCTTCCCATTCCCAATTCAAGTCCATTGAGAGCAGGGGGCCTTTCTTCTTCCCTCCGGCAGTTGATTGTGTTCTACTGGCCTTCCTCTTTATGGATTCAGCCTTGCGTCTCTATATAAGGGCCTCCCCTGGTGTTCTATACGCAAGGTTGATTAATCATGGCTACAGCGGCGGACACAAAGGTTTCATACGCGGATTCATCAGGCGTGGGTAGTTTTGCTGGCCTCCATGAGTTGTCCGGCGGATTTCACGGCCCATTGGAGGTCATGGTCCCCCGTAAGTGGGAAGCTGCAAGTGCATATGGGAAATTCCTCAACATTGAGTATTTGGTGTCCGATGCCAAGGTATGATTCTAAACCACTTTAGCCCGGCGTTTTCCATTCCTGTTGTGTAGTTTTCAATTTTGTAATGTATGTCTGCGTGATTCATGTCCTGTTAGGGTGTTGTTATCCAATGTAGTGATTGGCGTAGTGTTGCACATTGCTTTGTGAACACGCCGGAGGAGGGAAAGATATACACTCTCATGAACTTCACCGTCGTGCCTAGGTTCATCATCCAACTTGAGGGGAACACTGTTGTGAGGCATTCGTCTGAACGATCCACGGTTGGTTTCAACAGACATCCGTTCCAGTTCACTCAGTTTGGAGACATCTGTTTTGTGGAGCACAAATATCTAATTGGTATGTTTTCATTCATCTTGCTCTTTGGCTTCGTTTGGGGTGACCCCTCCTCTGTTGATTCTATTTGGGATGACATGTCATGAACTCTTCGCTCTTCACCCCTGCTTGCAGATGTAATAGGTACAATCTCTACCAGTGGTTCGAACAAGACTACAAGGGGCGGCTCCTCTTGGATGAACGGTAATGTCTAACCGTTGTATTGCACTTCCTCTTTTATCTTTGGAGATCATACTGCACACCTCTTTACGTTCATGGTCAATACTAGGGGCGCAAGCATTCGGGTCACGCTCTGGGGCAATCATTGCTCTGAATTGGTGGCCAGACAAGAGGCATCAGAGCCTTCATTCGTTGTAATCTTCACTGGGCTGAACGTGAAGGAGTATCGAGGTTTGTTCATTTTTTTGGCCACTCTCTCATGTGTGTATCCAATTCTTTTGTGTTGATTGTTGTGCTCTGTCCCCGTGTGCAGGAGATGCCTATTTATCTACGACATCGGCTACCCTGATTTATACCGATTCTCGGATCCCACACATAGCAAGCTTCAAGGAGCAGCTAAGGTACTGCCGCACTACACACTTATTAGATTTCAGTTCAAGTTGATGCTGGGGTCTCATTAATTCTGCACGTGGTTCCCAAGAAATCCCCAACTCAGCCAACTGCCGGACCAAAGCTTGCCTTAGTGACCGAAGTACTCCGTTGGGGACGTGATGAGAAGGCTGCCAAGAAGAAAGGGAAAAGGGTAATGTCTGGAGCTTCCATGTTCTTTTTCCTATCATTTCTACTACACCAAACTGCAATATTTATACATGTGTATATATGTGTTTGTTATGGCAGATGAGTCCTGTGACTTATTTCTGCACCACCACTATATCAACAATTAGGACCAAAAACCGTTGGTACTCTTACTCTTGCAATCTTGCCAATTGCAGGAAGGGTATCACGCGTAACAACGGTAACTTCTTTTGTGAGTCCTGCAACCAGATCATCGAATTCCCACACACCAGGTACAACTTCTTCGTTATAGCCTTTCAGGACATCTGTTGTCTAAACCTGATTGGGCCATTGTTATAATTCATTGTTATTAGATTCAAATTGCAAATGGAGATTGAGGATGAATGTGGTGCCATCATCATCACTCTTTTCGATGATGTTGTTGAAAAGCTTGTGCACAAGGATGCTCAACTGTTGCTCCAGGAATACGGGGTAACCTTTTCATTGATTTTCTGGTCTGTTCCTGATTTTCCCTATATTAACACCATTTGTTTCAACATGATGTGGACGAAGCAATCCTTCCATAAGATATCCAGCGCCTGGTGAGCACGACCCACACCTTTGAGCTCAAGTCGTACACATATTATGATCATGGGTCGTATAAAAGCTTCACCTGCACTGTTGTGATCGAACAAGACAAGGTTAATGAAATGGTATGTGTATTTGATGTTTCTTTGCTTCACTCCAAGCATATCCATACCCTTCCTTTACGTGCTATCTATTTATGTTGTCAAGTATCACCATCTGTCAAACCGTCTTCTATCCTACCTGCAAAGCGACGTCTTGAAGTCTCCTCTGGCGCGTCATCCTTTGATCTGACGAATTCCTTGCAGCTTGAAGGTGCTGGTAAAGAGAGTTCAACTGTTACCTGTGTGGGAGAACACTCTTCTGCAGCGAATACCGAAACCACCCCCCACACCCCAGACTCCTATAAGTGAAGGCGACGTATAACCTACCACTTTATTAGGATAATTGTCAATTCTCTGCTTTAATTTCCAAGTACCAGAACTATGTTTTTGTTATAGAATGTGTTTTGTTTCGATGTAATTTCCTGGAACGTTTTTACTGTTTGCACGCACTGTTGTGCGTTTTTTTCATGACCTACTAATGAATAATAGCTTCCGGTTTATGGTAATATGTTGGTGTTTTCCAAGGGATTTTTTGTGATCTGGTTCCTATTATTGTTGTTTTCTGTTTATATACTGCATAATGCCACCTATGAAGAATTCATTCGCCCCAAATGAGGAATCCAAGACAATAGTTACATACCATTATTAGGAAATCCACCAGACAATAAGATCATAATGCTGCACAACCATATTTACTTTCTTATACACATGTCTCATGGTTTCGGTCAACTATATGTCTTTGCCTCAAATAACATCACAGAATCTTAGAACCCCGAGCATAGTTTGACGGCAACTTCTTCTCACTTAGGAAGATCGGGAAGGCATGCCAGAAACAGGGCACTTTGTTTACTGTTATATCCGTGCTCTGTAGTATGAAACAGGGTTGTTATGCTCTTTTTATAGGTTAATGCCACTCTGCTGACACCATTTAGCACTGCACTGGTGTACTAGGTTTATTATGCTTCTCTACAATATCCTGAGCGCCAACAGCCAGGGATGGATGTTACTATTACTTTTTTTGTTTACTACAAATAACAGCAAAACAAAAAAAATGATATTTGAAACAACGTGAAAAGGGAAAAATAATAACAAGCCATGAAAAGGGATGGATATCTTCAATTTAAATGATAAATACGGATCTTCTCAATTATGAATTGCTAAAACTGAGATATTAACAGATCTTGCATATCCTTATCCACCATAATTAAGAGACCATATAGAGAAAAATTTATTCTAAGGCAGATCATACAAATGAAACGTATCTCTTATATGCCTAAATATGATTGATTGTAATTTGCCAAATAAAGTGAGAAAGATTCTTCTATGCGTTATATAAGATGAGTAGAATTATCTTCATATTCAGCCGTATCCCAACACACAACGTTGAAAGTCGAATTCACACCATTTTGGTACGTTTCTGTAGTTCTCTATTTTCCTACAGACTTGAAATTATTATAATGACTAATTTATAACACTCAACTGCTAACACGAAATTGATTACGACAGTATATTCATCAACGCCTGCAAAACCATGTCAAACTTCACCATTGGCGAGGAAGTCGAGATCAAGGGCTTCCATAGATGGGCGGGTCTTTCATTGTTTGGGGAAATCATTGGCTCAGTGGACGGCAAATTCTACTTAGTCGAAATTTATGTTGTACCGGATCCAGATGAATCTGACGAGTACCTCAATAAACCACGTGATGAATCATACTACATTCAGAAACAGGAACGATACCAAGTCATCCATCGCCAATTTATTCGCGAGGTTGATGGACGGGAAGATGGTCTTCAGTACAACATCGGGGATGTTGTTGATTGGGAAGAATCATATATCTTCGCGAAGGGTAGAATTATTGCAAAGGAGATTACCAAGGATGAGAACACCGATGATCCAAACAGGCTCTATCATTATGTGATCAGGCTGGAAGAGTCAAACAAAGTGGTTGATGCCGATTACTACGACATCCGACCGCATATATATACCGTGGCCTTAATCGACAATGCAATTTGAAACCCCCGTCGCAACATTGAATCGATTCATGTATACATTTTTTAAATACATTTGTTACGTATGTATGGTGTGCTATGAATTTCTTAATATCCAAAATGATTTAAATACCCCGGGCGTTTTATACCAAATACACTGGATGATGCCCGGGGTAAAGGTTGCTGAGGTATTTGATTAATGACCTAATACACCGGATCCAATCCGAGGTATATGCTTCCCTTGAAAATTCTCTCTAATATTTAAGTCCGGTGTATTAGTAACTCAAATACACCGGGTAGATCCCTATCCGGGGTATATTTGATTTGTGTTTGATCCGGTGTATTAGTAATGTAAATACACCGGTTATGGATATCCGAGATATAAAGTTTAGGACATATACACCGGATATTAATGTCCGAGGTATAAAGTAAATGGAATTTACCCCTGTTATTTTAGTCCGGGGTATATTGATTAGATTATATACACTAGGTATTGATGTCCGCGATATATAGATTAGGTTATATACACCGGGTATTGAAGTCCATGATATATTGATTAGGGTACCGGTATATACACCAGGTTAATATTTTCAAGATCTACAAGATATTAATTTTAAATCACATAGTAATCCCAAAATTATATTATAATTATATTAGATTAAAATGTCATTACATAATATGTTTATACCATACTAATATTAAGTTCACTAGTACTTCACTACTTCTACATATATATACCACAAAAAACTTCCGTTACATAATCTGTACCAAAGTAATACTCCCTAGCATGACCACCTTCTACATGAGATCCCTTCCTCCTTCCAAAAGTTTGCTAGCTGGTCACCCGAAAATCTGTAACCTGCATGTAAAACAAAACAGATTTGTAGCATATATACTTGAAATAAAATTAATTACCCACAACCAGGTACACGTATACATTGGTAGCTTACAACTTCATAAGTTACACCCATAACAGAACAAGAAAAATGCTTCAAGAAACACCCATTTCACATATACTCTTTGAAAATACATATATATATATATATGTAAGAAAAAAAAGTGCCCGGTTTAGTTACTAGGAAGAACTGATCAAAACTGATATTACTTCCGTGAACTAATATCCTTGAAATCACACAAAGAGACTTTCCTTATGCAATGACAAAGAGACTTCCCTTATACACAACTCTCATGATCTTCAAAACAGTCATTGTAAAGAAAGAAAAACGAATCATATACAAGAAATTTCTAAGACAAAATTGTATGAATTGAATTACCTCATATTTTGATAGTTGCGGTACACAAGGTTTCAGCTTTATCCTCTTGAAACCTGTCAGAACATGCAACTTTTCATAATATGTACAATTTTTCTTGTGACAGGCAATTTCAAAAGTAGAATATATTACACAAAAGATCGGCATTAAAGCAATGGACGTGTCAACAAAAAGGTTATCCCATTAGGAATGATAGTTTCACATTTCAGTGCTTGGAAATAGGTTTAATTTAATCTCATCAAGTAATGCTTAAATCAAAATTTGCTAATATGCAATAACTAGAAAAACTCAAAAGCAAAAATAGTATCTCAACTAGCATGGATTCTAAACCCAAAAATAGTACACTAAAGATGGGGCCTCATGAACCTATATGTACAGGTGTATGGCATCTATGTTAGTTATACAAGAGCAATGACACAACAATTACGATCTAGTGATGCATATAGGTTCAACACCATTATCCTCTATGCAAGTGCTACAGCTCCAAATTATTATAATGCACTGAATCCCCTCCCCAGCTCATGAAATACAAACCACAAGGTTTAAAATTCAACACAACTGCAATTAATAAGGGCGTCACTGTCTTTTTGAAATCCAAACCCCCATTCCATCATTGAATAAGGGCAGAATACAATTCCACCAAGTGACCCAGACATTTGAGACTCACATGCACAATCTCTCACCATAGAGCAACCAACTGATCCTATCCAGCTAATTAGAATCACCCCTAGGGGAAAAATGCGAAGAATCAGCCATAGCTTAGATTAAATCTGTAAAAAAAAGCTTCATTGATCCATAATTTATAGGAACTCAGCCATTACACTCTATGATTCATCACTTAATATTTCAGAAGATGAAGTAATTGCAGCTAATTAGCTAAGTGTGAATAGCGTACGTTCATCAATTTCCCTAATTGAAACAGGCAGGATAACTCATAGATTTGCAAAGTAACCAGCTCAGTGTGAATAATTACATTCACAAAGAACAAATACAAACACTAAATGGAGCTTTCCAACAGATTCAAAATTAGAAGACCAGCAACAAAGCACAAAATGCAGACACACCTCGTTGATAGTGAGAACTTGGCCATTGCTCTTCTTAAGCTTCCTCAAAAATTACCTTCCATCGATCAAACAACAACAAAACTTAACATGTCAATATAAGAAGAAATGGATCAAATTTTGTAGGAATGAAAATTTTTGAATGACATACCAGAACTTGGAATTGGCACGAACTTCGATCGTAGCCTAGAGCTTCATCCTGTAGATCTTAGATTGCTCAACGCTCTTAGGCTCCGTTCGTTAAATTAGCTGAAAGCTGACAGCTGTAACTGAAAGTTGAATCCGAAAAGTAGATGAGACTGAATTAAGTAACGGAATGGAGAAAAACTTGAAATGGGTGTTCGGTAAGATACCTAGCTGAATCCCAAAAAGTGTATGCTAAAAAGATCAAAATACCCTCACATTTAAAACAAATAATAAAAAATTCATACCCTCACTTTACCCTCATTCTCGTTCAATTGATTTCGGTGGACCGACGACAACCCACATCTGCGCCCTCATCTCCATCGACGACAGCGAGGAGTGGCAAGGAGGCGAGCCCGGCACCGGAAACTGCATCTCGAAGCCGCCTGGTAAGTCGTCCTCTCGTTCTCTCCCTCGTCGCAAAGCAGGTGGGTAATGTTACAATGTCCACATCTGCGCACAAGGAATTCGTCGCAAAGCAGGTGGGTAATGTTGAAATCTCAGGTGGTTTACTACAAGAAGCTGCACAAGGTGTACTTCGTTCACGCAATCCCGAAGTCGCCTTCTGGGAAAATCCAAAGGAAAGAGCTCCGAGCTAAGTTGGCTGCGGATGCATCCCAAGCTAAATAAAACCAGTTTTTCTAGTTTTCTTCCCTTCAAACTAAGGAGCTTCATTCGGGTACATTTGAGCAATCCGAAGGTCAAGAATCAAGATGAAGAGATGGCGATGAGGTTGTGTTGTGTGTTGTACAAGTAGTTGAATTCATATTGTTTGGTGTTGATTGCATCGGCAGCATATAATTGGAAGATACATGAGTTGGAACAATGATTTGTTTCAATCGGTCTGTGCCCGTAGAACATTTGGTTAGTGATGATCTTGTATTATTTTGGTGAAAGGTTTCATATTAATTGATGTCCTTGGTAAGTTTCATTTATTTTCAACAATCAGTCAAATTTGTGTGTGTGTGAGAATGCATTCATACTTTGGGTGCACCTACAAGTTTTACCTACTATCCAGAATTGTTAGTGTTACAGACATGTCTCTTTGATGTAGCAATTCAGGTAAGTTCTTATTATGCACTTGAAGTCTATTGCACTTGAAGCTCACTCTTCAAGTCAAGTCCATGCCAACCACGCCGATCTCTTTCCGATCTTTGTCCCAAAGTCCATGGCAATCACGACGATCTCGATGCTATCACTTTTGTTAACCCCAAATGAAAGGGAAAAAGAAGCCGTTGGTTTTCTCGTTGAGTGTACTTTTGATGAGTGAGTGTGGTTGTGTTGTGCATAATACCCAGATCATGTCTGTAACTGCAATAGAAGCCTGGATACTTTATGTTCTACCTTGTGTTGTCAAGAAAGAGAGTGATAAAGAGTTCTGCTAAAGTTCAACAACATCCTTGTGTTCGAGCCTGAACTAAAACCTACGCCAAGGTTCATACACAATTGTAGACCAGAACCTACGCCATATAAAGTGCAGGTCCATCATAACAATCTTTGACAGACTAGCTTTTGAGTTACATTTTCTACTACCATAGCTATAAGACTGAACTCTGCAGACTAACACCACAAATCTCTACCATCCCTACTGCTTTTTACCGATGAAATTTCAAAGCCGAAGGACGAGTAAATCATACACGACAAAACTATCTCCTGAACAAACCTGAATTTTGAAGCATTTTACAAATACTCTACTACAGTTGATGAAGTCCTGACCATCTCCCATATCTTGCCAGTGTTCTTCAGCCAGTCGCTTCGTAGCTTCCATAAAGATCTTTGGATGAATCATCTTTGCACTTCAGTGGGAGTAAAAACAGACTTAGTGGCATAGATTCCACATCATCAGAAAGGGAGTCACATGACTTTAAGAAAGATAGAGGCTGCCTTGACATGCTTCTGTATCTATCCTGCAAAAACGACGATGAGCTGAAATATCTTCTGAGCACCTTTTTCATGAAATCAAAATTCCAGGGAGCTAGTTCTTCATCTTGCAACCTGCAGAAGGTGAGTACATGGACCAAACTATTTAGTAAAGTGGAAGCTACTTTGTCACAACAGTTAATTTACAGAGTAAAGCTCATTTCCAGACAAAAGACAGATCTTGGAGCAATATATGACTAGAAAGTAAATTGTGAGGCAGGATAAAACAGAAAAACTTATATGAATATTCATCACAAATGATGTTTTGAAGAACCATTGTGTTTACATCCGCTCTGTCTTGACTCCTCTCGGTTACCCAGGTTAAAAATCCTACTTCACCACATAAGCTTTTCTAAATTCCCCAAAAATGTTCTTTTATATAGAACAACTCGTCAAATGTCAATGTCTTTTTGTAAACCAATAGCTATCCATTTACAAAAGAAGAATAAACTTAAACAAAAGGTGTGTTAAAATTAGTAAGCTAACTTGTCCATTACAGATCATCCACTGCATAAATTTATGCAATGTTAAGATACCACACTTATGACTGTGGGCAGAATCATGACATGAAACGTACAACATTTTTGTGTAGTATTTGAGTGGGCAGAATTGACAAACATGATAGGCAAAGATTTGAGGTTTCCCATGGAACTTGGGATGAGCCCAGAAAGAAAATTTAAATGGAAGTCCATCTCAACCAGGCTTGTTATATGAGTAATTTCTCCACTCAATGAGTTGGTGCTCAATCTCCTGCAAGAGCATCAATTTCGATCATAAGTAACAGGGGAGAGAATTAAGCATAAGATTTATTTAAATTAGCTTTAATAAGCTACTTACATATACTTTAAGGATTTCTGGGGCCTCAATCAACCATAGGTCTATGCAACTTATGTAATGTGATGGTTGTTTTAGAGCTTCTATAGAAGCAGCTAGGAAGCATTCCTACTATTATCTAACCTATCTTCAATCAAATTACCTATCACATAACTAACATATAACTATATAGATTATACTTTGTTTACTTTCCTTCAATCAAACTACAGTTTCTTCCATATGGAAGAAGAGCGTCTGTTATGTTCTAATGTTTAGCAGAGACACATTAAGCATTGTGTTTAGACAACCATTGTGTTTTGAAGAACCATTGTGTTTAGACAAGCATACACATGTTAACAAAAGAAATTGTCTTCTCCATGGGAATAAATCTTCTGAGATGGATCATCACAATGTTGACTAGGTTCAAAAAGAATTCTTCAATTCAGACACATTAAGCATTTACCACAAAGCTAGCAATCAAGTAGCTAATGTTGAGAGGAATCAGGTTATAGAATGTTGAGATGCATTGGCTAAACTTTTACACACATATTCATCCATCAAGGATCTAGGGCAGATAATCAACCAACAATAACAACACGTATTCCATTTCAATATAGCAAGTAAAATGAAAATAAACGGCACAAATAGGCAAGTGAAACATCTGTAGTGATGCCTACCTGCCTCTTCAAGAGAAAGCTAATCCACTCCTGCAAAATGCCAGACGAAAACGCAAGCTCAGCAAGCAATCATACGAAGGAATCTTATAGCCTAAACAAATAGCCAAATCTTCAACAACAACCAGTTCCAGATCTAAGGAGCCTTCAACAACAAATAGCCAAATCTTCAGCGTGGCTTTACCCCAAATCGAAAACCCTATAACCAAAAAATCGAAACTGGAATGAAATCAGAACGAAGGGTAGTGTGAGGAGGGCGAAAACCTTCACCGGCGGCGACCTTCTGCGCTCCGCGACCTTCTACGACGGCGACCTTCTTCGACGGCGAGCCTCGGCGAACTCCTTCTTCTTCTCCAATTGCAGGGGGCTTCTTCGCAGATCTGAATGTTTGAGGCCGAGGAGGGGTATCGTGTGGAAATAGGGGTTGAGTAGCGGACCCAAATTGCCCAAAACGCTACCGGATCCGCTGTCCCCTTGGGGGTAGGAGGGGACTGTGGACAGCGGAATCCACCAGCGGAATGGGCGTTCATCTTCGAAGCGGGGGCTTGCCGAACACAACTTTGGCGTAGCGGAATTGGGAACTTTCCGCTCCCGCTCCAGCAACCCGCTACTACCGAACGAGGCCTTAGTAGGAAGAGCTCTGCCAACCACTTCAGACTGGTGAAGCTGGAGCACAAAATCCCCAAACACATGATTTCAATTTCAACAAATAACAGGCAAATCAGACGCGAAATCGAACACATGCTATGTGCATAATTAATCGATACTAATAATAAGAGGAAGGTAAAGATCTTTACTTTGAATTGCTCCATTCTGACGACGATCGTCCTTCTCCGTTGAAGAGTTTTTCCTAGCCAAAGGCTGAAAGCTTAGCTAGGGTTTTCGAAATTGATGAACGTACTCTATTCACACTTAGCCCTAAGCACAAGAATTCGAACAATTACGAAAGCCCTAAGGACAAGAATTCGCACAGGGAAAATTTTGAGCATACACATGAAGAATTCGAGCACACACATGAGGAATTCGAGTAGATACAGTCCTCCCGCATAGGGCTTTCGTAAATGGTGATTCACATGAACGATGATTCGAGCACACAGGGAAAAATATAAGCATGAGGACCGAACAGTCCGATAGCATAGGCAACGAAACAAGTAGATACAGTTGCGGGAGTTACCAAAAGGGTGGCGTGAACGGCGGCAGAGGCACGGCGGCGTGAACGGTGGTTGAGGCACGGCGGCGTGAACGGTGGCAGAGGCACGGCGACAGGAGGCCGGTGTGAACGGTGATTGACAATTGGGAGAAGGAAGGAGACACGAGACTGAGATTGTGAACGGTTGGGAATTGTCCGAGGACTGCGATTGGGAAGGCTAAAGAAAATAAATTAGGGTTTTTTTTTTTAAGGATGTTTTTTCAATTTTAGTTTTTAGGGATCTCCTGCCAAGTAAATTTTCATTCCCTCTAACATAAATAAGATAATGTATTCTATTCTCTTAATTGGTCTATCTACATATATTTCGGTTTTAAAAAATTATAAATAAACATTGGTCAAATTTGGTTACAAAATGAAAAAAAAACAATTCATCCTCCAATAAAGCTTATATCTTTAATCAACTATATACTATTTAAACTAATGAACTATATAATTGGATAAATTTAGTTTAATCTATATTTGGAAACAAATTATTCCCTCTATGAATATAAAATGTCATATATCATAAATTATGAATAAGTTGTCATATATCATGAATTGATAGACCCTAGACCCTAAACTCTTATCCCTTAACCCTAAACTCTTATCTCTTAACCCTTATCCCATCATAATTATCCCTTAATCTAATTATCTCAAACAAAAAATAAGAAAACCCAATGAAATAAGATATCGTACGTGAGCGTTCTTGTTAATTTGTTTAAAAACAACTTGAGGTTTTCACTCAAAATGTTTATATTATTATTATTACCACTCTTTTTGAAGTCTTGACGATAAATGAAGTAAGATGTTGTTAATCAAAGGTCTCGACGGGAACTACAGTGTCTCTGTGTCACCCGAACCACCCAAACGAGGCATGACGAGCCCAGGTGCAAGGACAACTCCAAAACGGGTCGTTCCTAGGTTGTTTGTGGCAAACCTAGTTTTGAGCCCTTAAATGGTTTTTTTTGGGAGAACCCCCAACGGATAGGCCCCCGTCTCCTCGAGACCTACGAAATGACATTAAATACTCTCTGATCCGACTCCCGAGCACAGAGTTATGGCCTTTTTCTCTGTGGGACACGCCGATCGATGTCTGCTTCTCCCTTGATTCGGGATGCATACCGGTACAAACCACAAACTAGAGACTCCGCGTCGTGGCATACGTCGAGACCTTTAAAACGACTGCTCATACGGCTCGAACGGATCACCGAGTCGGAAGTTACCGCATTTTCCACCGATATCTCAAGCCTTAACACACCATGCCTAAGGTGGACAACAAACCCCAACCTTCTTTAAAATCATTAAAGGTTATTAATATACAATTTCCTTATATTAACTATATAGGTTGTCCCAATGGTTGGTGTCCTACCCTATTTTGATTTCTGGTGCACATCCATCCGAGTTCGACTCCCTCCACAACCCAAATGAATGGTTTATCTTTTTTTTAGTTGCGTTAAATAATAATAATTATTAAGTGCAAATATTTACTCACCACGATTGAAAAATCTAATGTCCGAGGGAGAGAGGAGACGAGATAAAGAGAGGAATTAGGGCAAATAGCTAAGTTCTTATTATTGCTTAGAAACAAAAAAACAATATCAATATAGGTAATGTTGAAGAATTGAATTACAAACAAGTTGAATTCTTGAAGGAATTGATTGGAATACTTTACGTGGTTATGGATCATGGCCGAATTAATTGCAATCACTAAATTTGTATTCTAGGGTTAAGAAAATAACTACATTAAATTCGGTTGAATTATAAGCCACAAATACACCGGATCAAAAACGCCAGAGATATTTATTAGGCGTTTTAACCAAATACACCGGGCGTGTAATATCCAGTGTATTTATATCGTGCAAATACCCCGGATCCTTGACCATCCGGAGTATATAGTCGTAGTGTGGTATAAATACACCGGGCGTTTTAGATCCGGTGTATTAGGCCTTATACCTTTTCAAAGTAACACAATATACCCGGTAATATAAACGCCCGGGGTATATCTGACGAGGTATTAGACAAATTTTGTAGTAGTGATACCGTGGCCTTAATCGACAATGCAATTTGAAACCCCCGTCGCAACATTGAATCGATTCATGTATACATTTTAAAAATACATTTGTTACGTATGTATGGTGTGCTATGAATTTCTTAATATCCAAATTACGAATGCAGGTCTCATGTCGATTGTTCTTCACCATTGTATAGAAATCATAGCATATTCATCATTTAACATTTTTATAGAAAATGAATAATACCATTACATGTATAGGGTTTTCTGTTAGGATTGAGCTTAAATTAAATACATACGAAATTTATATAAAAAATCTTATGATAGAAAGGGATGGCAATTTCATTTGCAAAATAACAGTTGTAACAAACAACAAAAAAATGAATTGAAATATAGATCGGTAAATTTAATGGTGTTACTGCAGAAACTTACCAGATTCCTCTTTAATGGTGCAATTTACTGATTTTTTGATGGTGTTAATGCAGACTGCACAGACCCACCAGATTCGTCATCTTCAGTTGGGATTATCAAATGAATAAATTGTTATAGTTCCGAAATTAACACCTCCCATGCATGCTTAGTAATTACTGGTTTATAATGTGAATTCTGTCAGATGTCCCTCACTCTATATATCACGTACATCAACGATTTTCTGTATAAACTGTCTGCTCGGATCAACAAGTTCATTGTGACCATGGACAGGAAACGGAAGAAAAGTAGCAAAGGTAGCAGCCAGATAACTGACGTGCTCACAACAAGTTTAATGGATGTGTTTGTTTGTTCTAACCCTTGTTGTTTTCAACTTCAATGTATATAATCTCAGCATCATCGGAAACCATGGAGTTGTTACAACGATCTGTACGTTTTTTTTCATATACAACAATAACTTTAGATGGAAAGAAACATTTATTAAAGAAGGTACTTACCTTATTAGTTAGTTTTGATGTTGAAATCTCATTGTGTTACTTATAGGTGCTATTTCCTGAAAATAGGTCGCGTCAATAAAGAATTGGCAAAAAAGCGAGGACCTACCTCGACTAATCATAGTAATCAGGGTATGCCTTACTCTTATAATCACTGTTTTTATTTTTCCCACCATTTCATAGCTTCTCAAAATTAGTGGATGTTGTTCATATACCATCTTCATTGTTTTTATAAGATTCCTGTATGACGTGGACCAAGTGTAGTCAGCGTTTAGCTAAACCGGCACTTACACCTCCGGCACACAGATCAAGCAGTTAGTGCAATGTTGATAGCTATACATCCATACACCAATCTTACATTTTGATGTTCACTGACATGTTGTATTTCATATTGCTCAACGCAGATGTTGTTGTTATGTATTAGAAGCTCCAGCCACTGAAATTCAAGCGATTCTGCAACGCTACCATGTGGTATGAAGAAAGAACCAAAAAAAACTCGAGTCTTCAAAGTATGACCTTCTCCAAATGCTGCCAGGATGGCAAGGTCAGACTGGAGATCATGAAATTACGCGAGACTCCACAACCTTTACGTGACCTTCTCCATGATCCAGGGCCAACAGGAACAATCTTCAGACAGAAGATCCGTATATACAACAACATGTTCAACTTCACTTCCTTTGGTGCCAGGATTGATGAAAGCATAAATCAGACGGGGGGCCCTTATACATTCCGCATATGTGGTCAGAATTATCATCGTTGTGGATCATTGATGCCAGATGAGGGAACTCCTCCTAGATATGCGCAATTATACTTTTACGACACAGAGCATGAAGTCGCCAACAGAACGGGGTGCATGAATGCGGAACCGACGGATGTTGATCAGAGCATAGTATCTGCACTTATTTCTATGTTGGACAATCACAACTGCATCGCTAAAGTTTTCCGAATCGCAAAAGATTGGTGCACACAAAATAAGTCACTTAAGGTGAAGATTGAACTTTTAGGAGAAAGACACGCACCAAGCAAACAGTACAATGCTCCCAGTGTTGGTGAGGTTGCAGCATTAGTTGTTGGTGATTTTGGACAGAGTGATGGTGTAAGGGATGTATTCATACAAACCAAGACATCACATTTGCAACGAATATGGGATCTACATCCCTCGTACATGTCTTTACAATATCCCCTTCTGTTTCCACATGGTGAAGATGGATTTAATTTGAATATCCCATATCATGAAAATGATGGAAGAAGAAAGACAAAGAGAGAATGTGTAACCTCTTGAGAGTATTACTGCTATAGGATACAACAAAGATTGTCTGAGGGTACCACATTAATTGAAGGTGGGAGGTTATTCCAACAATATTTAGTTAATGCATATAGCATTGTAGAGGAACAACGTTTGTGCGGGACAAGATTGAATCAGGATACACTGAGATCGGAGTTGTACAACAATATATGTGATGCAGTCCTCAAAGGAGACACAGATGCAACTACAGTTGGGATGAGAATTGTATTACCGTCCAGCTATATTGGAAGTCCCAGATACATGGTCCAGAACTACCAGGATGCCATGGCAGTATGTCGGGCGTATGGAAATCCTACTCTCTTTGTTACATTTACTGCGAATCCAAAATGGCCAAGGGTAGAAGAGATGTTATCTTTGCTGAAAACGCAGAAACAAAACGCAAATGATCGGCCAGACATAATGGCCAGGGTTTTCAAACTAAAGTTAACACAGCTTATGGATGACATCTTAAAGGAACACATTTTTTGAAAAGCCCGTGTTGGTATGGTATTCTATTTCTTTGATACGTTCTTATTTTTTATAACGTTTTTCACTGCAATACAGGCTCACCAATGCTTTTGTATGCTTCTTGTTGTCTGCAGCTGTATACACTATTGAGTTTCAAAAAAGGGGTCTTCCACATGCTCACATTTTGCTGTGGCTACAAGACCGGGAGATTGCGTACACTGCATCCGATGTTGATGAGATCATATCGGCTGAAATACCTTGTAAAGACCAAGACCCAATTGGGTACACTTCAGTTTGTGAACACATGCTGCATGGGCCTTGTGGTTTAGGTAATAAAAGGGCACCCTGTATGACCAATGGTGAGTGCAACAAAAAATTCCCGCGTTGTTTCTATGCTGAAACGACAGTTGATGAGGAGGGATTCCCAGTCTATAGACGTCGCGATAACGGAATATTTGTGAAAAAGGGTAAATCTAAGCTTAATAACAGATATGTGGTGCGCTATAATCGTTATTTGCTTATCAAATATAGCGCTCATATCAACGTTGAATGGTGCAACAAAGCTAGAGCTATCAAGTACCTTTTCAAGTACATAAACAAGGGTCCTGATAGAACCACGGCGGTTATTGTGCATCAAAATTCTACAGACAAGCAGCCTGTGAATAAATGTGCTGTTGTGGACGAGGTTGCGCAGTATTTGGAATGTCGATATCTATCTGCATGTGAAGCCACGTGGCGTATATTGGCCATTGACATCCATTTCTCTACTCCATCAGTCATTAGAATGACATACCACCTGCCAGCACAGAATACAGTAACCGTTCATGATACTCAAAGCCTCAATTCAATACTTAACAGAACAAATATTAGGAAAACAATTTTTACCGAATGGTTCACATTGAATGCTAATGATGAAAGAGCGAGGGTCTACACATATGCGGAAATTCCAAAAAGATATGTTTGGGATCAAAAACAAAAAATGTGGACAGCCCGACAGAATGGTCAGACCATAGGCAGAATAGTATACACGCATCCGACTGCCGGAGAACGGTATCACTTGAGAATGCTTCTGAATATTGTAAAGGGCCCGCGTTCATATAAAGAATTGAGAACTGATGATGGGAAGCTATATGGTACATTCAAGCAAACATGTTATGCTTTAGGCATGCTCAGTGATGATAGAGAATGGACTGATGCTATTCATGAAGCAAATGTTTGGGCAACCGGCCACCAGTTACGGGAATTATTTGTTACTATATTATTGTTCTGTGAAGTTTCTGTTCCTAGAGAATTATGGGGAACAACTGGGAAGCATTATCTCATGATATATTATATGAGAAGAGAAAACAGTTCAGCTTTCCGAGTCTACAACTCACTGAAAATCAGATCCGAAACTACTGTTTGTTGCATATTCAGGATATCTTGAATAAAAATGGGAAATCGCTGTCTGATTTCGCAGATATGCTACTGCTTGATAAGAGCTTGCTAACAAAAATTGATAATAGACTGATAAGGGAAGAAATGAACTACAATGCGTTGGAAATTGCTGAGGAGCATTCCAAACTCCACTCAATGCTAAATGTAGACCAGAAGATTATATATGATGATGTCATATAGATTGTGCAACATGGAAAGGGTGGGTTTTTTTTCATATATGGAGCTGGTGGCACTATCAAAACATTTCTCTATAGAACCATCATTGCAAAATTACGGTCAGAACGGAACATAGTACTTGCGGTCGCATCATCAGGTATATAAGGTTCAGTTTAACCAAAATTGCAGACACCTGCGCCCAGTTTAATTCATGTATTCTTATCGCTACACCTTCTTTACACTATCAAGCAATGTTCACACCGATATATTTGTATTTGGACCCTCTGATAAAATATGCCTGTTTTTTTCTCATTGGTAACCACATCTAACACCTATATTATTTGAATTATCAACCTGTATTTCAGCTGTGTAGAACGCATAGTTGTGCACTTATAATTTCGCAATCAAGATTCCCAGCTAACATAATCAATACAGGGAGACCAATTGCTGAGAAACCCATTCCTAAATTTACTCTGTATCTTCGACGGATGAACCACAATATTTGTGTTAAATGCATATGCCTTTCTTAATTTTTTTCCCTGATCAAAATATATACACACAGCTTGGTCTAATATTTAAGTTAAATTCATATGTAAGTTGGTGTCACAATGTGCGATTGCTTATATGCAAGCTCAGCTTATAGTTACATCGAGGATACAATTGACAGGCAGTCATTATATATTCCTTAAAAGGAAAAATTCAATCCATAAGACAATATGCTTATTGTTAATATTGTGGTGCAAATATCTAATAAATATGAACTTTTGTTCCGGGTATCGCTTCTTTGCTCTTACCGGGCGGCAGAACAGCGCAGAGCCGATTTGTTATTCCATTGGAACTGATGGACAATAGCACATATGGCATCAATCAAAATACACATCTGGCTGAGCTTATGCATGAAGTCAAGCTCATAATATGGGATGAGGCACCCATGACCCAGAAATTTGCTTCTGAGGCCCTCGATCGCACTTTGAGAGATATCATGGGGGTAAAGTGCGAAAGTAATAGGGACACTCTTTTTGGTGGGATCACTGTTCTGCTTGGTGGGGATTTCAGACAAATACTACCAATCATACCAAAGGGTAGACGACAAGAAATAGTACAGGCGTGCATCAACAATTCATCACTCTGGAAACATTGCCGGGTTTTGAAGCTTACACAAAGCATGCGTGTTGCTGAAGTGGATCATATGGGAAATGTAGACAACTACAAACAGAATTTCAATGCATGGGTTTTGCAGATTGGCGATGGCGATGTAAAAGCAATCTCGGTACAAGAAGAGGATGAGCCAACATGGATTGAAATACCTGAGAGATTTCTCATTGATCCTGGCGACAATCCCATTCAGCAGATTGTAGAGCATTTTTTCGTTGATTTTAATGTGAACCACATGAATCCCCAGTACCTGCAACAAAGAGCAATACTCATGCCTCTTAATGATGATGCAGATCAGATCAATGCTTACATGTTCGAAACACTATCTGCAATACCCAGAGAGTACAAGAGTGCAGACGAGATCTGCTTAGCATCCACTGATACTGCTCAACAAGAACAGTTGTACCCTTTAGAATTTCTCAATGGTCTGAATTTCCCAGGTAGCTATACTTTATTTGAAATTTTATAAGTACCGCTCGGACACGATATTAGTACCTTACATAATTGTGAGCCTCTTTATCATTTTCTGGAACAACAATCTTCTTGCTGAATAAAATTACATGCTTCAATATTGCACAGGTATGCCACTACACAACCTTAAGCTGAAGGAAGGTTTACCGGTCATGTTGTTGCGGAATGTCAATCCAACACAGGGATTGTGTAATGGAACAAGAATGATTATTATTCAATTGGGTGAGTGGATTGTAGAGGCAGAAATAATTAGTGATTCAAATACAAGAACTCGGGTTCTTATACCAAGAATAACAATGAGTAGTACGAAGACTCAGTGCCCATTTATCTTGAAACGTCGGCAGTTTCCCATCAAACCATGTTTTGCAATGACTATTAACAAGAGTCAAGGGCAATCGTTGGACTCTGTAGGCTTATATCTGCCGAAGCCAGTATTTTGCCATGGTCAGTTGTATGTTGTATCTAGAGTGACACATCCAGATGGATTAAGGATCCTTATAATGCTTGATCCTCATATTGCATTCAATGGTGTCAGACAGGACTAACAAGTATATCTGAAATATATAATGATTGTTTAATTACAATCTTATCTCCTATTGTAACTCGATAACAGGATATGAAATGAGAAATGTATAATCACAGGTGATCCAGCAACATGATGTTTATACTTCTCGGTCTTCTAAATAAGCTTCAGACAACAATCCACTGCCATCATTCAGCAGTACTTCCGAAACAATTCACAGAATACTGTAACGACCTATTAGACGTCATGATTATTTTGAAACTTTACCGGATGAAGTGAGCAATTCTCTTGAAAATGTGTTTGATGTTTGCCACAATCAACTGGATTTCCTCTAGCTATTAATATATTCATAATATGTGTCCTATTATATGAAAGCAGATTGCTATTGTATTACACGTATCTTGAAATGAATGCATACCGAATGATTGAAAACACATTTCCAATATCTTTTCGGGCAAGCATTGAATTGCTCTTGTAAAAAACATGAACAGTCATTGAGACTGCTCTTATATATACAAGTTAAACTGTCAAATTTAGAGATTCAGCACATTAAAAGTGTCCCAGCTCTCAATTAATTACGGATTAACCACACAACTTTGATTTAAAAAGACAAGAAAAAAAATCTCAATTAAATACAGATAAAACCACATAGCTTTGATTTAACGAGACAAGAAAAAAACAAATAAAATCCCACAACTTTGATTCAATAGCCAGGCAAGAGGGCATACAAACATAAAAACGTTTCTGGCCACCAGGACCTACTTAATGAAACCATTACTATGATTGAAAACAAAAGGTTTTCAGCTCTCAACCTTATTAAATAAAAGAAACTGACATCACTTCTGCAATGTGAAAGGTCACTGAAAACAATATTTAAGGTACTCATGTGCACAAGTCATAACATCTTCTTCCATCTGTTATATTGTTCCAATTGCCAACGGAATCATAGAAGCTCCGAAGCTCCAAAGCATAGCACCATGGCATCTTTACCAAAGCTACAGGTAACAACCAATATCGAATAAAGAATATATGTCATTTCCGTTCACATTAAACATTACCACTCACCTAACGTTAGTTTACTCTCCAAAAATGCAAGATCAACGAATGGATGGCCTCTACTCTCAAACATTTGATAGGCTCGCCCCAAGTTTTGTAGACCAAGTTGAAGTCATGATCTGCCTAAAATGGGAAGCAAAAACATCACTTGGAGAATATATCAGCACAGATTATCTCCTGTGTGACAATAAGGTATAAGGCAAGAAAAATGCTATTCTAAAAAATTTTCATGCACTAATGCTGTTGTTTATTATTACGTCAGGGCAAAATCATTCAGTGTTCATCGAGTTCAGATATATCTCCATCGATATCACCTGTATTGGAAGAAGGTATCTGATGGGTCGGGATCGTCCGGATCGGATGATATCAAAATTTAAATTTAAAAACCGAACCCCAATTGTAGTAAGAGAGGTAGGGTGTCGAACACACGGGAGTTCATGCGTTGAGAGTACCCGAAAGACTAAAAAGAGGTAAAAGAAAGGCAAAACAAGGAAAAACAAGAGAAATCACCTCGGACCGACACAGGTCACTTCGGTCCGAGGGTGGATCGAGGTTGATTTGGCCGGGACCGACACATACAACGTCGGGCCCGATGTTCTGGGTACTTCGATTAGGCAAAAATAGTAGATCGGTCTTGGGTTTTTGGGTTCCTTCCCTAACTAGACTTGGGTAATTCCACCCCAATTCAGCCAATAAGTGTTGATCCTTATGAGATCGAGGTCGCTAGCCTCCGATCCCTCCACTCTACACTTCGACCCAAGGGAGTTTCCACTCACCTTCGATGCTAGGTCTAGTGATGGGTTCGAGATTGCTTCCGCTTACTCTTACCAATCACAAGCCCTAGGTCCCTTGTTTCCACAAGAGAATTGAAGCTCAATGTAGAGAGGATTCATAGATCAAGCACTCAAGGCTATGGAATTGGGGGTTCTTACCCAATCCTAGCTAGGGGTTTCCCCCATAGCCCAAGACTATGGAATCTACTCCATCAAGTAAGAATAAAAAGCAATCAAATGGCAAATCATGCAAATCTCAATCATCAATCTCAAACCAAAGCTAAATTGCATTCAAATCCAAAGGGGTTCACAAGATCCAAGTCTTAATTCTACTAAAACCAAAGCAAACAAGTACAAACTCACTAATCTCCTCTCTAGCTCCACCGATCTCTCTCTCTTCTCCTCCTCCTTTCTTCTCCTTGCTCTCCAAGTCTTCCTTGAGCCTTTGAGAGTGATTTTTGGTGTGTGTGTGATTGGTCTCCCTATCCTCTCTAATCACCTCTAATTATCCTCTTCTCTTGATTGGGGACCAAGGAATTCCAAATTTAGAAGAACGGCAAAATTGGAAGATCACAACATTGTGCCTTGGAGCCCAATCCTCTAATTTGCCGACTCGGACCGACACGGGCAGACATCGGGCCCGACGTTGGGAACGTCGGTCCTGTACTCTGGTGCTCGAACTCGGGCCCGACTTGGTAGTACTCGGTCCTGGGTCTCGGTCCTTCTTCTCTTCTTGGTTTTCCTTAAGTTCCTCTTCATTCTTTGCATGACTCTTCCGTTCCTTAGCTCCCTTGCTTAGCTCCTCCTTAGATACTTCTCCCAAATGTCCTCAAATGCGCCATTTTACCTACAAAACATAACAAACTCGCATAGTCTCCGAATCTTGAAGAAAACCGGGAACTAAGCTAAAAAGGGAACGAAACTAACAAGGAAAGGAATGAAAAACACTTATCTACAAGGGAAATTAACTACTAAAACACCACCAAAATGAGAGACGTCAGAATACCCCATACTTAATCTTGCTTGTCCTCAAGCAATAACAATGTAAGCAAGACCGAAGCACAATCTTCAAGTAAAGCCTCATATGAAAAACACAAGTAAGAACAAGTGATAGATATGCATGCAAGATTACGTCATCACACGTGATCAAGTGTTCAAGGAATAAAGTCTAATGCAACCAAGCCTCACTTTAGGTATGTAGAAATGTGTATCACTCATCATGTGTTTAGGCTTAGCAATGAACATTCAAACTCAACAATCATGCAAGTAAAGGCTTTACTATTGAAGCTAATATCACCAATTCCTCCACCTAGAGTTGCCTATTACAATGCACACAAAGAATATGAACTTGGCTCAATGGAGGTCCTCAAAGAGGTTCCATTCGGCCGGGTTGTAATGGGGCTTTTGGTGTTTCTCAAGGTGGGAATCATTTTGGTCTTGTGGTGCTTATAATGGGGATTGAACTTCCTAGTCTCTCACCAACTTCACCAAACTATTCCACTTTCAACTTCACTCATCCAAAAGACTTTGATTTTCTTCTTCTTTTCTTTTCTCAACTCACATTTTACTAAACATTCCACTTCATCTTTGCACTACACTTTTTGTTGGATTTTTCTCACTTTTTTCACATAGGATCGACTTGCACTATAACTCGGGCCCGATGTGCACTTTAACTCGGTCGGTACCCTTTTCTTTTCACTTAAGCACTTTGCTTTCAATCCACTACTTTTCCAACTTTTCTTTCTTTCTTCTCACTTTTGCACAACAAAGATGCACTACCCACTTGGTTTATACTCCATTTCTTGCCCTTCACCAAAGAGAATCTCAACTCTCCAAATATTCTTCCAAACCTCTCACTAAAGTCCAATCCCATAAGGGTCAAGTCATATAGGCTAGGAATCATATTTTTGAGGAGTTTCAAACAAAGGTCTAAGGCTAAAATGGGGCTACAAACAACGGTTTATCTTCAAGGTAGGATATGGAACATCTTGTGACTAAATGAAATAAAGTTCAAATCAATGTGACAATGCATAGAACAAATCTCATATTGGTCTTGGAAAATAGATAAACACCTCAATAGCAAGTTTTACTAAGCATGCATGAGCTAATTCACACAAGAAAAATGAGGGATATGCAATAATGAACAAGCATCCCTAAAATGGCCAAAAATCATCTCACAAGGTTCACTCTAGCTAAGTTGCATCAAATCTCATCCAAGAACTCATGTGCTCAATAAAAACAAGCATGATATCATATCACATCAAAAACAACATCCATGTAGAGGCTAAACTATCTAAAAATATGCAAAGGATTTTACATGCTCACATCATCATTAGCCTTCTTATGGACATCTAAGATGGGAATTCCTAGTCCAAAACAAAAATCTTTTTGACATTTTTCACACGATTTTCGAATTTTTAGGGATTTTTTGCAAAAAATTTCTCACAAAACTCATCCATTCAAACCATCAATTTCAACCATCATTCACGCATCTCATCATGCCACAATCCAAAAGAAAACATCCCTTAAACAAAACAAGAGAAACACACATGAAACTACACATGAAACTATGAGCTACTAACCCACCCCATACTTATTTTGATGTCCTCATCAAAAGAAATCAAAACTCAAAAGTAAAGAGAAGAGTAAAGAAAGCTCACAATTTCTTATTCTTGAATGGCATGTTGAGGCTTAGTTCAGAGGGTGCCCACGGCGGTGTCTCCTTTGGAGCCGTGCGTGCCTCTCTCACTCATACACTTGGTCGTGGAAAGGGTCTTGACTTGGCGGTTGAATTTGTGGTGCGGGGCGCATCCATTGATCTTCACGGGAAGAGAAGTTCCTGGTCATCCATTCATTGAAGCTTTCTTGGATGCTCCATCTTTGGTCCTCGACCGCCCTCAAGTCATCCACATCACGCCTAGTGTAAGCAATGTTGCGGTTCACTTCTTCAAATTGAGCTTGGAAGTCTTCTTGGTGGTGGGAAAGTTGTTGTTGTTGGAAGTTGAGGTGTTGTTGTTGAAGATTGATTTGGTGTGCCTCTTGAAGCATGCTAGATTGTTGAAGTTGAAGATGAGCCAATTGGTTGGCCAAGAAGTTCATGTCCACCGATTGTTGAGGCACGGGGAACACCATTCCGGGCCCGTACCATTGGGCATACCCTTCATACCCTCCATAGCTTGGTGGTTCTTGTCTTGCTCCACTTCCCTCACCCCTCTCGAATTGGCTCGGGACCGGATCGGGCAAATATGTGTCGGACCGACGTTGGTGGATGTCGGGCCCGACATGGCTTGCACCTCGGTCGAGTAGTGTTGGTGCGTGGTCGGTGAGCAAATTGTGGTAACCACCATCTTCTTCTTCTTCTTCTTCTCTAGCCAAGTCAACGTCCATGTCATCTCTTCTCACGAACTCATATTGGTTGGGCTCCTCTTCTTCGGTGTCCGGGGAAACTTGAACAGAAGTGAAACGAATGTGTTGTGCTCGTCTTCTAACCTCAAGTGTCCCCTCCGGCTCTCCATAAGGATTCTCCTTGCCCGCCCACACTTGAAACCAATTACAATAACTTGTGAGGTCAAAGAGACGAGGCCCCAAGGGAATGTGCACCTTGTCGAAGTTGGAGTGTGGGGCTAGATAGGTGGTGGCACCGGTCACTTGCTTCTCCTTGTTGATGTTGGCCTTCTTGAAGTACTTAAGATCCATGAACTCTACACCATTTGGGGCCGGTGTGTAGGTAGACAAGTCCACCTCAAGACGATGAGCCAAGCGGGCTATCATGCCTCCAAAATAGATCCATGAGGAACATTGGAAATCCCTCACCATCTTCACCCATTCCCATGTGAGGTTCATTGGCTTATCATTGTGAAACAACATCTCATAGAGCAACATGGCCTCCTCCTTCATCGGCTTGCTCAACTCGTGCCTAGCAAAGATGGCACAACCCAAAGCTCGGATCATAACTCGGAAGAGCGGACTTGCTATCTCATTTGTTGATGCGCCTTTCCACATCTCACTTCTTCCGGCTACAAACCTCCAAAGATAGTCCACCTTCTCGTTATCCACATAGGCCTCATCTCTCGGAAAAGGAAATCCAAGAAAATGTGCCAAGTTCCGGAGGGAGAGCTCACGCAACTCATTGCCCATTTGGAAGGAGATCTTGCCCTCACTCTCGAATCCTTCATACGTGCACTTGAATGACGCCATAAACTCGGATGTTAAGGCGGGATAGTGGGTGTTGTTCCACCTTAGCATCACATTAAGACCGATGTGAGAGTAGCACTGAATAAGAGCCTCATTCATGCTCATCTTTCTAATAGACTCCCAATCTAACCACCGGGTGTGGTGAGATAGACCCATGAGTCGCTCATACTCTCTAGCTACATCATCATCCTCGAAGCGCACATCATCCATCCTTTGCACTCTCTTGGACGACTTCTTGGACTTTCTTGTTGATTTCTCCATTCTTGAAGAAGATGCTCGGGTAGTCATGGTACCTACGCACAATCAAGCAAAGAACTACAAGATAAAATCTATACAATCACAACAAAATCACATGCTTCCACAACAAACAACTCATCATGCAAGGAAATGACCCCATACTTACTCTTAAGACACTCAATCCACAAAATCCAACATGTATGAGTAAAGAATCACATAACAATGGTCAAGCTACAAGATACATCATGATAAACATGCCTCTACCAACATTCAAGCTCATGAATCCTAAAGCTCACACAAGAGAAAATCGAATAGCATAGGACCGACCAACACAAGGCATCGGGTCCGAGGTTCTCAACTTCGGTCCGAGTCTTGAACCGACATGCAACATCGGTCCCGAGGATCTGGGTACCTCGGTCCGGGTCTTACCCGACTTTTCTTCCTAGATTCAACAATAAAACACTCTATCATGCTCCTAAAATCCAAAATCAACCATTTCTCATCATCAATCGAAGTTCCAAGTAGGTGGTAGCAACAATTAAGCACAAATTTCACTATGCATGCAAATCACCATGGATGCTTAAGGTCTAAGCTCACTCAATCATGGCAAATCTCAAATCTAGCAATGAAAGCATGAAATTCACAAGGAATCAAGTAGAGATTGAGATTCACATACCAAATATGAAGAAACAAAGACTTCTAGCAATCAACTTCTTAGAACCCAAATTTCTCTTCTAGATCTAGAAGAGGGATGAAGATCTATGGGAATTGTTGGGATTTTTGGCTTTTGGGATCGATGTTTGAGGATGCTAGGGGTATGGCTCGAGATTTGTGGTGAAGATTGCTTGAGGTTCGAGTATGGTGGAGATGATGGATCGATTTGGGGTTTTTTGAAGGAGCTTGGTATTTTGGGAAGGTGGTTATGAAGGTGATGGGTGTTAGGTATGGGAAAGAAGGCTTAAATGGGGTAGAAGACAAAGTTAGGTCAGAAGAGCATAATAGGAATTTCCACAAAATCAAGACCAATGTTGACCGGCCAAAGAGGACCGACGTCTCAACCTCGGGCCCGAGGTACTGGGTACCTCGGTCCTACCCGTTTTGGCTTCCTAAAATCCTTTTTCTTGGCAATTCTCTACCCACAAGTCCTTTTATTATTTTTACCAATACCACACATGATCATGAAGCTCACATAACACACAATTCCACAAAACACATGCTAAAGAGAGATTAAGAAGAATCTAAGCTAAGGCAAAGAAAAACAAACTAGAAACTACGAAAATGAACCTACTAAACTCGGGTTGCCTCCCGAGGAGCGCTTCTTTTAAGTCACTAGCTTGACTTCTAACCTCTACCCTTCAAAGAGGGTGAAAAACGGTGAATTGATCATCCTTGTCATATGCATCTCCACACTCCTCATAGCCATAGTACCACCATTTGTGTTTGATGAAAGTGTGGCCTCCAAATTCTCCATCATTCTTCTCCTCCAAAGTGTAGGTTGGCATCTCTTGCATCTTCTCAACTTGATCTTCATTACCTACACCACAAAAATCTAAAGAATTTCTAGGGGACTCAATGACATTATAACTCAAGTCTTCTTGCAAATCACTCAAGCAAAGGTAATCATCCTCTAGATCCTCTTTCAAGTCACTTAAACAAATATAAGAGTCTCCCACATCAAAAGGATATAGAGAAGGATACTCTTCATGGCTTCTTGGGCTATCTCCATCTCTTGACTCCTCATGGTTCACTAATGGATCTAGCAACTCTCTTTCTTGCCCTTGAACATAGACCATGTCATGATCTCTCAATGGTACTTCTTCCTCTCTTGTGGGTTCCAACTCCTCTCTCTTGCGCTTGGCACTTTCCTCCAACTTCAAGATTGCCAAAACATCCGGTTCATTAAGAGCTTTGTTGAAATGGAACTCCACTTTTTCCTCGCCAATCTCGAAAGTCACTTTCCCATTTCTCACATCAAATTTGGCACCCGCCGTAGCTAGAAACGGCCTTCCAAGGATAATGGGCACCATCGGATCTTCTTTCATGTCGAGGATCACAAAATCATCGGGCACAAAATACCTCCCAACTCTAACCGGGACGTCATCTAAGATTCCGGTGGCCTTTGTAGATGAACCATCGGCCATAGTAAGACTCATATCAACCAGTTCCATATCTCCTAAGTTAGCCCTTCTCCATATGCTCATGGGCATAACCGACATGCTTGCTCCTAAATCATAAAGAGCCTTAAAGTTTCGGGATCCAATCCCCACGGTGATGGCAAATCTTCCGGGATCACCTAGCTTTTGAGGTAGCTCCAAGATCTTCACCTCATCTTGCATCTCCACAATCGATCTCTTTTTGCTCAAGATTTCCTTTAAGAACTTTGCATAAGATGGCATCTCACTAGCTTAGAGCATCGGTGAATGGGATGGTGATGTTCAAGCCTTGCAAGAGCTTCAAGAACCGCTTAAACTTGCCCTCAACAATCTCCTTGGGCTTCTTCAAAGGGTATGGAAGAGTTGTGGCTCCTTGTTTCTTGGTTGGATCCACCTCCTTAGACCGATCTTGACTTCTCTCAACATTTTCAGCCTGGACCGACGTTGGAGTGACCTCGGGACCGACTTCAGGAACCTCGGTCCGGGGGCAGGGAACTTCTGGGTACATCGGGCCGACTACAGGGCACGTCGGGCCCGAGTTCTGCTTTGCCTCGGTCCGGCTCAGGGGACCTCCTCCATCTACTGGATCGACGTCTTGGCACGTCGGGCCCGAGTTACTGGGCAACTCGGTCCGACTTTCTTCTCTCGTTCTTGGAACTTGTGGCTCGGGCAAACTCCGTTCACTCCTCAATCCTATGGCTCGAACTTCATTTTGTTGTTGTTGGGCACGGGGATTCTCCTCGGGTCGGCCCGGGAGTCTCCCTTCCTCTCTTGGAAGTTGATTCGCCATGTGAACAAGTTGGTTGTCCACTTGCCTTCTCCAAACACCCAACTCTTTGAATTGATCATCAAATCTTCTCACCATGTTGGTGACTTGATTCTTCAAGTCTTGAGCCCATGGTGGTGTTTGATCATAGAATCCCGGAGGTCGGTATGGTGGTGGTTGGGCCCTTGGCTCGTTTTGGTTGAAGTTGTTGTTGTAGCCACTAGCTTGGCCTTGGTTCCACCTTCCTCCATTGCTGAAATTGGCCCTTCCTCCAAAATTTCTTTGAACATAGTGTGCCTCCTCAATTTGCTCGGCCAATCGAACTTGGCGCTCATTTGGGCACTCTTGGGCTCCATGCTTCAAAGAACCACATTCTTCACAAGCTCTTGTGTTTTGTTGGAGGTGACCCATCTTCCTCCTCATCTTGTTCAACTCATCCTCTAGGAATTGGATCTTCACATCTTTATCCACCTCTTCACTCTTTGGATCGTAGAGCCTCTTTGCACCGTCTCCATGGACTCTTACCTCCTTGTTCCCGTGACTCACTCCATACATGGCTTCATAATCGGAGAGCTTGTCTAGCAACTCCCACGCTTGCTCCTGAGGCAAGTCAATGAACCCACAATCGGTATGAAGGTTCAATTTATCCTTGGTGGCGGGGTTGATTCCTTGGAAGAATATGTCTTGAAGGGCATAAGGTTGTTGCCCATGCGTTGGACATTGCCTTAACATTTCCTTGAACCGATCCCAAGCCTCGAAGAGTGGCTCGTGGGCTCCTTGTTGAAAGCTTGCTATCTTCCTTCTAAGCTCCGTCGTCTTGGTGGGCGGGAAGAACTTCATCAAGAATGCTTCATTGAGAGCCCTCCATGATGTGATGGAACGAGGTGCTTGGCTCTCCAACCAATGCAATGCCTTGCCTCCCAACGACCACTTGAAGGCTTTGAGTAGCACGTACTCAAGTGTCTCATCATCCGTCGACATGGTCTCACATAGGTCTTTGAATTGCTTCACATGCTCGATCGGGCACTCATTCGGTCTCCCTTGAAATTTCTCTCTCTTGATAAGTGAGATAAATTGAGTTTTGATCTCAAAATTCTTTGACACCTCCGGCAAGACGATGGCCGGTTCCGGCACCTTCAACTCCGGATGCATGTATTGTCTAGCATTCCGGGGTTGGGTGTTGATTTGAGCCTCCAATCTCATCCTTTGCTCACGCTCTCTCCTAGCCTCGGCATCTCGGTTCGCCATTTCAAGTTGCATTCGAGCCATGTCGGCTCTCATCCTTTCAACCTCCTCATCACGGGCTTGGTCCGCCATTCTCTTCTTCTTTCGAGCTTGTTTGAGAATGCTCTCCGGATCACACACAAAGTCGAGCTCAAGTGTTCCTCGGACGGAACGAGCTCGCATACACCTACAACCAAAGACACAAACAAAACCGAATCAAAACAAACAAGGGGCTTGGGCTAGTCCCTCACCCAAATCACTACCAAATCAAAGACTCAACAAAAGAGGGTACCTCAAACAAGTAGAACTCCCCGGCAACGGCTCCCAAATTCTGATGGGTCGGGGTCGTCCGGATCGGATGATATCAAAATTTAAATTTATAAACCGAACCCCAATTGTAGTAAGAGAGGTAGGGTGTCGAACACACGGGAGTTCGTGCGTTGAGAGTACCCGAAAGACTAAAAAGAGGTAAAAGAAAGGCAAAACAAGGAAAAACAAGAGAAATTACCTCGGACCGACACAGGTCACTTCGGTCCGAGGGTGGATCGAGGTCGATTTGGCCGGGACCGACACACACAACGTCGGGCCCGATGTTCTGGGTACTTCGATTAGGCAAAAATAGTAGATCGGTCTTGAGTTTTTGGGTTCCTTCCCTAACTAGACCTGGGTAATTCCACCCCAATTCAGCCAATAAGTGTTGATCCTTATGAGATCGAGGTCGCTAGCCTCCGATCCCTCCACTCTACACTTCGACCCAAGGGAGTTTCCACTCACCTTCGATGCTAGGTCTAGTGATGGGTTCGAGATTGCTTCCGCTTACTCTTACCAATCACAAGCCCTAGGTCCCTTGTTTCCACAAGAGAATTGAAGCTCAATGTAGAGAGGATTCATAGATCAAGCACTCAAGGCTATGGAATTGGGGGTTCTTACCCAATCCTAGCTAGGGGTTTCCCCCATAGCCCAAGACTATGGAATTTACTCCATCAAGTAAGAGTAAAAAGCAATCAAATGGCAAATCATGCAAATCTCAATCATCAATCTCAAACCAAAGCTAAATTGCATTCAAATCCAAAGGGCTTCACAAGATCCAAGTCTTAATTCTACTAAAACCAAAGCAAAACAAGTACAAACTCACTAATCTCCTCTCTAGCTCCACCGATCTCTCTCTCTTCTCCTCCTCATTTCTTCTCCTTGCTCTCCAAGTATTCCTTGAGCCTTTGAGAGTGATTTTTGGTGTGTGTGTGATTGGTCTCCCTATCCTCTCTAATCACCTCTAATTATCCTCTTCTCTTGATTGGGGACCAAGGAATTCCAAATTTAGAAGAAGGGCAAAATTGGAAGATCACAACATTGTGCCTTGGAGCCCAATCCTCTAATTTGCCGACTCGGACCCACGCGGGCAGACATCGGGCCCGACGTTGGGAACGTCGGTCCTATACTCTGGTGCTTGAACTCGGGCCCGACTTGGTAGTACTCGGTCCTGGGTCTCGGTCCTTCTTCTCTTCTTGGTTTTCCTTGAGTTCCTCTTCATTCTTTGCATGGCTCTTCCGTTACTTAGCTCCCTTGCTTAGCTCCTCCTTAGATACCCCTCCAAAACGTCCTCAAATGCGCCATTTTACCTACAAAACATAACAAACTCGCATAGTCTCCGAATCTTGAAGAAAACCGGGAACTAAGCTAAAAAGGGAACGAAACTAACAAGGAAAGGAATGAAAAACACTTATCTACAAGGGAAATTAACTACTAAAACACCACCAAAATGAGAGACGTCAGTATCGTTTACCGAGTGACAAATCTGGTCGCTACACCGAACAATGATCGGCACAGAGTCCGTAGAGATAATGATCTTATCCTCCTCCTTCGGCCGTCCACTATGGTTACAGCGCTGGATTGCAGCTACAGCGGTTCGTGCATTACCCATTTCAATTTACACAATTTGAGGAAGTCATTTACGTCGATAACAAGTACCTGATTGGTAAGCGTAATTTCATTATCGTTTATATAGTTCATGCACCAAATCTCTGGATAATAAAATTGGCCGTTTGCTATACACACAGATATCATAGGCAGGGTGGCCACCATTGGAAATTTAAGGACAAAGCTTCAAGGTGCAAATTCATCGACTGTGAGCTCATGAATGAAATGTAAACTCAAATATTCCTATGGAACGATAGAAGACACATCTCATTTTTCAGATTTTACCACCATTTTATTGATGTAGGGGCAAACGACTAAAGGCCACTGTGTGAGGCCCTACCTATGCTGATTTCCAGAAAATTACTGATTCAGATCCTAAGCAACTTGTTATATTCATTGCCATGAGTATCCACCAGCTGAATGGTTACATGCTGATCGGTCCGGGTGTGGTGGTCGGATGATATCAAAATCTAAATTTATAAACCGAACCTCTATTGTAGTAGAGAGGTAGGGTGTCGAACACACGGGAGTTCGTGCGTTGAGAGTACCCGAAAGACTAAAAAGAGATAAAAGAAAGGCAAAACGAGGGAAAACAAGAGAAATCACCTCGGACCGACACAGGTCACTTCGGTCCGAGGGTGGATCGAGGTCAGATTGGCCGGGACCGACTTACACGACGTCGGGCCCGAGGTATTGGGAAACTCGGTCTTGCTCAAATAGTAGATCGGTCTTGGGTTTTTGGGTTCCTTTCCTAACTAGACTTGGGTAATTCCACCCCAATTCAGCCAATAAGTGTTGATCCTTGTTAGATCGAGGTTGCTAGCCTTCGATCCCTCCACTCTACACTTCGACCCAAGGAAGTTTTCACTCTCCTTCGATGCTAAGTCTAGTGATGGGCTACAGATCACTTTCGCTTACTCTTACCAATCACAAGCCCTAGGTCCCTTGTTCCCACAAGAGAATTGAAGCTCAATGTAGAGAGGATTCATAGATAAAGCACTCAAGGCTATGGAATTGGGGGTTCTTACCCAATCCTAGCTAGGGGTTTCCCCCATAGCCCAAGACTATGGAATCTACTCCATCAAGTAAGAGTAAAAAGCAGTCAAATGGAAAAGCAAGCAAATCTCAATCATCAATCTCAATTCAAAGCCAAATTGCATTCAAATCCAAAGAGGTTCACAAGATCCAAGTCTTAATTCTACTAAATCCAAAGCAAAACAAGTACAAACTCACTAATCTTCTCTCTAGCTCCACCGATTTACTCCTCTTCTCCTCCTCCTTTCTTCTCCTTGCTCTCCAAGTCTTCCTTGAGCCTTTGAGAGTGATTTTTGGTGTGTGTGTGTGATCCCCCCTAATCATCTCTAATCACCTCTAATTATCCTCTTCTCTTGATTGGGGACCAAGGAATTCCAATTTAGAAGAAGGGCAAACTTGGAAGATCACAACATTTGTGCCTTGGAGCCTAATCTTCTCATTCTCCGACTCGGACCGACACGGGGCAACCACGGGCCCGGTCCAATACTCTAGTGCTCGATCTCGGGCCCGACCTTGTGGTATCTCGATCCTGGGCCTCGATCCTTGTCTCTTCTTGGTTTTCCTTGAGTCCGTCTTCATTCCTTGCATGGCTCTTCCGTTCCTTAGCTCCCTTTCTTAGCTCCTCCTTTGATGCTCCTCCTTTATGTCCTCAAATGAGCCATTTTACCTACAAAACATAACAAACTCGCATAGTTTCCGAATCTTGAAGAAAACCGGGAACTAAGCTAGAAAGAAACGAAACTAACAAAGAAAGGAATGAAAAACACTTATTTACAAGGGAAATTAACCACTAAAACACCACCAAAATGAGAGACATCAGAATACCCCATACTTAAACTTGCTTGTCCTCAAGCAATAACAATGTAAGCAAGACCGAAGGACAATCTTCAAGTAAAGCCTCATATGAAAACACAAGTAAGCACAAATGATAGATATGCTAGCAACATTACATCATCACACATGATCAAGTGTTCAAGGAATAAAGTCTAATACAGCCAAGCCTCACTTTAGGGATATAGAAATGTGTATCACTCATCATGTGTTTAGGTTTAGCAATGAACACTCAAACTCAACAATCATGCAAGTAAAGGCTTTACCATTGAAGCTAATATCACCAATTCCTCCACCTAGAGATGCCTATTACAATGCACACAAAGAATATGAACTTGGCTCAATGAAGGTCCTCAAAGAGGTTCCATTCGGCCGGGTTGTATTGGGGCTTTTGGTATTTCTCAAGGTGGGAATCATTTTGGTCTTGTGGTGCTTACAATGGGGATTGAACTTTCTAGTCTCTCACCAACTTCACCAAATCATTCCACTTTCAACTTCACTCATCCAAAAGACTTTGATTTTCTTCTTTCTCTTTCAACCCACACTTTCACTAAACATTCTTCTTCATCTTTGCACTACACTTTTTGTTGGATTTTTCACACTTTTTCCACTAGGATCGACTTGCACTAACTCGGGCCCGATGTGCACTTTAACTCGTTTAGAACCCTTTTTTCACTCTTAAGCACCTTGCTTTCAATCCACTATTTTTTTCAACATTTTTTTTTTCACAACAAAGATGCACTACCCACTTGGTTTATAACTCCATTTCTTGCCCTTCACCAAAGAGAATCTCAACTCTCCAAATATTTTTCCAAACCTCTCACTAAAGTCCAATCCCATAAGAGTCAAGTCATATAGGCTAGGAATCATATTTTTGAGGAGTTTTAAACAAAGGTCTAAGACTAAAACGGGGCTACAAACAACGGTTTATCTTCAAGGTAGGATATGGAACATTTTGTGACTAAATGAAATAAAGTTCAAATCAATGTGACAATGCATAAAACAAATCTCATATTGGTCTTGGAAAATAGATAAATACCGCAATAGCAAGTTTTACTAAGCATGCATGAGCTAATCACACAAGAAAAATGAGGGATATGCGATATGAACAAACATCCCTAAAATGGCCAAAAATAATCTCACAAGGGTCACTCAAACTTAGTTGCATCAAAACTCATCCAAGAACTCATGTGCTCAATAAAAACATGCTAGACATCACATCACATCAAAAGCAACATCCATTTAGAGGCTAAACTATCCAAAAATATGCAAAAGATTTTACATGCTCACATCATCATTAGCCTTCATATGGACATCTAAGATCGGAATTCCTAGTCCAAAATCAAAATCTTTTTGTCATTTTTCACACAATTTTTTCGAATTTTTATGATTTTTTGCAAAAAAAATTTTCACACAAAGAAACAATCTCATCTATTCATACCATAAAATTCAATCATCATTCATGCATCAAATCATGCCACTAACCCAAAATGAAACATCCCATAAACAAAACAAACAAACACACATGAAACTACACATGGAACTATGAACTACTAACACACCCCATACTTAAAATTTTGATGTCCTCATCAAAAGAGATCAAAACTCAAAAGTAAAGAGAAGAGTAAAGAAAGCTCACAATTCCTTATTCTTGAATGGCATGTGGAGGCTTAGTTTGCTAAGAGGAGAGCCCATGTGGCCCTTACTTCTTCACTTGGGTCAATCTTATCATAGAACTTTTTCACTCGATGACCATTCACCCGAAAGATCCTTCCATCGCCGCCCATCAAATCTACCGCTCCTTGGGAAAGTATTTTATGTACCACAAACGGTCCGCTCCACCTTGTTCGAAGCTTTCCGGGAAAGAATCGAAGTCGTGCATTAAAGAGAAGAACCTTGTCACCGACTTGATAGGTTTTTGGGACCAACTTCCTATCATGCCATCTCTTGGTCTTCTCCTTATACAACTTGGCATTTTCGTAAGCCTTCAAACGCAACTCTCCCAACTCATGAAGGTCTAGATGTCTCTCCTCTCCGGCTAGATTCACATCCCAATTCATCTCTTTGAGAGCCCACTTGGATTTGTGCTCCAATTCCAATGAAGATGGCACGCCTTGCCATACACTAGATTGAAAGGTGTAGTCCCCAAGGGCGTCTTGTAAGCGGTTCTATAAGCCCATAGTGCATCATCAAGCTTAGATGACCAATCTTTCCTTGACTTAGATACCGTCTTCTCCAAGATAGCCTTGATTTGACAATTTGAAACCTCCACTAGCCCACTTGTTTGAGGGTGATATGGAGTAGCAACTCGATGAGACACCTCATACTTAATCAACACATTCTCAAAGCATCTTTCGATGAAGTGTGAGCCACCATCACTAATGAGAACTCTCGGCACGCCAAATCTAGCAAAGATGTTGCTTTTCAAGAACTTCATCACAACTCTTGCATCATTGGTCCTTGTTGGATGGCCTCCACCCATTTAGAGACATAATCAACGGCCACAAAAATGTATTTGTACGGGCCCGACGTTGGGAATGGTCCCATGAAGTCGATCCCCCATTCATCAAACAGCTCTACCTCTAGCATTCCGGTTTCTGGAGTCTCATTTCTCCTTGACAAGTTCCCCTCTCTTTGGCACTCCTCACATCTCTTCACATACTCATGCACATCCTTAAACATGGTTGGCCAATAGAAACCGCAATGAAGAATTTTAGCCGTGGTCTTTGAACTCTTGGCGTGCCCTCCGGTTGGCGAAGAATGGCAATGGCAAATGACACTTTCAATCTCCCCACTTGGAATGCACCGTCTATAGATTCCATCGCTTCCTTCTTTGTATAGGTATGGATCATCCCAATAATATTGCCTAGCATCATGTAAGAATTTCTTCCTAGCCGAGTAAGACAAATTTGGTGGGATCACTCCCCCTACAACAAAGTTAGCGAAGTCCGCAAACCAAGGGGTGACCCCTCATTTCACGGTCTCAATAGATAGAAGACAAGTAGGAGGTGAAGATTTAATCAATTGAGGACGAGAAGGAATGGAGACCGAGTGAAGGATCTTACTTGATTTCATGGGTCGACATTGCAAAGCGTTAAGCCCGACGTGGGTGGATGTCGATCGGATCGCACAAGTGCACAATCCTCCTTGGACCGACGTTGCAGGCCTCGGTCCCGAGTTACTGGGCATCTCGGGCCGACGTACCACACTCCGAGCCCGATGCTCCGCCTTGGTCGATCCCTCCTTTCTTTCCTTCTTGCTACTCATTAGCCCTTCATCCGCCCTCATGTTATCTATTTCCACACCATCTTCCATCTCAATCATGTATTCCACGGGAAATCGAGATAAATGATCGGCCACCAAATTCTCCGAACCGACCTTATCCTTGATCTCGTGGTCAAACTCTTGAAGAAGAAGCATCCATCTCAAAAGCCTTGGTTTTGCATCTTTCTTTTTCATGAGGTACTTGATTGCCGCATGATCCGTATAGACTACCACCTTAGATCCCACAAGATATGACCGGAATTTTTCAAATGCAAACACTACCGCAAGAAACTCCTTTTCCGTAGTTGTATATTTGCATTGAGTTTCATCCAAGGTTTTACTTGCATAATAGATGGCATGCAACTTTCCCTCTTTTCTTTGCCCAAGAACGGCTCCAACGGCAAAATCACTTGCATCACACATCACTTCGAAGGGAAGATTCCAATCGGGTGACGCCATGATAGGTGCCGAAACCAAAGCATCTCTCAACCTACAAAAGCACTCATACAATCTTCGGAAAATTCGAAGGGAACATCCTTCATTAAGAGGTTAGACAATGGTGACTCGGCTAAAGTCGTCGTGCCAAGATCAAAGATAAAATAACCCAAACTACAAACTAAGTATAGCATGCAAGTAAGGGGTCGAACCCAAGAGAACTGAGGCTTCTAGTATTAATACAATTATCAACTAAAGAGAGGGGGGATTTAGGAGAAAGAGCTAAACTAAACTAAACTAGAAAGCAAATAACAAACAAACAAACAAATATAGGAGATAGGTTCATTCAAAAGATCCACTCTTTAATAATCACTCGATCATAGATTTATCCATTGATTTCATTCACACCTATGGTTAATTCCTATCCTGATCATTAACAATCGCAAGTCCACGGTCCAAGCAATTCTATAACCCTAGGCAAGGACGCTTAAACCTAGAATTAGCATAGAGAACAAGGATATTAGGAAATCAAATCATGCAATCAAGCTACGAGTCTCATGCACAATTAAATCATTGAATACTCTTCCCTAAACTAGTCCACAGTCCTAGAATAGAGTTGTTTCGAGAAATAGGAAAGATGCATAGACAACAACCAATCCTAAATCAAACAATAGATCTAAGTCAATCAAACAAGTTGATCAGGCTCATGAAATCAAACATAGATCATGGGATGAAGCACAAGAGTATCAATATTAACCAAAAAGGATAGAAATCAATTACCAAAATCTCACAAGTTCATACATCAGAGCTTCTCCCTTGAACAAACCCAAGGAGACTAGCTCTCCAAAACTAAACTAAAGCTAAAGAATTCAATTATGAATTGGAATGTTGGATGTAGAATGTAGAATAAAACCTAAGGCAAACTCCTCCTTATATAGACCCAGGGAACATGCTCCCCTAATCTAATTAGGAAAGGAGAAAAGATAGAAAAGGAAAGAGAAAAGATAAAAAGATTTAAAGAAGATAGATCTTCGGCCTGTCTCGGATCCGGTATAGCCGCGGTCGCGTCGTCTCCACCGCGCCCGCGCTTTCGCAACAGAAAAGAACAAGTAATCTCGGCAGCCGCCGCGGTCGCGGTATCGGGACAGAACCACTGGCGTCACTTCACAGGCAGTTTTGACCATCTTCGGCTTGGAATCTGACTTCGGTATAAAAAGAGAAATTGAAGCCCTTGAAGTTAGCTTTCCAATGGCACCGGAATCAAGTCAATCCGACCTCTATAGCTCAAGATATGGCCCTTGCAAGAAAGTGATGTCGCGCAGACAGCTCAAAACGCCTTAGAACTCTTGATTCTTGAATCCTTGTGTCTTCGGCCTAGATATTACAATTATTGACAACTCTAACCTAAACACACTCAATGTAGCCCTAAAATACAAGAGTTAACTTATACAAAATAGAGTGAATCAAATTCCCCCATACTTAGATCTTGCTCGTCCTCGAGTAAGCTCCAAGCAAATAAACAAATCAACACATCAAAAGACCTCAGGAAGTAAGGGGAAACAAGACAACCATAAACTCTCAGCTCACAACCCGAACCCAAGTAGAGAAATAATGAGCAAATCATGAAAGCTCAGCACACACCTCACAAAAATACATCAAATCACTCAAAGCTCCAAATAATGAGAGCAATCCTAAGGATCTACCCGACATCTACAATGTATCCCCAAAGTCCCCAAGCAAGAATGATCCTAAACACTCGAATTTTACCTCTCAATTCTGCTTAGGCGCCCTTTCGGGTTTTCACCTAACCGCTCTTTTCATTTTTCAATAGGTGTGCTCACAAAAACTCACAACTCTCATAAACCTCATATTACCCCAGCCTAATGCTGGTCCGGGTTACCTGCTTATTACCTGAGCCGCCCTTTCGGGTTTTCGACTCATCTCAGGATTTAATATGTCTTTTTTCAATTTTTATGGCTTTTTCTATCTTTTTCTTTTTCTTTCTTTCTTTATTATGCAAAAAGATATGGTGCAAGTGCTCCATGAAAAGAAGAAAATCAAAAATCTAAAGCAAATATCTAACTAAGCTAACTAGGATAAGCGAATGTGAGTACTCTCCAAATTCCCCCATACTTAAATCCTTCATTGTCCTCAATAAAGCAAAGAGAAAGGATAGAAGCAAGGAAGAAGGTATATCAGAAGACTCACAAACGATGAAGAGAGGTGGAATGGAAGAACTCTTCAAAAGTGGTAGAAGAATAGAAGAAAGGGAACTTCGAAATACCGTTCGGTAGGCATACCGTGGGCGCGGGTGTATGGGCCGCGGTCGTGGATCCAACGCCGTAACAACCATCATCTTCTAGGAACCAACCGCGGGCGCGTTATGGGAAGCGCGGGTGCGGCCTTGAGCGAATGCGAACTCGGACGTCTCCTCGAACATGAATGCTCAATGTGGCTCTCGGATATTGGGCTCGTCTTCTTATGACATGTGTGAGCTCTTGAACTCGAACCTCAATGATGCAATTCGGGGGAACAAAGCTCCCACATACTTAGGCTTTTGAACATAGCCAAAAGAATGGAAATCTAAAGATGAATGAAAAGAAAATATAGAAGGTGGAAAGATAGAAGATGGAAAAGAATGGATATAGATAGATGGAAGATATAGAGATAGAATGGGACTAAAAGTCCTCTTTTTTTCTCTTTTTTTTCCTTTTTCTTTTTTTCTTTTTTTTTTTCTCTTTTTCTTTTTTTCTTTTTTTTTCTTTTTTTTCTTTTTTTTTTCCAAGACCAACTACATCACCACCGCGGATGCGGTTTGTGGACCGCGACCGCAGTGTCTAGTACCTGTACGTCAGGAGTTTCTGTATTCGAAACGCGACCGCGGCTGCGCACCCGCGGGCGCGGTTCAAGCACAGAACGTTCTTTCGAACCTAGTACCTGCATGTTAGCCCGATTTGTTTTTTATACAGTCAATAAAAATATCAATACTAGAAAGAAACCTAAGTTCCCCGGCAACGGCGCAAAAATTTGACTCGGCTAAAGTCGTCGTGCCAAGATCAAAGATAAAATAACCCAAACTACAAACTAAGTATAGCATGCAAGTAAGGGGTCGAACCCAAGAGAACTGAGGCTTCTAGTATTAATATAGTTATCAACTAAAGAGAGAGGGGATTTAGGAGAAAGAGTTAAACTAAACTAAACTAGAAAGCAAATAACAAACAAACAAACAAATATGGGAGATAGGTTCATTCAAAAGATCCACTCTTTAATAATCACTCGATCATAGATTTATCCATTGATTTCATTCACACCTATGGTTAATTCCTATCCTGATCATTAACAATCGCAAGTCCACGGTCCAAGCAATTCTATAACCCTAGGCAAGGACGCTTAAACCTAGAATTAGCATAGAGAACAAGGATATTAGGAAATCAAATCATGCAATCAAGCTACGAGTCTCATGCACAATTAAATCATTGAATACTCTTCCCTAAACTAGTCCACAGTCCTAGAATAGAGTTGTTTCGATAAATAGGAAAGATGCATAGACAACAACCAATCCTAAATCAAACAATAGATCTAAGTCAATCAAACAAGTTGATCAGGCTCATGAAATCAAACATAGATCATGGGATGAAGCACAAGAGTATCAATATTAACCAAAAGGATAGAAATCAATTACCAAAATCTCACAAGTTCATACATCAGAGCTTCTCCCTTGAACAAACCCAAGGAGACTAGCTTTCCAAAACTAAACTAAAGCTAAAGAATTGAATTATGAATTGGAATGTTGGATGTAGAATGTAGAATAAAACCTAAGGCAGACTCCTCCTTATATAGACCCAGGGAACATGCTCCCCTAATCTAATTAGGAAAGGAGAAAAGATAGAAAAGGAAAGAGAAAAGATAAGAAGATTTAAAGAAGATAGATCTTCGGCCTGTCTCGGATCCGGCATAGCCGCGGTCGCGTCGTCTCCACCGCGCCCGCGCTTTCGCAACAGAAAATAACAAGTAATCTTGGCAGCCGCCGCGGTCGCGGTATCGGGACAGAACCACTGGCGTCACTTCACAGGCAGTTTTGACCATCTTTAGCTTGGAATCTGACTTCGGTATAAAAAGATGAATTGAAGCCCAAGGTGGGGGAAGTTTTTGAGATTTTAGAGAAATCTTTGATGAAGCATCTATAGAATCCCGCATGACCTAAGAAGCTCCTAACATCACGCACACAAGTAGGTGGGGGAAGTTTTTCAATTATCTCAATCTTGGCCCTATCAACTTCTATTCCTCTACTAGAAATGAGATGTCCTAGAACTATTCCTTCCTTAACCATGAAATGACATTTTTCCCAATTAAGCACAAGGTTAGTCTCCTCACATCTAGCCAACACTCTATCCAAATTAGCCAAGCAAGCATCAAAAGAGGAACCATAGACCGAAAAATCATCCATGAATACTTCCACTATTTCCTCTACCATGTCGGAGAAGATAGACATCATGCACCTTTGAAACGTTGCCGGAGCATTACACAAACCAAACGGCATGCGTCTATAGGCAAAGGTTCCATAGGGACATGTAAAAGTCGTCTCCTCTTGATCATCGGGGTGAATAGCAATTTGCCAAAATCCACTATACCCATCAAGGTAGCAAAAGTATTCATGTTGTGCTAATCTTTCAAGGACTTGGTCAATAAAAGGAAGGGGGAAATGATCCTTACGAGTTCCACTATTCAACTTTCGGTAATCAATGCACATGCGCCATTTTGTAGTGGTTCTTGTAGGAATCATTTCTCCTTTCTCATTTTCAACTACGGTCAATCCACCCTTTTTAGGAACTACATGCACGGGACTAACATATTTGCTATCCGAAATTGGGAAGATGATTCCCGCATCCAACATCCTAAGTATCTCACTTTTAACCACTTCTTTCATATTAGGATTTAATCTTCTTTGTGGTTCAATAGTGGGTTTATGGTTGTCCTCCATGTAGATCCTATGCATGCAAATTGATGGTGAAATTCCCTTTAGTTCCTCTAATGAATACCCTAAGGCTCCTCTATGCTTTCTTAAGACCGCTAACAACTTAGACTCTTCCTCATCATTCAAATTAGCATTCACTATTACGGGCAATGAAGAGTTAGGACCAAGGAAGGCATACCTCAAGTTCTTTGGAAGCTCCTTTAGTACATGTGAGGCTCCGGTGGTGCTTGAGTTTCCTCCGTTTCGGCCTTGAACACCTCCAAGTAAGACATTCCACTCTCCACCTTCTCATCTTCCTCTTGATTAGCAACTTCCCCTTCATTCTTCACTTCAACTCCATAGGGTGGTGGGATGGCTTTCAACTCTAGCTTCCTTGTACTTGGCTTGTTATATATAGCTTCCCATTGCACTCCCCTTGGAAGAAATTGGACCATCTTGGCTTCTCTATGCAAAGCTTCCTTTGAAGTTGGTTTGAAGGAGAATTCGAGCTCCACCCCTCCAAATCCAAGGGACAAGTGACCTTTCTTCACATCTATTACGGCTCCCACCGTAGCAAGGAACGGCCTCCCTAAAATGATAGGCTCTCCCGGTACTTCTAACATGTCAACCACAACAAAGTCCGCCGGGACATAGTGTCCTTCCACGCATACCGGATAGTCCTCTACCACTACAATCGGCTCAATTGACGTCCCATCGGCTATAGTCAACCTCATGTTAACCAGAGCAATGAGACCCATAGCGGTGGACTTCCATATGGTGTATGGTATAACACTTGTACTCGCTCCAAGGTCACACAATGCTTGAAACTTTCGTGACCCAATGCCCACGGTGATGGCAAATCTTCCGGGATCACCTAGCTTTTGAGGTAGCTCCAAGATCTTCACCTCATCTTGCATTTCCACAATTGACCTCTTCTTGCTCAAGATTTCCTTCAAGAACTTTGCATAGGATGGCATCTCACTTAGAGCATCGGTAAATGGAATGGTGATGTTCAAGCCTTGCAAAAGCTTCAAGAACCGTTTGAACTTGCCCTCAACAATCTCCTTGGGCTTCTTCAATGGATATGGAAAAGTTGTGCCACCTTGTTTCTTGGTTGAATCCACCTCCTTGGACCAATCTTGATCCCTCTCAACATTTTCAGCTTGGATCGACTTCAGAGTGACCTCGGGACCGACTTCAGGAACCTCAGTCCTGGGGCAGGGAGCTTCTGGGGACATCGGTCCGACTTCAGGGCACGTCGGGCCCGAGTGATGCTCAACCTCGGTCCAACTCAGGGGACCTCCTCCATCTACTGGATCGACGTCTGGGCACATCAGGCCCGAGGTGTTGGGAACCTTGGTCCGACCTTCTTTTCTTGTTCTTGGAACTTGTGGCTCGGGCAAACTCCGTCCACTCCTTAACCCTATGGCTCGAACTTCGTTTTGTTGTTATCGAGCACGGGGATTCTCCTCGGGTCGGCCCGGGAGTCTCCCTTCCTCTCTTGGAAGTTGATTCGCCATGTGAACAAATTGGTTGTCCACTTGCCTTCTCCAAACACCCAACTCTTTGAATTGATCATCAAATTTTCTCTCCATGTTGGTGACTTGATTCTTCAAATCTTGAGCCCATGGTGGTGTTTGCTCATAGAATCCCGGAGGTCGGTATGTTGGTTGTTGGGCCCTTGGCTCGTTTTGGTTGAAGTTGTTGTTGTAGCCACTAGCTTGACCTTGGTTCCACCTTCCTCCATTGTTGAAATTGGCTCTCCCTCCGAAATTCCTTTGAACATAGTGAGCCTCCTCGATTTGCTCGGCCAATCGAACTTGGCGCTCATTTAGGCACTCTTGGGCTCCATGCTTCAAAGAACCACACTCTTCACAAGCTCTTGTGTTTTGTTGGAGATGACCCATCTTCCTCCTCATCTTGTTCAACTCATCCTCCAAGAATTGGATCTTCACATCTTTATCCACCTCTTCACCTTTTGGATCGTAGAGCCTCTTCGGACCGTCTCCATGGATTCTTGCTTCCTTGTTCACTTGATTTACTCCATAAATGGCTTCATAATCGGAGAGCTTGTCTAGCAACTCCCACACTTGCTCCGGAGGCAAGTCAATGAACCCACAATCGGTATGAAGGTTCAATTTATCCTTGGTGGCGGGGTTGATTCCTTGGAAGAAAATGTCTTGAAGGACATAAGGTTGTTGCCCATGCGTTGGACATGCCCTCAACATCTCTTTGAACCGATCCCAAGCCTCGAAGAATGGCTCGTGGGCTCCTTCTTGAAAGCTCGCTATCTTCCTTCTAAGTTCCGTCGTCTTGGTGGGCGGGAAGTACTTCATCAAGAATGCTTCGTTGAGAGCCTTCCATGATGTGATTGAACGAGGTGCTTGGCTCTCCAACCAATGCAATGCCTTGCCTCCAAACGACCACTTGAAGGCCTTGAGTAGCACGTACTCAAGTGTCTCATCATCCATCGAGATGGTCTCGCATAGGTCCTTGAATTGCTTCACATGCTCGATCGGGCACTCATTCGGTCTCCCTTGGAATTGCTCTCTCTTGATGAGTGAGATGAATTGAGTTTTGATCTCAAAATTCTTTGACACCTCCGGAAAGACGATGGCCGGTTCCGGCACCTTCAACTCCGGATGCATGTATTGTCTAGCATTCCGGGGTTGGGTGTTGATTTGAGCCTCCAATCTCATCCTTTGCTCACGCTCTCTCCGGGCCTCGGCATCTCGGTTCGCCATTTCAAGTTGCATTCGAGCCATGTCGGCTCTCATCCTTTCAACCTCCTCATCACGGGCTTGATCCGCCATCCTCTTCTTCTTTCGGGCTTGCTTTAGAATACTCTCCGGGTCACACACAAAGTCGAGCTCAAGTGTTCCTCGGACGGAACGAGCTCGCATACACCTACAACCAAAGACACAAACAAAACCGAATCAAAACAAACAAGGGGTTTGGGCTAGTCCCTCATCCAAATCACTACCAAATCAAAGACTCAACAAAAGAGGGTACCTCAAACAAGTAGAACTCCCTGGCAACGGCACCAAAAATTCTGATCGGTCCGGGTGTGGTGGTCGGATGATATCAAAATCTAAATTTATAAACCGAACCTCTATTGTAGTAGAGAGGTAGGGTGTCGAACACACGGGAGTTCGTGCGTTGATAGTACCCGAAAGACTAAAAAGAGATAAAAGAAAGGCAAAACGAGGGAAAACAAGAGAAATCACCTCGGACCGACACGGGTCACTTCGGTCCGAGGGTGGATCGAGGTCAGATTGGCCGGGACCGACTTACACGACGTCGGGCCCGAGGTACTGGGAAACTCGGTCTTGCTCAAATAGTAGATCGGTCTTGGGTTTTTGGGTTCCTTCCCTAACTAGACTTGGGTAATTCCACCCCAAGTCAGCCAATAAGTGTTGATCCTTGTTAGATCGAGGTTGCTAGCCTTCGATCCCTCCACTCTACACTTCGACCCAAGGGAGTTTTCACTCTCCTTCGATGCTAGGTCTAGTGATGGGCTAGAGATCACTTTCGCTTACTCTTACCAATCACAAGCCCTAGGTCCCTTGTTCCCACAAGAGAATTGAAGCTCAATGTAGAGAGGATTCATAGATCAAGCACTCAAGGCTATGGAATTGGGGGTTCTTACCCAATCCTAGCTAGGGGTTTCCCCCATAGCCCAAGACTATGGAATCTACTCCATCAAGTAAGAGTAAAAAGCAATCAAATGGAAAAGCAAGCAAACCTCAATCATCAATCTCAAGTCAAAGCCAAATTGCATTCAAATCCAAAGAGGTTCACAAGATCCAAGTCTTAATTCTACTAAATCCAAGGCAAAACAAGTACAAACTCACTAGTCTTCTCTCTAGCTCCACCGATTTACTCCTCTTCTCCTCCTCCTTTCTTCTCCTTGCTCTCCAAGTCTTCCTTGAGTCTTTGAGAGTGATTTTTGGTGTGTGTGTGTGTGATCCCCCCTAATCCTTTCTAATCACCTCTAATTATCCTCTTCTCTTGATTGGGGACCAAGAAATTCCAATTTAGAAGAAGGGCAAAATTGGAAGATCACAACATTTGTGCCTTGGAGCCTAATCTTCTCATTCGCCGACTCGGACCGACACGGGGCAACCTCGGGCCCGACGTTGGGAACGTCGGTCCTATACTTTGGTGCTCGATCTCGGGCCCGACCTTGTGGTATCTCGATCCTGGGCCTCGACCCTTGTCTCTTCTTGGTTTTCCTTGAGTCCCTCTTCATTCCTTGCATGGCTCTTCCGTTCCTTAGCTCCCTTGCTTAGCTCCTCATTTGATGCTCCTCCTTTATGTCCTCGAATGAGCCATTTTACCTACAAAACATAACAAACTCGCATAGTTTCCGAATCTTGAAGAAAACCGGGAACTAAGCTAGAAAGGAACGAAACTAACAAAGAAAGGAATGAAAAACACTTATTTACAAGGGAAATTAACCACTAAAACACCACCAAAATGAGAGACATCACACGCATAAAACCGTCTACCCCACTCATTACAGAGTATTCCTTTGCAAACTGTCGATGAATTTGCTACTAATGTTGCGAGTAACCTAATACAGGGGAAATCTACCTCGCAACTACTCTTGACACAACCGTCCCCAGTGCATTGAACTACATTGACTTACCAGGCCTCCATTCCACTATGCCTCGGTTCCATCGTAACAGCTTCTTAAAGTAAGTCGCTCATTTATATCACCATTCGTTGGTTTTCACTTTGTGTATTGATTCCTATGATTCAGTTATCATGGACTACAGCGACAGCCTAACCGCTTTGAAGCGATCAACGGGTCTGTTGCTGATCTTTTATCTTAGTCAACCAGCCATAAGAAGGTACTTCAACGACCAACGACAATTGTCTACATGTTTTTCTATATAATTAACCTCACACAAATATCACATTTTTTATTGCCCAACCAATATACTTCAACTGCACAGTCATCATAAATAAGGTTGAGGTGACTAGGGGTTGGTATCACTGTTTATGCCCAAACCCGAGCTGCAAAAGAGCTTTATTGAAGGTTGAGAACACCTATTGGTGTGAGAAGTGAGAGAGCTTAGCTGAGAACCCAGACATACGGTGCAAAATCATGAACTTACCCAGCTTTGTTATTACGACTAATCAATGCTCCACAGTCTGCGTGCGCAGGTTTAAAATTCGCGTTGAAGCAAGAGATGATATGGGGAACGTAACACTGACTGTATTTGATGACACTGTTCAAAAAATGTGCAGGAAATCAGCTGTTGCATTGGCACATGAAAACCAACAGGTTAGTCCTACCAGAGTTTGATAATTCAACAGCAATTACAACTCATTACTACCACACATGCAGCAATATAGATAAAGCATACTAACATACTCTATTGGGTGGAACTCTGTATGGAGCACCCAAGAGCCTCCAGGACCTTACACTTACAGCCCACACAATGCAAATCAACACCTGCACATACTATCCATCGGCAGCCAGTGTTGAGTTTGTGTGTTCTGACGTGTTTGATCATATTTCCCAACCGAGCATGTCGGAGGTTGCTATCTGACTGACAGAAGACAGCAACAGGTGTAGCAAAAGTGGCAATAAAGGACAGTTGTGATGGATGGATAATATCAACTCGCCTTAGGACATGCAATATTTTGTTTCAGTTTTTCCAGCATTCCAAGTTGAATGTCAACACTGTTTGTTGTTACATATTGCAATGGTAGTTTCTTTAGTTTGTTATCAGCTGCATTTTGAATGACAATGGATTTTTAATGCCATCGTATAATATATTATGAATAATCAAATTATTTAGTGGTATGTTTTTACTATGTGTTTGGTTTGATGGATGTTTTTTTAGTGAAGTTTTTTTTTTTAAAACGCTAATTTTAAACAACATTTAACCTATATTTCGTAGTGCTAAGACATGATTTATAAATTCTCCAACGGAAATTCATGATGGTTGTTATCATAAAGACGATAGAACCCACATGAGACAACTTCAGGAAAGGAGAGTTTAACGACTGTATCTAATAGTACAAAAAGGAGAATCTGTTCTTAGACAGAAGTCTACTCCCGTGGAGAAAAGCCATCAAACCTACGACACAAAGGGGGTGTCAAGGGCAGGAGAATATAGTGGAATACTCTTGCATAGGAAGTTGAGGGAGTCCTCTACCCACCCGCTCAATCCCGTCCCCGGAGGAACGGAGCCTATAATACATAGGAAAGTGTGCCAATCCAACAACGTGAAGGCATGACACAATCTCCATTTCAAAGTATTGCTCATGGAGACACTCTAGATACCATCAGGGGAAGATTTAGTATCAATGAAAGACTTCACAGATCTGTATTGCTTACAAGGGAAAGTATTCTACAGAAACTAAGAGGCATGTCTGTTTCTTCTAACATGTTGTTGCTTGAAGCTTCTTCTATATCCTATCTTGCATTATGATTGAAAAAAACTATGAGTTGACATCAATTTCATTGTAATTTTTTTGGTATTCCTCTTCTAATTTAAGTTCCAAAGATTTGCTTTAATGGTAGCCCCTGTATTGAACCCACGTTTGTATTTCTTCTCATTTCAAATACAGTGAAAGCCATGAAACTCATCCAAACACTCATTTGACAGGTACTGACTTAGTGAAACTATAGGCAGGACTTCACCCAGCTATAAGTCTCATATGAATCTGAATAAGTACAGGAATGCAAGTTATGCTATTTTGAGCTATATAAATGTCATGCACTGCAACTAAGCCTTAATTTCTTACATGTTTGGCTTATTATTTTTTGTTAATATGTTTTATTTATGTTTATTGAATTCTTTTTTTGGCTGTTTATTTCCAACTTATTGGTTTCTTAGTATCATTTATGTAGACTACACAGACCCATCATGTTCACAATATTCAGTTAAGAATATCAAATGAAAAAACTGTTACAATCTCTCAATTAACACCTGGCATATCAAAAGTTCATCTGTTAGCTTAATTTAAAAAGATGATGCAGAAATCCATTGTCATTCAAAATGCAGAAAACCCCTCAGATTAACAATAAGTTAAACAATACAGTCATGGGAGCCAACCTCAAAAACGCCCATACTACTACTCTGGAAAACTTGCGTGAAGGGGAGATGCGTGAGATTGAGGTTATAGTCAGTCGGATGTGGTATAACAAAACGCCCAAGCATGAGTACCTGAGTATTGAGTACCCCCTTTCAGATCGACTGGTATGTTCCCAGTAGCAGCATCTCACCCTACATCCTATTCCTATTAACTTGCAAATTCCAGTTATAATGTTTTTGTCCTTATAACAGTGCAACATCATACAATGTACCATACTTCAAAAGGGTCCTTTTCATCTTTGTCCCCGATTATTAGAAAGACGTGTGTATCGCATCAAGGATGTGTTAGTAACGCAGAACTAGGAGACACATCGGGTGTGCAAGAAAAATGATTGTGCGCTTTTATTTCTCGATTGTAATGAGATTACAAAATTAGACGTGGATACCGATGAATTTGAAGACTATCCATTTGACTTTGTTCAGTTTGAGGATATCGAATATGTCTATGATAAGTATCTAATTGGTAAGCTGTTTGTATTTTTTATTCAAATATATGCAAGTTCTGAGCACAATTGATCTTGCTGGCTGATTTCATGTCTATGTGTAGATGTTGTTGGATATTTTCATAGTTAGGGGAATATGGTTCAGTTGACTCCTACTTGCGCTTATTTAGAGTGTAAGCTCATCAATACAAGGTAACGAAATCTCAACACCAAAAATCACATAACTTCTTACTCTTTTTTTGTATTAAAACTAATATTCTGACTGTTATCCTGTAGAGGAAAAATATTAGATGTCACACTTTGGGGTAAATTTATTGAAGATTTTCTTACAATACGGCACTACAAACCAAAGAGTGACGCAGTCATTTTCGCTGGAATGAGTGTGGAGCAATCAGAAGGTAATTTGTTACGTATCAGAACCCTCCCTTAATGCTGCAATCATGTTATTGAAGTGACAATTTTGCTAGAATACATATCATTATACCTAAACATCTATGTGTTCTTACTTCTGTCTCTCTCCCATTTATGACTTGATAGGTGTTGTTTACCTCATTTCTAGCATGGACACGGTTATATATTCTGAATCGGAACTTGCTGGCTTCGAGGAGTTGACCATAGCATTATCTACCTAGACTCGCTAAGATGTCGTGAATCAAAGGCTGCAACAAATTCCTCATTGCATACCCTATTTTTAATTGCTATTCCAATCAGACGTCCACTCATTTCAAGTTTTTATTTCATTACATTTTAGAGTTTAAAACTCCTATAAATTATGTTCAGCTAATTTTAACTAATTCTGCCTGTTTACTGAATTATTTACCAATGGACTGGCTAGCCTACTATTTGGATGCAATTTACTGTTTGCTTAACTTATTGGTTGATCAGCACAGAAAATGATCAAGAATGGAAAAGAATTCATTAACCCTTCACATTAAATTGCTACAAGGTGTAGGTTATTATCTCAACACACATGTATAATGCTAAATTTGTGTTTCAAGAAAACATGCTCATCAAAAACAGCAATATCAAAGATAAATCAGAAAAAGGTATCCTGCCTTGGGTAAAGACCACATATATAAAGCAACTGCATTCTACAAATATAAGCATGTCAAAGAACAGATTATTTATTCAAACACTGAAAACAGAGTTCATAATGTATCAGAAATTGAATAAAAGCAAAAAACATATAATACTTAAAATAAAATAGATCAAACTTGACCGAAAAAAAATAGTAGAACAAATATAATTGTTCAAATAGTTCATAGTGGTCTCTTAGGGAATAGCTGAATAGAAAATAGATTATGACCATGGTTGATGAGTGTTGAGAGAGTCTCACAAATAAAATTTGTCAAGACCCCACTGAGTATAGCGAAGTCAGGATCGTACACGGGAGTTAGTAGTTCTATAGTCTAGCAATCAAGCTACAAAAGCAAAACAAAACAAAGCAAAGCAGAACAAGCAAACAAACGCAAAGCACACGTCTCAGGAATAGGTCGCGGCCGACCCTAGGGAGGTCGCGGCCGACCTAAAACAGAACTTCACAACACCAAGAAAACAACTACAGAGGAGGTCGCGGCCGACCCTGCAACTGGTCGCGGCCGACCTATTCTGGGCACGAAAGTGGGTTTTGTAAAATCAAGGAAAAACAACTAGGGGAGGGGTTTCACACACCACGAGCATGCATTCGAACAATGATAATAGACCAACTCAACTCATAATCTCATGAGTGACTTTCGTCACAAGAGAACACATCAAAACCTCGATTTTCATGAAGGAATTAACATGCAATCCAACTTGTTTTCTAAGGGTTTTAACTTTCATCACAACCCGGATAGTCCGAATTAGCAAGATAATCTTTCAATTAGTTTGCAAACAAGAACATACCCCGACTTTCGTCAAGGGTTTTGAGCATGCAAGAGGGATTTAGGGGTAGAGATTACAAATCAAGCATGGATCTAAGCATCAAGGTCACAAATTGCATTTTCATGGTGGGTTTCACCCTAACCCTAGCAAGCTAACTACTCACACATAATCAAACACACAAACAACACTAAAGAAGAGGAAAACATCATCACAAACAAACAACTTCAATTAATCAAAGATTCAACTTACAAACTCAAGCAAACCCACAAGTTTCTTCAAACACCATTGTTGTCTTCTTTCTAGAACACAACCAACACAAGCTTTCTTCTCTACTAACTCTCCTTACAAACCACTCCTCTCTCACACAAACTCGCACTCTCTTCTCTACCGTCACTTTCTTCTTCTTCAAACTCCACTTCTTCTTCCTCCTCCTCACTCTCCCTTCTCTCTTCCTTTCACCCTTGAGCCTTTTCCCTCTTTGGAAAAGCTTATTAGAAAAGGGAGACAAAATGGGTTTTTAGTAGCCCACAAAAGCAAGGGAGGGAAGCTTCCTTCCTCTGCCACATCTCTACCACAAGCCTGCACAGCCGCCTGCTTTTTCGGGTTTCGAAAATCCCGCCAAAAGCGTTACTTGCAGTGCACGGATTTCTTTTCGGGTGCTGAGAGGGGTCGGCCGCGACCATATGGGGGTCGGCGCCGACCACCTGCAGGATGTGGGATTTTCTTCGTTTTGTTCCGTTCTTGCTCCGATTGGGTGGACTTTTGTTGGGTGCTATTGCCCTTTTGCTCCTTGAATTTCTTGAGAAGTTGTCACTCCTTTGAGGCTCCTTTGGTTGCAACTTTGGATCTTGGCTCTTTGACACTTTGACTCTTGCAATCTAACGGTTCCTAGAAAGCTCCGAAAATGCATGAAAAACTTCTCCAAAAGGCTCCAAATACCTACACAACACAAAACAACACACAAACGACTCCAACCCTCGAAAGAGAGCCAAAATCTTATGCAAAACACACAAACACAAAGGGAAAGCGTGCAAAACGAGCTAGAAAACTACCTAGAAAATCAACTAAAAAGCTCGACATCAAAATACCCCATACTTAAGCTTGCTTGTCCTCAAGCAATACCTCTCATGCATCAATACCAAATAACAAGCTCAAAGAATGCCCTTAAGGAAAAGTAAGCACAAGTAGAATGATGAGCAAACAACTTCAATATCATAGCACACATATATGCATTCTAAGCAATAACAATCCAACCTCACAAAGGCAATGTGTTTCACTCACTTTCAAGTGTTTAGGATATGTCAATGAGCACTCAAACTCAATTCCAAATGCAAAACCTCATAGACAATGGAAATTATATTCAAAATTCTCCACCGAAGAAATCAAAACAAGTTAAATCATCAAAAGAACTTAAGGTGGCTCAATGAAGACTTCAAAGAAGTTTCATTTGGCCGGGTTGTAATGGGGCTCGGCATTTCAAAGGTTGTGGAATAGTTTGGTCTTGTGGTGCTAATGAATCCGGGAACCTAGACTCCTAGACATCAAAACTCAACTACACTCAACCAACTCTTCTTTTTTCCTCCAAACACCAAACACCTTAAGCTTTAAAGCACACTTCACTTCACCTATTTCTTTGTCTTTCTTCTTAGGAGGAAGCATTGGCTCTTGCACTTATTCCAACTACACCTCTTTTCTCTTTTTCCCCCTTTTTTTTTTAAGGGGCTGGTGGGGGTCGGCCGTGACCACTAGGTGGTCGGCCGAGACCCACGGCAGAGGGCACTCTTTTCGCTACATTTGTGCACTATTAGCCAACACTTCATTTTTCTCGGTTCTTTTCTTCAAGACAACTCCCTTAATCTCCACCTTCACAATCTCTTTATCTTCACCCCTCATCCACATCAACATCACAATCCATTCTAAGTCCTAATTCCCGGATTAAGGGGGTCAAGCTTATCATGGCTATGATACTTTTGTGGAGCTAGAAATAAGGCTTTAGGCTCAAACAAGGGGCTTCAAATCAAGGGATCATGCATAGGTAGGATGAAAAGGAGAGAAATGGGCTAATGAAAATAAGTTCAATATCATTTGATCTAACAAGTAATGAATACATCTCCATTGGTTTCAAATTTCAAACAAGCATGCCATTGTCAAGTGATAAATGCATTTGGAAGAGTAAAAATCACACATGAAAAACCAAGGAATAAAACATACATTCCTTGTGGCCAAAAGATTTCTCACTTAGGTTCAAATTTTGTTGGATTGCTTTTCACTTAGAATCATGCATGCTCAATGTTCATTATATGCTCAAAATTCGAAAATCAAAGTCATGGTAGGCAATCTTACAAAGCAAGTTACAAGGAATTACATGATGATGCTCATAATCACTATCCTAGGACATCTTAGCAAAGGTATTTTTCCATCATAAAAATCAAAACAAAAAGACTCAATCATGCAAACACACACATACACACACACAAAAGCACACACAAACATGAAAACACATAACACAAGCAAGTAGTATCTCCCAAACCACCCCATACTTAAACATCAATGTCCCCATTGATTAAAAAGTAAAGAGAGGGAAAAGAGAAACTAACTTTGGTTTGGAGCATTATTGGAGAAGGTTCACCTTTGAGGAGGTTGAGGGAATGGAGCATCCGGGAACATCTTTTGGGCAAGCCAAGCGTTGTAGGCAAATTGGGCTTGGAGGTCTTCATAGTACTCATCCCGGAAGTTGTCAAAGCCTCTAGTTGCATCTTGGAAACGGGCCAAGTTTTGGTCGTGGTAGTGTTGGATTTTGGAATACAAGAAGTTTTGTTGAAGGCCGAGGGCGTCCATCTTGGCGTCGAGCATCTCCATGGTTGGGGGAACTTGGGTGCTAGACTCGCCACGTTGAGGCTCGAATTGAGGACCACTGGACCACCCGAATCCCGAAGGATTGGAGGAGTACGGGAACATCCCGGGTTGGGGACCCATCGGGTAGTCCATAGGATCGTTGCCGCTCTGCCCTGCCTCGTCGCCGACCTGTTGTTACCCGAAGCCGACCCCATCTTGCGCAAATCCACCTTCCTTGAAGTGGTCGTGGCCGACCTGATGGTGGTCGGCGCCGACCCCTTCTAGGGAGTCTCGTCTTCCTCGTTTTTGCCTTGTGCGCGTGGTTGGGCCATCTCTCGGGAACCGACTCGGCTGCCGTCTTACGTGCTCATCTTCCGAGAGGAGTTGATAGTAGGGGGAGGGATCTTCCGAAGGTGCCCAAACATCATACCAATTAGGGAGGTAGAATAACTCACAATTTTCGTCGTTGAGGCGCACTTGGTGAGTTACTCCGGTGGGATCGGTGAAGTTGTTGAAGTAGCCGATCTCATCACTCCACTCAACCACCTTAGTATTCAAATAGTACCGGACATTCATGCGAGTAACGGGCTTGGAGTTGTAGCGGGCAAGATCAACCTTGAGGGCTTGGGCAATGAGGACCACCAACCAACCACACATGGTAAATTTCGGGTTCTTTCGTTGGTTGATGATGTTGTGGACGAACTCATAGGAAAAGTTCATTGTTGGAGCATTGGTGAAGAGGATGGAGGATAAGCACGCGAGCTCTCGCAAGGTGGGGCGGGAGAGCTCGTACTTGCACCAAATAGCGGCGCCAAGAATGTGCAAGATCACCTTGAAAACCGGGCTAGCAATGTCCCGAGCAAGTGGGTTGCTCGTAGTTTCTCCTTTGCAAGCGATGTAAGACCACATCTTCTGGACGGGGAAGTCTTTTATGGCATAGGTTCCCGATGGTGTAGGGAAGCCTAGCATCTTGTTGAGCTTGGTAATAGTGGTGGAATGCTTCTTCCCGCCAATTTGGAACTCAATCTTGGTCTTGCCAAAGTCCGATGGGTGGGGCCCCGAGATGGTGAGAGTTGCGGCGAATTCACAAGTAAGCGCCGGGTAGTGCCTCGGGACGGGGTCCTTAATGAGTCTATCGGCTCCAAGCAAACGGAACGCCTCCTCTACCGCCGAGCGCACATGGAGGCTCACATGCGAATCCGGATAGTAGCACCGCGCCTTCACCGTCTCCGCCTTCATGTCCTCGTAAAGTTGCATTTGCCCTTCGTCTCGGATCACAACGTCGTCCATCACCGCCACATTCTTGCCCTTCTTTTGTTTCTTGGTTGCCCTTGAAGATGATGCCATTTTCCTACAAAACCAACAAGAAACTTCCAAGATAATTTCCAACTCAAACAACACAAACACCACACAAGAGATACACAACCAATTTCCAAAAAGTCACCCCATACTTGCTAGAAACACACACTTTCAATTTCACACGGAAATTCTCAACCAAGCATGCACAATCATGAAACTCAAGCAAGAAATGGGAAGGACTCATGCTTTAATCAATCAATTCATGGCAAGAGCAACTCAAATAGCATGTTTTCAAAGAGATTACAAGATATCCGGGGTCGGGGACGACCCATGGGAGCTCGTTCATACACAATTACGCGCCAAATCAATTAAACAACGAAATTCAAACTCTGTCGGTGGTCGGCCGCGACCAGGGAGTGGTAGGCGGCGACCTGCTACAGGTAACCACATTCGAAAAATCTGCTTTAAACCTCTCTAATGGCTACCCAAAAATCCTAGAAAAATTCTATTGACCCAAAATCACCCAAACAAGCATAGATCAAGCAAGTCACTACAAAAAAACTGAGGATTGCCGAGGGCGGAAATCCTCGGTAAGTTCTCGGTAAGTGTAGTTTACCGAGAACTTAGTGAGAACAAATGTGTTCTCGGTAATTGGCCTCTAGCAAAATTCACCGAGAACCATGTCTCTCGGTAAATTACCGAGAACACTAGTTCTCGGTGATGTCTCGGTATTTCCTTGGCAAGAGCAACTTCCTCGTCATTTTTAACGAGAACATTTACCGAGAACTCTGTCTCTTGGAGATTACCGAGAACAAAAGTCCTTGGTAGTGTCGTAGGTATTTCCTTGTCAAAAGCAATTTTCTCGTCATTTTTAACGAGAACGTTTACCCAGGGCCGTTCCTAGCATTTAGGAGGCCCTTGGCAAAAAATAACATGAAGGCCCTAATAGTATATAAGAACAACTTTAAGCATCCATAAATTGTTATTTTGAACATATAATCAGTGTACATTTAACTACAAAACCTCATAGGCTTAAAAATAGCTAAATGATTGTTTAACAAAAATAACCAAGTGATCGTTTGACAATAAAAAACAAGTGTCTGTTACATACAAAGGAAAGTGTACACAACATTATTTAATTAAGCACCACACCACACCAAATCACTAGCAAGTAGCAAGATACAGAGACACACATTATTTAATTAAACAAGCACCAAATCAATGAATCAAGTACACTGTACACATTGAAATAACTATTCACTATTCACTAGTGAAATCACTATTCACTAGACACACATCAGTACCGCTTTCTATTTGTTTTCATTTTTCAATTCAAGGCTTGGCAAATCAGTAAATCAAGTACACGTTTTCGATTTGTTTTCATTTATCAATTCAAGGCATTGATTTGCTTTCACCAAATCAGTAAATCAGCAATAGACGGCAACAGTATTATATTGCAAATTGTATTCTGCTGAACTGAAACTCCAGTAAACTATTCCAAATCAAACCCAATTTTAAAATCGATTCAAGTTAAAAAAAATTGATCGAGTATAACTCTGTACAAGTATAAATAAAGTATTGTCTTACCTATAATTAATTTCAAACGAATGAATGGAGAAGAACGGTGGCCAAATTTCCTCAGATTGAAGCAAATCCAATGAACAACAGTAGAATATGATGGGTAGAAGATGATGAGTTTTGACAGTGATGGAGGAGAATTGGAGAAATTGTATACGGATATAGGGTTTTGAGAAATATATTAATTTCATTCCAATTTCCAAAAGAAGAGAGAATTGATAAGGAAAGAAGAGAGAATTGATTAGGAAAAATTAATGAGAGTGAGAAGATATGGGTTTTCAAGGTCGTTCATTGTGATTATGAGTATCAGGTATGCAATATTAATGGTAAAAAAAAATTTTTTTTAATAATATTACTACTAAAAATATATGGGCTGGAGGCCCGTATGAGTTTGGGGCCTTGGGCCGGCGCCCTAGGCCAACAACCCAAAAGGCTGGGCCTGCGTTTACCGAGGACATGTTCTCGCTAAATAAGTCGTTCCAAAAAATGCCGAGAACTCTTTGGCCTCGTTAATTTAGCTAGAACATGTATTCTCGGCAATTTGATTGTATTCAAAATTACCGAGAACAGTTGTCCTTGCTAATTAATACGAACCATTTTCAATAATTAATTATTATATTATTTAGTATGCCTACAAACATTAATATATTCAAACTTGAAACAACGCTACAAACACATAAAGATCCAAAAATACTACTTTTTAATTGTTGAAAGGTGCTAAAATTAGTATGCAATATATTACAATGTATTCAAAAACCACAATATGCACTAGCTAACAACATTGAAACTAGAGTCTATCATCTCATTTTGTAATATATTCAAAACCCAAAATAAGCATTAGTTAACTACATTGAAACTAGAGTCATCATTTCATTGGCCATTCCGTTGCTGCTGTTGGCGAAAAAGAGCTTCCATCTTTTCTTCCATCTTTGAGGAGTAATCGTGTTCCGCTATTTTTTCTTCAAAAGACTCTCGAACCTCATTTGTAATGCTCTCTCGCATATTAGTCTCAAGTGTAGGAAGGAGCTCACTCACCTTTTGTGTCACTCTCTCATCAATATCAGCTTGCGTTATAGAAGATGGTGAACAAACTTCTGGATAATAGATGTGATCAGCTTGTCCCATCCCATAAATTCTCTTCCTCTTCTTTCCACCAACCACATCAAAGAATAGCTTATCTTCATCAATGTCTACAATCCCAGATGCCCTTTTCTCCTCCATCAAGGCCAACATCTTATTCTGGAAATTTAACAAAATGTTTCACAAGTGAAGTCAGTCATTTCTTTTTGCTTTGTGAATACAATGCAATTTTGTTTCAAAGCTCATTAAAAACAATTACAGCAGAACTAGACAGCAGAACAAGGAGAAACATGCAATTCTAATTCTGAATAACAAGCAGCTTTGAAGCTCCTTGTGATGTTTCAAAGCTCATTAGAACAACTGCCTACTGTGCATAGGGTATAGCCCCTTTTACAAAGAAAAAGGCCACACTGCTGGAAGCATACTCAACTAAGAATTCATCCTTTGCTGATCTATCATTAAGAAATTGAAAGTTTGATTCATTCTACTAGAAGTCAAGTTCAAGTTGTAGCTCATAATAGCATGACATCTGCAGCACACAGTGCATAATGACATACACATTCTACCATTAACATGACTGACCTCCACATACTAACACAAGTGTAGAGCAAAAAGGGGCAGTAGGAAAGCATAACTTGTACAAGCAGCTTTAAGGTCTGAATCTTTACGTTTTGTAAATAACATGCAATTCTAAATAACAAACCTTTGAAACAGAATTAGAACATGGAGAACAAGGAGAAAATTTTACTTAGACAAGCAGAATAAATTACATCAGAACACAACTTTAAAGCAGATTAAAAAACAAATCAGTTCACTTCACAAATTTGAAACAAGACACAATTTTGCTTATTAGAACAAAAACATAGTACACTAGGATCACCCTAAGCTTACAAGAATATATTTAATCAGCACATATACAAGATTCAGCACATTGCAAATTTCAAGTTTCCTAGCGACAAGACTTGCAGTCCGTTTGGATCTACTACTTAATGTTATAACATGGCCATATGCACTTGTACTTGTCAAAATTCAGTTCACTGAGAGCCTACTGTCACTAGACATTTCAAAGGTGAATCAGGCACAACCAGACAAATAAACACAGTTTTCATCATCAAAAGCATTTTCAGTTTTCTGAAGTTGTGAAATTTGTTAATAAACACAGTTTTCAGAAGTGAATTCAGTTCATTGAAAACTGACTAGAATCAGGCACAACCATGTACCCTCTTTTTCTTCACAAATAAACACAGTGTTCAAGTTGTGAAATTTGTTAATAAATACAGTTTTCAGAAGTGAATTCAGTTCATTGAGAACTGACTAGAATTTTATAAACTGACCAGAATTTCATCATCAAAAGCATCAACAAATTTCACTACTTGAACTCAAGCAAAAAAACAATGATCATAAACTGAAAAATACTCCCAAAAAATGATAATCACATGTATATTAAACATTTTATATACTTACATTCACATCTCTTGCTTTGTCTGAAATAAAGTTTTGTCCATCATGACCCATAGTGTGGGAATGTAGAAACAGCTGGTATGCTGTTGGTGTTTTTTGTGTTTGCTCCTCCTGAAAGTCAAACAACCAATATAGATAATTAGACAACAAAAGCTGTCTAAAAAATCACATGTTAAGAAATCTGGACTGACTTTTCATTTATGAAACTTTCAATGTTACGAAATCACATAAAGCTGTCTAAAAACATATATGGATAAAAGACGTTACCAATCTCTTTTCTGTGGTGGCATATGAGATTGAACCGCAAACATGAGTTGAAGGTGCCGGTTCATTCTCCTTTCCACACCTACGGTTCTTTGCATTTCTTTTGGAAGCCGCATCAGCCTTAGGTAGTTTCCAAAGCCTCACCCATTCATCCCAAATAACTTGTTGGATATACTCCGGCTTCGGCCCTTTCTTTATTGTGGATATGAAATCACCATAGCGGGTACTAGCTTTTTTATCAAATGCTTTTTCCACAAGAGAATTTATCACGGGGTCCCAAATAACGAATTTCTGAATTGAGATAAACAACATTAAATAGCTAAAAAAATTTAAGAAATATAGATAAAATATGTAAACAACAAAGTCTGAAGAGAGAATTACTTTAAATTCTTCAAAATACAACTTCTTAGTATCTTTAGATACTAATCCATAACATGCACCTTGCTTGTCCAACTTTTGCTTAATTATCGTAGTTATCACGCGAGAGCATTTCTCTGATGGTTGAAGGCTTCACATAGATAACGTCATTAAATTTATAACATACCATAGATAAAAATTATGATATAGCTACACAAACACAATAATTATTCACTCCTTACCAATCTGCCACAACAGTAGCTCGAAGCCTACCCAATGAATCAGGTGCAGCAGGTTCTTGTTCTTCTTGTTGTTGCTCTTGTGATGCAGAAACACCGTTGTCCTCTTGTTGTTCATCTTGTTGAAGATCAGTTGTTTCTTCGGGCTGCGAATCAACATTATCGATTCCATTTGTTCTTGGTTCATCTCGAAGCCTAGTTGTCGTTTGATGACGTTGTAGCCTTGTAGTGGTACGCCTACTACTACCTCCTCTCATTTATGCTACAATGTGATTTTTGAAATCCAGCCAATAAAAAAAAGTAAGCGTTAGTGTCTAAACTCAAACTGTAATCACAAGCTTGAACTGAAAACGACAATAATATCAAACAAACATTCTTAGCATTCACAAAAGAGTAGTATTAAGACAATACTTCAAGTACTACAAATGGATAAATAAAGCACATCTCTGACCCAATAGTAATTATCACAACATTGCCAACAAGAACAAAATCAGCTGCAGCATTGAACTAGCCAACAAGAAGGTTTTAAGACAAGAACTAGCCAACAAGAAGACGAGCCCACAAGTGATAGAAATCCAACACAAAGAGCTACCAAGATCAAATCACCATAACTAACAAGTACACACAAAAATGCAATTACAGACTTTGATCTTCTAAGAGAAACATAATCAAAGAACACACAGCATTCAGACAGAACAAGAAACTACAAATACAACCTTTTTTAATTATAGATCAGCACTAAACTAGTCCTTTCAAGTTCCAACATTACAGCTCACTCCAATCTCTATACTCCATTCTGACTAATATCCAAAAGCTTGCTGGAAGATGACCAATATCCAAAAGATTTACAGACTAAAATTACATCTTGCATTGCTGGAAGAATATACTGAGAACATCTGGCATTGCATTTATTTAAGTTGAGGTTACTGATCCAAAAGAGGTCTAATTTATCCCCAAGACAATAAGCCCCCATAGAACAATTCAGTTAAAGTTTGTACCAGCAAAATCACACAACATAGCATATGATTGAACGCATCATGGATAAGGCATGACCAATCATCTGCATCAAAATACAATCTACTAAGAACAAGCAGCACTACCAAGTGCAAACACACACTAATGACCAGATAATGAATGAACTCAAGGAGTGAATCCAATAACATAACAGCCAGATCAGAAAACAACAAATAAAACCATCTCATATAAAAACCATAGCCAGACCAGCTTACCCTACACAGCAAACACCACAAGAGCAAGCAACAAAAACATATATAACCCCATCAAATTAACCATTGCAGAATACAAGGAGGCCGGTATATTTATTTGATCCAAAAAAATGAGAACATATGTTCAGTATAGATTTGAAACTATGCAGACAATCAACTTGGTTTCTAATAAAATTGCAAATTTCATTTCAAAGGAAATTGTCAAGTTCTTTGGTGTTTCAAGATGACTGACAGCTAAGCCAAATCTAGTCATCCTCCGACACAAGAGAGGTATATTTACTACCACCCAACTCGCTATAAAGACAACCAAGTGAAAGCTTCTAAATAAGAAACCAATATCAGCTAGCAAAAGAATGAAGGCAAATAAATTGCACATTCTATCCACAGAAATAAGAATTCGAATTCTATACCTCCTGACAGCAAGGCCTCCAAGAAGCTTGTAACGCAGGGACTCGGCCTGAGCAATTGCACAAAGACCTCTGTTGTTCACCTTCTCGGCATATAGCTCAACGCTGTTCTCTGGGAACCTCTTTTGCACCAGAGAGGTCAACTCCCGGATCCTGCGACCTTTCTCACCTGAAAGGGTAAAAGAGGATCAAACATGAGAACAAGCGGTTACCATGATTATCAATTAAACACTATATACTAAACCCAGATGCATATGAAGACAGACTTTATTCACAAACTTCTTGGAAAACAATACATAATTATAACTTGCAAATTCAAAGCATGCGAGATGAAGAATTCGTACCAATGATGACGGGATAGCAGAGACCGAAAGCCGAAAACCCTAATCGCACCCGAGAAGCCGACGGCGTGCTTGGCCGACGACGTCCTTGGTGGTGGCTGGGTAGCAGCGGCGGAGAAGCTCTCTGAGAGGCCGATTGCTCCTTCCTTGGTGGTCGATTGCTCCGTCCTTCAGTGGGCTTCGACGTCCTTCCTTCGACGGAGTAGGCTTCGGACGAGTTGGAGGACGGCCAAAGGCCGCCGTTGGTTGAAGCTCTCGGACGGACGGACGAGTTGGAAGCTCTCGCCGTCGATTGAAGCTCTCGCCGTCGGTTTCAGGCAAAATTTTGAGAGGAGCGAAAATTTTTGTTCAGAGCGAAAATTTGAGAACCCTAAGTGAATCGTATTTGAGAGGCAAAAAATGTTAAGAGCGAAAATTTTTGGAACCAGGCGAAAAAATTTAGAACCAATTTTTGTTTTGTGCGCCCAGGCTGAAATTTTGGAACCCGCTTCATTTTTTTCGATTTTGCGCCAATTTTTCACTAAATTTACATAAGGCAATTTTATTAGATATAGCGAATTTTTCTTTTGGAACCAGGCTGAAAAAAAATTCTTTTGTTTTTGAACTAGGTAAGAATTAGATATAGCAAATTGAAAACATACAAATTAGTATCGATTTAAGTTTTTTTTACAAGATAATGAGCAAAAGATACTAATTTACTAAAGATCAAATTATGTTTTAATTTCAATAAAATAAAATACTCATACAAATTACTAACTATCACTATCACTATGTAAATCATACCCATAATTGTCGTCGTCATCAGTATCATCCTCGGATACAAATTCTGATTCTTGTTCGGTGTTTTCTTCTTCCATTACCTCATCAACATTTTCAACTTCAATGTCATCATCACTGTCACTTTCAATCATTTCTCCACTTGGATCACGAAGTTCCTGACCTTGTTGGACATCAGAGTACATATCAATTTCATGAGCATCTAAGTCTTCTTCTTGAAATGCATTATCCATAGAGGACTTCTTATTGTAACTTGCATCAAATTTCTTCGCCCTTACTTTGCACACTGCAAGCCAATCGACTTTGTCTCGCCTCTTGCTTGGATAGGGGACATAGTAAACTTGAGCTGCTTGACTAGCCAACACGAAGGGTTCATATTTTCTAAACCTCTTGCGTTGATTTACTTCAGCTAATTTGTATTGTGGATGAACCCTTGTGCCAATGTTAAGAGTTGGATCAAACCATTCACAATTAAACAACACAACTCTCTTGATTGGTAATCCAGGATACTCCAACTCCAAAACTTCTTTTAATCGGCCGTAAAAGTCATCTTCATCATAACTGTAATTGGAACCTTTGATGCACACTCCGCTGTTCATGGTGCATTTAGCCGACCCATAAGAATCTGTATGAAATTTATATCCATTCACAAAGCATACATTGTAAGATTTAACCATTCTCAAAGGTCCTTGCGATAGCTGTTGCAAGATGCTACCAGGAGGCATGTTGCTCTGACCCTATATATACAACGCAAAAAATGAATTAGTGTACTTAAATATGCTTTAAAGTAATACATAACTCTAGTTTAATATTAGGTGAGCTTACATATTCTTCAAACCAGTGGGCAAAGTTATCTTCAAGTTGCTTGTCTATTTGCTCATTAGTTATTCCAGGAAAAGAACAACGTAGTTTTCAACAAACATGCTGAATCACAAAAGTATATGTCAGAGTAGATATGAAATCATTGTATTATGAATGGTAAAAAGTAAACACATTACTCACCTCTCGTATGGCCTAACCTCTGTACAGTTGAGTAAAATATAGGTGTGAGCAGCTCGAAATTCCATATCTGATAAGGGTCTTATTTTGTGACTTCCATAAAATCGACTTGGATGAGTAAAGATTGACAGAGTCCCATCATTACCATAATAACCCCCTCCATCATCATTACGAGGAACATCTCTACCTCTACACCTAACATGTGGCGCAAAGTAGTGAGAACAAAAAGTTGAAGCTTCCTCCACCAGGTAAGCATTACATATCGAGGCTTCCACTTGTGCCTTGTTTTTCACATTGTGCTTCAAATGTCGAAGATACCTATTTAATAAAACATTCATGTATAAAAGTGACATTATTTTAAAAGATGTAATAAAATAATGACAATTTGGTCAGGTACGTACCTTTCGAATGGATACATCCATCGATATTGCACGGGTCCAGCAACCCTAGCTTCATATGGTAAGTGTATTGGAAGATGTTCCATTGAATCAAAGAATGCAGGCGGAAATATTGTCTCTAGCTTGCATAACACTATTGGAATTTCTGTCTCCAACCTAAGCATATCTTCAACCTTGAGAACTGTAGATGTCAGATCTTTGAAAAACAAGCTCAACTCTGTAAGAGCTTCCCAAATATTACTTGGAAGTAATTCACGAAAGGCTATTGGTATCAACCGTTGCATGAACACATGACAATCATGACTTTTCATCCCAAATAACCTGTGCTTGTTCATATCAATGCATCTTGCCAAATTTGATACATATCCATCTGGGAATCTTAAAGTTTTAAGCCACTGTAGCAAGATTGTCATACCTTCTTTATCAAGTGTGTAAGAAGCCTTAGGATATTTCCCCGTTCGGGGGTCCTTCTCTAACTCTGGACGGCTACAAAGCACACTCATATCTTGTCGTGCTCTTGCATTGTCTTTTGTCTTGTCTTTCACATTCATTAATGTATTGAAGGTGTTGTCAAACACATTCTTCTCAATATGCATGACATCTAGATTGTGGCGAATCAAATTTGTAGGCCAATAGGGTAAATCCCAAAATATGCTTTTCTTCTTCCACCCACAACTCTTACACAAAATTGAATTGACAGCTTTGGAACCTTCATCAATTACCCTTATAAAGCCATAGTCATTTAACTGTTGAAGTATTTCATGTCCAGTTCAAAACAGAGGAGGAGGAGACATCTCTACTTTGTTCTTGATGAAGTTTCTTTTGTTTCTCCTATACGGGTGATTACGCCGGGTGAACTTCCTGCTATTGTCGAACCAACTGGTCTTCCGTCCTTCCTTCAATGTAAACGCTTGCGAGTACTCCATACAGTATGGGCATGCGAGTTTCCCTGATGTACTCCAACCTGACAACATCGAATATGCGGGGAAGTCGCTAATTGTCCACATCAAAGCTGCCCGAAGCTGAAAGTTCTGCTTTTTTGACACATCATATGTTTGAACCCCTACTTCCCATAAGTTTTTCAGCTCATCAATCAGTGGTTGCAGATACACATCAATATTTTGCTTTGGATTCCGAGGGCCAGGGACTATTACAGTCAAAAACATGTAAGGCTCCTTCATACACATCCACGGTGGTAAATTGTATGGAGTTACAATTACTGGCCATGAGGAGTATTGTTGCCCCGACATACCAAAAGGTTGAAAACCATCTGTGGATAATCCCAATCTAACATTTCTGGGTTCATAAGCAAAATGTGGATGTGTTTCATTGAAGGTCTTCCATGCTTCTGAATCAGAGGGATGACACATCTCTCCTTCTTTTGTCTCATGTTCATTGTGCCATCTCATGGATTCAGCCGTTGTTGTAGAAGTATACAATCGCTGCAATCTAGGGGTAAGAGGGAAATAATACATCTTCTTATATGCAACTTTTTTACATCTACGTATCCCTCCACATCTTTTGAATCGTTCACCCCCACAAACTCTACAACAAGTCAAGTCTTTGTCATCTCCCCAAAAGATCATGCACCCTTGCAAGCAACAATCTATCTTCACTACTGGCAATCCCAAAGCTCGTATCAATTTCTTAGTTTCATAGAAGTTGTCAACCATTTTATTTCCTTTAGGCAAAACCTCCTTCAATAGTTGACATATGGCATCATAACACCTCTCTGACAAATGATGCTCCGACTTGATATTCAACAAACGAGCAACCATAGACATTTGAGAATGGTTCTCACAACCAGACCACAACTCAGTTTCAGCAGCCTCTAACATATTGAAAAATTCCTGTGCTTCAGGGTTTGGAATTTCCTCCATATGAGCATCCGTATCGTCAAAAAACTCATAGCTTTGTTCAAAATTTTCATTCTCAAATGAATGTTCCTGAGGACGGAATAATCTACCACCTGCATCAAACACCATCTGTCGATATGGATTTCCGGAATCAAATTGCACCGGTTCGTTCCAAGATGAACTCGACGATGAGGTCGATTCTCCATGAAATCTCCACTCTTGGTAATTAGGTATGAATCCCTTTCTAAGAAGATGCAGTCTCACCTCGTCCTTTGATAAGAATGCCAGATTTTTACATGCTTTACATGGGCATCTAATATTCAACCCATCCATGAATGCAGGCTGACTACCAGCAAAATCAAGGAATTTGTCCACACCGACATAAAATGCAGGATTGTATGCTCCTCTTTGATTTTTTCTTTTATACATCCATGACCTATCTGAATCCATTTTATCAACCTACATTATCATGTATCAAGCATCAAATATTTTAGTCAAAAAAATCCACACATATTGATACAAATATTTTACATATATTAAAAGTTGTATAATATGTTTTACACTACAACATAATCCTTTCACAAAATCCATGCATATAACTAGCTAATTAAACCTCAAATTTGATAAAATTGTAAAAGTTAACACATTAGAACAATTTAGTATAGTGACAACATAATCCTTTCAAGCATCAAATATTTATGTATATATATATATATATAAATTGTATAATATGTTTTGCACTACAACATAATCCTTTCACAAAATCCATGCATATAACAAGCTAATTAAACCTCAAATTTGATAAAGTTATAAAACTTAACACATTAACAATTTGGTATAGTCACAAATTTATAATGCTTGTTATCAATTGAGAAGCCCTAAATTACTCACATTATCCTATTAAATTACAAAAATACAATAGTACAACATACAAATCTTAAATTTCTTCTCAATTAACAAATTTATATGCATAATAATTAAACTTAAAATGAGTAAAACTAACCTTTTGTGAGAGACACTCTCGGAATGGAGTGTTTAGGGTTAGAAGTGAAATGGTGCGGCGGAGAAAGCGATGTTGAAGGGTTTTATATAAAGCCAAATTTACCGAGAACCCAAGTTCTCGGTAAATAATTTTTTTTATAATTTACCGAGAACATGGGTTCTCGGTAATTTACCGAGAACTTCAGTTCTCGGTAAATACATTTTTTCACAATTTACCGAGAACTTGGGTTCTCGGGAAATTACCGAGAACTCGGGTTCTCGGTAAATAAGTTTTCTTTAAACTTTACCGAGAACTTGGGTTCTCGTTAATTTCCCGAGAACCCAAGTTCTCGGTAAATAAATGTTTTTTAAATTTTACCGAGAACGTTGGTTCTCGGGCATTTCCCGAGAACGTTGGTTATCGGGCATTTCCCGAGAACCTAAGTTCTCGGTAAATAAGTTTTCTTTATAATTTACCGAGAACCTCAGTTCTCGGTAAATTACCGAGAACCCAAGTCTTCCGAAACTAAGCTTATTTTACATATTACCAAGGACTAGGGTTCTCGGTAGATTACCGAGAATCCCAGTTCTCGGTAAAGTATCGTCAACGTTAACCCGCGAAAGTTCCCCGCCAGAATATACCGACAACACTTGTTTTCCTCGGTAAGTTCTCGGTAAAAAGTGGAAAGTTGTGTAGTCCTCGGTAAGTTGTCGCTAATTACCGAGGAGTGAGTGTTCTCGGCAAAATGTTCTCGGTAATTCACAGTTTTTTTGTAGTGAGTAAGCATGCGAAAACTCAAGAATCCTCAACCAAACATGTAGATCTAAGCACATTCAACCCAAATTTCAACATTCAAGCTCAAGAACACCCAAATCTAGATTTCAAACTAAACCCTCTAAATAATCCAAGTAAACTTGAATTTAAGAGCAAGGGAGTAGAAGAACATACCAAAAGAGTGTTAAACAAGATGAATGCAAGCAAAATAGGGGTCGAAGCCGAGGTTGTGGGAGGTCGGGGTCGTGGGTTTTGGGGAATGGGGGTTCGAAATTTCTGGGTTTTTGTGGCGGATTTGAGTAGAGGAAGGAAGATTGGGAAGGATTGTGGTGAAATTTGGAAGAAAGGAGGTAGATCTAGTGGTTATGGAGCAAGAGGGATGAATGGGAGCTTGGAGGAGTTCAACAATGGGGGAGGTCGTGGGTATGGGGCTGCTAGGTCGTGGGAGGAGAGTAAAAAGGGGTGGGAAGGGATAAAAATTGTAAAGAAAAAGTTCAGGGGCTTACTTGTAATTTTCCGAAATTTTTACACAATTTCTACCTTTCGCCAGAGGGGGTCGGCCGCGACCTACAGGGGGTCGGCGCCGACCAACACCAGGGACTTCTCCACCACTTCATTTGTTCGCCTTCATCCTCATGCACCCGACCAAAGCCTCGGATCCCTACAAAATACTCTAGGAAACACAAAGCAAACTACCTATCTAAACTAAGAAAGGGAAAGATCGGGTTGCCTCCCGAAAAGCGCTTTCTTTAACGTCTTTGAGCTAGACGAGGAGTACCTTGGCTAGATGACGGTGGTGAGAGCCCATGTGGCTTGGATTTCCTCATCGGGGTCCACCTTCTCATAGTACTTCTTCAACCGGTGGCCATTGACCTTGAAAACTCCTCCGTTGTCATCTATGAGGTCGGCCGCTCCGTGTGGGTACATACGATGAACCGTGAAAGGTCCACTCCATCGGGTTCTCAATTTCCCGGGAAAGAGGCGAAGCCGAGAGTTGAAGAGAAGTACTCGGTCACCTTCTTTGATGTTCTTGGGAACAAGTCTTCTGTCATGCCACTTCTTTGTTTTCTCCTTGTAGATCCTTGAGTTCTCATACGCCTTAAGCCTCAATTCCTCTAACTCTTGCAAATCCATGAATCGTTTTGCTCCGGCCGCGTCGAGGTCCATGTTGAGCTCCTTGAGAGCCCATAAAGCCTTATGTTCGAGCTCGACGTGCAAGTGACACGACTTGCCATACACTAGGTTGAAAGGAGTGGTGCGGAGTGGCGTCTTGTAGGCGGTGCGGTATGCCCACAAAGCATCATCAAGCTTGGAGGACCAATCTTTCCGTGAGCGAGACACCGTCTTTTCAAGAATGCTCTTAATTTGCCGGTTAGAAACCTCCACTTGACCACTAGTTTGAGGATGGTAAGGCGTGGCCACCTTGTGAGATACCCCATACTTGGTCAAAAGAGATTCAAAGCTCCTCTCAATGAAGTGTGAACCACCATCACTAATGAGAACTAGGGGTACACCAAACCGGGGGAAGATGTTGGTCTTCATGAACTTAGCCACCACTCTTGCGTCATTTGTTCTTGTGGCTACGGCCTCAACCCACTTGGAAACATAATCAACCGCCACGAGTATATACTTGTAGGGACCCGAAGAGGGGAAGGGTCCCATGAAGTCTATACCCCAAACATCAAAGAGTTCCACCTCCAAAATTCCGGTGAGCGGGTTCTCGTTCCTCCATGTAATGTTCCCAGCTCTCTGGCATTCACCACAAGCGGTCACATAAGCTTGCACGTCCTTGAAGATAGTAGGCCAATAGAATCCACTTTGAAGAATCTTCGCGGTGGTTTTGAATCCTTTAGCATGGCCTCCCGTCGGAAGAGTGTGGCAATGACGGATAACTTCTTCTATCTCCTCATCCGGCACACAACGTCTAAATATGTGATCACTTCCTTGCTTGAACAAGTAGGGATCATCCCAATAGTAGCGCTTGACGTCGTGGAGAAATTTCTTCTTGGCTTGAGAGTTCAATCCATCCGGCACAATGCCACCTACAACATACTTGGCAAAATCCGCCAACCACGGGGCTTGCACCCCCTTAATAGCATCCATTGAGTGCAAAACGGGAGAAGGGGAAGGAAGATCATGAAATACACAAGAAAGGGAGAGGATGTGACCTTGGGCGACCTCGCTCGGGGCCGCTTGCGAACCATCACGATCATCACCAAAAACGGGAGAAGGGGCAGAGTAGGTCGCGGCCGACCATAAGGTGGTCGCAGCCGACCTACTCCAGGAGCCTCCTTCTCGCGACACTTCATTGCATAGAAGAGTTTCATCCGGTTGGGAGTCGTTGATGGGGACCATGATTCCGGACTCCGTGATGTGCTCAATGGGTAGCCTCGAAAGGTGATCCGCCACAAGGTTTTCCGCTCCCTTCTTGTCTCGTATCTCTAGATCAAATTCTTGAAGGAGGAGCATCCACCGGAGCAAGCGCGGTTAGCATCCTTCTTATCCATGAGGTAACGGACAGCCGCGTGGTCGGTGCAGACTATCACTTTCGAGCCCACCAAGTAAGAACGGAACTTCTCAAATGCGAACACCACAGCTAGAAACTCTTTCTCCGTCGTTGTGTACTTTCCTTGGGCTTCATCAAGCGTCTTGCTTGCATAGTAGATGGCATGAAGCTTCTTCTCCTTTCTTTGCCCAAGAACCGCACCTGTGGCATAATCACTCGCATCACACATGATCTCAAAGGGGAGTGTCCAATCCGGTGGTTGCATGATAGGAGCCGACACTAGTGCATCCCGGATCCTATGAAAAGCTTCAAGACACTCGGAAGAAAACTCAAACACAACATCTTTCATAAGAAGGTTAGTCAATGGTTTGGAAATTTTCGAAAAATCTTGAATAAACCTCCTATAAAACCCGGCATGTCCTAGAAAGCTTCTAATTCCTTTTACGGAGGTGGGAGGTGGCAATTTTTCAATCAATTCAATTTTTGCTTGATCCACTTCGATCCCTCTTTTAGACACCACATGACCTAGGACAATCCCTTCTCTAATCATAAAATGACATTTTTCCCAATTTAGCACTAGGTTGGTTTCTTCACATCTCTTGAAAACTTTGGAAAGATTAGCAAGGCAAGAGTCAAAAGTGGTACCGTACACCGAGAAGTCATCCATGAACACTTCCACAATGTCCTCAATCATGTCGGAGAAGATGGCCATCATACACCTTTGGAAGGTAGCGGGTGCATTGCACAGTCCGAACGGCATTCTCCTATAGGCAAACGTCCCATACGGACATGTGAAAGTTGTCTTTTCTTGGTCATCGGGGTGTATTGGAACCTGCCAAAAACCACTATAGCCATCGAGATAACAAAAGTAGTCATGAAGGGCTAATCTCTCTAACACTTGGTCAACAAAGGGCAAAGGAAAATGGTCTTTCCTAGTGGCACTATTGAGTTTCCTATAATCAATGCACATGCGCCAACTAGTAGTAGTCCTAGTAGGAATCAATTCGCCGTTCTCATTTTCCACCACGGTGAGACCACTCTTCTTGGGCACCACATGAACCGGGCTCACCCATTTGCTATCCGAGATCGGGAATATGATTCCCGCATCAAGCATCCTCAAAATCTCCTTTTTCACCACTTCCTTCATGTTTGGATTGAGTCGTCGTTGATGCTCAATGGTTGGTCTATGTCCTTCCTCAAGAAAAATTCGATGCATGCACAAGGAAGGTGAAAGTCCACTCAAGTCCTCAAGCGAGTATCCAATGGCTTTCCTATGAGTCCTAAGAACATCAACAACTTTCCAACTTCTTCCGCATTTAGATTTGCATTTACAATAACCGGAAAAGTGGAATTTGGGCCAAGAAACTCATACCTCAAAGACTCGGGGAGAGTCTTAAGCTCTGGAGTAGGCGGGGGTGGTGTAATAATGTCATCGTCTTCATCCGCCTTCAGAAACTCCTCCGCTTCGCCATCTTCATCTTCAATCAAGCATGTTGGCGAGATCCTGTCGGAGGTCGCGGACGACCTAGGGGAGGTCGGCTCCGACCTACAACAGGGGAGGTCCGCCTCTTCTTCGTCATCTTCACTCGTGTATTCTCCGAGCAACGCCTTGACCTCCATAACTTCACCGGTCTCCTTCATAGTAGGGTTGAATCGGAATTCTACCACCTCTTCTCCAATCTCAAAAGTGAGGAGACCTTTCTTCACATCAATAACCGCACCGGCGGTGGCAAGGAATGGCCGTCCAAGAATGATCGGGACGACGGGGTCTTCCGGCATCTCCATCACAATAAAGTCGTTGGGCACAAAGAACTTGCCGACTTGGATAGGAAAGTCGTCGACAATGCCGGTGGGTTGCACACAAGAGCCGTCCGCCATATAGAGCCTCATGTTTACCGGAACCAAAGGACCCATGTTGGTCTTGGACCATATAGAAAGAGGGAGAAGACTAGCACTTGCACGAAGATCACATAGAGCTTTGAATCGGTGTGCGCCTATGCCAATGGTAATAGCAAACTTACCCGGATCACCAAGTTTTTCCGGGAGCTCAATAGACCGCACTTCATTGGTCAATTCGGACATCGACCGCTTCTTGGACAAGATTTCCTTGAGAAATTTGGTGTAGGCGGGCATCTCGTTCAACGCTTCGGCAAAAGGAATGGTGATGTTGAGGCCTTGGAGGACCTTCACGAAGCGTTTGAACTTTCCCTCCGTGAAGTCATTAGCCTTTTTGGACGGGTAGGGAAGTACCTTCGTTGTCGGAGGTAAACGGACGGACGTCGGGACTCTCTGAGGAGGGTCGGCAGCGACCTGGGGGTGGTCGGCTGCGACCTCCTCTGCAGCAGGGACAGGGTCGGTGGAGACCAATGGGGGGTCGGCCACGACCTGTTCCAGGGGGGTTTCGTCCTCTTTGTTCACCGTCTCTTCACTTGCTACTCGGTCCGGCAACTTCTTCCCGCTTCTTAAGTGAACGGCGGCAATATGGCCTCTTGGGTTCTCATCGGGGTGGCCCGGTAAGCGCCCTTGAGGTCGTGGGATTTGAGCCGCGAGATCACCAAGTTGGGAGTCAACGTTCTTTCTCCATGTGTCAAGATCTCCCAATCTCGTATGGACACCTTTCAACTGCGTGGTGAGCTCGGTTCTCACCCCTTGCATCAATCCTTCTTGCAACTCTTGGACCCATGATGGCTCCGCTTGATAACCGGGAGGTCTATAAGGAGGGGCCCTTTGTTCTTGCGGGGGAGGTGGATAACCTTGACCTTGGCCATGATTATTCCATTGAGGATAGTTGTTGTTCTTCCCCGCGTAAACATTGTTTTGGCTTCGGTAGGGTCCTCTCATATAGTTTGCCTCCGCATAAGCCTCGGCGGCCCGGACTTGCTCCACATTAGAACAAGAGGCGGCAGTGTGTGATTGAGAACCGCACTCTTGACAAGGAGGGCCGGCGGACTTGAAATAGCTCACTTGCTTCTTGAGCTTGTTGATCTCATCTTGCATAAATTGAAACTTCACATCTTGATCAATTGGCTCACTATGGGGATCATAGAGCTTTCTTGGTGGGATCCGGACGGCTTGTTGGGTCCCGTACATGGCATCATAGTTGGTGAGTTTGTCCATGAGACCCCATGCCTCGTCGGGATCCATCTCAATGAAACCGCAATCGGTGTGGAGGTTGATGCGGTCTTTTATTGCGGCATTTATCCCTTGAAAGAATATCTCTTGAAGAACATAAGGAGGTTGTCCATGGGTCGGACATTGCCGAAGAAGCTCCTTAAATCTCTCCCAAGTTTCAACAAACGTCTCGTTGAGAAGTTGATGGTAGGAGGTGATGCGCTTCCTTAGCTCGGTGGTTTTGGCCGGTGAAAGAACTTCGTCATGAACAAGTCGTGCAAAGCTTTCCATGTAGTGATGGACCTAGCGGGCAAACTTTCGAGCCAATGAAGAGCCTTCCCACATAAAGACCACTTGAACGCCTTGAGGAGAACATACTCAAGTGAGACACCATCGGCGGCGATAGTGTCACAAAGATCGGTGAAGTTCTTGATGTGCTCCATGGGGCATTCGGTGGGCTTGCCCTCATATTGAGATCTTTTGATGAGAGTGATGAAGTGGGACTTGATCTCAAAAGCGCGCTCTATTGCCGGGAGCACAATAGCGGACTCGGGAACCCTAAGCTCAGGGTGCATGTATTGCTTAGCGTTCCTCGGGATGGCATCAAGTTGTTCTCGGAGGCAGGCGGCCTCCTCTCTTTTTTGCCGCGCAGCTGCGGCTTGAGCATCACGCTCCATTTGCATGCGCTCCATTTGAGCGCGAAGTTCAGCCATTTGATGAGCAAGAGCCTCAGCGTCGGCCATCGCTTTTCGTTCTTTTAGTCTTCGACGAAGGGTTCTCTCTATTTCTGGGTCAAAGGGGAAATGATCAATTGCCCTTCGTGAGCTAGAGTGCATACACCTGCGTACAAAGCACTAGAGAAACGGATTAGTAACAAAATAGGGGTTCGGGCTAGTCCCTCACCCAAAAGAAAGCTAGACTTGGAAACTAAACTAACTCCCCGGCAACGGCGCCAATTTGTTGAGAGAGTCTCACAAATAAAATTTGTCAAGACCCCGCTGAGTATAGCGAAGTCAGGATCGTCCACGGGAGTTAGTAGTTCTATAGTCTAGCAATCAAGCTACAAAAGCAAAACAAAACAAAGCAAAGCAGAACAAGCAAACAAACGCAAAGCACACGTCTCAGGAATAGGTCGTGGCCGACCCTAGGGAGGTCGCGGCCGACCTAAAACAGAACTTCACAACACCAAGAAAACAACTACAGAGGAGGTCGCGGCCGACCTTGCAACTGGTCGCGGCCGACCTATTTTGGGCACGAAAGTGGGTTTTGTAAAATCAAGGAAAAACAACTAGGGGAGGGGTTTCACACACCACGAGCATGCATTCGAACAATGATAAAAGACCAACTCAACTCATAATCTCATGAGTGACTTTCGTCACAAGAGAACACATCAAAACCTCGATTTTCATAAAGGAATTAACATGCAATCCAACTTGTTTTCTAAGGGTTTTAACTTTCATCACAACCCGGATAGTCCGAATTAGCAAGATAATCTTTCAATTAGTTTGCAAACAAGAACATACCCCGACTTTCGTCAAGGGTTTTGAGCATGCAAGAGGGATTTAGGGGTAGAGATTACAAATCAAGTATGGATCTAAGCATCAAGGTCACAAATTGCATTTTCATGGTGGGTATCACCCCAACCCTAGCAAGCTAACTACTCACACATAATCAAACACACAAACAACACTAAAGAAGAGGAAAACATCATCACAAACAAACAACTTCAATTAATCAAAGATCCAACTTACAAACTCAAGCAAACCCACAAGTTTCTTCAAACACCATTGTTGTCTTCTTTCTAGAACACAACCAACACAAGCTTTCTTCTCTACTATCTCTCCTTACAAACCACTCCTCTCTCACACAAACTCGCACTCTCTTCTCTACCGTCACTTTCTTCTTCTTCAAACTCCACTTCTTCTTCCTCCTCCTCACTCTCCCTTCTCTCTTCCTTTCACCCTTGAGCCTTTTCCCTCTTTGGAAAAGCTTATTAGAAAAGGGAGACAAAATGGGTTTTTAGTAGCCCACAAAAGCAAGGGAGGGAAGCTTCCTTCCTCTGCCACAAGCCTGCACAGCCGCCTGCTTTTTCGGGTTTCGAAAATCCCGCCAAAAAGCGTTACTTGCAGCGCACGGATTTCTTTTCGGGTGCTGAGAGGGGTCGGCCACGACCATATGGGGGTCGGCGCCGACCACCTGCAGGATGTGGGATTTTCTTCGTTTTGTTCCGTTCTTGCTCCGATTGGGTGGACTTTTGTTGGGTGCTTTTGCCCTTTTGCTCCTTGAATTTCTTGAGAAGTTGTCACTCCTTTGAGGCTCCTTTGGTTGCAACTTTGGATCTTGGCTCTTTGACACTTTGACTCTTGCAATCTAACGGTTCCTAGAAAGCTCCGAAAATGCATGAAAAACTTCTCCAAAAGGCTCCAAATACGTACACAACACAAAACAACACACAAACGACTCCAACCCTCGAAAGAGAGCCGAAATCTTATGCAAAACACACAAACACAAAGGGAAAGCGTGCAAAACGAGCTAGAAAACTACCTAAAAAATCAACTAAAAAGCTCGACATCAATGAGGGCGCATGCGGTAGTTATAGTCTTGCACAACGTCGTTTGACCCATCCAACTGGATGTCATAGGTCCATTGTTCATCAGGATCGGTCAAGTATTCGTCCATGCGGAATCTCTTACCAATAACCGTCCCCTTTTGAATTGTGCAGATGTTGCTGAAATCAAACATGTTGTTGTTCCAATCAATGATGTCACCGATGTTGTATTCTTGGCCGGGTTGCTCCTTTATTGGCTCACGCACAAACTGACAGTGAATAACATGATACTCATCTTGGTTCCCAAAGTAGTATGCATCCCCCTCCTGTCCCATTGTCAAAGTCACCAAATTGATCTGGGTCGAAGACGGACCATAGGTTCACTATGTAGAATTCGCCGTTCAAATAACCTACACCGTCTCCAAGCAAGGAGGTACCGCGCCACTGACCAAAACCCTTAATCTCAACATGATCGCCGATTTTGAACATATCCATATTCTTGCAAGACATAATTCAGCAATATGAGCAGATTTATATATTAAACTAAAAAACAAACGTTCATTACAACAATAGTGAAAAAGAGAATGTTTTTTATATCTATAAGACATGTTAGTTATATTCTCAGTAAAACCAGCATAATCTTGAACAATTTCATGATAATAGAAACTGTTTCTACGATTTCTGTCCACCACTGTTTATTGTATATGACATTATAAACGAAAATCTGTTATCTAAACGAACTGCATTATATGCATAAGACCAAGAACATTACAAAAATGTGGGTTCAATACAGGGTTCAAGACGAAAATCTGTAATACAATGAATTCTACAAGCACATTACACTAACACAATTTAGGCAACAACGTTATGGCTTGCACTATGAGAGCATTTACAATTCTAACATACCTCGATGAAGCCAATGAAAGAGACGGAAACAAAGAACGCAGATAGGATCAGGATTAGAGATTTGTGAGGGGTGAAGGGATGAGGTTGCGTGCTAAGACTGAAACTCTGGGTTCCAATATGCAGGCGGACGATCTTTAAATAATAGGTAATGTTATCCTATGATTTTAACAAGAAAGGAATGAAATCGGTTCGGTGAAATCTTTTTTAATTGATTCAACAATATTTAAGGTAACCACATATCTATTCATGCGTAATTCTATGCAATAAAGGAGTGAAAATATGATCACAATCTCTGATTGAGTTGGCTGTTTAAGGTAACCGTTCAACTGATGATATTGTAGATATCCCTTGATGTAGATACGATATGTTTTAAAAATATTTCATATATCTTTTTGATTAATGTCTCTTATTTGGTCTCTTCTCATCTGCGCAATCCGGAAAAAAAAAAATCCTAACAAATCAATCTTATACTATTGTTAAATACATAGTTGACTTGAACCTATACAGCCTTTTCAGTTAGGCTGAAATTGTGATCCACACAGTTTGGACCTCTCACTAACTAATTAGATTTTTCAGTTCACAAAACCGTTTTTCTTATTTAATCCACACGTGAATCAATAATAAAGAGGCTGTACAGATTCACATAACCGGTACTTAATATTTGGTCAACCCAAAAACGTCTTTGATTTGTACTTCTTATTACATCTTTTTATTTTCCACTCACAATAATGATAATGATTTTGATAATGAACAGGTTCCTGATAATTTATACCTGGGTATAAATTGATAAAAAGAGATGAACAGACAGATGCATCTGTATTAATCTCTGGCATCATAACATATGGCATCATCTGCTTTATCAATACACAACGACCTCAAGAACATCTTACAATACTTAGAAACTCACATTACAGTTAAAACCATGTATAGGATAAGATAAAGAAAAAATGCCACCCAATATTTCGGCACTAGAAAGCATCGCGGTTCCAAAACAGAATACCCTGCGCCTAACAAGATTAGAAAACTTGCAAGAAGAATTAATCTATGATGTCATACTCATGGTCAGTCAAAAATGGGATGCTAGAAAACCGAATGGAGAAGACATAAGCACAGAATGCCTTCTGTCGGATTACATGGTATGCCAATGTCACCCTTAAATCGTAGATTATTTCTTATTTTTTAATCTCCATGCAAATTCAACTAATATAATTCTCATAGGGTAACATTATTCACTGTTCTGCAGCTCGACATATAACCGATGGAGTGGCACCCCAATTATATGCTGGTAACTTGTACCGCATCACATATCTCAAAACGGTACGGAATAGAGAAAACTACAGGGTCCGGAAAAATCATGACTTTGTATTTCTCTTTCAAAACCACACTACAATCAGAGAATATGAAACTGAAGCTACAGGATTCAGTCGTTGCCCATATCAATTTGTCAACTTTGCAGATATTAAATATGTGGAAAACAAGTATCTAATTGGTAAGCTACATAGTCTTTTTTTTTCTGTGTATTACAAGGGGAATCCAGATAACTTACATCCTAATGATTAACAAACCAACATGTAGATATCGTCGGGAACATACTCTTGGAATCAAGATTGAAGAAAGGGCGTCTCAACTACGAATTCCTGGAATGTGACCTCATTAATGAAAGGTATTACCCACTCTGATGTACAAACACCACTTGATCGTTTGTTCAACAAATACTGACATTCATACTTGATGGAATACAGAGGAATAACAATCGATCTCACAATATGGGGATGCCTGACTCATGACTTCTTCTTCATATAGAACAACAAATCACTAAAATCGGCATACATATTTACTGCCCTGAATTTTGAACAAATCCGTGTACAAAAAATTTACAAACATTCACATCATAGCCTATTGTTAATCCAGAGAACTGCCTACTTTTACCTGTGTCTATTACATTATCATTACCGTTTCTGATCACATAGGTGTTCTCTATCTGTCTACTACTGTCCACACATGCATATACACCACAGATGACTTTAAAGGCTGCATACAATCCAGTGACGAACTGGCAAACTCACATCCTAACAGATTCCTCAAGTAAAACATACATATATAACTTACGCTCATATTTCCCTAAGAACGTTGTAAAAAATAACATTGTTCCAGTTCTTATTGTCACATTACATGGACGACAAGTCTTGGAAAAAGGAAAAACACAACCATGTATTCAGATGCAGTGGAAGCTACAATATCTGAGCTGTTATATTGGGCAAGAAGAGGAGGAAAGGTATACCGTCGTACTAAGGTTAATACTACAAGACATTGTATTATGGGGTTGAGTCATCTTTCGACAACCTGTGCAGGCCTACCCTTTTGTCTGTGACATTGCCATCACCCGTGTTCAACCTGCGACAGGTTGGTTCCACTGCTTATGTTCAGAACCTGCCTGCAAAAGGCCGCTCTGTCATCGATGCTGCATACTGGTGCGAACGATGCGAGTGCTTTGTTCAATATCCTGACATAAGGTTACTCTGCTCTTGCCGGAAACACTGCCAACTTAATCAATACACATTCTATGCAAACTTAACTTTCAAACTGCAGCAGATTCAGGCTACAACTGGAAGTCAAGGATTCGACTAGATGCATTGACATAACACTATTTGACGACACAGTGGAAAAATTGGTCGACGCTACTGGCAACATACTAGTAGAAGAATTGATGAAGGTTACTTATTGTCACACTGCATTGAATTGTTACTCGAGGAATTCTTACATTCAAATTTCATAGCATTAACATATAACATATGACCAGGCTGATATTAGCGACCTGCCGCTGAAACTAAAACAGATCATTCAAACCAGACGAATGGTACGTCTACACAGTTGTAGCTACTATAGACACACTGGATATGAACAGTTTATCTGCACAAATGTCGCCATCTGCCCATACAAGGTAAATATAGATATGAAGTTCTACTTAGCCATTAGCATCACCGAAGAAATATGAATACTATTTAACCATACATCGCTGCATTATTTTCAAGAGCAGAGTGAGTAGAAACCGAATATGGAGAGAACACAGTAATAAACGTCGCTGCATTAACGTCACTGCATTCTATTTCTTCTCTTATATTTCTTCAATTGTTGTTCAGCTTTCAATTTTGATTGAGTGTTTTGTTGAAAACTTGAGATATTTGGTTACTTGATTATGATCCCTCTATCGCTTATATCAACTATTACTTTGTCATTTTTTTTCCCTACCCATTATTAGTAGAGTATCAAACGTTTTGCAGCTTAGAAATATTGCTTTCATTCTGAGTTGTACAACTGCAGCTACGTATATAGAGAGACAAGTGAGTAGTTTGTTCTATTATATTCAAGTCTGAAGAAAGAGATGAATAATAATACGCAATAAAAACTCTTGGGACCTTCGCATTTTGCAACTACTGAACCGCATTCTGACATCGGCATCTAACCAATACTCTATTAATATGCATTCATTTATTTATAAAACGTACAGATAAAAAGATTGTAGGCAGATTCGATAACTAAAACTAAGAACACGTAAACACTGAAACTAAGTCCAAAAACAATGAAACAGAATCAAAATAGTCCCATTTATCCGGACATAGTCGGTACATAATTCAGAGCACAGCCAGTTATCACAATTCTTAGATATATATATATATAGGATAAGATTTAGAATATATATATACGGTTTTCTTCCACCAAACAAGCACGCCAACACAGCTAGAAGCGTCCATTAACAATGATCCGCTCTATGTACTTCTTGAGAGCACGGTGCTGCGCCTTCAATCTCTCACTCCTAAGCCTAGATCCGTGATAACCGATTCCCAGTGCATGCTGCCTCAGATCGACAAGGTTCCAAACCTGCTGTCTCCTATTTGGGCAAAAGGGGCAGATAAGATCCCCGTTAGATCGGCGCACCCTAATATGCAAGTACACCATCTTTGCGTATGTCTCCTCACAGAACTCATCAAGCTCATCGCCACTAATATCGGAGGAGTTGGATGTCATCGAGCCTATAAATAACCATTAAAAAAAACTAAAGCTTATTTGTTTCCTCATTTTAAAAAAGCCATCACAGCAAATACAAATGAAATCCCCAACATAATTTGAGTGCAAACAAATGGTGAATTACAAAGGATAATGTTGATTTATACTATGCTGATGTAATAACCGTTATTTTTATATAAAATATCATATTATATAATGTATATTTTAATGTAAGTGTAAAACTATATTTTTATGAATTCGTTTTCTTGACGATAAACGAAAACTTTTAAGAGGTAATAGTATTTATTAAAATACAATTTAAATTAAAAAATAGGAGTTTGTAATCCAAAATAATAAAAAATAAGCATGTTCACTTGTAAGTAATTTACGAGCCTAAGTTATTATAAAGAGGATAAATTAAAAATGTAATTTAAAAAGATTAATATTATCGATTAAAAAAAACGAACCTCTACAAGAGCTTCCTTCCCGTTACCAACCGGACTACAAGAGCTTCTCGTTACATAAAGGAAACATATTTTATTTAAACCCAAATAGCTCCTTTTACCGATTTACAAAACGGAAAACCCACCTGCGTTGTCCATTCATACACGCCATAGTCAAATCCGAGCTGGTCAAGTTAAATTGTACGAGCGGCCATCTGGTTTTCACGCGAATTACCCCTTAAAAATCTGACTTTCACTCTACCCATTTACCCTGATCAAATCTAGCTCCTTTGACCAATTTGACAAGAATTTTGTATAAATCAAAGGGGCTGTCCATGGTTTTCCACCGGAACAAAAAAATTCAGTCCTTGAACCACCAAAATCAGCCTGAAAAGCCCGTACCCTTAGCAAATCATGTCCGAAAAATTCAGTCTTTAACCCCCAAATTTAACCCCAAAACCTCCGTTCGAACCTCCGGTCGGATTTTCTATTTTTCCGTCGAGAACCGTCGTCGGAACTCCTGCCGGCCGCTGCCCGCTCCTCGCCGCCTTCTCGCCGTCGGACGACTTGCCGGGAGCCGCCCAGGAATCCGGCCGAATTGCTGCTGTCGTCGCCGGTTGGGGTTGCCGGTGTTCGAAGTCGTTGTTGTTGGTGTGGTCCTGTGCTGCGTGAAAACCAGAAGGAGGAAGGGGGCTGCTCACCAAAGGAGGAATTAGGTTGGGCTTTTCTACTAATTTTCTTTAAGCCCACTAATTAGTCATTAAAAACCCATTAACTTAAAAGAAGCTTGACTAAAGAGGCCTATTGATATTTGTATGCTAGTGGACGGATGACATTGATTAAAATCATCACTCATCAAAATAATATTACTATGCCTTAAATAAGTTGGTAGTCTCATAAAATAGCAAGCATCATTTGAAAATAAAATAGCTATTGATGATATAAATAAAATGGAAGAAAATAAATATAAAGGAGAGAAGAATTGATGAGTTAATTTATGGACCTTTGATTATAGTTTATCAAAACAAAAATAATTTATTTGATCCTCACAAATTACTATGAAGAAAGAATGATAATGCGAAGGATAAATATTCGTAAACCGATGATTTTATAAAAATCCTAAACGTGTTCTAACATTTTAATAAGTTGAAAGGTTAGAGTTATAAATTATTAAAGGACAATAATTTATACTAGCCTCACAAATTATTATACGAGGATAATAATTTGGGGAGTCCTTAGGATCATAAATGAACCAAATATTAATTTATTCCATGTTCGCTCGTTATGAAAATCGCGTCTAATTTAGGTCGAGTACTTGAGTCGCCTTAAGCTCGTGGATCGAGGACGTCACTTCTGTAGGAATTTTATCGCGTTAAGTTAAGGCAAGTGGATGGTTCTCCCTTATTACTCGATATTTGCGAATTCTTTTTCCTCCGTTATCATATCCATCTTGTTGGGAACACCTTGATTGCTAAATAACATGAACTTAGGATTATTATTGCTTAGAAATAATGACCCTATTGTTCGTATTGTTATTATCATTTCGTGTTGCGCTAGTACTTGGACTTAAGACCGATTGATTGCGGCCTTGTGTGTTTAAAGTGTCTCGTTAAGAGAGCTTCTCTGGATTAGTGTAGGACAGAAACATATGATATAAGTCCTAAACCACTTATGATAACAATGTATTGTGTATGGGTCGTGACTCCATTTACTTTGTTGACTTATGTCTTTAAGTAATGTCGGATCAGAGATTCGTCTTTTGTCTTAAAGCAATGTCACATTGTAATAAAAAGTCGGCTTATGTCTTTTGCAATGCCGCACTTAAAAATCACTAAGGCTTACGTGAATTGAATTGTTGAAATTGAATTGTTGAAATGAATATTCCTCGGGTGGCCCTTGACTCTTATGAGTTGTCACATCCGAAAATCGTTAAAATAAAATGTATAGTTGCATTACTAAGAGAAGATAAGTCGATGTAGGTTTCCAATAAACCTTGATGTGTATTAATAAGTTCCCAACAAAATCTTAATCATCTTTCGTTCCTAGGAATCACTTTCTTGTGATTTCCTATTCTCGCAAGAAAGCTTGTTATTCACTTTCCGTCGGATTCGTTCCTTTTATCTGAGTTGTATTCGAATGAAGCCTCATCTTCTAAATTATATCACACTCTCACCTCAAAAGAACCCGATTTTTCGTGCATCGCTCAGCTCCCTGTGGACTTTGATGCCGACATACTCAGCCTTTTAAGAACCTAGTCACATTCTACCACTTGCTTAGTCTCGCGTTAGACTAATACCGCTTTCTTTTCTTCCCGACATTGGTCGGCTGGTATTTTTTTCCTTTATGGAAATATCAGGTTGTAAAGACAGGTTTGCCGGAGACCAAAGACGAAGACTCGAGGATTTAAAGGAAGGAAGATTTTCAAGAGGTTTCAACTTATTTTGGAGTTCCAAATTTTATTTTTGTGAAGAATCTTTTAGCCGTCATTTTATTTCCGCTGCAAAATGATTTATATATCTCCTTCACTCAAACATTTTAATTTTGTATCATTGATTTCTAATTATGTACCAAACATTGAATCACTTTTGATGTAATATAAGTTCAATGTTTTGTTTTCTACGAATCGAGTTGTGTTACCTACCGCCTTGGGTGCCTTTGGATGGGAAAATCTGAGGTCACTAGCATGTAATACCCATGGTTTCAAAATAGGGGTGTTACAGCTGATTTATACTATGTTGTATTACAAACATTAATGGACATGCAAATACATTTCTAAACAACTATAGAAGATGTAACTGCAAACCGACATACACCTACAGATTCTATAACAGTTTATATAGATGAATCAACAATTGAAGAAAAACGGATGTTACTCAAGATCGACAGAATACGAAGTGCAATAAAAATAACACCATAAGGAACACGAACAGAAAAAGTCAAGGGAAACGGGATACAACTTATACCTGACGAAATAAGATGGAACCCTAACTACAAATATGAAGAAAACCCAGCACAAACACTTGCGCCAAGGTAGACACTCCAACAACCAAAACCCAGAATTAACTAAATACAAATACCTCACGCATGAAACAGCCAGGAAAACGGCCTGACAGCAGCCAGTAGGTCCGAAGAAAAGGATAGATGAAGGAAAAAGGGAGAAGTACATACTAGAGAGTGAAAAACGAAAACCCTAAATGAAGAAGAATAAGGGAACGGGGACCAATTATACACGCTCGGATATCAACGCTTCGTGGGGCCTAATTTCGTCCAGAAAATGCATGTACATCCCGAGATACTGTACACTTTTCTGCTCGAAATCTTCTACGATTCGTATTTAGTCAACTTAATTATAACGTCAACTGCAATATTTTTTAATACATAAGACACACATTGTTTCCTTTTTAATACATACGACATATGATTGCAGAAATCTCCAATATTTTTCCAGATTGTTTTTGTTTGTTGCGAATCATACGTAGTTTAATACAAAAACACACTTATATTCTATCCTACTTTGGGTGTAGCCAAATATTTTTAAATGTAATAACATGCATGAATACATACCATACATATCATTTTAAATTTGTGCAGCCATTATTCAACCAAAAAAAAATCATGCAGCCGTTTTTTGCAACATTGATAAAATAATGGTGCGGGAAACACAAATGCTCAATTTTAGAATATATAAGTTAACCATCTTCTTTATACAATCTAAATTCAACACGAAAATAATCGACAAATCACAAGTAATCAGATGTCGCTAATTTCACAATAAGCTGTTTTATATTTTAATACATTATAACATAGAATCTGATTTAAACTACCAATATTTAATCGAAATATATATCATCCAGATGTTAAACTATGTACGATTCGCAACAAACAAAAACAATCTGGAAAAATATTGGAGACGTTGCATTCAGATATCAAAAAGGGCCAAAATTTAAGCCATTTGACTTTGCAACTGTTTTTAGTTGTGGGAAAGTTGTAGTTACAACTAAAGATAAACTAACATTACAAAATGCACTACAAAGTTTCCAACCTTGGATGTTAACTGCCTAAACATACAAAAACCATCACAACATCGATAACATAGTCTGGAAAAAAACATAGTTAAACTGCAAACTAACGTTAATAGGGAACACAACAATGCATATTATACGTTAATAAAACTAAAGTTAGCACCCAAACTCCATGTGCTGCACTATCTGACTGGATAATTGTAGCTTAAATCCAAGGCACATGTGGACGAATGCGGTACTAGTAGTCACTTTCGGTTTCATCTGAACCTTCGACCTTGATGAAATAAGTCCATGCTTCATCTGGACCCAAGTGAGCATCTAAACCGTAAATCTTCCCAACAATCACGCCTTTCCTCATGATGCTCATGTCGTTCCAATCGACGATATCACCAATGTTCAAATCTTGGTTAGGCTGTTCTAGAACTGCATCGCGGATAAAGCGTCGGTGGATAATTTGAAACTGCTCTTGCTTGATGATGTAGTACTCTTCATCTCTTGACCATTTGTCGTAGTCACCCGAGTGATCCGGATCAACAATACCCCACAGATCAACTATGTAGAAGGTTTGTTGAAATGACCTACAACATGACCAAGTAACGTAGTGCCAATCCATCTTCCAAACCCCTTGATCTCAACATTTCTTCCAATTCCAAACATTGTCAACGTCCTGCATTCATAAGCAACAGATTCATTGTTTATTAATAATGAACTCATACTAAAGACAAATCAAAATACGTGATAAACAATTCAGCACAAAATAATAGAAAGACCAAAACGACTTGCTAGAGCTGTTGGCACCCAATCAATTTTTAAACACGAAACACCATATGGACACACAAAAACGGATTAGGATCTCTCAAACAACAAGAGAAATTCTATTAATATGCATTATATCAAAACAACACATTCTTAATTAACACTCTGAAAAAGATAGGACAGTTGCTGTAATACTATTAGCACACTAACAATACGTTTAATAAGCTAATTCAAAGTTAACTGTTGCTATTTGTTTTAACAAAATAGTCAAGTTTCCAATACTCTCTATCATATTGACCAAGTTCTCGACAATTTTATCATTATTTTGTTATTATTATTATTTTGCAACACCTACTCAAAGTGTCTAATGTACTGAAAGCTCTATATGAATTTGTAAGGAACTAGGTTACAATTTCATAGAGAATATTGGGAGTTTGATTAAGGGTATAAACCTGTTTTTGGTTGAGGTGCTGTCAAGTCAAACCCTTAACTCCACTGGGGTATTGGATCCTAATTAAAAGGAGCATATTATGAAGAATAAGTATCAAAAATCGAAATCACCAACCTAAACGAATGAATTCATCAGTCCCATACAATAAACAACCCTTATCATATTGCATCCTGGGAAAAGAAAGAGATGATTCCTAAAATCATCTATAGTTGAACTTTATCTTCTCATAATCCTATTGAAAATTGAAGAGAAATATATAATGATACTATAAAGTATATCAAACCAATAAAAATGAGAATCTGAAATCAGACATGTAAGATTTTGCAACCTAGAAAGCAGAGTTCATGAAAGCTCATGTCAAAATCTGTATACAGTATTGTGCAAATAGACTGAAACAAGTTTGCCTAATGGCAACAACATAAATTCCATACAAGAAAAGGAGCACATACATTAACCGGCCAAAGAAATTGAAATTGTTTGGTGAGCTCATACTTTATCAAATCGAAGTATGCAACACCCCAATTTCACTCTCTTCTCAGATCCGTTTTCAAAATTCAAACCCTAATTCAAAATAAAACCAACAAAGAGAGTAAACAATAGTGGATTACCTATTTTTGTAAGCCGTTTTTGGGCAAGAGGAAGCAAGAGAATGATTAGGCATTTGGTTGGGGAAATTGAAAGCCAACAGAGAAGACCACAGCGATGATTCCTCGGCTAAACGGCGGAAGAAACGGGAGGTCATACACAGACAGCACATGTCTATGAAGGTGAGGCAGCGGCGTTCCACTCCAAGCTCCTCCGCCATAGCTCTTCGGGAAGACTACGCTCTATTTCTATCGGCTCATTTTGGGGAAAGTGGCGAGAAATTTGGGTCTGTGTTTTTGATATAGGGTTCTTAGACTATACTCCGTATTCACGTGTGGACGCTTTTGTTTTTTATGGGCCAAAAATTAAAATCCCGAGATTATTGGATCAATTTGGATATATGTGCATCATACCCATATCAAGAAAAATGTGAACATATCGATACATTATGGATACAATATTTAACAAATAATTATTTTTTTAGAAACCATATCAAGGAAAGGGAAGAATATTGTTACCAAAAAATCAAATAAATAAAATACTTATCATCATATATATCCATGAGCTCTATGCGTACTTATCTATACTTATTTTGTGCAATTTTCAGACTTATAATCAGATTTATTTAAAAAAATAAATAACTTTTTTTATTCAAACATTCAACTTTTAAAAAATAACTAACATAAATACTAAAAAGAAAATTCATGTGTTTCTTTATGTTTTGATCCTTCAATGATATGGGACATGAATGTCATATACCAAGGTATTATTAGGAATTTTTCATATGTTTTTTGCGAATGATTTACAACATTAATCGGATGACCAATATAAAATTGAAAATTCAGGTACAAACTGCATTTTCATTCTCAACATCCTATTTTCACAATATAAAAATTCAAAATCAGTATAGAAGTTGAGCTATTGCATAAACTTACAACGATGGTATGTAATATCACATAATATTATGCGATGCTTTCGCCCGTCCATCGGACGGGCTCTGCCTACTAGTTAGTTTCAAGAAAGAGAATATTGTGGGAAAATTTTCTTTGCCTTTCATTAGATGGTAATTACAATTTATATAGCCAATTAATGACTTCGGCCCTAAGGCTATAGATATGATCATAAGATATACAATTTAGAAGATCTTATTCTAAAATGACTGCCAATACTCCTCCTCAAGTTGGAGAATGGAGAACTAGAATGTCCGACTTGGAGAGTAATTACATTATTTTTGCTTGCCTAGGGCGTTAGTGAATATGTCCGCCAATTGCTCATTGGAACGAACATAAGACGTAGTGATGCAGCCACTATGATTTAAATCTCAAACAAAGTGATAATCAATCTCTATATGTTTAGTACGTTTATGAAAGATCGGATTTGCCGAAATGCAAAGTGTAGCTTGGCTATCACAAACACGATCCATGGCAGACGAGTGGAGATAGTTGTGATCTATTAAGAAAGCTTTGAGCCATAGGAGCTCACAAGCAACGTAAGCCATGGACCAGTATTCAACTTCAAGGGAGGAACGAGATACGGTTGCTTCTTAGTCTTCCATAAGATAGGTGAGTTGCCAAAGTGACAAAATAGCCGGTGGAGTAGAGCAACCCCGGGTTGCGAGAGCAACCACATCTATCTTGGCAGCTCACTCGGTCTACATTGAGCGGTGACTTTCTTCCTAAACCACAAGAGCATAAGCTCGATTAAGAGTTGGAAGAGGATCCTGAGTTATTATATTTGAGCGAAGAGTGTCATATAAATCATCATCCAAGCCCATAAGATACTGCAGAACAATGTCTTCGTCACGTGCAGATTGAACGGTTGTTGGCCAATTGCAGGAGCACTTTCCATAAGAGCATCCTGTGGATTTAGAGAAAGTGGCCAATTCTTCTTAAAGGAGACTAAGGAGACCATAGTAGGTAGCAATGGGTTGTCCATTCTACTGACAATGACTAATTTCAGTTTTAAGTTGATAAATACGAGAAATATTACCAACCGAAACCGTTGCTTGATGTTGTCCCACAAAGCATTGATAGAGTCAGAGTATGGCAACGAAGAGCGCAATCCCGGATCAATAGATTGGAGTATCCAACCAACGAAGAGTGCAATCCCGGACCAATTCTTCTCATTTGGTTTCTAGATAGTACCATCAATGAAAGAAAGCTTTCGTCTTGCGCGGAACGCATTGCGAATGGACTTCTCCCATTCTTGAAAGTTATCACCTTTTAAAATCACATGGCTGATTATCGTATCGGTGTGATCCGAAGGATGTAGATAGTATGGAGACGTAGAGTCAAGAGCACCACGTTTAGGAGTAGAACTGCTGGCAACAACGGCTTCTTGAGCAGCGTCGGTAAGAGCCTTGACAACGGTGGCAAGAGCGGCAGGATCAACCATGACAATCGTTCAAGTAACTTTGAACGTAAAAAAATTGGTAAATGAGTATTGGGGAGGAAAAAAACATGCAATATTGATTAGGGTTTTGGCTCTAATACCATGTTAATTTCAGAGAAGGTAATATTTTGGAAAAATCTTCTCTACCTTTCATTAGATGGTAATTACAATATATAGCCAATTAATGACTTGGGCCCTAAGGCTATATAAAGATATGATCACAAGATATACAAATTAGAAGATCTTATCCTAAAATAACCGTCAAAAGATAGCATCTCTAGTACTTCAAAATTGTCTTTTCTTTATATTCAATTATAAATAACACTCCGTCATTTTGTATCAAACTTTCATTTATTTTTAGTTATAGATATACCTTTTACTTAAAATCTCCAAAATACTCGAAACAAATTATTTACATATTATTTCTTTCTTATATTATAAATATAAACTAATAATTAATAACTCAAAGTCACAAATTGTGTAATTTTCTGATTTTCAAAAGACAATAGGAAATGTATAGATTTGATGATTAAATTCAAGCCAAAAAGTTACAAGAAATTAATGCAAGAGCAAGCATATGGTAAATAAAAGTGACATTTTAAATCTAGGACATGGGAAAAAACTTGAACACATAGATGAGAATACATTTACATTTTTTAAGGAAAACATATAACAAGAGAGCACCTAATCCTCTTCACTGAAAACTTGCCAAATATGCTCCTTTAAATCTGCCTTAAGTTGTCGGCAATGGCGGAGCCAAGGAGGGGCGAAGGGGTGCGACTATCCCTCCTCTCCATGGAATTCAATCAATATGTATTATTGAGTTTAGTAGAAAAGACACAAGATATTACTTTGCCCAGTGGTTATCGGCGCCCTTCTGATGTAAATGTAGAGTCCCGTCCCCCGTGTTCGATCCTAGTAAGCAGCAGCCTGCTTGTTAGAGTTTAATATTTCCCCTCTTTTTTAGCCCACCTATTCCACTCCCAGTGGGTCAGCCTTCACTTTTAACTTTGCTCGTTTTCAATTTTTTAAGTGAGTTGGAAATGTATAAAACTAGTCTGGTTAAGTAAAAACTAGTTAGTTATACATACACAATTATTAGGTATATTTATTTCTGTAAATTTATTAGGGTATATTTATTCAAAGGATAGCTAGTGAAGGCAACTTTTATGCTTGTAATATTTTTTTATCAATATTTGTAATTACTGTGCTTCTATTATCAATATTTAACTTCTGTTATCAATATTTGTTTTAAATAATTACTTGTAATATTTGTTTGTGCCAGCAATAAGTTAGTTAATAATAAAAAATGTAGCCAATTGATTGTTATACTGTTTTATATATATATATATATCTAATTAAAGCTTGCATATTTTCAATTTTCAGTTTCAAAATGAGTGACAAAATTAAATGCCAAATGTAACCGGTACTATCTTGGAACAAACTCCACAAGGAAATAAGAGGAAGCAATGTGCTAGTCCTACAACTACAAAACCACCGAGGACGAGGAGTACTACGGTTGGACATGATGTTGAAGTGTCTTTTGATGAGCCTAAGAGAGGTAAGAGGAGAGCGATTTCTATTTAGTGGCCTCATTATGATAATATTTATGAAGAAAAAGCTAAATGCAAATATTGTGGTGCTTTGATTGGTTCCAAAACTATTAATGGAACTGGACCTTTAAAAAACCACATTCAGAGGTGTAAGAAGCTCCTTGCAAATATGGGTAATACTCAAAAGATGATAAATGTTGAGTCAAAAACTATTGTTCGTGATGGTGGTGTGCTAGAAACAATTATTGTCCCATCTCGGTGGCAATTTGTTCAAGAAATCTCTAAAAATGCTCTTGCTAGGATGATTGTTGTGGATGGATTGTCGTTTGCTTTTGTGGAGCGTGAAGGCTTTCGTTACTTTTACAATAATTTGAATCCTGCATTTGTCGTTCCTTCTCGATCTACTGTTACTAAAGACTGTTACACTTTCTTTGATGAGGAAAAGCAAAGGTTGAAAGCATGTTTTAAAAGTCTGTCTTCTCGAGTTAGTCTAACAACTAATGCCTGGACTTCTGCCCAAAACTTGAGCTATACGTTCCTCACTACTCATTTTATTGATGATAATTTCATTTTGCATAGAACACTTTTAAATTTCTGTCCTCTTGCTGGCCATTCTGGGCAATTGATTGGTAGAGGGGTTGAAGCTTGCTTAGTTGATTGGGGAATCAAGAACATTATGACAGTGATAGTAGACAATGCTAGTTCCAACGATATGGCGATAGATTATTTAAGAAGAAAAATTAATCATTGGGAATTTGGTATTTTGGATGGAAAGTATCTACATATGAGATGTGTTGCTCATATATTAAATCTGGTTGTGAAGGATGACTTAAAAGATATGGATAAATCAAAATGAGAGTTCGTACTCTTGTAAGGTATGTTCAGTCAACTCCTACTAGACTTCAAAGATTCAACACTTGTGTAAAAAAGGAGAAGATAGAAAGTAAAAGCCTTTATTAGCTTCGATGTTGAAGGGAGATGGAATTCCACTTATTTAATGCTTGAATCTGGTGTGTAGTTTATGAAGGCATTTGATATTTTCCTAATATGAGATAATGCTTGTCATAGAGAATTGTTAAAACTGGGTGGTATTACTGATGATGATTGGAAAAAGCTTAAGTATTTTTTTCCCATCTTGAAAGTATTATATGAGGCCACAATGTTGTTATCATGTTCTCGTTATGTGACTTGCAATACTTGTGTGCATCATGTATTTGCTATTGGTTTAGGGATCTCTACCTTATGCAATGATGATGATGAAGGTTGTAGAAAAATGGCTCAACAAATGAAGCTGATATATGATAAGTATTGGGGTGATATTGAGAATATCAATTATCTGTTGTTTGTTTCCATAATTCTTGACCCTATGCGTAAAATGTAACTAGTTGATTGGCTAGTCTGTCAGTATTTTGGTACTCACAAAGTTGTTGTCTTGAATCTGAATGTCAAATTACTCATTGTTGAATTGTTTAATTTGTATGCTTCATTTATTCCCCAAGCAAGTAACCCAAATATTTTGGGTAAAATTTGTATGCTTCATTTGTCTAATCTGAGATCTGTCAAGGAGATATTGTGGATTTTACTAAGCTGTTGAACTCAAGGTTTCAAACGGATGTGGGAGTTGATGATACCACAATAAACAAGACTGATCTGGATAAATATTTAGAGGATACACTTGAAACTGATCATGAGAATTTTGATGTCTTACTATGGTGGAAAGATAGACAGAAAATTTACCCTGTGCTTTCGAAAATGGCTCGTGATATGCTTGCTATCCCCGTTACTACAGTTGCATCAGAATATGCTTTTAGCACTGGAGGCCGAGTCCAGGATTCATTTCGCACTTCTTTAACTCCAAGTAGAATCTCTTATATGTACTCAAGATTGGCAGCGCACCAATAATATTCCATTAGTGTTAGAAGAGAATCTACTAGCCTTAGAACAAATCGAAGAAGGTTTTTCGTATCTACTATTACTATTATTCTTGTTTCTGATTTTATAGTTTCATATATATTATTTATTATGATATTTATTATGTTTCTTTGTTGAATTTTGTAGGCATGGAGGACATTGCTAGCTATTGTGCGTCTTGTGATAGATGAAAGTGCTGCTGGAGTTTAGAAGCTAGATACTCAAATATTTAATTAAAACATTAACTATTAATGACTATAATCTAAGCTTAGAGCCTGTTTTTGTATATTCCAACTAACTCTTGGTTCGGGCTCACTACTTTGAGCTTGTTTTTGTATATTCCAAGGTCTTAAAAACTCTTGGTAATGTGGGCTCCCTTTTGTATATGATACATGCTTAAAGTTGTTTAATTATATAGCACTTTGACAGATTATAATTAATATATATTGATTTTTGGAACTTAATTTTTTTTTGTATGTATGGAATCTAAAGGTTAATGGATAACAGATATCCAATATGGATATCTGATCCGATCCGTAATAAATTGATCGGATATCCGGGTAAATCCAGATCGGGTTCAGATTCTATTTTAGTAAAAAAATTATTTCGGATATCTAGTTATGCACAACCCTACTCACTAGGGTGTCTGGATCATGGTTACTTGAATCATCTTCATCATCGCCCCTTTGTCTTTTTGCCCTTTCGATGATTTTCGTGATAATCATTCTTTGCTCTCTCGAACACATCCTTATCAGACTCACTGCTAGCTCGAGTAGCCTTAGCCCTTTTGCAGTAGCGAACAAACATGTTCACTGACCTATTAACTCTTCCCCATTCTGTCTTCAACATGGATGCGTTTCTATAAGGTTGATTGCTACTTTTGTGAGTAGAGTAGAACTCCTCAACTCGATTCCAAAACCTTTCACCCTTTTGGTCGTTGTCAGTGATGGAGTCGTTGCTAATGTTGACCTAAGAGCAAATGAGAAGCTTAACGTCTACTTTTTCCCAATGATGTTTTTCCATAGGAGCTATCGGTTCGGCACTATTACTCCCATCAGGTCCATGAGATCGACCACCACGAGAGCCACCACCAACAACACCCTCTAGTTAGGTGCTATATGGTGGCATGGCCGATAGATCTACACTTCCATCTGAGCTAATGACCGTTGATGATGGTTGAGTCTGAACGAAGTTAGATGAGGAAGGCATACCAAATTGTGCATTTAGATGATGAACAAAGTTTGGTGGGAAAGGCATAGCAAATTGTGCATTTGGATTAACAACAAAGTTCGGTGGGAAAGGCATAGAAAATTGTGCATTTGGAATGTCATAAGATTGTGAAAGGAATTCTGTGTAGTTGTTGAAATCTTTTTGGGAGTTAAATTCAAAAGGATTTTGGGATGAATTTTGGGAGGGATTTTGTGAAGGATTCATAATTGAGAGGTTCTTTTAAAGTTAAGATGGAGGGAGATGGTGTGAGATGGAAGAAGAGCCAACCACCACATGATATATATGTATTACAAGCGTTAGGGTTTTTTGGCCCAAAACCACAGCTTCCACTACTAGAAAAGGGAGTTTTAACGACCACGCTATAACGACAAAGTGAAAAGTTTATCGTTAAAGGTATATGTACACCCATTAATAACAGGAAGTATAGATGTTGGTCGTAATAAGCCGGAAAGTAAATGCACATGATTTTGGTACCGTCGTTATTTATTATTGAACAAAATATTTTTAAAAAACTAAAAATTCAGTACCGTCGTTAATAGACTAAAGATATGAGCGGGTTATTTTGGAGGGCATTGAATTCCAAATTTTACCCAAAATCAAAATCTTTCCAATTCAGATACGTACTTCTCTAATCTCTATGCGTGAAAACCTACTCAAAGCATAATCGATCGAAGCTGTGCCCTACTATCGTTCGCTCCATTCACGTAAGTTACTTCTATGGCTTTGAACGAATTTGTGCCAATCGACTATCTTTCCAGTTCGTTGGTGCTGAACGAATTTGTGCCTTTCTTGTAATTGAGCCCTAGTTCAATTCATCTCGATCTTAATCTTGCTCCATCTAATTTTGTTGATTTGTATTTTTTCTATGGCTTTGATTTTGATTTACATTCCGGTTTGCAGTTTGTGTTTCCCAAACTCTACTTTGCCGTCAATTGCTTGAGGAGGCTTCCCTTTTGCTGTGAACTGCAACTGAGCCCTAATTCAGGTTGGAATCTCTCTTGATCCATACAATTTCGTTTCATATAATGTGATTGTTCCTGTTATATGCCATCTAGGGTTTTTGATTTGAGTTCTTGTGTTTGCCTTCTGCTTATCAGGAATTGTTCTCTGCCTGCAACTATTTGAGTGATCTTGATATTGTTGTTGTGTTCAATAGACAATTATGAATTTTATTTTGTGTTCAGTAGACAAGCCGCTCTCACTTTCTCGCATACTACAAATCTGCTGTTTATGTGGCTCTTGGTATATGTTGATCTGTTTTTATCTTTTGGTATGGTTTCTATGGGTTCGGAGAACTAAGAATGTTGTGGAATTTGCATCTATTGTATGAAATGCTTGAATTGTTGATTTTGATGTTTCCTTGTTGCTTGTTTTGTAAGTCTGCGTTTGCATCAGTTTTGATCCTCTATGCGAAAAACGCTATTGTTTTTTTAGATTTGACTCGTCTGCGTTACTGAATCGTTAGTCTTAACTCTTCTCAATTTTGCTGTGAATCTTTCTTCTGATATCAAGCATTGCTTAAGGTCTTTGTTTTTGGCATGTTTGGTTTTACTCTTGTCTTGAAGAGATTGATTACCTGATGGATTGGTTTGTGTTGCTTTAGTTGAGAAATGGGAAATTGGCCAATTTAATTGTGTAATTGGTTCTGAATATGCATTATTTGAGAACCTGTAGATTGTCTCCCTTCTGATTTAGCCTGAACTACATTGCCTAGTAAGAGAAAAAAACTTGTCTTGTTGTTTTGCCCAATGTTTATAAAATAGAGGTACTAGTATTCATATCCTCCAAGAGAAAAAAAACTTGTCTTGCTGCACCTTTGCCCCCGTTGATTTGGACCAATCAAGCAACCGACCCCATCTTTTGCCGGTAATTTCCACAAGAAAATTCCAAATTTATTCATTCCCAACAGTTTAATGTTTAAATAAAATAAAATATATCACGAAAGTTGATTTCTGGAATTGGTTGTTGAAGCCTCTTTCTATTTAAGGAGGAATCTGTGAGGAGACCCCATTCATTTGAGTGAGATACATCGATCTCAATATATAGGAAACCTAACATCTATATATCTTTTCCCTTCTCTCTAATTCCTACTGTAGTTTCAATTTTATAATTTTGTTCTAGTTGTTTATGCATGTTTTAGTTTTACTTTCTTAATTAGCTAGAAATATAGATTGCCATGAACGTATAGATAGATTCCCCTAAATTTTCTTGTATATAATTAAATGCTTCGTTTCCCTAGCTAGCTAGGTTTGGGTTACTTTTACAACATCCAACATCTTGAAGAGGTTTGATCCATACCTGTTTAGTTGAGATCATAGCATTTATACAGCATCAAAAAACACAAAAAGGAAAAAAGTATATTTTGGTTTGAAAGCTATGGAAAATTGTGTTTTTTACATAGGAGGTGATATTCCAAAAAATAAGAGCTAAGTTTGTGTTTTTTTTCTTCTATATAATTTGGTTTGAAAGCTATGGAACACTATATTTTTCTTACATAAGAGCCAAATCAAATGAAACTGTGTTTTTTTTATTCTTTCCTTTTTCTTTTCCCTCTTGAGCAAGATTCAATCTTTCTTCACAAAATTTTGGCTCTGTTTCTCTCCACAACTCGTTCTTTACATAGGAGGTGTGCAAGAGTGATATTCCAAAAATACCCCTCTCTTAAATGAATTCTTGAATGAATCTTAGCTGTTGAAATGACCTTTTATGAAACGAAATAAGTAAATCCATCGAGTTATATAAATTGCAAAAAATTCAAAATAATCTCCAAATTTGGAAAGGTATCAAAAAAATGTCAAAACGTACATCAAACTCTAGTAGTATATTTATTAATTTTATGTGATTACTACTAGTTACACATTGATCTATTGTTTTACATGTGTGTAAAAATTATTTACCAAGTGAGGAAATTTGGGGATAGAGTAAAAACCCTTTATCAGCTAGTGTCACCATTTGGCAAGGTAATTAATTAATTAATGGATCAAACTTTAATTAATGGAGCAAAAACTCAGTGAAAATGCCGTAATGATTGATCAGTATTTGATTAGAGATTCATAACTATCTATAGGTTCTAATATAATGCCACATACCTTTTTTACAATACATCTAAATATCTTTGATCAGTTTAGCTTGGTTTCCTTGGATTTCATTTCACATTTGTCCTTTATGTGCTGTAATTCAACTACAGGACTGCACTGTTTCGATATATATATTTGCTATTATGTTTTTGGGTGTCTATTCAAAATGGAATTAATGCTTGAATAATATCGTTATGTGAAGTATATACTATATACGTTCTTACAAGTAGGGCCATGCTATGTAGTGTTTTTTTCCTCAGACAACTAATGTGGGATTTTATATAAAAGAGCTTGCTATTTGAGCTGTGTGATTTGTAAACGGCTTTCACTGGCCTTTTTTTCCACCTTGGCCTTCTTTTTCTAGCATAGTTGTTAGAGTATGTTAGTCTATAGAAAAATTATTCCACTGGTGTGTGTTGTTCTTTCTCAAATATTTTTGGCATATCTATATTTTTATTGATTGAATGTTGTTTCTCCTTTCATGTTACAGCATTTGGACAGAAATTTACTGCTAAGTTCAACTTTTTTGCATACCAATAATTCAGGTAAGAGTGCCGTAAGCTTCAATTTTTGATGTCTTCAATGAAGATGTTGTCCTAATTTCTTCTGCTTGACGTATGTTATGCCTCTCTTTTTTGATGGAATTCTTGCCATTTTTAATTGAGTCACATTTATCGAGAAGATAAATTGAGTCACTTTTTGATGGAAGTCTAGTATGTAAGCTTGATCTTTTTGTTAAATTTTTAGTTTATGTGTGTTTGGATATGATTTTATAAGCTTTGAATGCTCATCCTATTAATTGCAAATTGATGTTTGTGTTGACTTCCTATCAATCCAGATATTGGATTCTATATTTGTGCTTGCTTGAATTTGATATTCAATTGTTGTAGTGTAACTAGTTTTTTAGAACCTATAATGTCTGCATGAATCTTTACCTAAAAGTTTGTATATATTTAAACAAAGAGTAATTATGCCTAAAAGTTGCTGCAAATTAGAGCTGTAGTTACTGTAATTAATATAAACTTAAAACAGAATTTGGTTTATATTAACTAATAGATCCTTCACATCTTTCTTTGTAGATTTATTATCCTATTTTTATATTACTTTGAGTAATTAAAATGACCCCTAGTAAGGAGTGGATGAGTATAACAGATTATGTTACTAACGAATCATATGAGACTGGGGTTGATAGTTTTTTAGATTTTGCTTTCAAAAACTTGGGAACCGAAACGATTCGTTGTCCATGCTGCAAATGCATAAATGTAGAGTCTGGTGACCGTGAGAAAGTACGCGAACATTTATTAGTTTTTGGCATAGTTAAGAGGTATACTTTCTGGTATCATCATGGTGAGAAGTTGGACGAGCGTGAGATGGAGTCAGGCTATAATGATGATTTAGAGGGGAGTGAAAATGACGATGAAGTACATGGTCTTTTGAGAGATTTATTCCCAATGTACAATGATGATGGGCCTTCTAGTGAGAATCAAGTTGAGGAGCCTAATGCTGATGCCAAGATGTTTTACGATCTGCTGAAGGATTCACAAGATCCTGTATATGAAGGTTGCAAGAGTACAAAGATGTCTGCATTGTTAAAACTTCTTCATATTAAGACTCTTGGTCGGTGGAGTAACGAGTCATTTACTATGCTCTTGCAATTCTTAAAGGGGGAGCTTCTACCTCAAGGATCAAAACTACCGGATTCGTATTATGAATCAAAAAAGATGATGAAAGATCTTGGGCTGTCATATGATAAAATTGATGCGTGTATAAATGACTGCATGCTCTTTTGGAGGGAGAATGGGGATTTAGATGCATGTAGAATATGTGGTGCATCCAGATGGAAAGTTAATAAACATAATGGAGAAGATAGGTGTAAGAAGAATGGTAGGAAAATACCTCAAAAGATATTACGATACTTCCCTTTGAAACAAAGGCTGCAGAGATTATTTATGTGCTCAAAGACAGCTTCCTTGATGACTTGGCATCATAACAAAAGAAAGGAAAATGGTATGATGAGACATCCTGTTGATGGATCTGCATGGAAGACATTTGATGAAGAGCATCCTGATTTTGCAGTAGATCCTCGCAATGTTAGGCTTGGGCTTGCTAATGATGGTTTCCAACCCTTTGCTAATTCAAAGATCTCATACAGTATATGGCCTGTTGTACTCATACCATATAACTTGCCCCCAGAGCTTTGTATGAAGCAGCAAAATCTGATTTTGTCAATGCTTATTCCGGGTCCTAAAGGTCCTGGTGATGCAATAGACATTTACTTACAACCTCTAATTGAGGAATTGAAGGAGCTGTGGGAAACTGGTGTAGAGACATGATTCAACAACAAAGTCACATTTTCAACTACGTGCATCTTTGATGTGGACGATTAACGATTTTCTAGCTTATGGAATGTTGTCTGGATGGAGTACTAAGGGATATATGGCATGCCCGCGTTGTCTAAAGGATACATGCTCAAAAAGGCTGACCTATAGTGGCAAGATATGCTACATGTGCCATCGCCGCTACTTGCTGAAAAATCATAGATGGCGAAAGGATGCTGATTCATTTGACGGAACTGTTGAGTTAGGTGGTCCACCAAATGCTTGTTCAATTAATGATATTCTTAACCAGCTTAAGGATCTTGAGGAAATCATATTGTCTAGAGATCCACAAGTCAAGACTAAAGTTTCCCATCAGGTTAGAGGGGACAATTGGAATAAGAAAAGTATTTTTTTTAAGCTACCCTATTGGAGGTCCCTAGAATTACGACACAATCTAGACGTGATGCATATTGAAAAAAGTATATGCGATAGTATTCTTGGAACAATTATGAATGTGGCTGGGAAGACCAAGGATAATTTAAAATCACGTCATGATTTGGAAGAGATGGGATTGAGGTCTTCCTTGCATCCTATAAAAGAAGGGGACAAATATCAAATACCCCCTGCTCCATATACTTTGTCTCCTTCTGAGAAGAGAACATTTTGTAACTTTTTGAGAGATTTAAAAGTTCCTGATGGGTTCTCATCGAACATATCTTATTCTGTCAATTCCAAGGAAGCTAAAATTTCTGGTCTTAAGAGTCATGATTGTCATGTTATACTTGAGCATCTTCTTCCTTTAGCAATACGGGGTCTTCTTACTCCTCTTGTACGTGAAGCATTAATCGAACTATCAATGTTCTTTAGTCTGTTATGTGCTAAAGCTTCGAATGTGGTTGATCTGGAGCAGCTTGAATCTCAAATTCCCATCACTCTCTGCAAATTAGAAAAGATTTTTCCCCCTTCCTTCTTTGATGTTATGATGCATTTACCGATTCATTTAGTTGATGAAGCTAAAATTGGAGGACCTGTGCAGTTCAGATGGATGTATCCCGTTGAGCAATATATGTATAAGCTGAAATCTTATATAAGGAATAGGGCTCATCCAGAGGCTTCGATTGCTGAGGGTTATTTAGCAGATGAATGTATGACTCTTTGCTCAAGATATTTGCATAATGTGGAGACAAGATTTAATCGTCTTGACCGAAATTATGAAAATTCAAGTGGCTATCACAATGCCTTACCAATATTCAATCATCCTGGTCGAGGTTTAGGAGCTCCAACTATTCAAGATATTCAGAAGCATGAGTTAGATCAAGCTTACATCTATATTTTGAAGAATTGCGATGAGGTTCAACCTTTTCTTGAGTAAGGATCAAAGCCTAAATAGTTTTTTTGCTAGCATTTTGAGTTGAATCGTTTTTAATTTTTTTCCCCTGGTTCATAGTGAATATTCAGTAATTCATGGATCAACCGAGTCTGAGGTTTCCGAGGAGGAATGGTGTAAGAATTTCAGAATTTGGTTTAAAAACAAAGTGAGTAGCTTAATTACAGATTACTAGTTTTTTGAAACAAGTAGTTTAGACTTACACAGATATTCTTTTATTTGGTTATTGTTCTTTCTTAGGTTGCGCAGTTACATGAGAATGATAAGAGCATGAAAATGGAAGATTTGCTCTCATTATCACGTGGTCCAACACAATATGTGACATCTTTTAGTGGTTATATTGTTAATGGATATCGGTTTCGAGTAGAAAGTCGTGATAAGACTCTGAGAACACAAAACAGTGGTGTAGTTGTGATTGGAAATACAGGAGATGATGAGAACATAGATTATTATGGAGTAGTCACAGAAATATTAGAGTTACAATATCTTGGAGAAAGGCGAATTGTGATATTCCGTTGTAAATGGTGGGATGTGTACGATAAGGTGAGAGGATTGAAAACTGATGAATATGGACTTGTTAGTGTGAACTGCAATAAACAACTAAAAGGGGATGAACCTTTTATATTAGCTAGTCAAGCGAGACAAGCTTTTTATGCCACTGACAGCATTAATAAAGGCTGGCAGCTCGTTTCAAAGTGTCATCCACGTACTTTTAGTGAATCAGATGACGAAAATAATGGTAGTGAGGAAGGTGAAGCATATCAGCATGGTGAATTCTTCAAGTCGACATATGTTGCGTCCTCCTCATCAAATGCAAGTGCTGAGATTTGTAGAAGTAGGGCTGGTATTGACCCTGTTATTGTGCAGGACACTTCAAATAAGACTTTTGATCAAGGACCTACAAAGAGGAGAAGAAATGCATAGTTCCATATGATCGTTTTTGTATTTTTTTTCTAGCTTTAAATATAGAGAAAAAAAACAGAGTATTACAGTAAATAACAGATAGTCATATTAGTTTGAATTATACTGAATAAAGTATTTTTATTAGTTAAAGTATTGGTTCAATTTACGAGGTGCTGATTTTTGCTTATTTACTTTATGAGATGTGATTCTGAATATTTGATGTTTTATTTGTGTTGAGTTTTCTGAATTTTTTAAACTGAATTTTCTAAGTTGTGAAACTGAATTTGTTGATATACTGAGATGACTAATGTTGATTTGTGCTTTTCTGAGCTGAATTTTGTTAATTTACTTTATAAAGGAGGTATAATTTTTTTGCTTATAAATGATTACAACTGTTTATGTTGATTTGCATTTTTTATGCTTTTCTGAGTAGCATATCTTTTGACTGTCTACCTTGTATCTAAAGTTGTTTATCTATTTATCTCATTAATCTGATCCTGTGTGAATTGTCTTGAATCTCAGTGTTGAAGCAAAGAAGAAAACAAGTTTTCTTCAAAGAGTTAAACAAGTTCTGGGCAATCAACTTAAGGGATAACAAGGTTTATCATATATATATCAAAAATAGATATTTCTGACCTGAATTTTGAGTGAATTACTGATCTATAATTGAACTTTCTGAGTATTTATTGTTGAATATTTCTTGATATCTGCTTTCACTTTTATGTTGTGATGTCTGTAGTTGTTATAATGACCTACTTTTTCTATATTTAGAGATAATTTTCTGAGCTATGTTTCTGATTTTTCTAAGCTATGATTTTTTTGAGTTGTGATTCAAATAAGAGTTTTGTGTTTTTTTTCTAAGTTTAGAGATAATTTTATGAGCTGTGATTCAAATAGGAGTTTCGTATTTTGTTCTAGGTTTAGTGATAATTTTCTGAGATGTGATTCTGAGTTTTCTGAGTTCAATTTTGTTGATCTATTGAGCTGGACCACCTGTTAAGGATAGGCATTAGAACAACTTTTTATATTATATGCACTATTGTGTTTCTTCATAATTTTTTGTCTTTGTGAATAGGAGAAATGGTTACCAATAAGGAATATACAAGCAAACATTCTTTGCCAAACTCAAAAAGACAGTATGTACCTCCTCTTTTAATGGCAAGGGGACGTGGTAGAAAATTAAACGAGTTGCAACCTTCAAAGAGTTTACTTGGAGTTAAGCCATCTATTGGGAATGGTAGAAAACTCTTAAAAAACCAAGACGGTTCAGTAATCCACTCAAAAGATCGTCATAAAGAGGTCAATCCTTGCGCTGTTGATGATGATGGCGATGATTGCTTGGATCCATTGTTCCCTCCCCCCAGTCGATTCGATGAAATGCCTGTAAACGACCAGGATTCTTCTTCCGAGTCATTACACGAGGATGATGCAACCAATAAAGATATTGAAGGTCAGACTTGCATCACACTTCAGAAATTCCTTCTGTCTGAATCTATATCTTGCATCACAATAAACTGATCTTTTTCTCATGTGAAGTTGTTGACTTTTGTTTTTGTTATCTTTCAATATCTCTCAAGCATAACAGAACCCCTAACATTACCATGACTTCTTTTTCATACTTGTTTATTGCTTAGAGTTAATCTTCTGAATTGTGATGCTCTCTTAAAACGTGGTAGATATTGATTCTTCGCCTAAAGATGATGATATGCATCTCAATGATGATGGGATCAATGCTGATAATGGTCATCAGATAGAAGATACAAATGACAACATATTCGGTGATGCTAATGACAATGCAAATGACAGTGTGCAAGAAATTTCTCCCATAACTGGACAAACTGCCAATGGTATTGTCAAAGTTTTAGCATGTTTATGTTTTATCTTATTTTGTGTACTAATATTGTTTCTTTTTTAGGAAACATAGCTGACTTATCTACTAAGAAGAAAGATGAGAATGAAAAAAGGAGGGGAAGGAACAAATGCAAGGAAATTGCAAAGCTGAAGCCTGGTGAAAAATTAGAGCTAACTTTCTATAACAATAGAGCTGTAGGGAAGAACCACCAAGTATTTGCAAGACATTTGGGAATCATTGTGCGAGACACAAATATGTGCCCTGTGAGAGTGCATAAATGGACTGACATTGGAGAAAATGAGAAAAATCACATGTGGAGTGCAGTGACGGTTAGTGAATCACATGTCTGACCTTTCTCATGATTGTTGCAACATTATATTGCCACCTATTACATTCTGTTGCAATCACACTATCTGATGCTTAACACAATTTTTTATTTATTATTATTTCAGGATGTATTTTCCAATGATAATCTGGAGTCTTATCGTGAGCATGTTTTTAATCACATGAAAGAGTTATGGACCAATTGGAGGTCAGATTTGCTGAGATATAATGTTACTAAGAAGAACATCACCTTGCGAGCTGCTTTAAAAAATAAGCCTCCCAATGGACTTGACAAGAATGAATGGCAATGGTTAATAAAAGAGATATATTCTAACTCTGAATTTCAGGCAAATATTATTATTTAGTTTAAAGTCTAATTTGGAATATGTTTGCAAATATTAATGTTACTTGTAATTTCAGAAAAAGAGTGCAAGATTAATATTTGGTAAGAACTGGCAGTAAACCTTATAGACAACTAATGTGGGATGATCTGGTAAGAAAAGGTAGTTATGTGTTTTCAAATCTTTACCATTATATGTACAAAATTAATATTTTGACAACTCTGTTATATAGGGAGCAAGTAAAGGAAATAAACCAAAACTGATTGATATATTTCATTTAAGTCGTAAGAAAGGTGATTCACTTCCAAATGAGGAGACAACACAAAAATATGTAAGTCCATAGCAAAGTTGTAATTCAAATGCAGAATGAAAAGGATCCTTCACTTATTAGTGTAGCTTACAACTTTGTCATTTGTCCTTTGGTTATAATGCAGAATGAAATTCAAGAAGTAATGGAAAAGGATCCTTCACTTTCCAATGTTGAGGTAATTAATTAGCATATTTTGAGAACTTTATTGTTATTAGACAGTTCTTGTTTGTCTGTTTTCTGCCAGTTCTAATAACTTCAAGGATCCTACACTTATATTCTACCAACTCTTGTTTATTTTTGCTTGTTGTCAGTGTTTTTCTGATTTTGATCTCTGCACAGAGTTTAGTGTTAGTTGCTGATATCCGAGTATTGTGACAATTCTGAGAACTTCAGAGTATTTTGATCTACAATGAGTAGTTGCTGATATCTGAGTATTGCTTGTTTTTTGCTTTTGATATAAATAAATGAATGACATCATTGTTTTTCTATTTTCTGCCAGTTCTTGTTTTTTTGCTTGTCGTCAGACTTTTTTCTGATTTTGATCCTTGCACAAATTGAGCTACTGAGTAGTTGTTGATATTTGATTTTGATTTCTGATGTTGCTTGTGTTCAATTGTAAGATTAGGTCTTTCATAGTGGGATCTTTGATTGATGATCTGGCTGAGTATTGTGATAGTTTTTTTAGTAGATTTGTATTATATGCATCCCATTTTAGCCCTCATTTAAGATGTGCTAGTGATGGTTTTTATAAACAGGTTGCACAGAAGGTATTCAAATCAAAGTCTCGAGATCGAGTCATTTGTACTGGAGGAGGAATACGACTCAAAGATATAAAAGGACCACAACCGAGTAGGGAGGAGCTTGAATCTGAGTTGAATGCTACTAAAAAACAAAATCAAGTTTTGACTAGCCATGTGGAAGAAATTCAAGGAGAGAACAAAGAACTCAAGGATCGCATGAGTTCAGTTGAAAATTCAATGAAACAACTTCAAGATATGTTGGCACAACAATTTAATGTCTCCTTGGCTTCACAAAATGAGAGGAACTCAGAAGGTATATATATTTGCTTTAAGTACGGAGATACCTTGAGTTATCCATATTCATGATTAATTTGTCATTCTGTTTGTGTCTTGATTTGCCTTGCCTTGTTTATATGCATGATCAATGTTATTGACTTATGTATCCTGTTTCGATTTTATAGGTACTTGAAGAGGTGAAGCGCATTGTTCTACATTCATTGTCCAAATCTACTTCGTAGCCTATTAGAACATATATATATATATGCTTTTAGAATCAAAATATTAGATTATATGTCCTTCATTTTATTTTGCTTTAGATTTATACAAAAAATGTGAACTTTGAATGTGAATTGAATTTTATGATTAAATATAGAGTTTTCAGAATTTATATATGATTTGTTTGGTTCAATAACCACTTAGATGAATTGTGAGAGTATTGATTTATATCCCAATTCGAATAAACATTGTTGAGCAGGCATATATAACGATGAAAAATGTGGTCGTTATTGTACAATATTTGGCCTGTTAGAATATTTTCTACGAGGAATTATTTTGTCGTTATAGCTCATGCTTTTGTCGTTATTGCTTAACTAACAACGACGAACGCAAATATTGTCGTTAACCAATAACGAAGAACAAGCATGTCCTCGTTAACCAATAACGATGACAGGGCATGTCGTCGTTAATGATTAACGATAAACATCCATATTGTCGTTAAATGTTAACGACAAACAATCATCTTGTCGTTAATAATTAACGACGAACATGGTCATTAAAACCAATAACGTCAAGACCAATTGCATCGAACAAACGACGAAGTTTTTGTCGTCGTTAATACCTTTAACGACAAGTTTTCTGACATATAACGACAAGTTTGTTGGTCGTTAAAGACCCCTTTCCTAGTAGTGTTCAACTTCGAGATAGAACCAAGAAAACAATTGGTTCAATTCAAACCTTAAATGATGTCGGTCGGTTTCAAATTTTGAAAAAACATTAATTCGATGATTTTTAAATTGCAATTTTGAGCCCTTAAACGGCTTTAAATGCCCGAAAAACACCTTTGATCACAACATAGCGGTGAATTTTACTCGTCGGCAAATTCCCTACCCGAAAAGTTATAATAATAATCATTACGACTTAAAACGCCCGTTTTCTACAAGATAGAACCCGATTTCCACACCGTACAACCCTATTATATATAATTAGTTTTAGAGTTAATTAAACATATACATTATTGGTGTCTATGGATAGAGGAAAAACATTATGAATTGTGGTATAATTTTTATTTATTTTTAATATGTATAAATACCCCAAATATTAAAATAGACATTTGAAAAAACTTAAATTGACTGCGCCACGTGTTACACTTACATTGGCCAGATGTGGCACATTAACTACACGAAACGTGGCATATAATGGGGTGCATCATGACATGTTTGGGGAGAAAAATATGCCCCTCACTTTCTCGGTACATTCGCACCTTCCATGTTTTATAATTTTACTAGGTTTCCGGCCATTGCCGGTGGCACGGGGCAACGTTCTTATCATATGGACTTGTTGTTTTTTTATTTGAATTTAGAAAATAGTCGACACTTTTAGAGCGCATTCTTTGAGTCTGATATCACGGTATGTCGTGGTGAATGTGTGTCTTAATTTTGCGAACTAAAAAATAGGGTACACAACCATTGTTTGTAATTATGTATCGTACAGATCTGTTGAAATAAAAATATAATGTGATCCATAAATCTTGTAAACGGGAGACAGGCCCGTGCTATCGCACGTGACATGAGTTTTATATGTATTTTTGTTTAGTACGTTTTTTGTTCTTATGCATGTTAAAGTATACATCTTTTTTGTAGACCGTGTTTCAAATTGGCATAAACTTGATGGTAATATCTGATTACATACTGATATCTGACTACTCCTGTAGAAATACCGGTTAGTCAGGGCAGTAGACAGTTTGTGAAGCTTGGCTTGACACGGATATGAAATGTTTCAAAGTATGATCTAACGTACTATTATTTACATTTTCATCCTAATTTGAGTAGGCCAAATAACATAGATTTTTCATAATTTCTTATTAGTTATGCAAAAGAGGGAAAGCATTTTGCTGAAGCATCTATATCTGCCTCTAAAGATGTTGTACTATAGTAGTTTACACTGACTCTAAAACTGACTTAAGGAGAGGAACAGAGGAAAGAGACGTGAAGATTGTCTCCAAATAGCAGATATAACTTGCAGTGGCAACAGTTTAAGGGCTTGAGCAATGCATACTGAGGTCATAATCACCTACAACAAACAAATCCACTAATTGAAATGATAATACACCATCTAGTTGACACTAATTTAACCATCTGTTATAAGGACATTCACATCTATAATTGTTTACTCCTTCGTGCCATCTACATTAATCACCATAAAGAGGATTTATCTAATATGACACCTCAAATTGCAATACACCTCATATCCAGCTCCCATGAGAACAACACCCAAGTCTTGAACTGATGCCCTGGGCAGTACATCTGAAAACTCTTGCTTACGGGTCTGTAAAAACCTCTAGACGTTTGTAGTTGCTTCCCAAACTTGTAGATGATGAAGAAAAACCATCGGATACTATCCTCATGAAGAGATATAAGCATTTGAAAAGAACAAATAACAGCCAATGTAAAAATTAGTAGAGTTGATACAATAACAGAAGAGATCGAAGAGACCATAAACGAATGACAACGATCAGGAACCAAGATTTTGGTTAAATGCGATTTGTTCTCCTAGTGTGATATAAGGCTTATTCATGGCTTGAGGTCCACGACCCACAACCATGAGGCCCACGACCAAAACGCAAAGTGTGAGCCAAAGCCTTAACTTATATCTTGAAGTAAGGTAGTGGCGCATTTTCATAATGCAATTCTGATAGAAGTAGTTTTTCAATACTCTTAGATATTTGGGAGGCCTCAAGTTAATAAGAACACGAACATTTTTTTTATTTCATTCATATAGATTTTTCTGTGACTAAATGCAATAAGCTACCAAAATCCCAAGACGAAATCAACAGTTTTTTCGTTTAGTCACAAAATATATTTACCACTAAACTTGTTTTTATATTGGAGCCTGAAGAGGAAGTGTGAGTTTGTCAAAGGATATAATGCTTCAAGTAATGCAAAAGTGTAATAGCATATGAGAAGCATATCAAAATTTGGCATTTGAAGACAAGCACAACCATACTATAAAAAGAAGTATAAATTCATACATACCAGAGCAGCAGAAAATGAAGGTAGAAGGCTTTCTAGATCTTACAATTTGTCAAAATCTAAATCCTTTTTCTTTCCCTCAAGTGGTTCGAGTTTGAAACTCACTCACTAAGCCATCATCTGATTATGCACCAAGCCACCAATGCTCGTGTTCCAGGATTTAAGAAAATTCTTTGAGATGCCATCATCTGTTTAGAGTGCAGCAAAAAAGCAGTAATTCACAAGTATCCAACATAAATAGGCCTTACTTAGCAACTATTGTCAATAAAAGGAGACTCGTTGGGTTGCATCTAAAACTAAATAAATCAGAGAGTATAGACTCAATCTCCCTCTTAAGAAATACATGAGCACAGCCAAGAGACGAATTCCTGAACAAATTTATAAAAAAAAACACCCTAAAACAATAAGTAAAACATAGAAACGAATTCCCGAACAAAACTACACAAAAAGCTATTACCTTGTGGTACGTCCGCCAAAGAAAGCACGGGCCTCCGTGAACTGCACCTTACGATTCCTCTACCGTGAACAGCAGGCGGAAAACACATTAAAGAAAGCATAGACAAATTATAGAGAAGAGGAAGACCAAGACAAGGCACAGGCAAACCTTAGCATCCGACAGGATATAGTCAGTGCTCTTATACTTTCCATAGTGATTGTAGACATCCCACTTTCGGCACACAATCGCCTCGATCTCAAAAAGACGCCCTCTTTAAGCTCATTAAGGTAGCAAGAGACAGGAGACATGGTTGCTGCAGACATGTAGAAGAAACCAAAGAAAGCAGCTTGTAATGGGGGCGAAAGACGCAGGCATGAACACCACATTTATACACACATAGGAAGGCGTTATGTGACCGAGAATTGAATGCGGTTGTGCTGGAATATTCTGGCCGGATCCTGTCCAAGCAAGCTGGCACGTTGGGAATGTGGGCGAACATCCTAGGCCAGGTTCAACCTGCGCTGACCAAAACACAAAGGTTGTTGGGACGCTATCAAGAACGCTTGCGTACTTGTTAGTGTTCCACACAACCGTCCCTTAGTTTTGATATGACAAACTCACTTTGATTCTAATAAAGTTGTCCAAGTGTTCAGGAACGCCAGTGATCAAAAGGACAACAAGTGTGTATGGGCGTCCCATAAGCTCAGGGACGCTAGCTAACAGGAAGTAAGGACCAGCTAGAGACTACTTGAGCAAGGACGGAGTCCCAAGCAAGTAGGAACGCAAGAAAGGAGTCCTTACTCACTAGCCGACAGCATGACATCACTCGACAATGTTTGATCATCCAAGGACACATGGAGACCGATCCTGTAGCGGAGTCCAACACTACGTGGCGGACGATCCTGTTGCAGAGTCCATCAACACGTGGCGGCCGATCCTGTAGCGGAGTTCATCATACACAGCTGGATACAGGAAGCTTCCTCATCACCGCCCTACTACGTGGAGGAAGATCCTGTAGCCACGTCCACGAAGGGCATGATCGTCCCAGAGAAATGACGCCCTTCCCCAAGTCTTATAAATAGCCCCAAGGCATTTATTGTGACGCTAACGCTTTCAGGAATATTCAGAGAGAATCAGAGAGAAAGCGACTCACTCAAGAACACGAAGAACTAACTCAAGAACTCAAGAACAGTACTAGAACTTGTGTTAGATCTAGTGAGACTTGTAACCAAATCACAAAAACAGTTTGTAAGAGAAAATCCAAAAAGAGAGAAAGAGAGTTCTGCGAAGTACTGCAGAACGTAGGAATAGAGTCCTTTGATAGATTGAACTCGCTTAAGTTGTAGGCTTAGAGGAGTCCTTTACTAGTGGACTTAGGGAAAAGCTAAGTGCCAAAGAACTGTAAAGACTCGCCAGTACAACTGTAAGGACATGCAATATAAAGGAAAGAACTATTCAAAAATCCTCCAAGGAGGTAGAGGTTTACACTCAAGGACTACTTGGTCTTGAGTGGTTCCTCTATAATTCACTGCGTTCATTACTTACTTGTTTAGTACTTAATTTCCGCTGCATTACTCAAGGACGCCCTTACTCCTCGTAGGGACGTCTAACCTAAGGACGCCTTTACCAAAGTAAAGGACGTCCCTCAGTACTAACGACCCAACAATTGGTATCAGAGCCGGCGCTCTAGATTCTTACTGAGTTGCAGGTAAAGATGGACATGGAACCGATTGGTATCAGAGCCGGCGCTCTAGATTCTTACTGAGACCTATGGTCTTCGTCCCAGCTAAGAGAGGTCTAGGTTATGAATCTGACACTAAGAACTCCCTTCCTAGTGATTTTGAGGCAAGTAAAATTTTTGAACTTGAACTTGAACGGGAGAAAACCAAAAATCTTCTTGAAAGAATTAGAGTTCTAGAGAGTGGAGAATTAGGAAAGGAAGACTACTACACTAACTCCACCAGTCATAAAATTTACAAGAAGATTGCTAAAGGGGACGGTTCAAAAGTTTGTGATCCTCAAAAGATGAAAGAAAACAAGATTCAGCGTCCCAATAAGAAGTACTACCTTGGTACTTACTATAGGACGTGTTGGTACTGTGGACAAGGGGATCACTTCAAATATGATTGCTTAAAACTCAAGGAAGATGTTGAAAATGGAAAAGCTGCTAGGACTAACAACGAAAATGCTAAGTCTGTTCCTAAGGCTAATCCTAGGCGTTCTAGACGCTCTAGGAACTCTTTCCGCAAGCATGCTATTTCAAATGATGTGAATATTTATGACTACATGCCAGAACCAGAGTTCTATTATTGTAACGAACCAGGTAAGGAACACCTTGCCTGGGTCGCCAAACACTAACGTTCTTATGGCAGGTGGAAGTGAGGGGACGCCCATGGATCATTGATAGTGGCGCCTCAAATCATATGACAGGAAGCCAGATCCATCTCACTTCTATCCAAAGTAGTGCCACGGGAGGAACTGTCTCGTTTGGCAACAAGGGCAAGGGAAAGATCAAAGGAACGGGAACTGCTATTCTCAACCCGTCCATCAAAGCAGCAAATGTCAGCCTTGTTGAAGGACTTGGCTTCAATCTCCTTAGCGTCTCCCAGATGTGTGATCAAGGTGAAAATCTAGTCACTTTCGACTCAAAGGAGTGCCTCGTCATCAACAAGAAATCAAACAAAGTCGTTCTCAAAGGAGTACGCCAGAACAATGTCTACATCTTTAACCAGGAGTTCAAGCCTAAATCAGAGTTGTGTCTATCTGCTTCAAAGGAGGACGCTGATCTATGGCATCGTCGACTTGGCCATGCTGGACCAAGCACAATCCTTAAGCTACACCAGCGAAATCTTGTGAAAGGACTTCCCCGAATTGATCCCGAGAAAGTTGAACAGTGTGAAGCTTGCATCAAAGGGAAGCAAACAAGAACGTCTTTCAAATCCAAGAACGAAGTAAGTACAAAGAAGCCCTTTGGAACTGCTCCATATGGATCTTTGCGGACCAATGAAGACGTTGAGCTACGGTGGAAAGAGGTACATTTACGTTCTTGTAGATGATTTTTCTCGATTCACTTGGGTTCTTTTCTTGGTGTCCAAAGCAGATTGTTTCAATGCGTTCAAAGTATTCATCAAACAAGTGGAAGTTGCTCTTGAGATGCCTCTCAAAGCCATAAGATCAGACCATGGAACGGAGTTTCAAAATTCAGAGTTCCTGGCCTACTGTGATCAACATGGAGTCTCTCACAATTTCTCAGCTCCAAGAACGCCTCAACAAAATGGAGTTGTGGAAAGAAAGAATAGGACGCTAGAGGATATGGCAAGAACTATGCTCTTAGCAAATAGCGTTCCCAAGTACTTTTGGGCGGAAGCTATTGCTACAGCGTGTTACATCATCAACCGTGTCATGATCCGTCCTTTGCTAAAGAAGACGTCCTATGAGTTGTTGAATGGAAATAAGCCTCGCATTGACTATCTCAGAGTCTTTGGTTGCAAATGTTTCGTTCACAACAATGATAAAGAAAAACTTGGAAAGTTTGATGCAAGGAGTGATGAAGCCATATTCCTTGGGTACTCTCTTACTAGCAAAGCATATAGAGTCTTCAACAAAAGGACTCTAAAGCTTGAGGAGAGTATTCATGTTGTGTTCAAGGAACGTTCTTCTCACAAAGAAAAGCCAAGTAAGAAAGAACGCTCCTCTTTACAACAACAGGACGACTCTGAAGATGAAGCTGAAGATTGGACCTTTGGAAAATACTATGTCTCTAAGGACGCGTCTCCAAATCCTGAAGAAGTCTCAGTGGACGCTCCCAGTGTTGTTCAAGGAGTTCCATCTCATAGTGAATCCCCAGTTCAACAAGATGTAGCTGAATCAAGTCAATAAGGCGAACAACGTCAAGGTGTGGACGCTCTCTCTGAGGGGGAACACATTGAGGACGATGCTCAAAGTGATAGTGATGATTCAAATGGCGACATTGATCCAAGATTTGCTCATTTGTTTCAAAGGGAGTCCCGCTTCTCTAGGGACCACCCAACTTCTCAAATTGTCTCAGATCCTTCTCAAGGCGTTCAAACAAGGTCAGCTGCAAGCAAGTCCCAGAGTGCAAATTTGACTTTCTGTGCATTCAATGCCTTTGTCTCTATGGTGGAGCCAAAGAATATCAAAGAAGCACTCCAGGACGCTGACTGGATTCAAGCAATGCAAGAAGAACTCAATCAGTTTGAAAGGAACAAAGTTTGGACTCTCGTCCCACGTCCCAAAGGCAAAAATATCATAGGGACGCGATGGGTGTTCAGAAATAAGCTTGATGAGAGTGGACGTGTGTCAAGAAACAAGGCAAGACTGGTGGCTCAAGGATTCAAGCAAGAGGAAGGCATAGACTATGATGAGACCTTTGCTCCTGTTGCTAGAATTGAAGCTGTTCGTCTCCTTATTGCCTTCGCCGCTCACAAAGGATTCAAGTTATTTCAGATGGACGTCAAGACTGCCTTTCTCAATGGAAAGCTAAAGGAGGAAGTGTATGTTGCTCAACCGCCTGGCTTTGAGGACGCCTCTCACCCAGATCATGTGTACTACTTGGACAAAGCGCTCTATGGACTCAAGCAAGCCCCTCGTGCGTGGTACGACAGGTTTGCGTCCTTTCTTTTGTCTCATGGGTACACTAGAGGTTCAATTGATAAAACTTTGTTCATAAAGAAAGTTCACAAGGACGTTTTGATGATATAGTCTTTGGTGGTACTAACATGAAGCTTGTAGATGAGTTCAAGTCCTTAATGAGTAGTGAGTTTGAGATGTCCTTCATTGGAGAACTCAATTTCTTCTTGGGACTTCAAATCAATCAACTCAAGGAAGGAACGCGCATTCACCAACAAAAATATGTCCGTGAAATGCTTGAGAAGTACGGGATGAACACGTCCAAACCTGTTGCAACCCCATGTTCTCCAAACTCGCGTCTTTACGCAGATGAACAGGGAAAGGACGTTGATCAAAAACTTTACAGAGGGATGATTGGTTCTTTGCTCTACTTGACCGCAAGCCGTCCCGACATTATGTTTGCCGTTTGCTTGTGTGCACGCTTCCAGGCAAATCCAAAGGAGTCCCACATGCAAGAAGTCAAGAGGATCTTTCGCTACCTCAAAGGACGCGATGATCTTTGCCTTTGGTATCCCAGGAAGACGTCCTTCAAGCTAGTTGGCTACTCGGACGCAGATTATGCTGGTCACGTAATTGATCGGAAAAGCACTTCAGGAATGGCGCAGTTCCTTGGTTCATGCTTAGTCTCTTGGGGATCTAAGAAACAGAACTCTGTGGCGCTCTCAACTGCGGAAGCCGAGTACGTTGCTGCTGCTTCGTGCTGTTCACAAGTTATCTGGATCAAATATCAACTAGAGGACTACGGTATCAATCTTGAAACTATTCCCATTCGTTGTGATAACACAAGTGCTATTGAAATTTCTAAGAATCTTGTTTTTCATTCACGCACAAAGCATATTCATATAAGGCATCATTTCTTGCGTGATAATGTTGAACTAGGACTCATTAGTATGGAGCATGTAAGAACTGAAGACCAAATAGCTGATATTTTCACTAAGGCGCTTGATAGACGTCCCTTTGAGCATCTCAGGTTGCTCTTGGGGATGATAACTTCTAAGTAGCAAGTCCCGTTCTACTATTCCCTCAATGATTGGCTATGTTTTGTAGATTCTAAGTGTTTAAGGACTGTTATGCATTGAATTCATATTTGCAAGGACGCTAGTCTAAAACTTCATGTGTTTGCTACTTTGGAACGCCATTCAAATTTTCTCTATTTTGTCTTGAAAAGAGTATCCCTGATCACCCAACCCTCATTATAAGCCGAAATGATGGGAACTCTAAGCTTACCCTAGCCGAGAACTCCGCAAAAGCGTCCTATGAGCTTCATATTTCCTTTTACGGGACGTACTTGCGTTGTTCTCAACTGGTTCGAAAGGTAATCACAAGAACGGTAAGTTGTTTGTTGGTTTGCTTGAAGAAGTTTGCTTGAAGAGGTAAAATTTTGCTAAGTATGAGAGGACGCTCAGTGTTTGTTAGTAAGAACGCCAGTTCAGTTGTTGAAGAGCAGTTGAAGAGTCAGAATTTTGAACTTTTGAAAGTGTGAACAGTGACCATTGCTTTTGCTCAAATCTTAAGGGGGAAGTTTTGCCACGTGTCGCACAGTAAAACAGTGTTAATTACCATTTGCGCCACCGCTTCCTCTATATAAGGCCGGAACAGTCACAATCAAATTTATTACGCTCAACCACTTTCTCGCTCTCAAAATTGCTCTGACTTCTCTCTAGAACTCCGGCGACTTTCTCTCTCTACACTTCATCTGAAATCATGTCTCAAAGGCAGTTGAACGTGGCCGGATCTTCTACCGGCGGGAAGCGTAGAAAGCTTGTCAAGTCTCACTACATTGAGAAACCAAAGCCCATCGTTCTCAATGAGTCTCTACTGGACTTCATCAACAAGAAGCCCAAGACGCTGTACAATCTTATCAGAGAACGCATGGAACTGCCAGAAGTAAAGAACGATGAAGTCAAAACAAAGAACTACAAGAAGTTCATTGAACGCTTTGTCGTCCCCAGCCTCCACAACACAGAATACAAAGACCTACCTGGACGGATGGACGATGTGTTGTTCTTCTCTCAGTTCGGAGGTGAGAATCTTGGCCCTCTTCTTGAACTTATCCCGGACTTGCACAATGCAGTCTTGCCCGAGTTCCCCATGTACCCAAGGAACTCCATAGCCTTCCAAATGACCAAGAACCGGGTGCCAAGTCCTTCTCCTCCTCCTCCTGCCGTTCCCACCATTACCACCAAAAAATTACTCAAGCGTCCTGCCCCTTCTTCTCCCCTCTCAAAATCTTCCCAACCCTTCTCCGCTTCCAAACCGACGGAGATTATGGACAAGTTCCCTGCTCATTTAAAGGAGGGACGCTCCAAAAAGGTTCACGATCCTAGGCCCCTCAAAAAGGCCAAAACCTCCAGCGTCCCATCCTCAAAACCCCCCACAAAACGGCCAAGCACCACAAAAAGGCCGTCCAACCTGTCCAAAGAATCCACTCCTCCCCCTCAACAAATATCAATAGTCCAACTCCCCACCCCTCCTCCGTCCCCCCAACCTTCAAGAGCAAATGCCCTAATCCCCTTTCCTCCCCGCACTCATTCCCCTCTAAATTTGGCTAATTTCCCAACTGCCCCGGCTCACATTTCCCCTCCTAAGGACCCCGAGACTCCAAAGTCCCGCCGTCCATCCTCCGAAAGTGGCCCGGAGGAGACAGAACGCACTCTTGAGCATACCTTTCGTCGAAGGAAAGCGGGTGAGAAGCCAAAGGTTTTGCTCGCAAGGGACGTTCCTGCACAGATAGAGCACGTTCCCTCCTCCTCTTCCTCCTCTAGCTCTTCTGAGAGCCAAAGAGGTACGCCCGCTCAGGACTCCCCTTTCATTGATGTTGTTGGGGATTCGAATGATGAAGCGGAAGGAGAGGTGAACGCTCCTGCTCAACAAATTGAGGACGCTGGTGAGCACCAGGTCGCTCAGGAGAACGCCGAGCCGACTCTATCTGATGAGCTCGCGCGTGATGCTCAGGAAGTCCCTCCTTATGACCAATCCCTCCCAATCCTCAACCCTTCCCAAGCACCACAAGAAAACCCCTCTCCCACAATCCAAACAGAATCCAATCAAGTCCCAGCGGACGCTGAGCCAACAACAACAAAACAACAGACAGAGGCTCAGGACGCCGAGGGCACATCTCAAGGTCAGACCTCTGGTGCCGATCAAGCCACAGCTGGTGGCGATGCTGAAAAAGAACAAGGCACAGAGGACGCTCCTTCAAAGGACGCCTCTGACAGTGACTCGGAGAAGACTGAGGACGAGTCAGATGACGATGAGGACTCTGAGTCCCCCAAGGGCAAGCGTAAAAGGAAGAACGCTGATGTGCCCGTCAAAGTCCTTAGCCCGCTCATTTACTCTGAAGAATGGCTAGCCTCCTTTGACGATGAATCAGTTCAGGAGTTCCTCGAGCTCCTGAAATTTCAAGGATGGCAGAACGTTGGACCAGCGCCGACAACTGTTGACAAGGAACAGGTGAAGGCGTTCTACAGGGATTTGCGCTACAAGGCAAAAGAAGGCTCCCTCCACTTCAAAATTGAAGGTGAGAAAGCTTCAGTGACAGAACGTCAAATGCGCTCCTTTCTTGGTCTTAGTCCTCGCAAGCCACCGTCCGATGCTCTTAGCTCACTTCCTGAAGGCGGCTTCAAAACGACTGATCAAGAACTGCCTTTCGTTGATCATATCTTTCAAGGAAAAAGGCCGATGGGACTCGACAGGGTAGCTCACGTTCTGAGCAAGGTTGGCGCAATCATTCACTACTTCATTTGTCGCGCCATTCTTTCAAGGCAGGAAAAGCGTTCAATTGTGCAAACACACGATATAATCCTAATTGACGCTATCCTAGAACGCCGCCCAATCAACTTAGCCAGAATTGCTATGCAACATATGGCCAAGTGTGGAAGGAAGAGGCACGCCTTGCCGTACCCTGGTGTAGTGAAGGCGATCTTGCAGTCCCAAGATGCTTATGATGAGAACGCTCCCTCTGAAGAACTTGGTTTGAAATGGAATGCTAAGAAGGGACTCATCGAGATAAGGCACAATGAAGAGCTGCCGTCTGTGCTCAAACAGTTAGAAGCTGAGGCTGAGGAAGCAAGACAGAAAGCCGAGGAAGAACGCCTAGCTGCTGAGGCCGAGGCCGCAAGGCTTAATCTTGCGTCTCAAGAGTCTCCTCAAGACCAAGAGCCTGCTGTAGATCTTACAACTCTTGATCAAATGCTCTTAGGGTCTTCTTCTCCAGCTCTTCCCACGGACGCTCCTTCATCAAGTACAGGTCCTTTGCCCCATTCTGCTCCTGCCAACATCTCTCAGCATCCTCCAGCAGAACTCATGGGTGCCATTATGGATAATCAGTGCCTCATCTTCTCTGCCTTAAAGGACTTGTCATCTGCATTCGCCAAGGCTGCTGAACTTCAAGAGAAATTGCTCTAGTTTTATCAAGATCAGCGCCGTTCTCAGTGATTGCCACCACCCCTTTAATCCCCTATCATTTTGCCTTTGCTTCTTTTGAACTTCAAACATTATGACCTTGGTCTGTAATAACTCTAAGTTTGTTTGAATGGCAATTCCACTGTTTGCTTGCATGTGTTTGTTTAAGCGTTCCACTGCCTTTAGTTATGTGTTTGTGCTAACGTCCTTATCACTTGTTATCCTTTTCGATGATGCCAAAAGGGGGAAGTGTAGTTTTGCAGAGATGCGCTATAAAATAGTTATCTAGAATAAGCAAGCGTTAAGGGGGAACTATTAAGTGAAAGGTCTAAAGAACGCTCATGCTAGAATAACAGAGGACGCGACTCTCTCCTTAAAATCCAAAAGCTAGAGAATCAAAGATTGAAAACTTGTGCTCATTAAAATTTCTCTAAGTATTAGAGGACGCCTCTACGTTTTCATGCATGCTAAGTTCCAATGTCAAAACTGTTTTGCTGAAGAGTTTGTCATCATCAAAAAGGGGGAAATTGTTGGGACGCTATCAAGAACGCTTGCGTACTTGTTAGTGTTCCACACAACCGTCCCTTAGTTTTGATATGACAAACTCACTTTGATTCTAATAAAGTTGTCCAAGTGTTCAGGAACGCCAGTGATCAAAAGGACAACAAGTGTGTATGGGCGTCCCATAAGCTCAGGGACGCTAGCTAACAGGAAGTTAGGACCAGCTAGGGACTACTTGAGCAAGGACGGAGTCCCAAGCAAGTAGGAACGCAAGAAAGGAGTCCTTACTTACTAGCCGACAGCATGACATCACTCGACAATGTTTGATCATCCAAGGACACGTGGAGACCGATCCTGTAGCGGAGTCCAACACTACGTGGCGGACGATTCTGTTGCAGAGTCCATCAACACGTGGCGGCCGATCCTGTAGCGGAGTTCATCATACACAGCTGGATACAGGAAGCTTCCTCATCACCGCCCTACTACGTGGAGGAAGATCCTGTAGCCACGTCCACGAAGGGCATGATCGTCCCAGAGAAATGACGCCCTTCCCCAAGTCCTATAAATAGCCCCAAGGCATTTATTGTGACGCTAACGCTTTCAGGAATATTCAGAGAGAATCAGAGAGAAAGCGACTCACTCAAGAACACGAAGAACTAACTCAAGAACTCAAGAACAGTATTAGAACTTGTGTTAGATCTAGTGAGACTTGTAACCAAATCACAAAAACAGTTTGTAAGAGAAAATCCAAAAAGAGAGAAAGAGAGTTCTGCGAAGTATTGCAGAACGTAGGAATAGAGTCCTTTGATAGATTGAACTCGCTTAAGTTGTAGGCTTAGAGGAGTCCTTTACTAGTGGACTTAGGGAAAAGCTAAGTGCCAGAGAACTGTAAAGACTCGCCAGTACAACTGTAAGGACATGCAATATAAAGGAAAGAACTATTCAAAAATCCTCCAAGGAGGTAGAGGTTTACACTCAAGGACTACTTGGTCTTGAGTGGTTCCTCTATAATTCACTGCGTTCATTACTTACCTGTTTAGTACTTAATTTCCGCTGCATTACTCAAGGACGCCCTTACTCCTCGTAGGGACGCCTAACCTAAGGACGCCTTTACCAAAGTAAAGGACGTCCCTCAGTACTAACGATTCAACAAAGGTTAATTTTGAAATACTGCGGTTACACGACAATAACATCACATAATTGAGGCAGTTTTGCAGGATTAATATGAATGGATAAATATAGATCTCAGCCTTATCAACAACCGGCTAAATTGTATCAGTATAATTACGGAATCAAAGCCATAATGGCAGACAGCAGTTACACGCAGCAATTATGACGCAGTTGACCATTGGAATGGGACACCGAGAGGGTGCCAGCCACAATAACGGCATTCCATCATAGCAACAGTTACAGAACAATGACTGGAGATCTTGTAACCCCTCAATAACTAAAATCTTTCATTGGCCTCAATAACTAAAATCTTTCATTGCATCCGTTATAGAACCACACAAAGTTGGGCAGTAAATTACATTGCATTCCATGAATCCCAAAACTATAGGTTTAGTGTATAAAATGTGGGTCATTAATTGCTCTAAAAACCTTTCTTTATAGGTTTATAGATTTTTACATGCATGCTCCCTCAATAGTGCCCCGTTATAGATGGTTTAAGCATCCCATTCTTTTTTCCACTTTTCCACTCTATTTATTTGTCACATCATCCAAGTATCTCATACTCCTTCTGTTAAGAAAGACATGTCGTTTTAGGATTTGTCTTAAAAATTAAGAATTCAAATGATTTGACATTTATACCCTCAATCTTAGGAAGATCTTTTATTTTCTAGCATAAATTTAAGTAATTGTTTTCAATTATTGGGGATAATATTGGAAAAATGGTGTTAAAATATCTAAAATGACAAGTATTTCTTAACAACTCAATCAACCTAAAACGACAAGTACTTCTTAACGGAGGGAGTATCATTTATTCATTTAATGCATAGAGTTAAATTCAGGGAAGAGAATATTGTGGGAAAGTTTCCTTTGTCTTTCCATTGATGGTAATTATAATATATATAGCCAACTTATGACTTAGGCGCTAAGGCTATAGAAAGATATGATCACAAGATATACAAATTATAAGATCTTATTGTAAAATGAACACCAATACTCCTCAAGTTGGAGCATGGAGATCTCGAATGCCCAATTTGGAGAGAAAATACAAATTTTTTTTGTTTCCCTAGAGCCTTAGCGAATATGTCCGCCAATTGCTCATTGAAACGAACATAAGAGGTAGTGATGCAACCAGTTTGAATTAAATCCTAAACAAAGTGACAATCAATCTCTATATGTTTAGTGCGTTCATGAAAGACCGGATTTGCCGGAATGTGAAGTGCGGCTTGGCTATCACAAATAAGATGCATGAGAGTCGAGTGGAGATAGCCAAGATCTCTTAAGAAAGCTTTGAGCCATAGGAGCTCACAAGCAGTGTAAGCCATGGACAACGAAGGAGCGGGATACGGTTCCTTCATAGTCTTCCATGAGACAAGTGAGTTGCCCAAAGTGACAAAATAGCCGATGGAGTAAAACGACCCCGGGCTGCGAGAGCAACCGCATTTGTCTTGGTAGCTGGCTCGGTCTACATTGATTGGTGACCTTCTTCTTGAACCGCAAGAGCATAACCTCGATTAAGAGTTGGAAGAGGATCCTAAGTTAAGATATTCAAGCGAATAATGTCATATAAATCATCATCCAAGCCCATAAGAAACTGCAGAACAACGTTTTCATTACGTGCAGATTGAACGGTAGTTGGCCAATTGCACGAGCACTTTTCATAAAGAGCAGCCTGTGGATTTAGAGAAAGTGACCAATTGTTATTGAAGTAGAATAAGGCGACCATAGTAAGCAGCAAAGGGCTGTCTGTTCAACTAACAATGACTAATTTCAATTATAAGTTGATAAATACGAGGAATATTACCAACCGAAAACCGTTGCTTGATGTTGTCCCACAAAGCCTTGATAGAGTCAAAGTAGGGCAACAAAGAGCGCAATCCCGGATCAATAGACTGGAGTATTCAACCAATCATCATGGAATTTACGCTAAACCAATCTTCATATGCTTTATTCTTCTCATTTGGTTTTTGGATAGTATCATCAATGAAGGAAAGCTTTTGTCTTGGTCGGAAAGCATTGCAAATGGACTTCTCCCATTCTTGAAAGTAATCACCTTTCAAAATCACATGGCTGGTTTTCATACCGGTGTGATTTGAAGGGTGTAGATAGTATGAAGACGTAGAGTTAAGAGCACCACATTAGGAGTAGTACTGCTGGCGGCCACGGCTCCTTGGGCAGCGTCAGTAAGAGCCTTGACGGTGGAGGCAAGAGCGGCAGGATCAACCATGACAATCGTTCATGTAACTTTAAACGTAATAAAATTAGTAGATGAGTATTGAGGAGGAAAAAACGGCAATATTGATTAGGGTTTTGGCTTTGATACCATATTAATTTCAAAGAAGAGAATATTGTGGAAAATTTTCCTCTGCCTATCATTAGATGGTAATTACAATATATATTGTAATAACCCTCAAATTTTAATAAGGATAAAAGAGTAAAATAACTATCTTGAATTATAAATAACATATTATAATGTACTTTCTACATAAAAAATAGTTTACAAAATAATAATAATAAATAAACAATATTAATTTTAATGGAAATTATATTTTTTAATAGTTAAAATCGAGTTAGTAAAGTAAAGAAATTATAAAATAAAAATAAAACAAACCAATGCCAATATGGAGATTCAAACCCCCAACATTTTCATACACTCTCATAAGTCACACTTCACCAATTGGGCCATGTCTTATTTCTATCACTTTAAGAGAGCCATGTTTTGTGCCCACCAGAGTCCATCGCTACTGTCACCTTTTCGCTGCTCTGTTTTAGTGAGCAAATATATTGATATGTTTTTCCTTCCGTTTAGTGCTTTGATCCTGTTTACTTTAGAATACAATATTAGTAAAGTGGGTTGGCTAGTAAAATAATAGTAGTTGTCCATTTAAAATTGCAAGATCACGTGGGTAGTAGTACTAGGAAGTGAGTTGAATTGTAAAATAATATAGCTATCAATTGAGTACGGAAAATAGATTTTCCTTTCCTCATTACTTTTGTTTCGTTTGACATTATAATATAATACTCCTTCCGTTTTTTTTTTGTTTGATGTTTTAGCCATTTGGGCCTGTTAGAAAATGTGTGATGTTTTAGACTTTTATGCATAAGTTGTTCCAGATTTTCCCTTTGTAAATCTCTTCTAAATAAGTTCTCTCCATAACTAATCAACATAATTATCTTATTTTCTTCCTTTCTTTTTTTCCCATAATGCATAATTCTTCACTTAAGGCAATTAATCAACGTAAGGCCTAACTAATCAGCATATCAACGTGATTACTTTTCTTCTTTTTATGGCAACATCGGATTTTATTGTTAATTACCTCGGAAATTAAATTTGGGAAAATCAATTTGGCGCCTAATCCATTATTAGCGCTCAAATTAAACTTAATCTTCCTCTCCAAACCCTAGACCCTTTGAGTATAATTCAAGTGTCGTGATTAAAAATTCATTCATTTTTCTTAAGGGAATCAATGGCTCAAGGTATGGCATGTTTCCTCCACTGTGATACGTTTTTAATCAAGTTTTCATACCCATGTAAGTCTGAGACTACTTGTTATTGCTTCATCCATAGATCTAGAGATTGATGATGTTGAACTTCGAGCACAAGTCTACCAACAACCAAAGGACTTCGATTTGAACCTCCCACCGATCCAGGAAACTCAGGTCGAATACAAACACGATTTTGATTTAAACTTTCTACCAAAAGAGGAGTTCGGTTCGATTATTGATGATGGGTTGGAACTCAAGCATGACTTTGATTTGAACAAGCATTATATTGAGCAAAAACATCCTGATAGGGCAGAACATAAAGCAATGGTGTTTGCATTAAAGTTTTAGTTTCCAAAATACTTTTGAAATTAGAGGATTTTGTAATAAATTTGACATTAGTCTTGGCATTATGATGCCTTTTATTTTAAAATTTGACATTAGCCAAAGAGTCTGGATATCTTGTTTGAGCCTTTCGTTGAGAGGTCAATTTGGAATTTTTTGATGCTTTAATCAGTCTTGTACTCGCATATCAGATTATATTGCCAATAATCAGTCTTGTACTAGCTTTAATCAGTCTTGGCATTATGTTGCCATGTAAGTTGGAGTAGAATCACAATGAGGATATATATAAACTGCACACTACATGTATTGCTCCCAATTGGCTCTCATTATTGTACCAATTTAAGGTATTTTATATATAAACTGCACACTACATGGTACAAGTGAGAGCAGCCTAAGGCCCTTCCTGATAATGGAGGCCATACACTTTCTACCACTTCCTATTCTGATTGTTAAAATTCTTGCAAAACAAATAAGGGCAAGTCTGAAAAGAAGTCAGGAGCATTGATCTCAAAGTATCAACCGTATAAAAGGGGCAAGGGTGTTGTCTACTCTATTCTATTGGTGATGAAAGTTACAAGTACATTTGAGAAGTGTTTTTTTTTCAATACAAGCTCCTATTATCTCAAAAGTTTCATTTGATATCGTAAGACATGTTTAAATGTAGATTAAACGAACATGACCTGCGATGTTAGTAGTGTATGCGGGATGGACTCTTCATGTTTGACAACACAAAACTCCCAAGAATGTATCTACCAAAAAAGATTAGAAGTGGAACAAAATTAGATAAAGAACATAAGATTGAGTCTCCAAGACGAGAACTTATAAATACAAAAAACTTCAAGTCTGGAGATAACAGAATCCTAAGCTGGCAATATCTAACAACGCGAAGTTGCTTATATGAAGTCTGTTGAACTGCTGTGGAATAGGTTACTATGATGTCTTCAGAAGTGTTATAATATCCATGAGGTGTATCAATATAGAGAAGTATGGAAGAACAAAATGGTGTTTTCATGTTTAACCTTATCAGTCTTGTTAGAAGCACCAGAATTTGCAGGTTTCTTGTCTATCTAAATAGTATGTGAAGGTGCTTAGTAATGTCTCTTATGGTATTAAGTGTGGTTAAGTATCATGTGTTTTTATCTCTTGCTGAAGTAGACCACTACATGATTAGTTAAGGGAAAGTACTTAAAAACCCCAAGTTTAAGAAACAGGAATCCTTTAGTTTGGGGTTTCTTGCTTTCTCTACAGTACAAGATTCTCTCTCTCTCTCTCTCTCTCTCTCTCTCTCTCTCTCTCTTACTAATACGCAGAGGGCAATACAGAGTAATAATTTTGTTTTCATTTGACAAGTCCTATCCTTTCCAACAAGGTAATGGTTCTTTGATAAAAAACAGGTAATGGTTGGGTTAGAAAGAATTAGATGGAAAGTCTAACCAACGTGAGACAAGTAAATAATCAGGCTATGGAGATAGCTGAGGTTGTAAATAGTTAGTGCTCTAGCTAGATAACTTTTCTCTTTTATTAAATCACCCCTTTTAATTCAAAAAACAATTACGGAGTATGACAATTATGGCATCAGGAAAATATACATACAGAATAGCAAGTGAAGCCTATAAAATGGAGCTCAAAACTTAAATAAATTATTGAGTGTCTATAACAATAGCAAAAGTAACAATAGGAAACTAGAAAATGTTTAAGCTCAACACCAAGCTAAGAAAGCAATAAAAAGTTACTCCTAGAGAAGTAAAAAAAGTAAAAATACCAAGCCCTCACTCTAATAGTTTCATGGTATAAAAATACCAAGCCCTCACTCTAATAGTTTCATGGTATCTTCTATCAAAGCATTGTCACAAGGAATTTGTTTTGGTAGAATACCATTTCTTTCTAACCCTTCCTTATGTATATGAGGTATTTTATATTGATTGGGCCCTTTTACCTCCATCATTTTCCTCAGACATAATTGTAAGGATAAGAAAACATGATTGATCTTTTCTACCGGGTACTCAAATGACTTATGAACAGCAACAATTAGCTCATCCATACTCCTTGTGCGCTTCTTTTGTTGTAATGATTGGATTGCATTAAAAAATCCAAGATCCAACACATTCATATCAGGAGTGTTTGGCGACTGACAGAACAATTTTATATCAAAGCCATTTTGTGACGTTGCTCTTTGAAATGCCTCATCATCCGGTCGAACATGAGTTCTTGCATTATCTTGCTGAATGAAAATGGTACTTCCTACATCATCTCTTAGCGACTTAGCTTGAATTGCCGGAATCACTTTTTCTACTTAAAAGGCTCGTATCACATCTTTTGTGACAGATTTGATTGGCTTAGTTTCCATGGTTCCGGCATCTCTATTTCGACTTCTCCTTAAAGCTGGTTGTGTAGTGACTAGTGGGAATACCCTGATTTTTTCGGAAAATAACTCATTTGCTTTTTCATCAAACCGAGGTCTTGCAACAACAGCTAGAAACATCACTTTAGGAATGAAGTTTTTTCTTTGACAAGATCGCAATGGATCATCTTCATCCGGGAGTAGGTAATATGATTTTGTTTTCTTTGTCAATTGGAACCACTTCTCGTCAATGTGTACAACGTTGTACATACCAACAAATTTTGGTTCATGCGGCAAACTACTTGTCTCCAACATAGAAATGCAAAACTGAAGTCGATCTTTCTTGTTAGCTTCTTTCAAATAAGGCTTAATTGCATTTGAATGGCGACGAATGGGACCTTCCTTGAAGTGTGAATGCAATGTGACATAATTCACCTTCATGGACTCAACAAGAGATCTCAATGTTATTCTCTTATCCAAATCAATATCAGCTATGCGATTGAAGTCAATTTCAATTCTCTTTCGACCGACATTTTTTGTTAGTCTATGAGACACATCAACAACACTACCTCTTAGGGTATATTTTGCTCGTTTTCATATCCTTTGAGCACTTTGTAGTGACACCGAAAACAAAAGAGAAACCTCTTTGGTTGTACTTCGTTTCAATTTCCCATTCACACTTCTCTCAAGCAACGCTTCATATATCAATTTCTGTTTCTCATTGGGTATCAACCATGTAAGTTGTTGATGACCTTGATGTTGAGATGTGTCATCATTTTCCACATTCAAAGAATTAAATGAATTAAACAACTAAATATGTTTAATGAAAGTAGCAAACAGTAAGTTTGATCAACATCATTGGTGACTAGTTAGTGCACATTACGGAGTAGTATACAGTAAGGAGCATATAAAAATAACAGGGAGTATGCTGTTTCAACACCTTTAAGTACTCAATACTACTGTATTGATTATTGCAACCTACAAAAGTTGTCTATAATTTCAATGAATTTAAGTTGTATGGGCCATAAAAGTCAGAAATCAAACTAGTACTAGGAGTAGTGCTTTAATTTGAATGTGTCTACAGGTAATTCATGGAGAACGGTCAAAACCAAAAATAGCGATATAGGAGTAGTATATATGTAGGGATCATTCTTATATACTAGCACACACAAACACAAGCACTAGTTGCAATCTTTGCATCGTACAATGGAGAACGTTCAAAAGTTGCTTATTACAGTGACCATAATCGTACACGTTCAAAAGTTACTTGTTACAATGACTATACTCGTACACGTTTAAAATTTGCTTGTTACCGCACTGAAGTTGTAGAGCATATGGATCTAGTACAATAAGGTCAAATTGAAGATTGAATAGATTGAAATTACTCTTAAACCAAAAAAAAATAGATTGAAATTACTCCAAAGAAAAGCAAAATCCTACCCTGTCATAAAATTTTGCCCACGTAAATTAATTGAAAGTACTTCAAAGAAAAGCAAAATACAGTACATTCAACGAAAATCACCCACGTAAATAAATTAGCAATATAAACAACGGTTTGAACATTGAGACATGACATACCGGCATGCATAGTAAAAGCATCCTCATGGACAGGAGGTACATTAAACTCAATCCCGGAATGTTCTTCTTCTTGAGTTGGAGGTTCATTCAAATTGATCGAATTGGAATATGCGCCATTGAGCATCGATGGATCTCCTTCAATAGACCCATGTTGGTTGGGATCGAAGTCATCTATTTGGAGAGCAATGGATTCATCTGGAAACAAATTCAAATCAAATGCATTTCTAGAAGAAGCCATTGAAAAGTGATGTGAATTCCATAATCTTCTTATGTCGTATATATACTACCGATCATAATCTAGAGGTAAAACTTTGGCTCCAACCTTAAAAAATTTAAGTTTACTTTTCACTCAATTTTTTGGCTCCGATTGTAGAGTTTACTTTCAATTGAAATTTTGTTTGAATTTTGGCATCCATGTTTTTTGGCATTAGAAGAAAAAAACAAGGTTGAACAATTGATCAGAATATTTAGACGTGGAAAAAAATTATAAAGTAAAAATACGTGAAAAAAAAATTTAAAAGGAAGTTGGGGAGATACACCTACGTATATATCATCCATATCTTTTATGGATTTTTTTTAAGTAGAATAAGGAAGGATGATTTAAAGTTAAAGAAATTAAAATAGCTCACTAGAGTTACTTAAGTAAATTTGTATGCTTTCTTAATTTCAGGTTCAAAAGGCAAAACATCAAACCAAAAAAACGGAGGGAGTATCTAAGTAGATCAACAGGGAAGTGGGATGAAATATACAGTAAAATAACTGTCAGATTAAAACAGCAAAGATCACATGGTAAGATAGTAACAATATATAAGGTTTGAAGATGTTAATTATTTTAAAAACTAACTCAGCTATAATATGGCTTGGTCTAGAATGGAAATTTTTCTTTAAAAAAATATAAAGTTAGGAGTTGTTATAAGAATACAATTTAGAGATTAGTAAATGGTTTTAATAAAATTTTCTTTGAAGGACTCCATAGTTGAAAAGGGAGTATATTAATGAGTTTGAAACTAAGTATACAAACTATAAAAGTATTAAACTTGAAACTAAAGTTACACTCAATCAAATAGGGAAGGTATGTTTTAGAATTCAAAATTACGAAGGATATGAATTTGAATTACGAAATAAATGGATATGTAATTTATTTTGTTTGTCATGTTTCCAAAATTCCTTAGATCATGAAGAAACGTGCTTTCGATATTGATCCTTTCCTATTCATAACAACCCAAGTCCAATTCATCGTTATCAAGGCAAGTGGTTTCGATTCTCTTTTCCATGTTTTTTCGTATTCACATGATTTTCCATCAATCATGATTTTTAATATGTTGGGGACTAATTGTTTGAATAAAAGGAACATAGGTTGATTTATTTCATAGATACAATGACTTGTTAGTTCTAGATGTTATTAAGCCACGCTAGATGAACATAGGTCTCGATGCTTGTGGACTTATGTATGTGTTTTATCTTGTTTGGAACTAATTACAAGGGTAGTGATCTAGTGGCTAAGGTCATAAGACCTATTTATTAAATCAATAAAGTATCGCTAGGTCATAAAGTCTAATTTCCCTAGCGTAAGGTCATGACCCATGCTTGCTCAACCGCTAAGGGGTGTTCGAACTAGTAGTGTGCCAAGGGACGTAGGTGCCCGCATCTTGTAATCATTAAATCAATCCTTAAGAAATATATTAATTATTCAAGTGGAATATTAACGTTTTAAATAGATAAGAACTAGTGCACCTCGCCACCTAGGTAACTCTATAAGATGGTTAGTACAAAATGGCGTCCTCGCTCTTGGATTTCATTGAGCCTGGTTCCAATCTGAATGCTTGCTCGACTTGTCAAAACGCCTATAAAATGGCAAGATGGGCTTCGTACTTAAGCGCCCTAGCGGCCACCTCCCCGTCGACACTTACAAGTAAGATGAGGTTGGTTGAGGATCACCTAGTCAACGAGGGTTTTAAAAACCAACATCAATTGTGTGTAAGAAGTTCCCAACATATCCGTATTAAACCTTCCAGAACCTTTCTCGAAGTTCTTCTCACTTCCTTCTTAAAAGTCATGCTCGTTTTCTCGTGGAAGGTATTGGAGGGTTAGGTTATCGTCTAGTTTTCATTCGGCTTCGATATCCGTCTCTACTTCCTCTCACCAACCCGAACCACCTTTCAGAACCCCCTTTTCATAGTCTATCATAAGACTAACCGACCACCATTTTTCCTTTGCATGGTCGGCTGGTGTCAACCGTTTATCTCGTGGCGGCACATCAGGTGCAAGGGTGATTATCGAAGACTAAGGACGCGCTGAGGAGCTAGATTCCCCATTTCTTTACTTTCACATAATTTCATATCAAGATCCCCGACGTGTGAGGACCTATCTAAGACTCTAAAATTGAGATTTAGTGATTAGACATATGTTTGGATGTACGAGATTATTTAATTCTGCATTATGTACGAGTTTATTCAATTCCGCATTTAAGGTTTTATGTTTCTCTATTAATACTATAACCCTAGGGTGACTTTGGATTAACAAAATTCCAAGGTCACTGGTGGTAATATCCTTACAGAAAAATGGGGTGTTACAATCTACTATAATACATTATAAAGTGGAACCTATGTCTGTGTTAAAAATTACTCTACCTCATCGATGTTGAATAAAAAAATACTATTTACGCCATGTAATCTAAGCTGAATAAAAATAATGCTTATATTTTAGCAAGTATTAATAAAATCAAATTATTAACCAAAAATTAAGAGGATTCTACACTTTAATTGGATCATATATCAAAATGGAAAATGGAAAATTATGTTAGCTGGAATCTCTCTATATATTTTTCGATATCAAGAGATCAACTTCTTACCAAGGATGACAAATTATTAACCAAGTAAGATCTTATCCAATTAAAATATTATGGAAAATTATCTTTTGCACAAATCTCATATTATTTATATCTTGTAATGTACACGTTAGAAATAGGAGGATGAAAAATTATCTTTTACACACATCTCATATACTTTACTTCTTTTTGTTATTAAAATAATCCTCATATAATTTATACGAGCATGAAAAAAATATGATTATTACCCGTACATGGTACGAGTCTTCAACTAGTTATGGTATCAGAGCCGAAAACTGTAAGTCGCATCTGAAACCCGTCTTTTCCCTTCTTTCAAGTTGTCCCATATTATTTGCAATCATACCTTAATCCTTGTTTGCGGTCCTTTGTAGACATTGGATTGCAACCAATGTCGGATCAACGCTTTGCAGGAACAGTTGGAGAGGGCTAGAGAGCTTGAGTGGGGCCAACAGATGTTGAATGGGGCCTATTGGAAAATGGAACCCATTCTCCCAAAGCCCATCACTCAAGAGCCCTCCTTGCAGAATAACCTCCCTTTGATCCCTTATGTCGTGACCGAGGACTCTAAGGAGGAGCATCTGGAGGTAGAGTACACTCCCAAGCCTCCCAAAGAGATGATCCAGTGGTTGTTGTGTATGAGCTCCAATCACCCAAAGATGATGACCCGATAGTCCCTATCTACGAGTCTGAGCCTCCCATTGGTGTCGAGGAGAATGTGGTGATTATTTTTGATACACCTCTTGTGGAAGTTCAGAATGATGAGCCACCTTTTCAAAAGGAGCAAACCCTTCTAGAGGAGGATCCCGAAGAGGTGGAAGATCCCGAGGAAGAGGAAGCTCTTGAGGAGGAGGATTCTGAGGAAGAGGACGTGGTTCCTGAAGAGGAGGAGCATGAGGAGGAGGTCGAGGATTCTTATGAGCACTTCTCTTGGGCAATTCGATCGTGAGGCTCTCAGCGACTTTAGGCCTAGGCCCATTGAGGTCGACACTGCGATATTGGGATCTTTTATGTTGAACTAGGAGAGCCTTTTGACCCGTTATGAGGAGACAATTAGCGGATTTCAGGATCGTTTGATGAGGGTGCAGGATTTCGCGGCGAATTTGAGAAACAACATTGAACAAGGAGTTGAGCTACCACAAGGAATGCCATGAGAAATCATCAGCCTCGTTCTCGTCCACTTCATTATTACCTTCATCAAATTGAGGAATAACATTACCCAATCTACTTGCTCCTTCATATGTATCTTGTTCATTTTATACAATATATTATGTAGGATGATGCAAATTTTCATTATCTTCCCAACTTTCTAAGGATTCCAAGGCAGTGCTGGATTACAGACTATTGTAAAACGAGATTGTAAAACTCCAAACCCCCTTTCCACGTCTTTGTGATATCCCACTTGCTTTTGATCGAAAAACTTTGATTTTGGGCCTTGTGTGTAAGGCCCGAGGCCCTAGAAGCGCTATCCCATGCCAACCCGAGAGACTTCCCAGGAGGTCACCCATCTTGGTACTACTCTCGCCCTAGCACGCTTAACTTCATAGTTCTTTTGACCACTTGAACCACGAAAAGGAAGAGCTCTTGTTGGCATGAGGAGCACCTCAATCCCTTATAAATTATCGGGGTGTTACAATCTCCCCCACTTAAGCACTTGACGACCTCGTCAAGGCCCAACGACCGCCCCTTGGGTCGAGTGACCGCCCTCCGGCCAAGCCAACTCGTAACCCAGAGTCGGCTCTGATACCATTTGTAAGGCCCGAGGCCCTAGAAGCGCTATCCCATGCCAACCCGAGAGACTTCCCAGGAGGTCACCCATCCTGGTACTACTCTCGCCCTAGCACGCTTAACTTCATAGTTCTTTTGACCACTTGAACCACGAAAAGGAAGAGCTCTTGTTGGCATGAGGAGCACGCTTAACTTCATAGTTCTCTGATACCATTTGTAAGGCCCGAGGCCCTAGAAGCGCTATCCCATGCCAACCCGAGAGACTTCCCAGGAGGTCACCCATCCTGGTACTACTCTCGCCCTAGCACGCTTAACTTCATAGTTCTTTTGACCACTTGAACCACGAAAAGGAAGAGCTCTTGTTGGCATGAGGAGCACCTCAATCCCTTATAAATTATCGGGGTGTTACATTGTGGGAGCTTAATTGATTGAACAAATGTCGGCAAAGACAGATAGATACCATCACTGAGATAATATCCCTTGTTGTATGTGTGATATTAACTGTAAAATTCACACTTGAAGTTGTACCTTGGAAGATGTCATCAAATACTAGAGATCAATCGAGAACAACATTAAGATCATTATACATATCTGGAACCCTAAAAAATGTATGCCAAAACAAAGGTCTTTTGAAACGACTACTTTTAGTATAAATGTATGATTGTTGGATCTTTATGATCTCCAAAAGAACCATACCTTTCCATGCAACAGGGCAATTTTTCCTTCCCAAATGCACACAAGCAATGGAGCCTAGCATCCTAGGAAATCCACGTTTCTCTCCCTATTGTAGTTGGTGTTGAATGTTTGTGGCGGTTGGCCGCCTGATGTACTCCTCACCAAAGAAATTGATGATTCCATCTCACAAAAATGGAAAAACATTGTCTTGTTGTATCTCCGAAAATCCAAAGATATTCATTACAAGCATCAACAACAGTTCCATATGCCAACATGCGTATTGCACGGGTGCACTTTTGTAGTGTAGAAAGACACAAGCCTTCCAATTGTGTCTGGCCTTTGTCGAAAGTACTCCATCCCATGCTCGAGTAGGTCAACAATGCGCATGAACACCTCCTTGTCCATCCGATACCTATATCGGAATAGATTATTCGGGTAAGTTGCAATCTCCGAAAAGTAATCTCTTCTTATTTGAGCATAGCCTAGCTCCCTTCCTCTTTTAATGTGTGTTCGACGACAACGCATGCTTGAACTTTCTCCTTGTTGAACTCTTTGTTTGGGTTCATCCATTATCAATTGCCACTTGTGCAAAGAAGCTTCCAACTCGTTCTCTACATCAGAGCTTGAGCTTGAGTGGAGAGGGTTAGTGTTTGAGGAGTCTGATTTTGAGCCAGACATTCTTAGAGGCTCAAGAGTTTTAAAGTTTTGAAGAATTTAGAAAGGTTAAAGAATTTGTTGTACATGAGTGATTATTGTTTTTCTTGATGCCAATTATATAGTAAACAAGACCCTATATTTTAATCAATGGAGACAATGCTTTGGATTATCACGTGGATAAACATGGACCCGCACAAGCCCAACCACCACGAGCACCAACAACAACACAGGAACGGTTTGAACCAGTGTGTTGTGATTGTTGTTCATCTAAGCAATGTACATCATCCGGTTGGGTGCTAAAATATGGAATCTCAAAAGATGGAGAGTTTTGTATAGATGCACCTTATTGTAATTTTTTAAAATATGTTTATATTTTTCAAAATAATTTTTTTAATATTCTAACTAACCACGTGTCGCCCAATCACATAGCAACATGTGGTGTTTTGTAGTTTATTCAGAAAAAAATACTCAAAAGCATGTGGTCCCCAGCTTACAATGAGATGCGTAATTTTGAATATCTAACATGAATGTCCCTCGTGCAAGTGTCCATTCACATTTAAATAATAGTAAATGTCTAATATCGGTGCTATAAATACTACCGATAAACATGCTCTTAGACATCAAGTGTTTTTTGGCTAAATTGAGAAAACATACGGTTACTCCTAAAGGGGAAAATTACGACAAGATTAATTGGGCTCATCAAAAGTTTGGTGAAACTCGTTTAGATCGAGGTGTAAAGGAGCGAGGTTTGATATTGAGGAAAGAGTAATGAACGGGTTGAAAAAGAAACATGTGTTGTTGGGGACAGACTAAAACACCGCGTTTCGCGGCTTCGTAATGAAAAACATTGGTTTGTCTCAGGTTTGAGATATCTTATGCTTTTGAATTATTATCTCGGAGAAAAAGAAAGAGAGATTTTGTAAGTTTTCTCAATGGAGTTTTCTACCTAATTTTCTTAATCCAATTAATTTGTTAAAGTTATTGAATTGAAGCATTGTGAGGTTTGATAATTCCTTTTAAACCTTGATTAGGTTGTTGATCTTATGCTTAAATGAATCAAGTTCAACCTAGGGTTTTGTTAGATTGATCACCTAATTGAGCTTCTAAGTTGAATTATTCTTAGATCTCTTTAATTTCCGATTGGAGTTAATTAGATGACAAGTAAGAATCTTTAATCCTTTTAGAGTCGATTGAACTAATTGAATTAAAGAGGAATTTCAGCCACAATTCATATGAATGTCTGATTGTTTTATGTGTTTTGTTTCTATTGATACTTGATGCTCTTTGCTATTACTAAATCGAATCTAGAAGATCTTCTAGAACGTTTAGTGATAAGGGTTGGTAGCGTCGATCGGTTCTATTGACTAGACTAAGTTGGAAGTTTGGTTTAAGATTTCATACAGTTGAGTCTTATAATGCCACAATAGATTAATCAAGGTGACACGAGAATGATGATAATGAATGATCAATGACCAATGACCAACTCAATAACGAATACAAGTTAATTGGATGATTTTCTCTCTTTGATTTTACAACAATTTGCTTGCTCTTTGTTAAGATTCTAGATAAACTTTTTCAAAATCCCCCTTTTATATTAGTAATACTACATAAATACAAGAAATTCGAGTCTTTGTTGTATGACCCTCGCTTTCACTATACTTGTTTTTGAAGGTTAGGATTTTCTTTGACAACGATTTTACCACGACATAAAAGTGGCCATCACAATGCAGGAAATATGATTAAAGTTGAGTCTTATCTTCTACAAAGATTTTGAATGCATTGAAAGTGGAAGAAAGATGCATGCCTTTTGATGGTGATCTAATCACCTCAAGTATTCAAATTTGGTTTTTGTTCATCTTACTTCTAAGATATTTATATAATTTTTTTTCAATCAGAAGATATTTATATATGTTAAGACTAAACTTATCCCACATCGGGAACTAGATACTAAACCACCAACCTTATAAGTACACAAGATACTCTCCCTATTGCCAATTGGTTTTAGGGTGGAACCTCATGTGTTTATGTGTTGGGCATACCGTGCATGTGTGTACGAACTGACGTGTGAACCCCCCACGTCATATATGGCCCACCAAGATTTAACATGGTATCAGAGCCCACCGAGATTTAACATGGTATCAGAGCCCACCGAGATTTAACATGGTATCAGAGCCTGTTCGGTCTGTGTGAGATCTCGGGTCTCATTTAGGTTCCATTTTCTTGTTCGTTCTTCGCCTCATGTTCGTCCTTCGCATAAGTTTCGGGACGAAACTTTTTTTAAGGGAGATAGTATGTAATATCCGGTCCCGCGTCGGTTTCTGTCTCTTAAGCCTTAAGCTATTTCAGGTCTCAGTAGTAAAGTGAATTAAGCTTTAAATCAATGTTATTGTAAATCAAACGATAAGGTTAAAAGCTAATTAACTAAACTCAAATCCTCTTAATTGATCAATTAATTAAAAGAATATCGCTCATTTTCTTCTTATCCAAACCGAAGCCTTATATTCAAAGAATGCCCTACGTACCGAGTCTTTGTTTTCTTTTCCCTCAAGTTGGGCCGCCCCTTCCCAACTCCGCCCTCTCGTTCGACCTTCAAGTTAGGCAGCTAGCCGGTGGTTTGAGCAACACACCCTCTCCAATTTTCCGGTAGGTTTACTTCCTTCTTCCTCGATCTGTTATTCTTCCCGCCCTTTCAATCGATGACGGTACCGTCTCGGCGTGTCCCGTCTCGACTCCTATCGTGTGTACGTGGTCATATTGCTCGTTCTTTTTCCTTTCCTTCAGTGTGTCCTTCCGTACCACTCCATTCCTAGTGATCGACCCTTGCAAGTCCAGGAATCGGCCTCTTATTCTTATCGGTTAGTCCCGCACCTAACGTCGTCCTTTTATTTGTTCGATCAAAAGGGGTGGGTTGATGTCAGTGGCTGGTACTTGTTCATGATTGCGCGGGTTATGTTGATGAGTTAGTGAAGTTAATTATCTTGGGTTGATTAATCGTAGGTGCAAATTCAGTGTATGTATATAAACACATAGTCTTCTGGCGGGGACAATCGTTAAGAATGTTAATCAATCGGAGTTAATTTGTTCTACTCATGGCTAATTAAGTGACTGGTTTAGTTGGATGGGGAATTCGGTTCATCCCTGCTGGAATCGTAGGTGGAGGTGGTTTGTGTCCATGCATGATTAAATTGATTAGGAGATTTGTATAAGAGTAATTAATTAGGCTATTCAGGAAGGTGGTATGTGTGGGGTGGGGCCAAAAGTGAAGAAACGCCAAAGTTGCCTCGGGAGGATGATAGGCCATTAATTAATTAGTTAAGGTAATTGTTTTGTTTAGGTAGTCAATGTGATAATGAGGTTAAATTGCTCGGGTTCGATGGTGTCACTTTAGGTCTGAGTTCGGGTTGACGAGTTTGGTTCGGCTTGGTTTTGGATTCTAATTCTCGTAATTCAAGTAACATGTGTTTTAATATTTTATTATTATTATTATCGTGTTTAGGAGATCCGTTTTCCTGCGGACCTTGATACTCCTTGTTCGTAGAAGTTATGAGATTGGTTTATTCGGTCCTGTTCTAGCCTGTTAGGGTTGCGTGGTAGTTATGAGATTGGTTTTGGGAACTAGTCCCGATCGAACTTTTAAAGTGTTTTGATACGTGTGCTATGTGTAAATGATTTTGGAAACCCGTCTTGAAAGTTGTTATCTATATACGCATACTTTCGTCGTCGTTTTCTCTATGATGGGCAGCGCTCCAGTGGAGGCTTATTGTGGATGGTTGTGATGAGATGGATGGTTGTAATGAGATGGATGGTTGTGATAAGATGGACGGTTGGATTGAGGATGGATGGTTCTGAGATGGCCCATCTCTGAGTCCGGCGTGGGATCGATACGCTGTTGTCATGGCATGTGGTGTTATAGGGGCAGTGCCGCATAGCCTAGGTAGTGTGATGGCATGCAATGTTATAGGGGCAGTGTGTTGAAGGGTTTCTTGAACAAATAAATTTGTATTCAAGACCCCGCTGCGTATAGCGAAGTCAGGATCGTCCACGGGAGTGAGAATAGTGCTAAGTTTAATCGATAAACTACGAAAAAGCAAAGAAAACAAGAGCAAATCAACTCAGGCTCGACCTGAAGAGGGTCGATCTCGACCCTAGGGGTGTCGATCCTGAGAGCGGAACACACAAAACGCACACGAAAACACACACAATCAAACAAGTAACGGTTCGAACACGACTTAGGGAGTCGGGATCAAAGCAGAAACACGAATTTCAATCAATAAAAAGGGCAAATCCTAGGGCTAGGGCCACCACAACAACAACCATACATGTTTTCAACAAGAATTCACAACTATCATGCCATCTAGATCATAGAAAAGCTAACTTTCGCAAACAATTCAAGTTATTCAACCAACTTTCGCAAATCAAACAACTTTCTACCTATGCTTCAACCTAGGAATATCAACTTTCGTAAATAATCCTATTAGATATAATCAAGCAACTAACATTTCACTTTCGCTAGGGTTAATTACAAGACATGCCTCAATTTTCACCAAGGATTAAGCACAAGATAGGTTAGATATGATCATCAAGCATTCAAGTCATGAATTCAAGTTTTAATCATGCATGATTGTGTTGGGTTTTTGCCCAACCCTAGAACTTAAGAGGACTACTCACACATAGCAAAGAGAAACAAGGAAGAAGAAGAAGAAGACATGATCAAAAACAAACTAGGATTCAAATTAAACAAAAGATCAATCTTACAAATCTCAAACTTGCTCTCCAAGTCTTCTTCCTAGCTCTCCAAGTCTTGATTGATGAAATTGATGATAAAAACTAAAGGTTCAACCTCCTTTTATAGAAGAAAAGGAGTCCTAATCTAACTAGGAAACACAAAGAAACAACCTTCCTAAAATACAAACTAGGAAACTTCAACATGTAAATCCGGATAGGAGAAAGTCGGTCACGAGGTTCGACCCTATTAGGGTCGATCTCGACCCCCCTCAGGGTCGATCCTGAGACGTTGTTCCTTGGGCTCCAAGTTTGACGATTCTGCTTGATCTCGACCTCCTTGGGCTCGATCTTGGGACTTCTTCCTTGACTTTTTCTCTTGCTTTGGCTTCTCTTTAGCTTTTTTTCTTGACTCTTCCACTTGAAATCTTCCTCCTAGCTCGTCCATCCCCTCCTAGCCTCACTCCAAACTCGCCTTCAAGCTTCAAAATACCTACAAAATGACACAAATATGCGTAGTTTCCGAATCTCAAGGAAATACGAAAACACATGCAAAAAGACTCAAAAACACACGACTCAAGCACAAAACACAACTAAATCTAACCTATCTAAACCCTAAAAATCTACCTAAAACGCGGACATCACAGTGCTGCATATCGTAGGTAGAGTTTCTGATTGCGAGTCATATGTGATGATAACTAAGTGACTAACTGGACTTAGGACTGGACTAGAGATATGTGTGTGATTGCGGACTTGGTTGCTGACCTTAGAAAAACTATTTTGAAACGTCTTATAGTTGCCATGTTAATCCTGACTTGATAGGATAGGATCTGACCCTTGAGGGAACTATTTTTTTCAGTCCAGGTAATCAGGATGCCGTGAACAAGCCTTGACAGAATGGTGGTGTAGAGTAGGGAAGCGTGTCATAGATATTCGGGTGCTGAGGATTGCCTCTGCTTTCTTTATCTGTCTTATCTCATGTTCTATAGTGGTAATGCGGTTGATATTTGTTTTATTGATGAACTGTTGTTGGGTTGTGAGAACTGAGAACTTTGTTATTGTTAAGTTGTTGTATGGGTTGGGTTCATGATATTTCATTTGAATTATTGTTTTTATAAAATACGAGTTGGATGTTTTCTATGTTTTCTCGTCGTGCCCGCGTTGCAAGATCATATTGTTCCATTGTCAAACTAGCTTGGTAGTGCCTCGTGAGGTCTACTACCGAGTAACGCCTTGTCAAAAAGACGAGGTGTTACAATCTGGGTCCGACTTTCCTAGTCTTATGGGCTGGCCGGCCTTAAGGCATGAAACGTCAAGCGCAACTGCCATATTGCGAGGTCAAGTAGTTGCACTTAAGGGGGTGTGTGGAAGAGAATACTTCCCACATTGGAAAATGAAAGTGAAACCACCCACCATATAAGTACATGGGCTACTCCCCCTATCACCAATTGGTTTTAGGGTGGAACCCCATGGGCTTATGTGTCGGGCTTACCGCACTGATGAACTCCACCATCGGATCCGCCTTGAAGCCTTGAAAACTCCGTGAACACCGAATGGATTTGTTGATGAAAAGCACGAGAAAAGTCTCTCTAACAATGAAGAATGAACCAGAGAATAAGAACACTACGAAAACAAAAGACATAATTGAAAGACAATGAATTAAAGGACATGAATCGAAAAACGGTAATTGAATTGAAAAACAACTAACATAGCAGTGTGATGCCAATTAGCCTTGGGAGAGTATGGCTGCGTTCGTTTGGGCTTTTTTTACGTGCTTATAAGCACTGAAGTGCTTATTTCTTAAAATAAGCATTCGAGTTATCTGTTTGGTTGGAAATTTTTTTACGTGCTTATAAGCACTCTGTTGATTATAAGCAACAAGAAAAATAATCAACAGGGGACATGCTTTTGTGTTTTCAGCACTTTTTATCAGCAATTGCTTATTTTCAATTATATTCTCAATACCCTCAATACCCCCAATTCCCGTATCACCACTTCCGGTCATCTCCCCATCGCATCTCTGGCGCCGATCTCGTCTGTAGGTCCTCCGGCCACTCTCCCTCAACGCAATCGTCACCCCACCAATAGCCCAGTCCGAAAGTCAGCAAGCCGTTGCCGAGCATTCCGATCGAGGGGAAGACTCGGAGGTTAGAGATTGAGGAAGAAATGGGATAGAATGCCGGCGGGATGGGGCAGAGGGGAGTGGGGTCGAGGTCGAGGTCGTTGAAGCTCTGATGCTCGGGCCAGAAGCCGGTGTCGATGACCCCGATGACGAGATCGGAGCCGAAATCGGACTCCTTGAGGAGGCCGGCGGAGTCGGTGGACTTGAGGCCGAGGAACTCCGGGGAGCGGGTGGTGTGGAGGGACCGGACTTGCTCCGGTAAGAGGCTAAGGACGTGGGGGTGCGATTGGAGGTGGCGGGCCTCGGAGTTGGAGAGCTGAGCGGAGAAGCCATGGAAGACGGTGTCGTACCAGTGGGTGTGGGTGGGTAAGATGGAGGGCTTTGATTTGTGGCTGACCCGGATGATGAAGGTCCGGAGCCCCAGATCGGAGGAGGTGAGGCAGGAAGAGGGCGTGATTTGGAGTGGTGCCAGGTTGGTGAACAATGGTGAAGAACGGCGGGATGGGGGCCATGGGCAGAGAATTGGGGAGGAAATAGGTTTTTGATTTTTTAATTGTTTTTTAATTATTTTAAGGGTAATTTTGTCAAAACACAACTAACTTATACAATATCAGCAAACCGTCCAACCAAACACCCTATTGTTTATTTCAAGTATCAGCTTTCAATTTCAACAGCGAATATTAGCATTTTATATCAGCGTCAGCAATCAATCAGCATCAGCAATTGATCAGTATCAGCAATTGCTTATTGAAACGAACGCAGCCTATGTCTCTATCCTGGAGGCTGAAAATCAACATGACTAGAAAAGAGGCAAGACTTGGCCTTAAATAAACCTAAGCGCCAAAGCCAAGGGAGCCAGCCACATAGGCACATGTGGGCCGCGCTCCAAAACATAAAATACCAAGTTTATTAATCAAATAAAATGCCTAAAAATGTCATAAAATAAAGGTCCATCATAAAATCATCGGTGGCCCGAGACAAGCCTAGATGGCCTCGCAGGGGTATGATGCTGAGGTGATGGTCACCAAAACTCTGGTAGAGGCGGTGGCCGACTGGGGAAGAATGTTGTTGTGGGCACGCTCTCGTGCTAGCTCGGCTCTCAATGCATCCATCTCCTCCTGCATTCTAAGTATGGTCTTGGCCTCCGGCACCTGTCGATCCAATGGCTCAGACACTTGTAAGTGGTCATCAACATGGATAGTGAGGGCGTCCATGTGAGAAGTAACAACCTCCTCGTCCATCAATCCTGCAAGAGGCAAGGCACAAGGGGAGTACGAGTAACGGAGTACCACCACATTCTAAGCACCCAAAAATTCCAACAAATCACGCAATGGGACAGGCTAGATATATGGATGCCAAGAGGGCGGGTAGGCACATGCAATGTGGTGATGTGGAGAAATGTAACGAAGTGAACCGATCGATCCCACAACTAGAGCAAGTAAACTGAAAGTAGCATCAACCCACACAACCACAAGATAGTCAAGTATGCCACACACTATGGATCAAACAAGCTACTAGGAAGGCCGGTCAAATAGTCGATCCAAGTGAGGTCCGGAATTACCTTATTTTGGCTTTGCCCGTCCTTTTTTTTTTTAGGTTCAGAATTGCCTTATTTTGGCTTTGCCCGACCTTTTTTTTTTTAAGGCGACTCGCCCCTTTTTTTTTTGGACCGACTCTTCTTAAAATAAACACACTAGCCGAATTTTATCCTTGCCAGGGTTTAAATTGAGGTTAAAATTTTATATGTAATTATATGTAAGGATGGTCCACTAACATAAAATATCACACGTAAGAATGGATAAGCAGGAGAAAACGTGTGAATGGATATGCAAATATCAACAGGCCAAATTTGAAGAGATCTTCCTAAAATCACGCTAATTGAGCAACATATTTGGATATCAATGTGATTGCAATATTCTGGTGATATGGAAAACACGATAATGGTGTAGAATCACACAACACCAAAATAGCCGGACAAGAACAAGAAATCAGCAAAGCATGTAAACACACAAGACGATCAAGTTAATACATGGAGATTTTCACGATCGGTTTTCAAGCATTAGCATGGACTATGTACATGGTTCACACGTTGTAGTTCAGCACTTTTCAACCACAATATGCACGATCAATTAGACAGATCAAGAGAGAGAAAAAATTTCTCGGCCTTCTCTTGGAAGAACACGAGCGGGTTTTGGTTGATACAACACACTCTCTCTCGTTTCTTGCGGGTCACTCACAATAGAAGAAGTTCAAGCTCTTTGGTTTGTGAATTGCGAGATTAGGAGTTACAAGACGAGTTGGCTCTAATACCATTGATGAACTCCACCCTCGGATCCGCCTTGAAGCCTTGAAAACTCCGTGAGCACCGAATGGATTTGTTGATGAAAAGCACGAGAAAAGTCTCTCTAACAATGAAGAATCAACCAAAGAATAAGAACACTACGAAAACAAAAGACAGAATTGAAAGACAATGAATTAAAGGACATGAATTGAAAAACGGTAATTGAATTGAAAAACAACTAACATAGCAATGTGACGCCAATTAGCCTTGGGAGAGTATGTCTCTATCCTGGAGGCTCAAAATCAACGTGACTAGAAAAGAGGCAAGACTTGGCCTTAAATAAACCTAAGTGCCAAAGCCAAGGGAGCCAGCCACATAGGCACATGTGGGCTACGCTCCAAAACATAAAATACCAAGTTTATTAATCAAATAAAATGCCTAAAAATGTCATAAAATAAAGGTCCATCATAAAATCATCAGTGGCCCGAGACAAGCCTAGATGGCCTCGACGCTAGGCCACGGGCGCGCTGTTCGGCGCCGTGGTGTCCATGAGTGTGGCCAGGGAGCATGGGCCATGGCCATCCTGTGGGGCGTCAGGCGCCGTGCTCATCCTAAGCACCAGGGAAGTCGTGGCACGAGCAATGGCCTTGGCCCGGGCGCAAGTGACTGGACCCGGGGCGCGAATATGCATGGCGTCCTCCTCCTCTGCCGGTGGCATAGGTGTGGTCACATCACACACATCTGCGCACAAACCGACGTGTGAACCCCCCATGTCATATATGGCCTACCGAGACTTAACATGGTATCAGAGCCTGTTCGGTACGGGTCCCCACTTCCTTGTCTATTGTGCTCGCCGGCCTTAAGGCACGACACGTTAAGTGCAACTGGGTTACTGGCATATTGCAGGGCCAGACAGTTGCACTTGAGGGGGTGTGCTAAGACTAAACTTATCCCACATCGGGAATTAATACCTAAACCACCCACCTTATACGTACATGGACTACTCCTCCTATTGCCAATTGGTTTTAGGGTGGAACCTCATGTGCTTATGTGTTGGGCTTACCGCGCATGTGCGCACGAATTGATGTGTGAGCACCTCACGTCATATATGGCCCACCGAGATTTAACAATATAAATCATGAAGAATTATTGTATAATTTGGATTATTCTAATAATAATAATGATGATGAACCAGAGTAGCCAAAAATCATTCATCGGCTCATCGGTTGTACCAAGCAGTACACGAACAACTTCAATTCCATACCAGGTAGTTCAATTACTTACTAATCAAATATTACGGGTCCATTGTGTTTATAAAAGGGTTATACTATTTGTAACACACTAAACGTGATAATAAAACACCAAATTCACATATTTTGCCAATAGTCCCCTTACCAAAAACTCATCTCTTCCCTAGTTCCCCTTTCCCTCTCGTGAACTGCAATTAGGGTAGATTAGAATTCTAATCTTGATTAATCTAGAATACCAATGCTTTAATTGACACAATTTCTCCATCGGTCATGGATCAATTATGGCTATAAAGCATCCAATGATTTCAAAAACTAGGTTTTTGAATCTATCAAGTTTGCATTAAAATTTGAGCAGAGATTAATTCAAACCAAACCCCAACATATTTGTTAGAAATGATAATTTGCGGATCTATATTAGGGGTAAAAGAGAATGAGGATGATGACGGTGAGGACATGTGACTCATAGCATGGAGGGCGATGGTGGTGGTCAGCGGGGAGGACGCCGGTGGCCATCAGAGGTCGTGTGAAAGATTATAATATTCAATCGCATGAGAGACGGGAGAAGAGGAATTGCAGGTACAGGGATGGTAGGTTGATGATTGAAGAAAAGGTAATGGATGGCTAACAAAGTAGTGGACGGTGGTGGTCGACGCTAAGGTGGTCGGTTTTAGGGTGAACAGTGAACACTGGCGGCTCGTGATGGTACGTGATAACCCTTACCAGCAGGCCCGGTCCTGGACAAGTGCAAGGTGTGCACCCGCACAGGACCTCCGGTTTATTTAGGACCTCAGATTAAAATTACTTCAGTATAATATAAAATGAAATACTTAAAAGACCTAACAATCGCTTTAGTTCAGTGATCCCAGCGTGTTGCTCTTCCAAAAAAAAAGACCCGTGTTCGAATCTTCTTGTGGCATTCTTCCATTTAACTTTTTTAGTGTCCAATGCCTCGTTCGCATCTTCCTAGTAGCATTATTCCATTTAATTTTTTAAGTGTCTAATGCCTTGTTATTAAATGAATGAACTATTCATAAACAAGTAGTTTAACACATTAACAACATTATTCCATTTAATGCTTTTAGTGTCCAATGCCTTACTATTAAATGAATGAACTATTTATAAACAAGTAGTTAAACACATTAACAACATTTTTTTGGACCTTATATTTTTTATTTTCTGCTTAAATATTTATTTGTTCATTATTTCATTCTATTTTTCTACAATTGTATTATTAGGAAAACAATCAATTATTTAATAAATAATGATAGACAATAAAATAATAGCTCCAAAAATCACTAATAAAATTAGTAAAAAACTTAATAATAGTTTATTTTTAATTAAATTTGAACGTTATAAAATTATCGTACGTCGTTCGAGGCCTCCAAAATCCATTGGTTGGCCCCTGCTTACCAGGGAAAGAGAAGGGTAATTTGAGAATAAGAGCTTCTTTATAAATAATAAGAATTTGATGATTTATTATCAATTTTAGGCGTTTCGTTTAGTAGTCTATATATATATATATATACAAGTTAATCGGTGTCCACATTAAATGTTCCATTTAGTGTTGGTTGCAATCCTACCTTTATAATCATCACTATGAAAATTAAAATCCAAGAAACATCATTAGCATAGTGGTAGTGGTGTTGCCCAATAACCCATAGGTCTAAGCTTCAAAACTCTATGTCAACAATGTTTTGAAATAGATACCAATAATAAAAATTTTGATTCTTTTTTTTTTCCACTATAGAAAATCTGAATTAATGTTTAAAATGATCTAAAAATAATTTACCAATAATAAAATAATTTACCAGTAATTTATAACAATTTTTTCCATCCATCACTATAAATATATTAAGAAGATATATTGACTATTTATATTCATATACAGTATTTATCATTTTATTCTTATTATATAATACTATAATAAGATATTTTGTTATTATAGGTCCCTAAAGTATGCCATACAAATATGTTATATAGTATTACTTTGTAATTATGATATTTATTATATTTGATCATCATTATAAATTAGATGACAAATATAGACTTACAATAATGCAAGTATAAAAACAAATTGGAGAAATTTCATATATATATATATACATATGCATTCATATAGGATGACAATTTTCATACTAAATTTTTAGTTAATTAGAAATTGAAAACTAAAAAGATGACATATAAAATGAGTTAGAATTCTTCATTGATGTCCGAAAAAAATAAAATCTTTATATTTGTCTTAAGCTATAAAATACTCCCTTTGTCCCAAAAAGATTGTCCATATTTCCTTTCCGGTCGTCCCACATAGTTTGTCCAACTCTACTTTCTTTCCATTTATATGACTATGCTTTTACAATCCTACCCTCAACTTTATCACTTTTTCCTATAAAATTACCCTCAACTTTATCACTTTTTCCTATAAAATTACAAAATTATCCCCATTCAATCTTCTATATTACTCTTTTTTATTACACTTTTTACCAACTTTACTACTTTTTCCCATCATCTATTAAACTTTTCCATTTTTCATTAATCCGCGTGCAAACGCGCTTTATGGACAAATTTTTTGGGACGGAGGGAGTATATTATATCCATTATAAAATAATAATGGTTGAAACAATAGAAAAATAATAAACTTCTAACATTACAAATTAAATAGAAGTACTTAAAATAGAAAAAAAAAATGCTCTGTGCGTAGCATGGGAAATCACGCTAGTATATATAAAAGTTCAGCAGTTTCCCCATTAAATGCTCTATTTCGTGTTTGTTGCAATGCTACATATATAATCATCATTATGAAAATTAAAATCAAAGAAACATCATTAGCTTAGTGGTAGTGGTGTTGCCCAATAACCCATAGGTCTAAGCTTCAAAACTCTATGTCAACAATGTTTTGAAACAGATACTAATAATAAAAATTTTGATTCTTTTTTTTTTCCACTATAGAAATTAAAATCTGAATTAATGTTTAAAATGATCTAAAAATAATTTAGCAATAATAAAATAAGGCTAATTTATAATAATTTTTTCCATCCATCACTATAAATATATTAAGAAGATATATTGACTATTTATATTCATATATAGTATTTATCATTTTATTCTTATTATATAATATTATAATAAGATATTTTGTTATTATAGGTCCCTAAAGTATGCCATACAAGTATGTTAGATACTATTAATTTGTAATCATGATATTTATTATATTTGATCATCATTATAAATTAGATGACAAAGTTAGACTTACAATAATGCAAGTATAAAAACGAATTGGAGAAATTTCATATATATATATATAGATATATATATACACACACATGCATTCATATAGGATGACAATTTTCATACTAAATTTGTTAGTTAATTAGTAATTGAAAACTAAAAAGATGACATATAAAATGAGTTAGAATTCTTCATCGATGTCCGAAAAAAATAAAAATCTTTATATTTGTCTTAAGCTATAAAATATATTATATCCATTATAAAATAATAATGGTTGAAACGATAGAAAAATAATAAACTTCTAACATTACAAATTAAAAAAAATTACTTAAAATAGAAAAATTAAAATAAAAAATGCTTTGTGCGCAGCACGGGAAATCACGCTAGTATATATAAAAGTTAAGCGGTGTCCCCGTTAAATGCTCTATTTCCTGTTTGTTGCAATGCTAGTATGCTACATATATAATCATCATTATGAAAGTTAAAATCCAAGAAACATCGTTAGCTTAGTGGTAGTGGTGTTGCCCAATAACCCATAAGTCTAAGCTTCAAAACTCAATGACAAAATTGTTTTGAAATAGATACCAATAATAATCTTTTTGATTCTTTTTTTTTTTCCAGTATAGAAAATTTTAATTAATGTCTTAAAATGATCTAAAATTAATTTACCAATAATAAAATAAGGCTAATTTATCATAATTTTTTTCATCCATCACTATAAATATATTAAGAAGATATATTGACTTTTTAAATTCATTTTTAGTTTTTATCATTTTATTCTTATTATAAAATATTATAATAAGATATTTTGTTATTATAGGTCCCTAAAGTATGCCATATAAGTATGTTAGAATCTAATAATTTGTAATCATGATATTTATTCTATTTGATCATCAATATAAATTAGATGACAAATTTAGGCTAACAATAATGCAATTGTAAAAATAAATTGGAGAAATTTCATATATACACATATGCATTCATATAAGATGACAATTTCCATACTAGAATTGTTAGTTAGTAATTAAAAACAAAAAAAAGACATATAAGATAAATTATAATTCTTCATTGATGGCCAAAAATAAAATAAAAATCTTTATATTTGTATTAATTAATAAAATATATTATATCTATTATATTATAATATTAGTTGAAAAGATAGAATAATAATAAACTTTAAACATTACAATTTAGATTAAAAGTAATTAATGAAAAAGACTAAAAAATAATATAGCACGAAAAATCACATGTTATAAAAATGGTCTCCTCATATCAATCCCTATTTATGTTATAAAAATGGTCTCCTCATATCAATCTCTGTCACAAGGTTCGATATGTGTTTCTTGAATCAGTATTATTTTGATTTTTTTTATTTTATTTTGAGCGATGCATTATTTTGATTTGAGTTCTAATCTAAACAGTGCAGTAATTTTATCCCCGGTAGAAAAAGAAAACCATACAAAATTGCATCCAGTTCAAACATTGCAGCTAGAACTCCTGAGGTAACGAGGTGAGGTTGAAGGAACCGGCAATGGCGTAGAAGTCCGGCTTCACCTCCGGCCACGCCGACTCCGGCGCCTGCGCATTGAGAGTGTAAAGCCTGCTCCCTCTCGCGCAACACACCGCCACATTGTGTCGCCGGAAGGCCGGAGTCTCCACCTTGAACTCCAGCTCGTAGTAGTTCACCTCCGTCGACGAGTCCCTCCTGATCGCCGATCTCAGCAGCGTCGCCTTCAGATCCGACCTCCCCCGGCCAGTAATCCCCCGCAGAACCGCTTCTCCGACCTCCTCAGCCCCCCCGAACGCTTCAATCCTTCAAAAAGAAGAGGAAGTTAGCGCAAAACGAACGAGACCGGCATCGGATTGTTGACCGGAAAGTTCCGAACCTGAAATCGGGCGGTACCGAAGAGACGACGACGCTGACGTTGAGCTCGCCGGTTGATCCGGGCGGGCCGAACGCCACGACCGGCTCGTTGACGCTCCTGATGCGCTGATTCGCCGGTTTGGAGTCGCTCGGGATTAGGTCTAGGGTTCTCTGTTGCGAAAGCTTCTCCGCCGCCCTGTATAGTAGCGTCTGATCGCCCGCCCAGGCGGCTGGATAGATGAATTCTGCTCCAAGTTTTGAGTTTAATTGGAAGATATCAGTGAAATGCTGCAAATTAGGGTTTCGAAATTTGGGGGTTTTCTTTTTCTTTTGTTTGGACTAACCGAATCCTTCGTTTGTCTGGAAGTAGCGGCTGTAGCCGTTGACAGGGTACAGAACGTCGAGCTTCAGGCTCCGGGCGAACTCCGGCGAGGTTCTGAGCACGAAGCTGGTGATTCCGGCGAAGTTGGCGCCAAAGGCCACCAGGGAAGCTGACCCTACGCCTAACAGGAACCTGCGCTGGAATGTTGAGGCTAGCGGTCTGAATTGCTCCGATGGAGGCGGCGACAGCGGCTCATTCTGGTCGCTGGAGAGTCGCACTGAGAATCTGTGTGGGCAGTGGCTGGTGTGACGGTGGTCGGAGGGGTTGGCGGTGGCGGAATAATGGTGGTATGAGCGCAATGCCATTTGTATTTCCAAGCTCCTGAGCCCCACAATGGTTCTTCAATTGTTTTGATCATCCAAGTGAAGTTGGCTTCTTATCCAAATCTTGTGGATCTCATTTGTTTGGAATTACTATTGAATGTACCACTCTGGCATGGGATTATGGGGTTGTAGATTGAAACAGAAGGTGAGTTTGTGCTGGAAAGTGTTTGGAATTTTTTGAAGAAGCTAACAGCAAATTAAGTTCTTCCGTCAAACTGTTATGTGTAAAGCTGGGAAAATTTGCAGATGTACACACTCCTTCAACAGCTGCCATGTCTTTCCTTAAGGGCATTTTGTCGAACAGAGAATATTAATTCACAATAAATCTATTTCTTAAGATAGTTGTACAAAGTGTCAAGATTTGTTTTGTTCAGTTGAATGACACCCTCACTTTTCGCGCCCAAAAATGAAATAGAAGCAAGCAGGACAACCAAATTACCAGATGATAGTAAAGTTAGAAATGAAAGTTTCTTTTCACCTTTGAAATAAAAGCAAGCAGTTGGCATCTACCAAATATGGTTAATTAGGGTATTTGCCTATTTGGTATGTGTCCACCTCGGTTGGCAGTTGGCACCTAACCCTTTCACTCACCGACAAATTAATCTGGAGTATATTTTATTTCATTAGTACATAGATTCTTTTGGGGGTTCCTAAGGTTGATGATCTAATTAAGACATGAAATATTTGGCGTTATTTTGTGCAATTAGGCTGAAATGAATATGTAGGATTGAAAGCCAAATAGCCAAGGCCTGAAGGCAGTTCAGTTCACACAGAAAGCCTGTTCCACCTCCCACCACGGTTGCCTGCCTCCCAAGCCGTGCAAGACATGAAAACGTCTCAACAGATTCCCTGCAAAGTTGCAATGCACTTCCACATACTCAAATTATATCTCTCTTTCACAGATTCATACCGTATGCATTTCCTATCCTATGCTTCCCCACGGTTGAACTTCAATTAATTCATCCAATTCTCCAATTTCAATCGCTTCCTTATAACTGCAACTACAGGTGTGATCTTCAAAACCCAGTCAATCTTATGAACTTATGATGATACATGGCTTTTCTAGGAATTTTAAAGGTTAAAGTACATGGATCATGCATTGCTTTTGTTCATCAAAGCAAGACAGCAATAAACAATTCAAGCTGTGTAACATTCTAAAAAACAGTGCAACCCTTGCTTGCACTGAGAAGATGCGCTTTCAAATTCAACCTAAAGATGGGTCTTATTGTCATATGTGCAGCTAAGAACTTGCCTTATTCAATAAACACACCGACCCACAAAAAAAAGAAGAAGGCTATGAATGTGCTGAAATATACAAAAGAGTATGGTATATGAGCTAAACTTTTCTCTGAAAGCCTTTACTCCAATCCAATGCATGCTACTCCTACAGAAAGATGATTAACCTGTAATACTCACAGACATTAAGACCAACTCACAGCATTTCTCCCGAGCTTGTAAAAAATCTAGCTGATTGAAGAACAAAATGATCAGATCATACCTCAAAAAAACTGAGCTTTGTTCAGTCTAAATGAGAGCCTGACTAAGCACATCACTGGTTGAATTGTGAATTCCATTGGATCTCATTGCTTCAGAATCCCTAACAGCATCAACTGTACAATTCGCAAGCATAGAGTTTTTGGGACGGGCCCGCCTAGATGATCTTCGTTTCTCTTCTTGTGATTCTGAAGGTGAGCGTTTTTTAGCTGACTTCGGGTTGGAAAGCCTGCTTTCTAGAGCTTCTAATGCTCTAGTGCTCATTGGGCGTATTCTAGTGCTTTGCCTTCTTCCATTCCCATTAGTCTGCTCATCCAAGCAAACAGCTTTGCTGGTGGACCCACCAACTGTTTCTGAGCTATCATGGCGACCATTATGGCTGGAGTCACTGCTGCTCTCTTCAGCAGGAGGTTGAGGTATGTTCAAGTCAATATTCAAAAGATCAGATCTTGCACAACTTTCACTAGAAATAGCAGAAGAGCTGCAAGAGCCTTGGTTAGGGTTAGGGTTAGGGTTACCCTGGTGGTATTTCTTCTCAAAATGATTATCTGCAACTAGAGAGCTTGTGTGTGACACTCCATTACAAGTATGGCTCCTCTGAACAGGTTTCTTACTGGGACCAGGTAAGCTCCGTACCTTGTTGTGTTGTTTCACATCTAATGACTTGGAAATCCCTGCTTTAGAAGCAGCACTCAACTTTCGCCTTTTCACTACAGGATCAATACAGTCTTGCTGTTTATCAGCAGACAGCTGATCTGAGTTATTTTTCACCAGCTTTTGTGAAGGATCAGAACTTTTGTTTGCCATTCTCTTTTTTCCACCACCAATAAGATCTCTCACCTCACACAGATCAACAGTTTTCTCATCGGCAGGTAAACTTCTCAGCTCTCTCACCTTTGATGGCTCGTCTTCAATAAACAAACCAGTGTCCACTATGGTAAACTTCATATCATTTGCTTCCTGAGAAGAAAACCGGGGTTTAAGATAACGATTCTGGTCATGCTCAGACCTGTTTTCCTTTACAGAATTTCTGGCCTCAATTTCTTTATTCTCCAGCACAAGACTTTCCGGGTCAGAAGCAACTTTCTTCAGCACATCACTGACAGAATCAAAGTAGTGGTCTCCTCTCAACAGTTTCCGCTTGTATTTTTTAATCCCAGGCAAAAGAAAAACCAAGTAGTTTCTGGAGCTTCTGAAAGACTCATCCTTGGGCTTCTCAGAATGCCATCCTTTTGCCAAAAGCCGAGGCCAAACAGCATCCCAGAAGAGGTCGGTTGACCGAGCCTTGCTTAGCCTTACATCTCCAGTTAGATATTTGATAATTTCATCATATGTAAGAGATGAATAATCTTTGCCTAAAGAGTGCACATGGCTAGTCCTTGAGGGATCCATAGCCATAGTAGTGAGATCCTTGTCGACCTTGCCTATGCCTACAGCCTCTACTAAGGCATGAATGCCAACCGTGCTCTTCAGTGTTGACATATATTCCTCCACTGAAGTTCTACCATCTGAAAATGCTTTGTAGGCCTGGGAGAAAAAAAAATAATGACAGGATATGAATTTGGTGAAAGATTGCCAGACATTCCATCATCTAAACCTCTGGAAAGCTAGTTTACTTAGTCCTAAATGAGTGAAAAAAAAAAGCATTATGAAATAATGAAACAGAAAAACCTTCAGAAGAAATGAAATGGAATTGTAACATAATTACACAGATAGAAACTTGATCATGCATCGTGCAGGAAATAACTGCTGTTATACCTCCACTAAAGTGTTTCTAGATTCTTCAGAGAGTTGAGGAAGCAAACGTGAAAAAAGTTCATGTTGCCTACTTCCAATTAAAAGCCTCTGACCAATTATACACTTCCTTCCTTTTGTCTTCCGACAATCAGCCCATCGTTGGTATTTATCAGTTCTGAAGAATTTCCCATAATAAAATGATAATATTTGGCCCATTTCTTTGTTCTCCATAAATCTCTGCACCAGAAGAAGGTTCTTCCCGAATACATATAAACTGAGAAGGAATGAATCAACTTCAAACTCACTCCAAGAGTCTGCTGGCAGATCAGGAATGGCACTGTGTCCATTAATCGCATCCCTCTGATCCAAACAATCTACCTTAACATCTGATTCTTTCTTATCTGAAGCACTTGAACATTGTCTGACACAATGATTAGATTCTGTCTTAGAGAAATCAACATCATTATGAGCTTTATGGGGAACATCTGTAATCACGGATTGAAAACTATAATCGTCACTCAAGTACTTGTGCAGCTCAGAAGGGGTCAACAGGTCTGGGATTGCAACTTGATACTCATCACCGACATGAGGAAGTATCTCTGACACTCCAAAAAAATCACTTGAATCAGGAGAATCAGGACCAGCAGAATGTTCTGTAGATGCAGCAGAATGTTCCTCAAAAGCATTCTCAGGTTGATCTAGCTCATTGATCTCCATCTGCACAAATGCAGTGAAGAGATAAGGCCTTTATTGATGATTTCATCAAGGAAGCAGAGAATCAGCTTAAGCAGAAATATTTATAAGAATCATCACGGTTCATTGTTTTCATGCATAGACTTAAACAGCTAAATTTGGCTTCTGAGTATTGAATTTCCTTCATCAAAGGTACTACCTGAGTATTGAATTTCCTTAATATCGTAAGCAAACAAATGCACTAACAAACATGCCAAGATACAAATGCAAAAAATAAAAAATAAAATACATAAAACGAAAAATGATAAGAGATCGGGGTGACCACTTCTCTTTCACGAATCAAAGAGCTCTTAGCATCGAAACAACGCTCGTAAGAATCTGATACGAGCAAGTGGGTACCAGATGAACGAGTCAATTAGGCCTTGATTCTTGGTTTTCTTGTACTTAAAACAACCCAAATCAAAAACAAAAAGCACTGGCCACAAACAAACACAGACTTAAGGCACAGAGAAAGTAGATGTACCTGAGTCTACAGAGAGGCAGTGCTGAGAAAGGTGGGAGCGAGCTCTGAAACTGGTTAGAGGAGGAGGTGGGTTGCAGAGAGGAGGAAGAAGGAGCCACCGAAACCGAAGGTCTGAACGATTTGTTGTGTAATTTTCGCGTGCTCGTTTTTTTGCCTTTTATTATCGACGAGACGGAATACTGAATTAGGAATAGAGAGGGGGGGCGGCCGGAATGACGATTTTAGCCCTTGTGTTTGTGTTGTGTGTGCTACTTGGCAACGCTATGGTCAACCAATTGCAAACGGCCATGGAATTCGTCCGTATAAGATTTGGTCTTTCAAAGTTAAATGGCCTGCTTTTCTACCAACTAGACGGTTAATGGTTCTATTTTGCACGAAATACGTAAACAGCCCCATGTATTCCTGTGAGATAATTATTTAGGATCCTACCTTTCAAATTTTAGTGATTTTATCCTTAATTGTATAACTTATTAAAACACGCACTCGGTCTCATTTAGTTTGTCATCTTTTCTTTCCCATCGTCCTATGATATTTATCTTTTTCATTTTATATTAATAATATCTTATAATATTATCTCCATCCAATCTCAATTTTTATTCTCATTATCCCATTTTTTATTCTATTTTATCAACTTTTCAATTTTTTACGCCTATAAATTATAAATTATCTTCATTCAATTTCAGCTTTTACCCACTTTTCTATCTTCAAATACTGTTTTCTCATTTTCTTAATAATCGTAAAATTTGTACTTTAGGACAAACAAAATGGGACGGAGGGAGTACTCATTAATGAACTCTTTTTCATGCATTCTACACGCTTTGACTATGTAAATACCTTAAGATAATAATACCTCATATGTGTCATCTCATTTTTTTAATAATAAAAAAATAAAAATAGTATAGATAAGGGAAAAGAAAAAAAACAAAATCAAAATCTCAATCTCTCAAATAAATCACCGTAAAACCCTTCTTCATCTCTTCCTCCTAGTTTTTGGTCATTCAATTAAATTCACTTTTTTTTTTCTTTTCTCAATACTCCTTATGTTTTTGCTAGACTTGTACAACTTCGGGCATGGATCGGGCCAAAAATATTATTTGTCCACATCAATGGGTCAGACCAAACATGATTTGGCCATTTACGCACATATCCTCCGAACCACATGCCCCCGAAGGCATTATAAATGTCAATTAATAAACTCCCACCTCTCTCTACAAATGTGGTGTGAGAAAAAAACCTCAAAACTTGAACCACATTCCTCCATAACCCATATGAACAAAGAAGATGGCCCTCCCATAGAGAAGATGGTACTCCTAAATAATATGGTGTACCCTATTTCTATTATCACTTTTCTTTCATAGTTTAATGAACAAAGTATGATTTTCCAGAATTTTATCTGGTCCATTAAACAAAAGGATCATTTGAACAATCCGATTAACTTGGAGAGGATATCTCACGGTGATCAACCCTCCAATTTGAACCCCTCCGAGCAATCAGAAACTATGTCTCTTGAGGTGACTTGTGGTGCAAGTTCTCGTTGCTTGCGGTGTAAGATTGTTGCTTGTTCTACAAGTTTTACTTTCTTGCACTACAAGGTTGTGTTTTCTTGTGTTGCAAATATGATTTATTACTTTATTTGTAGCATTATTTTTATTTTTTTTTGAAAAAACTTCTTGCATTCCTTTGCATTGCAAAATCTGAAAAATACTTGCTGCGCAAGCTTGAGAATGTTTATGTTGCAAGTCTTGAAATTGCTTGCGTCGCAAGCTTGGGCTCTTTGCAGGCTTCAAGTTTCAGGCGATGCTCAACCTTCTGACTGTGGTTCGAGATAATGTTTCGGATGTTGTCCAGGTTGTGTGTTTCCTTTTCAAGCGCCTTGTCACTCCTCCTCAAGTCGGCTTCTTGTTATCTTGCTCTCTGGCGGCTCTATACGCCTATGTTAGAATCTCATCTTATCCGCGAAATCGCCTTTCTCCTTCCATGTTGCAAGTTCTTCAACATCTTGGCTTGGTGGTTGTTGCCTTTTTTCTTCGGTTTTTTGGTTCATTTTTGTTTTTGTTCGCTGTTCCATTTTTTGTTTTTCTTGTCGGTTTATTTGGTTACCGAAGTCTGTCTCGGTCTCTTGATATACTAGACATGTTCAGTATTTTAAATTCTTACCTTTTCAAAAAAAAAATGGTTTGGCCATTTAAGCTTGTATTTTTGTCCATGTCCACCCATAAATGTGGGTCGGGTTGTCCATGCCTCCATGAGCCAATCAAACCTATAAATCATACTCCGTTTGTTTCAAAATAGTTATCCACATGGCCATTTTTCGTGTTTCATAATACCTGTCTATTTCACTTTTTTCCCATCTCTTTCCATTTATACCCTTAATAATTATCTTTATCATAATCATTACACTTTTTCATATTTCTTTTAACAAATAATTGACTCTATATTTGATAGGGGTAATATATGAATAACATTTTTTTCTTCATATATGTGCAATGTCTAATTGGACAACTATTTTAAAACAAAGAGAGTATTATTCACTTTAAGTAAAAATTGTTAAAAACTTTAAAACACATATTCAATTTGTAACTAACTCATTTTCAACGTAGAAAAATGAGATCATCAAGATAATAAATGAACATAAAGGGCATCTAAACAAGTTCATAACTTCCAAGTGTTAAGTTGACATTTGACAACTAAATGACAAATCAATCCAATGACAGATAAAAAGAGAAAGGTGAGAGGGTTGTAGCGATGGTAGTAATAAATGTGGGATATAAATACAATTAGCATTTGGTGTGTATGTAGGGAATATGTAATAATAATATACTATTATTGTTCATAATATTATAATATAATTAGAAAAGTATTAATATGTGGGTTGGGCTGAGTCTGTGTGTTTTTTACATTGTTCAAGCTCAACCTTATATTTAACGGGTTGGGCCAGACTGTGCGGGCCAATACTTATGTCCAAACCAGTCTTTTTGCGGATTTGGTGGGCTAGTTCGAACTTGTACAAGTCTAGGTTTTTTTTCTCAATCTACAATTGTAATTTTAGTTTGATCTCAATTAAGTGTAAATGAAAATGTTTGGTTCAATCCTTTGCCTCCGAAGCTAGTGCTGCCCACACCACCCACCTTTGTCGTTGTTGGTATATGGATTGCCGCCTTCTAGAATAAAAATGCAATTGGACCCAAATAAAAAGTGCTTTTTGACAACATTAGGAGGCAGGAGGGGCAGGGTCACCGAGAGTGAGCCGTAATCAGATCTAGCATGCATTGTGTGACAACGGTAAAGTCGACATGAAGTTGAGGCTTAGGGGTCAACGTCGAGTAATCAACAAACATTTAGTAGAAAGAAGTCGATGGTGGTGACAAGGACCCGACAGGCTGCCCTCTTCCGCTTCTTGGCATTCTGGTGGCCACTCAATGCCTCACAATATGAACTTTTGGGGGGCAACAGAGGTAGGGTAACACGCACGCCAGAACAGGGTGCATAAGGGTCGACGGTTAGAGCCACTTCCACTTGTGGGTTGCCCAAGTATGACTACACCATGTCAAACCTTCAAGGAGTAGCATTGGATAGAGGTCGTAGGGAAAGAGAAAGAATAAAGCAGAATAAAGAACAAACAAAAGGGAAAAAGCAAAATTGAAAAAAAACAGGCCCGGCCCAGAGGGTAAGGCAGAGTGGGCGCATGCCCAGGGTCTATAATTTTTAGGGGACTCAATTTTTTAAAACGTACTCCCTCCATCGCATAATATAAGGCCCGTATTCCTTATTTGGCGTCCCAAAATGATCTACCAATTTCTAAGACTTTCCTTATATATACTTTCCCTTTCTCTCAAATTTACCCTCACTTATTTACCTAAATTCCTAAAATACCCTCACCTAATATATACCCACCCCACCTCAACCCAACCCTAATCATACATATTCTGCCGCCCCCCACCCCCAATTCACTCTTCCCATCTCTCATTTCTCCCATTCTACTCTCTGTCTCTCAATCTCCCTCCCAACCCCTTCTCAATCTCCCTCGAGCTCTCTCTCAATCTCTTCCCCTGTGAGTTTGTGACTGCCGAGTGCTCACTTTGCTTCTCACCATGAGTACGAACTCGGTGGGATCCTTGGATCCGGATGTGATTTTCGCCGATGGCTCCTCCGAAGATCCGTCTGGATCGGACCCCAACGCCTTCTACTGTCCCGAGGGGAGTGATTGTGTTTGGGCTCCAAACTGTGAGAGGAAGCATTGTCACACTACTTCGCCGGAATCCATGGAAACGGTGCAAGGAGATCCATGGGATGAGGGTTGTGATGACGGCGTTGTTGAGAAACCAAGCAAAAAAGCCAAAAAAAGGCGATGAAGAGGCTGTTCATCCTGCCCCCTCCGATTCAGATGCCTGAATCGCTCGATGAGTATATTGTCCCCTTTATTTTGCCTTAATTTGCTTGCATGTGCTTTATTTGTTGTGGATCTGAGTTAATTGTCTCACTTGTGCTTGCATGTGGTTTGTTGTGGATTTGGCCTAATTGTGCTCAAATGTGGTCCTATGTGTGTTAAACTCCTTGCTTGTAATCTGGAATATGCATGCTTAGCAGTGAATTGATCATAATCTGCCTCTATAAGGTTAACTCCTTGTTTATGCCTCTTTGTGTTCAGATGTGCGCCTATGTGTGTTAAACTCCAATGTGTGTTAAACTCCAATGTGTGTTAAACTCCTTGTTTGTAACCTGGAATATGAATGTGTAAATGCCCCTCTGTGTTTACATGATTTGATGTGGTACACTGTGTAAATGCGTGTAAATGCCCCTCTATGTTTTTGAATTGAGTTGTGTGAATTGCATATATGAGAGTTGTGTGTGAAAGTTATCCATTTTATCCATTTGTGTTATCTTTTCATTAATTATGGTATAGTTTGGTCAATTGCATGATTGCTGAATTTCTGAAGGTGACTTTTTTCTGAAATTGAGCCATTGCTTGCTTCAATTCTGAATTTATTTACATCTCTGATGGCATATATGAAAGCATGAGCTTGAATTTGCTTCATTCTATATTTATTCACAATATGAAAGCATGTTTAACATCTGATTTCATGATTTCTGAATTTGTACTTCTCAATTGCATATTTACATGTATTTGCATGATTACTTCCCTGCATGACTTCTGAATTCATTTTCTGACTTCCTTTTGAATATGATTCCTGACTTGAATGATTCCTGAATTAATTTCGTTAATGGAAACGTATTTGATTGATTGCATGCTTGATGTTCCCATTTGTTTACATCTCTGAATGACATTTATGAAACCATGAGCTTGAATTTGATTCATTTTGAATTTGTTCACAATATGAAAGCATGTTTAACATCTGATTTCATGATTTTTGAATTTGTGCTTCTCAATTGCATACTTACATGTATTTGCATGATTACTTCCCTGCATGATTTTTGAATTCATTTTGTGACTTGCTTTTGAATATGATTCCTGGCCTGAATGATTCCTGAATTAATTTTGTTACTTGCTTCTTTATTTGATTGATTGCATGCTTGATGTTCCCATTTATTTACATTTCTGAATGACATATATGAAAGCATGAGCTTGAATTTGATTCATTTTGAATTTATTTACAATATGACAACATGTTTAACATCTGATTTCATGATTTTTGAATTTGTGCTTCTCAATTGCATATTTACATGTATTTGCATGATTACTTTCCTGCATGATTTCTGAATTTATTTTGTGACTTGCCTCTGAATATGATTCCTGGCCTGAATAATTCCTGAATTAATTTTGTTACTTGCTTCTTTATTTGTTGATTGCATGCTTGATGTTCCCATTTATTTGCATCTCTGAATGGCATATATTAAAGCATGAGCTTGAACTTGAGTCATTCTATGCATGTGTAACATCTGTTTTCATGATTTTTGAATTTGTTTTCTTACTTTACTTGTCCTAGTTTTCTGAATTGCTTTAAAACTGTACATGCATGCATAAAATCAATGATGAGAGCCTTCATTAACTGAGATATAAGTCTTAGTTTTTGTCAGTGCACTAATGTGCCATAGGAAACCGGTTTATATTTAACTGAATGTGTCTCACTGGTATGTTGGTGTTGTCAACTTTGAGTTTAAGTTTGTGATTGTTGGAGCCCTGAGATTATATACTTGTAACAATGATGAAACACACTACATAACTTAGACATTACTCAAATTTAATGACAACACCAATGTGCTTGAGACACTAGCTGATTTACACTAAATGAGGCCTATCTGGTATGTCTGTGTATTGTCAAAGGGATTTGTATCAGTGATGAATGGGGGCAGTCTGAGATTAATAGGAATGTCATACATTACATGCATATAAATCTGCATTACATTCATCCTTATTACATTTACAAAATATTTGCAATCATTTTACAAAAAGTTTCACAAAATATTTGATTCAATTTTCAAAGAGTTTCTCAAAAGTTAGTTTTTCCACCTTTGTTCTCCCAGTTTAAGCTTTGCATTGCCTTTCATGTCTTCTACAACAACACATCATAATCTTCTTCATCTTCCTGGTTTGCATCTTTTGTGTGTTGGCCTGCATTTGATGTTCCTGCACCTTTTGTTTCAAAGCCATTTCCTCCATGAACTATTTCCCATGCTGTCATAACTGCATGTAATGGTGCTTGAACTTGAGTCTCTAGCATGCCTTGTCTTGCTAGTCTGTTCTTGCCAACATGTGGAATGTCATATTCCTTTCCTCCTTGGTTTTTCATGATTTCATTAATGCAATATTGTAGGGTCATCCACACATTACCTAGGGTTTTTGCATCTAGCTCATAGTAGGCCTCATACACAACCTCTAGCATTGCATCAACATCTTTTGGCATTTTTTTATGCATAAGTGATTGTATGCTTCTAAAAAAACCAAATCCAAGATCTTTAAATCAGGACTATTAGGAGGTTGTTGCACTAGAATGAATGTGAAACCCTCTTGTTGATAAACTTGCTGCCATTCTGTATCTTCCTGTGTGATATGAGCTTTAGCATTATCCTGTTGAATGAAAATAACATTGTGTTGACCATTCTGTGGCCACTTGGCTTTAATAGCTGGCACAATCTCATGTATGAGCATGTTTCTTGTGACTATCCTATTGATTGATTCCACCAACTTGGTCACTAGTGTGCCCTTTTGTCTGTTTTTTGATGATCTCTTTGCTGGCTCTTTGTATGTGAATGGAAAAATGCCTATTTTTCCATCAAAACTGCATTCTCCATTTGCATTATATCGTGGTATAGCCACTGCAGCTGTAAACATGACCTTAGGAATAAACTTTGATGAGCTTGCACTTCTGTACTTCCCCTTTTCACCACTGGCTAGATATGTCCTATGTGTCTTCTTAGTGAGGTTGAACCATTTCTCATCTATATGCACATAGTCATACATTGCTTTGTAGTGTGTTTTGGCCTGTGGTGTGTCCCTTGGAATCATGCTTAATATCCACTGTAATCTAGTAATCTTATTTGCTGGTTTCAAACCCGGATGTAGTACGTGGGTTGGTGTGTGGCTTGATTGCTCCTCTCTTGATCATTCTATCAATTGTGCTCTTTGAGACTTGTGTGCTGGTTGATATGTTGGTTGCTAAGTCTCGAATGCATGATCTCTGCCCCATGTGTAGAGTTGTAATAGCATCAATTGACACCTCTGCTCTCTTTCTGCCTGACCTGTGGTACATGGTTGAGACATTATATTCCTGATTTTGTTCCCTCGGTTTTTTTGCTATGCTCCATAATCTGGTTATGCTCCTTCTGCCAACATTAAATGTTTGTGCTACCTCATTAATTGCCCAAGTTTGCCATTTGTAGTTCTCTCTACAAGCCATAAAACAATATTCATTCTGGTATGTGTGTTGAGCCTTTTCCTTAATGCCTGTTGATGAGTAGTTGCCCCTGCATTTATGCCTTCCTCTGTATCTGTCTGCATTGATGACTGTGTGCTAGCTGTTCCTGTTCATGTTTCTTCTTCTTCATAAAGATGAAAGAGAAAATCATCTGCCCCACTACTATTCGCACCAGGTGGCTCATTAAGATCAATGTGGAAAGGAGGAGGAGGCTCATTCAGATCAAACTCTGAAGGCATGTGGAATCTGGCATTGATGCAATATTCCCTTTGTTTCTTTGCTTTTGTAATTTTGTTAATGGAGAATGAACTTTTCTGTAATGGTGAAAGCTGTAAAGTATGAAGGTTGTATTTTGTAAGGGTGTGTAAGGGGCAGGTAGGGGCAAAAAAGACCACTTAAAAGTGGTGATCCTAGGGAACTTTAATCAAGGGCTCAGATTGAATCTGTGTAAAAAAAATTGCTTCTCTTTGTATGCAGATTGCCAGCATGGCAATCTTAATATCCACTTTAAAGCTTTCTTATTGGTTACTTCTTTCCCTCCACCATTTCCCAATGTAAAGTTGCTGCTTTTTTCTTTTCTTATTGGTTTTGTGATCAGGGATTTTAGAGGCCGCATTATTTCTTTGGATGGTGGATTTCTCGAACGGCGATCCGTTGTGTTTTCCGAAGCTGTGGCTCTTCGGCAGGGGATTATTGAAGTCAGTCGGCGTGGCATTCCCCGTTTAATGATTGAAGGTGACAACATGAGGTGGTGAATGCAGTGTTGGGTGATTGGAGTTGTCCGTTGGAGGTGGAGCTTATTCGGTCAGACGTTCAGCTTTTGCTTGGCAAGTTGCAAAGTTGGGGCATCCGGCATGTCTTCCGGGAAGCCAACAGAGTAGCAGACCACATAGCTGGCTCGTTTTGTCGTGTTTCTCCTTTCACTTTCCATTCTGATCCGGTCCTTAGGGACCTCGTCCGTCAGGATGCTCTAGGATAGTCCCCGGTTTGTGGGGGCTAGCCTAATTCCTTTCCTTTATCAAAAAAAAAATAGAACAGAGTGAGTACTATATATAAGAGTTTTAAAATATCATAAATTGCAAGTTGGTCTAGTGGAAGAGTGTTTTGACCTCTATTAAAGAGGTCTTGGGTTCAAATCCTACCAATTTAATCATAAAAATGTTTAAATGTGGGCCCTATTTTATATCTTTTATTTAATTTATCTTTCTTTGATATTAATGAATTAGTGTATTCATGTATTACTATAGTTATTACTCCCTTCGCTTCAAAATACTTGACCATTTGGATACTTTTTCTTGTTTCATAATACTTGTCCATTTCACATTTTTTTTACCATCTCTTTCCATTTATACCCATAATAGTTATCTTTATCATAATCATTACACTTTTTCATATTTCTCTAAACAAATGATTAACTCTACGTTTGATAGGGGTAATATAGAAATAACATTTTTTCTTAATAGATGTGCAATGTCCAAATGGTCATGTATTTTGAAAAGGAGGGAGTATAAATTAATCTTATTTATAAAATTGTCTATATTGGTTACTTTTTATTATATTTAAAATGTACGGTATATGCATTTGAAAATAACCTATTTCTTTTATTCATACATTTATATATGATGATAACATCCAATTTTACGTATTGAGTTAAATTTAGGTTATATTATAATTTTTTGGTATCTTAATGTTATAATAAGAAAAGATTTATACGAAACTATTATAAAATTTTACGAAAAATGTCTAAAAATTATATAAAAATGGCTCTTTTATTATAATTTACCCAGGGCATCTAAAATGTCTGGACCGGCCCTGACTAAATATATACTTTTATATAGACATGTACTTATAGAGTTCTAACGACACTTGAGCTTTTAATAACTACAAATATGGGCTGCTAATAACATATTCTAATATTCTAAATGTGAACTTTTATATAAGTTCTAGCTACACTTGAACTTTGATTCATTTCTTATTAAAAAAGACTTTGTGAGGAAAAAGTTATTTTATATATATGTATTGAAACACGTAAAAAATAGAGATAAGGACACAAATTTTAGGAGATAAGACTTTTCAGTACCCACAAAGTAAACACCCTAGGAATGAAACCGCAAAAATAAAGGAATGAGTTTCAAATTAAAGTCTTATAGTTTGGTTTTAGACTAGGCCTTTCTATTTTTTAAAATTTGAAGACTAGGCCTAAGGCCTTGCTATAGTTGTAAGGAGAAAGTATTTTTCAAAAAAAAAACATACTTTATACAAATTAAAATTAGCAAAAAAGTAATTTAATTTTACGTATTTTGAGACAAAAAACATATTTTTTAACCATAAGTGTAGCAAAGCCTAGAAACCTCTTTTTGCTTAAAAATGATACTGAGAAGTTTTTTTATATATAAAAATTATGGCTAAGGTACCGAAGATGATTTTCTTTTGGCATATCCTAAATGAGGGAGGATGCCTATAAGACCCCAATTTTTTATATATAGAAGGCATTGGTGCCCGAATTAACATATATCATATATTTTTGTGCATTTTGCACATTCAAGAGTGTTTACCAAAACAAATCAAGTTATTATTGACGTTTGAAGTCATTTAGATCAGATTGATGGACATTTCATCTCCACACAGAATTATCAGATTCCTTAGGCTCCATTCAGCGATAGTAACTGAGATTGGAACTGACAGATGAGACTGAGACTGAGACTGAGAGATGACTGAATAGATGAAATTGAGAATGGAAAAACTAGCTGGATGGACAAAAAAGTAGTAATGAGTGTTCGGGAAGAGTGGTAGCTGAAGGAGTAAATTCTTAATTCAAAATGACCATAATAACCTTGGAATGAATAAAATTTACAATTTTTGCCCCCATCTCGTGACAATCACGTCCCAATCACGTGCCCAATGCAGCCCTAAAATTGGATCGAAATCCCACTTGGTTTCATGCCCTCACGTTTCAATCGTTGGCCTTCCTTTACAGCCGAGGCGATTCCGGCGACAGGGAAGAGCCGTCCACACCCGGCGGCCTCGGTGTTGTAGGCGGAGGCCCCCGACAAGGTATGTAATCTCCGTTCATATGTGGTTGTGGGTGTCAGGTTTAGGTTTGTTAACCCGATGTTGGTATTGTCATGTAGATCCGGTGACGAGAGCTACGATTCCAGGTGGAGGCCGCATCCAACGGGACAAATCTGAGAAGGAACTTCGTTCCTCGTCTTCCCCTCCAACGTAAGCCTCAATTTGTCCTCAATTTTGCAGACCGAAAATGTTGATTGGGTTAGGGCCGAATTGCGTTCTTTGTTTGGTTTTTAGGGTTGTTTGTTTGTTGTTCAGATTTAGCATGCACCATTGAATTCCATGATGTTCTTGTTCCCTTGTTGAATGCACTTGAATTGTGTTTAAATTTTGTTTTTGATCACTACATATGAACGAGACTTTCGTAGGTGCTTGCTTGTGTATTGGTGTCGTGAGGTGTTGTTTAGGGTTTGTTGGTTTTAAGGCAAAGACAATGAGTATGTCATCCCAAGTAAGCGACATGGATGCCGCCTTAGAATACGATTCGAAAGACGGCACGACGAAATAGAGTGATGAGGATGCAAAGTGCTTGTTGAGCATATGTCAAGAATACCACAAGCAGAATGGGGTCGACACGCACTTTAGTTGGAGTGAAATAGCCGCAAAACTGAGTAAGGACCTTAAATCACCGTTTACGAGTGTCCAGGCAAAGAATAAATCTGATTACATGAAGAAAACACGGAAATTGTGGATCAAGCTGCGCATGAACGAGACAGGTCTTGGATGGAATCCTGCCATTGGTGCTATTCAGGGGACTGACGAGTGGTGGGATAGGAAAATCAAGGTATGCTCGCATGATATTGTACACATAACCTTAGGATAAATATTGAAGTCTATATTCCATTTATCTGAGTATATATTTTCCATCCATGATTTCCCCGGAAGATAAACAGCTCAGGAGGTTCCGGACTTACCAACCCGATGCACAGCTGAGTGAGATGTGGGACACTGTGTTTGGGAGTATTGTTACGAGTGGAAAACATTGTGTCTCTGCACAGAATGTTGTTCAGGTTAGGAGCAGCCAACACATTAAGATCACTTCCCCACCTACATCAAGGACGATGGAGGAATTACTGACAATGAATGACGATTTGGATGAAGGTGAACTGTTGAGGGATCTACAAAGTGGACAAGCAATCGTCAACCTGGACACCGACACGCAGCAAGCCGAATTGGTCCTGACTGATCTTGCTGCTCTAGTGGCTCCTCAAGGCTCAACAAAACGCTTGAAGAACGGGCCAAGTGGGGCCGCGTATCTGAAAGGAAGGATCAATAAATATGAGAGCAGCACAGAGAGATTCCTGACATTGTGGGAGGGCGAGGTTAACAACAACAACGTTGCGCCAGCGGACTCGGCCCCCAAGCTTGATGTAGCCATAGAGGTGATTTATCGGATGGTGAACGACGGTAAGGTGAAGCAGGGTTCGGACCTGTTCTGCTATGCCGTTGACGAGCTCAGCAAAGAATCCAGCCGTCGTTTGTTCATGACTTTGAGGACCGATGACGACCGGAAGGCGTGGATCCGGTTCAAGTTTGGTCGGGCTGAGCATTCATAGGGATCTGAGTGATTTGGATGCATGTGTTGGGGTGGCAGGTTTTCAAAACTACATGTTGAAGTTGTTGTTGATTGCTGCTTTTTTTTATGTTGTGTCGGATTGTTATGTGTTGGTTTTATTTGTTATGGATTTTCAATTGCACAAGGTCTTGTGTGTGCTCTGCTACTTGTTATATGGATGTTTAGATGGTTTGCATAAACACTTGTGTGATATGCTAATTTTAATATGGTTTGCTTCATGAGTTGCGTTAACCTATATAGTAAGCGATGTCTTGCATGTATGTTTTAGAATGTCCGACATCGATGAACCGCAGCCAACACGTCCGAGCAAGTTCATTCGCTTCGGTGCACTGATTTTACGATTCCAAGCTCACTTGTGTGACCAATACTTGAAGAAGTACTTTATCAAGACCCCATGTTACACTTCTCCTTTGACGGGCTATAAGTGGATGATGGAGATCTTGGACTTAGACTCGGATGTGAGGTGCATAAACACCTTTAGGATAGAGAAGCATGTTCTGCTGGCCTTATGTCATGAGCTCGAAACGAAATACAATGTTCAATCGATGAAAAATATGACGGTTTTGGAGAAGGTCGGCATGCTTCTGTACACTATAGCGCAAGGAGCGTCTAATAGGGCCGTCTGTGAGCGATTTCAGCGATCGGGGGACACTGTTAGTCGAGCTATTCACGAGGTTCTAGACGGGATAATGGGCAGGAACAACGGAGTTGATGGTCTTGCTGCCCGTATCCTAAGACCAAGGGACCCCACTTTCTCTACCGTGCCAGATAGGATCGAGAACGACTGCCGGTACACTGTTTTCAAGGTAATGAAGCCGGATGTATGTCATTCAATTTTACAATCCGCTTCACTCATTCATAGTGCATCCGTGATAACTTGTAGGGGGGCCATAGGGTGTATAGATGGGACGTACATCACTGCTTGTGTACCGAGGTCCGATCAACTTCCCTATAGGAATCGGAAAGGCTATTGCTCATTCAACGTCATGGGGGTGTGCGACTTTGACATGTTCTTCAACATTTGTTTCGGCTGGATGGGAAGGGAGTGCACACGACGCCCGCGTTTTCGACCATGCTCTCAACACACCGGAGATGTGCTTCCCCCACCCACCGTGCGGTAAAGTTCGATATGTACACAATTCAATATTGCAACATATATTCTGGAAACACATTGGATTTGTTTACACTTACCTTGAATCTGGTGATGACTTGTGCGTTTGTAGGCATGTATTACCACGTTGATAAAGGGTACCCTGACCGGGAAGGCTATATGGTGCCGTATAGCAGGATCAAGTACCATTTATCCCAATTCCAAAATGCGGTTCTGCGCAATGCAAAGCAAGCCTTCAACAAAGTGCACTCTTCCCTTCGAGGTTGCATCGAACAGTGCTTTGGTGTGCTCAAAAAAGGTTTCGCATCTTGACCGCAATGCCAATCTACCCCGTTGAGACGCAAATCGATTTGATCATCACTTGTTCTATCGTACACAACTTCATACTTGGTCATCGGTTGAATGATAACTACTGGGAAGAGGAGTACGAGGACCCTGATCTGCCACCGCCTCGTCGTGAAGAAAGATCGGCTGATCGGGCACCGGGTGGAATGAAGCGTAAGCGCGATGAAATCACACAGGAGATTTGGGAATGAAAGAAGTATTGGTGAAGGGTAGGTTTCGGTTATTTCGGAAACCTAACACCTAAGCAATGGCCTAAGTCGTATGTACCGGTACTAATTAATCTTTTGGCCCTTAACACTATTGCCGCAATTAGTATGTAGCGGCACTAATCTTTTGACCCCTTAACACTATTAACACTATTGCCGTACAAGAGTGCGCAATGCATAGAAGGTCTCTGATAAAGCGGTACTAATCTTTTGGCAAGTATTGTTATTGTGCTATTATCCATGCTTATGAAGTTTTATTAAGTATGCTATGTGCGTAATGTTTTCATATTGATGTCATCCATTGTAGCTCAAGTCGAATGCGTAGAAGTCATAACATAATCACATGTAAATTTCGATGACACGAGAGAGTAAATGAGAGAATAATATATTTATGCTAATGATGACGTTACATAGTCCCACCAAAATTCAACACACCTTAACAGCAAAAAAGAAAAGCATTTCATGACACAAACGACTTAACAATACACACACAATTTGTAATACAGGAAACATTAGAACACAATCCTTAAAACAAAGCTAATGAGGTAATTTTATTCATCCCAAGTCGTCCACACAACATTGCCGTTGCCCAAGCACACTACGCATGATAATCTGACCCCCCATGGCGTGCTCCATAGCCGCAATCTCTTCACCATCCATGAGACCGAGCTACACATGTGGAAAGTGACGAAATCATTAAACATGGAAATTCAAACACGTATTAGCAAACGATCAAGAGATTGATGGCTTACACTGCGCGGGGTTGCTGCGTCTCCACGGTGGGTGATACGACGACCATCAAGGATATACTCGAAAACGGCTTGCTCGTTCCCCGGATAGTGAGAGTAGGCAGCAAAGAGCTTCCCTATCTTGGTGTCGAGCCCCATCTGGAAGTATTTTTTTTTCTCGGTCCTGAAATGGTCAAAACAAATAAGTGTTATGGACGACATTGCACATCCCTATGAATCATATAGTGAAACATATTGACCGGCCCGACGATGCATAGGTTGATGCGTGGGTTATTCTGTGGGTTGGGTGCTGGGTTGAAGCCCGGGGGGGCATGGGTTCACAACTGCTTAGCTCGCATCACTCTCGGATGGACCGTCCATGACAGAGCTCTTGATTTGGTAATCTGTTTTTTCCCTTGTTTGGGTGAGGTGAAGTGCTTTGGAAGCTGACATGTATAGCCATTTATAGCCACAATAATCTCCTCCTAGCAAGCAATGCATAATATTTTATTACCTAAATAAGGTATGAAAAGATACATCAATGCAAGCAAATAGTGTTACCTTTTTTGGGGAGTTGATACATGAATGCAAAGGTTGAAACGTGCAGATTGCATAAGTAAGATACTCCTATTTGATTCCCCCAAAAAGGTAGGTGAATATTGCATCAGAAATACATATAAAAATTGGGCTACATGTATCAAATAATTAAATACAATGGTGAAGATGTGCCAAAACAATGCAACCCCATTGATTGACCTCTCAATGGGTTGTGGACTGTGGACATGCATGCATTGAACAAGGAAAAAACAGCTTTTATCATAGCTTTCATTGACCATACAACCGGCTTTTATCATACCTATCCCCAAGCTCAATCTATTGATTTTTTACCCCACCGTTACAATCGGATAGGTTAATAACTAATATTTATATTAATCGATTTTAAGTTGTTTTTAGTAATTATATTTTCATGATCAGTGTACACAACAATCTACTAATTACTTGAGACAAATGGGAAATCACACCTAAGCAATGGAAAATCACAAGACCTGAGATGTAAATTTTCAATTAGTCAAGGCTTCATGCCAAGGTGAAGTTTTTTCTTTTGCAATTGAGTTTCAATGTTTTGATCTCATAGCTATATGTTTCTTGGTAAGAGGTTGCTAATTGCTATCATGATATCAGACTAATCAAGTAAAAAAAATATCTTGCTTGAGAAGTTGATTCAATCTGATATCCTATGACCTCGAACGTGCCATAAACACCAAAACACAATAAGATTACCTCATAAGATTCTTGGAAGTAATCTGAGGAGCCTCCACAGCTGCACCGATCAAGCTACTTCCTGTTATGTAAATTCCCCTATAGAAATTCCCAATTTTCGAATTTAAAGCTTAGAAGAAAAAAAATTCACACTTTGGCACCAATCAGAGAACACAAACATCAAATCGCTAATGAAAAACCCTAACTGAATGGCGAGAAGGAGGAAAAAAATTCACACTAGTAATACAAGTTGGAAAGAACACATACAACAACAACAAATTTGTTGTTTGGATGCTTATCCTTGTACGTCTTCCTGAATTCCTCCCTGTTGAAGAGAAAACCGCAAATCAAAATCAGAAATTTCAAAGTTCACATCTATATCAAAACAGGACCGTAAAATAAGCAGATCTGAACCGCAAAGAGTACAAGGGCCACATAAACATGTAGCAGAGGCTACCATAGTTCATTAATGAAACACAACATTACAAAGACGACATGAACGTAACGCAATACAAACAGTTTACAACTTTTGCAAAGCTACAAACATCGAACCATAAGCCGACAACAGAAAACCTTAACCAACAACGACATCACACAAAGCCAACACAAACCACTACATCACACAACCCTCCATCATTAGTCCGAGTCATTCTCGGATGGCCCAACGTCTTCAATCGACACCTGCTCGAGGTTGTTAGCCAAAAGAGTCCCCTCGGAAGGCTCTCCATAAACTAGCTCCCAGAGCTCGGTGGTCTGCTTATCCAGTGCAAAATTCTTCACTGATTTGCATGACTTTCCAGCAATCTGGGACACAGTAGAACCAACAAAAGTTATTATATATGAAAGAAGGAGATTGTGCAGGAAAAAAAAAATTCCCATACCAAGGCTGCCCACTCCCACGATGCGTCATCCCCGAACAGCTCCGCGGAGACATGATCAAAGCTGACGTGAATACCCACCTGGTTCATGTAATCATACATGCGCCACATCTTCTTGTTGTAGTCCAATCGATTCTTGAACATGTTACCGGTAATGTGGACACCGGTGTTGAGATGGAAGCGTCCATCCATTGTCCTGAAGTTTACAACCTCACCGCGCCTCCGTTTAGGAAGACAGCAATCGCGGGCGATCATTAGCACCTCTTTGTTACGCGCACTCATCCAAATCTGCTCTTCCATTATGGAACCTACGTTGTGAAGGGATGAATATGTGTTTTAAGCACCAAATCAGTAGCACAGCAGGAAACAAATTGAGAAGAAAAAGACCTTCGAGTTTGTATATATGAAATGCACAAACCCAAACCGATGAGCTTACATGATGCTATGGAGGGTCTCTTTTCAAGGCATTTATAGGGAAACTGGGGGGGGGGGGTTGGGGTAGGCCTTTAGGGGATAGGACGAAGGACTACTATTAACTGCAACCAAACACCCTCAACACAAATTAAATGCATGTGAAACATCAAGGGTGACATTGACAACATAATGCTAGGAGTCAGAACATAAGTTGCTCACTACTATTATGTACAAGCAAGAATAAGTCAGTCGCGTAAGCAACGAAAAAAGACAATACAAAGGTTAGTACACCCATTCATTAATATGTCATATTAATATATGTGATGCAGGCTTGCAAAATTTAACCAATTTCAATAGAAATCTGCATATGTAATTTACCTCACTGGTGTAAATCATAGCCTGCACATGGCCTCCATTCAAAATCCTACAAAACCAAATCACAAATGCCAACAAAGTTAGTCAATATAAACAGAAAGAAACATTGGATAAATGGAAAAAAAATATTTATGAGGTTATAACTCACAAACCTCATTCAAGTTGCATATGTTTCCACAGCCATAACAACATTGTCCATCATGTATTCAAGTAAAGGTTCACACACATACATAAAATTATCAACCATTGCAAGCCACATAACATAGATAAACCAAGCATTCTCACGATCAAACATTCAAGCAACCGAGCATAATGGTCCAACCAACAATTAAAAACAAGTGCAGGACAAGTAAACAATCAACAAACGTAATAGTACAGGACAAGAAAAAAAAACTTCTCAGGAGGACATCATGCAACACAAAACATAATATAATTAACCACGCAGTACCCAAACTGACACGAGGGCGACCACCGCACAAGCACAGAATTTCCATGACCTAGCCGACTGTTTAGCTCTATCTAGCTCCTGACACAAGAAAAGCATATGCGTTGTCATATCAGACAGCCTCCTTGCAACTTCTTGTGCCTGAATCTCCAGCGCCTGGACGGCGGCCCTTTGGACTCCAAGTTCTTCCTCCACCATTGCATGAGCCACCCTCTCACACTCTAACTCCACATCGAATTATCCAAGCCTATCGTGGCTGGCCAAGGATGGAGGAGGAGTGTCGGATAGTTCCTGTTCATACAAAAATTGTCAATTAATAATCATGAAATCATTTCAAGGTAACTGTTTTCCATTATGCAAAAATAGTGAAATCAGTACCGAAGGTGGGAATGTTTCAAAACCAGTTCAGTTGATGTTGGTTCAATAGAACCATTGGATTCGCGGTAGTAAGGCAAGTCCACATCATCCGAATCGAATGATGAACCTTGGGAAACCATTCTAGCTTCTACAACAAAACCATGTTCATGTCAACAATCAAATATCACAACTGAAAATGCATCATGTAAGCTCAATATATAATAATACACAGAAAATGCACCATAGTTATGTTAGTGAAACATCGAAGTCGTTGTTTTTGCATACAGATCAACACAAACTACCCACAATTTCAACAATTTGAACAATACATTCCAATTTGCCAACACACACTATCCACAATTCACACCGAAACCTTCAACAACAATACACACTAACCCTAATGATTTCGCAACCTCAATAACAGCACACACTATCCACAATTCACACACAAACTACCCACAATTTGAACAAGTTCAACAATACATTCCAATATGGTCCATTGTCCGAATTGGGACCGAAATCCTAACCCTAACCGTAATGATTATCCGAACCCTAACCCTAATGATTGACCAAATCGGATCTGAAATCGTAAAAAAAGGCAGTAGGACAAGCACAAACCAGCAAGGATGAAGAGGAATATCGCGAACTAACCTCAAAAGTGAAGAAATCGGACTGAAGTCCGACGATTGTGGCTTGAGTTGATACGAAATCGGCCTCCACTCTCGCCCTTCTCTCCGCTCTGCTGCACAGGTGAAGCCCGACGATTGTGGCTTGAGTTGATACGAATCTCGCTGCCACCGTCGCTAGAGGCTCAAACCCTAAACATGACGAACACCAATGGGGCGTTAAACCAAATCCCACATCTTCGACGAAACCTAAAAACCCTAAAATCAAGATAGCTAACGAGTACTAACCTCAGATATGAAGAATCGCTTGAAGAATCGCCCACAATCGCCCTTCTTGAGAGGAGGAGGCTTCGAATTTGTGAGAGAGCTCGAGAGGGGCAGGGGCATCGGGGTGGAAATTTCGAATTTTGGGAGATGGGAATTTGGATTCATCAGCGGGGAGAAATGCGAAAATCTGGGTATCCCAAAGGGGAACGAAGTAGCGGAATTCCGCTAGTCCGTCCGCGCAAGCTGCCATGCCGAACGACGATGCCGGCCAGCGTTTTGCTCTCCAGCCCGCTCCCGCTACCTATTCAGCGAGCTCCCGAACGGGGCCTTAAGCTAATAGATGGACATTTATTTACATTGAGAAAGAAATGGTCTACGAGTGTTCAGGTAGCTCCAAGAAAGAAATGGTCTACGGGTGTTCAGGTAGCTCCAAGAGTCTGCTCAATTGTCTGACTTGCTTTTAAAACCATTTCTTCCTATAAAGATTTTTTTTTTTGTCGAAGTTTCTTCCTATAAAGATGAACTTTCTTAAAAGGAGTATTACTTGTGAAGATACTTGTGAGGTTTGTAATTGTGTTGATGATAATGACCGAGTGATGATGCTGATCATTAAGGTCAAGGAATTGAGTCCCAGGATCAAGATCTTTCTTGAAGACCAAGATCTTCAAAAAAGTCTTGAAGAATGCCAAATGCAAACCTTGCGAGCGTTCACATTGTAAAATGTAAATGAAAGAAACATGCATGAAAGTTGTTTGCATGAAAGTTGAAGTACTTAGGAGTTAAATGGAGAATGACCATCTATTATATTGTCCATGTTTTTCCCAGCTATTTTTATTAAATCTACATATTAGGCATGCATTTTAGTAATTCCAGTTTTATTACCTTTGATTTTAGGATAGTTATTTGACGTTCAAGAAAACTTTTGAGCCATCCACATAGAATTATTTGTCATCACATAAGTGTACCTTGTAACCCAAGTATTTGCATCTTAATGAGTGTGAAGGTATATGATCCAAAGGAAAAATGAAAGCGTTGCTATGTTTACCTAATCACATATACGAGACCCTCGTCGCTCACCTAAAGAGTCTTTCCTTACATAGGAGCACGATGAAGCATTTTTCGACGAGGTGCCAAGAGAACAACTAGTAGGAAGATTGGCATAAAGATCCTTAAGCCAACCCAATGCGATGAGCCGCTAGTAGTTGCAGATGCCTTTGTCAAATATTTAGTTCTTTGAAGAACAAAGTGATCAAATGCCTCAAAAAACTGAGCTTTGTTCAGTCTAAATGAGAGCCTGACTAAGAACATCACTGGTTGCATTGTGAATTCCGTTGGTTCTCATTGCTTCGGAGTCTCTAACAGCATCAACTGTGCAATTCCCAAGCATAGAGTTCTTGAGACGGGCGCGCCTAGATGACCTTGGTTTTTCTTCTTGTGAGCGTTTCCTTGCTGACTTTGGGTGCGAAAGCCTGGTTTCTAGAGCTTCCAACGCTCTAGTGCTCATTGGGCGTATTCTAGTGCCTTGCCTTCTTGCATTCCCATTAGCCTGATCATCCAAGGAAATACCTTCGTTCATGGACCTGCCAGCTGTCTCTGAGCTATCATGGCTACCATTTTGTCTGGAGTCGTTGCTCTCTTCAGCAGGAGGTTGAGATATGTTCAAGTCAATAGCAGAACATTCACTAGAAATAGCAGAAGAGCTACAAGAGCCTTGGTTAGGGCTAGGGTCACCCTTGTGGCTCTTTTCAAAATGATTATCTGCACCTAAAGAGCTTTTGGATGACACTCCATAACAAGTACGGTTCCTCGGAGCAGGCTTCTTACTAGGAACAGGTAAGCTCAGTACAACGTCGTCTTGTTTCACATCTAAAGACTTGGGTTCTACCCCTGCTATAAATGCAGCAGTCAGTTTTCGCCTTTTCACCACTGGATCAATACAGTCTTGCTGTTTATCAGCAGACAGATGATCTGGGTAATTTCTGAGTGGTTTTTGCGGAGGGTCGGAGCTTTTGTTTGTCGTTCTCTTTTTCCCGCCACCAATAAGATCCCTCAGCTTTTCACACAGATCAACAGTTTTCTCATGAGCAGGTAAACTCCTCAGCTCTCTCACTTTTGACGGCTCACCTTCAATATACAAACCAGTGTCCACTATGGTAAACTTCATATCATTTGCTCCCTGAGACAGAAACCGGGGTTTGAGGTAATGCTTCTGGTCATGACCACACACGTTTTCCTTTCCAGAATTTCTAGCCTCAATTTCTTCGTTCTCGAGCACAAGACTTTCCGGGTCAGAAGCAACTTTCTTCAGCACATCACTGACAGAATCAAAGTAGTGGTCTCCTCTCAAGAGTTTCCGCTTGTATTTTTTAATTCCAGGCAAAAGAAATACCAAGCAGTTTCTGGATCCTCTGAAAGACTCATCCTTGGGCTTCTCAGAATGCCATCCTTTTGCCAAAAGCCGAGGCCAAACAGCATCCCAGAAGAGGTCGGTTGACCGAGTCTTGCTTAGCCTTATATCTCCGGTTAGATATTTGATAATCTCGTCGTATGTAAGAGAAGAATAATCTTTTCCTAAAGTGTGCACGTGGCTAGTCCTTGAGGGCTCCATAGCCATAGTAGTGAGATCCTTGTCGACCTTGCCTATGGCTACAGCCTCTACTAAGGCATGAATCCCAACCATGCTTTTCAGTGTTGAAACATATTCCTCCACTGAGGTTCTACCATCTGCAAACGCCTTGTAGGCCTGAAACAAAGAAGAAGATTAATGACATGATCTGAAAATGGTGTAAGATTGCCATACCATTGATTATCCAAACCTATTGGAGCTAGTTTACTCAGTCCTAAATCAGTAAGAACACCTTACGAAGTACTGAATGAGGAAAAAACTTCAGAAGAATTGAAATGGAACTGTACCATTATCACAAAGGTAGAAACTTGAGTATGCATCATTCAAGAAATACCTTCACAGGACCAAATATTACATGCTCAACTCTCTTTGCGTTTATAATTTCCAGTATAAGTTTCCTAGTCATTTTTTGGCAACATTTTCCTAGTCGTTTTTAGATGGAAAAAACCAAGCAAAGAAATGATAATAGCATAAGAAGAAAACAAAAGAATGGTGCATCAGATACTTATTTCTATGTCAATGGTACCTCAGTTGTGTAAGAATAATGTAAACTGCTGTTATACCTCCACTAAAGTGTTTCTAGATTCTTCAGAGAGTTGAGGAAGCAAACGTGAGAAAAGTTCCTGTTGCCTACTTCCAATCAAAAGCCTCTGACCAATTATGCACTTTCTTCCTTTTGTCTTCCGACAATCAGCCCATCGTTGGTATTTATCAGTTCTGTAGAATTTCCCATAATAAAATGATAGTATTTGGCCCATTTGTTTGCTCTCCATAAATCGCTTCACCTGAAGAAGATTCTTCCCGAAGATATATAAACCTAGAAGGAATGAATCAACTTCGAACTCACTCCAAGATTCTGCTGACAGCTCAGGAATGGCACTGTGTCCATTAGTCGCATCCCTCTGATCCAAACAATCTACCTTAACATCGGATTCTTTCTTAACTGAAGCACTTGAACATCGTCTGACATAATGCTTAGGTTCTGTCCTAGAGGAATCAACATCATCATCATGAACTTTATGGGAAACATCTGTTATCACGGTTTGACAACTATAATGGCTACTCAAGTACTTGTGCAGTTCAGAAGAGTTCAACAGGTCAGGGATTGCAGCTTGATACTCATCACCAACACGAGGAAGTAACTCTGGTTCTTTAAGAAAATCACTTGAATCAGGAGAATCAGAACCAGCAGAATGTTCTGTAGATGTTTCCTCAAAATCATTCTCGGGTTGATCTAGCTCATTGATCTCCATCTGCACAAATGCAATGACAAATAAAGCCTTATTTGATAATTTCCTCAAGGAAGCTGAAAAAATAGCCCTGAGCAGAACTGCAGAAGTATCTATAAGAATCACCAAACTTCATTGATTTTCACGCATAGAATCGAACAGCTACATTTTCTGCTGAGTATCAGAGTTCCTTCATCATAGTGAAACAAGGTGTATGTATGCATGTATCTTGTTTACTAATGGCAATGGATTTAGGACACTACTGACTAAAAAATAAAACTTTTGTTTGTCAGATAGGTTTTGCCCATTTGAGCAAAACAAGGTTTTAGGGACTGAGCTCAAACTCATAATGAAAACCTAACTGCTTCATCTAACATACCATAATTTGCTCAGCAATGCATGTGCGTTCATCACACACAAGCAGTCTCAAATTACAGATCAAATTAGACATCTGGGAGATTCAATTGATGGCTCCTCCGTTCAGACCATAACAACCACCATAGACTCATACTATTCCTAAGAAGTATTTTCACATCATAAAACTCGACCCAGAAAAAAGAACAACACAGACCAGATTCAGATCCATTCCCATCGAAAAAACACAAGTAACACACCATTCAAAAAACCACTCTTTTGCACGACCCAAATTGGTACAAAAGCATGTTCGAAAGAATAAATACTTTTGAAACACAGAAAGACCACAAAGAAGAGATGAACAGATGAGCAACGCCTCAAACAATTTCGAACGTAACAAGGTGGAACCAACGACACACCACCAATGATAACTCTGCATCACAAAACACACCCAAGCCACAATCGAGCATTCGGGAAATACACGATGAGCAGCTTAATATCTTAAGCAAACAAATGCACTAACAAACATGGCAGGATACAAATGCAAAAATAAAAATAAAAATTACATAAAACAAAGAAAATGATAAGAGATCGGGGTGACCAGTTCTCTTTCACGAATCAAAGAGCTCTTAGCATCGAGACAACACTCGTAAGAATCTGATATGAACAACTGAGCGAGTCAATTTGGGCTTGATTCTTGGGTTTCTTGTACTCAAAACCACCCAAATCAAAAACAATAAGAAGTGGCCACAAACAAACGCAAACTTTAAGGACGGATACAAAGTGGAGGTACCTGAGTCTACAGAAAGAGTAGTGCTGAGAAACTGTTGAGGAGGAGGAGAGTTGCAGAGAGGAGGAAGAAGAAGCCACCGAAACCGAAGGTCTGGACGATTTGTTGTGTAATTTTTGCGTGCTCGTTTTTTGCATTTTATTATCGACGAGACGGAATACAGAGTTAGGAATAGAGAGCCGAGAGCGGGTGGGCGGAATGACCACTTTAGCCCTGCTGGTGCTATTTGGCAACGCTATGGTCAACCAATTGCAATCGGCCATGGAATTCGTCTTCCTATGATTTGGTCTTTCAAAAATGGTTTATATTTAAGAAAACATTTAATTTATTAAATATTATGAAGATATTTATATATATGATTTGAAGCGTAAATTATCAAAACAAATATATAAGATTTCAATTAATAAATTTCATTAGATAAGGTAAAAGCTTCAAATCATTTAAAATTTACATATCTTAATTTAAAAGATCATGTTTAATTAATATATATATAGATTCTTATATATAAAATCCTATAGATATAGATATAGTCTAGATTATTTGTTTCAAAAATCTGAATTATATTTTAAAATATATTATATTTGTTAAAAGATAATTTCATGAGTATATGTAAGAAATTAATTTCCAACTTTATCTTGATTTTTTGTTTAAATGGAAAAATCATGTTTTATTAAATTTGATAGAAATTATACATATAGATATAGTATAGATTTATTATTTTAAAAAATCAAAATTATATTCCAAGCATATATTATATTTGTTAAAAAATAATTTCATAATTTTATTTTTGAAATTACTTTTCAATTTTATCTTGATTTTTTGTTTAAGTAAAAAGATCATATTTTATTAAATAATAATATTTATTAAAAGATTGTAGTCTATCATATAAAAGAGGGTCCGGGGGATATTTTATTATAGAAATGGCACATAGCCAAAAAAATTTGCGAAGACGTTTACTCCACTTTATACCGTAGTAGTATAGATGGGTTTTTTTCTCCTATATAATATAATCCGTTTTCTTGGAGTAACGAGGAATAAGGACGGATTTCCGTGGATTATTATGTCTTGTGGTTTGGTATGTTTCTAGTTTAAGGGTTCAAATTGAGTTTTGAAACATCTCGAACTTACATATCAAAATAAGAGGTTTATGTGATTCTTGGGCCTTTAGAATGGAAGTGTGTGTTTAGTCATTCTAAGGTCATGTTTGGGGTGCCCATGCTGACGATCGATACTAAAAAAAACGTGTCTTGTCCGCCTTAAGATTAAGCTAGGTTTAGAATAATTAGGGTTTGGTAGGAACAAGAATTGAACCGTAAATAACCTACATATATAAAGTTGTGTTTTTTAGGACAACTAGACCGTTACACCTGACGTTGTTGGGCGATAGGTTAATAATATTTTAATTTGATCCTTTTTATATTTCAAGTTGTGTCTTTTTTAGGTTTGATTAATATCAAGTATGAAAATAATTGTTAAGTCTTTATTTTTATGATTTGTATTTCATTGTTGCACGCATTATGATTTTATCGAAGAAAACCAAACCGTAGAGATGAAATAGTGAACCCGTCATGAAAAAGACTAAAAAATCATAAATTTTAAGATTTACTAAATGTTTCTTATATTGAAATCATATAGTGTTCCCTTAGGGCACATAATAGAAAAATCCATAAATTTTAAGCAAAAGAAAGTATTAGAGTGAATTAGAGCTGTCAAAACCTGACCCGACCTGAACTGACTGGAAATTTTTGGGTTGAAACCCGACCTGAATAGTAGCGAACAAAGGAAAAAACCGAACTCAATTAACCCGAACCCGATTGGGTTGAAACCCGAGACCGACCCGACCGACCCGATATGTTATATATATGTAGAATAAATATATTATATTGTAAATATTATAATACTCTGTATATTTTATCATAAAACCTATTATAAATAAAATATTATTATAAAAATCTACTAAAAGTAATATATTTTTATTAAATATTTTTATTTTAATAATCATTAAAAATTCAAATTCTTGACCTGTTAGGTCGACCCGAACCCGCACGATAATCTGTCAAGAGCCGACCCTGCTTGAGCTGTAACCCGATTGACCCAAACCAGCACTCAACCCAAACCCGAAATGACTGAGCCCGAATCCACCCGACCCGACCTGTTTGACACCTCTAGAGTGAATAAAATACGAAGAATTGAATAACATAACTATAATAACATAGTATATAGCATATAATATGCCTATAATCACAAAAAAGATTTAGTTATATAATACATATGTTATACTAATGACGACGGTGATAATATACCATATGTTGTACTCCCTTCGCTTCAAAGTAGTTGTCCATAAGACCATTTTTTTCTTGTTTCATAGTACTTGTCAATTTCACACCTTTTTTCATATCTTTCCATTTATACCCCTAGTAATTATTCTATCATAATCATATTCATTTTTCCATGTTTCTTTATCTGAATAATTATATCAACAATTTTCTTCCAGGATTACCCCTATCCAATCTCATATTTTGATCCATCATCCAACTTTTCTACTTACATTTTATCTCTTTTGAACTTACTTTTTATTTCTTTTCAACTTTTGCCTCTATAAAATTATAAAAGTACTCATATTCAATCATATATGTTACCCATATGATCATACTTTCCCAATTTTCAATACGTGCCCCTTTATATCCTTCCTTAATAACTGCAAAAATCGTCCTTTTGGGTGAATATTATGGGACGAAGGGAGTATTATTATAGTATGATATAAAAACTTACTACTTTTATGACAAAATTGGCGAAAATAATTAATTTTATTTCATATTATACAAAAACATAGTAAAAATGTAACCGATCAACAAGATGAGATAATGTCGATTATGCAACCTTTTTATGAATTACACTAGCATATTAAAAAAATGGGAAATTCTACACGGTGATGTTCAAGTTTTGCAAATTCATGGTACACAAGATTTTTTGAAATTTTGCGTGGTAACATTAAGGCTCTGTTCGGGTGTAGCGTCTCGGGGTAGCTGGAACGGCCAGCGAGAAGCTCCTCCGAGTGGGTGTTCGGGTGTAGCGGAATGAAGAAGATGAAAGCTGAATTTTGCCTAAATTCAGCTAGATAGCTGTATTTTCAGCCCCCTACCCCCCCCCCCTCCCCCCAAGCTTGTAGCTTCTAGATGAAGCTTGTTGTTTTGATTCAGTTTCAACTAGTATGTTGCCGAACAGAGCCTAAGGTTTTGCACATTCTGATTGGTAAACTTGACGTATTATAAAATATTAAAAACAGTAAATATGCAGCCACATTATTTTGTTTAATTGAATAAAGAATCCATATTTTATATAAATATCTTGTAAGTTATATAAATTTTATATTTTCATGAAACTACATATTCTTGTTTTGTATGGTAAAATAATACCCTTTGCAATGTAATACCGAAATATATTTTTCATCATTTTAATTTCTCTAAAAAAGTAAACATGTAAGTTTTATAAAGAGTTTATATTTTTAAAACTTTTTTTGATGCTTTAGTTAAAATTTAAAGTTTTATAAAGTTTTCTTACATAGATATATAAGATTAGGCGTTTTTTCCAAGTTGTAAAAATCACCGAATAAAATAAATGTGTATTTATAATTAAGTGATGCTTCATGCTTGTGATTAAGTAGTTTTATAAAATAGACTAGGTAGTTTTAAAAATATATATGGTATGTTTTTGCAATTAAACCAAATAATTTGATTGCATTTTAAATATTTTTAACATTTTACAATACCCAATGTGACCATGCAAAATGTGCAAATCATTAAGGTTACGATGAAAAATTCCGAAAAACCTTGTGGAGCACGCAAAATTGCAAAACTTCGAGTTCACCAGGTGGAATTTCCTTTAAAAGATTAATCAACTTTATCACGAAAAATAATATTTAAAATTTTGAATGAACAAGCATGCATTGTAAGTTTGTAACCTACATGCAAAGTTCTATTTCGCATCAATTCCTTTAAAATTAAGTTAAATTGATGAGTTATTGTTTTATTAGTGACTGACAATCCAATCTATACTATATATTAAAAGTTGAGACCTTTCGAGTCTCCACGTTAATTCTGACCTTACCTAATGTTAAAAAATTTAATATAAAAAATAATTCTTAAAGTCTTTCTTACTCTTATTATGTTTATCGTCTATATTCTTATTTTATAATATCTATCTTTTTTCAACCAATATCTATCTTTTTCGATTATTTTCATTGACATTCCTTTTTGTCAATCAAAAGTATAATTAATTTGTTCAACTTATTTGTCACTCTAAAGTTTTATTTTTATTGTATTTTTATAATTATATATATTTGCTATATTTTGTTGTCCCATAAATTTATAATTTAAGTAACAAATATCTAGAAACTGTACAAACTCAGTTTGTGTTATGATATTCATTTATAAATTGTATTGATCTATAAGTTTAGTATTATTAAATTAATTATAATTTTATAAATTATATTAAAATTTTTGTTTTATTTCAAAAATACTATTACGTGTAAAAGTCTATTTTTCTAAAAGATTTATGTAAATAAGTCATAATTAACTTAATTTTTTATTTTTATCATCATATTGAAATCTTATTAATTGTAAAAGTATATATGTTGATAAATATTTCTCATGAAGTTTGATATCACCACATATGCCTTTAAAATTTTTAAAAACACCACCTAAGGAATACAAGAAAAATAAAAAAAATCGAATATCATGAATAACAGATTGACTTTCCTATAGAACTTTCCAAGTTTGTTTTAAAGAATTAATGACCATTAAATTATCCTCTTCTATTATAGTATTTCGAATATTCATCGTAGTCGCAAATTTGACTCGTTCTAGTAATGCACAAGCCTCAACTTTTAGAATAGACATTGGTTGTAACTGCTTCTCACAATGTAAAATAGAATTATTATGATCTCGAAATAAGTAGCTCGCAAACATAGCTGAATTAGATTGTTTTTAAGCATCAAAATCAAGCTTAAGCCAAAGAGTAGGAATTTTGACCAAATTAGTGTGATTTTCCTTTTGACGTTGGATTTCCTTGGATGGTTTTGCGTTGTTTGCAGAGAGTGATTACATATATTGAGTAACGACTAGATAATACGGGAGAAGATTTACGTGACTACGAGAAGGGTTAAAAATGAGCGAATTATGATGACCCCAGATAAATTACCAAAGGAAGCATAGAATATTATTATTATGATTAATGTAGATATATAGTAGAGATTAGATTATTAGAAAAGCCTTCTTCAGACTAAATTTGAAAGGTATAACTTAATTGACTTTCTAATGTAGCTATCATTTTGAGTGTAAAATGACATTGAAAGAAAAAGTGATTTAGATCTTCATCCTCCATTTAGACACAAGGAGCAAAAGTTAGGGACACAACTATATTAGTGGTTTAGGCGGTCAGTACTTGGAAGACAATCAGCACATGCTTTCCAGAGAAAATTATGAAATTTAATTAGAAGGTGAGTTTTCCATATCCAAGAAAAGTCATCAATAAGAAGACCTTGTGATGCTGATATCATAGTTCATGCTTATTTGACCGAGAAATCCCCTTTAGGAGCAGGAACCCAAACCAGATGATCCAAGAGATAGGATATAGGTAGGTGGATGGACGAGATCATATTAGCAAGATGTTGGGTACTAAAGACTCCAAGGCATGACGATCTCACGAATGATCCTGGTAATATAAAGGGGAAACCTCCAAAGTGATATTAACATTATTAAAGTAAGGAGACAGATCTACATTCTGAAGCCATGGGTCAACCCAAAAGTTTATAAGCTGGTCATTTCCCGTATTCCAGAGGATACCCTTGGCAAATTTATCTCTTATATTCATTAGGCGGCCAAACTATCAAGAGTAGTTCTTCTTTTGGTATTGAAATACCGACTGAGAAGTGATTATTCTTACCTAGTAATTTTGAGTTTCCATCATGATTTTCCAAAGACGTGTCATTTGTAACCCAATATTATTGTTTTTGGCTGTCCTAGTGCCCAACCCACCAGATCCTCGGGAGAATCAAACCTTATCCCAACTAAGGAACGGGTGATGGTTAAGAGAATACTGGTTCCAAAAACACAGTTTGTTAATCTAGTCTTAGACTCCTTTCAGAAGGAGAAATCTCTGCACTAGATTAGTTAAGTTGTACTGAGAGGTTTAAGCTGATCAACACCGCATGCCCCACTTGAGAAATGGTATTAGCTTTCCTCTAGAACAATTGTTTTTAGTTTTTGAATTGATTATGAGAGCATAGAATTTTGGACTCGTCCTTTCAACAATCGGAATACCTACATTTTTTTTCATTGAAGTAGTAATTTGGATATTTAGAACACTTGCTAGTGATAGAGCAAAAGTTCTAGAAACATTAGTGGAAGTTTGGAAAGAGCTTTTATGATAATTAATAGAGAGTCTAAAGATAAATGAGAGTTTGTCGAGGAAGGTTTAATATAATTCATGTTAGCATGAGATGCATTAGGAAAAATAATTGTGTCATCCACAAAGCTAAGGAGAGAAATAGGCGTACCATTTTTGGCCAATTGTATACCGACACAATTGGTGTTAAGAGAAGCTTGTAATGCGAGGGTTCTACCAAGATATTCCATGTTTTGGAGGTGGTTGACTTTAGCTCTCCATTTCCAAAAGTTATGTTGGAATTGTAAGAGAGCGTTATATCAATTATTGAGATGTCGTTGGATACTGTTTATAATATTCAAAATTTGTGGGTCTACGAGTAAATCTGATTGAAGAGTATGTAACTGTTGTTCAAAGATTTTAAAGGGTAAGGTTGAAGAAAATTTGATTCAAGGATAGAGAAACCAACAATGAAACTAGATTGGAAGCATAAGAGGGGACATGATGGATGGATTTACAAGATAAGTTGATGCCATGGAAGAACCAATCAGATAAGAGAAGCTGAAGCCACCAAAAGGAGACTACACAGCTGCCATCGAACGAGATTAGGGTTGCAAGGCGAACAAATTTTTTTTTGATATTTTTTAAAAAAAGGGAGTGTTTCAAGTATTGCTCTTATCTTATCTTAAACTTTAATGAAGTTAAAATCAGTGATTGTTAATGGAGCAAGTTGAGTGAAGAACCGAGGAATTTGTTTTTGTTGAACCTTCACTTTTCTCTCCTTTATCTTTTACACTTTCATTTTTAGAATTAAACATTGAAGGACAAAGTTGTAATTCCAAATATATAACATATGTTTGACAAAAGTTTGGGGAGGTGGTATCTTGCTCACGAAGAGCAGTATTTGGGCTGTTTTTTGTAAATACTAATCATATAGTTTGTTTATACAATGTCATTGTTCTATAAGGGTGATTTTCGGTAATTGACTCTAGTAAATAAGAAAAAAAAACATAACAACTATTTATAACATAATAAAAGTAACAACAAAATACAAACTTTACCTAATTTACTAAGAAATCCTAAATGTAGATTTTCTTATAAAACCCTATCTTTAGAAAATTTATATTTTCAATCCTCGGTTATTTAAAAGTTTACAATTTGACCATTTTTTTAACTTAGCACTTTAGCAAGAAACGCTAGATCAATGAAACACATTGATATGCACAATTACATTGTGCATTTAGATGGGGTTTTAGCATACTTTTAGTGATGTTTTAGGTGCTTACGTTGAAGTTTGGAGCGTTGAAGAAAGAAGAGCCGAGGTACATTGAAGACTATTTGGAGCTGGAATGAAGAGAAGACGAAGAAAATAGGTCTGTAGAAGGCGGCGACCGCTGCCCCATAGGCGGTGCCCGCTGCCAGTGCCGAGGGTCGCCTTTTAAACGCTGCGTTTTAATTATGTACCTTAGAGATAATATCTTTGGTCTAGTTTTTATGTACTTTTGGATGGTTTATTTTCTCCTATTTAAGAAGCTTTAGACCTTTGTTTTAGACCTAGTTTTTTTTAGTTTGGAACAATTTTGTTATTTTGGAGATTTCTATGGAGAACGAAGCACTTTTGTTTAGACATACAATTGAAGCATTCGTTCTAATTTAGTTGTGAGATTTCTAATTCCTTAGCAATTTCATGGATTTAATCATTTCTCTTGATTAAGTTCCTATTGACTTGTTTCAATAATTTATAGTATGCTCATCTAGGATTTATTGTTATTGGGTTATTGTTAGATTTATAATGTTTTTGGTTGAGCATCTCTATTTCGTAAGTAGCAAATATCTGGTTGTGTTAGTTGTATGTATAGGAGAATTGATTTGCATTCTAGGATAAAAGCTGGTTATTTTATCTTAGTTTGTATCCAATTATATTCCTATTATTGAATGCTTCTAGTTAGACTAGATCTTGATAGTTTTATGATTGCTTAACTAGTTAGAGTTAATAGTAGGGGTGTATCGGTTCAAAACCGAACCGAACCGACAATAACCGAACCGAACCAAAAACCAATTTTTGACATTTTTAGAACCGAAAACTGAACCAAAATATTTCGGTTCGGTTCGGTTTCGGTTAAAATCGGTTCGGTTACGGACAAAACCGAAAAAACCGCACTAATTACTTGGGTTGTATTCAATTGAGCCAAAAACCAAAAAAAACCGAGAAAAAACCGAATAAAGCAATTGTGCAAACAAATCAAGCAGGAGAACTACTATCAAAAGTATCAAATTCCAAGCAAATCAAGCAACTTCATGGTATCTGATGTCACCGCCCTTGTCCCTTTCCTTTCTCCATTCCGCCATCTTCTTTGCTTTGTTTCAATAGTCTTTATGAATCATTAACATCATATTGTTCAAAATCCAAATCCAAATATCAGATTTTTGTTCATAAAACATTAGCTTGTTCAAAGCCACACTACACAAATTACATATCAATAGATAAAGCAAATGTTATCCTTTTCTGTATTTCATACCAGAGGCATACCAAAATCCAAATCAGCCGACAAGCTAACTAGACCGACGAGGAGTAGAGACGTGTCCGCCGACGAAGCATCGACGAGGAGCAGAGACTTGTCCACTGACGAGTCGAGGCAGCGACGAGGAGCAGAGACGTGTCCGCCGACGAGGCAGCGACGAGGAGGCCGAGGGTCCGATGTCGGGAGTCGGGAGAGGAAGCCGGGCGGACAGCGGGCTGGAGAAGCGGAGGGTGAGGCCGTGAGGGAAGAGTAGAGGAGGCCGAGGGGCCAGAGAGAAGTCAGAGGGGAGTCGAGGCCTCGAGGGTGAGAGAAGGAGAAGCTTGTCTATCTCTAAAGCGGTTGCTGAAGGCATGCAACATTGAAAAGGAAACAACCCTAATCTGATACATTTTTTTTTTTTTTAATTTATTTCGGTTTGACCAAACCGAACCGATAATAAACCAAACCGAACCGAAACCGATTTGCACCAAATTCATGAACCGAAAACCGAACCGAAAGTCTTCGGTTTCGGTTTGGTTCGGTCGGTTCGGTTAAAATCTTCGGTTTTGTCGGTTTGATGTTCAGCCCTAGTTAATAGTATCTGGCTGCGCTATTAATTATATTTGAAAAGGAATTAGAAATTCCATTGCATAGATATTGATTGAAATCAATGACCAACTTGTCAAAAGAATGTGGATATTTTTTTGTCTAAGATGTTTCCAAATATTGTTATTCAAACGCTTGACTTCTTAGGTTTTGCATGTTAGTGTTTTACTTAATCTAAAAACCCTCCTTGTTACTTCAGTTTGACACAAACTTCAATAAGAAAGATAATCTGCCTCCCTATGAATCGACTCTTACTTGTTTTATACTGCGGTTTAAGTTATTTGGTTTTCTTTACATAATTATGGTTTAAAACAACTAAATCACGCTTATCAAATTGGCGCTATTGTCGGGGAGGCAATAATTGTCTTTTGTGTGATTTTTGTCTCAATCTTGGTGTGAGCCTATCTTATAGTTCACACCACCCGTGCTACTAATCCATGACTATGTTCGAGTGTAAGTTATTTCAAGATGAATACTTTCATGAGTACCTAACTAGATTCCAAAATTATGCGGATGACTTTGGTGCTTAGGGATATCATTATATTGTGGGTGACGTATGCAATGGCATTGTCAAGGTTATGAATTGTCAAACTTAGAGGATGACCAATTACATGAGCAATGAAAGGCTTATCTATATGGAACCTATGAAATTTTAGAATTTTCTCTGTTTTATGAGTCATCAATGTCTTTTGGTTGAATCATCTCAACCAACGCCTCAATTGGTTGAGAATTGTGATGCTTCTCTTGAGGATATGATGAAAGATCTTGCTAAGAAGATGGATGATATGAATATGTAGTCTACACAGCAGTATGAAAGGCGCTACTCACTTTGTCATTCAACAACTTCAGATCAGTCTGTAGGAATCAATGAGCCAAATGCATCCTATCTCACACGGTTTGAGAAGATTGAGGAGTCTATTACTTTGAAGGAAGCACAGTTCTTCTGGCCATCTGATGGGGAGGAATGGGCTACCTAGATTCAAAAGGAGGAGAAAAGGCATGTAGTGACAATTTCATAAATAGGTAGAAATCTTTGATGGTGCACTTTTACGTGAAAAATGTACCGGTAACTCAAACAGTGTCCTGATAACTCGAACAAGTGTAACATTGAAGAGTAAAAACGAGTATTAGAAAAGTACAATGCTAACTCTGAAAAAGTACATCGTTATTCGATTTTTGTTCAAAAGTTTTTCGTTTCATAGTGGCTTTTTTCGATTTATGGGTGCATTTTTCGACTTAGCAGTGCACTTTTACACCGACAACTTTTGTTTATTTATGAAATTGTGACCGTGTGCCTTTTCTCCCATTCTGATCTAGGCCGCACATTCCTCATATCGGTTAGCCGTGATCTTCTCTCATTTTACTCCTTAGGAACCTCCCTTATGTGATCCTAAGTCCATATAATAATAAAATATTTATTCAAATAATTTAACTTTTTAAATAAATTTTTTTAACTAACGTTCTTAGTAAATTTTTTTAAAATCACATGCATATTGCGCAGAGGTTAAACTAGTTGAAATTAAAGAATAATAAGAAAGATAGACGGATAAAGCTTTCAAATTAAGAAAATGTCATCTTTTTCAAATTAACGTTTCCATTCCATAATCGATCCCGAGTTGTAAAAGTTATTAAAAGGGAAAAACTATTGAAAATTAACCCACTTGTATATAATAATACATTTTATAGAAGTTGATGCATTTTAAAGCATAGCCTGACAAATTAAGTGTAAATTAGTCATTACATTATGTTCTCCCTAAAATACGGTAGTGCTTAAATCTTTGTAAACTAGTCTAACTCTCGTATCATGTACGAGAACCTGTAATAATAAATTTTTTAGACACATTAGTAAGAAAAATATTATATCTACAAAATTCACGTATTTGAATAAAGATGTAATTAAAATAATTTATAAAATATCATAATATTATTCATGTATATGATCCAAAGTTTAGAAACTCAAAAATTCTCATATACGATTTTCAACTAATAAATTTTAGGGAAATTCCGCCCGGTAACCACGAGGTTTTGCAAATTCCGTGTGGTACCCAAAGGTTTTCGGTATTCCGTGTGGTAACCACGAGGTTTTGTACATTCCGTGTGGTAACCTTGGTCTATTATAAAAAGTTAAAATTAAATAAAAACTTACCTATCCTTTCTACTTAATTACACAAATCACCCTTTTTTAAGTTTTGTTTTTTAAAAACTATCTAATCTATTTTTATAAAACACCTAACTTCATAATTTTAGTACTATATTTTTTATTTACTCTTTTCCATGAAACTATATATTGTTATTTTACAAAATCTTATATTTTTTATTATTATAAAAAGAACCACATTTTTCAAATTTGTATAAAAAAATAGTTCTTTTTTTCAAATTAACAAAAGCATACCTAATTTCTAAAAAACTACCATTTCTTATTAACAAAATATAAACTAGAACTTTATTAATAGTTGATCCTTTAAGAGGGTGTTCTTTGCAAGTTGGTGCCCTAGTTCAAATAATTTGTTTTTAAAATAAAATAAAATTGCTTTTTCTTAACATAATGTACATATATCATGACATTAAAAATGTGTAAACATTATAGGTTTTTTATGACATGTACAACTTTAGGCAATTTTTGTATTTATGACAAATTAACATTTAAAAATAAATTATGTATTAAGTAATACTTCTCACTAAGTATTTTAAGAAAATAGATTTGATAGTTTTGTTCAAAAAACCTATTTAAATGATACTTCAAATTAGGTATAATAAATTATTTTATTTTATTTTTTCAACAAACCTATCAAATCTATTTTAATTTTTTAATACAAATTTGAAAGATGTGGTTCTTTTTTTAATAACTAAAAAATATAAGATTTTGTAAAATAATAATATATAATATCATGGAAAAAGATTAAATAAAAAATGATATATATAATACTAAAAATATAAAGTTAGGTGTTTTATAAAATAGATTAGATAGTTTTAAAAAAAACTAAACATAGGGTGATTTGTGTAATTAAGTAGAAAGAATGGGTAAGTTTTTATATAATTTTAACTTTTTATAATAGACCAAGGTTACCACGCGGAATCTGCAAAACCTCGTGGTTACCACACGGAATACCGAAAACTTTTGGGTACCACGCGGAATTTGCAAAACCTCGTGGTTACCGGGCGGAATTTCCCTAAATTTTATTAGATAAGCTAAAATCTTTTAAATCATTTGAAATTCACCTACCTTAATTTAAAAGATTATGTTTAAATAAATAGATATAGAATCTTAGATAGAAACATATAATATAGATATCACTAATTCACTAGTCTAGATTATTTGTTTAAAACAATTCCAAAATATATTTCAAAATAATTTTATGTTTTCAAAAAAAATCAAGATTATATTTCAGAAATTAGTTTCCGATTTTATCTTGATTTTTGCTCAAATGAAAAGATCGTTTTTTGTTAAATTAGATAGAAAATTGTGTACATATAGATATAGTCTAGATTGTTTGTTTTTTTTTTAAATCCGTATTATGTTCCAAAATTATAAAAAATTCTTAATCATATTTAAAATAAATATTATATTTGTTATAAAATAATTTCAAAATTATATTTTGTAAATTACTTTCTGATTTTATCTTGATTTGTTATTTAAGTGATAATATCATATTTTATTATACACTAATAATTATTAGAAGATCAAAATTGATTATATTATGGAGGCCCAGTGGATTATTTAGTTATAGACATACCCCGTGGCACAATTGTTTGGAAAGACATGCATTGACTTCGTTTTATACTATAGTAGTATAGATTGACCACGGTGATTTCCCACCTTTAGATTTTATAAAAATAATTTAAAAAATCAAAATGTAGTCCTAAAATATGGAGGAAAAATACATATATGATCCCCCTAACTTTTTGCAAAATCATCACTTTAACACCCCATTTGTATTGTTTAAGTGTCTTAAATTTTTTGGTTTTGTTACAGAAATAATATGGTGTATATGTGGCATACATGTGACATCAACGTGACAATATCTTTTTACACTTCAACATGCATGTATTTAATAAGTCTCAATTATATAGTTCAAGTATTCAATAGATAAAAACTAAATATGTAGTGTATTTTTTATCCAACTTAATATGTAATGTTAAGGTGATATTTTATAAAAGGTTAGGTATAGAATAATCTTATCCACAAAAAAAAACACTAACTCACGTGGGTTATATAAACATAATCTTATGTTCAAGGCTAAGGCACAAATTGTTTGTGTATTCGCCGAAATTGTTAAGTGGGTTATTCAACAACTTCTTTTCCGCTTAAATTGTTTGAAATAAACGTACGTGTGTGGGTTACATGTTCTCTATGTCAATATTTTTTTATTTGTATGCTTTTTAATTGATCACATGTTATACTAAAATTGTTTGTATTTTTTATTTTGATCGGGTGTTTTAGGTGAATGATGAATAATATTCACAATCTTCTTAGTGAACTCACACCAAAAAACAATATGAACTGCAATATCCAAGTGTGTGTTATTCAAATTTGGGATGTGTTTCGCAAAGGAGAACTCATTGCTAAAGAGATGGTGTTATCATAATCCGGATTGCATCACTCATTTTTAATAAAACAATTCGATTTGTTTAATTGGTTGAAATTTCATTATAGAGATTTCTTGTTATCTATTGATTTCCATTTTAATTATTTCCTTAAAAAAATAAACTTTAAATTTATACATAATTTTGATAATCAAGAAATATACCAAAATCTTCTTACAGTTTTGATAATTTTAATCACAAAAATAAGTTCGAATTTATATACTATTTAATAAATATTTAGAAATCATACAATTATGATCTACACATAGGAGTTAAACAAGTTAAAATATTGCTCAAAATTTGAAAATTTAGGATTGATTTTATTATATAAGTTAGTTTATGCAATCTAATTTGAATGCCAAAAGATTTTTATAATTTTTTAATAAAATGTAATAATACATGTTATCTTATGATAATGATTCGTTAATATTTTTAATAAATATTTTATATTTCTTATTTAAAAACTTTTTTAGAAGATAATAACCTTTATAAAATATAATTTGGTTTAATATTTTTATCTTATTAAATATTATCTATATATTTAATATAATACTATATTAATCCAATTTTTTACTTAAAGTTATTGATTTTATTATATAAGTTAGTTTATGCAATCTAATTTGAATGCCAAAAGATTTTTATAATTTTTTAATAAAATGTAATAATACATGTTATCTTATGGCATTCTTACTCCATTATCTAAATATATGTTTATGTATGTATAAAAAGTTAAAATATAAATAAAATTTATATTTATATAAATATTTGATGATATACAAGATTTATTTAATTTTATAACACAAAAGATATGCCTGTTTATTATAGTAAATTCATATACAAAGTAATGAATGAATAAAAAACACCCTCGTACAAGGTGCGGGTCATTTGCTAGTATATACCTTAAGTTGTAGTTGATAGAAGAGATCAGACGAGTCTTCATAAACCATGGATTTTCTCAAAGACTAGTTGGTTTTGACATTTCCAAGTGTGTCATAACATGTAAGCAAAAAGAGTGTGTTTCTCACCACCACTAGCATTATAATACTGCCAGTACTATCCAACAACCACATCCTCTGCGAATTCATATTAGGAAAAAAAGGAAGAGCTGAATTGTTAGCAAGCAAAGCACGTCAAACGTCTCTAGTTGTGCGCAAATCCCTTATGCCCATAGAGTTGACCTTTAGGTCTGTTAGGTATACAATCCTTAATTTGTAGAGCTTGACCCAAATTAAAATGCAACCGAAGACCTAGCTAACCTACCTTGTCAAGGTCAAACCCGTCTTAAACGAATTCTCAACTTCTAGCCAAATAAAGAGAATTTTGACTAGTATTCCTAGTTTAAGGATGTTTTGAGTGAAAATATCATAACAATAGTAGATGGTAGAAATTTTAGCATTTAAAATTAACGTACTATTTTTTTCGTTTATTACATATATCAAAGTTTTGAATTTGTTGACGTACGTGTTAACTTTAGTTGGGAAGAGATATTCTTTGTGCTATTTGAAGATGTCTTAAATTAATGCACTCATCTAGATGGGGGTATGGTCCTTGGACCAAAAAAGATGAGGGTATGGTCTAGTGTCGTTCAACTCTTGATATGCTAAGAAATCATAGAACAGTCATTTGCCCACAGAAGGCGACATGAAGCAGGGAACAACCACTCTACAAATTATTCCAATTAATCCTAAATCCATTCAAATGGATTTCATGTTTTTTCAAAATTCAAAGTGGAATGGTTCGCGTATGGAATTGGGTATTTTAGTAGTCGAATTCTAGGTGATCTTGAATTTAGGCTCCGTTCGGTAACAAGCGTCTCAGGGTAGCTGAAGCTGAACGAAAATGATATATTCAGCTCGGATGTGGGTGTTCAGCGTAGCTGAATTTTGGATATGAAGCGGGTTTTTTGAAAACAATTCAGCTCATCTCAGCCCCCTACCCCCCTTCCCCGCGGCCCCAAGCTTGTTGTTTTCAGCTTCATCTAGATGTCCACTGCTCATCCCTCAGTTTCCCACAAATACCCTTGCGAAAATTTGCAGCCTCTTGCCCTTACCCCTTCGCTCTCGCTCCCTTTGCCCTTTCCCCTTCGCTCTCACTAACCTTCTCAGATCTGGCAGCCCCCAACCATCTTGAATCGGGACCTTGAACTTCGAGTTCGGCGGAGTGCTATTTGGGGCAGATTCTGACCTCACTCGTCGGCGTCGGTGGAGTGTTGTTCGGGGCCGCAACAGATCTGGAGGGGCGAGAGGCCTCGAGCGACGACGTCCACCACCGCAGCGACGACGGCGTGAGCTCGGGTGTGTGAAAGTCGATGAACAACGTCCGTGGAAATGGGGTTTGGGGGCAGTAGAATTGGGGACGAGGCACACGTGAAAGTCACGTGGATATTAAAATGGAAATAGTTTTTTAATGCGTTTGGTGTATTTTGGTCATTTGTTATTAGAGTTCTCGGGATTCAGCTAGTTACCTTCCCGAACACCCATTTCAATTTTTTCTACATTCCGCTACTAATTCAGTTTTAGCTACTTTTCGGATCCAGCTATAATCTTCGGTTTTTAGCTTTCAGTTCCAGCTTTCAGCTAATTCAATGAACAGAGCCTTAATCATCATCTAGGTGTTACCGAACGGAGCCTTAATCAATTCCAGTTGCCTTAGGGCAGATAACTAAAAAACAGCTAATCTTTAGAGTACGACCTAGCATTCTTATAAACTAAGGGGCACCAACCGAAATATTCTTAAACTCAAGGTCCCAACCGAAAAGTTATATCAAAATAAGGGCCACCAACCTTAATCTATATCTATATATATCTAAAAGTTAAGCGGTGTCCTCATTTATTTCTCCATTAACTTTTATTGCAATCTTTCCTATATAATTTAACAATATGTAATCATAATCAAATCAATCACAATGGCATAGCGGTATATCCTTCCTTTAATAACCCAAAGGTTTGGGGTTCAAACCTCTATAGCAATATTTTTGTGTTTTTTTATAAAATCAAATACTTCTATAAAATCGTTAAAATAAAACTTCTTCATCTCCGTTCATTTTTATATTTACTTTTTTTTGGCAATTATCGGTCTTTTTATTTTTATAACCTTTTTTATTTGTGTATTTTTTAATTCGATCTTTATTTTGGATTGACACGGGCATATCAAACCTGAACTATTATCCAGGGCATAAGATCTCAAATTTGTTTTAAGATTTAGTGATTGCTAATTATACTTTATCAAATTCTACCAAAAAAAAATATACTTCATCAAAGATACAGGTATATCGTGTACGTATGGTCACAAAATAACTATTGTACAACATTTAAGAATAATAATGTTTAAATGTGTATTATTAAATAATAATATTTCTAATATATATATATATAATAAACATATGAAGTAGACTTTTAGAAATCATTGTCTGAATAAAGTTGAGAAATAAATTTATTCTTACTTAATAAAGAATGAAAGTGCCCAATGTTAGTGAACAAAAGGTATTTAAAAGGACGATTTGGGTAAGTGGCCCTAACGGGCCACTTTTGGAGGCATTTAGGCGGCTCCAAAAATAAATTTGCTATAGGGCCGGTTTTCCGAAAATGCCCCTGGGCAAAAAAAAAATTACAATCATGCCACCGCATCCCAACTCACACCTCCTGTCACACAAAAAACGACCTGTCATACAAAAAAAAAAATTTACACCCATTCCACCGCATCCCATCTTACACCCCCTATCACACAAAACCTGTCATACAAAACCTGCCATACGAACAAAAAATGACCTGTCATACAAAACCCCCAATTTTCGTTCATTATCCACATACAAAAGGCTTGTCACCACAAAACCTGTCACACAAAACCTTTGTGGGATTTAAACCCACATTACCGTGCATTTAGCACGTTGCTCTACCATTTGAGCTAATAGGCTATGATTATAATTACTATATAAACAAAGCCAAATTTGTCACACACAAAATCCATAAGAAAAACTCTGTCACACACAAAACTCATACAAAAAACATGTCACCACTAAAACCCATAAACACAAAAGCTGTCACACGAGTAAAACAATCTGTCACACACAAAAATCATAACAAAAAACCTGTCACACACACAAACCTATTAACACAAACACTGTCATACGAACAAAAACTCAACTGTCACACAAAAAAACAGACCAAAAACCCTGTCACACACGCCTGCCACACAAAACCCATAACATAAAACTTGTCACACACAAAAAACATACCAAAAACTCTGTCATACATAAAACCTATAACAAAAAACCTGTCACACACACGCAACCCATAACAAAAACCCCCTGTCATACACAAAAAAACAGACCAAAAACCCTGTCATACACAAAAAAAACAGACTAAAAACCCTGTCACACAAGCCTGCCACACAAAACCCATAACATAATACTTGTCACACACAAAAAACATACCAAAAACCCTGTCATACATGAAACATATAACAAAAACATTGTCACATACACACAACCAATAACAAAACCCCCTGTCATACACAAAAAACAGACCAAAAACCCTGTCACACAAAAAAAACTCATAACAAAACCCCCTGTCATACACAAAAAATGAGCTGTCACACACAAAACCCATAACAAAAGTCCTGTCACACACAAGACTCATAACAAAACCCTGTCACACACACAAACCTATAAACACAAAACCTGTCATACGAACAAAAAACGAGTTGTCACACACATAACCAATAACAAACCCCCCTGTCATACACAAAAAGCAGACCAAAATCCCTGTCACACAAAAAAAACTCATAACAAAACCCTTTGTCATACACAAAAAATGAGCTGTCACACACAAAACCCATAACAAAAGCCCTGTCACACACAAAACTCATAACAAAAACCTGTCACACGCACAAACCTATAAACACAAAACCTGTCATACGAACAAAAAACGAGTTGTCACACCCAAAACCCATAACAAAAGCACTGTCATACACAAAACTCATAACAAAACCCTGTCACACATAAAACCTATAACAAAAAACTTGTCACACACACAACCTATATCAAAACCCTTGTCACACAAAAAATAGACTAAAAACCGTGTCACACAAAACTCTTGTCACACACACAACCCATAACGAAGCGATTTGCTTGCTTACCGCGGTGATGGACGGTGGAACGACGGTAGAAGGGCGGTGTCGACGCTCACTTTTCTAGATCTAGGGTTTTTAGATCTAGATCTAGAAATTCTAGATCTAGATCTACAATTTCTAGATCTAGATCTAGAACCCTAGATCTATCCCACCAACGCCGACCACCTTGGTTGATTCCCACCGACACCGTTGCCCCGTCGTCGGCTCTGGGCGTCGTCGACGACACCGCTGTCCGTCGTCGTCTCTGGCCGTCGCCGTCGCCGCCAACCGGATCTAGATGAAAAAAACAAGAGGGGGAGAGGGGGGAGCCACCACCGGTCGCCGCTACTCTTTAGTGGCCATCGTCGCCGCCTAATGGATCTAGGGGAAGAAGAAAAGATGGAGAGAGGGGAGAGAAGAGAGGGAGGGAGAGAGTGAAATGGAGGAAGAGAGAGAAGAGAAATGAAGAAAGAGAAGAGAGATTTTTTGGGGGGGATTTTATAGTGCAAAAATAGGCTAGATAGTGAATAGATTTTTAATGGGGATTAGAGACTATTGAAATGTGTAGTGGGTCCCTCTATTTAAAATTTATTTCACGGGTCATTAAAATATTTTCAAAAGGTTCATCAATATGTCATGAAACTAAGTAACATAAGATTCATTGTTTTTATCTCATTGATAGTTGATAAATAAAAGGAATTAAAATATTTATTTTAGAGTTATGATCTTTGAGTTATGATTTAAACTTTGATCATCTTTTAATTTAAAGTTATGCTTCAAGAAAATGACCTTAATTATCATTTAAAGTTATATTTAAAAGACTTTTCAATTAAAGTTGATTAATAAAATTTAAAAATAATTTTTAAATCCGAGCGTAGCACGGGTAATGATTTTTAGTTTAAATAAAAAATGAATTTTCTAATGTTCCAGAGGATCCGCTCTGGTCTTTCTCTATGCTTCGTGGTAACTTCGTGGAATTCGAAGGCTCTCTCAATTTCAGTACCAGAAGCGTTTACTCTTTTCAATATTTACCATTTTCCCTTGTTTAAGGAAATCGCAACCTCTCTCGCCCATTTGGGACTGACTGTTAATCGTAGGACTTAAGCATTACCAGCTACAAAGCCGCTTCTGAAGGCCAAAATGCATTATTTTTTCATAGCAAAATCTGACTCTCTACAAGTTTCAAATCTCGGGAGGAGGACATCTCACTCCAAAAGGAATCACTTCTTATTTTTCGTGTTTCCGGGTAATCATCAGATCTTCAAACTCCTCCAAATGACGATGGCTGATTCTGATTTGCAGGTAGAAAGCTAAGGGCAATTCAATCCGTCCGGGTATATAAGGTAGTTTTGATTTCGATTTCTAGTACTTTTTGACTTTTTGAGTGATTTTCCTATCTGGGTTTAGTACTTCCATTGTTCTTAGCAAGCAGTTTTTGGGTTTGTTACATACAGAGCAGTAGATCAAGAATGGGATGCTTTCCCAAATGCCGATTAGCCCGAATCATGGGCTGTGTCCAATTGGTACTAGGAGCACTGGTCATGATTGTAAGCGTATCCAGTCTACTCAGACTCTACTCAGCAGGGTTTTTCTTACATGATGAGGACATCTGTCGCCATTTCTACGGCACGAAAGAGGCCATTTTCGGGTTCGATGCGAAGGCGCTAAGGGACCGTATGGAGGAAGTTCTTGACAAGATGGAGTCCTTGCAGACCAAGCTCGAGGCCGAGGTGCAGAAGATGGACAAGGAAAATGCCGATCTTGCTAAGCTCACCTTCCCGAAATCGGAGTTCAAGAGGTATTTAGAAGACGAAATCGTCCGGCCTTTGTACGAAGCTCACATTGGCCTTAGGCAGATCCGTTTGCCAAGAACCGAGGCGATTGCGAACTCGTCCCTCCAAGAAGAGCCCTTGATCAACTACTTTGTGACGGAGGAGATCAGAAAGTACATTACCCCCAAGGAGAACAGGCATAAGAGGGCTAACGTTTACAAGACGGACGCGATACGTAACACAATAGGCCATTCTTGTGTGCTGGTGAAGAAAGAGCTGGAGGCTTACATGGACTATGAAGTTGGATCATATTGCAAAGACGATTGGAATCTTGCTCAGAAGCTGATGCTCAACGGCTGCGATCCGCTGCCAAGAAGACGTTGCCTGACACGAGCCTCGAAGACGTACTTGAAGCCTTATTCGATCAATGAGTCGCTTTGGAGGGTCCCGGACGCCAGGAACGTCCGGTGGGGGAACTACAAATGCAGGGACTTCGAGTGCCTGTCGGGCAAGAACCCGCACCGTGGCTACATCAAATGCGTCGGCTGCTTCGAGCTCGAGAAGGAGAAGCTCAAATGGGTCAACAACACTTCACTTGCTGTCGATTTCCTGATCAAGGATGTTCTTGCAATCAAGCCAGGGGAGATGAGGATCGGTCTGGACTATGGCGTCGGGACCGGAACGTTTGCAGCTCAGATGAGGGAGCTTAACGTGACGGTTATCTCGACGGCTTTGAACCTGGGGGCGCCATTCAACGAGATGATCGCGCTTAGGGGCTTGGTTCCTCTGTATGTTACTCCGAATCAACGGCTCCCGTTCTTCGATAATACATTGGATATGATCCATACGATTGGGTTCTTGGATGGATGGATTGATTTCTTGCTCCTTGACTTCGTTCTCTTCGATTGGGATCGCGTCCTGAGGCCCGGAGGTTTGTTGTGGATTGATAAGTTCTTCTGCAATAGGAGTGATTTGGAGGACTATATGTACATGTTTTTACAGTTCAGGTACAAGAAACTTAAATGGGTGGTTGCTCCTAAGTCAAAAGAGGAGGTTTATCTTTCTGCAGTCTTAGAGAAACCCCCTAGATCATTGTAATAGTTTGTATTCTGCTTTCTTATTGTTTTTGATCTTTTTGGTGCTCATCTTATATGTATTCTGAAACTATCAAAAATATATATTTTTTAAAAAAAAAGTCATAGATAATTATGTAGATCTATCCAGGTTGCCATCTCTGTGCTTTTATGAATTGCGAGGACTGCTTTAAGGCTGTAACAAATAAGCACAATTATGGGATGAGTTGCGCTGAGTTAAGTACCTGAGATGACATTTTTTACCTCTGACAGTCACATCACTTGTGAGAGATATAGTATGTGATGTTGATAATATTACCCATAATCATTCTTGGCCGGGCCATAAATGACAACATTTTAAATCTCTTATTCAACTAGACGAAGACCCGTATCATGTAAAGGTAATGACCATTTTTTTCATGCTCATATAAATTGTATGAGAATTATTTTAATAACTAAAAGAAATAAATTATATGAGATGTATGTAAATCATATTTCTAACGTGTACATTAAAAGATATAGATTATATGAAATTTGTGCAAAAGATAATTTTCCATAATATTTTAATTGGATAAGATCTTAATTGGTTAATAACTTTTCATCCTTGGTAAGAAGTTGATCTCTTGATACTGAAAAATATACAAAGAGATTCTAGTTAACATAATTTCCATTTTCCATTTTGATTTGTGATCCAATTATAGTGCATAATCCTATTGATTTTTGGTTCATAGTTTGGTTTTATTAATACTTGCTAAAATAAAAGCATTATCTTTGGGTCTTTGACCAAAAAAGATAAAAGCATTATTTTATTCACCCTAAGATTAGATGGCGTAAATAGTATTCTTTTTATTACACATCAATGAGGTGTCGTAATTTTTAACAAAGACATAGGTTCCGTTTTATTTTATATTATAGTAGATATGCTTAGGCTAGTGATAGTAACTTTTATCTCATGCTATATGTTGCAATTTTTTAAATTGTATCTCTATTTGGCAAATATTTTCAAAGGATAAGTTATTTTCTGATGAGCCGATAGTTTGGGGTAGTGTGGGTAAATAGCCCTACTATACAAACATAACGAGGTTTCAATCTAAAACCATATGGAAATGGATGGAGTAGTTCTTTGGATTTTATAGTAGGGGATTTTCTATTCTAAATTTTAATATGGGATTCTCTTTTTTTTTTTATCAGAAAACGGGCCTAGGCCCTGTGAATACTATTAAGAAAAAGCTTAAACGTTTTGCTCAGCTTGAGCTACATAATCGGAATCAATAATAGACAGCAAACCAGAAGGTAAAGTACTAAAGTCTAAGAAAGAATCTGAAACTGTAAGGGGGTGATTTGCAAGGAAGTCAGCCGCGTTGTTCGCCGAGCGACGAATGTGACGGATACGGACTTCCCAAGGGTTGTCTTGAATCAAAGCCCGGCATTGAGTGATAAGGAAGTAGCATGGATGGGTGACCAAAGAATGATCCAGCGGGGCTGTAACAGCAAGAGAGGAATCGGACTCAACTTCAACATTAGGAAAACAAGCTTCAAGAGTGAGTTTCAGGCCATGGAAAAGAGCCAATATTTCCGCCGTGAGAGCATCACAAGTGCCACATCTGAAAGTGAAAGCACGTACCATTTTCCCAGCCGCATTCCGAACGATCCCACCGCCTCCTGAAAGCCCCGGGTTGCCTTTCGAGCAAGCGTCGACAATGAGTTTGAGCCAACCCTCCGGCGGAGGAGTCCAGCTCTGATTTTGGCCATGGCCGATCCCCAAAGTCGTTGAGTTATGCGGGCTTGGTCTGAAGCGACTTGCATCGTAAAAGGCTTCCGTAATTGAAACAACAATAGCCGAAAGACCAGACAAACTGTCATCTTCTTCGAACACGAGCTTATTCCGGCATTTCCAAGACATCCACAACATGTTGGCAAAGAGAGAACTGTCACGATCATTTTTCTGAATATGAGATGAGATCCACTGTTGAAAGTGCATGTCAGAGAAGAAAGAAGGCGTGTAATTACCACCAAGAAGAGCAAGCCAAATGTTGTGAATATCAGGGCAATCACAAAGAAGATGGAGCTCCGTCTCAGGTTGTGAACATCTAGGACACGCAGGGGATGAGGTGATATGGCGCCGAAATCTGTTGGCGTTACACATCAAACCGTTATGCATCAAGATGTATAAGAATTGCCTCACCCGCTGCTGCACCTTGAGTCGCCAAATATGGTTCCAGTTAACAACAAAGGGAGTTGGGGAGGGTTGTTGAAGAAGTCTCATAGCGGATTGAGTTGTGAACTGCCCAGAAGAAGTAGGAGCCCAACAAAACTTGTCATCTTCTTGGATATTAGCCTGCACTCTAATAGATTGAAGAGAAGACTTAATATCCCCAGGAATATAAGGATTGAAAAGAGGCCAATTCCAATCCGAAATTTGCCAAGCCTCAGCCACGGTAAGAGCCGCAATGTCTTCAGGAGGAAGTGCAGAAGCTTGATCAATTAGAGGAGTGTCGTTGAGCCACGGGTGAAACCAAAACAGAGTGTTTCGGCCATTGCCTATTACCATACGTAGACCTTTAGAAAGAACCTGTGCACCTTGAATAATACCCTTCTAAGTCGGAGAAGAACGAGCTTTATTTTGGAACATGTCAATGTCAAGACGTCCGTGACAATACTTGCCCCTGATGACTCGGCTCCAAATTGAGTTTGGTTCCTGAATTAAACGCCAACCGAGATTTTCTAGAATAGCATCATTTGAATGACACATAGACCGAATGCCGAGTCCCCCCTCTTTTTTGGGACGAGAGATTTTGTCGCCAAAGAGGAGGTGCATTTTCTTGGCTTCCGGGTAGCGACGCACATTTTACCCGTGGGGTCGGGTACCCGCGGGGACCCGACCCTAACGGGGCGGGGATTCCCCGGTATATCGGGTATCGGGGTCGGGGACGGGGACGGATTTTAAATACCCGTTCGGGTTCGGGTCGGGGACGGGGAGAGCATTACCCGCCCCGAAATATCCCCGGTATATATTATTATATAACTTTTTATTATTAATTCAAAAAGTATGGATATTTAGTATTATTTATAAATGTGTCTACCAACTACGATCTACAAATGCATTACAAATTTACATTAATTGTTATATATTCATAAAAAAAATTATTACATATCTCGTAAAATTATATAAACGGGGCCCCGTTAAATGTACTGAACCCGATGGGTATTCTCCGCCCCGATCCCCGCCGGGGATTAAACGGGTATGGGGCGGGGACGGGTATGAAAATAGTAAACGGGTACGGGGATGGGGAATGTATTCCCCGACCCGCCCCGACCCCATGTGCATCCCTACTTCCGGGGTTGAGCCCCAAATGAAACCCCGGATACGAGAATCCATGGCATCACAGATCGTCCTTGGCACAAGAGTGGACTGCATCATGTAAATAGGAAGGTTGCACAGCATAGAAGAGGCCAAGGTTGTACGCCCCGCCATAGATAAAGAGCGAGCCTGCCAGCCTCTTAAACGAGAAGTTACTCGGTCAAGGAGAAATTGATATCTGTTGGAAGACAGTCGCCCACAGGCGGTTTGGACTCCCAAATAAGTACCGAGATCTTCCGCCATAGGAATTGCAAGAAGTTGGCTTATCTCAGAACTTGTTGCTTGGCGAACCTTGCGAGAGAAAACCATCTAACTCTTGGCAAAATTTACTTGTTCGCCAGAGATATCACGAAAATGGCCAAGGCATTCTTTGATTACAGTAGCTTGTTGTATTGAAGCTTCTGCAAAAAGGATCAAGTCATCAGCAAAAAACAAGCGGGATAAACTAACACCACCAATCTCAATAGGTTGCCACAAGTTATTATGGACGGCATCTTGAATTATATGAGACAAACGCTCCATGCATAGAACAAAGAGATACGGGGAAAGAGGATCTCCTTGTCGGACGCCCCTCGATGGCTTAAATGTTCCCGCTGATCCGCCATTCTAGAGCATCTCCATAGAACCTTCCGTTTGACACTTCATGATGATATTAATAAGATGGTCCGAAATATGAGCCAGAGATAGAATTTCTCTCAAGAAGCTCCATCTAATTCGATCATAAGCCTTCGCAAGATCAATTTTGAGAACCATCCAACGAGAGGTATTGCCATGAGCCGACATAGTGTGAAGAACTTCCTGCACCACAACAACATTATCAATAATTTGTCGCCCTGGAATGAAACCTGCTTGAGATGGTGAAACAAGAGTTGGGAGAAAAGGTTCCAATCTTTAGACGATCATCTTTGTAGCAATTTTGAAAACAACATTAAGCAAAGAGATTAGGAAACATTGAGCTGCTATTGTAGGGCCATCAATTTTTGGAATTAAGACCATTAGAGCATTGCCAAGATTAGTAGGAAGGTCCCTTGAGTTTAGCATACGCAACACTGTATCGGTGACCTGAGAGCCTAAGGTTGACCAGTTTTGTTGATAAAAAATAGCTGGATAACCATCCGGGCCTGGCGCCTTGTGAGGCCCCATTAGTTTCAGCGCGTTCCAGACTTCCTGAGCTGCAAAAGGCTGAGACAACATATCATGATCAGCATCCGAAAGCAACGGGAAGGAGTGTTGAATTGGCGCATGAATAGGAGATATGGTGGTGGTATCTTCAGAATAAAGTGCTCCAAAAAAGTCCAACACCAAACGCTTGATGTCCTCATCATCAGTGATCCAAGAGCCATCGGTTATTTGAAGGGTGGAGATTTTGTTAGCCCTACGCCGAACCACAGTAGAGAGATGGTAAAACCTGGTGTCTTTGTCGCCATCTATCAAAAAATTCGCCCGCGATTTCTGAAACCAAAGCTGTTGCTCCTGTTCTAAGACCAGCTCGTAGTCCCGGCAAAGTTGCTTTTATAGTTCGAGCAGCGTTTGAGAAGGGCGGACAACAAGCTTTTTACGAGCCCCTTCAAGTCTGGCACGAAGCTTGCATTTCTTTTGAAAAATATTACCAAAGATATTCTGATTCCATGTACGCATGTCTGAAGACAGAAAAGCAAGGGCTGAGCAAAGATCCAAATCAGTGCACCATTTATCCTTCAAGAAATCAGAAAAAATTTCATGATACATCCAGGCAGTGTGGAAGCGGAATATATAGCTTAGTGGCAGGGGGCTGAGTTCGATCACACTTGATGAGAATAGGAGAGTGATCAGAGTAGGCAGAAGTAAGGTGCAAGATTGAGGCTTCAGGATAAAGAAGATTCCACGATTCCGTACAAAGAGCACGATCAAGATGGGTTGCATTGTAGGTATCCACCGAGTTGCCATTGTACCAAGTGAAAGGAGTCCTTGAAAAACCCAGGTCAAAGAGGTTTAGATCATCAATATGCTTACAGAAATCAATAGAGGCACGATTAGTACCATCAGAGCTATGCACACGTTCATGAGAACCAATAGTAGCATTGAAATCTCCCGCTAATAACCAGGTCTTGTTATTCATTTTAGCAAAGCGACCAATATGATCCCACAAATCAGCTCGACGAGCCTAGTTTGGAGCAGCATACACGGCCGAGAGAAGCCAAGGTTCCTCGCCTCGGCGAGAGATCTCCACTATAATATGTTGCCTTTGAAGGGATAGAGGAACAACCGTGACCTCTGCCGTTTTCCAAAAGAGCCATATACCGCCAGGCGCCAACAAATCCATCCGCATCAATGCGAATCATGCCATCATAGCCAAATCTGTGACAAACTTCATCAGCCCTGTCTCCACTGATGCGAGGTTCAATAAGAGAAAGAACACTATGATGATGAAGACGAGTAAGTTCCCTGAGCGAGTTCAAAAATCGAGAATTGCTTGCACCTCGGACATTCCAGATCAACATACTAAGGTTATGATCCATGGGAGACATTGAATTAAGAGAGTTCCCAAACATAGGAAGCAGAGAATCTGGCAGAGACGCCCTAAACGCTCGACGAGCTTCAAAGAGCCTGTCGATGGCATCAATTAGCCTTGCCGGCATTGAGATGCGACACAGTAGAGGTCGTGTCTCTGTTTCCAATGGGAGGAATTCCGCTATCATCTTGTTGGTGATTCTTGGTAGAATTGGCAAGAAAGGCCCCGTCCGGAGGTTTAGTGATCAGTTCCGACTCGACTGCCGGGATGTGAACTTGCATTCTCTGAGCCATTAGCATAAGCCAGAGAAAGCTGGGAACTTGCAGGATCGGTTTGGGGTGAGGGTAAGCTTAGGGTTAGAGAAGGAGTTGTGGGGGCGGTTGCTTGGGGGGTAGGCTTTTCAGTTTGGGTGGCTTCTGACACGGCTTGAGGATTCTGTTGGGATAGGCGCGTGGATGGAATAGGAAAAGATATTTCCGAAGATATATTTTTAGTTTGGTTTGGTTAGGATTTCCTTATGGGATAAACCGCTTTATCTACTGATTCGTGCCGCCTATTTTTCCTTTTGGAAAATCTTGAGGTATTGTGAAGATTTTGGTTTCCTAATTCCGCAATTTGCCGACAATTCGCTTGATTCTCGGTGGATATGCTTCCGCCAATTTGGAGAACCTCCTGATTTATCGGGATCGTGGAGATCACCTGCATCGGAGCTGATGACGCCGGTGCTTTACCGGCGTTACTAGGTCGGCTTTGTTGATGGACCGGCCATATCTTGATCTTCAATAGAGTTGAGAGCATCAAATCGCGAACCAGAACCTTGTGATTTGTCAGTATGGGCCTTGGGCATCCTCTGTTGTTGCGTTTTACTGGTGTCTAATCGGACTTGTGAGTTGGTGCTGGCGTCTTTTGTCTCTGGGGCAACTCTCGGCTTCCGTTTTGGTTTCACAACTTGCATCCAATTTCCAAAGTCTCCAACAGGCTTGAGGTTTGGAGGAATGAAGGGTTGTGCAGGAGCTTCTAGCATCATGTGTTGCTCGTCTACAGTTTGAGCAGGCGGATCAGGCAAACAATTAGCTTCCAGATGCCCAACTTTTCCACATTTGAAACACACCATTCTCAAACCTTCATAAGAAACAGGCCACTCTCTGTCCATATGCTCAAACTTAGATAAGAGACTCTTAGAGAGATCAATTTCTGCAGCAAATCGCACAAACTGACCTCTGTCAGTGGCTAGTGTCATCTTATCCACTTTTACCACTTTGCCAATCAAGCTACCAACTCTGTCCACGAAGATGTCATTGAAGCATTCCACACTGACGCCAGGAATACGGACCCATGCAAGAAGAGATTGTTGTGTGTCATTGTATGGATCAAAATTTGGCCTCCACTTCTGAATCCTCAAGTAATTATCCCCGATCATCCATGGTCCATGCAACAAAACAAACTCATAGTCATCATCGTTGGTGAACTTCGCAACATAATAGGCATTTCCAATGTCCACTAGCGTCTACTTCCCCCTTGGACTCCATTTTTTGTCCAAAGCCTTCTTGATAACTGCATAGCCAGGTCCTTTGTCGAACATATTAATGATCAGAGAATGCCACCATGGACATCGCATTGCTTTCTTTTCAGCAGCTGTAAACAGAATTCGAGGACATTTTGGATTGATAATGGCCGGGGGTTGATCATCCTCAGTGTCATAGTCCAACTCTAGCTGTTGGTTAGAAGTAGAAGATCCTTGATTCCCAGTAACCATGTCTTTGAAAGAGGCCTTGGATCTTTGAGCCGCAGCAATGCTATCAGCCAAAGTTGGGAATTGAAAAGTTCCCTGGGTGAGCGGTGGGGGTGGGGGATCAACCTCCATGCCCCCAGACGCCATTCGAGCGGGAGAAATCAGAAAAGGGTCGATGGCGCAGTTCCGGCGAGCAAAAAAGAGAGAGACGTTTCTTTCTATGTGCGTTTAATATGGGATTCTCTAACACACCCCCTCAAGTGCAACTGTCTATAGCCAATTGACACTTGGACAGAATCGCTCAAGGCCTGTGAACCGCTCCTATATATTGGGTGGGCTGCTTAAATGTGTGCTCGTAAGACCGACAAGTTCGAATAAATTCCTCAAGGTTAGCGAACCGCCACTTTTGGGTTTGGTCTCACTCCTTTATTGGGCGGATGCCTGAATGGGCCCACAAAGCCGGTAATCCCGAAGACTCCGGAAAACAAACCCACGTCGAAACCCGCTCTAATACCATGATAAAGTTTTATAGGCCGATAGTCTGAGAGTCGTATGGATAAATGGGTTAACCATACAAACCAAATGAGGTTCCAACCTAAAACCATATAATAATGAATGGAGTAATTCTTTGGGTTATATAGTAGAAGATTTTCTATTCTAATTTCTAACGTGGGATTCTCCGACATTTTCTGTAATTTTTCTTATCATATTTGACCATATGAACTACACGATTCAATGCATGATTTGAAGTTTTGAACCTCTCTTTAATTTGATCGGCTCTATAGGGCATTTTAGTGGGCTGGGCCTGCGATTCCTAATGGGCCGAAATTGCTTCACTTCTTTGGGCCAGAATGGTTACTTACTTCTGCTACTAAACATTTTCACCTTAATTTCATGGGTGAAAGTGTTTGCTAGTGACCATCCAAACTTGGTGTTTTGTGTCCCTATACCTCATCAACATGAAGCTACACTGAGGTAGCTAGCTATGATCAGCACTAACATATACATATACATATATATATGTAGCTTAATTAGCTAACATGCAGATGTGGAGAATTTTGCACCATGTATTCTCCAAGTTTGGAGCATGAGATTCCCTTAATACGCAAATAAACGTGTAAAGAAGGAGAGATGATGAGAGTTTATCAGAATTCAAGAAAGGTGAAATGCTAAGTTAAATATTTGTTACCAAAGAGTGTGACAAGAACCACTGTTCCCTGAGTTAAAACAAGGGCATATGGGGCTTCTCACAAAGGTGCTCCCTTTCTTGGTTGTTTATTGTTGTTTCACTTTACTTAGTGTACTTGTGCAAATTTTAACCACTCATTTGTGTTCCTTAAGCAATATTATAAAGATTAATTTAGGTAGACTATTTCTTGGGGAGGATTTAAAGATGAGAACTCTGGAAGAAGGGACCACACGTATGGTGTGGATTCAGCTTATTGGACAGTACAAATGTCGGGACCAACTTTCTTTTATTCATCAGCCCACAACCCAACAATTTTATTCAGGAAATATTACTGTATACTGTATGATTTTCTGTATTGTATAATATAATAAGATTATAAGGTTTCATGATTAAGTAGATAATCAAATGCTGACACAGCTACATCTATTGGTGTGTGTTGAGCATATAATTAGGTATATTAATTTCATAGCTTTGGTGGAATTTATGCATTTTGTTGGCTTTGGCTATCTTTTGAGTAACGAATTTATACGATTCCTAAACTGTGTTTTAAAATGAATGGATCTTGAGCCAAATACCTTATTTTTGTACCTATCAATATTGGTATCATGACATGGTTAATTAGTTTTTCCGCTCTCTATGCATATAGATACGCATGTGCATAATGTATCACAGGAATTTAGTCTTAACAGAATCACGAGACGTGACGCTCTTTAATAAAAAGATCTACGCTTAAGATTCATTCACAGATCAGTTGAGATCAGTAAAACTTGACTCCTCGGCTATTAGAAATAGATGTACGCAAACAATGAGTAGATGACGCAACTATAAAGAAAGAAAGCAAAAAGGTCTATAACACTTCCTTTGCCTAAAAAAAAGAGTTGGTTCTAGTACTCTTCTTTTGGCTTAACTATCTACATCGATCTAGAGATCGACATGGGTGAAGAGGCAGATAAGTTGCTCCCAATAGCCAACATTGGAAGAATCATGAGGCAAGCCCTTCCTCCACCGGCCAAGATCTCAAAGGAAGCCAAAGAACGAATGCAAGAGTGTGCAACCGAGTTCATCGGCTTTGTCACGGGCGAGGCATCCGATAAGTGCCAAAAGGAGAACAGGAAGACGGTGAATGGCGATGACATCATCTGGGCTCTTAGCTCACTAGGGTTCGACAACCACGCTGAGCTCATCACCAAGTACTTGCAGCAGTACAGGGAGTACGAGACGGAGAAGGCAAGGCAGAAGGGTCAGTTAGGGTTTGCAAATGAAGCTGCAGGCACTTCAACAACATCAGTTCAAGCACAGATTGAGGAGCAAAGGGAAGGAGCTGGAAGAAGCCTGAGCTTTGAGTTTAGAATGCTAGACAAGGGCAGCTAAGTAATTAAGATTCTTTCTTTTGCCCTAGCTAGCTTCCTGACAAAGGTGATTTGCAACTCTATTTAATTTAATTTGCAGCATTCTTAATTTGGTCCGGAGAGAAGCGGAATCTTCTAGTTACATTGCCCCACTTTTAAGTTCAAGCTTTTGAATTGATGGTAGCTCGATCTCATGGATTGAAAATTCAGAAATTAATTAGAACTACATAAATAAAATCGTTACCTTCATTCTTTCCTACCTTCATGATTTGTGATTAGAGGTACAATTAAACGCCTTCAGGGAGAGAGAGAGAGAGAGAGAGAGAGAGAGAGAGAGAGAGAGAGAGAGAGAGAGAGAGAGAGAGAGAGAGAGAGAGAGAGAGAGAGAGAGAGAGAGAGAGAGAGAGAGAGAGAGAGAGAGAGAGAGAGAGAGAGAGAGAGAGAGAGAGAGGGTTTAATTACCAGTTTACCAGCAGCTAGAGATTGAATTGGTAAAGCTCTCGCTCGATCTAGAACTAGGGTTTTTCCATGAACCCTATTCGAGATTTGGGTTTGCATCTTTCTTGAGATTCAAAACCATTTTTTGTCTTCCACCATCAACCTCTCATCTCTCTAGAGACTAGGGTTTGAGCTGGAAACAGCTATTTATGGGGATAGCACTATATATGAAGCTAGCTAGGGTTTCCAATTCACTCAAGCTATATAGCTCTTCGATTCAGTGTTCTGAAAATGAGGGATACTGAGTTTAACAAATAGGGTGCAAATTTCATTAGGGCAAGCTTTGTGCAAATTTGACATGTACACATACATATATATAGCTAGTCCGTATAAATTAGATGGCTCAGCAGTCAGCAGAGAAGTGCATTCCAGGTGAACAATCATTAAATAAATAATACAGTCTGTATGTTTCACTGACCAGTCTGACCCTAGCCTGAACCTCACTCGGCTTGTTTTAATTTGTTTGTGATTAGGGTATTTGGAAGGATGATATATCTTTAGTAAACTTCTTCACGGGACACCATCTAATCACTTTTAACTAGTAAACTAGTTTAACCCCCATATAGACCTGTCAAAAGTTGACCCGACCCGTAAACCCGACCCGACCCGAAATTTCTAGGGTTTCAACCCGAAAATTTGAACTCGAAACCCAGTTTCAACCCGAACCCGATAAACCCGAAAATTTAGGGTTAGGGTCAAGGTCAAACCCGCTGAGTCAAGAAATCTATAAGGCGGGAAACTTATTTTAGAATATACTCTATTATAATGAAATTACGGATTGACGGGTAATTGTGCACCCAAAGGTTTAATTATATTACAATATATAAAATTTATTTTATAAAACTATGATAAATTTATTATTAAAATATTTAAAAATAATATTTTGTTATTATATTTTATTATTTAAATAATATTTTATTTAAATTTTAGTCAAAAAATTGATACTCTTGACCCGTTGGGTTGACCCGACCCGACCCGAAAACCCGAAACGACCCGACCCAGTTTGACCCGTAACCCGATTAACCCGAACCCGAACTCAACCCGAACCCGAAACGACCCGACCCGAACCCGCCCGACCCGACCCGATTGACAGGTCTACCCCCATACCATGTCGGGTAATGTGATTATAAACCCAATTTAATATAAGTATATGACGCTAATGATCACGTTAAAGTTATAGGATCATATATATTTATCTTCGTATTGTGATTAGTGTTTTTTTTACCAATAGTAAATCAACTCATAATATAAATAAGTTGGATTTGTTCAAAAATTACTTTACGATAAATATCATATCACGTTTTATTAAATAATAATATTTATCGAAATATTACAACTAATTCTTGTTAAGGGATAATTCATAATTTTCGGGATAATTCATAATTTTCAAGCAATTTTTACAAGATAAGATTATATGAGATTCTAACTACCTAATTTGTATAAAGGATGGTCCGGTTGATTATTTTATTATACAAATGACACGTGGCGCAATTTTTTGTGAAGACATTGTCTCCACTTTATACTATAGGTAGTATAGATTAATGAGTTCTTTTAATTTTTGGAATGGAAAAAGACAGAAAAAAAAGACAAAGCCAATAGTAATTAATATTCTTCATCCGTAGTCGACTGCATCCCTAATTAAGTCAATAATCCTTCCTCAAAAATTCAAAATCGTCAAGCTAGGAAACTATACCTTGCTTCTGCTGGGTAATATTTTGGGGTCAAATTGTATAACAAAGTACAAATGGGCTTCATAGTAACATTTTGTTCCATATTAATGGAGACTCATTAGTATTATTTTAAATAGTGATAAATTGGCTCAATCGGTCAAATAATATATGTATATATATATGTGTAATCCGTGCTTCGAATCAACTATTGAAGATCACCTCCGTAGGTAAAATTAAGGTCATGTTTGGTTGTAAATTGTGGAAACATATACAGAATAGAAATGAATTTAGTGCATTTTAGTGTCATGATACATTGACAACAAAAATGTCTTCTAATCTCTTCCAACCTTTTATTCATAAGAAATTTAAGTTTCCTATACACCTCAATTATTCCTCTACAAGAGGGAGGGGTAACAAAATTGGGGAATCACTCTCTTCTCACATTTACAAGGAGTGAGATATTGGAAGATTTTGTTACATTAATGTACCATTACACTAAAAAGTGTCTACATTTGTTTCTATTCCGTTTAGGTTTCCATAAATCGTAACCAAACGGACCCTAAATATAATAGGGAGAAATTTTATGAATGCTTCTTCATAAACTCCTTATGCAAGAAGAAAATCTTGCTCACCCGCCTTAGGTGAGTACATTAATTCCTATAAGATCAATGTGGGAATTGATCGAAAAGTCCATGAATATTAAAAATTATGATTTTTTAAATTAAAAGTGGCTAATGAAATGCAAATATGTGATATCCTCATATGGATTTTGAACTTCCTATGAATATGGTTATCAACCAAGTACTAATTAAATAAAATTTATTAAGTCCCAACAAATCCATGTACGTATCTTCAACAAAAGCTGGGAACGACATGGTCTTTTACTTAATTATGAAGGTCAGATCGAGCATGCTTTACCAATTCATGCAAGCATGTGCTCAATAGGATCTTGTTGTTGTGATTGAGTTTCATTCTAGAATATTTATTTAATGAACGTGGTGTTGGCACTAAGTGATGCTCGACTTGCTCCCTCATGGCTGCCTTAGCCCTTAGGGTCGGATGACCTTTGGGGTCTGCCTTCGGTCGCGCTGCGCAAGCCCGGGGGCGTCCGTGATGCACATGAGTGGTATCGGATGTATGCAACTGTCAGACTCCTTGCTTGCACAACGAATCAGCGGCACATGCACTCCATCGTTCTACGGCCCCAAAACCTTGGGGCATAGTCGGTCCTAACATTTAAGTGGACTTTGGCAAAATATAAATTCAAGGTCCTATTTAACATATTAAAACAAAAGCTTTAAGTATTTATATGCTACGCTTTTATTTTGAATGTAATTACTGTATATATAAAAATAGCTAAATGATTGTTTCACAAAAATATCATGTGAATGCTTGACAATAAAATTTACAAATTGATACCTGATTAGAACAATAAAAAATACAAATTGCAATTGCAAATTGCTTAACAAAAATTACAAATTAAAACAAGCGATTCTAGCTAAATAAGACCTTGCGTAAAATTACAAGTAAATTCCATTAGAGTAGATGAAGAATCTCATTCACCAATAATTAATCCTTTTTTCTTCTCTTTTTTCTCTTTATTTTCTTTGTATATCTTGGAATACATAATAATGATACGGAGTTTTTTTTTGGGCCTCTTAATTTGATACTTGATTTTTTGGACAATAGATGTTATAAATGGGGGACCCTCTATTATCTTGGGACCCTGGGCCAACACCCTAGCCAAGGCAAAAGGTCAGGCCTACCTTGCGGGTGAATCTGGTTTCTTCTGTTGCATGCCCATATAGACGGAATCTCAATAGGCCAAGTTTGGAAAGCTTCGTCCGTCACTCTCGTGGGCTGTCGATCGGGCAAACCCAAAGACCGTCTGCCCGTGGCTGAAGTCCTTGGCCGGACTCTCAGATGTCGAATGCGAGTAGGGTGCACAACGACCCCTCCGACCGGAAAAACAAGCCCAACATAGTTACTTGTTGTGCCCCGGCCCCTTGCGAGAGGGAGCCGAGCGCGTCAGCTTCGTACGAGATTATGAGAATGTTACATGGTTGATCTTGTCATTAATCAATGCTTGTCTTAAAGATTAGACCATGTATGTGTATGAACTAATTCATTCCGTGAAACTACGAATGACTCATTCAACATTCAATTATAATTTTGTTTCATAATAGGCTTAAAACATATACAAACACTCGATAATCAAGGATGAGGTGTATAATTGGTAGGCTTTTGGCAAGTTGGGGTGTTCAATAGGTTTGTTTCAAATGTCAAGTGTCCAAATGACTAAAATGTACAAGTGAAGGTGTCTGTATATGTTTTAAGCCTTTAATAATATCTTCATATATGGGATGATTGCATTAATTTAGACCTAATACATGTAACAGACGACGTCAACTTTTCTGATAATTGTAAAACAGAAAACAACTTTCAATATGCGTGTACAGTAGTAGGGTGTGGGTAAAAGTAAAATTGTAAAAAACGGGATTTACCGAGAAAGATCCGTCCCACACTCTCCCACACAGTCACCTGGAGCCGGAGGGAGCATGAGTGGCAAACTGGCAATGCCATGCCCCCACTTAATTTGTTTAATTAATTAATTAATTATACTGGTATGCATGTATATATGTATGGGTACCTGTAACCCCTTCGGGGGACCACTTCTCAACTCAACTTCATTCTAATTACTCCTCCTAATTTCATTCAGGTTCTTCAATTTAATCTGTACCTTCTTTGTCGTCGGTTAATTAAATGAAAATAAACTAACTCCACCCATATCGAAAGGGTCCGAAATAGCAATTGTCTTGACTCTTGTCTCTTGATTAGAGGTGGAAAATACAACCATGTATACATGGTGTATGTTACCTTAATTTGTACGGCTTAAAACATATACAAACACTGAATTTATCCATTTTGGTTATTTGGGCACCTGACCTTTGAAACGGATCTATTGAGCACCTCAACTTGTCAAAGTCTACCTATTAAACACCTCGTCCCTGACCTGACATTGCGCGTGTGATGCACACTTGATTTGGAAGTGTTTTCATTAAAAAAAACAGATATTTTTAAACTTACGTGTATAGAGAAATTTGTCCGCCAATGTGGTATAATGACGGGTTTATGTGACAATTAATTAAGCGAGGAGGCTTTATCTGGCATTATGTGACCTTTTTTTCGCTTATGCTTACGCAATAGCGCGTGCATATTACGACACTCCGTAATAGGGTGTTTAATAAGTAGGTTTTGACAAGTTAAGATGTTCAATAAGTGCGTTTCAAAGGTCAGGTGATCAAATGAACAAGTTCGGGTGTCTATATATGTCCTATATAAGCCTAAGTTGTACGGTATGTTTTAACTAATCTTCATCCACGTAGTTAAACTAATTCCTCGCGTTTAATTGGAATAACCCTCAAACTCATTGCACGTTTATACGTACTTGCCTCTTAATCAAATCAAATCCACCTACTATTTTATTTTACTTTTTTCATTTTTATTTAACGTTGAGAACTTTTTTCATTTTTATTTGACGTTGAGGAATCCACGTACCGTAAAATTAACATGTGCGCATGCATAATTATTTACCTGGTGGTCTGAGATATTCAACAACAACAACATAAAGATTTAAGAAAGGAATCATATCTGTAGCTTGTATACGCACATGTTCTTAAATGGTTGTATTAGTATACATTCATTTTGGGAGCTTTGGAATGAAAAAAGAGGGAGCAAAAGAGTAAGGCCAAAGCCAGATTGAAAATTGTGGCACAATCTACATGAAGCCTGGAGTAGCTGATCACATGGCTAGCTTCTCAAAAGGCTTTGACTTCCCAAACAGTTTGCTTCAGTTAATGTTTGAATCGTAAAGTCTTTCCAGATCTTAACAACAGAGCTTCATTGCCATTTTCAAGCTACACCCTTTTCAATTCAATTTATCAAGAAAGACGAATCATCCATCCAAGGCAACATAGCTTCTCCGCCAATCGTTTTGGGCGATCAGGGTAATTATGTTCTTTTCAATTGCCATTCTTGGTAACTCAACGAATTTCAGATAAAAAAACTACTCAGATTGAGGAGTTTTCAGCCTCTACTCTCTTCTTATCTAGAATTGGATTCATTCTTATTTCAGTTGAGAAGAATATGAAGATGGGACACACTAAATTTGGAAGGCTACAACAGCTAACTGGACTGCTGGTAATCACAGTAAGCATCTATACCCTGCTCAGTTTCTATTCTACCGCCTTCCGTTTACACAACGCAGACACCTGCCAAAATGTATACAGCACAGAGGGCCGGTATGATGGCTTTGATGCTGATGCATTCTTAGAGCGTGTGGCCGAAGTACTCGAGCAGTTGGAGGGTCTGCAGAAGAAGGTAGAGAAGGATCAAAATACCCAGACGAAGGAATTCAATAGGATGGAATTCAAGATGTACTTGCAAAAGGAAGTTGCTGAGCCTCTATATAACACGCACGCCACTCTCAGACAGATAAGGCTTCCTAAGCTTGAAGGGATTAGGAATACGGGTTCCAAGGAGGAGCCGTTGATTAACAGCTTTGCAAAGGAGGAGATAAGAACATATATAACCCCAAAGGAGAATAAAAAGGGTACGGAATTGGTGTACAACACTATAGGACATGCCTGTGTATTAGTGAAGAAGGAATTAGCAGAGTATATGAGTTATGCTAATGGAGGTGATTGTAAAGACGATTGGAACCGGGCTCAGAAGCTTATGCTGAACGGTTGTGATCCTCTTCCTAGAAGACGCTGCATAACAAGAGGCCCCAAGCTTTACAGAAAGCCTTACCCTGCGAATGAGTCACTGTGGAAGACTCCAGAAGATACGAATGTTAGATGGAACAATTACCAATGCAAGGATTTCAAGTGCTTATCAAGCAAGACTAAGAGTTTCGAGATGGAAAAGGAAAAGCTTAAATGGGTAATTAACAGTTCTCTTCCTGTTGATTTTCTCATAAGCGATGTTCTGGGTACTAAGCCTGGGGAGATTCGAGTTGGCCTTGACTATAGCGTGGATACAGGGACGTTTGGTGCAAGAATGAAGGAAAGAAATGTAACAATAATCACAACTGCACTAAACCTAGGGGCTCCCTATAATGAGATGATAGCACTTAGAGGCTTGCTTCCTTTATATGTCACTCCTAACCAACGGCTACCGTTCTTTGATGATACTATGGATTTGATCCATTCTGCAGGGTTTTTGGATGGCTGGATTGATTTGGTGTTGCTGGATTTTGTCATGTTTGATTGGGATAGGGTATTGAGGCCTGGAGGTTTGTTGTGGGTCGACAGGTTCTTTTGTAAGAGAAATCAGTTGGCTGAATACATGGATGTGTTTCTAAAGTTTCAATATAAGAAGCATAAATGGGTTGCTGCTGCTAAATCCAAAGACGAGGTTTACTTGTCTGCGTTGTTGGAAAAGCCTCACAGATCGATGTGATCTCCATTTGCTTCCTAACCTTGTATTAATCACAATTAACAGCATGAACAAAGTCTATGAGCAGAATTGTGCTTGTAACTATTCTTTTGAGTTTTCAGCACTGCATACAAATGGTCAACCTCATGTATAAGAATGTGTATGTGTATGAATGCCGCTTAGATACTTACTAATGCTGAATGCTTATACATAAGAAAGAAAAGAAGTATTATAGCAAATCATCAAATTTTATTTAAGAAAGCTTCTACAAAACCCCAATCGTCTTCAGGGTCAGGTCCAATCCAATAACCAATGATTACTTGAGAACAGCATCCTACAACAGAATGATTGGTAAAGAACATACATGGATTTTCCATAGATGCTCTGATAGAGCAAAGAGAGTCCATATTCTTTGTTGTGATGGTTCCTTTAGGGAGATGGAGTGACATTTTGCTCATTACTGCAAAAAAACATATATTTGAATGTCAATACAGTGTTTGAACTATATGTATACCAAGATTTGATATCTCTGCGACATTTCACAAACTGTACAAACAAATATTTCATGGCAGAAAATATTTAGCACATCAAAAGCAAAAAAACACAACGTAACCGAACAATGTGCTATCAATAGAATCCAGGAAACTGTGCAACTTGAATATCTCAGTTACATAATAGTTCACCTAGCATGGAGCTAAAATACAGATTTAGCAGAATGATCTAGCAACTTCCAATAACATAGCTCTTATGTGGGAAGCTAATATGGGAAAACTTAAAAATTTCAAGAGAGAAGAAAATATAGATGTTCAGCAATCAACAAAGCACAAAAATCCATCCTCAGGCAAAAAAAAAAAAAAAAAAAAACTACTGGAAGCAGAGATAGTTCTATAAGGCAAACATGCAACAGTAAGCTCTCTCTTTTTACTAATGTCATACCCGCAAAGCTAGACCGTGAGATTGACAAAAGATTTCCAGTTCTCATCCATTGATGTCCATCAGGCTTCTGCAAAAAACATCATATAACAAAGATTTAAAAAAAATAGTGACAGTCCTAGAACACATGGAAGAAAAGCAAAGCTAAATAACCAGTGAACCCCCAGCATCATCACATTGTCACATACAGTACTAGAAATGAATTCATAAGATATGTACACTAGCTCAATTATTTGGAAACTCAAGAAATGCAATAGTCACAACTCACACATGTTAGGCCTTTTCTTGCATCCTTTAAATAGACAATATAAACTATAAAACAAACATGTGAGCACTTATTGAGCAAAAACACAAGGTGGCCAAGAAACCCTAGCTATAAAGTCGAAATGGCAACTGTTCTTGTTGATAAGAGTTGATTACATCACAATCAGCCAGATAGCTACCAAAGTAAAACGTTCCGTATTTTAATCAAACCCCTCAAACACGGGAAGAATTCCTTACATGATAATTGACATGATGACTACCAAAAAAACGCAGTTCGTATGCCTATTTTCATCCTCTCACAACTATTATATCCTCCCGTTATACACAGGATTAGGCAAATTCACATGTTGGAGCACTGACATTGAATTATTACACGCAAAATCACACAATCAATAAGCTCCTGAAATCCCACATGGAAATGTTCGAGGCAACATAAACCTGTCACCGTCCTAATTCATTGCAATTTTTGTGTAGTGCATGGATCGAAATTATAGCCGACCCAGAAAGACTCGAAGTTAGGGAGAAAAAGGGGGAAACAGAGAAGGAAAACGATGAGCTGGGTTTTACCTTGAGCATTGGAAACATAAAAGGATGAAGGCGGGTGGGGAGTGCAAACGGGACCAACAACGCCATTTTCGACTTGGGCGACTGGGAATGGTAAGCGCTCAAAATGACTCCAAAACATAACCGACGCGTGGAAACGTCGACTCGAACCCGAAGAAGAGCTAGACCCGCTTTAGAGGTATCCGGTCGGGTCAACACATTAGGTCAAATTGGACTTCGATCGAACCGAGCCGAACTGACTTTATACGGTTCCGCTTTGGCTTGTTTAAACATAGGTGAACTTGAACTTGAGCTCAGACTCGTTTCAAACTCAAATATTTTGTTAGGGCATCTTCAAAAGCTTCCCCATAATTTTCTTCAAAATGGAGAACCAAAAGATATATACTCTAACAATTTCATTCTAACTCCAACAGTTTCCCTATCTTAAATATTTTTATATTTATTATATACAAAAATATTTTAGAAAAAAAATAATAAAACATAAATCAACCAATCAAAAGTTGCCATGATAGAACTTGCAATTAATGCCTTCCCCAAATTATTTTGGAGAATTCTCCAAATATAGGGAAAGGAACTCATTTTTTTTGGAGAAATCCCTATAATGAAGATTGTGATGGGGAAATTGTTGGAGTGAAAATTTGTATCATATTCTCCATATTCACACTTTTCAAGAATATGGGGAAACTCTTGGAGATGCTCTTAGTACTTGATTCATTTTATTGTTTGTCAACCTTGAGTTCGGTTCGCGAACCACTCATCTAGTTTGTTCACGATCAAAATAATTGGGTTAACTAGTTTACATATAATTAAATGCAAAGAATTAGATTAGCATGTACGATTTTAGGTTAAAAAATAAAAAAACAAATAAAATATGTGTGCATAATATTACATATAGGTAGGGCTATTTTCACAGATTCCGGGTTCCGGTCCGGTCCAACCCAGATTTTTTCGGACTAGACCGGAATATATTATTATTTATAAAATATATACATATTAATATGATTATCGATGATTTGCAATAACTATTATTTTTAAAATGTTTCTATATTACCAACCTTTTGATAAAATCGAATCTATAAATAAAATGATTTTTTAAAACAAAATTTTAGAAAAATATTTTTATTTCAATATATTCTTTAAAAAAAGTTCCGATCTGATCTGGTTCAAACTCGGACTAGACCGAGACCGGTCTTCTGATGCACGACAATCCGGGAAAATCGTCGGCCTTGAAAGCGATTGAAGGATCTAGACTTTGGATAAAAGCAAATCACACCAATCCTTGTTGAATCTCGTACAAGCTCGATCACACACACGTCTTCACACACGAACGGAAACAAGAACAAAAGCACAAGAATGAATCAAACCAACAACACTTGATTGAATCAACTCAAAACAAAGCAACAATGGTTCAGTTTAATGACGTAGCTAGGAAGAGAAGCCTATGCTCTCTTCACAAAATACGCTGAAAAATAAAAGGTGCAAAACTTATGCAATCTATAGAATTGCAAGGTAACTAAGGCTCCCAAAATTATATCCTAACAAATAATATCAAAGATATCCTAACTAATTAGGTAACACAATAGAAAGAGTTTCCAAAAACAAAACAATCCTGAAACCTCGCTGCTCGGATTAATGTTGCGTCTCGCAGGGTCGACCTAGGGAGGGTCGTGCACAACCCAAAAGGGTTGGTCCAAAGAGTTGGATCAAAGGCAAGGTGGGACTCTATCCTGGCACGACCCTAGGAGGATCGGTCCAACGAGCATAGTCCTTGTCTTGGTCGACAACGGCTTCATTCTCCCGGCTTTGAAGCAACATGACCAATTTCTTTTTGGAGTTCTCTTCAAGCCTCGAAGATGAACACTCAAGGGACAAGGTGTCCGTCTTATGATCTTCTTAGCTCGACTTCTTATAATCGGACCTTGAATTGGAGTCGTCAATAGATCTTCGACATCTTGTGAAGTATCACCATCTTCTTTGCTATCACCTATGTCCTTGTCCAGTCGGCCATGCTCCAGTCACTTTTAGTAAGGGTAAATCTCCAAAACCAAATACAAATATCACTCCTTTGATTGTTAATGGGGACATCCACTCTTGCCTAAATTTGTCTATGATGGTGGTTAGCAAATCAGATACACTCAAAGAACAAGTGCTAAATCTCTAGGAAAACTAAGAGACCCTTGTTATAACTCCATATAGAATGCCAAATAAAAGGGGTTATAGAGTCAAAATGATGGACGAGATACTAAGAGCCTGTTTGGATAGCCGACTAAAATGTATTAAAATACATTAAGGTTGATTTAATACATTAAATATTTAAATTGTGTTTGGATGAATAAAATTATGTATTACGTTTATCTTTTGTTTTAGACAAAAGAAATCACTTGCCCCCATTTTTATGGGGAAGAGGGAGTGGAGAAAGATCTAGATTGGAGGTGGAGAAGGATCTAGATTGGATAATATTAAGTTGGTTAAAAATCAAACACACTTTTGATTCATAATGTATTGTTTTGAAAAGGCAAAATGCAGTTTACATTTTAAATCAAAATAATGCAAAATAATACATAATGCAATTTAATGCTTGGGAATCCAAACAGACCCTAAAGTTGTAAAAGGAGAGTATTTATTTTAACTGTAAAAGAAGAGATTATGACTTTAGAAATGTGGAAGGAGCATATTAGTCTTCCTCTATTTATATGTTTTTTTTATTCAAATCATAATATGTGCTTAAGGTTCTATTGCTACAAATTTTCTAGCTTATCCCTATAAACACATCTTACTTTGAAATCTTTTATGGTTTTATTTATTTAGAGGATAAACTCTTTTTTTCAAAATCCGTTTTCTTTGAGTTATAATTTCATGATTGTGAAGCTTATCTTATGCCCTATAACGTTAATGTAATATGGAGGATTATAAAAGGTAACTTTTGTTGCTAGTTGCGAATTACAATATCACAGTATACATTTTACAAATTGCCTTTTTTGGATAGCTATTCACAAGATCACTAATGCTTATTAGAGGTCAAATGTTGAAAGTACAAATTATGTATTTATCAACTGAGGTACCTACGAAAAAAAGTCTCAAAACATTAACCCCAAAAAATTATGATAAAATGTTATACTTTTTTAAAAAATTAAGAATTATATTTCAAAAATTACTTTCCAATTTTATCTTGAATTTTTGTTTTGGTTAAAAGAGCATATTATATTAAATAATAATAATTATTATTAGAAGATTAAAATTTATTATACAAATGGAGGGCCAATTTTATCTTGAAAAAATTATTTTATTATACACACAGCTGATGGTAAAAGTTTTATACTATTAATAGTAGTACGGATAATGACGTAAAATGCAAAACAATGGTCAGACTCAAAACAATGGACAACAAGGTCAATATTGTCAAACTGGTCATAATACAAAACACTTCGCAAGAGACCAGATTCACCGGACCAAGCAAACAAAACAGAACACGTTCCAAGGCATTCTTCTCCTTCTCTAGTGGGCAGCGGTCATTGGTCAATGCTAATGACCAAATCACCCTCCCCCTCTCTATTACGAAAACCAGAGGTTTCCACGTGTTTCCTTCTCCCTCTTCGCGGGGTTGCTGTGTTTACGTCGGTCTTGCAAAATTTACCCAAACTGAACCAAAACCCACCTTCCAATTTTACTTTTCGGTTTTGGGCCCCCATATTTCCTGGAAACAAAACACAAACCAAGGGCACTCGGAAAAGCCTAGAGCGAGGGGAGAGAGAAAGGGGAGGGGAACGCAAACAATTCACATTCAGCCAACCACGGAGAGAGGGCGGAGCGTTCTCGTCTTGTTTTGGCGAGAGGATTACTTCTACTCAATTGTTTTGTCTTTTTTTGATTCGAAAGCGATACAAACGCTGGATTTCAGTTGTTTGATTGGAACGGGGACTTCGTCTTGTTGATATTCTCTGTTGTTCCGTGTGTTTGTTTGTGTGACGTCGCGTTTCAATTGTGGAATTTTCGATATCGCGTGCCCCCTTTCTGGGTTTGGGGGAGAAGAGGGGGAGTAAACAATCCCTTTGGATTTTTGGGGCTGTTTATATGGTCATCTTCTTCTATGCCTGGCGACTGGGGCTTCTGATTTTGGGGGAATATAATGATAGTCTTGAGAGATTTGCTTCATGGGTTTTTCTGGGTTTTGGATTTCCGAAGTGGGTTTCTGATGTCTGATCAGCTTCTCCTCTGATCGAGAGAACCAACGGTTTCACTATTCCTAGGGTTTTTAGTGCCTTCTTTTATTTCAATTTTTTCTTGTAAGCCTTTGGATGATTAGGGTTTCGGTGGATTGGGGTCAGACAGAGGAGAGATGACTGAAATTGAGCTTAAGAGGGGTGCCACTAGTCTTCACCGAGACAGTGATGAAAAGATCGATCCAGACAGGGATTTCTCTTACATTGTAAGATTTTGTACTGCTTTTGATGCACTTGTTTGCTTATCTGGGTAATTCTGTTTATTTTTCTAGGTTTCTGTGCTCTGAATGTGCTTGTGTCGTGTGATCACACGGTTTTAGGCATTCTAGATAGTTGCGTTCAGGAATTGATTACAATGGGCAAAGGCAGCATCTAAGCAAATGCTGCCATTTTTTTGGGGGGTCTATGGCATCAAATATTGAACCGTGAGAACTGGATGAAATACTAATGCTCTAGGGGCATCAACAGAGTGAAATACCAATGCTCTTGTCCCGACGGAGTCTTATGAAATCCCATGTTTATGAAATCCTTCGAATGTCCGAAACTAACTTCAAGATAGATTTATCTGGCTTTACCTTCATTTCAGCTCTTCTATGCCCTTCATTCTTGAAGTTTTGGTTGTCAATTATCATACTTGGTGCAATCTGCATAAATTCTACTACTGTGCTTCAGAACTTTTGGTGTTTTTTATTTCTTGAAATTTGACTGTTACTTATTGTATTAATGCAATAATGTATGGAATAAATCATGATCACATGTGGATTTGTGGAGTGTGGTTTGTGATGTTCTTCTCCAAAAAATTTTGTATTTAGAAACTTATGTAGTGTGTGCGTTTGTTCTTGAATCCATTGGATCAAAGAATTTACAGAAACTTTTTGTCATTTGCATGCATTTGGCTCTGTAGGATTGTTGATTGCTTAAAAGCATTGAACTTTCTTAATGTTTTATTCACTATTAGAGTTTGATGGCCTTTATTATTTATCATGCGTGGCACTGACCTCCGTTTAAATGTGTGTTACAACATTATTTTTCTTATTATGGTGCTTTTCTAGGATAAGAAGATTCAAGATGTACTGGGACAATATCAAAAAGATTTTATGGGTGATTTTTCTGCTGACAATCTGGGTAAGTTGTTGATATAATCATTTAGTGGCTTTTAATAAAAGAGGCCTTAGAAATTTGTTTTCTTTTATGTATTTGTAAGTAAACTTATAGAGTCCAATAATCTAAACAGGAGCGAGTTGGGGCGGTTATGGTTCATTTCTGCCAGTAGACCCAAACATCCCCATTCTCTCTCATACAAGGCCCCAGACACACATCAGTTCAAGGTCTCCTTGTAATCCACAAGAGGTACAGTATTCCTTTGACATCTTTCTGTGATGTAATGAGCATTTACAGGCCCTTAGTGTCACATCTACAGTCTTAGCTCTTTCTCCCAAAGTTAGGTTCTTAGCGCATGTAGTTTGTGCAGGTGCGTCAAAACTCTACAATTCAAGCTAACGAGGCAGTTGCGTCACGACCTGGTATTCCACCATTGTCCGGGAAGGCAACTGTAGCACCGGATAATGTAGTTGTTAGGAGTTCAAGAGGGGATTTTGTTAACAACCAAACCAAAGCAATTTCTGCTAATGACTCTGGTAATAATTTGCCGAAAGTCCAGCTCAAAGTGGGCACTGACAAAGGAATAGATAATTCTGCAATCTATAGTGGCCTTGGGCTTGATGATTCTCCATCTTCACCTTTTGGGGATAGTCCGTTAGAGTTAGATGCCACTCCCCCCTGCCCACAAGGGTTGCCTGAGAGATCTCCTTCTTATGTTATCAAGGTAAGTTTTATTTATATCGTCTTCCTTCCTGTATGTCTGAGTGTTTTTTCCCGTAACTTTATTTGTAAAGAGGCTGGACACTCACAGCTTTCAGTTATGCTCTTGGATTTTTGTGATGGAGTAGGTTATGACAACTTTTCCTGTTCCTGATGGTAAGCTGCTGTCGCCTCTACCAGACAACTTGCTTTCCTTGACACTAAAGGAAATTAGTGTGGAAAGAAGTTTTCCTCAGGAAATTATCAAAGCTGAACGTGAATCTATTTCTTCTGAGGAGAAAATGAATTTGCTAAAAGAGAATAAGGTGAAGCAGATCAGTAAAAGTAAGGTGTCTGAGTTTGACAGGAAAAACTGTGGATATCCTATGAGTGTTATTGGTCAATGTTCCAAGAGAGTGGAAGACAGCAGATTATCGAAGGGAAGAGAATTTAATATTGATATCCTGGCTAGCTCAGTTGATAGGAAGGAAAGTTCGAATACCGCCCACAAAGATAATGTTTCTAGCATTTCTTTTCCATTCAGTGAGAGGCATAATGTTGGACAGTCAGTAAATGCTGACACCAAGTTGCAGAAACAATCACATGTAAGGCAGAGGGCATCAGTTGAAAAAGTGGATTCTGTGGTTTCCCCTGTGATTTCATTAGAAGGGAAAGGCAATCTACTTGGGTCCACAGAGACGGTGCAAAGAGATAAGAATGTCATTCCTGTTGTGCAGAATAATGAGTTTAGCCGAGTTGGATGCATTGAACAAAACAGTAATAAGTCCACAGTACAGACAGTAAAGAAAAAAGTGAAGGAAGAATTTGAGGATTCGTTGTCTAACCGAGATGCTGGCATGCAGGATGATGGGATGACACGAGAAAACACTGATAAGTGTACTAAAGAGGAGAGGAAAGTGAAGAACCAGGTGAAAGCACGGCTGGATGTTGCATTTCAGGAGGCTGCTGGTTTATATCATGAGAAAACAATAGACAGATCTGTTGTGAAAGTTAATAATGATAGGACGGCCAAGGCCAAGCCAAATCCTAAGGCAGTGAAAGATCACGGTCAGACTACAGCTGAACCAATAATGGAAAGTTCTAGTGAAAAGAAGTTGTCATATTCTCGAATAGAAGCAAATTTGTCTAATAGGAAGGTGCGTCCATCTTCTGATGGCAAAAAGAAGACGAGGAAAAGCCAAGATGGTAGCCAGTTAACCACATCTTTGCCCAAAGTAAGCTTCAGGGTTGGTTCTTCTTCTGTAGTTAGCATTCAACAAGCAGATTGCAGAAATAGTTCTATATCTCAAGGTGAGACACATATGGAAGTGAAGGAGGAGAAGGATATGAGTGATAACGATGTGAGTGGCAAAGCAACTTTTAAGAAAAAGGACAGTAGAAATCACAATGTGGCTGGTAAAGCCATCCTTAAGAAAAAGGAGAACGTGACAGCTTCTAAGGACTCCATTGTTGGAGTTGCAAGAAGAGAAAAAGATGCATCAGGTAGTAAATTGAAGGATAAATCAGAGGAGAAACACTCTCGATATCCTTCTAATATTGGATCAAATTCAAGACAAGATCTGTCCAGTAATAGCCATTTGATTGAAAAACCACACACGTCAGATGCACTTCGAACTGATACTGTTCCACCACTCATGATACAAGAAGATTGGGTGCAATGTGACCAGTGCCAGACATGGCGGCTTTTACCACATAACATAAGTCCTGATGATCTTCCAAAAAGGTGGCTCTGCAACATGCAAACATGGCTGTAAGTATCTCTTCTGCACTTAATGGTATTATTAATTATGAAGTTTTTGTTAGCAGAAGGTACTGATGCCTAAGTCTTTATCTGCTTGTGTACCATTATCTCTCACCTTCACTGGGACTTGGTGTGATGATGTTGTAGGCCTGGAATGAACAAATGTAGTTTTACTGAGGAGGAGACACGAGATGCCCTCCTTGCATTATACCAGCCTCAACCTTTGGGTAACAGTGCACAGATCCAGCACCCTTGTCCTACTGGGGTGCCACCCATGGTCACTGCAGATGCTCAACTTAGAAGTACTTCCAATTCAACCATTGGTTTAGATGCTTTGCCAGGCAGTGGAAATAGAAGACCAAAGGAAGAGGTTTATGTCAATAGTAAGAAGGATCAACCATGCACTTCTGAATCAGGCAGTAAGCTGAAATTGAGCAAGTCAAGAACTGGTAACATAATCATATTTGAAGCCAAATAATATTTCGATAGAATTTATTTATGGTGTGACTTGAGTGTTTGAAACATGGAAGCATATGGATGTTTTGGATTCTGGGATAAGGTGCCTATTCAGAGTCATTTTTCATATGTACTTGAACTTGTGAATAAGTGTACTAAGAACAATTTTGTGATTTTTACCATAAATGCTAAGTTATATGGATATCCAAGAGAAAATCTCATTTCAAAATAATCATATGTTTCAATTATACTGTAGTAGCTTAACATCTCATGTTAAACGTCATTGAATCGATTCTGACTGTTTGTATAGTTTGATTTAGGCATCCTTATTTCTACTAGAGTTTGACATTGCATTTTATTTTTCATCTTGTTCTTGAGCAGTTTCTAGCAAACCAGTGGTGATAGGAAAGAAGAGGCAGGGTAGCAGAGATACGGATGTTGTTCATAAGAAGGTGAGAAGAGATCCCCAGGATGCCGCCACAGGTGGAGAACATACTGTTCCTATGGTGACAGAGATGGGAAATGCTAGTCTTAATCATGATCCCTTTCCAGCTGAGGTTTCGAAAGAAATTTTGATGAAGAACTCGAATGTCTCCAAGAAATTGAAGGACAAAACTCAGAAGCCTCTTGATGCAAATGAAGATGAGAGAAAGGGTGTTTCTGCTAGGAGGAGGAAACTGAATGACGGGGAAATTGATCCTCTAGGAACTGAAACACCCTCTAGCCAGGTTCCCTTGGAGGAGACAAGCAGTGACATCAGGAAAGTGAAAAGGCAGAAGTTGAAGGAGTCATATTTTCCAGAAAAAGAATCTAGCACTTCAAGGGCAAATAATAAACATGAAGCCAGGAGTTCTGGAAAGGCGGACAAACAAAGTCGTGATAGAAGTATGTCTCAAAAGACTGTTGATGGTAAGAAGTCTTCTGGGTCAGGTCTGGAGTTAAAAATGCCAGCTTTGGTAGCGGCTACTTCTAGCTCTTCAAAAGTTTCCAACACATGTAGGCTCAAAGTGAAGTCCAAAGCAAACTGTTCACCTGCTGGATCCATCTCATCCTCTCCTTTGAAAGTTTCAAGATCTGATCATGATAGAAGCAGAAGTCAGGTTTCTGTTCTAAATGCTGAGCAGGAATTGCCATTGGTGAAGAAATCAAAGAATCTGGAGGCGAGTATTGCAGTTATGGACTCAGTTCCTCATCATGAAGTTAGGACAGGGGGGAAATCCAAAAAGGAGAAGGATTCTGGGGTTCAGCTTCCTTCCGTTCAGGAGGATGTCAAGAAATTATGTGCTGTGAAACATGCAGATGAATGTAGAAAGGAGAAACAATTAAAGTTCGAGTCTCATGAGTCTAAGGGAATACGTATTGATTCAAAAGAAGAGGAATATCGATCACCTCATAAACTTTCCTCTACAGATCTGGGTGCGAGATCATTGAATGTCATGTGTTTGAACAAACCCAAATCTGATGATATATTGCAAGAAAGAGTAAGACCTAAGAAGGATCAAGTTGGAAGCAGTAGAGATAATCCATCTTCCAGTACCCAGGAATGGGAAGTTGAGAAAGCAGATATACGTAATTCTGTGGAAGCACATGATAGTAAAGGAAAACTCCCCAAGCTGCCAGGATGTAGTGACTTGATGACCGATGATTCTGGAGCTCCAAGGTCTGTGAGGAAGGAAACTTCTGATCGTGCTGCAATAACTGTCTTAAGAGAAGCAAAGGACCTTAAACATTTAGCTGATCGTATGAAGGTGATATTGTTTTCTTGCTATAGCCTATCCATATATTTAGGGTGTTGGTACTAGATGTATATGCATACAAAAGTCCTTCCTCTTGCTTTATTGTTATAACTTACCCCTTTGCTTGTTTGTCTTTGTCTTGTAGGCTAATGGTAAAGTAACTAGTTCCCAGGTACTGTTGCAGGCAGCGTTGAAGTTTCTCCAATGGGCGTCACTTGTAGAATCTGGCAATTCTGAAGGGTACATCGCTACTGCGAACCTATGCCAGTGAGTATGAATCACTTTGCTCCATTTCCCAGTCATTCTTTTTCCTATTGGTTGAACAGCAAAGGACGGCTCAAATGTTCTGGTATGTAATTTGCATTAACAAGACTTAGGTTTCATGTCGTGAGATGGAGTTGAGACAGGTGACAGTATTTTGAAATAGTCAATTGGAATGAGTATATTGATCATTGGTGTTTTACATGATATTCTTATAGAAGGTATAGATCCATATCACAAGCTGGCAGAGTTTGCAGTTATTAGTAGGAAAAATCTTAAGTAGAGTGTAACACAATTTGTTGTCAAAATCCTGTCTACTTGTTAACTGAATTTATCCCTACTTTTGTTGACTTTATTTTCAATGTTTTTTTCTATCTATTAGCTACTGCGCTCAGGAATTTGAGAAGTTGAATGATATGGCATCAGCCGCATTGGTATACAAATGTGAGGAAGTTGCCTACATGCGTGTTGTGTATGCTGAAAATGTGTCTGCAAACCGTGACAGGCTTGAGTTGCAATTGGCACAAACAGTTCCTCCAGGTAATCGAAGTTAGAGTAAAATGGCATCTCTATTGTTATTTAGTATGATTTGTCTAAGATGAATTTAAAACATTGAAAAAATTAGACCCTTGAAAATAAATCAACTTATTATGTACTTTTTGTGGGTCTCTATACACATTGTTCATCTGACATCTTTGGGCTAAAATCCTGAAGGGGAGTGTAAAAAAATCCAGCTAATGGGTGTATGATATAGGTATTGATGGTGATAACCGATGACATTTAAGAACACAATATTTCTTTCTTTACCTTCACTTGAAAAAACAATGCAACCAAAAGGAATTGAATCTATTAAAGTAGGCTCCTCAATTTTTCCGATCCAAGCTGAAAGTAAATCAAAAATAGAAATTTCATGGCAACATGTGTGGCATGTGGTCAAATATCAATTTCTTCTACACCTCATTGTCTAGATATGTATAAACTACCATGTTATAGGCGATGCTTCAACTGATGCCTTTTAGTCATTTATAGGATTTAGGACGGTCTGATTTTGTTTATGTGGTAAAATGGATTTCAAAGATATCTGTTCAATTTGGTTCTGACATCTGTAATCTTTGTTTGTGGAGATAGAAGATAATGGTAGTGTTATATTCTTAACATATAGCTAACATAAGATGTTTTTTCTTGTCTTACTATCTCTGCAGTAGAGTCTCCTTCATCATCTGCCTCGGATGTGGACAATGTGAACAATCCAACTTTCAACGATGCAGTAAAGTCATCTCATTCTTCTGCAGTTCATGGAAACTATGTCATCTCTGCCGGAAACCGGCCCAGCTTTGTTCATCTTCTCAAGTTTGTATGTCTTCTGCATTAGTGGCTTCAACAAATCACTCACTGTTCCTTTTTTTTTTTTCTAAACTCAATTACTTCAAGTTTAGTTTATTTGAAAGGCTGTGTGCTACAAAAGTTTTCCTGATGCCTACCTGATATCCTCTACAACTGAATCTCCATCTTGAGTTATTTTGGAATTTGTTTTCTCTCTTGAAAATGTACAATTTTCAAGTAATGGTTATATAGTTTAACATGTTTTAACCACTCTGCACTTCTGCAGTCTCTACCCTTTCCAAGGCTGCTAATTGTGTGCCCATGTTGTATATTCCTTTTCGCATTCCATTTTTAACGGAAACGTGTAGTTTAATGGGTCTTAATTTGACTAAATCACAGGCAGGCAATGTTAATCTGGCAATGGATGCTTCAAGAAAATCGCAAGCTGCCTTTGCAGCTGCTCGTTTAACCCTTGGAGAAGCAGGAAAGGAAGCGGGTATCTCCTCCTTAAAGAGAGTCCTTGATTTCAGCTTCCATGATGTGGGTGAATTTATCCATCTTGTTCGCGTTGCAATGGAGGCTTTTTCACCAGGCGATTAAAGCCGGCTTTGCACAAGTGATCAAGTGCTTAGAGAGTGGCAGGTAAAGCAGAAATCATTTTGGTGAGTTATTACACATCCGCTGATCGCTTGTCGATTCTTGTTTGTTTTTGTAATATATCCGTATAAAGCAATTGTTATTGATTACCTTTTCATGCAGGTTTTTGTACAGGATCACCTCAACTAGAACTGAAAACAGTTTGCTCAACATTTTTATTCAAAAAAAAAATGACAATATGGTATAGATAGTTCAGATTCAGAAGACCAATTTTTTTTGTAGCTGTAGATTGTGCGAGAGAGTCCCGAAAAAGAAGGTGAGTACTTTTGTCCCCGTCCCTTGCAGCCTTTTTTAAATTATGGCAAGATGATTTACGTGATTGCTACCTTAACAGGCTCAGGATTGGGGACTACGACCATTTCTTGGAACTCAATAACTTTGTTTTCTGGACAAGTTACAAATAATCTTCAAACGGGTTTCTGCCATCTGTCTGGCCTGCACCGATATCCAAGGCGTTATAGTGAGGTAAAAGACTGCTTCATCCATGTCTTGAGATGTCTGGAATTTGTCGTTGGAAAAACAATTGCCAGAAAGTGAGCATTTGCAGTGGGGAGTTTCAGGTCAATTTGGGTGCTGGTGCAGATCCAATCTAATAGTGGCAAATTTGAGTTCTTAAGAGCTGAAGCCTGGTTTTGGAGTCTTCAATTTAATCTCTACTCGCATTCTTGACTAACCATTTTTCCGCTTGCTACGCTACCTTTTCCAGTATACAGGAATTAGAGAACGAGTCCCATCTATTTTGTACATACATTTATTGTCCAAGTTACAGAAATGGAAACTGTGGTAAAGGAAATGAGATCAAAACAAGAGAAACACCAATGCTTTGTTTTTCTTGTGTTTTTTGTACATGGATTATTGTTCCTGTTACCCAACTGTCTGGCAATGGTTGGTAACAACCTGCATAAAATATATGCTTTTGAGTCTTATTCATTGCTTTTCTCTGCTAAAGAACTACTGGATTAATCGTGTTTTACACGTGATTACTAGCTTTGTCTTATAAAGCCTATTGAAGAATTTACATCACATACCTTCTTATTTCCAAAACTACAACAAATAAAACGGTAAAAAAAAAAAAATCAAACTCACAACAAGCGTCTCAAACAAGTGTGTGTTGTTGATCGATGATCTTTCAAAAGGCAAGTGATTGACAAGAGCAAGTGAGATGGGAAGAGGTGTATGCATCCAAACCAACGTAAGTCAAAAAAACTAACGAGCACAACTTGAGCAACTGAGATGGGAAGAGGTGTGTGCATCCAAACCAACGTAAGTCAAAAAAACTAACGAGCACAACTTGAGCAACGCAAAAAATAAATTACAAATTGATAGTAGTAAATAAGTTCCTAATAGGCTCAAATCATATATAGTCCCCTGAACTTTTACAAATTTACCACTTAAACACCTCACCTTTGATTTGATCCTATTAAACACCTAAACTCTTTATTTTTTACCTATTGAACCCTCAAAGCTGATGTGGCTTTATACGTGTGATGTACGCGTTTTCAGGAGAGTGCATTGTTAAAATTGAAACAAAATGATCTGACATGTAAATTACTAAAAAAAATAAATTAAGTTAATCTCTTTCTTCCTTCTCCCTCGGGTGTGAAATTTTCTGTTCTTCCTTCTCTAGATTTACATCTTCAGACTTGGAATTCCCCTCAAATTTCCTCCATCAAGCACGTCTTTCCTTCCTTCTTTAAGATTTCGAACGATCGAGCCCTAACTATGGAGTAACTCAACCTCTCAGTTTTTTGCAAAAACCCTAAAAATGAGGGATTCAATACAATTGGGGGTAAGCATAAAATTGAATGTGCAGTTCTTGCATTGAAATTAGGGATTCAATACACAATCGGGGTTACTTCTTCTAGCAATTGATATTGAAAATTGAGGCTAATTCTGTGTATACCTGTGTATTTTTTGCAATTGAAAAAAGGCAAATTGAAATTGAAATTAGGGATTCAATACAACTGGGGCTCATTCTTGCAATTGAAATTGAAACCGAGACTGTTCTCTACAAAGTGATGGAGCCTACCTGTGCATTTTTGTGTTTTTACAGAGAATGAATGTTGAGGAGCGCCGGTAGCAATTTGTCGAGAGGGAGAGGGAGTTGAGGAGAGAGAGGGAAAGTTTAATTTCTCAGGACTGAGCGCCGGTAGCCGTCGAGTTCGCCGTCGAATTGAAAATTTCGAGCTCGACCGCCGTCGGGCAAAGCAATTTGTCGAGAGGGAGAGCCGGAGAGGGTACATTGAGGAGGGTGGGAGTTGAATTCATTTTTGTTAATTATTTTTTAAAACTTTCTTTTTCTATTTTTTTAAAAATTGAGTACATGTCATTTAGTCTTTGTGTTTAAGTTGCTTAAATTGATTCTGACGTGTGATACAGGTGGCGCGCGTGTGATACACTCAGTGGAATTTTCTCTCTACAGGTGTTCAATAGGCTAAAAATACGAAGTTTGAGTGTTCAATAGGTCCAAACCAAAGGTGAGGTGTCTAAGTGGTAATTTTGTGCAAGTTTAGGGGGCTATATATGTTTTAAGCCGTTACTAATAAGAGTTTGAATTAATTTCCAACCGGCAAAATAATGATAGGTCGTACTTGATTGAGGCAAACAACATCAAGGAGTAAGGGAAAAACATTATAAAGGTCGTACTTGTTATGATGGGTTTTCGGCATCTCTTCCTTCTACTAGCTGAGAAAAACTATTTAAAATAATAAAAGTATTATCTCGTTTTTTTTATAGAAGCACACACATAAAAGTAAATAAACTGTGTATAATGAAGAGAAATATATCTATCAATGTTTTGCTGCAACACTCTTGTAACGGGAAGTACTCCAATAATATAGTATTACTTATAATAATATGTTTATAAAATGAAAGATTTAATTTTACAAATCACTCACTGTTGAGCGCAAAACTATCCAGCCAAAATCAACATGTCAACTTGCTCTTATTTGCTACAAACACTTAGAGCTAATTACATATTAGACCTTGCATTTACAAGAGTTACAAAACTGACCCCTATTTATGTGGCAGACCACTACACAATTACACATTTATATATACTAGTATTCCGGCTCGTGTGTACCGCACGGGGCAATATTCTTTTTTAGACGGACTTCATTTAGTTTGATTTAAATGTTGAAATGTAGTTGAAACGGCTATAGTGTGTTCTTAAATTTTTTTGATTGCGTCACATCATATGTATGTAGACCTGTCAAAAGCTGGCCCGACCCGACCCGAAATTTCTGGGTTTCAACCCAAAAATTTGAACCCGAAACCCAATTTGAACCCGAACCTGGTAAACCCAAAAATTTATGGGTTAGGTTCGGGTCAAACCCGCTAGGTCAAGAAATCTATAAGGCGGAAAACTTATTTTAGAATACACTCTAATATAATGAAATGACAGATTGACGGGTAATTGTGCACCCAAAGGTTTTAGTTATATTACAATATGGAGTATAAAATTTATTTTAGAAAATTATGATATATTTATTATTAAAATATTTAAAAATAATATTTTGTTATTATATTTTATTATTTAAATAATATTTTATTTAAATTTTGGTCAAAAAATTGATACTTTTGACCCGTTGGGTTGACCCGACCCGACCCGAAAACCCGAAGCGACCCGACCCAGTTTGATCCGTAACCCGATTGACCCGAACCCGAACTCAACCCGAACCCGGAACGACCGGAACCCGCCCGACCCGACCCTATTGACAGGTCTATATGTATGTATGCAAGTCATTGTTTTTTCCCATATGAGATGTTAAAAGAATAAACTATTATTTTGTAACTCATAAATATTATTGCTAACTTGATTAATTTTTTGCATTGTACGAATGAAATGATACGCAACATGAAGTGGGTAAGTGATCCAGCATAAACATTATTGCTAGAGATCCAAGTTCTGCTAAGGTAAAGAAACATACATCTGGCTGATAGATAGAAGATAGGGAGTAGCGTTGAGATGCTGTTGTAATTATGGAGGTTGCTTTTGTTCCCTTTGAGCACTAAAATAGCATCTTAACAACTTTTGTTGCCAGTTTGTGCTGTTAGTATGTTTTTAGGCTTTGATAATGTGAAATTATTTTCTATTCTTTTTCCTCCGAGCTATAGTTGTTTATGTTATTATTAGTGTGGCACAAATTCAATTGTATTGTTACATGGATGTGATCTGGCACTGTCAATTCATAAACCAATACAATTTCACCTTGTTTTTCCTAGACTGGGCCGTATTGTCGTTTTTCATTTATGTTATTTGTGTTATTTGAAATTTCAAAATATATTATTTATATGGACTTGACTAATAGATTATTTTTTGGGGTTTTTTTTACCGTAAACCACCCGTCCAATAGGTCATATTCCCCTAAACCACCCCTTACATCCATATTTACCGAAAACCACTCTTCTAATGCCCTCTGTCACGTTTTTCCACCCTTTTATGATTTTCCGTTGGCTCGCCCATTAAGTTGGTAAAAGACCCTTTTGCCCCTGTTTTAAAAACCATCCCTTCGCCTTTTCTTCCTATTTCTCCCTCGTTTAAACAGTCCCGATCCCAAATCAATTCTAGGGCGTAGATAAATCGAAGAAATTGAAGGTGGAATTGAAGCAGAAATTTGGGGATTTCGATTTCTAGGGCTTGCTCTCCCTCCATATCTCAAGAGTTCGAAGCGAAGCTGCACACAGCCATGTCTAGCTCGAGCTCTACCTCATTCAATCAACAAGAAAGGTATTGTTTTTGTGGAATTTAGGCTAGGGTGTCCACTTCTCATACTGAAAAGAATTTTGGAAGAAGGTTTTATGGCTGTCGTATGTACCACTCACCTAAGAAGTGCAATTTTTTTTGAGTGGATAGACGAGCAATACACTGAGAGAGCAGTTGTTGTAATCAACAATTTAATGGCTCAGAAGGAAAAATTGGAAGGTGAGATTTTGAAGTTGCAATCTTCCTCTGAAACGCATGAAATGGAGTTCAAAAAGTTGGTAGGAGAGTGTTGAAGGGTTTATTCTTGAACAAATAAATTTGTCAAGACCCCGCCGAGTATAGCGAAGTAAGGATCGTCCACGGGAGTTAGAAGAAACTATAGCCTAGCAATCAAAACTACGAAAAACAAAACAAAACAAAGCAAAACGAACCAAACAAACACAAATCACACTTTCAGATAGAGGGGGGTCGCAGCCGACCTAATTGGGAACGAAAAAATACTTTGCAAAAATATGGGAAAATATCTAGGGACAAGGTTTCACCACAACATAAACATGCATTCAAACAAATATCAATGATCAACTCAACCAAATAATCTCATGATGACTTTCACCACAAATAAACACATCAAAATCTCGACTTTTATAAAGAAGTTGACATGCAATCCTACTTGTAATCTAAAGGTTTTAACTTTCGTCTTAAACTTGAATTGTTATTCAAATTCACAATTTCCTCTTTCAATTCAATTGCAAATAAGAACATGCCTCAACTTTCATCAAGGAATTAAGCATACAAGTTGGATTTAAAGGATAGAGATTAAAGGGTTAAGCATGGATCAAAGATTCAAGTTTTATTATGCATGCTTATGTTGGGTTTCACCCCAACCCTAGAAAAGGTGACTACTCACTCTTCATCATCATGCAAACATTCATCATAAGAGAGGAAGACATGATCAAAAGCAAACAACTTGAATTAACAAAGAATCCAACTTACAAGACTTGTAAATCCACAAATCCTACCTAACAACCTTTGTCTTTCAAATTCTCCTACGAAGAATGAAGCATGAATGATAAAAGAGACCCCTAAGGCCCTTTATATAGGGATACAAGACATTTAAAAAGGAAACAAGCGCTTTCCATATCTAAAACATCTTGAAAAGTCAACAATTTGGGCGGCAAGTAATTCCCGCGAGGATTCTCGGTGGGGTCGCGGCCAACCCTTGACAGGTTGGAGCCGACCTCCCCATTCTCAGCTCAGGGCAGGTCGCAGCCGACCTAGGTGAGGTCGCATGCGACCCACAACTGGGAGTTGCACTTCTTCTAGCCTTTGTTTGAACTTGCTCCAAGTGTTTGACCTTCTTCCTGGTGTTTCTTCCTTCTTGTTCCTTGATTCCTTTAAGCTTCTTGTACTCCTTTTAAGGCACCCTTTTTTGCAAACTTGTCTCTTGAATGCTTTGATGAACTCTTGATAACTTGACTCTTAAAAACCGCAACAAACTACCACTTCCTAGAATGCTCCGAAATGACTGAAAACTTCTCCTAAATGCTCCAAATACCTACAAATCATAAAGACAACACACAAACGACTCCAACCCTCGAAAGAGAGTTGAAATCTCATGCAAAACACACAAATATATAGGAAAAGACACAAAACAACCTAGAAAACAACCTATGAAATCTAACTAAAAAAGCATGACATTAGAGAGGATGGTGCATACAAGTCCAGAATTCAGAACCTAGAGATGCAATTAGAAGGAAGCAAAACTCAGAATTTGAGCTTTCATGTTCTAAATGGCCCAACTGGTGTTGTGTTTGGAGTGATTTTTATGATTTTCCTCATTGTTGTGTTATTGAAGTAGACTTGAAACAAGCTGTTATCGTAAGAGTTGTTCATGAAGTTGCAAGTTGTAAGAGTTGTTCTTGTAAGACTTGAATCCATCAGTTGGTTGTTGTAATCCTTGAATGCTATAATGAGATCATTCAGTTATGACCTGACAATTGCTTATGTTTGCCTACTGTCATAGTGTGTATTGTCAGCCACACACACATACATACAAATTGCACCAAAAAATGACCTCACAATTGCCTATGTTAATGGTGCTAAGTATTAGCTAAACCTGACAGCAACATAGATGTCTGACATACACATATAAACCCAAACCTGGCAGAAATATTAGCTAATCCTGCAGCAACACACACATATAAACCCAAACCTGCACCAACACATGCATACAAACCCAAATCTGCACCAACACACACATACAAAAGGGCCATTACGTGGCATAGATAGATGCTAAACAAACCAAATGTCTTACAAAAGGGGCCATTAAAGTCTGAAAGCACTTAAAACACACACACACACATACAAAAGGATGTTTGACAACACACACACATAGACGTGTCTGACAACACACACACATACAAAAGGGGCCATTACAAGGGCCATTAAAGTCTTACAACACATCAAACCATGTCTTAAAGCATAGTCTAGGCAACTCTCAGTTCATGGGTGAGCGCCATAAAGCAAAGTCCCCATATGGTTTCTTACAAGCTAATGTCTTTCTCCTCCTAGGCAGTGGTTGACTGGAAGCTTGTGGTTTAGTGGAAGCTTGTGGTTGAGTGGAAGCTTGTGGTTGAGAGAATGCTTGAGGCTGAGTGAATGCTTAAGGCTGAGAGAATGCATGAGGCTGAGAATGCTTGAGGCTGAGTGAATGCTTGAGGCTGAGAGAATGCTTGAGGCTGAGTGAATGCTTGAGGCTGAGAGAATGCTTGAGGCTGAGTGAATGCTTGAGGCTGAGAGAATGCTTGAGGATGTGAAGAAGCATGAGACTATGAAGAAGCTCGAGGTTGGGACATCTACAAAATGCAAGGAATTCCAGTGTAAGCTATGAATGTCAAGCAACTTTAAACTCTCACAAAATTTAATGAAGATCATACTTGAGTAGGTACTTGAGTAGACACTTGTGAAGACCCTTGTGAAGCAAATGGTACTTGAGTAGCCTGCTAACTCACACAACAAGTGTTAACTTATGAAAAATGCCAATTGGCTGTTACAACTGTGTAAATTGGATTGGAAATACTTTTTTGATGTACTTCCTTTTTTGAGATCCAATGAGCACAATGTCCTTGCTTGGTGGTCTTCTTCCTTTTTTAGGTGGCTTAGGCTGGGAGGGAGCTTTAGCTGGGTTCTTACAATTTCTCTTGTAGTGTCCATTTTGCCCACGGTGTGAGCAACTCCTACCCAAACACACCCTAACTTTCTTATTCTTGCTAGGTGGCTCCTCTCCAATGCCTCTTTTTTTGCATTTTCTAGGCCTTCCAGGTTGCACCACATATTTTGGAGGCTCAGGGGGAACCGCACCAGACTTCTCCCACTGATCTTGGCCAGGCATTGGGCTTATAGTTGAACCATAAGCTCTCAGATATGATTCCTTGGTGTAAAAAGGATTGACATACTCATCTACACTTCTCCTTTCCTTCATTATACAACTTGTCGCATGATAGCAAGGAATCCCAGTTAGCTCCCACTTGTAACAACCACATTTCTTCTCACCTAAATCCACCACAAATGTCCTTCCTCTATGATCTACCTCAAACCTATCTCCTCCACCCCAGAATGGTGTACACTCTCTCAATCCCTCTTCTTTGGCAAACTGAATTTTCTTGATAACAGTGGGGGTGAACACTCCAGTGTACTTCATCATTCCCTCTCTCATAGCTAAACATCTCTTCATTAGATGTCTTCTAATCCACTCAAACATACTTAAAATAGGTAACTCTTTGGCAGATCTTATGATTGCATTAAAACTCTCACAAATGTTGTTGAGAAGCATATTAGACTTACAAGTAGCTTGAAATGCATGTCTAGACCAGGTTTTGGGGTTGGCATCCATCAAGTATTTGTAGGCCATTTCATCCATGCTCCTGATTTCTTCCATGATTTGCATGAATTCTTGTGAGGTGTAAGCCCTTGCTGCTGCCCACACAACATCCTTGAAGGCCTTTCCCGGCCACCTAACCTTGAAGTTGTTTTACATATGTCTCACACATACTCTTATATCTGCTGTGGGCACCACTTTAGCCAAAGCTTCAATCAACCCCTTCAAAGCAATAAGACAGAATTGTAGTTAATGAACAAATTATTGAATCTTACAAAATTGCAAGTAAATAACCAAAATTCATACCTTTTGTCTGTCTGACATGAATGTGGGCAATGCACTCTCAACATCTCTAATGAGTATGTCCAAGAACCAAGCCCAAGTTTTCTTCCTCTCTGCTTCCACCACTGCATATGCTATGGGAAAGATATTGTCATTCCCATCCTTTCCCACTGCAACCAGCACCTGGCCAGTGTATGCACCTCTTAAATGGCATCCATCAAGGCCTATGATTGGTCTACAACCTTCTAAGAACCCTTTCTTGAATGCATCAAAGCAGACATACAACCTCTCAAACACTGGCTTCTCAATGTTATCATTACAGACCTTAACAAAGGCAGAACTTCCTGGATTCCATTTCCTTATAGTTAGGGCATAATCCTAGACCTTCCCATACTGAATCCTGGCATCCCCTTGTGTTAGCAACATTGCCCTCAAACGTGCCTTCCAGGCCTTAATGTATGTTATAGTCACACCATAGTCTCTCTTTACAACATTGATGAAACCACTCAACTTCCACTCAGGATCATCCCTATAGTGCTCTAAGTACTTGATAGCTAGCCACTTAGATGTCAGCTTAGTGTTGTTGTGTTACCCACCACATTCATGCTTAGGATTCATGCTTTTTAGTTGAAAACTACCATCCCCAACAAGTTTCCTAGTAGAAGCTCTAAATGGACACAAGACCTTGGTACAATCACACTTCTTCCTACCATGCTGCATAGGACAGTCACACATATACTTATAGTACACAGTTATTTTGGATTTGTCATTGTGCAAGTAGTAATAATCCCCACCATTCTCTATGGAGCACCGTCTAAGAGCCATCCTAAATATATCATTAAATGCAAAAATCATACCATCTTTGAAAGTGATTTTCTTCCTAAAATTAACATGATGATTGAATTCAGGATACCTTTGTCTTGGAGGTCCATCTGAGTCACTAAGACTCCTAAGATCATCTGAATCATCTACTGCCTCCTCATAACCATCAATATCTTCACAAGTTGGCTCTAGCACATGATCCAAGCCTCCAAACTCTCCAACATTATCATCAACATTCTTCCAGAATAGGTCATCATCATCATCTCCACTCTCCACAAAATCATCAAAATCAGCATCTGTAGATGATTCTGAGCCTAACACAACATCATCTTCACTCCCAGATTCACTCTCTTCCTCATATTCTTCTGGATCTGGTATGGATGGGGTTGGTTTCTTTCTAGGCTGCTTAGAAGGAGCTTTCTGTTTTCTAGCTGGTGTAGGTTTTTTGGTGGAGATGCTAGCTTTTTTGGGAGGGTTGTTTGAGGCCACAATTGGGGTAGGCTGAGATAGTGGTGGGATGGTGGAATTCATGTTCTCCTCAATTGGCTGAGATAGTGATGGGCTTGCTATTGGGCTAGTTGGGCCCATAGTTCTCAACAAATTTGGGCTGGGCTCATCCTCTCCAACCACATACACATGCATAAGCTTGTCTCCACCAACTCTTGACACAGCATCCATGACATCTGCATCTCTACAAATCTGCCTCAACCCATTGTTGATTGTCACCCCAGGTGGTAAATACCATAGCCTAGTCACACTACCTACACCTACATCTTCTTTCAACATTGCTTCCAACACAACCTTTGACACACAATCTGGATCCACCTTTTCATACACATAAACCTTGGATTTCCTGTACATAAGCTATCCTGCCCTAGAGTTGTAGAACTTACCCTCATACATGAATCTGAAATTCACCTCCATCTGTAGCAATAAATAATAATTAATGGGTAGCATGTGAGCAATGCACTCTGTCCCCCCATTCATACAATACATAAGCAGACAATTCTTAGACTTCAAAAAGGTTAAAAACCGAATCTTTTGCATTATTTAAGCAATTTATCCAATTTTGATTTTGACATGTACCAGCAAAGACCATATGTTAACCACATTTTGTACTACTGTATTTATTGCATGCTTAATCACACTAACCAGACAAGATTCTCACATAAAAAACCAACAAATATGCTCTAACAGGTCAAAGATGCATAATTCATACTTCCTCCAACCCTAATAGCAGCAAATACGCTCACAATCAACAATGGATGCAGGAATAGTAGCTTGAAGTGTAATTAGGTGTATCTTACCTTCAATGTTGCAGATTTCCAACTTCCTCCAGCCCTAAAAGCACGTCACTCTTGCCCAGACCTCAAATCCTTCCACTCTCAAGCATGAACTGTAAAAATTGGAGAATGTGAGTTCCAGCTACACTAACCCTAGCTATCGAAGTGTAAATTCGAGAAAATACCTTCAATTGTGGGAGATTTGACAATGGCGATGTGTGAGATTTGGGATTTGTGGGTCGAAGAACCCTAGAAATCGATCGTGAGGGGGGTGATTTAGGATTTGGGATCGGGCTGTTGAAACCGAAAAGAAATAAGGCAAGCGGATGGTTTTTAAAACAGTGGCAAAATGGTCTTTTACCAACTTAACGGGCGAGCCAACGGAAAATCATAAAAGGGTGGAAAAAATGTGACGGAGGGCATTAGAAGGGTGGTTTTCGGTAAATATGGATGTAAGGGGTGGTTTAGGGGAATATGGCCTATTTGACGGGTGGTTTCTGGTAAAAACCCTATTTTTTTTATAGGTTTTAGAAATAAATTATGTATATTTATATATTAGTAAGAGAATAATGTTTAAAATATTTACCTTGAACGAATTGTGCTCTATATTATTCAAAAAATATTTGATTTGCATGTGTCATATTTTTTTTATACATACTATGGATGTGTGAATATCAATACATAATAGAAGAGCTTTTGTAGGAATAAAGTGTATTTTGAATTTCTTTTATGTTTATCTTTTATCTTTAGACTTTAAGATATTGGATTTTATTTAGCTCCCCATCCCTAAATATTGATTTACAAAAATAAATGCTCAACGAAAGATAATTAGCGATATACTAAGAACTATCGTTATTATCTTAACAACATATAGAGAAAATGTAAACTTTTTACATGTGCTTATAAATAGTAAGGGTATGTATTATGTATATAAGCAAATCACAATCGTTAAATTAGAACATTTTTCACAAACAAAAATCAAAACAGTAATACCTTTTAACATGATTAAAAAAGAAGATAATATAAAATCCATGATCATCCAACTCCTTCAAATCTGGAGAAGTACATTGAGAGAGGACTATTCTTGCAAGTAAAATGAAAGAGTTGCAGATCATTTGTTTCCCTAGAACGTTTGAGCATACTTTTGGGTTCATCCACCTTGGCATGAATTTAGAGGCCTCCCTATCAACTGCTTCATTCTTTGCTTGGTCTGCAATATTTTCTTGTCCATATCAGAAAGCATCTTCGTATACAACATAATTTATTTTATCATTTAAAATACCCTTTTTATACCCTGAGATCAACTAAATAGTTACCGAAGTGCAATTTAAGATATAGATGATAGTTCAAATAATGAGACCAAGTAGCTCATAATACATTCAATATATCAAACTACTAATTCAAATTAGTGCATGACTTGAGCAAAATACTGAAAATAACTTTCAACAGAAACTATGGAGCAAGTAAAGTGCATATATGAAGCCAGACATTATATATTTTTTAAAGATATTACATATTTAATTAGGAAAAATTAATTTTAGTCGAATTAAGGGAAAAACGATTTTTATTAACACTTTACCCTTGCGGAGTTGCGGTCTGCCCCCATCCTCTTTTTCGGATTGTCGATGAAACTATCTTAACCCTAGCTGTGACCATGTGTCCTCGTTATAGTCGTTGCCAGTCCGCCTCCTCGGCTCCTCGCGCCTCCTCGCCACCTCGCGCCTCCTTGTCGCCTCTTGCCTCGCACCTCCTCGGCCCCGCGTTGCCTCGCTCGGCCTCGCACGTCTCGTCTGCGGTCTACCTCACTACCTCACTCGACCTCGCCTCCTTGCCATTCCATGTAGTCGTCGTGCCTTGCTTGGCCTCACACCTCTCGTCTGCGCCCTACCTCGTCGGCCACGCCTCCTCTCCTCCTCGCTTCCTACGGTAAGGTGCATTAGACTCCATGCATCAGACCATGACATTCATTGTCGATCGAACATTATAATGGGCCCTCCCAAATCATCCTAAGCAAGACTTCCCTTCCAATGCATGTTTGTACGTGGGTCATTTTCCGTTTGATTAAAGTTTTGAGGAGATTAGGGATTTGATTGAATTGAATTGATTTGAGTATAACAGGAACTCAGGAGGATATGATTTGGCCCAAAGATTTAGTTCCAAATTCACCTAGGTATCTCCCGTTTGGTATGATTTGAAAAGGTATTCACCTAATTCAACGTGATTGCTCTAGATAAGGAGATATTAAGTGTCAATCGAATGCCATGGAGATATTCAATGTTGGATTAGGTTAAATTTCTATATATGTATTTTATTTATTGAATATCATCCAGAATCTATTTCTCAAGAGCATTTTAATCTTACAGCTTCAATATTTGCATCCTTGTTTACATTTGTAGTCAAGGGAAGGAATTGGTCTTGGAAGGCAGACATAATGCAAATACCGGATTGAATCTTATATTAGTAAGTCTTTTTTAATCTTGTTTTAGCTAACTTTTGTCCTTAAAATACTGGTTCTTTTTCCAATCTGAAAACAAATTGGTTCTTTTTCCTGTTGTAGTTTATGGTTTTGCATTTTTTTGTACAAATTGTTCTCCCCCACCTCTCATGCATCCATTTTCCTCTCAGTTACGTACCTTCATCTTGGATAAATAGAACATCATAATCTGTTTCTAACATTAATGCTATCCAATCCTAGTTACATGATTCCTCTGATATTGATTATATGGACAACTCATAAGTATTGTATTCATTGAGACCTGTTTTGATTTTCATGACTAAGGTTTGAGGATCCCCTCTTGTTTTTATGGGATGTGTCTATAGAGGATCTCTAAATGGAGTAGATCTTAAGAGTGTGATTGCCTACCATCCTAGGGTCACCCTTTGACGTGTATGTTCCAAGTTGGTCATGCCACCACACGAAACACAGTAGGTCAAAAGACTCATTTCTTCTACGCGTATGTCTCACTCCTTTTCTGAACGAACACATGATCCCCAAGCTTAAATGACAATGCCTCTCTTAGCCACATGATCCCCAAGCTTTCTAATCTTCTGAACGAACACATGTCTCACTCCTTTTCGTTTGGCTTAGGAATGGCAATGGGGTAGGTTTGGATCGGAGAATATCCCCCCTAACCCCGTTTAGACTTTCAATCCCCATATCCATCCCCATCGGTTCGTCGTACCACTCCCTCATCTCCATTGTACTTTTTCCATTTAGACTTTTCATGGTTTTCCCGTTTAATTTTCTATAAATAGATCATAATTTTCTTAGTTATTTTTTTGAAAAAAAATAAAATGTCTCATTTATAACTTGAATCTCAATAATATCATATAGAAAAATAACATAACTTCATATAAACAAATTGTCATCCCTAGTTAGACCAACCCAAGTGCAAAGAAACTCATTGTCTTATTCGATCTTAACATAACGTTATAAGCACTTCTAGATGGTGCCATTTTTATTGACATCATAAAGGATAGATAATAAGCTTCATGAATTGTTGTGACACTAAAAAAAGAGATTTTGGTATCTGGGCAAAATATGGCTTGGACTAAAATTTTGGACCGGACCTACCGTGAGATATTCGATCGGTCCTTGGTCCATAAAATGTAAAAAATCGGCCCTTGATTAGCTCGGTTCGGATAATCTTTTTATTAAAAAATATGTCTTCTTTTTCGAAAATATATTGTTTATGAAAACATATTATTATGTTTTTAAAATAGATTTTTGGTTTGGAATTTGATCGGAATTTTAACATTTTTTCGATCCTTGTCCGGTCCGGTCGAGCTCTGGACCGATGTCCACCTGTAGTTCCTACACTAATAAGCCTCGATTATTCCCCTCCCAAGTGTGCATTTAATTAGTTGGATTTAAGAGTTAGACACATATCTAAAAGTAAAATAACTCTTATGGAAACTATGCTAGAATAATTTGTCTACAAAACAGCGACAAAATGCATCAAATTAGTACACAAATGAACGAATGTATTTTGTGAAATAGTACATTGAAAGTACATATTATTCATGCGACACCCATTTGCAAGAAAAATAGTGGAGTACATTGACTGTTTCTTAGTTACAAATCTGTCAATTTCTTTGAATGTAAACAATAATATTGATGCTCTTTAGTTATTTAAGAGAGCACCTCAAGAAATAGGATATTATAATGCTCACCACCATATATGGCTGTGTATCTAGCATCGATCAATGTAATAAAATTATATTTCAAACCGACTTGGCATATGGTGAAATAAACCTTAATGAGTGTTTCCGACTCCAAATAAAAAATGAAAAGACAACAATTTAAGTATGCCTGACTGTCGAGTATGCGGATGATTTATACTCCCTCCGTTCTCTTAAGATTGTCCAAAAGCATTTTGGGCACTGTTATTTATGCAATGAAAAGATGGAGTGAAAAGGGGATTTATGGTGTCAAATCAGTCAAAAAAGTGTGTATTTATGATGTTGTTTTGTTGAGGTGGAAGAGAGATAATGTGATAAAGTAATAAGGAGAGAGAAATGAATAAGAAAGAGGTTGTAAAAGTAGGTAAAATGTGTGATTGTTTAGGGGTAATAATGTAAATATGATGTGATATAAATGAAAAGAAATTAAAAGGTGGACAATCTTATGGAAACAACCAAAATGGAAATATGGACAATCTTAAGAGAACAGAGGGGGGAGTATGTAAAAACCACTAGGAGGGTAAGATGATCCAGCAATTTAAAAGGGAATAAGCCTAAAGACTGGTTTGCTTAAACCAATATTGACGGTTCTAGATGCATAAATGGTATGGCTATGGCGGGTTATATTATTCTAAAACAATGCTCTTTTAGCACCGCCAAATGCCATAAAGTGCTTACAACAAAAATCATCTATAAAACCTGTATTTGGGGGCACAACATTATAAGAACATGATCAAAATAATTTAACCGCATTGCAAAGAGAACTTACAGAAGGGCTCATTTTGAACCTAGAAACTTAACTTGCATTCAAACTACATGGCTTTGCAGGTGTTATTATACTCTTCAAACTTAGGGGTGCATTTACGTTCATCTTTATCGCCCCATCTTCCTTTCCATCCGCAAACCTTGATGATCTTCGGCCGCTCTATGGTGCACCTCCCAGCAGGGGATTCTTGCTCTAGCCGAACACAATACCAATTGAACATGTCCAACGTTACATGGAGCCTGAATTCGAGGCCGAGCAGCAGCTCCATCTCCAGCTTGTTCATCTCTGCGGTGCTCACACCCCCAACCTTCCCGTAGTAGGCATTGTTGAAGCTCCTACACTTGCACAAATCATTGTTTGAGTCAGTTTAAGAATAAAATCGTGTCATTCATGTGGCTCGAAAACGCTCAAATACAAGGCTATTGCCCGTAAGGAAACTTACGCGTCATCAATGAACTTTGCAGCCATCATAACGCCGGTAATGAGAAGGCGATGGGCGTTCAAAGAAGTGATCAAGCAGCTCTTATGTTGGATGTACCTCTCAATGTAGATGAAGGCAATGACAAAGCAAGAAGGGCTACACCTAGCGTACTTGGAGATGCGCTCGAGGTACTGAAGAAGGCTCATAGAGGGAGGCTTGACGCCATGGAAGGCTGTGATCCCAAGGCTACTCCTTTTCCTTGAGGACTTGAGCGACTTGTCGTTCTTCTTGATCGCCTTCTCAAGGAGCGTGGCTAGAATGGAGACGACTTGTGGAGTTGTAGAGGGAGTTTCTTCTTCGGGCAACTCGTCTAAGCCCAAGCTAGCATACACATCCGAGCTACTTGTTGTCTTGGTAGGAATTGAACCCATAAGATCGAGAGATTAGAATTTGGATGGAGTTTTAGGGTTAGTGATTAGTTTTAAGAATTTGAAGGAGGGGAATCGATGTGGAAACATGTAGAGTATGGTCTCAGCTTTACACTATTCTTTTCTTTGAACCGGGGAAATGATGGGTAGGAGGCAAACATTGATGGTCATTAGATATGATTAAGATTCTCTTGCTACTTGGACCCCAGTTGTTTGGTGCTTAAATATCTAAATGCTGTCGTTTAGCTTTGTTAATTCCACCGTTTTGAGCACTGAGGAGTTTGTTAATCATCATGTAAGGCAGCATGCAATAACTGATAGCAAAATAGTCAAAAAGTGTAGTCAAAAAGATGAAAACTAGTGTTCATTCAGGCTAACAACCAAATTAGAGAATCATCATAAAATCTCATAATAACTCACTGTGTTATGGATTCCGGGAGTTTTATTATGAAAAATGTGCCCTGATCTTTAACACATTTTGTTGACAAAGAACCCAAGAATTGTTCTTTCATGATTGAGCAAATTTTTTGTCAATCTTGACAGTGGTCTCACGTTTTTTTTTTTTTTTGAGGAAAAATAATTCATTCGACCATGAAAAAAAAATCGATAGGAAAGAGCCCACCTTCGGCCCAAATTTAATTTAAACAAAATCCATAAAAAATCGGTTACATTCTTATGCTATTATTCAAAGTCAGCAACACATTTTTATTGCAAGCATTCCCAGCTGAAAGAATGAACTAAAAACACCCACCAAACAACCTTGCACCTTGACAAAACCCAAACCATTCAGGACATAATGTAAAAAAGGCAAGCACTGATCTACCTAAATAAAGGAGATGATGCTTGATGATCCCTGCAAGCTTGCAGGCGTGGACATAAACAGAGATTCATCCTTTTCAACCCGAAGCACTTTTGCGAGCAGCATACACGCGATAAGCAGCTAGCCCGACAATTGCCACTGCAGCTCCAACTGCAAAGAGAGACAAAAACCCCAATAGCGCAATTAAACACAAGAAACAGAGAGTTCAACAACATGCAGGTAAAAAAAACAGAATTTAGCTTGATCCAACTCAAAAATCATAAGAGAGATAAAACAAAAAAAAGAAGAAAATACACCAAGTTACAAGGCAAAAGATAAAGCAGGAAAATCCATGCACCTGAAACGACCATGAGAGAGCGATTAATGAGCTTGTTGTATTGTTTCCTACTCCTCCCAGCTTCAGTCTCTGGGATGCACAAATGAGGATGTTGTGCTGCTCTGACAATCTTGCAAAACACGTTACTGAAGTCTCCCAGCTTCGAACTGATGGGTATTGGGGCGTCCATTCCCATATCTTGGCTAACCTGTTGTAGCCGTGCAACATAAGTCGGCAATGAGATAGAGAACATGATTGAATGCACATGGTAAATCTTTTTCTTTTGGTATTATTAAACATGATCACAGAAAGCAAATGAAAGCTAGGATGTAATGAGTGAGAGGTACTTATTAAAGCACTAGTAGCTGATATTTCAAATGTGCAAAAATCAAACATTAATTAACTGAGAAATGTAATTTATGTGACAAAAAATGACAGATTATCTCTATACACATTGACAAGTACACAAAGTAAAACTTCATAGAAACAGAAGAACCCATATTGGGGGCACACTGGGTTAATTATAAGAAAATTATTGCCAAGTTCCCCTTTTTTTACATAATCTGGCTTGCTAAAGCACAAAGCAGCTATGTCCTCAGGCCTAGAGTACGACTTAGATAACTGATACACTTCTACATATCTGTTCATTGGATACTTGCAACGTGACAATTGCCCGGAATTTATTAAAATCTGACTATGCTCATTTCGTATACCTATTCAGACATTACTTGGTTTAAGCCAAACACTCTACCAAGATAATTGATTTTGACTAAATTTAATGACAATGAGATGGCAAATTACCCGAGTAGAATCAGGAATTGCCAAAGGGTAAGCTTCCAGATCATCTTTTGCAGACACAATGAGACAGGGCATCTCATACCCAGTATCTTCTCCATGTCCAGCAACATCTACAAGTAGCTCTGACGTCTTTTTCCATGACATCTCATCAGAACTGAAGGGAAATGGCATTATAACACAGTCAAAGGAAAACACATATACATTGACTGAGCTACTTTGAAAATGGAGCTCAAAAGTCAGTCCAAGTTCAGTAATAAAATCAGCAAGATTTTAACTCAACAGATTCATGTTAATTTGGTAGAGCAAAACTAAAGACTGCATGCTTATGGTTGAACTCTAGCCGCTGAAACAATTATATACATCAGTTCTATTATTTCCCTAGCTCAAAGATGTTTACATGCTAGACACTTGCTAATTAGTAATGACATCTAAAACAAGATTGCATTTAAGATTTTGTATGGTGAAAAAAAATAAGGGAAACACACAGTATGAGCCTTATATGACTGGGGAGACTGTTCAGCTTATATAGATTAACATAAAAGCAATTCCAGCAAACTCTACAAAAGAAACAGCTAAAGATGAGATAAACTACCTGTCATAGACAAATATAGCTACATCGCAAGGTGCTAGGGACTCTTTGCTAGAAAGTAGTCTGGGAATGTCATCTTCAGGAATCTCCCGCAACACAAGAACTTTGTCTACACCCTGCACAGAAATAATGGTATGCAGTCAGCATCATAACGAGCCGTAAGGGGGAGATAGAAAGCCCATTGTATAGATACGGGATAATACTTACCATCGGCTCCTCCAACGACCCTACAGCATATTGCTCTTCTGTGGTTGGTATGTAGTTCCCTGAAAAGGGTCTGCAAGTTTTTTAAAACAAAAAGTGTTATATGAAGCAGCTAATACAAGGAACCTACACTAACTCACAGTATTGACCTTAAAAAGGCTTGAGACTGTAATTATTGGAGAAGTTGTGCTAGAGTATTATTTCATTAATCTAATTGAGTTGAATATTTGCACACAACTAGCTTTTTTCCATATCAGAATCATATTCATGCCAGAATCTCTACCTAAAAGTTACTTCAAATTTAAGAGGAAGTAGAAAAACAACAGATCCAATCAACATATACCTTCCTAGAAAAGCCTCTAGTAAAGCTGTCTTCCCAGCGCCTTTTGGTCCAAAGACAAAGCACTGAATAACATTCCTTTCAGTCTGTTGTTTTTTACGATCGACTCGCCTCTTCCTAGTCACACGAATGGCAGATGCAGCATCACCATCATACATCACATATCTAAGATACTCGACACTTTTTGCTGGATCCAGAAGTGTCATAAGAGCCCACTACAATCAAATATGGCAGCTCATAATTTGACTTTATAGCCGCAAAACTCACTAAGAAAGGGTGAAAACATGAAAGAGATGAGCATACCTTTGACAAGAACCCTTCAACAGAAATGACCCCTAATGCAGTTGTTGCAGCTGCATCTCTGTACGGAGCTTCACTCCAAGGACTAAATGGAAAAAAAATGAGAAGATAACATTGACTACTACTTTTCTGAACTTTCTTGACAGAAATATGTACTCTAAATTCTCACACAAAAAGTATATGGACAGGGTGGCAACTTATGTTTCGAAGTAAAAAAGTACCTTTCAGGGGCAGTAGAGAAAAGATCATCATGTAGCTCCCAAGGTCGCAAAGCCCCATCCTGTTTAATGAATTTTACATTAGTATAAAAGAAAAATCAGCATTCAACATATGACATGATTCCAAAAGTATATAAAAGTAACATTTATACAAATTATTCATTTCAGCTGGTAATATGGATAGCCAGAACAGAATATTTGATATATGACCAGAAGGAAACAAGTCATAGACAAAAAACCTACAGCAAAGCATCACTTCGAAAGAAGATATTTACTTACATTATCTGTGTCATAAGAACTGAATACCCCCTTCAGAAACTCAATTGCATTCTTCGTGAGCTCCACACTCTGCATATCATCAGCAACATATTAAAGCCACATAAGAAATTGCCACGGAAATTAGAAGCTCTATCATCAGTAAGGACCCAAATTCATTCAATATAATTTGAATGCAGAGTTGTGTAAACAATATTAAGAATCTCATAATTTAATAACCCAGCTCTCTACTCTGAAGTCTGAAGCCTAGAGCAATAGAGGAAGGACCATCTTTCGAAATACGAACAATGTTATAAAATACAAAGCACATGATCTAGCAACCATAAGAAGAAAAACATTAGCTTCTTCCTGCACATCCAAAATCAGTGAATATGCAAAATCCCACTTCTATGATTTTTATTAGATGTTAAAAATAGAGACAGACATGCACAGGCATAAAAAATAAAGCATATGGAAGAAGAGATCTTCCATGGCCATCAGAAATATAATCTAATAAATCTTCCAAGAGAAATGTCTTCATAAGTGAAAATAAAAATCAGCATACCTGATCTTTTGATTGCTTAAATGTAGGTGGAAGTAGATCATCGGTTAGTCTAAGCTCGTTATTATATCCCAACTTCCTCAAGACAGTCCATGTAGTCTCAAGACGCCCTTTTTCTATGAAAAGGGCATGAAGAAAGAGAAATCCAGTTAAAGTGAGGCCACGCTCATTCACTCCTTCAGGCAATTTTTCTTGCACAACCCTTTTAACACCAACTATTTCTGAAGGTTGCAAGGGAGCATTGAAACATTTAACCTATTTACAAACATCATAGATGCATCAATTTATGATCTGCCTCATTATTGTATAAATAATACAGCATGAAATGACCATACATGTCAATATACCTGAAATTCATTCAACTCAGCATCACAAAGTGCACCATCCCTGTCATTGTCACATAGTATAAATATTCGTTTCAAAGCCCTTATGCACCGAGGGCGTAAGGTTTGTGTTTCCTGATCAAACAATGGCGCAGTAGGATGAAGGACTGCTTTTTGAGCATAGTAGAAGACCTCAGGCACCTGCACGGGCAAAAAAAAGTTTAAATCAATATGCTCACTTACAAATGCAAAATGAAATAGGGTAAAATAGCTATCAGTATAAGATCAAAACTCAGACAAGATCCACAGACACGGCCATGATAAGTGGACCAACTCAGTTAAAAAAAGAGCAAGTGCAGAAAATCCAGCCATTAAAAACAATCTACAAATAGTATAACAAATTCTTTATCATGGATTTTTAACATTCCACACAACAGGAGTCCTCTTCAACAAGATAAGAGACTTCCACTTCCCCTATATATATAGTAGGAAAGAACAAACAATAACATATATAAACAATAAAGCTTTACAGTTTACATCCCCAAGAAGATGGCACAATATATTTCACCTGTATATGTTTGAATGCTGAACACTCTATACATGTTTCAATCTCTCGAAATTGTTGCATGATTGGTGACATGACCTGCTCCAGGCTCACTTGTTGAAGCTCATCTCTAAGATCTAACTTACAACCAACAACTATGACAGGGACCTTGATCTGCCTAGAAACAAGTATACCATGATTAGAACAAATAGAAGCTCAATATTCAAATTCATAAGGGAACATAGACGCCTAGTAAAGCATATTAAGAAATGCAATGTTTCATATTCTGCAAACAGAAAGCTTGAGAGTGATTCAAGCTGATGAAAGTAGTGTTTCACTTGCAACAAATAATCGCATGTCAAATGAAGTGCAGCATTGAAGCATATGAAACCTAACCTCCAAGCGACGAAGCTCTGGAAGCCAAAAAGTGCTCAAACGATCAAGAGTCTCAGGCCGATCACAGGCATAAGTAAGCACAACAACATCAGCAGATATCAGGTCTTCTGCAAGCTTATTCCTGTTCTCATCACTAAGCAAAGGTATGCAAATCAAAACATCAATATGATTGCACATGAACGAAGAGCATATAGGCAATTAAGCCATGTCAACAGATTAGTCCTTTTGTTGTTGGTTCAGGAAGGAAAAAAAAAACCAGCTCAATAACTATAATTAAAATTTAAGCAATATACACTAACGGCTAGTACATAACAAGGTTGCACTCAACCACCCTTCTTTATGAAACTATAGAAAACCAGAGTTCTCAAATTCTTACTATCCTGCCAGCAATCAATTAGCCATATCACAACTAATATACGGAGTACATCAACACATAGTAGAAGGACAAATTGCATGCATTTCCTCTGTAGTTCAAACTATCTCTTAAGAGTTAATGGCCATGGATGATTTTTTTTAACGGAGATGTAATAGTTTGGTTTTTTTATACAGCTTTAAGGGAGAATGTGTATTTACCACGTTCACGGGAGATTAAGTGCAATTTAACCTCTATAAATTTAAAGCACTGTAGCAGCATTTTACAAGGTAAGGGAAAATTGGAGACCTTGAAGACGTGTCGATGATGGTAATGGAGACACGATCAGGATAGAGGTCGTCTGGCAAACGAGAAGGTGGCATTACAGGTGGAACACTGCCAGGAAAGTTTCCGGAGACAGCAGCCACTATCAAGCTTGACTTTCCGCTGCCCTGGTCGCCGGCGACCACAATCCTAACGCCATTTCTGACACCAGCCATCCAGAACTGCACCCACACAAAAGACATAAATTCAGCTAGCTGACGAAATAACATACCCTATCTCGCTCACTAGGAGAAATCCATCCCATCTAGGACAAGCTAATCCAATCAAGAACATTACAGAAAAAAGATAAACAATTTATTTAATTTAATTTATGACGACAAGTAAATTTCTTTCGCCAGATTGTAAGCCGGAGATCGAGCGTGCCACCTGAGCTCGAATTCAAAGGTGGCAGATCGACCCAAGAAACCCCTTTAAACCCTAATCAGAAAAATCCTCCACTAAGTAGACAATATAGATAGATAGATAGATTGATTGTTGATAAAAGTTATTGCAAAGGGTCCGGGAGAAAGAGAGATCACCTGAAGACGGCGGATTCAACCGTAGACAGAGGAAGAAAGGTGATATGTGGAGGGTGTTACGCGAGAGGGGGATACCTTAACCAGATTCCAGGAGTGCGGAGAAGGAGGGTTTCAAAGCTGAGCTTAGCGGCTAGACGTTAGACTCACACCCAAGACGTTGAAGGGCAGTGTGCAAATATAAAAATCTCTCTAAACATGAGTTTACAATTGACCTAGTGATCTAATTACCAACTCCTAGATTTAGATTTCTATTTTCTTTTACCTGTTTATTATAGCTGGAATTTTTAATTATTTTTATTCACAATAAATAATTGGCTAAAATCTTTGATACACGATGAATATGATGGAAGATTATGTTTTAATCTAAAACTGTACTAAATAATTAAAATCAAGTCGGCTCCTTGCTGTCTTGCTCTCCGACGGCTTTATACGCCTGTGTTAGATCTTCATCTAACCTGCAGAATTGTCTTTCTCCTTCCATGTCGCAAGCTCTTCGGCATCTTGGCTTGGTGGTCATTGCTTGTATTAATCTTTCAGTTTTTTTTCCTTGCCGGCTTGTCTGCCTACCGAAGTCTGTCTCGGTCTCTCGATCTACTGGACCTGGCCAGTATTTCGAATTCTTACCTTTTCAAAAAAATAAAAAAAAATAAAAATTAATAAAGATTAATAAAGATTCAAGCCTTCATATTATGTCACCTAGTATTAGATTACATGACATTTTTCTATATGAATCCACATAGAATTTTGCTATGTGACATTATATCCTTCCTCCAAAAAAATATAAATTAATTATATTATCCTCTTTATATTCCAAATGGCATTTTTTTCTACTTTTACTTCATTATCCACATGTCAAATTCATATTCGTGATTTCTCAATTATTAGCTAATCAAATAAGTGGCATATCTTTCTTTGTATTGTGACAAATTATCAATTTTGCTAACTAATTTCAACTTTAAAATTAACTAATAGAATACTTACGATATTGTTAAGATATTTAATAAATTTCATTTATATTGAATTGGTTATTAGTTTTGATTTTATTTTCACAAAAATAGCTACCAATATCCATTCTTCTCACTACCATAGTTTTAATTATCTTTTTAAATCTTTGTAAAACTTCCTTTATATTGTTATTAGAGAATTCATTTTTGGGTAAACAATATATTAATTCTAAAATTTTCTCTTTTACGAAATCTTACATTGCCCTTAAATTGCTTTATTATAACAACAATTAGTTACATTACACCTTGTTAAAGGGTAATTTTTTTTTAGCTCTAACTAATTTAAACCCTTGTACCATGTAGGGGCAACTATAATAAATTTATTAGACACATTGGTAAGAAAAATATTATATCTATACAATAGACATATTTGAGCAAAGGTTTAATTAAAGTAATTTATAAAAATATTTATGTATATGATTTAAAGTCTAAACTATCAAAATAAATATATAAGAACGGTTTTCACTAAGAGAACGGTTTTCACTATCAACTGATAAATTTTACTCCCTCTCTTCTATTTTATTTGTCTAAAAAGAACGGTGTTCACTAAGGAAATGTGTAAAGTTATGTTGGTACATAAGAAAGTTAAATTATACGGGTAAAATATAAGATAGAATATTGATTGTTTTATAATTTAGTGATGTAAAAAGTTGAAAAGAGATAAAGTGAATGTGATAGTTGAATAATAGGGGTAAAAAGTTAGATAAGATGGGAGTAGTTGTATAATTTGATAAGGTTAAAATGTAAAAAAGTGATAAAGTAGATGATAAAGTTGGTAAAAAACTTATTAAGTGAGGGTAAACTAGTAAGAAAAGTGTATATCTATTACTATATACTAAAGCGGAAGCAAATTCCGCCACCATATTGCGCCACATCACCCCTTTTATTAAAATAATAAATTTAATTTAAATTTTTTTGTCATCTATTAAATTGGAAATTTACAATTAGCATGCACAATTTTTATCTTTTCCAAAAAACATCTTTTGTCATCTATTAAATTGGAAAATTGATATTTCTACTCTCTACTTGAAAATTTTATCCTTTGTTATCTATTAAATTGAAAAAAATATGTAATTTTTGTATTACGTATAAAAAATATACAATTAGCATGTACAATTTTTATCTTTTTCAAAAGCAATAGCATGCATGTACGTGCATGTACGTACAATCAAAGGTATATATTTTATCTTAATATACAATTAGCATGGAAATTTTATCTTTTTTTATCTTTTAGGTAAGATTTATCTTAATTATATCTTTATTAAATATTCTCTTAATCCTTACCCATCTAGAACATTTTTCCTATAAATATACCTCTCATCCACTCATTCTTCTACAATTAATTAACGTTTCTCTATACCATTAGTTTCGAACTTTTTTTGAGATAACTTTGCCAATTAAAGGTATATATTTTTTCATCATGATTTATACTCCCTCCGTTTCACAATAAGTGTCGTTTTAGCTCCTAACACAGTTTTTAAGAAAAGCAATCATTCACTTTAAAACTTACAACTTTTTCTTAATTTTACCACTCATTATATTTTTTTGGCCAATGAATGAACAACTTTAGTCAACAAATACACATTCCAATAAAAATTATCATTATTCACCCCTAATAAATCACTTTGAAGACCTAAAACGACACATATTATGAAACAAGTTTTAAGTGCTAAAACGACACTTATTGTGAAACGGAGGGAGTATATGATTTAGGTTTGTTTATATTCTAAGTCTTATTGTTGTTGTTGTTGTAGGCTACTATGGAGATTCACTCTTTTCAATATTTTTATGTGATATCTATAAAACTCTTATTTAAATAATTTTTTACAACATATATTCAAGATAATTTGGTTTTGTTTTTTTATATTATTAAATATTCTCTATACTTTTAAATATAATACTATATTGATCCAAATTTTATTCCAAATTATTAATTAATTTATATAGTTTAGTTTGTACAACTTAATTTAAATTCCTCAATTGTTATCAATGTTTATGTATATGTAAAAAAAGTTAATATATAAATAAAATATTTCTATATAAATATTTGATGTTATAAAAGAATTATATTATTTTATAATCTAAAAGATATAAGTCCGTTTAAAATAAATTAGACATATGATAATATTTGTAATTATAATAATAAATTTATAAAATAATTAACAAAAACAGTTAACACCCCCGTACAAGGTGCGGGTCATTTACTAGTATAAATGAAAAGGATAAAAGTACGACAAATAAAAGGGGACGACCAAAAAGGAATACTGGACAAATAAATAGAGATCGAGAAGAGCTGTCAAAACCTGACTCGACCCGAAACATCGACCCAAACTGAGTGAAAATTTTAGGGTTGAAACCCGACCCGAATAGTAGCGAGCAAAGAGAAAAACTGAACCTGATTGGGTTGAAACTCGAAACCGACCCGATATTTTATATATATGTAGAATAAATCAATTTTCTTGTGAATATTATAATATATTTTATCATAAAATGTAATACCCGCTATTTTTATAAGATATTATGTAATATATTCTATTGGAAGTATAAGAACAAATCTAATGAATTCGTTTTCGCAACGACAAATTTAAGCTTTCAAGAAGCATATTAATCGTTAAATATAATTTAAAAGTATAAAGTAGAGATTATAAGCTAAATATAAAATTGGGTATCTTCACTCATAAATAATTTACAAGTCTAATGATTTTAAGGAGAAAAAGAAATAATAATAATAATAAAAATAAAAGAAAATATAATTTGAGAAGATTTAATATTATTAAATAACAACAATTAATTAAATTGGGTTAATTGTTATAAAATTTAATCAAGAGTTAATCTAATCATAATGGGCCGAAATTAAAAATAAGAGGATGAAGAAGGTGAGATTCTAACACCTAACCCCTCCTACCCTTTCCTTTCCTTCTACCAACTGGGCTACGAGAACTTGCTGCTAAGTTTGGGCACGCGTTCAACTTAAACCCGGAATTACCCCCAAATCCAAAATTTGCCGAAATGGTCAACTTGTGACCGGCGGAAATTCCGCCTCTTCACTCGTCCTTCTTCACTCGTACTCGCCTGACGCCCATCACTTCCCGTCTCATCCCGGGAGTTCAGCCGATTACCCTCGTTCACCATGTCCTATTCACTTCCCTTGCGTATGATTGAGGGCAAAAATCTGCCTATAAACTGTGGGTTTTGGGCACCCATCGATTGCACACTCAAATCATTCAACTCTCCCTTCCTCCTCTCTTAAATCCCTGAATAATCCAGCTCTTCACCCCATCAATTTCGGTCCAAAAATCACTTCAAAACGCCCACAATTTCACAGCCCAGAAGTCTGTTCTTTTTCGTTTTCGGTTGTTGCTGGAGACCAGGGGCGGAGCGAGGGGGGCGAAGGGGGGCGCCCGCCCCCTCTCTCCCGCTATGAATATAGTATTATATCTAGTAAATTTCAGAAGTAAACTAGTTGAAGGGCTTGGCGTAGTGGTGCCGTGCTCCACCTACCTTTGCCCACCTAACCTTTCTTCAAGGTTGAGGGTTCGAAACGCATTGGAACAATTTTTTTGTTTGTTTTGTAGCGTACTGTGTAACGTGTACCATTCTATTTGCAATTATTTAGCTTCTTTTTTCTATCTTATTTAACTAGTTTGATAAATCAAACTACATTTTCTACTTAGTTTCATAATTAAGTTTAAAATATCATCACTTTTTTTAAAGTTAAATGTAAATAGTCAATACTTAATAGTCATTTAACTATTTATTTATAGTTTTTTTTCCTATTAAGTTATACATAAGTATTTGATTTTCTCAAACATACTTAAATTGTATTTACTTATTATATAGAAGTATTTTCTTACAAACTAACCTATTATATATACATTTGTTTCTTTTATTTATTATTTAAATAAGATCAATATTAACGTGTGTTGTCCTATTTATCAACACATGAAATCGACTACACCCCCCCTTTCAACATTTTCTGGCTCCGCCACTGCTGGAGACCGAGTTCCTCCACCCTCTCGCAGTCGCCGGAGACCCTAGGAGCCCACATCACCATCGACCGCCGTGCCAGAAGCCGTCATCTTCACCGGTTGTGGCGGACGGAGGGGTACCGCCTGAGTGGTCGTGTTGTGTTGCTGTCGTTGCTTGTTGTTGGGGTTGGTGGATGTGTTGTGCTGCTACTGAATAAGGCAAGCATCAGCTTCTTTCCCTTGTTATTTTTGTGGGCCGATTTAGTTGTTTGGTTAATAAGCCCATCTAGCTTAAGACCACTCAATACTAAAAGGTTTCTCACTTAATTTAAATGGCCAATGTGTAAGTGGTATAAAGCTTGTAAGTGGGGTAGGACCACCCAAAACTTCACGTACTAACATACGGAGGATTTAGTTAAATGATCCAAATTAATTTAACCCTACCCATTAAGCACTAACCTCTCCATGAAGAATACGTACCCTATATATTGCAAATGGCTAGCTATAGTACTAAACTAAATATGTTTATATACCAAAAGGTTGAGAATTTAACTACATGTAAGACCATAAGATTAATGGTGTATAAATATATAAATAAATAAATAACAATAATAGCCCCACAAATTTTTATAAAAATAATAATAGTCATGGATCGAGTAGTTCTTGAGTAACTCACCACATGGAAAATAAAGTAAATACTAATTAATTTCCTTCTTGTTTTGAAAATCGCGGTTGGATTAGGCTAAGTAATCAAACTACTCCGCGAATTAAGAACTCGTTGTCGTAAGGAAATCCAAGCTCAACAACCGAAGGCAAGTGGATGGTTCTCCCTTCGTACTCTCTTTATATTCGATAATCGTTGATTCCTTTCGCTATCCTGTTCAGTTTGTTGGGAACACCTTGTTTGCTGAATAAAATGAACATAGGGCTATTTATTGTTTAGAGATAACGACCCTGTTATTATTTACATTATTGCACTGCGCTAGCCCATGGACTTAGGACCGATGATTGTGGTCTCTGCTTGCTTCAAGTCTCTTCCGAGGCTTTGTGTGGACTAGTGTAGGAATTAGGGATGCGAGTTTTGACTCTCAACATCTCTTTATAACTGTATTGGGTGGTATATTTATTATCGGCTCCCAGTACTAGGTCATGACTCTGCCCGCTCTACCGCTGGAGGGTGAAACTTTGCACTCTAGCTAAGTGCCAGGGGTCATTCCCCTTACTCTATAGGCATCGTCTCTCTGCAGAGCGGGCTGCCATATTAAAAGTCACGAACTGTATCTGTATTGCTTTATGACTCTGGACAAAGATCTATGCACATTAGTGATAGAGAATGAATTTGAGAGCTCCTCGAAAATACTCGATGGAGTCCTCTCAAACTTGCTGTGAATTAATAACGTTCCCAACAGATAAAGAACAATAATTTTCTTTTTAGGAAGTCACTTCCCTGTGATTTCCTATCCTTCAAAAGAAATCTTGTATTTCTTTTCGCATCAGATTCCTTTACTTTTCATTGCCGGAGTTCTATTCGAATAAAGTTCGTTCACTATTGTGTCTTTCTCTCACTGCCAAAGAACCCGACTGGTCGTGCATCGTTCAATTCCCTGTGGACTTTGATGCCGACAACTTAGCCTTTTTAAGAACCTAGTTGTATTCTACCACTTACTTAGTCTCGCGTTAGACTAATACCACTTTCTTTTCTTCCCGACATTGGTCGGCTGGTATTTCTTGCTTCTATGGAAATATCAGGTAACAAGGCCAAAACTGTAGCAGATTAAAGCCGAAGACTCAAGGATCTGAAGGAAAGAAGGTTTCAAGTCTTTTGGACAATTTGGGTCCCCCATGCTACTTTGTATAATATTATTGTCTTAATTTCCGCTGCACTATTATCTAATGTCGTTTCCATTTCAAGCACTAGCGTTTCAGACCTTTGAACGCCTTTTCAAGTATGTGGTAAACGATGAACCACTTTAATGTAATATAACTACCCTGTTTTAAATTACTTTGAACCGCGTTGTGTTACCTACAGCCTCGGGTGGTCTTGGATGGTAAAATCTGAGATCACTGGCGGTAACACCCTTGGGTTAAAATAAGGGTGTTACATAAAACCTATTATAAATAATTATTTTTATAAAAGTCTAGTAAAATAATACTTTATTATTAAATATTATTAAATAATCATAATATTATTTTAATAATCAATAAAAAATCAAACTCTTGACTTGTTAGGTCGACCCGAACCCGAAAAACCAAACCCGAACCCACCCGACCCGACCCGTTTGACACCTTTAGGACTGAGAGAGTATTAGATAAGGTAAAATCTTTTATATCATTTGAAATTTACATACCTTAATATAAAAGATCATGTTTAATTAATATAGATATAGATTCTTAGATAGAAAATCTTATACATATAGATGTAGTGTAGATTATTTGTTTTAAAAAATCTGAATTATATTTCAAAGTATATTATATTTGTTAAAAAATAATTTCAAGATTATCTGTCAAATATTAATTTCGATATAATCTTGATTTTTGTTTGAATGGAAAGATCATGTTCCGTTATGATAGATAGAAAATGTTATACATATACACATAGTCCAGATTTTTTTATTTAAAAAAAATCAAATTATATTTTAAAATTATTAAAATAAATCTATGATGATGTAAAATTTTATTGTGAAGACATTAACTCCGCTTTATACTATAGTAGTATAGATGTAACTCTAAGCTTCAAAAAATAAATCTATCATGATTTTCTAATTTAACATAAAAATCAGTTGTAACTAGGTTTAGATAATTCTAACCTTTAACATTATCTAATATTGAACAATTCCTAAGGAGTTTTTAACCTTAAAAGGATAATCGTAACCTTAACAAAATTAGTTATAACTTTATTTAAATAAGTTTCTATCCTTAGTAATGTTAATTTGAACACTTAATCTTAACAAATTTAGTTTAAATTTATAACTATTTTTTTCAAGATAAGTTCAGATAATCATGGTCGAATTTTTGTAAGGATTTTTTCAACCTTATCCTTAACTCTAACAATGTTTTTAGAAAATTGATATGAACCTTTTTTGTAATCAGTTTGAACAATACACCTTTAGCAAACCTATAAAGAAGAAATGATAAAAAAAATCTATATTTGATAAGTGTTTCAACATCATAAGGTTCATATTAACAGTTAAATAATTTTTTTAATATTTTTTATTAGGAAGGCTTAACAATGTTTTGAAAATACTATTTAATTTCTCATAATTATATGAGCACACATTTACAAATTATTTCAAAAAAATATTCTTCCATATATATGAAGGTTAGAAGGTATTAGTAAGTTTTGGTAGATTATAGGATGATGGATTATTGGATAATTATAGATAATTATAAATATTTTGTATGGATAATTGCAAATATTATTATTTTTTAAAACTGAATATTTCGTATGAGTTATGGCATGGTTTGTTTTTTGGATAAAAAGAGAGATCGTTCATAAATTTATACTGGAGAATTAAATTCCAAAAATCGATATTGAAAGATATGAAAAAAGATATTTGTATAAACAAAATTATTGAAAGATGAGAGAATGAGATATGATCAAAATTTATTTTAAATATTACAGTAGTTTCACAAAATATCATATAAATTAATTCAATCAAACCTCGAAAAAAGACACTTGAGAATCTGCATAAAAATAGTGTTTTAATAAATAAATAAGATAAAGATATACTCCCTCCATCCCCGAAAGTTTGTCTGCCTTTCCTTTTCAGGCGTCCCTGAAAGTTTATCCATCTCTATTTTATTTCTATTTATATCACACTACTTTTACACTTTTAACCTTACAACAACAAACAATTACAAATTGTGATTTTGATAACTTCATCAACATCTTCTGGATCAAAGACATGCCTTAGTTTATCAATGTCCCATGACTTGTCTTCTTTTATATACTTGTCAACTGTTTCGTCTTCATCATGGTGTTGTAGGTGTTCATTTTTCGGTCTCAAGTTTATGTCAGTGATCCAATTTTCTTTCTAGAATCGGATCGTCTTTCCGTCTCCCACTTGCCAAGACAAGCCCATCAGAAATTAATCTCGAAGACTCATGAGCTTAGACCATTGTCAGGAGGTGTTGCTTTGTTTTTTGTCGTTCTATAGGTTTTTTGTTTTAATGTATTTTTCATAGATGATTTTAATCCACATGTTTTCAGGTTCTGCAATGATTTTTCAAAGAAGCTTCATTTGGAGTGCTTGGTTCATTTCTTTTGTTTTAGCAATCCCCAACCCTCCGTGTTGTGTTGGTCTACATATTGAGTTCCAGTTGATTAACGGTTAGAAAGTACTTTGTTTATTCCAAAAGAAATTATGGTTGATCTTATCAAGGTCATCGTGTGTTGCTTTTGGGAGGTAGAATGATTGCATTACTTAGTTTGGTTGTGCTGATAGGTTTGCTTTGATAAGTGATTTTTGTCCTTCTTGGGACAATGTGTTAACTTTCCATTTGGACAGATGATCCCTTGTCCTTGTTGTTAAAGCATTTAATCTATTCTTGGTGACCCTTTCATTGATGAGAGGGCAACCTAGATATTTATCTAGAGCTGCGGTATTGGTTATATGCAGGATTTGTGTTATTTGGTGTTTGGTCCTATTATTGATATTTTTAGTTGTTTGGAATGCTGATTTATGAAAGTTGACCTTCTGCCCTGATGCGAGGCAATAGTCATCAATTATTCTTATTACGTTTTGACTCATGTGAGTAGTTGCTTTGGTAAATATAATAATGTCATCGGCGTAAGCAAGGAATGGAATCTTGGTGCCACCCTTTGAGATTTGGATGCCGATACCAGTTTTGAGTCCACACTCTCCTTGTGAAGTTGTTTGACAAGCACTTCAACCGCCAAGACGAACATGTATGGAGAGAGCGGATCTCCCTGCCATAGTCCTTGTGAAGTTGTCTGGCAAGCACTTCAACCAAGTAAAAATGGATGGTTCTCAATGCCACTATGAAATGGATCCGGGACGGGAAGAGAAGCCCGGTAATTGACTTACAATGGATTTGAAACTTGAATATACCTCCTAAACAAAAGAATTTTCTTTGGAAAGTATGTTGAAATGGATTGCCAACGAAAACTAGACTGGCGGCTAACCACAATGTTGTTCCACAAGGTTGTGGCTTCTGTAACCTTCCGAATGAGGATGCATTTCACCTCTTATTGGAATGCATGTAATCATACCATCCAAGCGCTGGAATTACTAAATCCAAACATAGCTCAGGAAATAAGACAAATTAACCCGGATCTTCGTCATCCCCTTTCCTTTATGAATGAAGCCAGACAACTACTCGATCAACCCCAACTCGAACAAGTTATATGTCTGTGGTGGTGTACGTGGTACCTCTGGATCAAGAAAAGAGAGCAACAACTAGTTGAATAGCCACCCTTAAATAAACCCCAAATCCTTTATGGAACGTACCATGAAACAACTAGTTGAATAGAAAGGAGCAATCCAAGTAAAAAGAAAGAGCAAAACAATATTAACAAGCGACAAAAAAAGGGAGGTGCATGCTGGACAAAACCCTAGAGCAATTATGTTAAACTTAATTTTGATGGGGCCGTCAATTCTCATAGAGTTTTCTCTTTTGGTTATGTTCTTAGGGATATGAAGGGGGACCCTCTTCTCCTAGATAGAGATTTTTTCGGACGGCGTTCCGTAGTGTTTTCCGAAGCCTTTGCGCTTCGGCAGGGGATTCTTGAAGCCATTCGCCTTGGTGTTCCCCGTTTGCTCATTGAAGGTGATAATCTGCAGATCATCAATGGAGTGTTGGGGGATTGGAGCTGCCCGTGGGAGGTCGGGCTCATGCGTACGGACATTCAGTGGCTGCTCGGTCGGTTTCAGAGTTGGGGTTTGAAGCATGTCTTTTAGAGAAGCCAATTCGGTAGCGGATCATATTCGGTCTCGTTTCGTCATGTGTCATCCTTTACATGAGCTTCTGATCCGGTCCTCTCGGACCTCATCTGTAAGGATACTGTAGGATAGGTTTCATCTTGATAAGACTTGCCTAATCTCTTTCCTGTATTAAAAAAAACAATTACAAACACTTTTACTATCTGTTGACCTTTTTTTTTCTCATTCCTCTCTCTTCAATTCTTTACATTACATTAATTTATTCTATAAAAAAATGTTTACATGCAACAATTAATTCAATTTACACAAAAATGAAAGTATGAGTAATTTTAATTTTTTTTCTCTACAAAAGTAGATTAGTCATGGCACAAAAAAATTTAAGCATGCTTATGCTCTTAATCTATAGATCGGGCCAACCCAATTTCATGCTCACTTTGCTCACCTACAAAAACCCAGACTTAGGTTTTTTCATTTGTGATGGGTGGTTGTGTGGTCTTTGCAATGATGCATCTACGGTTGGACTTGATGTGTCTTAATCTATGTACAATTTTGCTTTTTGGTCAAATTCTCTAGGATAGAGGGAGTAGATTATTAAAATTGGATAAAAATACCTTACCACAAAAATTTGTGAAAAACATGTTAATCCTATTTTTAGAATCAATATTTAAGTTGAATATCAGCCGTTTGAACATTTGGACAATAGGCATTGACTTTTTACACTTTAACATTCTAACTAGTACAAACCCCGTACCATGTACGGGTAATGTAAATATAAAATCGAATTAATCGATTTGAGATTGAATTTTGATACGAATACGCTTTTAACTCGGGAACTTATAATCCAAATCCGATAGACCAAAGTCCGAACCTATTGACCTATATATGTACTTTTATTCATATAATTTTAATTCTAAAATAGTTCTATTCAAAATTTTCAAATTTATATTATTAATGAATATACTATTGACACATGTGAAATTTTTTCACTATTCTTCAAGATTCAATAATGACAAAAATGTATACTAAAAAATAAGAATTTTTTTAAAGCATATAAAAGAAAATCACTTGAATTTCCTTATTCGTATAACGATATATAATTGAGTAAGATGTCAAGTATACATAAGGAAATTGGATAAGATATCAAGAAGATATATAAGATATTTTTTGAAAATCAATGCAAAAAATATAATCATTATTTTATTCATGGTTGATGATGTGGCACAAATTTTAACAAAGACTTGGGTTCCGCTTTATACTGTATTATATTATATTATAGTAGATTACTCATTATTATAGTAGATTATAGTAGATGTTATTGTTGTGTGGTATTCATGTTTTATTGCTTTTAGAATATCATTTAATAGATATTTAGGAATTATTCGATCAAAAAAAAAACGATATTTAGGAAATATTAAAATTTGAAGGCTAAGTTCAAAAAGACTTATTCAACCAAAAAAAAGTTCAAAAAGACTTACCATAAGTTTAACACATCGTAATCTGTATGCCCAATATCTTTTGATACAATTATGGGCAATATCTTAATTTTGAATTCGTAAAGGGTTATATAGTATTTCCAATTTTGGAACTGCTAATGAATGACACAATATCCATATCACGGATATTCTTTGATCTTTTATTTGGAAACATCTACAATACAATTACAAAGTCGGTGCATATATAAGTAATTTCGGAATCATTTATATTTTTTTTCAGTATTTTTTCCTGCAATTTCGGGATCATTCATATCTTTTTGGTATTTTTATGCATTTTTTTATTCAGCCTAGATTATGTGGCATTAATAACATTTATCTATGCAGTGTTGATGAGGTGGCGCAATTTTTTCAACAGAGATGGGTTCTACTTTATACTGTATTATAGTAGATGATAGAGCAAAATCATTTTGTACCATTAATTTGAAAGTTTATGTAGTAAACCTTCATTCACGCATTGAATGTATACGGATAGACGATTGTGTACTATTAATTGCAAATTGTTTGTAGTGGAAGAATTTAAATAGATTAAGATACTAAATATAATGTTTTTTTTTTGTACTTTTGGATTTTGAAGTGGGTGAATGGAGATACCATTTTGATGTGATCTGGAACTTATCTTTATTGCATATTCTTTTGGTATAAACTGGCCCATAAGCTTGGTGTATATGCATATAAACACCTCGTTCATTTCACATTGTTGGGAATTATTCTTGGGAGTTACTAGCGGCTACTGTTTTTAGTTGTAGCTCGAGTTTATGCACTCTTTACTAGTGCAGGCCCACAGAGATGTGGGAATACATTGTCACTTTGGGTATGTGTTGAATACGGTTTCTGGAGATGACAATTCAGTTCAGGTCATCACAAGGTCATTCACGAATTCGAGTTGACATGTTCGCACTCTTTACAAGGCTAATGTTTCTTCTGTCACAAAACTCAAGCTGAGAAGAACACTGACATGCACATACTAGTTTTTTTTTTCCACATAAGTGCTGCGGAAAAAGGGAAGAGTCGTCACCGGTGAGTACAGCAGTAGAAATCAGCATATATGATTTCTTTCATCTCAATTTTGAGTCCCCCACTTTCACCCATGCCTGTGCATTCTCTTAGAGATGAGAGGGTTTTGTCCATCATATTCGAGCAACATATGAATTAGCTTGGGTGACATATCTCACCCAACGATAAGGATTGTAGGTGCTCGATTTCTTTGCTATTTGCAAGTATTTTACCTGCACAGGGAATAATGGCCTATCAGTAAGCCAGTGGCAAGACAACACTCCTGATATCATATGTACCCACAATATGACTCATGACATAAACAACTACAATGAGTTCTAACACCAATAGAATTTGCCATAGAGGTAGTGATTCCTCCCTGATCACTTTGACAAAAACCAACAAGATAAATGATACAGTGAGATTTAGGAAGGACTATAGTATATACCTGAAGCCTGGAAACATTGTACATTGGTATTGTGAAGGTCATTGAAACAGGTCCAGCTTCCTTTGTGATATTTCCTGTCACATGACGCCCAAAAGTAAAAAAAAAGCCAGTTACATAGGTTTAGTTACAGGTGCAGTTAACTAGCAGCTTAAGTCTATGCCAACAATGTTTTTAAGAAATTTCCAATTGAAAAATTAAAAGGACAGGAAATCTGAAACCAAGCATCTAGCTATTCAGCCAATTTTGAGGAATCCTCGATTTTAATAAATTCAATTCCTCAAGTCAAAACAATAACAATTGATCTCCTTCTACCATCATAAGAGAAATGAAATAACTAACTCCTAAACCTAAATAATCACAATTAAGATAATAGAAACTGGAATTATATAATTAACCAAAAAATAGAGAACTGGGGTAACAGTTGAAACTAATAAAATAGAGAATCTGGGTCTGTATCAGTTTCATACCATGAGTTTCCTGTGAGAATGTAAGCTTTGCACGCAGTGTATGCTCAGCGCCACCAACGATCTGCCACATGTCATAATGGATAAGAGGCATCTTTTCTACTAAGTGAAGACCTTGGTTGGAAATTTACCTTCTTTAAACTCCATTCAAGTCTCTTGTTTCCTTCCTTGAAGTCAGTAGTCTGTCCAACTGCCCCAGACTCCAGCTCATAACTAACTCTGCAATGTGGAAAAATCAGAGTTAGTATTTGCTTCTGGATGACCTTGCTTAGATCTCAACAAACAATCTTTAACAAAGTATATTTTTATCTTTTGAAGATAGTATGCAGAAAACATACAGCAAATAGCTAATCCACAACTACCGACAGCAATTACCAACCTAAACAGGAACTCACAGTATAAAATAGACCACACATCAGTACACGCACTTACTATTAGACCTTGTTCCCCCACCCCCATATGACAAAAAAGTGTAAAATCCAACTCTCAATTGTCCTAAATTAGCTGAAAATAATAAATTGAATTCTGACAGTTGATATCCAATACAAATGAGTAGAACATTAGTCAACAGGAATGATAGATGATGCTTGGCTGGATTCCACTATACAAAAATGACCATTAACTTGAAAGAGCATAGAAGGAAAAATCTCAGAAGACTTCCAGACCATCCAACTATTGATAGAAAATACTTCGGGATGGGTAGTATAATAATAGATCCTAAACACACATGGATTACATTTCACTCAGCCAAAATTTTATATCAGGAAAATAAATAATTTTAAAAAGTCTCATTTCCACAAAATCCTGGAAGATGAGAACAAGAATTCATTGCATGAAATGCTATATATATTTTTCTCAAAAAAACCTATATAGCCCTACATTTTCAAATCAAGCTAAATATAGGATAGCAGAATCCTGGAGTATACTTGAAAGGAGCTCCAAATCAATAATACCTCATAGTGTTAGTTGGTACAGGCATTTGTATCATAATTGTGTTTGCATTGATGTTTGAGGGGAATTCTGCACGAACTTTGATGATAACTTCAGCCTACTCAGCAGAAGCATCATGTTAACTTTTTGGATTACAGAAAGAGGAGGGGGGCAGCAAAATATATCATGTTTAAATAGTACATAATCAATGTTGGAGATTATCAAGTACGTATAAATAGTAAAGACAACACATGATATTTGCAAAGTTATTTGTCCTGAAAAGCCTCTCTAATATACTTCCACAAATGAAGACAAGGGCCACAACCAGCGACACCCCATCAAGATGCATGAACAATGTAGCACTAGAGAGATTTCTTCAGTAGTCTGGCTACCTAATGCTGCTTTACCAGTAATATGACTAAAATAAACATGTATGCTTCAACAAATGATAAATGAAGAAGGTAATTACTCTAAGTGATCCAGCTTCTTCAATCAATGTGTTTACTCGAAAAGGAGGCCTAAACTCCTGGGTCATTCGATAATTCATCACCGGGAATTCTCCATCAGGTGGTACCTATATGAATTTCAAAAATGCAATCAAACATTTAAAGGAGAGCAAGAATGGCAGGTTCTCCAACATCAATGAAAAAGAAAGGAATGCCATATGAGAGGAATACCATATGAAAGTTCATGAAAAAGTAAATTTAATCTAAAACGATAAAATAGTCTTTCAATGACATTGAATTTGACTCACCAAAGTCATAGTTCTGTCCATGTCAAAGCTATCAAGATGCACAGATTCATGAAAGTTACAGTCATCAAGTATCACTGATCCAGACCCACCTGAGCTGCTATAACCTAAGAATGAAATATAGACCAAGATTGTCGCATAGGAAATAAGAACCAGCTTTATATACTCGGAAAAAATGCACAGTGCTATAAAAGTGAAGAATACCGTAGGCTGCACTTCCACTTCGTCCAATGGAAACATCCTCATTGAGCGCTAATCTGATTTCTGGATTGCCAGAAAGATAACTCTTCATTTGAATTGTGCCATCGATCTCAGAAGTCAAAATGTAACCCTAATGAAGTAATAATTATGAAGGTCAGGTGATTACTCAGAAATGACATAAATAGCCTAGACAAATCAAGCAACTGTTATTTAAAATTAATTTAGTATATTTTTTTTGAATAAAAATTAATTTAGCATATCATACAGACAGGCTTGACAGTAAAGCCTGAAGAGCATTTTTAAGAAATCAAGCAGAAACATCATCCCAGCTGAAGTCCTCAGGGCAAATTTTCCCACTCCAAAAGGAAAATCTACTACCTAGTTCTGTAATTGTGACAATTAGATGTTACAGAGTAGTTGCATTAATCTAAATAGCCATTAAATGCCTCGGAATGGTCAAATAAATCAGATGAAAGCTTTACATGGGTCCATAGTCCTATTTCAATCCAAACAAATCACACGCACATATAGAGAAAAATCATGGTGACAAAAAAAAAAAAAAAAAAATAGAAATTGGTATAATCATTCATCCAGAGATTGCTGATGGGAGTAGCTTACCAGTAAGATATGATAATTATCTCCACATTCACATTGGCATATCATAATACATTTGTTTTTCAATAAGATGTAATCATGCTAATATCAGTACCATAACATATATCAAATAAACTAAGCTCATCTATACTCACACTGGAGCTAAATGTAACACTGATCTTCTCAATGATATCGACGAAAATTTCCTCTCTCTTTCTACCCCCAGGCTCATTTGCCACAACTGATTTTGTTACAGCAGTTCCTGGCATTCTTTTGTTGCCTTGCTGCAGTTCAACAAAAACAAAGCAGCAACATCAGCCCCATACTGATTTATAATATAATATACCTAAAGTGAGAATAAATCAAATACTTCTTATGAAACAAGTAACATCATACCATGAACATTGAAGCAGGGCCAAGTGCTGGCACACGTGCAGCATCAACTAGAATTGGTTCATTGAAAACATAGGACTTCAACACTTCAGTTGATGTTGTTTGTACATAGCCAAAATCCTACATTTGGATAAGATTAATGTAGAACTACAAGAAATCTTATATAAGTTTGATCAACGGGAAAAAAAAACAAGTATCTGTAAACATGAGACATGGATACCATGGGATTAAGGATACAGAAAAGGGCAAAAGAATGATTTTCTTTGCAAGTCAATTTACCAAAAAAATGAAGTTTGAACAAAAATGTCTAAAAAGGCCTACGTAATATTCATAACTAAAAAGATCATATCGATAGGTAGTGCAAACTAGTGATGTACTCACAATCACTTCATCAAGTAACTCATATACAAGGACAAAATTTTTCCTTAAAGAGTCTTCACTGAGAATCCCGAGGTAATCCTTCGTAACACGGGCAATTCTTTGCAGAAGCTCGAGCACCAGGGAAGGTGATGAATTGATTCTGGTTGTTGCAACAAATAGCAGGCCAACGATCTTCACGTGGAAGTAATTAACACCATCTACATTCTGTTGGAACAAAAAATTACACAAAAACATATCAGGACTGGAATGTACCAGTACACACTGAAGCCTATCTTTTAAAACCTATTCAATATTCTGTCCATCGAAAAACAATTCAAGATTATAGATAATCATTGTGTAAGTCTTACCATCTCCCTCTAAACATATTACAGAAAATGTTGAAATCTTCAAGTTCATCAAATGAAGATAAAATGGAATCTTAATTTCCCAAACCTCAATGTAGATTAAATGAACCTTTACTTCCAAAACCTCTCTTCTTATGTATATCTACAAGAGAAACGCATACTTACAAAGGCAGGCGGTGCATCACCATCTCCTTCCCCATCCTCCTCTTTCCAGAATTTCACTTTTCGAAAAAATATCTCTGTGCTGCCCTTTGGTACATCACTTCGGTCTGTATAAGCAAAGAGTACATAGCATCTGCAGTTATTAATAGAGCTAAAAAAGTTCATAATTAGTAAACTTGAAGCAAATCATAGATAAAATATATACAAGGGAAAAGTGCAAGCAAACTCATTAATTATCATATACTCCTTGATACCATTGTTAATATAACCCTTAGCACACCCATTTCTCAAAGTGAACTCCATGCTCCTTTGAAGTATAAACTAGAATCAAAGTAAGCTAAACATATGCCATCAAAGTTTGCCTAGTGCCCGTGAAGATAAACAGAAATTGCAGAATATGATGGCTTAAATAATGTATAGTTGCCTAAATTTTGTGGTCTCATGAACTGAGACCCTTAAAGTTCAACTTGAGCCAACTTGGTCTAATGCTTCTATACTTAGACAAATAAATGGCTAAACTTTTCTTTTGGAATGCAAATGACCTAAATTGAGGTCAACTCAAGATAGCTCTCAAACTTCAAGAAACAGGAGAGACACACTTGCATGCATACATTGAGTTTGCCCAAACCATTTCTTACTAACATATTTTTATAGTCAACATTGAATTTGATAATACTATAGATCAAGACATAGGAAAACCATCTGAAATACAAAACACAACAGTATAACATTCCCGAACTAATTGATTGATTGCGGTCTTGCCGAAATTTTTTAGTGCAACACTAGGAAAACGGAATACCTACTTTCATTATAGTACCTAATATGTACTACTTATTAGTTCTAAGTTTTTCTAGTCGAAAATTTTCTTACAAAGTACATATATATCTGGTGAGAAAAATTATATAAATAGAGTCATATACCATTGCAACTTATACATTACCATTGTTTAATATTGAGATTTTAATAACAACCTTGTGCATGAGATTGAAGTCTGAGTTAATCCAAGTTAAAGTTTAGGGAGTTAGGAGTACGAATTGAAGTCTGAGAGGGTCAATGGGGGTCATAATAGTATTGCAAAAAGAACAGAACGGACAGCTAGGTATACAAGAAAAACACAGCAATTGGCAATGCCAATCCAGACCTATCATCACCATTATGACCATATCAAATGAGCATATTATATCATTAACTCGAAATATTTACAGAGCTCAAGTTCGATCTGAGACTAAAGCTTTTCAATAAGATTGCAGTAATCGACACACATTGAAATATCTCTATTGATTAAGCTGTTGACGAACATGATGTTGACTAGATAAATAGATTCAAGCAATCAAGCTCATTAAGAGTCTAATGGAATTCCAATTCCAACTACTGGTTTCTTCATAATTGGATAAGAACAGACTACATGCAACCAATCGAATAAAGTAAACTTGGAGCTGAATCAGATTTGAAGTTACTAGAAAATTGCAGGAGATTAGATGTGGTCTAAGCAGATCGAGGTCTAGATCTGAGGAGAGGAGAATAAAAGAGAAGACTTACAGTCGCGAAAGACGATGTTATCACCTCTTTGCGAGAGAACGAAGAACTGTGAAATCATTGTCTACTTCGTCTCACCTTCAACTTCAGAGACAAGGCAGCGATGGATCGATCGGCGATCGGCGATCGGTGTAGAATTGCCTTCAAGTATCAGAAGCTCCTGTGCCCTTGGTTATTTGGAGAAAGCAAACGCCGCGTTTTGATCTAATGCCGTTTTGGCCAATTGACCGAAAACCACCCTTATAATAGTGTATATTGTCAAAAACCACCCATTAAAATGAATATTACTGAAAACCACCTACATATATCCCTCCGTTATAAATTAACCACCCATGCTTGATTTTCTGTCAAATCTAACGTTGGTGCTTGTGGGCTTTGATTTCTCATATTCTTATCCCACTATCTCTTTATTACAGTAGTTACAAAATCAAAAAAATTAATTACAAAATAAAAATAACATTGAATCTCTTTAACATGCTTTCCAATTGATTACCATTTCTCCTCCTCGCTCAAATTACCATTGAAGCATGTCTCCTTCTTGATTTCCCCCCTCAAGCCTCAACCTCCTCCTTCAAATTGTTCTTTGCTGCTGGAAAATACCATTGAAGCATGTCTCCTTCAAATCCTTCATAAAGGCAATAAAAAAGAACCAGAAAAGTACTAGAAAACTCACCTTGCCATAGAACCAGTCCTTACAATTGCTATATCTCCAACCCAAAGTGTTATTTCATCCCGAAAACACTTCAAACAACTTTCCTTGATCGATTTTTTATCCTTTCCTCCCTTTAAGTGAAGATTTTATGCTTGTTCAGGAACCCTAAAATCGAATTGACAGGAAAATAAAATTTTATAACCCTAATTTCGAAATTGAAAGCATAAGAATGAACGGGGTAAGAAGATAATTAAGGATGTGTAGAAAGAAAAAGATAACCAATCGACTTTTATGGCGGTATGAAGGAGGAAGAAGCTTGCCCTCAATGGCGTCTTTCGCTCTTGCTCGAACTCATGAAGTACGAAGAAGAGCAGAGTGGGTTGTTTTTTCTGAAATCTTTTTTATTGAATTGTTTATTTTATATATAATAAATTGATTATAGAAAATTTAAGGCAAAATATAGCACACACGTATTATCGTTAGATTTGACAGAATATTGAAAGCAGGTGGTTAATTTATAATGGGGGGATATATACAGGTGGTTTTCGGTAATATTCGTTTTAATGGGTGATTTTTGACAATATACCCTATTATAAGGGTGGTTTTCGGTGAATTGGCCTTTTTAATTTTACGGGCCCTAAAAACATTTTCTTAAAAAAAACTCTTTTTTAGTCGAAAATACTGTTAAAACTTTTTTGTATTTTTGACGGAAAACTCTTGAAGCTTATTTCTATGCAGATTAGCCTACCAAATTTCTTCCAACGAGGAAGAAGGAGCTGAGGCTCGCCAGATCTCGCAAGTAGCAAGCAGAAGAAGAAGAAGCGAAGATGATGTCCAGCAATTACAGCAGCATTGACAACGAAAACGTCTCCGGATCTGTGCCTGTAACTTCCTCCACTCCGATTTCTCAATTCTTAAATCCGTTGTTCGTGATTCTTCCAACTGTAGGCGCTCAGATCTCACTTGTTTTGTGTCCTGATTTGTTTTTCTTGTTTAGGCGGTTTCAGATCCAGGCCACGTGACTGTCAAATTTCAAGGTGCTTGATCCCCCTCTGAGTTAAATTCGTCGAATTGTTTCTCCCTGCGCTGGAAATAGTGGGAGGATGTAATTGACATGTTGCTTTGTTCGTTTTGGCAGAATCCAATCTTCAGACATTTCCGCCGTCTCAAGCACAGGGGAAGATCTCCAGTGGCTCTCGTCCACCACGCGATGCTGATGGTATGTTCAATGAGTTTTGCTCATAAACCTTCTTCTTGCACTGCTGTGATTTTATTGGAAGGAAGTATTCTTGCAAGTGCACTATTAGCTTATATGGCTCAACTAAGTTTTGGTAATTGACGATGATCTAATTGATTAGGCATTCTTCTTCTTCAATTCTTCTGAGTCTTTGGAAATATCCAAGATCTGTAGATGCATGAGTAGATATTTGCTGAGCTGAAGGTTATCAGAGAGACATCAGCTTCTGTAGCTAGCAATTTAGAAGATCTAATTATGTCATTTTGCTTCGATCAAAAAAAATTTATGTCATTTTGCATATACTTTGGTTAGATTTGTTCTAAAATAAGGTGTTTGTTTCATTGCGGTTGATTTTTATTCTTGCAATGTATGTGTTAGGGGATGGGGAGTTGCTGCATTTGAATATATTTGCATGATGGTTAGAAATCTCACATAGGGCTTGTTCGTTTTGTTGGATAAAAGATGTTTTTGGGTGGAAAGTATGGGTTTGGGTGAAATTTTTTTATTGGTTGATGTGAAAAGTAGAGATAGGATGTTTGCATAGAAAAGTTAAAAGAAATTTTTTGGGTGAAATTTTTTTTTGGTGGAGAAGTGAAACATGCCCATAGTCAGAGAACTCTTTCTGTAAGATATAAGCATTACTTTTCAGCTATGGTTGTGATATTTAGCATTTTGATTGTAATACTTGTATTTGGAGTTGAATCTTATCATGCAAATTCCTTAGGAACACTATTCCCAAATTAGCAATTCAAATGGGCTCTTCCTATCAGTGCTTTATTGTCAGGTGTACTTAGAACCTTTCACCCTATTGCAGATTCTTTCTCAAAGCCTGTTTCTGGCTCTGATGACTCTCAGTCAAGTGGTTGGTTTCGAGCACTTACAGTTGCTGCCTACAAGCCGTACTTTGATGTTGATACTGCTGATGTTATGGAGAGAATCAAAGAGTCTCTTTTCCCATTTAAAGGAAGTTTTACAGAAATGATCTCAAACAACCCAGATTTGTAAGTTGTTCTAGGTTTGTTGTTTCTATGATCTTATATGCAGTCGTTCACATCATCCACATGCTTGGTTCCCAGCTGTTGCATTCACTTATGCTATTTACTGCCTTCTTTGTTTTGTTTATCTTTTAACTTTGGCAATTTTATTCCTTGATGTCAAGCAGATATGGACCGTTTTGGATATGCACTACTTTGATTTTTGTGGCTGCAGCTATCGGTACATTTGTTACATATGTGGCTCACAAGCTACAGAACAAGGACTGGGATTATGACATAAATGTAGTAACTTGGTCTGCTGGTTTGTTCTATGGTTATGTAACCATAGTTCCTCTTGGCCTTTATGTAGTCCTCAAGTACTTCTCTGCTCCATCTGGCCTTGTCCAACTATTCTGCCTGTATGGTTACTCCCTGTTTGTGTTCATTCCTGCATTGGTAAGCCAGTTTTGTCTCTGTTATTTGCTTACTTTCATACTATTATTAAGTTCAAATGATTTGCGGTCTTCTGTGTATTGATGAATAGATGTTAAGAATTTTTCGGGTGTTTAGTATAATTTGCCTCTGAAGTGCCAAACGGAATGTGATCTATGCGCTTTAATTTCCACTCAATTAGTTAGTAAGCAAAACTGGTTCTTGACAGTATGAGATTAGTTCATTATCTGCATCTGACAATGTGTTCCGATATAGTGCTTTTGATACTTGCTATTACCTTGGAGTCTGTGATATTAGCTTTCCTTGGATGGTTCATTGAGTTTTTCTAATCCTGCGTTCTTACATTCAGTGCCTTTCCGTGGTGCCCTTAGAAGTGTTTAGATGGGCTATTGCTGGCGTGGCTGGGTTTATGTCGGCATCTTTTGTGGCTCTTAATCTGCGGGCCCACATAATGTCAGCCGGAGAGAGGTGGTTTCTTATTGTGGCTGCCATATTCCTGTTGCAGGTAGCTTTGGCTATTGCCCTCAAAATGTATTTGTTTACAGTGACAGTCTAAAAACACGAAAGAGGCCTCTTGGAAAGGGTATGTAAACCTATACACATAGCTCACAATTGAATTAGTTACTTTCATCTGTGTAACTTTGTTGATTTTGAAACCCCTCTCTAGCAGTACACACGCTCATAAAGCCTATTGGATCCGTTCATTTTTCGGCAAATATACATACTTATTATTGAAAGCTGTTTGCTACCCTGAAAATGTTTCTGTCTCTTGCTTTCTATTCATGTTTTGATGTATCTGGAATCATATCCTAGAAATGAAGGATTTCAAAGATTGCTCTATCTGTTAATTTTTCTTCTTGGATAAAGTGGGAAAGTCCATTTTTCTTCTTGTTGATTGAGAATGTGGAAAAATGAGCTAACAACCCGGATTTAAGGACTGGGTGTGGATGTGATGAAATTTTGTAATGTACGAAGACATTACTGTAGACCTATTGCTGATTGCGTGTGATGTGAAAAGGGAAGTTCATGTACTCTATTTAAGAATGTTAAGCAAAACGTATGGAATAAGCAAAAAAGGGCAAATTTGTATTGGGACGTGCAAAAAACATGTGAAATTGTCAAATAACATGAACGTGCAGGAGGTGTGGAAGATAAGTGTGCAAGGTCCACTTGGTTTACAAAGACAACTTAAAACGACAAAAAAAAAAAAATCTAGTCTAATTATATGTCCTAATACATCGACACATTTTTTAGAGAAATGATTCCATCACGTTGTTACCCCAACTTTATATTGGTGAAACAAATAGCGTACTACAAAGGGGATTATATGAGATGACTCAAGCTTTAGGTTTGTTTTCATTCCATTTAGGGCCCATTTGGTACGACGCCAGTAATCGAGTTGGAATGAGATATCGGGTTGGAATCGGTTTGAGATAAGTTATCAGGTTTAATGATACCTTAAATCTAGTGTTTGGTTATATTAGGAATAGGAATCAAATTAGGGTTTTAACTTAAACATTACAGAAGCAGAAGAAGAGTTCCTCCTCCCCAGAAACACCTCCCCAGAAACACTCACTGTATTTTAAGTAGGTATGAGGTTATGTGCATTTTGTGGGAATGAGAATGACTCGTACCCAACTCTATTCTCAAACCAAACACTGGTATGAGTTTAGCTCATTCCGGAACCCGATTCCTGATACATTTGGTATAGAAATAGACACTTAAGTTATTATGGTTGGTGGAAATATTGACCCAAAAGAAGAAATCTTTGTCGACGCCAGCTTTTGTGGGCGTGTGCCAAACAACCCCACAGCACCGAAGACACTTTAACTAAACATTTTCCCCCTGCCCTGGGATACGGATTCCAATATTCTCCATCAAATTCAGGCATCGAAGTTGGATATTTGATACCGTATGTGACGAAAAAGCTTGCCTTTCTTTTCAGAAAAGCGAAAGTCAAAAGTTCAAAATACATTAAGATCACACAGAAAGAAGAGCATTCATTTCATCATATTCAAGCATTTTCAGCTTTTGACTTAGCAGAAACAAGGACAAACCTGTGTAATCAAACCACTTTTATACAGCACAAGTACTAGTAGACAATCTAACAATGTTCAAAACAAGTTCAACAACAAAACCCAAAATAACATAAATTTAAATCCGTCTTACTTGATGAAGACGACAACGTTTTAGTTGCAGACAGCAATCTTTAATTATCAGAAGACGACGGCTGCTTCTGCAACCCGACCGGGCCCCACATGCTCGATGGGGCCATATATGGCTGCTGTTGGCTCTGCTGAGCATAGGCATTCGGGTCCATAACGGGCCGACCCATCATCATCCCACCATTACCCGCCTGAGGAGAGGAGCCCTGAGCTGCTCCCGGAGGCATGTAGTAGTAAGGAAGCCCGTCAGCCGGGCCCGCCACAGGCCCAACATTTCCTCTTGGGATAGAAGCAAGCACGTCATCTTTCAAATCCTCCCTTGGGACGATATCGACCAAGAAGTCGAAAATGTCTGTCCTTGTGATGGCGGCAGCAATGTCGTTTTTTTGCAGAGTCCGGCGCTTGTTCTCTTCGGTGTGATTCCACGACCGAAGCGTTAACTCAAGGATGAACATTTCGCAGGCCCGAGCAAAGACGACAGGCGCCTCAGCGGATATCATTCGGACATCTTCGTCGGCTTTCATGATTTTCTTGATCCTTGCAAGTGGGAGGCTGTGGTTCTTAAAGTCAGTTACCTTTTCAATCTCTTGGCACTGGTTTGACCAGAAAGCCTGGAGCTGCTGTTGGAGTTGTTGTTGTTGCTGCTGGTGGATTTGTTGATAGGCAAGCGGATTTCCTACTGGTTGTGGGACGCCGCCAACAGAGACAGGCACAGCCATTTGGTTTGGAGGGTAAGCGCCTCCATAAGGTAGATGCCCACCGGCATTCCCTTGCTGGTCCATTCTATACTATATCAATTCAAGCAATGGTTGCATTATTCGAATGCGCGGAAAGGTTAGAGAAAATATAAAAACATACAGCACAATATACAAGTTGATTTGATAATGCATTCAAAAGTGAAGTTCAATCAGAGATTATATTTCCAACACTTCAGTCTGGAAAAACAGCAGAGACATCAGAAGAAAATAACAGGATTTTGAGGACAAAATTTTGAATATGGCCTTTTGTCCATATTGAAGCTGTGGCCTGGATTACAATTTATTTGACAGCAGTATAAACATAGTCTCATACACTAATAAATAGGAAGATGTCTGCCTTAGCCACTTAGTAGTTGAAAAAAGATCCACAAAATCCAACAATTGGGGCAATACTGAAATTAGATTAAAGATTTCAAATTATTCAACTACAAAAGGTGATGCTACTGCAGATTCAAGTTAAGTCATTCCCAAAGCTAGCTCATAAATGAAAGCTTAAATAGAAGAAAATTTTTGCTCCCTGTTGATATCCAAAGCGGCCCAGAAACGAAAATCGAAACAGAGATGAACTTGAAACAGATAGACAAAGAATGTCATTTTTAGGTACAGCTCTTCGTTCAGGATTATCGGATTATAGGACATGATCCAGGAAAACTAACATGTAAGATGAATTTTCTAGATACCCATTGAAGTTAGTATATCTATGTAAATCTTACAGGGAAATTAAGAACATTTTGTAGCCTATCAAAACAGCACCGACTCACATGATTTGTAGATTTCAAAACAAAGTTCTTTACACAGTGATCAACACAAAGTTCTTTTATGTTATGCACATAACCACTAAAAACACTAATAAAGTCATTTGTTAGTGCTGACTAAAGGCAATGAAAATATATAGGTCCGGTTAAAAAAAAACAGAAGCTCAAATACAGTTGTTTTTCAGTGGCCAATGAAATGGCCTTCCATATAAGGTATGGAGGCTCAAGACAACAAAACTAGTCATATTTCACTTTGAATTTCTTCGTCCGTATCACCTCTCAGTTCCTACAAATCAGATGATAGTTTCAGCAATCTAAACTGTTATTGACAAGGTAACATCATACTTTATCCCTCAATTTTCGGCTGTCAATCTTATATGTTTCCATAATCAATATTGAAAGCAATTCCTTCTGTAGCAGAAACAGCCCAGAATAAGAAAATTTATCTTCACAGATACACAACATGAAGCCTCAAATTTACATCCTGCTATACTACAGGAATATAAATGTTTTCTGAGGACCAAAACATGTTTACCATCCTATCATTTCCATCAAGAAAAAGAAGAGAAAAAAGAGAAGGTAAGTTCATCATTGTACTCTCTCCTTTCAGTTGACCATGTAGTCTTCCCTCCTATGCATCGAGACCATCTAGACACCTAAAGTAATAGTAGAATGAGCCAATTGACTCAATCTCTGAGAACAATTTTGCATACATACATGATACATAGATGAATACTATGTTGCACTGAATTGCGAAATTGATTAGTAGGCTATGCATGCACTTGAACCAATTGAAGCCAACAACTTCCTACTATTCATTATAGTAAGCTAAATTGATTGATTCAAAAAAACTAGAATTGAAAGGCTAAAAATTACAGATTGAGTTTAGATTTAGGGATAGGGGGACTGATCAGTGACCAGCGGTACAGAGGTCGAGAGAATACCGGAGATCGGAGCGGCGATCGATTGGCAGAGATCGGAGCGGGGTCGGAGAGGTCGGGAGAGTGGCCGTCGTCGTCGGAGGTGGGTTGGGTGTAATTGCGTCGCCTGCAGACAACGGAGAGATCCAGAGAGGGGCAAAGACTAACCTAACTCACGTACTATTAGGTTTTTTCTTTTACTTTTTTCAATTGGTCTATTTCTCAAAAAACACCCGAAACTTTCTAAAACGTAAAAAGGGAACTAAAGTCCGTGAACTCCGTGATAATCTCACCTATGGTTCTTCTATTGTGTGACCACGCGCCATAAACATAATAAAAATTAAAATTCTAAAAGAAAAAACGATCTCAAAAAAAAGAAAACAAAATCTAAAAAAAAAAGGATTGAAAAACCTTGATAACAATAAAGTTTCCGGTTTTTAGTTTTCAAATCATAAAAATAAAAAAAAACCTTTGCTTTCGCAGATCCTGTTTGTCGATGATATTATTTTGTTTGCGGAGGCCTCAGTTGACCAAATTCGAGTGGTGAGGGACGTGTTGGATTTGTTTTGCTCTGCTTCATGCCAGCGAGTAAACCCCTTCAAATCCCGAATTTATGTTCATGGAAATGTTGGTCATGATCTGCGTGAGGCGCTGGCTGTCGAGAGTGGTTTTCAACTAACGACGGACCTCGGAAAATATTTGGGTGTGTCGATTGTGCATGAATAGGTTAAAGCGAAGACCTTTGAACCACTGCTTGAGCGGTTAGTCTTGCTAGTCGGGTCACATTGGCAAAGTCAGTCTTGTCGACCCTTCTAGTGTACACGATGGCTAGCTATTGTCATTTTACCTAATGAGATTTGTTGCAAGATTAACAGTATGATATCCAACTTCATTTGGGGTGGCTCAGAGTCCCAACGTCGCATCCACCTTGTTTGTTGGGACGAGGTTTGTCTTTTGAAAGTCGTTGGTGGCTTTGGTCTTAGACGGATGAAGGACCTTAATTTGGCTCTTATTGCTAAAATGGGCTGAAGGTTCTTGACTGAAAAAAATAAACTCTGAACTGATGTAGTGCGGACCAAATATGTTCGGCCTATGGGAGGTGATCGTGCTTGTTCCTCTCACATTTGGAAGGGGATTAAGAAGGGTACTCAGGATGTTGTAGCCCCGGGCTCGCGTTGGTATGTGAAGGGTTGCCTATAGACGAAATTTTGGTTGGATTGTCGGTTGTTTGTGCAAGAGTTGCTGCAGATTGTTGTTATTCCGGTGCCAGCTGAGGTTCGATCTAGATCGGTCAGAGAATATTGGGTGGCTGATTGGGGTTGGAATTGGACTGCCTTATCACCTTTCCTTCTAGCTCATGCAATTCTGAAGCTCGCGGGGTTAGGTTTGTCGGACGACCCAAGTGAAGATGATATTCTGAGTTGGAGTGGAACCCCCTCGATTGGGTCAGTTCTCGGTGTAGTCGGCCTATCTTAATGTTGTCTCCAGTCGAACTCCGACTTCGGTTAATGGCACTATTTACAGGTGCATTTGGGCTCATGTTCCCGAAAGACATCGTTTCTTCCTCATCTTGGCTACTAATATACACATTTATGTTGTGTATTTAGATGGGGTTTTAGCATACTTTTAGTCATGTTTTAGGTGCTAAAGTTGGAGTTTGGAGCGTTAAAGGAGGAAGAGTCGAAGTGCACCAAAGACCACTTGAAGCTGAAGTGAAGAAAGTCGAAAATATGTGTTCTGTGGGAGGCGGCGACCGCTGCCAGTTCCGAGGCGGATTCGTCCTGTAAACACTGCGTTTTATTTATTGGACTTATGGATATAGTTTTTGGTCCGGTTTTTATGTATTTTTAGATAGATTGTTTTCTCCTATTTAAGGAGCTTTAGACCCTTTGTTTAAGCCTAGTTTTTGAGTTTGGAATTATTTTTGTATTTTGGAGATCTATGGAGAACTAAGCCTCTTTGCTTAGACAGACAATTGAAGTGTTCGTTCTGATTCAGTTGTGAGATTTCTAATTCCTTATCGATTGCATGGATTTAATCTCTTCTCTTGCTTGAATTGCTATTGACTTGTTTCAATGATTTCTAGCCTGATCATCTAGGATTTATTGTTATTAGGTTATTGCTAGATTTAGAGTGTTTCTGATTGAGCATCTCTAATTCATAAGTAGCAACTGCATCGTGCTAATATCTGGTTGTGTTAGTCTTATGCATAAGAGAATTGGTTTGCATTCTAGGGTAAAAGATGGTTGTTTTGTCTTAGTTTGTATCCAATTATATTCCTGTTGTTGAATGCTGCTAGTTAGATTGAATCTTGATAGTTTCATGATTATTTATCTAGTTAGGGTTAATAGTATCTGGTTGTGCTATTAATTACTTTTGAAAAGGAATTGGAATTTCCATTGCATAGATATTGAATGAAATCAATGATCAACTTGTCAAGCGAATGCGGATATTTGTTTGCCTAAGTGTTTCCAAATACTGATTGATAAACTCTCGAATTCGTATGCTTTGCATGTTAGTGTGTGAACAAAACCTAAAAACCCCCCTTTGTTACTTCTGTTTGACACATAATTCCCTGCTAAAGATAACTTGTCTCCCTGTGGAATCGACCCTTACTTGCTTTATACTTAGGTTTAAGTTAGTTTGGTTTTTCTTGCATAATTGTGGTTTAAAACGACTAAATCATCGTTATCAAATTGGCGCCGTTGCCGGGGAGGCAATAATTGTCTTTTGTGTGATTTTTGTGCCAAACTTGGTGTGAACCTATCTTATGGTTCACACCGCCTGTGCTACTAATTTATGGCTTTGTTCGAGTGTACACAGTTTCAAGATGAACACTTTCATGAGTACCTGACTAGATTCCAAAAGTATGCGGATGACCTTGGTGCTTGGGGATATCATTATACTGTGGGTGATGTTTGCAATGGCATTGTCAAGGGTATGAATCTTGAGACTCGAAGGATGGCCTACTACATGAGTAATAGAAGGCTTTTTGTTATGGAACCTAAGGAATGTTGGGATTTCCTCTGTTTTATGAGCCATCAATGTCTTTTGGTTGAATCATCTCAATCAATGCCACAACCGGTTGAGACTTGTGATGCTCCTCTTGAGGATATGATGAAGGATCTTACTAAGAGGATGGATGATATGAGTACGGAGTCTACACAGCACCATGAAAGGTGCTACTCACTTTGTCATCCAACAACTTCAGATAAGTCCATTGAAATCAATGAGCCAGATGCATCCCTTTCCACATGATTTGAGGAGATTGAGGAGTATATTACTATGAAGGAAGAAGAGTTCTTCTCTGATAGTGATATGTTCTTTGAAGATGATATGGGAGACTATGTGAACACAAATGAGGAAGATGATATTACAGAGGATTGTGCTTCACCAACAAAGTCCCCCATGCCTTCTGTTTCGAAATCAACCTTATTGGTTGTTGACGATCCAGGTATTCCTTGTTCCAATCTCTCATTACCCATTGTTCTTCATCCCCCCAAAGAGTCAAGTATAGGGCCTAATGAAGAATCTAGAAATTACTTTAAGTTCATCCATAATGAAAGTGGTAATGCTAGTAAGCGCTTTGACAATTTTTGTTCATATTCTAAGAAGCCACCACTTATGTTGAATTGGTTTGAGCATATGTCATTTTATGAAGATTGGACAGACAAGTTTGATAAGTTGAAACGATTTTTAAATGACATGTTATTTAATTTCAATTTATCCTTGGGCTACTTATGTTTCTTTGAGATGAGTTCGCAAGAATTTGATAGGTTGTTAAGGGCATTGACAATGTCCAATCTTGTGAAAACATACGAGGCGTCGAGCCACGACGATAACCAAGGCGCTTATCGGGAGGCAACCTGATGTAGTTGATTTCTTTCCTTTAGATTAGCTTAGATTAGTTTCCCTTTGTTTTTTTTTCTATTGCGTCGAACTAACTTGCAGAAAGCCGAAGAATCATGATGCACTGGCAGCGATCGCCGTCCCAAGGCAGCGACCGCCGCCAAAACAAGCTCAGCTACGACATTCAACGAATTAATGGCAGCGACCGCCGCCTAAATGGCAGCGATCGCCGCCATTATTTCCGGAAAACGGACGGTGTCCGTGGCGGCGACCGCTGCCCACAAGCGGCGACCGCCGCCAATTCTACTTCAGCTACGGCTTCATCACAAAAATGGCAGCGACCGCTGCCTTTTCGGGTTCGGCAAAAAAAAAAAAATTTTAAAAAAAAAAAATAAATTTTGGGCAATCGTTTTGTTCGCTTCTTTCTTCTTCGCTACCTAGCGATTGACCATCAAGAGGCTACTTCCTTTCTACTATTGTCGCCCCTACATCTATTGAGGTTGAGTTTAAAGAGGGGCGGATCATGAGCTTGATGATGAGGAAGTTGTGATGCCTTAGATTGCGATAGTTGTTGGGCATCCAATAGACTATCAGAGGTATATTTGGAAGATGATTTAGAGCATGGATACTTGTCAACATGATCGTAGAGGATGATTTTCTTACTTTTCATGAGGAAGAGAGGAAGTACCATCAACAGCAAACACACTGCTTTCAACAACAGGAGACATTCTTTCAGCAGCAGTGGCCTGGATATCCATCCTACCCTGACTACCCACCGCCACCACCACCTTCACAGTAGTGGTATTTTTCCTTACTTCCCCTTATATAATTTTTGTCTTTCTACATTGAGGACAATGCTTATTATAAGTGTGGGGGAGTTGGATTTATATTATTATTGCTATTACTTAAAAAACAAAAAGAGCCATAAAAATAAAGAAAAAGGCAGAAAATCCTGGGGTGAACTGAAAACCCGAAAGGGCGGTTCAAGTAAAAAGCAGGTAATCTGACAAGCATTAGGCTTGGGCAAAAATAGATTTTTGAGTGATGTGAGATGGTGAGTCCAACATTGAAAAATGAAAAGAGAGATGTTAGGTGAAAACCTGAAAAGGCGCCTAAGCAAAAAGAGTGAAAGAAAAAAGAGTGTTTTAGGATGTTCTTTTGACTGGAGCTGGCGACATAAGAAGTGGAGTATAGGAGTGTTTTCAGGTAGGTTTTCACTTGGAGGGATAAGGTGTAGTATGTTGATTGACATCTTCTTTATTGAAGCATATTGTTGATAGATGTTGGATGTGTGGAGTAGGTGTTAGATAGTTTGATGGCTGAGTTATAGTGCTGAGTTGTGTTGATTTGAGTTGTATTGTTAGGATTGATGGATGCTGGAGCTGATTATGTTATATTTTGTTATGGGATGGTTGGTTAGGAGCTTTGATGATTATTGCTATCACCTTTAGATGTTGTCTCTCTCTATGCTTGATGATCTAGGTTGTTATTGATTACGAGTGTTAGTTTTCTGATTCACTCGAGACGAGTGAGATTCAAGTGTGGGGGAGTTTGATATACACATTTATGTTGTGTATTTAGATGGGGTTTTAGCATACTTTTAGTCATGTTTTAGGTGCTAAAGTTAGAGTTTGGAGCGTTAAAGGAGGAAGAGTCGAAGTGCACCAAAGACCACTTGAAGCTGAAGTGAAGAAAGTCGAAAATATGTGTTCTGTGAGAGGCGGTGACCGCTGCCAGTTCCGAGGCGGATTCGTCCTTTAAACACTGCGTTTTATTTATTGGACTTATGGATATAGTTTTTGGTCCGGTTTTTATGTATTTTTAGATAGATTGTTTTCTCCTATTTAAGGAGCTTTAGACCCTTTGTTTAAGCCTAGCTTTTGAGTTTGGAATTATTTTTGTATTTTGGAGATCTATGGAGAACTAAGCCTCTTTGCTTAGACAGACAATTGAAGTGTTCGTTCTGATTCAGTTGTGAGATTTCTAATTCCTTATCGATTGCATGGATTTAATCTCTTCTCTTGCTTGAATTGCTATTGACTTGTTTCAATGATTTCTAGCCTGATCATCTAGGATTTATTGTTATTAGGTTATTGCTAGATTTAGAGTGTTTCTGGTTGAGCATCTCTAATTCATAAGTAGCAACTGCATCGTGCTAATATCTGGTTGTGTTAGTCTTATGCATAAGAGAATTGATTTGCATTCTAGGGTAAAAGCTGGTTGTTTTGTCTTAGTTTGTATCCAATTATATTCCTGTTGTTGAATGCTGCTAGTTAGATTGAATCTTGATAGTTTCATGATTATTTATCTAGTTAGAGTTAATAGTATCTGGTTGTGCTATTAATTACTTTTGAAAACGAATTGGAATTTCCATTGCATAGATATTGAATGAAATCAATGATCAACTTGTCAAGCGAATGCGGATATTTGTTTGCCTAAGTGTTTCCAAATACTGATTGATAAACTCTCGAATTCGTATGCTTTGCATGTTAGTGTGTGAACAAAACCTAAAAACCCCCCTTTGTTACTTCTGTTTGACACATAATTCCCTGCTAAAGATAACTTGTCTCCCTGTGGAATCGACCCTTACTTGCTTTATACTTAGGTTTAAGTTAGTTTGGTTTTCTTTGCATAATTGTGGTTTAAAACGACTAAATCATCGTTATCAGCTACTAAAGGGGTAATATTGACGAATCAAGAGTGGGCTAGGCGCCATATCACTATAAATATGCCCTTTGCTCACTATGTCATACCGAGGAGGAGTCGTTGATCCACCTCTTGCAAGATTGTAACATTACGACCCACTTGTAGAATGATCTTCACCCTCCTCTTGCTAGGGAAGTCTTTTTCGACTCCGATTTATGTCTTTGGATTCGTATCAATATTACCTGTCGTGTTCGTGTTCATGGCGAGCTCGTTTGGGCAGATCTATTTACTGTAGCTTTATGGTGGATTTGGAAATGACGTAACCTTTTTGTCTTTCAACAGGAGACTTTTCATGGGGATCAGGTTCATTTTGTTATCAGCTATGTGAGGGAGTATAAAAATGCTCGGGAACACGAGCGTGGTGGGTCTCTACACCGCAATCGTGAGGTGATCGGTGTCGCTTGGAATCTCCCTTGTACTAGATGGGTGAAGCTTAATACCGATGGGTCGGTTCGTGATGGCAACCTTGTTGCTGCTACTGGCGTAACTAGAGACATTGATGGTAAGTGGTAGGTGAGTTTTGTTCATAACATTGGTATTTTGCAGTGTCCCTATGGTATAGTTGTGGGGTGTCACTCAGGGATTGCAGCTTGCTTGGAGCAAGGGCCTACATAAGGGTTTATCTGGAAGTAGATTCACAACTTGTGACTCTCCTTATTGGAAGACCTATATATGGTAGTCATTCTTTAGCTAGCTTGGTATCTAGATACCAAAGCTTGATTCGTAGAAACTAGAATATCCAGTTTCGTCATGTTTTTAGATAAGCAAATAGAGTAGCGGACTTTCTTGCTTCAATTGCTTTTTCGTTTCCTATTGGTTTGAATGTATTGTTTGACCCTCTCGAGGGTGTTGAACCTCTTTGCTTGATGATGATGCAAGGGGTCGGGTTATCCCCCACTTGAGTACTACTTAACCCTTTTTGAAAATGCCCCTTAAGGGCACGAAGACTATCACCTCTCCTTCGGCACAAAAAAAAACTGTTGTGAGAATGAAGATCCCTTTATGTTTTCAAAATATATTAAACTCTTAAAACTTGAAACCACAATATCATGTTTTGAAAAAAGAAAGTCATATTCGCTTTCACCACTACCATCATCGATATTACATTGATGGTCAATCACCACCGCCACCGTCGTCACTGCCACCTCCATCACCATCGCCACCGCTACCTTCGCCACCTCTGTTGTCGCCACCGCCACTTCTGCCGCCGCCGCCACCCCCTATCGCCACCGCTACCTCTGCCACCTCCATCACCACCACCGTCGCCACTGCCCCCTCCACCTCCATCACCACCGCCACCCCCTCCGTTACCGCCACCCTCCCCCCTCCGCAGCCGTTGGCACCCCCGCCGCCACCTCCGTCGCTACCGCTGCCGTCGCCACCGCCACATCCACCACAGTCATCATCACCACATCCACCACCACCAACATTGTCACCACTTCCATCTCCCTTTACACTACCACGATTATATAAATTATCATTATTTTACAATACTATTTAACATATATTATATTAATTTTTAGGATATAAAATATTATGAATTTTTTTGTCACTACAGTTTTTTAAAACACAATCAAAAACTGTTTTTAAATTTGAAGTTTCAAAACTAAAAACTGATTTGAGTTTTTAAAAAGTTATAACTAAAAGCTCATATGGTTACCAGACATACCCTAAGATTTACAAAATCTTTCCATTATTAGTTTTTGATAGTAGAAAAATCCTCGTAACTATATACCTAGAGTTGGGACCGGTTCGGTTTAAAAACCGAAACCAGACCCTAAACAGCCAAACCGGCCGGGCTAGGTTTAGGTTAAGGTTTGGTGCTAGCCCGAACCAGTGAAGCGGCGGTTGAAATCGGAACCTTAACTGGATAAAAGTCGGTGGTTTACGAATTTTTTGAAAAATAAAGTATATTTTTATTGATCATTGGTTTACTAGCCGTTCGAGGTCCCACGAGCGCAAAACCGATACCGCGTTCGCGGTTTGATCACAAGCGGGCAAAAACAATTCTATGAGCAAACCGCGCTCGTGGAGTCAAAACTGTGGGCACAATTTGGAACCGTGCTCGCGGTTTCTCCAACGGCTAGTTTGAGTAGTTTCCAACGGGTAAATTATTTTTACTCCTATAAATAATTCATTGCTCTTCAAGCTCAATCCACACCATATCTCATCATTTCTCTCTAATTCTCTAAGTCTCATACTCTCATATTCTCAAATCAATATCTTTAAGTTTACATTTTACAATCTTTGTGTTAGTTTTGAGTTTTATATCACATATTTGTCTTTAAATCTTATAATTCTTGATTCATTATATTTAGTCTTCTATATTACATTTTTCGCTATAAATGGATGGATTATATGATCACATTTTTGGCTCACAACAGCTCATCATGCACAAAATGTTAATGAGGTTAGTATGCAACATACGATGATGCCCCCGACGATGATGCCCCCTCCCATTCCAAGACAAGGAAATGTGGGAGATGAGGAATCATCTCAAGTACCACAATAATCCTCTACCACTCGAGACCTTGCTTCCGAAGTTCTTACAAAACTTTTTCGAACAGGAGAGATGGATCAAGCTACTAAGAAATGTGTTGTTTATTGCAACCATTGTGACAAGAAATATCAATGGACACATGGAGAGTGCTATCAAACAATGATGACTCATTTGGAGAAGCATCACCCCGACAAGATGGGATCAATGCGAGGACAAACGCAACTTGCCGGGCGTGCAACTTCTTCTTCGCATACTTCTAGTATACTTACTTACGATCATAATGCTAGTGTTGAAGGGTTATTCTTGAACAAATAAATTTGTATTCAAGACCCCGCTGAGTATAGTGAAGTTAGGATCGTCCACAGGAGTTAGAAGAATCTATAATCTAGCAATCACAACTACGAAAACAAAGCAAAACAAACACACTCAGAAATAGGTCAGGTGCGACCTGAGGGAGGTCATGCACGACCACAAGCTAAAACCTACGAACACAACCAACGCAAAGACACAAAGAGGTCGGCAACGACCAAGGAGGGGTCGGCAACGACCTTAATCTAGACACGAAAAAGACTTTGGAAACTTATGGGAAAAACATTTAGGACCAAGGATCTACTACAACATAATCATGCATTAAACAACAATCAATGATCTACCAACCTATAATCTCATGGATGACTTTCGCCACAAATAAACACGTCAAAATCTCAACTTTCATAAAGATGTTGACATGCAATCCTACTTGTTATCTAAAGGTTTTAACTTTTGCTTCAAACCCGAATTGTTATGCAATTCACAGTTTTATCTTTCAATTCAATTGCAAACAAGAACATGCCTCAACTTTCATCAAGAAATTAAGCACAACAAGTTGGATTAAAGGATAGAGATTACAAGGTTAAGTATTGATCAAAGATTCAAGTTTTAACATGCATTCTTATGTTGGGTTTCACCCCAACCCTAGAAAAGGTGACTACTCACTCATCATCATGCAAACATTCAACATGAAAGAAGAAGAAGACATGATTAAAAGCAAACAACTTGCATTAAAAGGAAATCCAACCTTACAATCTTGCAAATCCTCCAACTCCTAATAATCCTTCCAAGTCTCTCTAAATTGTCCAAGAGCTTGGATAATAAAGCATAACTTCAGAAAAGAGACCCCTAAGGCTTCTTATATAGAGGTACAAGAATTCTAAAAAGGAAACAACCCTCTCTCCATAATTAAAACACCCAAAAAACAATTACTTGGGCGGCAAGTTTTCGTCCACTAGGCATCAGGGGAGGTCGTGGCCGACCATCACCGTCCATGGCTCAAGATAGGTCGTGGCCGACCCAGAGTAGGTCTCCACTGAGCTACAACCTTTACTTGTGTTTTCTTCTTGTCTTGCCTCGAACTTGCTCCAAAAATCGGTCTTTTTCGGGTGTTTCTTCCTTTGCGTTTCTTTGTTCCTTTAGACTTCTTGCAACTCCTTTTAAGATGCCTCTTGTTTTGCAAATCCGTCCTTGACACACTTGACAAACTCTACTTGACTTGATACTTGAAAACCGCTACATGACACCACCTCCTAGAATGCTCTAATAAGCTCGAAAACTTCTCCTAAGTGCTCCAAATACCTACAAAACACAAAAACAACCACAAACGACTCCAACCCTTGAAAGAGAGTTGAAATCTCATGCAAAACACACAAATTAATAGGAAAAGATGCAAAACAACATAGAAAATGACCTATGAAATCTAACTAAAAATGCATGACATCAAAACACCCCATACTTAGACTTGCTTGTCCTTAAGCAATAACTCACATGCATCAATACCAAATAATAAAGCTCAAGAATGCCTCTGAGAAAAGGTAAGCATAAGATAGAATGATGAGCGAACAATTTCAATATCATAGCACACATGTATATATTCTAAGTAATCACAATCCAACCTCACCAAGGGATAATGTGTCTCACTCACTCTCAAGTGTTTAGGGTATATCAATGAACACTCAATCTCAATCCCAAATGCAAAACCTCATAGTCAATGGAACTTATATTCAAAATTCTCTATCGAAGAAATCAAAACAAGTTAAATCATCAAAAGAACTTAGGGGGTTCAATGAAGACTTCAAGGAAGCTTCATTCGGCCGGGTTGTAATGGGGCTTGGTATTTCAAAGGGTGTGGAATAATTTAGTCTTGTGGTGCTAATAAATCCGGGAACCTAGACTCCTAGACTTCACATTATTCAACCAACTCTTCTTTCTTCCTCCAAATACCAAACACTTTAACTTTCGAAGTTCACCCTTCACTTCACCTATTCTCTTGTCTTTCTTCTTATGTAGAAGATTTTGGACTCTTGCACTTATTCACACAACTCTTTTTTTCATTTCTTTTTCTTTTTCCACGACATTTTTTTTCTTCATTCTCTACATGATCGGCCACGAGCAGGTGTTGGTTGTGTGCGACCCTTCTCTGAACTTCACTTCACACTACTAGAGGTCGGCTGCGACCCTCTAATGGTAGGGCCCAACCCTTAATTGAGAACCTCTTCCTTACTACTACATTTGTGTTATTTCGAGCCAAAACTACTTCTTTTTCCATTTTTTTTCAAGACAACTCCTTTATCTCCACCTTCACAATCACTTCATCCTCACCCACGCTTCTAGAATAACATCCACTCTCCACTCGAAGTCTTAATTCCCAGATTAATGGGTTCAAGCTTATCATGGCTAAGATACTTTTGTGGGGCTAGAAATAAGGTTTAAAGATCAAACAAGTAGGGTTGTTCATCGGTTCAAAACCGAACCGAACCGCAGAAAACCGAACCGAACCGAAAACCAAACATCGGAAATATACGAACCGAAAACCAAACCGATCTATCGCGGTTCGGTTCGGTTCGGTTTCGGTTTTATTCGGTTTGGTTTTGTTTTGAACCGAATAAACCGATTGATTAAAATGAGATTTTTTTTGGAGAAGGTAAACCAAAATCCAAATAATACCCGAGCCAAACAAAACCGAATGTACAAACAAAACCAAATAAAACCAATTAAAAACCTATTTTGATATTGCCTATATTGAATAATGAATATTTAAATTTAAATTTTTAATATAAAATTAGTTCGGTTTTAACCGAACCGAAAACCAAACCGAAAACCAAACAAAGATAAAACATAAACCGAAAACCGAACCGAACAAGCTCGGTTAGGTTTGGTTCGGTTTGGTTTTCGGTTTTCTTTGGTTTAACCGAACCAATGAACAAGCCTACAAACAAGGGGCTAAAAACAAGGGAACATGCATAGGTAGGAGAAAAGGGAATGAATAGGCTAGAAAAATAAGTTCAATATCCTTTGATTAACAAGTAATGAACATATCTCCATTGGTTTCAAATTTAACATAACTATGCCATTGACAAGTGGTAAATGCATATGGAAGAGCAAAAATCACACATGAAAGAACAAGGAATAAGACATACATTCCTTGTGGCCAAAAAAATATCTCACTTAGGGTCAAATTTCGTTGGATTATTTTCACTTAGAATTATGCATGCTCAACATGGTCGCCTCCGACCTGCTGATGCCCACCCCGACCTGATGTTGGTCGCTGCTGACCTGTTGGGGGTCATCGCCGACCCTTCTTTGAGACCGTTTCCTTCACCTTGTCGTTCGCCCCAATCCTCCTATGCTCATCCATCACCTCGGGTCCCTACAAAATGTTAGTGGAGATGCAAGACAAGCTACCTATCTAGTCTAGACTAAGAAAAAAAATCAAATTAATCTAAGCTGAAAAGTCCAAAATAAAAAGAAAAGAAAAAGGGAAAGAGCGGGTTGCCTCCCGAAAGCACTTTCTTTAACCTCTTTAGCTAGACGAGAAGTACCTCACTAGTCGGAGGTTGTGAGAGCCCATGTGGCTCGGATTTCCTCATCGGGTTCCACCTTTGCATAGTACTTCTCAAGCGATGGCCGTTGACCTTGAAAATTCCACTGTTGTTATCTATGAGATCGGCCACCCCGTGCAAGTATATGTAATGAACCATGAATGGTCCGCTTCATCGGGTCCGCAACTTTCCGTGGAAAAGTCGGAGCCTAGAGTTGAAGAGGAGTACTTGGTCACCGACCTTGATGGTTTTGGGCACAAGCTTCCTATCGTGCCCCTTCTTGGTCCTCTCCTTTTAGATCTGGGAGTTCTCATACGCCTTAAGCCTCAATTCCTCTAGTTCTTGCAAGTCCATGAAACGCTTTGCTCCGGCCGCTTTGAGGTCCATGTTTAGCTCTTTGAGAGCCCATAAAGCCTTGTGTTCGAGCTTAACGGGCAAGTGACACGACCTGCCATAAATATCTCTTTAATATTTTATCTAATAAAGTTAAAACAATTTAATTTATAAGATTTTTCCTTATCTAATAAAGTTTATTAATTGAACTATTATATATTTATTTTGATAGTTTAGACTTTAATTCATATATATAAATCTTTTTAATATTTTATAAATTATTTTAGTTAAATCTTTCTTCAAATAAGTGTATTTTGTAAATATAATATTTTTCTTACCATTGTGTCTAACAAATTTATTACGGTTGTCCGTACATGATACAAGGGTTAAACTAGTCATATTATAAAAAGTCTACCGCGTTTAAACCACAACATTGATTCTAACCCCACACCCCGTATTTAGAAAAAAAAAACTAATTTTGTGCATTATTTACGTGATCAAGTGTAGTTTTTGCTTATGGGCCATTTGCGAAAATGCCCCACCCAGAAAAACTGTTTGCAAAAATGCCCCTTAAAACAAAAAAATAGCGAAGCATGCTGTTTTGGGCGTTTTTGCAATAAAATTTACATTATTTTGTATTTTCTTTTAAATAGAATTTTATTAAAAAATCATTATAATTACAATAAAAATATTTATCCATAAATTCTGGAAATTCATTTTAAATACAAAATTGAAAAATAGAAAAAGAAAAAGAAAATATAAAATAAGAAAATAGTTTTGAAACATTAAGATTTTGTTGGAAACAATGAGATATTGTAAAAGATATGGTGGAAGATATTTTTTGAAAATATAATACGTAAATAAATGTGGATCATTATTTTTTGAAGATAATATTATCTTCGTTTCAACATTGTTCGTGATTATCTTCGTTATTATCTTCGTTTTATCACAAAGTAGGGTAAAACTCATCCTGTCACCCTCATTAAACATCTTGTCATACACAACGAAATGTCCTGTCACCCTTTTGTAAAATACTACTCCCTCTGTCCCTAAATATAAGTCCCATTTTCCGTTTTGGGCGTCCCAAAATATAAGTCCCATTTGCAAACTTTCCACTTTTGGAAAAATAAATTTACCACATTACCCTCATCAAACATTCAAATTACACCTTTTCTATCTCTCTCTCCTCTACTTTTACTATATTACCCTCATCACATCATTCAAATTACACCTTTTTTATCCCTCTCTCCTCTCCTTTTACCATTTTATCCTCACCCAATCATTCAAATTACACCTTTTTCATCTATCTCTCCTCTCCTTTTACTATTTTATCCTCACTCAATCATTTAAATTACCCACTTTTCAACTTTTTCTTAAAACTTGTGCCCAAACCCAAATGGGTGTATATTTAGGGACGGAGGGAGTATCATTTTTTTCGTGTTAAAAACATGTGTTTCTTCTAAAAAACATTGCTTTTCTCATCTTTCACTAAAACTTATTTCTAAATACAGAATTGAAAAATACAAAAGAAAAATAAAATATAAAACAAGAAAATAGTTTTGAAACATTAAATTTTTTTGGAAACAATGACATATTGTAGAAGATATGGTGGAAGATATTTTTTGAAAATATAAAACATACATAAATGTGGATTATTATTATCTTCGTTTCAACATTGAACGTTATTGTATTCGTTTCATCACAAAGTAGGCTGAGACTCATCCTGTCACCCTCAATGAAAATCTTGTCATACACAACGAAATATCTTGTCACCCATTTTCCTTTATTCTTTTTTAGGTAAGATTTTCTTGTTTTAGGTAAGATTTTTTGTTCGGCCCACCAAGAGGAGTTCGGTAAGATTTTTAATTTTCCTTTAATTTTTAAAACAGGATAGATCAAAAAACGAAATCTTTTTTTAACATTAAAATATTTATAAATTTTTTTTATTCATATATATTTTCAAATTTGGATAAAAAATAAAGTTTTTAAAAATATTTTATGTATCAAATAAAATATTAATAAAAATAATAATTTTCGATTATTTTAAAAATATTTCATTTTTTATTTAATTTGATAAAAATTAGTCATTTTAGGCATGAATGTAATATTTTTAGGTATAATTGCAATATTTTTAGGCATTTTTGCAAATCGAAAAAAAGGTCATATTTGTAAACGGATTATCAAATAGGGGGATTTGGGACTAATCCCCCTTTTCTTATTCCGTTGTTTTTGCTTATTCCCTTAAAGTGTATGGTTTCTCTCTTTTATGTTTATAAAAAAAGGTTCTATTATATATCGGAGTATAAGAATCTTACTATAACGAAGAGAAACTTTAGAATCGGGATATTGTTAAAAAATAATATCTAGTACGTGTAATGTATGGTTTCTATCTTTTTTTATCTATTACTTGTAATTATATCTATTGTTTTTTTGTCAGAATTATATCTATTATATCTATTGTTTGTAGATAAACCTTGTAGGATTAGGAGTAGATGATTAAGGCCCTATAAATAGGGTCTAGCACAACAAATTCTCAACTCCAAACAACAACTAAAAGTAAAACAACAACAACAGCAACAAGTCAACAACAACGTACGATGGAGGGTTTGAGGGTTATGCGAAACCTCTTGTTGGTCCTCTTGCTCTGCAGCACCGTGAAATCTGCTGTTGGGGTTGGTGTTGGTGCCAAGTTCGATTCGATCTACCAATTCGGAGACTCCCTCTCCGACACCGGCAATCTCAAGATCGAATCCAAGACCTCCCCATGTTCTCTTCCTCCCTACGGTGAAACTTTGTCCTCCGAGCCCAACGGTCGTTGTTCCGATGGCCTTCTCATGATCGATTATTTCGGTACGTACTTTATTCAACCTGACTTTGATGAATATCTGATAGTCTTAGTTTGGTATATCTCAATTTAGTATTTCCTTAATTAATTAATGTTGCAATATACTCTTCCTAGCTCTTTACGGGCAATGTTTCAATACTTACAACACGTAGTACGTACATCAAACTAACCCATATATATTGTCATTGATGGTGTTGACTTGCAGCAAAAGTGTTCGGCCTTCCCTTGCTAAACCCCTATTTGCAAAAGGACGCCAACTTCACCCAAGGCGTCAACTTTGCGGTCGCCGGAGCCACGGCCCTCCGAGGCACCAACTACCCGGGAGCCGTCACCAACAGCTCGCTCGACGTCCAGCTCGAATGGTTCAGGACCCATCTCGACTCGATATGCCACAACCCGTCCTCCTCCGAGCGCAAGGCCAAATTCAAGAACACCCTCTTCATGATGGGAGAGGTAGGAGGCAACGACTACAACTATGCGCTCGCAGCCAACCCCAACATCGAAACCGCCCTCGGCCTGGTCCCCCAGGTGGTCCAAGCCATCGCGAGCGCCGTCAACGAGGTCATTGCCCGCGGCGCCCTCCAAGTGGTGGTGCCCGGGAACTTCCCCATCGGGTGCATGCCCGCGTACCTGAACGTGTTCCGCTCCAACGACTCCAGCATGTACGATAGCCTCGGGTGCTTGAGGCAGCCCAACCAGTTCGCAAGGCTTCACAACGACAACCTCAAACGAGCCATCCAAGATCTTCAGAGGCAGCACCCCAACGTGGCCATCCACGTACTACGCCGACTACTACTCGGCGCTCCAGTGGGTCTTGAGGAACGCCCAGTCGCTCGGGTTCGAAAAGGATGCGGCTTTGAAGCCGTGTTGTGGCCAAGCTGACGTGGCCCACTTCTGTGGAATGCCAGGCGCCGGAGTCTGCGACGAGGATCAACTGGGACGGCGTGCATCTCACGCAAAGAGCCTACGGCTATATGGCTCGACGACTGCTTTCAAACATCTTCCCGACGCCAACGCCCACGCCCACGCCTGCACCTGCACCCACCACATCGTCATCTCAGACCTCCGGAGCCAATGCAATCTCAATTCCCATTGTGCTAAGTTTGGCTCTGTTGGTCTTAGGACTAAACTTGGCCTGATCGCCAGAATTTTTTAGTGTATAATTTCAAGTCTGTTATTGGTAGTTTATTTTTCTACATTTTCATATTCTTTACTAGAATTAGGAAAAAGAATGTTGGCCTTTATTTGTTGTTAATAAATAATGTTTTTAATTAACGGATTTGATAGGACATTATTATGTCGGAGAATCATTATTCATCAATTCCTCCTCTTGATTGTGTGATCGGCTCTTCTCTTCTCTGTTCTTCCTTATATGCCTCTATATATTTATCAATGGGCACTACAAAAACAGGAAAGTAGTTACAGCCTACAAGCCATGCATGAATTCACGCTCGCCTGGTGAAATTATCCAATATCCATATGTTTCAAAAACTCGTAGTTATGAAATCTTAAACATTCAACAATTTGTTTTCTTATTATATATGTTTTTTTTCAAAAGGATAGTACTTCCTATTTTCTTATTTTCTTATTATAATGTATTTATTTGATTATAACATATTTATTTTACTTTACAATTTCTTTAATTTTACTTAGTTTTTCAAAGTTATTTTCCCTTAGGACATGTGTTAAGAAGATTATATATATTTAAATACTAAATTCCTAGATGAAAATAAATCTACCATATAGACCAAAAATAACATAAACAAATTTCATATCGTAAAAATTTAAAGAACAGTAAATAAATACATTATAATCATTTTTTTTTGAGGAACATTATAATCAATTATTGAACATAAGTTAGAAAGATATTTCAATGATCCTTTTTATCTTTAAGCTGGATTAGGCTTTCCCGGGCTTTATATAACTGGGCCGATTCCAATAGCCCACGCCTGAAAGATTTTTTTTTCCGAACCTGCAAAAAATCAAAGCGATAAAAAAAGACTCAGACTTTTTGTACACAAGTTTTTGACTTTTTACACCACGCCGTTTAACGGCGTCCAATATAATGATAATAATATTTGAGTCGGAAAATTGTAATGCCGTGGCCGGACGCCGTTGGGCGGCGTGGAAAGGCGTCGAGAGTGTTATATTTAATTAACAGTATATAATTATCACATGTGTTTATTAGCACAATTGGTAAGTGGCCTTACTTGTGTACCTTACTTGTGTACATGAGGTTCATGGTTAAAATCTCACCAGCTATACAGTTGGGAGGATTTGAACCTTCAACCTAGGAGATCCTTCAAAAGAAGTGAGTAATTACCAATTGGGCTAAATAAACATTATGTATTAAAGGGGTTCTGGTTCAAATATATAACTTGGTCTAAATGCTGACCGGCCTCGCCACGCCGTTGACCGGTGGAGGTCTAAATGCTGACCGGCCTCGCCACGCCGTTGACCGGCGCTCCACCACGCCGTTGACCGGCGTCCCGTGACGCAATATTTTTCGCGTTTCCGTTTTCTTGCAATTTTATTAATATAATATTCTGACGCCTTTGAATGGCGACGCCTTTAAATGACGTGGTGTAAAAAGTCAAAAGTTAGTGTGCAAAAAGTCGAGGCGTAAAAAAACTATCGTAAGACCTTTCAGAGCTCTCTTTCTTCCCCAAAGACATCGACAATGTCTGCACTCGAAATTGAAGCTAAAGAGTAAGAGAATCACACGATTTCTCTTTGTAACGTCGAAGTGTCTGTTTGATTTCATATCAATTTGAGCCTCAATCGTCTTTCGCTTAATCTGCACAGTGTGATCAAGATTGTACTTGTACAAGATGTTATTTATTTATTTATTATTTTATATATGAATGTATTATAATAGCTATAAAATTTATTATATGTCAATTTTGTTTTTAAAATACTTACTTCTAGTTTATAAAATAACATGTCGTTTATCATTAAATATTTATATAAAATATATAAATATTTTAACTTTTGATAAATACATAAACGTATATAATTATACGATCAAGAAAAAATTTCATAAGATAAGATACATTATGAAATTTTATTATAATAGTTATAAAACTTATCATATGTCAACTTTGCTTTTAAATGATACTTACTTTTTGGTTTGTAAAATAACATCTCGTTTACATTATATAAAATATATAATTATTTTATTTATACATTAAATTTTTTTAAGGGATCTATACATTAACTTTTGATAAATACATAAACGTGTATTTATATGATTGAGGAATTTACGGTCCGGTCCGACTCGGTGGACCGGGATTTTTCACAACCTTTGACAGTAGATTGGACCGGACCCGGAAGTCTGGTCCCGGTTGGGTCCGGGTTTGGACCGGGTCAGACCGGATTTCATTTTCTAATATAATATATTTAAATTAAAATCCTTTTTTAATAGTTATATTAAAAAATCATTTTATTTATAGGGTTTATTTTTTCGAAAGGTTTATTGGTAATTTAGATTGATTTTATAAACCTTTTATAAATAAAAGGTTTATTCTTTCGAATAAAAATTATTCGAAAGGTTTATTGGTATATATTTCAGTCCGGACTAGAAAATTTCGGGTTTGGACCAGAATGTAACACCCTCTACCTACTATGAGAGTATTACCGCCAGTAATCTCGGATTTACCTAATCCAAAACTACTCAGGCATTTTAAAACGAAATCACCACGATCATGGAAACGCAAGACGTTGCTTTTACGCGCATATGGAAAGGATTAACTTAAAAGGCGACGACGGAAAGGAAATATATACAGACCAGTGCCTCGAAGAGGACTTTTAAAGAAAGACAACTAGACTATTACAGTCATCCAAAAGAAAATTTATACAGACCAGGTTGTTGATTATCTTCGTCTTCTGACAAGTTAGTCCTTTAGCTCAACACCTTGAAATTCTGCTAGCCGCAACCGGTTCATGAAATGAAAAAGAAGAAAGCGGACGAGTTAGTCTAATGAAGACTAAGCAAGTGAAACGCAACTAAGATTCACAACGCTATAACCCAAGAGTTGGTACCGGACTTCATCAATAGCACCTCTTCCTAAAAAAGACGATAAAATAGATAACCTCAACGACAGAATGTCGGTGAGCAGCCTTAGGAAGACATAAGAGAATTGGTTGGATTCTATATTCACATCAATACACTGGAAGAAATCATCCACCGAGCAATCAGCTCAAACTCACCAACCTGGTATTTTAATAATGTGCATAACGCACTTATCTTGAATTACTTTCAACCAAAGCATTCAGTTTGATAGCTTTTAATCAACTCGGACTTCCATTGCCGAGGTCACAAGGATATTGGATCCTTGATCAATTTTCCGAGCGCATAGCGCTAATGCACTTAGCTAGAGTGCGTCACCCCTCAAGGACAGAGTGGGCAGAGTCATGACTCGAGTACCAAGGTATAGGGACATCCTGGTACAATCTTTTAAAGAGATGTTATCAGACGCTCACCCTGAAACATTACCTACTAACTATTCTAATCCATAACAATGTCCCAAACGAGACATATTTACACACAAGGTCTCACATAGCGGACCTAAAATTTAGTTCTATCGCAATACTGAAAATAACAACAAGGTCATTAATTCTAACAACCTAGTTCTTTTTTATTTGCACATAAATCAATCCCAACCAATTTGATCACATGGAACTAAGTATCTCGTTTAATAGAACCAGAGAAGAAAAGAAACGTCCACTTGCCTTATTTTAGCGAGCGTAGGAGTACAGCTAGACTTAACGCTGAAAGACTGGATTATCAGAACCCGGACGGACTTCTGTGTCCAACGGTAGATTGGTACCGGAAATCAGGATAATAGCCTAATGAGTAATAGAATAAGTACTGGGTCGGGTTCTTGGCCACGAGATTTGATAACATTTTCTTTGAAAACAAAACCCCCCATGCCTAGGCTTACTTGGAAAAGATGTTATATTTCACTTGTTGACCATGAGACTTATAGACGACCCATAATTAATCTTACTAGTCCAAATTAACATAATTAACCATTAAGGTGATTACTTGACCACTCTAATGCTCTTCTGGGATATTATACATGTGCGCCCTCAACCACATATTCCACAACTTCTACCTAATAACTCAACTTGGTTACTCCTTCGATCTATTTCTAATCAATAATTTAATAAGTAATTGGCACCCAAAATTGATTACACAATTATACAGTGCACTTGATTCTGTTGGAGAATTTCCCAAACCCCCACTCACATACGTATAGATATATATAAAACAAGTTTAAGTTTTTCTTTCCTAAATTTATCAATTCGGTGCACACTTAAACCCACCATAATTCATTTCTTTTGAAAACTAAACCCACCGAAATTCTATGCATGCTTACAGTGACCACATCAATTTACAAGTGCAAGTTAGACTTTGATTTGACCCACCTTCATCAAGATAGCTTATTTTAATCTAGTTAGAGCAACCTGAGGTAAGTTAACCAAATTAACTCCTAATAATCTAATTAATTAATTACTGAAGACCCCCCTGCTCCTCTCGAAGGTTTAGCCCAATATTTTATACACTCATGTGATCGAACAAGCTTAACCTTGATCCATAAGACCTTATTTTGAAAGCTTTAATCCAAGTTTTGGCAAGGAAAGGCAAAAGCTTACGATACCATAATCTATAAAGCTTAATTTCCTTTTTAACACGATCGAACAACAACAAGAAGATAGGGGTTAAGGACCGAACCGAATAAGGATTGAAAGAGTCGGCCTTGTGAATCGATTTAAGGAAGAGCTACGTCGGGTGGTGTCGGGCCTGGTGGTCGTCGGACTTCACCACCAACCTCGGGTCCAGGCTAGGGATGCGTGGTTCAAGCTTCCGGTGACCGAGAGGGTAGACGATGTTGAGCTCCGTCTGAACGTGGCCCACGTACCAAAGGATTGATCTGAAATTCTTAAACGAAGGGGAGACTTCTACGGGAAGGAAAGGCAATGAAAATGAAAAAGGCTAGTTAGATAAAAAAAAATGAAGGAGGAGGTATAAGATAGGGACAGAAGAAGGGACGGGGAACAGGTGGCAACATAAGTAGTTGCCCGCGTATACAACTAGCCAGGTGGTGAATGGAGGAAAATGGAACGGAGGAGAAAGTTATCGCGTTAATTTGACCCAAAATTCATCCGGATAAATACTCGGGAACATTTAATTTTATTTATTTATTTATTATTGTTATATTTAATTAGTCCCTGAGTGTCGGGGTTATTAGATATTTATTCGGAAAAATCCCGACTATTACATTAGTACCCCCTTAAAAATAGTTTCGTCCCCGAAACTAGAACGCACAGGATAGGACATAGAAGGAAGATATTTTACATAGGAACGATCTTTCTACAAAAGATGGAATTTACAACTCTAGTACCCCCTTAAAAGAACGGTGCTAAGATTGGAACAGCTCGGGAAAACGTCTTCGCATTTCCTGTTCAGTCTCCCATGTTTCCCAAGTGACTGCTTCATTACCATCCTTTGACCACAAAATTCTAACCAGAGGCACTGTTTTATTACGCAACATCTTTACACGACTTTCCAAGATATGAACTGGTCTCTCTTCATAAGTTCCATCAGACTGAATTTCAATATCATCATAATTGAGAACGTGAGACTCATCAGGTACATATTGTCTCAGTAAAGATACGTGGAACACGTCATGCACGGGGTGGGATGATGGGGGTAAGGCAAGACGATAGGCTACTTTTCCCACTTTCTCCAGAATTTCAAAAGGGCCAACATAACGAGGATTGAGTTTACCTCGTCTACCAAATCGAAACACTCCCTTTGATGGAGAAACTCTTACAAAGACTTTGTCGCCGACAGCAAATTCAATATCTCTCCTCTTCAAGTCAGCATACGACTTTTGGCGACTTTGAGCAGTTAACATCCTTTGTCTAATCAATGCTATATCATTGGTGGTTCTCTCAACCAATTCTGGACCGACAAGAATCTTATCAACACCCTCATCCCAACAGAGCGGTGAGCGACATCTGCGACCATATAAAGCTTCAAATGGTGCCATCTTGATAGTCGAGTGCCAGCTATTGTTGTATGTGAATTCAATTAAACTTAGGCTGGTATCCCAGCTCGTAGAACGATCAAGCACACAAGCTCGGAGCATATCCTCTAGAGTTTGAATCGTTCTTTCAGATTGTCCATCCGTCTGAGGATGAAATGCAGTACTAAAGCACAACTCTGTCCCCATTGCTTTGTGCAATTCCTTCCAAAACCTTGACATGAATCTTCCATCACGATCCGAGGTAATGGTTTTTGGAGTCCCATGAAGACGAACGATTTCATGAATAAAGACTTCGGCTAACTTTTGGACTCCCCAAGTTATTTTCATGGCTATAAAGTGAGCACTTTTGGTGAGTCTATCTATAACAACCCAGATAGAATCATTTTGCTTTTGAGTCTTTGGTAACCCTGTCACGAAGTCCATAGCAATATCCTCCCACTTCCATTCTGGAACCGGAAGCGGTTGTAACACTCCTCCTGGTCTTCTATGTTCAATCTTTACCTTCTGGCAGACCAAACACTTTGATATGAATTCAGCTACATCCTGTTTCATGTTGGGCCACCAAAAGTTTCTGCGTAAATCCTTGAACATCTTACTTGAACCAGGATGAACAGAGTATGCTGAGGAATGTGCTTCCTTTAGAATCACTGCTCTCAATTCCTTTACTGTAGGTACACAAATTCGGTTTCGAAACCATAATGATCCATCATCTTGAATAATAAATCCAGGTGCTTTACCTTGTTGTACCTCTCCACTGATCTTGATTAGCACAACATCCTCAGCTTGATTCTCCTTGATTTGATCTAATAAAGCAGGTTGAATTTCTAGAGTGTTCATGTACCCTTGTTGTCTTTCAAACCAGATCTCAATTTCCGACTGAATTAGTGCTTGTTGCAACTTAGGCTCAACAGTTAACATAGCAACCAAAGTCTCTTGAGTAGTCTTACGACTCAAAGCATCCGCTACTACATTGGCTTTACCTGGATGATATAACAACTCAATATCATAATCCTTCAATAGTTCTAGCCATCTCCTCTGCCTCATGTTCAACTCTTTCTGGGTAAACACATATTTCAAACTCTTATGGTCAGTAAATATTTGGCACTTCACACCATATAGGTAGTGCCACCAGATTTTCAAAGCAAAGACCACTGCAGCGAGTTCTAGGTCATGGGTTGGGTAATTTACTTCATATGTTTTGAGTTGTCGAGATGCATAGGCAATAACCTTTTCATGTTGCATCAACGCACATCCTAAACCCTGTTTTGAAGCATCACTATAAACAACATACCCTTCATTCCCATCAGGCAGAGTTAAAATTGGAGCACTGGTAAGCCGCTTCTTAAGTTCCTGGAAACTAGCTTCACATTTATCATTCCACACAAACTTTGAATGGGTTTTACGAAGCAAACTGGTCATAGATAAAGAGATCTTAGAAAATCCTTCCACAAATCGTCGGTAGTACCCAGCAAGTCCTAGAAAACTGCGTACCTCTTTGACATTCTGAGGTTGCTTCCAATCTGCAACTGCCTGAATCTTCTGTGGATCTACCATTACTCCTTCTTGATTGATAACATGACCTAAGAAGGATACTTCACTCAACCAGAATGCGCACTTTGACAACTTGGCATAAAATTTATTCCTCCTGAGGATCTCAAATACTATTCGAAGATGTTCCTCATGTTCAATTTTATCCCTAGAGTATATAAGGATATCATCAATGAATACCACCACAAACCTGTCCAAATATTCATTAAAACATCGATGCATCAGATCCATGAAGATCGCTGGAGCATTGGTCAAGCCAAAAGGCATCACCACAAATTCGTAATGACCATAACGAGTACGAAAAGCAGTCTTTGGAATATCCTCCTCATGAACTCTGAGTTGATGATAACCCGATCTCAGATCTATCTTGGAGAATATCTTAGCACCTCGTAACTGGTCCAACAAATCATCAATCCTTGGTAAAGGATATTTGTTCTTGATGGTCACCTTGTTGAGCTCGCGATAATCAATACAAAGCCGAAATGTTCCATCTTTCTTTTTAACAAATAGAACCGGAGCACCCCAGGGTGAAGCACTCGGTCTAATGTAGCCTTTTTCTAACAACTCATCCAATTGTTTCTTCAATTCCTTCATCTCAATCGGAGCCATACGATAAGGAGCTTTTGAGATAGGTGTCGTTCCAGGCTCTAGAGCAATTGTAAACTCAACGACGCGCCGTGGGGGTAAGCCTGGAAGTTCCTCTGGAAAAACATCAGGAAATTCCCTAACGATAGGAATTTCGTGAATATCAACCTCCTTTTTGTCAGTTTGCTCTAGATAGCATAGATAACCAACATAACCTTGACGGATCATCTTTGCGGCTTTCATAGCACTAATCAATTTTCCGTTCTCTGCATCTCGTCTACCCTTAAATCGACACACATACTGGCCTCCATTCTTAATGATTACTGAACAGGAACTAAAGTCAATTATAGCTCCATGTTCTAATAACCAATCCATCCCTAAAATGATACAATAAGGAGCCATCGGGATACATATAAGATTGGCATTAAACTTCCGACCTTGAATACTGATGGGAAAGTTACTGAGTTGTTTCGTTCCTATTATCTTTTCTTTGTTGGGAAGATTTACTATAAAGGGTTCACAGGATTCAACGCATTCTAGTCCTAGCTGCTCTACACAACTTTCAGATATAAACGAGTGTGTTGCACCAAAATCAAATAATATGAAAGCAGCAGTTGAACGGACATATAGTGTACCTTGACAGACGGGAGCACTCTGATCATCACTACGCCTCATCTCATAAAGGCGTTGACCTTGCTTAGAAGACTCAGCAGGTGACTTCCCTTTATTCTGAGCAGTTGACTGAGTCGAAACAGTTCTCCTAGGCTCATTCGGTGTGCTGGTATTCTGAGCGATTGATGACTGATGAGATTGAGCAAAAGCACGTTTTTGTGGACAATACATACGCACATGTCCCTCTTTCCCACACACAAAACATTTCTTCAAGGGCTTAGTACATTTCCGGTTAATATGACCTGGTTCTCCACAGTTATAACAGACAATCGGACCGTTTTTCATTCCAGACTGTTGATTTGACCTAGTCAAACCAGATTCTGTCTTAGCTCGGTTTGACTTCTCAAACTGTTGAGGAGGTGCCGGCCTCTTAAAACCACTAAACTTAGAACCTTGTTGGGAGGACTGATCTCCTTTCTTCATCCTTTTCTCTGTTTGATCCATAGACATCTCAAGTCGATAAGCAGCATCCACATACTGTTCCAGAGTGGCACACTTATAATGTACCATTAAAGGCTGCATTTCAGGACGCAACCAATCATAGAACTTTTCAATTTTCTGGTCCTCAGTGGATATCTCAGGACCTGCATACTGTAACAGATGATTAAACTTAGTGGCCAATTCAGGTATCTTCAGTCCCTCGACCTGGGGATTTTGAAACTCTCTTTCCTTTTCTTTCCTCATACCAGCAGAAAAGAATCTTGCGAGCATCTTGTTCTTAAACATATCCCAATTAAGGTTGGGACGACTAGACAGTCCTGAACTTCTCCACCACTCAGTTGCGGCCCCCTTTAGTTGTAAGGCAGCAATACGCACTTTCTCTGCTTCAGTGCAAGAGATATTTTCCATCAGCTGTTCAAGGTGTAGGAACCAATACATAATGTTGACAGGTTCACCCGAGCCATCATAGGTGTCAGGTTTCATCGCCGCAAAGGCCTTAAGTGCTTGAGTGAATCTCTCATTTTGAGTTGGTGGAAGCACTGGAGTATTTTCTACTACAACATTCTCAGCATGGTCAAGCTCAACAGCTTCATGAGCTACCGGTTGGCCTACTGAGAGTAAGCCCTGTAAAGTTTGCAACATCAGTTGTCTTATTGCTTCAATCGTAGCATCATCCAAGACAACCACTCTAGGAGCTTGGTTCCTAGTATTTCCAATTCCCGATTCTGCCACTTCCTCGTGACCTCCAGTTGGGCCACTTGCTTGAGGAGCTCGGTTGGTGTTTCTAGTGTTGACCATTTTCTGCGAATGATTAACGAACAAAGTTAGTATAGAATTTCCATAATTCTATAGAAGACGAAGATATTAAGGAAAGACTTTGACACTTTTAGCTCTGATACCACTTCTGTAACACCCTCTACCTACTATGAGAGTATTACCGCCAGTAATCTCGGATTTACCTAATCCAAAACTACTCAGGCTTTTTAAAACGAAATCACCACGATCATGGAAACGCAAGACGTTGCTTTTACGCGCATATGGAAAGGATTAACTTAAAAGGCGACGACGGAAAGGAAATATATACAGACCAGTGCCTCGAAGAGGACTTTTAAAGAAAGACAACTAGACTATTACAGTCATCCAAAAGAAAATTTATACAGACTAGGTTGTTGATTATCTTCGTCTTCTGACAAGTTAGTCCTTTAGCTCAGCACCTTGAAATTCTGCTAGCCGCAACCGGTTCATGAAATGAAAAAGAAGAAAGCGGACGAGTTAGTCTAATGAAGACTAAGCAAGTGGAACGCAACTAAGATTTACAACGCTATAACCCAAGAGTTGGTACCGGACTTCATCAATAGCACCTCTTCCTAAAAAAGACGATAAAATAGATAACCTCAACGACAGAATGTCGGTGAGCAGCCTTAGGAAGACATAAGAGAATTGGTTGGATTCTATATTCACATCAATACACTGGAAGAAATCATCCACCGAGCAATCAGCTCAAACTCACCAACCTGGTATTTTAATAATGTGCATAACGCACTTATCTTGAATTACTTTCAACCAAAGCATTCAGTTTGATAGCTTTTAATCAACTCGGACTTCCATTGCCGAGGTCACAAGGATATTGGATCCTTGATCAATTTTCCGAGCGCATAGCGCTAATGCACTTAGCTAGAGTGCGTCACCCCTCAAGGACAGAGTGGGCAGAGTCATGACTCGAGTACCAAGGTATAGGGACATCCTGGTACAATCTTTTAAAGAGATGTTATCAGACGCTCACCCTGAAACATTACCTACTAACTATTCTAATCCATAACAATGTCCCAAACGAGACATATTTACACACAAGGTCTCACATAGCGGACCTAAAATTTAGTTCTATCGCAATACTGAAAATAAGAACAAGGTCATTAATTCTAACAACCTAGTTCTTTTTTATTTGCACATAAATCAATCCCAACCAATTTGATCACATGGAACTAAGTATCTCGTTTAATAGAACCAGAGAAGAAAAGAAACGTCCACTTGCCTTATTTTAGCGAGCGTAGGAGTACAGCTAGACTTAACGCTGAAAGACTGGATTATCAGAACCCGGACGGACTTCTGTGTCCAACGGTAGATTGGTACCGGAAATCAGGATAATAGCCTAATGAGTAATAGAATAAGTACTGGGTCGGGTTCTTGGCCACGAGATTTGATAACATTTTCTTTGAAAACAAAACCCCCCATGCCTAGGCTTACTTGGAAAAGATGTTATATTTCACTTGTTGACCATGAGACTTATAGACGACCCATAATTAATCTTACTAGTCCAAATTAACATAATTAACCATTAAGGTGATTACTTGACCACTCTAATGCTCTTCTGGGATATTATACATGTGCGCCCTCAACCACATATTCCACAACTTCTACCTAATAACTCAACTTGGTTACTCCTTCGATCTATTTCTAATCAATAATTTAATAAGTAATTGGCACCCAAAATTGATTACACAATTATACAGTGCACTTGATTCTGTTGGAGAATTTCCCAAACCCCCACTCACATACGTATAGATATATATAAAACAAGTTTAAGTTTTTCTTTCCTAAATTTATCAATTCGGTGCACACTTAAACCCACCATAATTCATTTCTTTTGAAAACTAAACCCACCGAAATTCTATGCATGCTTACAGTGACCACATCAATTTACAAGTGCAAGTTAGACTTTGATTTGACCCACCTTCATCAAGATAGCTTATTTTAATCTAGTTAGAGCAACCTGAGGTAAGTTAACCAAATTAACTCCTAATAATCTAATTAATTAATTACTGAAGACCCCCCTGCTCCTCTCGAAGGTTTAGCCCAATATTTTATACACTCATGTGATCGAACAAGCTTAACCTTGATCCATAAGACCTTATTTTGAAAGCTTTAATCCAAGTTTTGGCAAGGAAAGGCAAAAGCTTACGATACCATAATCTATAAAGCTTAATTTCCTTTTTAACACGATCGAACAACAACAAGAAGATAGGGGTTAAGGACCGAACCGAATAAGGATTGAAAGAGTCGGCCTTGTGAATCGATTTAAGGAAGAGCTACGTCGGGTGGTGTCGGGCCTGGTGGTCGTCGGACTTCACCACCAACCTCGGGTCCAGGCTAGGGATGCGTGGTTCAAGCTTCCGGTGACCGAGAGGGTAGACGATGTTGAGCTCCGTCTGAACGTGGCCCACGTACCAAAGGATTGATCTGAAATTCTTAAACGAAGGGGAGACTTCTACGGGAAGGAAAGGCAATGAAAATGAAAAAGGCTAGTTAGATAAAAAAAAATGAAGGAGGAGGTATAAGATAGGGACAGAAGAAGGGACGGGGAACAGGTGGCAACATAAGTAGTTGCCCGCGTATACAACTAGCCAGGTGGTGAATGGAGGAAAATGGAACGGAGGAGAAAGTTATCGCGTTAATTTGACCCAAAATTCATCCGGATAAATACTCGGGAACATTTAATTTTATTTATTATTGTTATATTTAATTAGTCCCTGAGTGTCGGGGTTATTAGATATTTATTCGGAAAAATCCCGACTATTACACAGGACCCGAAATCCGTGAAAATGAAGGACAAGGAGCGGATCAGAAGTATCGGTCCAGCGGTCCGAGTTAAAAAAGCACAACCCTATAATTGAAAAAGGAATTGAAATTTTCATTGCATGAGATATTGAAGTGAAATCAATAATCACCTTATCAATCGATTGCGGATATTTGTTTGTCTAAGCTACATCCCAAATATTATTACTCAAAACCTTTGAATTGTTAGGTTCACATGCCTAGGAAATTGAGTCACATAAAAAAAACCCCTTTGTTACTTGAGTTTGACACAATCTTTCACTATAAAATATAAATTGTCTCCATGCGGATTCAACTTTTACTTGCTTTAAACTGATTTTAGGTTAGTTTTTTTTTTTTGGTTGAAGATTTTAGGTTAGTTTGGATACTTTGCATAATAGTGATTTGAAACGAATAAATCGCCATTATCAAATTGGTGTCATTTCCGGTGAGACAATAATTGTCTTTTGTGTGAATTTATGTGTCCTGGACAAGTACGACATCCATGCCACCTTCAACGTGGCCGATTTGATACCCTACATCGTGCCTCCTTTTGAGGATGCCCTACAAGTCCAATCAAGTGGCCCCATCAAGCAAGTGGCCCGAACTCATTCACTCATTCATCGTACCATGGCAAGTGTAGGATCTAAGGAAGCTTCCAATTTCATCACTCTATCATGCCTTGACGCTAAACCTCAAGAACAAGCCAACTTGGACCCATCGCAAGCCATCGGGCCATTATTGAGCCAACTTGGAGCTCAGATGGCGCCTTTCATTGTATCAGGCCATGCTATATCGTCGCTCTATCATGCGCCCCGGCCTACGCCCGTGCGCCTGTGTCCCTGCCCTGCCTGCGCCAGTGCGAGCCCATGCCTCTACTTGCGGCCGACGCCCGATAGCCCTGGCCGTGTGCATACCCTAGCCCTAGTCGTGCCCCTTTGCCTTACTGGCCAAGCTTATCTATTTTAGCTAGTTAGATAGATTTTTCTCCTTGTTTTATTTTATCTTTTTCAGACGAAATCCCTAAGCTTAATGCTAGCATACTTCGTATGAGTTGAATTATTATACATATTTTTCTATTTTATTCTTAGGATAATTTTAGCTAAGAAAAAACTATATCTTTTGCACAAGATAGAAATTCCTCCTAGATAGAATTTTTAAGATTTTCACTTTCTATTTCAGCACATTATTTGGTATGCACAAATTGAATACAAATCATTTTGGCTCTATCGAATTCTCCTAACACCAAATTGCGCCACTTTGCTACAAATCGAGCCCAAGCTCTTTCTTAGCTTTCCTAACATGGATTGCTAACTTCTTAATCATCACGTTGATCAAGCCACTTCGTGTCCTTACGTAGATACGAACTTCAAAACCATATACCACAACGTTCGTGATTGCATATAATTCGTTTCTACCAACTTGGAGAAACTTTCTAAGTGATCTTCTAATGATCATTTCGCACTCAACGCCTTATCGAGGAATAGAATGCATCACAGAGGCAACAAATAAGAAAACTTTATTCTACCAAAAAAAAAAAAATAAGAAAATGTATCTCTAAAGCTTTGATGCCAATTTGAAAAATTAGATTGAATTCGCAATTGAAGAAACAAGCATCATAAAAGAAAGTAAACACAACTAAGAGATCGAGGGGTCGGGGCTTGTTAAAGAGATTTAGCTCGAGTCTTAGGTTCCGTTCGGTTATATTAGCTGGAGTTGGAACTATAACGAACTGGAACTGGAGAACCGGAGCTGGACTGGATGTAGAGTTGGGACTAGAGCTGGATTAGCTAGTTTGAGTGTTTGGAATAACGAGCTGATTGTAACTGGAAAAAAATATAAAATTACGAGAAAGGATATTTAGATTTAATTAAAATATTTTTTACTAATTGATATTTAAGGGTTTTTAAAAATAAAAACGCTACACATTCAAGTTGTAAGTGGTGAGTTTTAATAATTTGAGACTAATTTGAGCATTAAGGGTTTTTAACTAGTATTGTAATTGATACTTAAGGGTTTTTATATTAAAAAATGATAACAGGACACAAAATCAACTATTCATCGTCATCCCCATCTTGATATTGTGACTGTTTGCCACTCATTCCACTACAAACCAATCCACCATAGAGCGACCTCCTTGACCAATTTTGTAACCCACGACTCTTTCGGTTCCCCCTCCGCTTTGGTTCTAGTAGCCCCGATTCGTGTTTCTTGTGCTACCCAGATCCAGACCTCGCTCGAGTTTGAAGGGGATCTTTTAACCCCAAATCTTCTTCTCAAATCCAAATCTCGCTCGATTTTAAACAAGATCTTTCAATCCCAAATCTAACTCTCAAACTCTTCCACCACCCTCTACCCAAATCTGCCGCTCAGATCTAGTCCTTGAGATTGACAGTGACAGAGGTCGGCAGACGAAGCTCCAACTCCAGTGGTGGGTGGTCGGTGCGCAGCAGAAGCTCTAACTCCGACGAAGAATGGTCCGCACAAGAGGTTGACATGGATGATGGGGGTTCAGAGAGGAGACAGAATTGTGAATCTGAAAGAACCAAACAATAAGGGTAAAAATGGGCAAATTAACGTTCAGGTCAAGAAGTTGGGGGGGGGGGGAGAGAGGAGCATCAAAAATATAGCATTTTTAAGTTTCATTCAGCTTCTCAAGCTAGTTGCCTTTTTTCCACCGAACATGCAAAATGGGATTGGAAAATAAAAATCAAGCTTTGTCAAGTTGCTCTCAGCTCTAGCAAGCTTCCACCGAACGGAGCCTTAGTTTAAAGACTCTCATAAAAAATGAGGCTCACGAGGGTATGAAAAAACTCACACAAGTTGCTAATATCATACCATTTCCTATGCTATAAGTTTAAGCTAGATTTAATACTTTTTTGTTTCAAAATTCTTACCTATATGACAAATTTTTCTTATTTCACAATACTTGTCCATTTCACATTTTTAACCAATCTCTTTTCATTTATACCCCTAACTAGTACAAATCAAATATAAACCCGACTTAATCGATCCAAGATCGAATTTTGAACCAAGCCTGTTGTTTAGTCGAGAATGTACAATTTAAACCCGATAGATCCAAGTTCGAACATATTAACCTATATATTTATTTTATTTTTTATAATTTCGATTATGAAATCTATTATTTTAATTAATTATGTAGAATCTTTATAAAAACGAAAAAAAACATTTTTACCTTAAATAAAAAACATTTAAATAAAAGATATATTTTCATATCAAAATTTAGTAAGATATTAAAAATCACCTTTTTCTATTTTTTTTTATAAGGTAAGAATTAGGAGTCCCACTTACGAGGGACAACCTAGAGCATCCTTAAGGATGAGAACACTAAGTTCTTGGTGGTTCACAATGTGATCAATAGGGAGTTCGTGGCAACTTAGCGATTTTATGAGCCACAGAGTTAAGGTCCCTACACACATGCTTAATTTTAATTGACTCGAAGCCTTGGAGGAAGGCCCATATATATGGGATCAGTAGGTCAATTTGCCAAGGGCATTTTCTCGTTCCCCTGGTAGCTTCGATGACAGTCATGTTATCACCTTCTTTTTCAATCTTTTTATAACCTAGTTGCTTAGCTCGTTTGACTCCGTCTCGAAGGTCGAGAGCCTCAGTTATCAAAATTGAAATATGTCCATATTTCTTTGCCCCTACACAGATAACTTCTGTTTTGTGATTTCTTAAAACAAATCCGGCTGAGGTTGATTCGTCATTGAGTTTCGACCCATCAAAGTTAATCTTAATGAATCCATCCTTCGGTCTTTCCCAAATTCCCTTTCGTTTCTTTTGTTTTGGTTTGCTTGGATTTTTCACCTCCATTTCCTCATCTTCTATCCATTTCTTTGATCTTTTCCAACTAATGTTTTGCGCCCGAATGTTGTGGGGGAGATCCACGATACCGTCATATGGTGCTTGTTGGAAGATTATTTTAATTCTTTGGTGCCAAATGTACCACCATGCTACAGCAAGTTCTATGAACTTGCTGACATAACTCAATGCCAATTACAGGGTTAATTTGCTGGATTAAGATATTTTTTGGCGTTTTGTCCGTATTGTCAAAATTTATTATCGCTTCTGCAGTTACAGGGTTAATTTGCTGGATAATGTTTTGCGTGTGTGGGCATTCTATGAGTAGGTGACTGATATCCTCATTCGCGCCGTTGCGCATAGTACAATTTTGGGGGACTGCTACGTGTTTAGCTCGTAGTCTATCCTTTGTTGGTAATCCATTCCTGTCTATTTTCCATAGGAAGTTCTTGTCTTTTGGGAATATGTCTAGTTTAAAAATCCATTTGTTTTGGCTTACATTAAGTGTGTTTGTTTTGGCTACCAAGTTCAAAGGTGAGGTTGCACTAAACCACCCATTTTTACTCGGGGCCCAGTATAAGCGATCTTGCAGTGGGTTTTCCGGCATTTGGATTGAGGAATCCCCTTTTTCTATTGATTCTAGTTAGATTTGCTATTGATTTATATTAGCAAAATAAATTAACCTATAAAAAATTGGATAAGATATTAAGTAGATATAAATGTCAGTTACCATTGTTCAAATAAAATTATTATTCTATTTCTCATTGATTACATGGCATAACTAAAATTTTTTATTCAGCATTGATGAGGTGGCGCAAATCTTAACAAAGACATAGGTTTTGCTTTATACTGTATTATAATAGATAATTATCTCTATCATAATCGTTGCACTTTTTTATGTTTCTTTGTAATAATAATCTACTATATATTTATAAGGGTAATATAGAAACAACCATTCTTTCTTAACATGATTGAAATGCTTAAATGAACAACTATTTTGAAATGGAGGGAGTAAAACATAACAGATGACTAATAAAATTATATGCTCGTGGGTAGAGCTGTAAAAACCTGATCCAATCCGGAAAACCGACTGAAACCGACCAAAAATTTAGGGTTGTAACCCGACCCAAATAGTAGAGAGTAAAGAAAAAAGCTAAACCCGATTAAACCTAACCCGACTTGACTGTCCCGATCTTTTTTATGTATGTAGAATAAATATATTTTACTTTAAATATTATAATATATTTTACCATAAAACCTTTTATAAAATAAATAATATTATTATAAAATTCTATTAAAAATAATATTTTATTATTAAATTTTATTATTGACTTGTTAGGTTGATCCGAACCTGCACAATAACCTGTCAAGACCCGACCCGACTTGACCTGTAATCCGATTGACCCGAACTCGCACTCAACCCGAACCCGAATCCACCCAACCCGACCCATTTGACACCTCTACTCGTGGGTAACAACTCAAACTTACGAGATAAAATCTTACTCAGTTTCAAAATACTTGTCCAAAACACCATTTTTTTTTGTTTCCTAATACTTGTCTATTTATTATTTTTCTCATCTCTTTCCATTTATACCCCTAATAATTAACTCTATCATAATCATTACATTTTTTTATATTTTTTACACTAATAATGAACCCTATATTGATAGAGGCAATATAGGAATTTTTTTTTTTCTTAATATGTGTGAAATATCCAATTGGATAAATATTTTAAAACTTTGTTACCCTTGTGCTTTATACATTTTTTTTTCATAACCAAAACTCTATATAAACCCATTTCCATCCAAAAAAATATAATTTCTATTTAAATTTTAAATAAAAATGAATTTAATATTGCTTGTAAAATGCTACAATTTGTAGACTATATAATCTATGATTATTTTTAGATTATATTTCAATAATCTTGATTTTTTGAGATTAATTTGGGTCATTCTCCATTTAATAAATCGTAAAAATACAGCTAAAAATATATTCGGATAACATGTATATGTGACACTAACAAGTTATAAATCCCAAAACTCATTCGGTTTAATTTTTATATTTTGAATTCGTTTCTATTTAAAAATTAAATAGGAATTATATTTTTTTGATGATAAATGAGTTTAGTTAGAGTTTTGGTTACAAAAAAGAAAATATATAAAGCACAAAAGGTACCAAAAGAAAACCATTTTTTTTTAATACCAAAATAAATTTTCATAACCACGAGGATAACAAAAGAATTTTCCCAAGTTTGGTATATCTTAAATTTAAATTCTCGTATAAGAGGAAAAGAAAAGTAAAAAATAAAGCAAAAAAGAAAAAGTGAGATCACATATCCACATGGTAGATCCCTTCCTTGGACTAGATGCAAAGAGTCAAGAAAAGAAAGGATGTCTCTATTTCACTTTTCCATATTTTCATGTTCATGTTTTCGCCAGCTAGAAATTACAGTATAATTTAGTTTTGGTGCTACAATTTGTGTGGATCAATTCACAAGAAGGAGGTTTAAAAATTCACTCTACAACACGTAATCAAACTAAAGAATAAAAATAAGATTATTCATCCAAGCCCAATTTGAGACAAAAGAACAATAATAACCTAATGATACCTAGTAAGTGGATTTTTTGTTGCCCTATCTTGTTCGTTAGCACCAAAACCAAACAAAACATGCATTTGCTGTTTACATGCACAGGGGAATTAGATTCAACTCTTATAACATGATTGAACCAAAGAGGCAAAAGACATTGATCTACTCTAATCTACCGCAACAACAGAAACTATCTAAAGAAACTAAGTTAACACTAATAAAAATAAATCAAGTTTACATGATACTACAACTTTCGGTACTCTCATCACTGAACATGTGGGTGTAGGGCTCATGATGGTAAGCCGGTGCCGGTGAAGGCGGCATCATTTGCGGCCCATACCCATACCCTGGCGACGGCTGCCCATACATCGCCGGATGATACATCATTGCACCACCACCACCACCACCATTCATCATCCTCTGTTGGTTCATCATCATTGCCATGTATTGTTGTTGCTGTTGTTGTTGCTGCTGTTGTTGCTGTTGTTGATACGGATTGCCCGTTGGCGTCATGTATTGTTGCTGCTGTTGTTGATATGGATTGCCCGTCGGCGCCATGGGGCCCATACCTACACCCGGGTAATACCCGTTTCCACCACCTCCGCCACGTCCATCTCCGTTCATGCTCATCATTTGTGGCGGAGGTGGGCCCTGGGGTGCTACATTTCGGTACTGACCCATCCCACCACTGCCGCCTCCACCACGTCCTCCGCCACCACCACCATTGCGGTGGTTGGTGACTTCAAAATCAGATAACATTCCGTTTTTGCCCCCTCCTCCACCTTTCTTCATATTAGTAGTGATCATTCCCTTGCCTCCACCACCACCACCGCCGCCCACTTTAGTTCCCATTTTGCCCTTCCCACCAACATGAATTAGAATTTCACCACCTTTAGCTTTCTTACCCCCAGAGCCAGAGCCACCTTTTTTACTTGCATTTCCATGTTTGCCCTTGCCCTTTCCTCCTTTCCCTAATATCATAGCCATGAAACCACCTCCTGATTTCTTGGCTTTCTTCCCTCCCTTCTTCTCCTTTCCGGCAACGGGCTTCCCATTTTTAGCCGGCATCAGCTTCTTTTGACCATGCTGATGTTGATGACCACCAAATCCAAACTCTTCATCGTCATCTTCATCATCGAAGAACTCCTCCTCATCGTCATCATCATCAAAATACTCATCCTCGTCATCAAAATCCTCATCCTCGCTGAAATCGTCGAACCCATGTGGGGCTTTCTTGGACAAGTCAAACCTGACCGTCTTCTGATCCTTCATATTCATCTCTTTTCTTGAAGGTTGGAACTTCATTTGGTGGTCTTCCTTTCCACCCATGTACTGAGCCTTCTTGTCCCCACCTCCTTTGACATTACCCATTTGCAGACTCTTGAATTGGTTGTTGAGAGCCTCAAATTGAATGTTGTTGTTGTTGCTGTTGTTTCTCCAGATCTCTGCATGTTTTCCTAATTTCTCCAGCTTCCTGATCAGGATGGCAGGATCCACGTTCCCCGTGACAGCCACCTTCCCCTGTTCCACATCAATGGAGGTAGCATTCACACCTGAATAAAAACAGAGCAACAAAAATCCATCATTTTTTTCAAGCCAGTTAAGGAATTATCGGAGAAAGTTCAGAGCTTGGAGAAGAATCTGTTACCCTCGATCTTCATAAGGGCCTTTCGGACTTTGCCTTTGCACCCATCACAGTGTATGTTGTCCACTCTGAGAATACACGTACGCCCCTGAAACTGAGAAAACAACAGATCGAGTAAGAGAAGCCCCTAGCATGAGTAGATTTCGTTAATCAACCAAAGAAGAAATTACCTGGGGTTTCATTTTGTGTTGATTTTTCATGGCTCAGAGAACCCGGAAACAGAGGATGTTGAAAGTTGGAGCAGATCTCAATTTTGAAACAGAGGGTGTGGGATTTTTCCTTGTGCTTGGGATTTCTGGGTCTCAACAAAAAGGTAAAGAGGAGAGTGAGAACGGGAGAAAAAGAGACGTTGGGTGGGTTGTGAATTCACTGAAATGTGATGATGGGCGAAAATGAAATGAGAAAAAAGAGGTGGGTTTGGGGAGCATATATATTAAAGCAACCCACTTTGTCTGGTGTGTTTGTCCTTTTTATTCTTTCGGAGTGCTTTCTTTCCTTTCGCTCTCGCTCTTTCAGGGGCTCTGTTTCAGTTTCATGTCTGCTCTGTTTTGGAGGAGATGGAACGTTGCATACTGCTAAAACTACTGTATTTCCTGTGAGTCTGAAATGACCAAATTAGCCTCAACAACAAACCCATCATAAAAACGGGCCTAATCATCATTATTGAGATTCTTTGCTAATAATCTTTTTTTTTTTGGTCGAAAGATTCTTTGCTAATAATCTATACATGCTTCATCAAGGCAAGACAATCATCAAGAATTACCATGTCCTCACTCATTCATTCTCACAACTCACAAGGAAGAATGATTAAGCTTATGGCATACGAAGAAGGTAGGTCAGTGTAAGAATACAAATAAGGGTTAATATGGTAGTGTACTAGTGTCACATGTTGCAAGTGAAGGGTCCTCAATATTGCATTATTATTGTCACGCCATTCTCGGCCCAATGTTAAACATTGCCTCTGTCCTCTGTCTGTAGTATACACAGTGCTTCTGTTTATGTTGGAAATGAGCTTTTTTGACCGGAAACTTCACAAGGACCAGTAGAAAAACATTACTCCTAACATAAGAAAACAAAACACAAGTACTACTTTACTCCCTCCGTTTCACAATAAGTGTCGTTTTAGCACTTAAAAGTTGTTTCATATTATGTGTTGCTTTAGGTTTTTAAAGTGATTAATTAGGGATGAGTAATGATAGTTTTTATTGGAATGTGTATTTGTTGACTAAAGTTGTTCATGCATTGGTTAAAAAATGTGATGAGTGGTAAAATTAAGAAAAAAAGTTGTAAGTTTTAAAGTGAATGATTACTTTTCTTAAAAAATGTGTTAAGAGCTAAAACGACACTTATTGTGAAATGAAGGGAGTAAGAGCATCCACTACAGAGAAATCTTAGGGATTTCTTAACTTAAAGAGAAAAAAATAAAAAGAAAAAAATCTGACAAAATCAATATTGTGCAGAGAAATGTACAGAGAAACTCTCTCTTGCAAGAAATAAAATAGGAGATACTCCCTCCGTCCCATTTTGTTTGTCCTAAAGGACACATTTTGTGGTTATTAAGAAAGTGATAAAGTGGTATTGGGAGATGAGAAAGTGGGTAAAGGTTGAAATTAAATGAGGGTAATTTTGTAATTTTATAGGTGTAAAAAGTGAAAAAGTGATAAAGTAGAAGGAAATGTTGGATTTTGGGTGTAAAAAGTGAGATTGAATAGGGGTAATATTGTAAGAAATTAATGATATAAATGGAAAGAGGACAAACATTTTGAGACGACAGAAAAGGAAAGAAGACAAACAAAATGGGACGGAGAGAGTAGATGATAAATTTCTGATTTTTTCTGACATAAATCTACAAATTTTTGATTTTAGCTTTATTTTAATTTTTAAGAAATGGGGAGAAATTTCTCCACTGTGAATGCTGTAATAGTTTACCGGTACATATGCTCCTGTAAGGTTAATCTATCACCATCCATAGAAAAAGCACGCCATTTTCAAATTCATTTTGATGATCCCTATGTGTGTACTCATCTTTCTATCTCTTTTGACCTTTTTTTCCTGCTTTTCCGGCCATTATTGTCGACCAAGTCTGCATTCATATTGTCGACCAAGTCTGCATTCATAATCATATCAAACTCCACACCTTATTCTTTTTCTTCTTTTCTTTTTTCAGAATTAAGAGGGTGTTTTTTGGATTTTGATGAGAGATATGGTGAGATCTCCGGCGATCGGAAGATCTCCATATTGATCCATTTTTCTGGGAACAATGGAATTTTAGAATCATGGACTTCTTGGATGATATTAGTTGATTACAATAAGAAAGGTTAAAATGCAAAGCTAGTCTCTAATGTTTTGACCTTTTTTTTTTACGTCGGCCCTAACTTTTGATTTGAATCATTAGATTATAAATACCGGTTGAATCCTTAAATTTCATAAACCCTTATTTTTTCAACTAAAAAGAATAAACCTTTATTTTTTACCCTTTTGCTCTTGTCCATATTATTTTTGGTGAGATGCTCTTGTTCATATTATTCTATTATTTTTCAATTTTACATGTACTATTCACCTAAATATCAATGAACCCATAAATCATATAAAATTTATTTCTTACTTTTCTAATTCGTAACAATAATTTACTTTTATATACACAATTACTACCACATCCTTAATTAATTTATTCTAAATATTTATTTACATACATATATTAACCCAAAAAACTATTTATAATTACAAATAAATAAAATATATGTAAATTAATTTATATAAAAAATTACTATTTCTGTGTAATCTTTTAGAATTCAGTGAATGAGTTAATTTAAAAAGCGATTAAATGTGGTTTTGTTTACTCTAATCCAACCCCAAATGCTAATCTAATTTTAAAAACAATCCAAACATATATAAATTTAGTCTTTATGAATAGATAATAAAAAATACGGAAATTTCACATGGTAACCCTCAAGTTAAGGCAATTTTCACGTGGTACCCAACACTTTTTTCTATTTCTTGTGGTAACCCTCACCTTTAATAGATATATTTGCCTCATACCCAAACGTTAAATTTTCCATAAAAACGTTAAGAGGGGTTAAGAGAATGCTAAAAAAGGGAGCTGAATATATCCGCTCTTCATCTTCTCAGTTTCAATTGCAACAGCATGTACTTGTTGCTCCATCTCACCCAGCCCGAACGCCTTCTCATAAGAACTTCTCTCCTTATATATCCTCCTCGACAGTGAACAAGGTTGTGGTGGTGGTGGACGATTTAACGAAAGACGGCAGCGGATGACGAATTCGTTTGCTGTAGTGGGACGACATCGGCAGTTCGATGTGAGTCCAGCATGGTCTTCGATGACATTATTGGATGATGGTGGTGGCTTGAACGACTAAAGCATTTTAAGGTAAACAGTTTCGTCTTATCAAAATCTAATTGTTGAAATCTATAGTTCAAAATTCTAGGATTTTTTTCTTCCTTGATCGATAGTTTTTAGCCATTAGTGACAACCAGTATAAGTTCATTGTTGGTTATATATTACTGTTATTGATCACAACTCTATGTTTGCCTGTATATATTGCTAGAGTGATCGCAATTAAACATATATATATATTATATTGCATTGTTGGCTATTGATTCAATTGCCTTAATTATTGCATCAGATTTTCTGATCTTAGTTTGCCAATGTACGTAATATGTTTGATGGATCAGTTTCTTAGTTAATTCATCATGTTAATTATTTGATGGAGTGATTTTACTCCATAATCTCACCTTTTTGATTCATTATCAGGTTACTCTGTATTTGTGTACATTTCCTTGGTTTTAAATCTTTAAATTTCTAAAGGAAGTTGTAATTGTCCCAGAATACCTAGCAGATCGTTGTTGTTCACAACCCAAAAACTGACGGTCACTGCTTTCGTACTCTGGAAAACCATTCTCCACCAAGGGTAGAACTATTTATGTTAAGTCCATTCAACTTTTTTCACTCATACTTGACGTTTCAGTATGTAAAGGTGATGGTTTGGGTACGAGGCAAAATTCTATAAAAGGTGAGGGTTACCACACGAAATAGAAAAAAGTGCTGGATACCACGTGAAATTGCCTTGAGGGTTACCAGGCGAAATTTCCGTAAAAAATATATGAAGTGTGGAATCATTTTGACTTAATTTAATTAAGTTAAATTTGATCAAAAGACCTAATTACATATTAAGGTGACTAATAAAATGTGGAAGATGGAACAACGTATCATGATGGGGCCTAAAACATCTCAAATTTGAACTTCATGATATGAGGTTGAAATGTAAAACCCAACCAAGAGTCTTACGTCAAACAATTTTATTTTATTTTTCTTTTTAGCATGAAACTCTCTATAAACCCTCCATAATCCCTCAATATTCGTGCTCTTAATTAACATATTTGCAAACCATTCACTCTTGGACCTTTTGCCTTTAGTTAACATATTTGCAAGTTGTAAGCTGGTGTAAATAAATAAAATGGGAGGAAGGCGCTTGTGTACGTTGTGCTCTTTGATCTGTTGTTGTAATGTAAACCGCACAAATCTAATAGTACACCACATGCACACATAGACTAGTTAGAGAAATACTCATCTACTGCTCTTCTACACAGAGCTTGAGCCAAGGTGACCTATGGACATTATGGACTCGGGTCTTAGCTCTCGATTATGGCTCATGGGATGTCGGTTCTTGCATATGTGTGCTGAATTAAGGTAAGTCTTTAGTTTCATCCGGTGCTTAATGTGATTGCGGGCATCTACTGGGTGATGGAGCTCATAGAAATGCATTTTAGGGTTTTCATTTCACTTGTCTTTCCATTGAACAAGTCTAGGAACTCGAGATTCTCTGCGAGCCCCCCCTTGCTCCTTGTCGTGATACCGTCGGATTTGGAATTTGGACCGGAGAAGGAAGGAAAAAAGACTGCGAAAGAGGTCCTTGAGTTCTCTGTGAGCTCGAGCTTGAGAATTCTACTCAATGTGGCTTTGTGCCTCTTTCCAGCTCTTGCTTTCAATCTAGTCTTTGTTGTCTTTGTGTGCTTCCTTGTACTTGCTTGTTCTTGTTCTTTGTTACTTAGTGGATTGGGTGAGTCTTTCCTCTTATGCTCCGTAGAGTAAAGTTATCCCAAATCGAATTAATAACTTCTAGTGCTCACCCTTTTCAACTTCTAACTTGAACAATTGAGTTAGAAATAAAACCAATTGTTGGATCGTGTAGGTTAGTAACATTCTGGGGCAGTGGAATACATATAAAAACTTTAGTACGGGAATGAAACAACTAGGGATGCAATCAATTATAAAGGAACCCCACTTTGATCAACTAGTTTATTGGGTAAACTTCTACCTCTGTGGAGGATTTCTGAACGATTTCCTTACTTATATTATTGAGAGTCCCTACAACTATTACATATGCATACAAACTTATCTAACCTATAAGAGTCCGTCCATACAGATTACTATTACACTTTCTTTAAGCCCTAGCTCAACGTACTTAGTAACAAATTGCAACGAACGTTAAAACTCACGATCTCCCTACTCCAAAGGGAACTCAACATTCTGGGTTGAAATAGAATGAAAGTTTTTGGCGGACTTCTTCTTCTCGGATCAAGGTCACACACTCCTCACTATGTTCTTGGTGCTCTTGATACTCTAGGGAGAGAATGTGCAGAAGAAGTCATATCACCTAAAACACACAAGGGTGTATTTATAGGCGATGTTAGATGTACTCTTCCTTGGACGCTTTTAACCTTCTAGTGTCCTCGGTATATTGTCGCATTCCTTACGTTGTACAGTTATGAAACTCTTGTCCTCTTCCTAGAGTCAGCGCTTCCTTACGTTGGGAAGGCTCCACGTGTTCCTTGTGATGAGTTTGCGAAATTGACGTCTTGGCTTCATGCATTTTGTCTCTGAATTCTGAAGCTTCTGAGGATTGCTGACACAGACGTTTGTTTTCTTGTGCTGGCAACTTTGACTTTATTTGAATATTTAAACTTAACACTTTTGTTGAAGTACTGAGCATCCCTAAGGTCTAGGGACTGTATACACTTGTTGTCCTTTTCATATTGAATAACGTCCTTGAAAAAGATCCTGGGAGTAACACTTGGACAAATATTAATTCACATGGAGTTTGTTATCATCAAAACTAGGTACGGATATTGTTGATCCAATGTTAGTGATTGAGCGTCTCCAATATTGTCTCAACAATTTCCCCCTTTTCAATAATTTTTATTTAAATTATTAAAGTTTTTTCATTTGGTGAAAGAGATTTTTTAATCTTTTATTTAGATTCTAAATAATTAATTAAAATAATAGATTCCACAAATATAAATTATAAAAAAATAAAATACATATATAGTGGTTCATATTTGGACCCGTCGGGTTTGGGTTATACATACATCTAGGAAAAAACAGGCTCGAGTCAAAATTCGATTTCAAATCAATTAAGTCGAGTTTATATAATTAATTACATTACCCGCACATGGTACGAGATTTGCACTAGTTTAAATTTATGTCAAAACAATTGCACACTTTCTTTGCATCGTTGATTTGTTGATATATATAAATCTGAAAGAGAAATGGTCTTATATTGTTAACTTCATGTCAACTAGCATTATATATTAGAGCTTTTTACAAAAAACCACCCGTTAAATACCCCACATTACAAATAACCACCCATTATTCGCAGATTTATTTTAAACCTCCCAATAAATCAAAATCGTTAACAAATAGCCACCCAAATACTGTTCCGTCCAAAAAATCCGTTAAATCATGCGCTTTTACCATTTTGCCCCCAACTATTCATCGAAACTACACAAACCCATAGCCCTTCTTTCACCCAAAAACAAAAAAAAAATCCTAAATTTCCCTGGAAAAACCCTAACCGGACACAATCACCTTCTTCAATCTGGAGATCCCAAACGCAACCCCATATTCCAGATTGCTCGACTGGAGATCCCAAACACGGCTGAAAATCGCCTCCCCAATCGGAGACAAACCCCGCCACCAATAATCCCCGCCGTTCGTCCTCCGCCATCGGCCTCCACCGCTGTTTGACCTCCTCCCTCTCTGAACTCATCTTCAAGTATGCGCAAAGCTCGTCGAAGAGCATCTCGGGGCTCCTCCTCATCGCGCTCTCTCTCTCCTCCGCTCGCACCTTCATCTTCTCCGCCTCGGCAGCCAGCGGCTTGATCGAACCAAGCTTCCACAATTTCAGAACGATGACGACGGCGATGCTATTCCGGCGGACTCTTCGACGGCAGCGGCTTCGGCAGGCTACCTAATCTGGATGAGGGTCAGATCGAGGGAATCTCAATGGTTTGCAGGTTTGTGGTTTGCAGATCGACAGGCTACCTAATCGATCTCGACGGCGGAGGCGACTTCATCTGTTATTCATCGAATAAGCAAAATTGAAGCTTTCGTTGCTAGAAGGAGACTAGGGTTTGCAGATTTGTGGGTTTTTTATGTGTATTTTACCTTGTTCGGTGCTGATGGTTTTGGATTTTTGGTCTAATCGAATTTTGCATAATGAAATGGAGGATTTGTTCTACTAATTTGGTGCTCATTGCTTGTTTGCTACCAGCAAACCTAAAGCTCAAAATCAAAGATATTAATGGGTATTATTTTACTAGTTCTAGACTCCTAGTGATTATCCATGGAGTTCAGAAATTGAGATTAATGTAGTTTTTGTAGTTCAGGAATCAAAGCTTTGGTTAGAAATATGTATAGAAAGTTGAGTGAAAACTGAAATCCAAGAATATGAGCGTTGAAACTAAAATCCAGGAACATGGACGGGAAACTGAAATCCAAGAACATGGGTGTTGAGGGCAAAAGGGACTTTTTTAGGTTTTTTTTGTAGTTTCGACGAACAGTTGAAGGCAAAATGGTAAAAGCACATGATTTAACGGATTTTTTGGACGGAACAGTATTTGGGTGGCTATTTGTTAACGATTTTGATTTATTGGGAGGTTTAAAACAAATCTGCGAATAATGGGTGGTTATTTGTAATGTGGGGTATTTAACGGGTGGTTTTTTTGTAAAAAGCTCTATACATTATACATTCTCAACTAGCATTATATATTATACATTCTCGAACAACTAGTTTAACCCCCGTACTATGTACGGGTAATGTGATTATAAACCCGATTTAATATAGATATGTTTCATGAACTTCTTTGATAGAAAATAATATAGGTATATTGTTAAATAGAAATTACTCCTTTAGATATAGATATACATATGACTTTAAAGATTATTACATGATTTTATATTCAATGATTTGTTTGAACAAATAGGAAATTTAAATTTAGTAGGTAGGAAATTAGGAAATATAGATATAGTCTAATTGTTTGTTTAAAAAAATCCGAATTTTATTTCAAAACTATTAAAAACTTGGGAAAAAATAATCTCAAGATTGTATTTTCCGATTTTATCTTAATCTTTATTAAATAATTATATCTATACTATTATAGTATAAAGCGGAGTCAATGTCTTCACAAAAGTGTACATCACATGTCATTTTTATAATAAAATAATCAACTATGCCCTTCTTTATATATATATATAATAAGTCGTAATCAGTAATTTTGAAAATAATCTAAACAGGAAATAAAGTTCTATCTAACAACATATATCTTAATAAATTTAGTAAAAATAATGATTTCAGAGTACACAATATATATTTTAATTCATTAAATTTTTCGGGATAATTTATAATTTTCGGTAGTTTTTAAGTATTTTTTGTACGGGGTAAGATTGTATAAGATTCTAACTACTTGATTTGTATTTTTTTGGTAGAAAAATGCCTGATTTGTATAAAGGAGGGCCTAGGTAATTATTTTATTATAGAAATGACACGTGACACAAATTTTTGTAAATACATACATAGTAGTAAAGATGTGCGGAAGACTTAAACTAGATTTTATGTTGTTTAATCAGTTAATCGTAGTACTATAAATTAAACTCTTTTTTTTGGTTGAATAAAATTGAACTCTTTTTATGTTTCCATATATTCTTCAATTTCAATATTGTTTTTCTTAATATTAATTCGAGGTGCAGGCAACGGCAGCAACCCGCTGCCGTTGATTTTACCCGCTGTCGTGCCACCAACTCAAAGCTGGGAGTTAAGACATACAGTTAAACCTCTATAAACTAATAGGGTCAATTTTGGAGTTTATTATTTTATAGAGATATTAATTAATCAATAAATTATTATTTATTAATTTATAGAGATTTTAGCGATAGAAATATTTCCAATTAAATAATATCAAGTATTATCATTGAGCCAAAAATAATACCAACTACAAAAATCATAAAAGTATAGCCAAACTATAGACATATTTACTAAAAATAAAATATGGACAATTTTCGAACAAATTTTGGATGATTGGTATTATTGTACATGCCTTATACTGTAATTATTAATTTATGATTAAATTGGGACCTTATATTTCTATAGTGGTTTTTTGAAAATTTATTATGTTATTATCTTATCGAAAATCGTTAAATTTAACACTAGACCAAGTTGAGACCGGAGAAAAATACTAATTTACCGTGTTTATTAATTTACTGAGGTTCTAGTGTAGTTTCTTTGCCCACTCTAGCTCATGTTTTGAAATTTTGGTATTTGTTTTCCTAATAAATTTGGGAAAGTTGGAAGTTAGTTTCTGAGAGAATAGTTGTAGATGTATCTTATCTTTGGGTTGCTACTTACTTTCAAAAGGTATTTTGTTTATCTGTTTCAAGAGTTTTATATATTTACATGTTTGTTTTTTTTTTATCTAAAGATGGGCAAAGCCCTAACGGAGGGGGGGGGGACTAGACCCTCGCGAGACGAGGGAAAGTCGACCCTCAAAGTTATCCAGTAATAAAGAAAGAGAGTCCACAGGAGGCTCGACAAGAAAATGAAAACCAAGTGGAAAATTAGAAGCTAGGCTAGCAAGGGAGTCGGCGACAACATTTACTTCCCTAAAGACATGCGTCACACGGATAGACCAACTCCATGCCAGAAAGCCTTGGCAATCCTTTGCCAGGCTGAAAAGCGGGTGGGACGAACAGGGCAGTTGCAAAGCCAGATGAACCGCCAAAGTGGAGTCGGATTCCACCCACACATCTCTGAAGCCCTTCTCCCAAGCAAGAGCAAGGCCATTACGAATACCCCAAAGCTCCACCATCGAGACTGAGCAAATGCCTTAATTATGCACGAATCCGCCCATCCAAGCACCCTCCAAATCCCGCATTACCCCAGCTGCTGCAGCTCGCCTATCGCTCGTAACTGCACCATCCGTGATAATCTTCACTTGCTTCTCGGCCGGCTTGCTCCAAGACACCAAGAGCTCCTCCTTCCGACTACTCCCTGTGCATCCATGCCTCGCGTCCCACGCAGCCTGGTAATCCTTGGTCAAGGCCTCCACGAAACCGACTGGATCATGGGCCTCTCTCGCTCTGCCGAAAACCACTTCGTTCCTCCACCGCCACGTCCACCAGATGGCATTGCAAAAGACTGTGCTCCATCTTGTTCCATCCGCAAGCTTGTGCCTCGATAGGACATTCGCCCTCACCCAAACTACAAAAGGACAATTGAAAAAATTAGGCACATCAGCAGGAAGAGAAAACATGCACCAAAATCTTATAACTTTAGGGCAGTCCCTAAATAAATGGTCAAGGCTTTCAACTTCCCTTTCGCACAGGCAGCAAGTATCGTCATTCGAGAGATGCCTCCATCTTCTCTCCGCGTTGGTAAGCACCCCACCACGAAAAGCCTCGCCCTCTCCTGAGCCTTGATCCTCCAAATCGCCTTATACACGTCCTTATCAACTTCCGCCGTGCAGTGGGTCTTCTGCAGGTGGTCATATGCCGAGGACACCGTGAAGTTCCCATCCACACTCGGCGTCCAAACCAACGTGTCCTCCTAGTCTTCCACCAAGCCGATCGCCGCCAGACGAAGAACCACGTTTATCGGGAGCAGCCCCTCGAACTCTTCCCATTTCTAGCCGCCATCATCAGCCTAATAATCCCGCACCTTCTTGCGCCTATCCGTCAGATCAACCAACACCGTAGCCTACTCCACCAGCCTCTCCTCACCGAGCCACACATCAAGCCAAAAATTAACCGTTCTACCATCACGGACAACCCACTTCGTACCCGAACTGAGCAATTGATCACAACCCTTCTTCATACTTTGCCAAATATACGAAGAGTTCCCGAGAACAATCCTTCATGCCTCACATACTTAGCTTTCAGCGTTCTACACCAGAGGCTCGAGTTATCGTGAAGAAAACGCCAACAAAGCTTTCCTATAACCGCAAGGTTCATGTTCTCAAAGGGCGGGTACCCATCCCACCAATCTTCTTGGGTTTACTAATTCTGTCCCACGCCATAAGGTGCATCTTTTGCTTGTTCGCATCATCCCCCCAAACAAACTCACGAAGCACAACGTCGATCTTCTCACACAACTTTTGAGGTATAGTCACCATGGCCATTGTAAAGATAGGGATTGAATTCAACACTGAGCAGGCAAGCGTAACCCTCTCGGCCATGCTCAAGTACTTACTCTTGCAAGCCGACAACCTACCCTTCACCTTATCCAAAAGAGGGCCGAAAGTTTCTTTCGTAACTTTGGAGTGAAGAATGGGCCTTCGAATATAACTTTGAAGGTCCGAGGTTACCTCAAATTCAGCCTCCCTACATAGGCCCTCAAGCGTCCTGGCATCCACATTAGGCGACACAAACATTTTAGATTTGGCCGCGTTCACTTTCAGCCCGGAAGCCTTACAAAAGTTGGTCAAAATCTCGTTAATAGCCCTAATCTGTTGCATTGAGGCCTCCGCAACTAACACCACACCATCAACGAATAAAACGTGAGAAACCTCCGGCCAATTCCTGGTTAATTTAGCCGGCTTTCACTCCCCACAATTCACCGCCTCCAAAATCATATGACTTAGGCGCTCCATACACAAGATAAAGATGTAGAGAGAAATAGGGTCACCTTGTCGTATACCTCTTCTAGGCTTGACGCTCTCGGTAACTTCTCCATTCCAAAGGAGCCTAGTCGAGGTTGGTGGAGATACATTCAAGGATCCACTCAGACCAGCACAACGGAAACCCAGCTTCTCTAACCGAGTTAACCACAAAGTCCCAATCCAAATGGTCGTAAGCCTTCTTGAGGTCGAACTTCAAAATCATCCAACCCTTCCGACCCTTTTTCCTCCTCATCGAATGCACCACTTCTTAAACGAGCACAATGTTATCAGAAATCATCCTCCCCGGGAGAAAACTCCCCTGCGGCGGGCCTATAAGAGAGCATAAAACCGGCCGCATACGATTGACTAAGACCTTCGAGATAACCTTGTAGATGACATTACACAAGCTAATGGGCCAGAATTGGTTAATCTTCTCTGGTTTAGCAACCTTGGCAAGGAGCACAATCAAAGTCTCATTAACACCTTCAAGCAATTTCCCAGTCCTGAAGAAGTCCTTGACAAACCCCCGAATCGAAGATCCGACATGCCTCCAGCATTTCTGAAAGAAGAGCGGCTGAAAACCATCTAATCCCGGCGTTTTCGTTCCTCCCATTTGCTTGATAGCCATATCAATTTCCTCATCTGAAATCGGATTCACAAGAAGTTGTCACTGATCAAGGGAAATTTGAGGAAAGCACCCAGAGCAAGTACTACCTCGGTCTCGATCATCAACAGGCCACGCAAAGAGCTTCTAGAAATAGTCCAGTGCAAGCTTTTCCACGTCATCCCTATTCGTAACGAGACAATCAGCATCGTCAATGAGCCCATCGATACGGTTTCTCCTTCTCTTGACAATCGTGGAGATGTGAAAAAACGAAGTATTACGATCACCAGCCACGAGCTAATTCTTACGAGATTTCTGCCACCAAAGGATATCTTCTGGTTCAAGAACACTCCTTAACTCATGCTGCAATTTGCTTTCAAGATCAATAAGATACTGGTTGACCCCGTTTCCGCAGGGTTTTTGAACACTGGCTAATCTCTTAAGCAACTCCCTTTTCCCGATATGAATATCACCGAAAGTCTCTGTGTTCCACTTAAGTAACACGTCCCAAAGCGATTGAAGAGCCTGCGGTGTGGAAACTGAGTCATTCCAGCGATCCTTAACCAAGGGCTGAAACGAGGTGTGCGTGGTCCAAGCTGCTTCAAAACGAAATGGACGTCTCTTGAACCTTTGCCCAACCCCCGGATTGACAAATAACAGGAGCAGGGCATGATCCGAGCAGATAACAGGCAGATGTCGCACCTCGACATTCGGTCAATCTAAACGGGCGCTCATATTCATGAAAATACGATCCAACCGGCAGGCTTTGTACCTCGCTAGGATTTTCCTTAAAGACCAAGTAAAAGTAGATCCCGAGAACCCCATGTCCAACAAGCCATCAGTATCGACCCATTTGCTGAACTCATCCGTATCTGGAGAAAGCGGCTCCATAGTCCCCAAACTCTCCCAAGAGTGAAGAACACAGTTGAAATCACCTCCTACGAACAACGGACCTTGGATATTCGAAGAGCACGCCTGCAATTCCTGCCAAAAAATTTCCCGATCAGTTTCGTTAGGAGGAACGTAAACTAAAATTAGATCGAAAACTTTACCTTCCAATTGGACCCGAGTATGCATGAACCGATTGTATAACTGGATCACTTGAATATCAATTGTATCATCGTTCCAAAAATGCCAGATACCTCTGACAAAACCAACCGCCTCGATACGGATTGATTTGGAGAAGTCAAGCCTCCAACATACTTGGTCCGCCCTTTCGCCCGAAATCTTGGTGTTTGCCTCAAAATCCTGACATATCCCTTAAATATGACATTGACCAAATCATGGGGTATAGATAATATGAAATCTCCTTGAAATCATAATTAAGGGGGCTTGAGATGATTATAAATATGGCATACATATATATATAAAGTATGTACATATTTGGAGGGTTTGAACGGTATTGTAAAAAGTTGTGTTTCAAACCCAAGAGGGTTCACTTTCCCAGTTTAAAAAAAAAACATAAGCAAATCACATTAAACAAAATTTATCAATTAAAAAAAAGAAACAAAAAAGCAAAGAGAGGCAGTTGAACGTTTTGCAAAAAGGAGTTTATTTTATTTTATTTTATTTTTTTTGAATCGGTGAGAATTAGGTTATCCTCCAATTATGGAGGGCGTCCTAGAGCATCCTGACGGATGAGAACATGAAGTTCTGGAAGGTTACAAATAACTTCTCCTGGGAGACTGTGGCCCATTTTAGCAATTTTGTCGGCCACAGTGTTGCAGAGCCTGCCCACGTGAGAAAAGCGTACTAACTCGAATCCTCGTAAGGATACGAGAATGTCAGATTTAATTCTTTCAATTTCCCAAGGACATTGTTTTCATCCTTGGACTGCCTGCATGACTGTAATGTTGTCCCCTTCAATAACTAGCTTTCGAATATTCTTGTCTATTGCTTCTTGAATACCATCTCGGAGCGCCAGGGCTTCTATTTTAAGGACCGAAATATCGCCATATTTTCTAGCAATTACAGATATCGGGTTACCAAATCGATCTCTTAAAATCGATCCCGCCGACGTGCTTCCATTGGACAATTTTGACCCATCAAAATTAAGTTTAGCAAATCCTTGATCTGGTTTATGCCATTTTGTCATTTTCTTTGTCTTAAGATTACAGAGGTTGTTATTGGTTCTAACATCCTCTTCCTCATCTCCTTTCCATCGTTTAGACCGTTCCCATGATTGTAATTGTGTTCGTATGAATAAGGCGAGATCTGGAATGGGGTCACTTGGTGCTTGTTGGAAAACTAATTTAATTCGTTGGAACCAAATACTCCACCAGATCACCGCTTGTTTTGAGAATCCTTCCATTCCTAATTGCTGCATAATTTCAAACAGTACTTGTCGAGGACTTTTGTTTTCCAGGTCATAGTTTCGAAGAGTTTGTTCGAGATTAGGATTTATATTCCTTGTTATTCTCAGAGTATGTGGGCATCTTATTAAGAGGTGAATCGAGTGTTCATATACGCAGTTATACATCAAGCAGCCGCCCGGCGTTGCTATATGGTTTTCGCCGAGTCTTGATTTTTGGGTGGTTGAGTGGTGTTGGTTACTGCCCTTTTCTACAACCTGCGTACAAGAAAAACAAGAACAAAAGGGAAGACTCTCAATATTTGTTCATCATCATCATCCAACACCACCCACGTAATTATCATCCAACTATTGTGAAGAAAGGTAGTATGTACGTGTATATACACATGTACTTTGATCGTTCTAAATATTTTTCAAAATCGATTTTGTGGCGTGGGAGGAACCGAGTGGATCTGAACGCCACACCGAAAATTGATTTCGTTTTGAAATATGATCATATATACATTTTTGAAAATGGGTTAATGTCATCGCCTGGGAGGAATCGAGTGGATCCGAACACCACAACAATTAGGCTTTTCTATACCGTTATAATGTCGAAATTTCCCATATATATATACATACCCGGATTATGATTATTAAGAAATCACTGGGTAATATGGTGATCATTATATGTATAAGCACATGAAGGCTTAACTAGTTACATACTCAGGAAGAGCCCAACTTGAATTTGCCGTACTTGAATGGAGGGTTGGTGCCGTGCCAGTATGAAAAAATTAAAACATGTATAGGGATTTATCAATAAACCAGTACATGATACAGGACGGTAATCTTTGATTTCGCCGAACGTGTACCCGCACAAGCATGGCCATATGTAATTAAGTTTTGAAATTACAATGTATTTAGGGTTTGAATGTTAAACCCTAAATAATACAATACCATGAAGTAAGGGTTGATCAAAGGAATTTATAATCATGAAAGAAGAGAAAATCAATAAAAACCAAACCTGTAAATTGGTTGACTTGTTTTGAAGAACCAGTTTGAAAGCCTGCGTTAATTTGATTCTGAGAAGACGTAGGTTTTGGTTTGAAGAATTTGGTATAATGAAAATTAAAGAAAAATCTCTTTAATGGGTATAATATGATAATATCCATGTTAGATATGGGGATATTATATCTAATTAAATTAATTGAAATAGTCCAATTCAAATTGGCAATTTCATTCGATAAAAAAAACTGGCAATTTCAAATTTGAATTAATTGTTTTAATTAATATAAGATATACAAAGAGCATTGTGATCAAGATTATATTTGAGATTATGCCTAGAGTTTGTAGAATTAATAACCAAAAAAAAAACGGACTCTTTTGAGGGGCTTGTTTGATTAGGCCCAGGTATAATTAGTGTCAAGTACGTATATGTACGAGTTACGCTGTTTGAAGTTTTTGAGTAGAGCATGCATATCTACGTACATACACGCACTTGGTTTCATATTCGGATGAATAATTAAAAAAAAACTAATATAACACAAAGATAAACCAATATGAGGTACTCTTATGAAATATTTACCAATGCTGGTTTATTCGATCATAATTGTGGCTTAAGATCAAAAATAAAAATTTAATATATCATATAAGAGCTACGTATGATTTGATCCCGTTACGTACGGGTACGTAGGAAATTTAACGTGAAATTTGTACGCGTTAAATTCAATCATAACCTTCAACTAAATTTTAATAAGTCCTTGAGAACTACGTTTGACTTGATTCCATATCATATAAATGGATACGTAGGAAATACGACATAAAATATAAATATGTTGTATTCAGTCGCAAAATAAATTAAATCAAATTAAAAAACAAATATAAACCCTTAAGCCTTATGTTTGAAAGTGGAGAGATTAGACAACCCTTCATAGAAGGTGGGTTTAATCTTATTCACATCACGCAAATGATAGTTGGTTTGAGTCCGAGCAACCCTTCCTAGAAGGTGGGTTCAGACGCGTTCCGTTGATGTGTGAAAATCAAACATAACACCAAAATGAATAAACAAAAATAAATAAAACATGTTGAACTACGTAAGGCTTGATTCTCTAGAAAAGAGATACGTATGCAACCCATAAAATTGGGTGCAGCCCAAATCCTAAAAATCAATAAATATTTTGTATCGATATTGCTTTTAATCAAAAGAGTCAAAAGAGAGGGTCGAACTAAAATAAAAATAATTATTATATGTTTTGCAATTTTGTGTACATTTTTACTCAACACTTGGGGTCGAGGATTACCAACACACTGACTTTGTACTGTCTAAGCAAATATTGAACCGCACGTCTAAAGCCCTTATTGCCCGCTCCTCTGCAGTTCCAAATCATACACCTTATCAGGAAAAAAAAAGAAGGATTAGGGAATATGGCATTTGGAAAATGCCATATAGCCTATAGAAGCCACGCGTTTGTGAAATTGCACGGATGGCATGGAAGTTGTAGAATAAAAACAGAACACGCGACGCGCGCCTCCATAATCCCAACCGATTTCCGGCGCGATTCCCCGGCGAGAGAAACCAGGCAATTCCCGGCGCGATTCCCCGGCGAATTTCCGGCGTTTTCCTGCGTGATTCGAAAGCTGCAAACGCGAGCCTCAATTGTCACCTACGATTTCCTGCGCGTGATCGATCGAGAGCGACTGTCACCTGCGATTCCGTGCTCGTGATCGATCGAGAGCGACTGTCACCTACGATTTCCGCACATTGTCACTGTCGACTACAAGTGATCGAGCAAAGGATTGTCACTGCAAAATCTCAACGCGCGATCGAACCTGCAATCCTCCAAATTATCACTTTCGATTTCGAGCAAAAGGTGACACTTTTTCCTTCAAAATCTAATAGTCACTACAGATTGTGATGGTAGATGACAATTAAAGTGAGAATTTTCGTAATTACAGTAAGCAAAATCCCTGCGTGAGATCGAGCCACAATCCTCCAAACTGTCACTTGCGATTTCTACTAACAAGTAGAGGATTCGAGCAACAGGTGACACTTTTTCCTTCAAAATCTAATAGTCACTGTACATTGTGATGGTAGATGACAATTACAATGAGAATTTTCGAAATTACTGGAAGTTCTCAATGAGAAGTGACAATCGAGTAATGACAGATGATGATAGTTGATGATATTGATCAGAATTGTTGATAATTATTCATAGGAAAGACAGAAATGATGAATACTGTTGATAGAGATGACAATTGATGATAAATGTTCATAGAGAAGACGTAATTGAGAATCTAGTGTTGATAGAGGTGACAATTGATGATAACTGCTCATAAGGAAGGCAAAATTTAGAATCTAGTGACAATATTTACATGACAATTTCGACAGAATTGTGAATCTAGTGACAATATCTACATGTTAGTGATAGTGTAGAGGCAATTTCAATTTCCAGTGACAATATTTATATGATAATTATGGCTTTTCTCTCTGATCAATGACAATATGGACCTTGTAATTGTACCTATTTGCTTTGGAGGGGGATGGAAGACAGAAAATGACGAATGCAAGTATGTTGGTGGAGATGTCACTACAAAGGCATTTGTGCTGGAAGAGAGGTTCAATCTTGAGAGCTTAAAGGAGAAGATTGTTGAAAGATTTAAACTGTCAACACAACCAACTGATATCTATCTTTCACATCTACATCCTTCAAAGAAGCTGCCTACTCCATTCACTATTGAAAGTGATGACGATCTTCAATCATTCTACCTAATTAGCAGCACCCCTAAGGTTGATTGGGGGTTGACACTATATGTCATTACATATAGTAGGAGAAAAGGGAAAGAGCCAGCAATCCCTAGTACTCAAACTGTGAAACCACCATCAACTGTCACTAGCAGCTACCTACTACCTTCAAATGACAGAAGCTCAAACCAACCTCTAGTGATTTCTGAAATCAATGATGCACCTCCAAACTCATCAGATGAAGACAATCCACTTGCAATTGAGTATCCACCAGATCAACAATATATACAAGTTGGGCAAATGTACCAAAGCAAAGAAGAACTCAAGACAACAATGTATAATCATGCAATGAAACAGAGTTATTGCTTCAAGGTCAACAGGTCAAGGTCAGACTACTACTCATTGAAATGTGTAGATGACAATTGTGAGTGGAAAATGGTAGCTACAAGGTTGAAAGGGCTCACTTATTTTGAGGTTAAGAAATTCAATGACACACATACATGCCCCTTTGAAGTGAGATGTACAAGACATATTCAACCATCTTATCAACATATAGGATAGAAAATAAAACTGAGGTAATTTGACTACTTGTTTTTCATCTCATTTCATTGTGAATTGTCATCACTACTGTTTTTATATGTTAACACCAACATTTCTGTACAAACTGTCATCTCAGGTTTGAAGGTGTGGCCAAAGGCCCAAATCCAAAAATGATCCAGAATGATGTTAGGAATGAAATGCTGTAGTCCATTAGTTATTATTAAGCTTGGAGAGCTCAGCAGTGGGCACATGCATTAAATAGAGGCACACCTGAACAAAATTATGCAAATCTTCCATCTTATTGCCATGTGCTCATGCAAGCTAACCCTGGTACATACACATTTCTACAAACTAATGCCAACAACCAATTCAAGTATGTCTTCGTTGCACTTGGACCATCAATTAGAGGATATCAACATATGAGAAAGGTAAGTACATATTGTCACTTGTTTACTTGAAACCTTAACAGAAACTTAGTATTGTCACTTTTGGCATTGTCACTTAGTATTGTCACTTGTTTACTTGAAACCTTAACAGAAAACTTAGTATTGTCACTTTTGGCATTGTAACCTTAACAGATAACTGAATATTGTCACTTTTGACATTGTCACCTAGAGATGTCACTATTCTTATTGTCGCTGTGTAATTGTCACCTTTTGAACACAACAATACAATTTTGTCATTAGTTTATATATAGTCACGTTTTTAACAGGTTATACAAGTAGATGGCACTCATCTACATAATAGGTATATGGGTGTTCTAATAACTGCCTCAGCACAAGACGCAAACCATCAAATCTATCCTCTTGCGTATGCTGTTGTAGACTCTGAAAATGACAGATCTTGGAGATGGTTTTTTGAGCAACTACTTGTTGTTATTCCATGCTCTAGTGATTTAGTATTTGTCTCAGACCGTCACTTGAGCATAGGTAAATCGGTTGAGTCTGTCTTTCCCTGTGCAAAGCATGTAATTTGCACAAGGCATTTGAAGGGAAATTTGAAGAATAGATTCAAGCAAAAAGGAATTGTGAGGTCGTTTAGCCAAGCTGCAGACTCCTACACAATTTTAGATTTCAACAAATACTTCCAAGACATTTGTACAGCAAATGCACAGATAGGTGAGGATCTAAGAGAAGTGTCACTTGAAAAGTGGTCAAGAGCATGCTTCAGTGGTGACAGATACAACATCATGACAACAAACAACTCAGAAAGCGTGAATGGTGTTTTGAAGGAAGCAAGACAATTCCCCATTGCTGCTCTATTGGAGTTCATAAGGAGTCTATTGTCCAGATGGTTTGCTGAGAGAAAAGTTGTGATAGAAGAACACCTAAATCAGATACCACCTAACATCAATAGCATTTTGGAGGAAAGGTGCAAAAAATCCAAAGCTTATGGTGTTAGAATGTTGAACAAAACTGAGTTTGAGGTGTTTAGTGGTGGGTTTTGTGCTGTGGTTGATCTTATACAAAGGAAATGCACTTGCAGAATGTTTGATCTGGATAAGATGCCATGTGTTCATGCAATGGCTGCAATTCAACAAATGAAGTACCCTGTGAGAAGCTTCATCAGTGACTACTACCAATTCCAGGCTTGGTGCTTGGCTTATGAAGAGACAATTTATCCATTACCAAACAAATCTGAGTGGAATGTGCCAGACCATATAAACATGATAGTGTGTAATCCCCAAATGTGAGAAGGAAGGTTGGAAGACCAAAGAGGAATAGAATTCCCTCCATAGGCGAGTTCAGAGGGAAGAAGAAGAAGAAGATTAAAATGTCCGAAGGAGCATCAAGCAGCACTGCAATCGTCATGAAATAGGATTCATATATCATCATTGTCACTTATTGCACTTGATTGTCAAAACTGCCAAAATATTGTCACTTGTTGAACTTGATTCTTAAAACTGTCACTTTTTGGTTTATTGCTATGTCAATGTAAGTTTTCATATATCACTTGTTGAACATATATCATCAATTTCAGCACTGTCATTGATTCTTGATATATCATCACTTGTACGTATTGCTATATCAATGTCACCACTTAGTTCGAAAATATATGAAAACTGTCACTTCGAAATAGCAACTTCGATTGTTTGTTAAGAGATGCCATCTCACTTTTTGTTATATTTTGTACAACATATGTCATTTATTGGGACTGTGTTCACTTGATCACTTTTTTGATAAAATCGTCACTTGATCATGTTGCTTATAAACTGTCACTACAATAGGGACTGTGTTCACTCAAAATGCTTATTGATTGATATATCAATTGGAACACAATATAGTTTTAACATAATGCCTTGAATTGTAAACATTGTTATCCATCAATTGTCACCAAATCAAATCAGTTGGACATTTTGTTTAACATAATGCCTTAAACTGTCATTACTTGAACTATCACTACAAAATACATCCATACGATTCATAACTAGAATGTCACGAATTAGTTCAACATGTCATTACACTTTCATGACTACTAAGTTTAACAAGAAAAATCAAAGTACATAACATTCATTTGGAATCAGGCAAAGGCTCCCAAATCCAAGTGCGGTTAAAAAGATCAATTGCCATTTTCTCCCGATGTGCAGCCATGTGCTCATAATCGACATTGTCCAAGGTGTCACCTAATGCAAATGCCTCAATGTACTTGATAGCATAGACACCACAATTACCACCTCTGCAAAACAAGTAAAAATGAAAAAGTCAGGACTGAAATATGAATCTTGACAAAACAAAGCATAACAATGTAAAACAACACATACCTCTCCCCTTTTTCATCTTGACAGACATTGCCATCCCTGACCATGATTTCAGCATCTAAATTGCCCAATCTTGATAGACATTGCCATCCCTGGACCATGATTTCATCTTGACAGACATCAGCATCTAAATTGTCCAATCTCTTAAAAAATCGTGCCTTCATCCACACGGGAAGCACTTTGCAAAAAGGACTTACAACACTGTCAATCTTATCCTCATCATACAAATCTCGAAGACAGTCAAAGACAGTTATATGCTTCCCAACAAGGTATAATCGTCACTTGTATTAAGAAAACTGTCACTTATCCAAACTAAAACAAGGCTTACCAGTTTCTTTCTTCCAACTGCATAGATTGATTGATATCTCACAAGATTGATTCCATTGCTACGCCACCTCAGCATATGAGGGACTTGTTTTTCACCTTCAGTATAAAGACCACACACTTCTCTTAACCCTGGAAACCTCTCCACAATCCAAATCTGCACAAATAAAAGCAAAGAAAAAGTTAGACAGAACATCATACAAACAAAGCAATTACATTAAACAAATTGTGAGAACATGTATTACCATAAATGCCTAGGGGTATCCAAAGATACTGCAACCAAATCTATAGTTTGGATCTTTGAGCTTTTCAGGGTCACGAGAAGTACAATTAAGTTGTCTAAAACTTGAAATCATTTCATCATAAGCAGCCCTTCCCCAAGAAAACTCATTAAAAATTTCCAAATCAGATGACATTGCAATGACAGTGGAATCTAGGTGAACTTTAGAACGTCTAGGCATAACAACACCATACAAAATCAGCAAATGGGCAAGCCTAAGCTTGACATCTGCATTCTTTATACAAGCCAACTGAGCAGACAAGTCATCATACGTCAACCTCGGACGTGCAAAAAAGCCTTCATCATCACTGGGGACATCAACCGGAGGGACATTGTCACACTTCAAACCAGTAATTGCTGCGAAATCCATTAACGAAAACCTACAAACTTGTTCACCAATCCTGAACCACATCTCGTGAGTATATTTCGTTTCCAGCTCATGCATCAAAGCATAGTGAATGAGCTAGTAATGAAGAGGCACTTTCTCTTTGAACTGAATGACGTAACCAAAACAGCCTCTGAGTAAAAGATCCCAATCATCTTTTGATAGATGCTTCTTCACAAAATCAATAACTCCAAAATCCTGAAACATATTTGCTCTTGCATTGTACCGCTTTGATTCAGGCATAATGTACTTTAGGTTCTTCTTTTCCATGGCTTATACTACAATTATCATCACAAACATTCAAATTGTGAACACAGTAAGCAAAACGTTAGCTCAAAACACAGAAATGACACAAATCTAGATAATTGTCACCTGAAAACACATAGTAACCACAAATGGCTACTTAATTGTCACCACAAACATCAAACATCACGAAAATGTCACCACATAACTCAACACATGCACGCAATTATAACAGTGACAGAACTTAACATGAACAACCACCAAATTGTCACCACTTAACACAAACCGCAAATGGATACTAAATTGTCAACACTTAACATAAAATTGTACCACTTAACATAAACATCACGAAATTGTCATCACAAACCTCAAACATACACACAGTTATAACAAATGTCACCAATTAACACTAAACAGTGTTATGAACATTGTCACCACAAAAACACAAAAACACTACTTAACCCTAGAACATGCACGAAAACTCAAAATCAAACTCAGAGGATGTTAAGTCATCACTAAACCATAAATGACTAACATTATGAAGAATCATCAACATAAGAACCAAAAATTCAAAAACAAAACTGTAAAACCTAACACATAGCAGGAAAACGAGATCTACTAAAACAACAACAATAGAAGAGCACAAATATGCTTCAAACGACATAAACACAAAGCTAAAACGAAAATAAGCAAACACTTACTCACGAGTTTCACAAATAAAAAACCGAGCAGAGAGGTGACAGAACGAGACAATCGCTCCACAGGAACTCAAAAAATCTTCAATGTCAACACAAATGCATGCAACTTGAGGAAGATGATAGAGCGAGAGCACGATTTCGACTCCTTGCGAGGTGGATCAACGATTAATCGAAACGATTTCGGGATTTCGTGTGAGGTCGTGGGAGTTGCAGTTGAGAGGGAAGAGAGAACGGAAACGTGAGACGGGACGCGGGGATTTTCTGTTTTTTTTTTTAATTTAGTTATGCTATGGATGCAATTAAGGGGCAAATGGGCCGCCCATCAAAAACGGACCAAAAAACGTGCCGCCCGGCCCAAATCCTTCAAAAAAAAACTTTGTTAAAGATAGGACCAATCAATTAAGAAGATGTAAGCGTCGACTCCCCCGAGACGTCCTCCTGCAAATCATCCTTGTTCGACGTTGTAGCTTCAAGGTCCGTGGCTTTCTCCACCGCCATGATCCGGCTACGCAACCCCGCAAGCGTGTCGTTGTCTTCCATCGGCATGCCGTTCGACTCATGGATCTGCTTAGGGCTGTCAAATACGGTCGATTTTGCCGACTGTGCATCTCCTTGGTCGGCCCTGACCACGATCGCCCTTCTCCCAGAGCTTTGCCGCTTCTTGGGCTTGAACGAAAGTGGCTCCTCCGCGTTTTTGGCCTTTTGGTTGATCCTCGATCATCACCTACATTAGGGCCCACAACTACTAAAACCTTTTTTAGCATTATTGTTAACTTTAATTTTCTTTTTATTCAACTTACAATTGCCTGACGTTTGCCCTACTTCCATATTTTTCTTTGACGTAAATGTCGGCCCCCCTGGCGTGACAGACGGCACAACAGTTCCAATGGTTTGACTTGGGATCTACTGCCTTTGATTATTGCGACCATGATTGGCCTCGGAACTGCCCCCGGCTCCAACATTCACCACAATTAATTCCTTTTGGTTTGGCTTCTGATGACCATTGGACTTCGTTTTCCCCTTCCCGTCGCCGGCGTTCTTACCGTTACCACTGGTAACCTTGTTTTTGCCCTTGTCTGAGTTCCTCCTCCTTTGTTGAACTTCCATCCATGGTCCGTGGCGCGAATCTTGGTCATCCTCATCCATAGGCGGAGTGTTAACATAATCGTTCCCTTGGTTAGCGTCCGAGGCCCCATCTTTCTCCTGGCTTCCTTCAGCAGGCGCAACAACTTTAGGTGTCTTAAGGCATTTAGCCATAAGGTGCCCATAGCACCCACAGTTGAAACAAATCAAGTGGGGACCTTCATACTCCAAATTGAATCTTCGTCCATTGATCTCAATAGTTCCAGGCTGGCAAGGGGCACGTTAGGTCCATCTCAACACAGACCTTCGCAAAACGACACCTGTTAGAGAACAAAGTCCTCGTATCCACTTTAATCGGCTTCCCGATGGTATAGCGGCCACCCTAGTGAGGAATTGTTCTTCATAGTAAACAAGCGGAAGCTTAGCAATCCGAATCCAGGCGGGCGACGGAAGCATGATATCTGATTCAAGATCAAACTTCGGTGACCAGGTTTTAGTGATCAAGTAATGGCCAAAGAGCATCCATGGGCCGCCGGCGACCGCCATCATGTAGTCCTGGTTTTTTGAAACCTAACCACATAATAGTTATTAGGTAGATAAGCCAACATAATCTTGCCTGAGGGGTTCCACAATTCATGCAGTTTCTTTTCCATCACATTTAAAGGGCACGAAAGTCCCTAGAACTTTCACGATCAACGCCAACTTCCAAACATCCGCAAGCACTTTCATAACATCTTCTTGAACCGTGATGATTGGGTCACTTCCTTTGCCTCCACAGTAAGACACTTTCATCTTCCCGTCCAGAAACTCCGGCGCCAACTTAGGTCGCTGGTAACCCGAGTCATCCTTGACAATCTCTTTCCAGGTGCGGACCTGACCTGGAGGAGCAGCTTGGACCTAAGCCGGAGGAGCAGCTTGGATCTGAAGAGAGGGGGGCGGCGTGGGTGGTGGTTGGCCACCACCAGGCACCACAGGGGTAGCGTCCATCATCAGCACACACGAGCGCTGAAAATCTTTCCAAACAAAAGAGAGCGTTTGACCCGAAATTTTTTCTAGTTATTTACTTGTTTGGTGAGCATGGTCTATATATGTCTATATATGTTTTCTTACTTGGTTTTGGTCGAAAATGCTTTCTTACTTGGTATGTATAGATCAACTTGCATTAATGCTTGTGCTTGGATTGACCCAAGTTCTTACATTGTTCAAGTCGCAAAGTCGATGTCGGCCTCTACTTGCCGTAGGGGAAGCCCACGAGTGGCTTCCAAACAAGCTTGATGTTGAATTTCGTCGCCAACATGTTTCTATATATATTTGTAGTCTTAGACTACGACAATCTAATGATCGTCAGCGTGGCGATCTTAGCCAAATCCATAGCACATCCAAACAATACCATTGGCTTCTTGTAGAGGGGCATCCGCTATTGTGTAGGAAGCGCCGGAAAACAATACATTATCAATACCGTTCTACCAAATGCCCTTGTATATTACACAGTTCAAAGATGCAGCACTTCAATCGAAGTGAAATTGGTAAACTACTTATACAGTGTAATTTAGTCAAATAAAACTGAACTCAAGTGACAAGATCAAAAGGATGAATCAACAGAACCGGAGACTTCTTGTGAGGTCACTTCTAGTCTTGATTCTGATCCTATAAAGGACTCTTCTCGCTTCCTCTTCCGTGCGCCGATGACTCCCCTCTTCCGCCAAGTACTTTGATGTATGTATTTGAGCTCGTCATTGTCGATATCATACCAACACAACGTCCCGTAGTCGTTATCAACGAACAACAACATGTTTCTTCCATCTTCACATTCGTATAACACCGCGGGTGCTACGGAGTACCCCAAATTGTAGCTTATCGGTGCCCAAGACTCACTATCTCCATACTCTTCCATCACCCACACGTATTTATGATCGCAATTAACATAGTAGTCCCCCTAGCTCACTTACATTCAACCACGAATGCTTATGCTTGTAACCTTCTGGTAACGAGATCTCCCTGAACTTACAAGTATGTAGATCATAAGTAACGATCACGGTCCGACTTGGATCCCCTCTCGTACAAAGACTCCAATATAGAACACCATTCAAGGAGCAAGGTCTAGGTCTAGTCTCACCGACGTTCCAATCATACGCGGCATAAGGGAAGCCTTCGAGTCGCTTCCAAGCGCGGTTTCTCAAGCTGTAGACCCAAAACACGCTGTTGTCCTCCTTCTGAACCGATCCGCTTAGCTTGTTGCGAACCATCCAGCCTCCGTATTTGTGATCACACACCACCAAGATCTTGTAATCATCTTCGTGACCGTCGTAGCCAAGCCCATGGCAGACCCATCTCGTGTGGCCGGCGAACGAGTGCTCTCGTAGTGGGGCGTCTTTCACGGCGTAGGAAGCCCCGGTGAGCAGGTTGTACAAGAGGAAGTCGCCTCTTCGCGTTACGGCGTATGTCATCCAATTGCACACCGTAATGTTGGACCATTGGTCGCCCAAGAGAGCGTTACTCCCGATTGCGATGTGGTGCATTGTGAACGGAGGGTGACCACTGCCATCAACGGCGTCCAAAATCTCCTTACGGTGCCTGACTAACGAGCAGTAGACCCCGTCTTTCGTGACGAAGAGGGCGTGGGAATCATCACGGTAATGGTTGAAGAACTTGGGGTCGTTGATGAGATCCCTCCATTGTTTCGACACGCGTTTGAGCACTAAGACGGATTCGAGTGGCAGGCGCTTGAGGATCTCCATCATCACGTCCTCAGGAAGGGATGGATTTAGCTTCTGTCTCTTCATGCTTAGTATTTGATGGCTAAGAGTGCCGTCTTGAGGGCCCGGAGAGTGCCGCCTCTCCTTCGACCAAAAAAAAAAGTATTTGATGGCTGAAATAATTAATTAGCAGATCGATCAGAGAACTAATTGTGTAATGAATGGAACGGAGAAGTTTTTTTTTGGGTCGAAAATGGAACGAAGAAGTTTTTTTTTTGGTCGAAATGGAACGGGGAAGTTAAACAAGCTAAGATTTCAAGTGATGTATAATGCAACGGAGTGCAAGATACGTACCTTTATATATACGAAGATTTAAGAGTAATGTGAAAAAATATGAACTTTCGACCAAAAAAAGATAGAAATTAGCCTTCGGGCATTTAGTCAAAACGGTTAAACCTTCACAGGTAGTACCCAGAGGTCACCAGTTCGACTCTCATGGGCAGTGCCCTCAACCAAAAAAACATAGGAATTAACTCGATCGGAACATATCTTTGACTTGAAGATCAAGCTATTTTTTATTTACGCTATCTTCTTGTTTTATTCCTTAAAGATATTTAATCTTTTTTTAATATATCTATTTATACTCTATTAATAATTAAAGTAAATACAACCACTTCAACTATGGACCATTATTTAATTAGTTATCTTATATTCTATCTATAAATAAATCAAATACAACTACACCTGTCAATCGGGTCGGGTCGGACGGGTTCGGGTTGGGTCGTTCCGGCTTCGGGTTGAGTTCGGGTTCGGATCAATCAGGTTACGGGTCAAACTGGGTCGGGTGACTTCGGGCTTTCGGGTCGGGTCGGATCAACCCAACGGGTCAAGAGTATCAATTATTTGACCAAAATTTAAATAAAACATTATTTAAATAATAAAATATTACTTTTAAATATTTTAATAATAAAATATATCATAATTTTCTAAAAGAAATTTTATATAATATAATTTAAACTATAAAAAATTCGGTCCGACCCAATGGGTTCGGGTTTCAATCGGATCGGATTGAAACTGGGTCACGGGTCTAAATTCTCGGGTTGTGTCGGATCAGGTTTACGGATCGGATCAGCTTTTGACATGTCTAAATACAACTATGATCATTATTCAATTATATATCTTAATTTACTTTGCCAGGTGACTGTCTTTAAACGAAGGTAAAGGGTAGTTTGGTCTTAACCGATCAAGTATATGGGTAATTTTATGCAATTGGAGATCTAACTAGCCTAATTCCGTCGTGGCATGCACTATTTTTTTTCCACATGTTAAAAAATATTACAAAAAATATAGAATGAACTAGGTATATGGCATTTTCCAATGCCATATAGCTAAAATAAGCCACCATCCTACAATTTTCCACGCATGGCATGAAACAGGGAAATAAAACTGCCGCACGCCTGCCATTTCCTCCCAACCGATTCTTTTTTCCCGGCGAGAGAAAACCAGGCGACTATCACCTACGAATTCCCCGCGCGATTTCAAGCTGCAAACACGAGCCTCGATTGTCACCTGCGATTTCCTGCGTGTGATCGATCGAGCCACTGTCACTTGCGATTTCCTATGATTTCCGGTCTAATCTGCGCGCATTGTCACTGTCGACTGCAATTTTTTCGACTGCGCGTGATCGAGCAGAGGATTGCCACAACAAAATCCCTACGCGAGATCGAGCCACCATCCTCCAGATTGTCACTTGCGATTTCGAGCAAAAGGTGACAGTTTTTCCTTAAAAATCTAATAGTCACTGCAAATTATGATGGTAGATGACAATTACAATGAGAATTTTTGTAATTATTGGAAGTTCTCAATGAGAAGTGACAATTTAGTAATGACAGATAATGAATTAGAAACCACAGTTGATGATAGTTGATGATAGTGATCAGAATTGCTGATAATTGTTCATAGGAAAGACAGAAGTGATGATTACTGTTGATAGAGATGACAATTGATGATAACTGTTCATAGAGAAGACAAAATTGAGAATCTAGTGTTGATAGAGATGACAATTCATGATAACTGCTCATAGGGAAGACAAAATTGAGAATCTAGTAACAATATTTACATGATAATGATATTGTAGAGCCAATTTCAATTTGCAGTGACAATATTTAGATGATAATAGCTTTTTTCTCTGATCGATGACAGTATGGACCTTGTAACTGTACCAATTTGCATTGGAGGGGAATGGAAGACAGAAAATAACGAATGCAAGTATGTTGGAGATGTCGCCTTTATAGTGACATCAAGCATGAAGGAGAATCAAGCAGCACTGCAATCGTCATGAAATAGGATTCATATATCATCATTGTCACTTGTTGCACTTGATTGTCAAAACTGCCAAACATTGTCACTTGTTGAACTTGATTGTTAAAACTGTCACTTTTTGGTTTATTGCTATATTAATGTCATTTTTCATATGTCACGTTTTGACATATATCATCAATTTCAGCACTATCATTGATATATCATCACTTGTACGTATCGCTATATCAATGTCACTACTTAGTTCGAAATATATGAAAACTGTCACTTCTAAGAACAATGTCACTTCGAAATAGCAACTTCAATTGTTTGTTAGGAGATATGTCATCACTTTTTGTTATATATTGCAGAACGTATATCATTTAATTTGCGTGATAACATCTGTTCATGATGATGGATAAATCGTCACTAGTTCATGTTGCTTTCAAACTGTCACTTAGTTGTTTGATGATTGATATATCAATTGGAACACACGATAGTTTTAACACAAAATATGTTCATAATATTCATTTGGACATCTAGTATGTTATCCACCAATTGTCACCAAATCAAATCAGTTGGACATTTTGTTTACCATAATGCCTTAAATTGTCACTACAAAATACATCCATACGATTCAGAACCAAATGTCACCAATTCGTTTAACATGTCATTACACTTTCATCACTACTAAGTTTAACAACAAAATCAAAGAACATAACATTCATTTGGACGTAGGCAAAGGCTCCTAGATCCAAGTGCCATTAAACAGATCAATTGCCATTTTCTCCCTATGTGCCATCATGTGCTCATAACCCAGATCATCCAAGGTGTCACCTAAGACAAAAGCCTCAATGTACTTAATAACATACACACCACAATTTCCATCTCTGCAAAACAAGTAAAAATCAAAACGTCAGGAGTGAAATCTACATCTTGACAAAACAAGATAATAGTATAACAATACAGACCTTGTATCACTTTCATCTTGACAAACATTGACATCCATGGACTATGTGAAATCTGCATCTAAATTGCCCAATCTCTCAAACAAACCAGATATCTTCATCCAGAAGGGACGCAGTTTGCAAAAAGGACTGACAACACAAAAATGACACATATCTAGATAATTGTCACCAGAAAATACAAAGAAAGCGCAAATGGCTACTTAATTGTCACCACTTAACATAAACATCACGAAATTGTCACCACAAACCTCAAACATGCACACAATTATAACAGTGACACCACTTAACATGAACAATCACCAAAATGTCACCACTTAACACAAAGCGCAAATGGATACTTAATTGTCACCATAAACATAAAATTGTCACCACTTAACATAAACATCACAAAATTTTCATCACAAACCTCAAACATACACATAGTTATAACACTGACACCACTTAACATGAACAATCACCAATTGTCACCAATTAACACTAAACAGTGTTATAAAAATTGTCACCACAAAAACACATCATCACAAACCCTAGAGCATACACGAAAACTCAAACTCAGAGTATCTTAAGCCATCATTAAACCAGAAATGATTCACATTATGAAGTATCATCAACACAAAAACCAAAAACGAAAATATAGAACCAAAAATTCAAAAACAAAACTGTAGCCCTAACATATACCAGGAAAACGAGATCTACTAAAACAACAACAATAGAAGAGCATAAGTATGCTTCAAACGACATAAACACAAAACTAAAACGAAAATAAACAAACATTTACTCACGAGTTTCAGAAATCAAAAACCGAGCATAGGTGACAGAACGAGACAATCAGCACACAGGAACTAAAAAATCTTCAATGTCAACTCCAATGCATGCGACTTGGAGAAGATGATTGAGCGAGAGCACGATTTTGACTTCGTGTGAGGTGGATCGACGGTTAATCGGCAGAGCAAAAGGAGAAGTCAGGATTTCGCAGGCCGTGGGAGTTGAGAGGAACGAGAGAACGCGATTCCAGAAGAAAGAAGAGAAAGCGGACTTTTTTTTTTAATTTCGTTATGCCATAGCTGCAAATTAGAGGGAAACGGGCCGTGACTGAAAAACGGGCCAAACAACACGCTGCCCGGCCCAAAAATCTCAAAAATATATCAATATGGAGAAGTATAGTATAAATTTTAATACTCTCGATCCCATAATAACTAGAATTATCCTTATTTATTTGGGAAATTCCGTCCGGTAACCACGAGGTTTTGCAAATTCTGCGTGATAACCTTGGTCTATTATAATAAGTTAAAATTATATAGAAACTTACCTATGTTTTCTACTTAATTACACAAATCACCCGATCTTTAGTTTTCTTTTAAACTATCTAATCTATTTTATAATACACCTAACTTTATAATTTTAGTATTATATATATCTTTTTTTATTTACTCTTTTTCCATGACACTATATAGTATTATTTTACAAAATCTTATATTTTTATATTATTTAAAAAAAGAACCAAAATTTTCAAATTTGTATTAAAAAAAGATAAAATAGATTTGATAGGTTTGTTCAAAAAATAAAAAAAAAACAAATTAATTTATTATACCTAATTTTAAGTATCATTTAAATATATTTTTTCAACAAAACTAGCATATCTATTTTCTTAAAATACTTAGTGAGAAGTATTACTTAATATATAATCTTTATTATTTTTAAATATTAATTTATTATAAATACAAAATATTGTCTAAAGTTGTACATGTCATAAAAAACCTATAATGTTTACACATTTCTAATGTCATGATATATGTACATTATTTAAGAAAAAACAATTTTATTTTATTTCTAAAACAAATTACTTGAACTAGTGCACCCACTTTTAAAGAACACCCCCTTAAAGGATCAACAATTTTATCTTGAACTAGTGTACATTATGGTAGTTTTTTTAAAATTAGGTATGCTTTTGTTGATTTTAAAAAAGGAACTATTTTTTTATACAAATTTGAAAAATGTGATTCTTTTTATAAAAATAAAAAAAAATAGGATTTTGTAAAATAACAATATATAGTGTCATGGAAAAAGAGTAAATAAAAAAAATATAATACTAAAATTATGAAGTTAGGTGTTTTATAAAAAGAGATTAGATAGTTGTGGCCAGTGGGGGCCATGGCCCCTCCAATCCAAATTTTTTTTAGGTATATATATTCCTCTTTTCGAGACCTTCGATTTGATATATTGTACGCTTTAATCCGACATGTAAGCAAAGAGTTATGAACATTGGAAGATTGAAGTTCTAGAAACCACATTAAAAAGTTATTTACTTATTCTAGATATTTATTTCTTTTCCTAAACCTTATATTTTCATATTAGTTTCAAAACAGTATATTATTGGTGAGATATATTGAATCATACACGTTATTTTTTTCTTAAACATGTTGGTATCTTTTCAATAAAAACGATGATAATTATACACAAGTGGTAATTAAAGGTGATAATATATTTTTGTCTTTTACAATAAAAATGAAGATAATTATGGTCCTAGTTGCTATACAAAAAAATTGAGATATAATCGATTTTTTAGAAAATTATTTAGAGATTTTGATAGAGTTAAGAAATAAATTATTCTCTATAATATACTAAAGTAATTTTTCAGCTAAACACTAAAGTAATCATTATCCTCTTATTATAAGTTGTAAGTTCGCTACATTTAATTATAAAGATTTGGCTCCCTCAATATGTTTATTCTGGTTCCGCCCCTGTTTTGGTGTGTTTGTGCCTGTTCTCTGTGTTTTTGAGTGCTCCGTGTTTTAGCTAGTGTGTCAGTGCCTTACCTCGGTGTTTTGAGTGTTTTTGTTTAGGTGCTTGGTTTTGATGTTGAGTGTTTTTGAGTGCTTTGTAGTTGGGTCTTTTGGTTGCTCCTCTCCTGCGTCTAGCCACGGATGCCGCCATTTTGACCCCCAAATTCCCCTTAAGGGAAAGTACACTTTGTTATTGTTTTGTTGTTGTCGTCTTAAAATAATTTGATAAGAGGGGTAATTAAGTTTTAAACATAAAAAGTATGACTTGAAAGATGGATATTAGATGAATGAGAAAGAAGATAAAATTAAAGATTAGACAATTTAGGAAAACAAAAGATATAAACTTATTATTATCCATTTGAGTTGAAAAAGAAAAAACATTAAAATCAATATGTAAAGCGGGACCAAAAAATCAACGTGATGGCTCGAAAACGATCGCGTTTTATAATATATACATTAAAATAAAAAAATTTAAAATATATTTATATGTTCAAAATTATATTATATTTTTTTCATATCAATATTTGATTATAAAATATCTATTTATACTTTAATATTAAAAATTCAAATTGTCGTGCATGACGCGACAGGTAAAACTATTAATATTAAGTAGACCTTTTATAATCCGGTTTATAAAATATCCTACTTATATTATGTGAAGAAGTGAATTTGCTATTCTGGCTTAACCGGTCATTCTATGCACGACTAGTACACTTAAGAATATTAGATTTTAAAAATATATATTTTATAATTAAATATTTATATGGAAAATATAATTTAAGTTTCATTGTATGATATTTTTCTATACTGTATGATATTTTTAATATTTTATAAATATATATTAAAGAAATAAGTTGAATCCAATAGTCAAAGATTTTGCTTAATTTGTATGTGAAATATTTGTCCGTATAATGTTCATTTAATTATTAATTGATAATAGTTTTCTTATAATGCATAAGATGAAATTCAATAGGCTAAAAAATTAAGTTTTTTTTTATCAACATAGAAAGAAAATCAAATATAATAGGTAAAAAAAAATCTAGTTGATCATGTAAATATAAAATATAACTTAAGCTTAAAAATGATAAATTTATTTAAGTAAATCGAATCGACGAAAATGGGTATATGGGCTATGGGCAACCAAAAATGAAGCATATAGGCTGCAAGGAAAAAAAATGAGCCCCCATAGGCTTTTTTCCAATTTTGCCCCTACCTTTTTTTTAAATTTACAAGATGACGTCATGAATGGCATATGATTACGTCAGCACCCCTTACCACTATCGGCGTTGACCGGCGTTGACCAGTCGTTGACCGGCGTTGACCAGATGTTGACCGGCGTTGACCGCCTTGTCATCAGATGACACGTTACTTGTCATCAGTCCACGTACAAAAAACTTGTCATTTCGTTCACGTACTCCACTTGTCATCTGATGACAAGTTGAGGTAAAACCCATGATTCACGCAAAAAACTTGTCATCGGTGATGACCAGTTACGAAATTGACCTATGTGGGATTTGAACCCACATTATTGTGCATCAAGCACATTGCTCTACCATTTGAGCTAATAGGCCATAATTATAAGTAATATATATACAAATCTAACATACCCAAACCCATAAAATCATCCAAAAAACATTATAACAGACATGTCATCTAAAAAACGACTTGTCATCACCAAAACACATTAAAAAAGACTTGTCATCGCCATAACCCATGGAAACGGACTTGTCATCACCCAGACCCATAAAAAATAACTTGTCATCACCTAGAACCTTAAAACGCACTTGTCATCAATCAGATCCGTAGAACAAACTTAAATTGCTCAAAACGCATAAAAAATCACTTGTCATCACCCTAAATCATAAAATCGTCCCAAAAACCCTAAAATGAACTTGTCATCCAAAAAACCCACAAACTCAAAACCCCTAAACCCACAACAAAACTTGTCATCACTTAAATCCGAAACACAAAGTTGTCATCCAAAAAATCCAAAAACATATCCAAACCCATAAAATCATCCAAAAAACCTTAAAACAAACCTGTCATCATCCCCTAGAATTATGAAACAACTTGTCATCACCAAAACACATTGAAAACGAACTTGTCATCGCCAAAATCCATAAAAACGAACTTGTCATCACCCAGAACCATAAAAAAATATGTCATCACCCAAAACCATAAAATCATCCCAAAACCCTAAAAACAAACTTGCCATCACCCAAATTCGTAAAACAAACTTATAATCATCAAAACACATCAAAACGAACTTGTCATCACCCCAGACCCATAAAATCATTCTAAAAACCTTTAAAATCATTCAAATCGAACTTGTCATCAGTCAAATCCGTAAAACTAACTTGTCATCACCCAAAATCATCCCAAAACCCTCAAAACAAACTTGTCATCACTCAGATTCATAAAACAAACTTATAATCTCCAAAACACATTAAAAACAAACGTGTCATCGCTAAAACCTATTAAAAACAACTTGTCATCACTTAGTCATATAAAATCATCCCAAAACCCTTAAAAAAAACCTGTCATCAGTCAGATCCGTAGAACAAACTTAAAATGCTTAAAACTCATAAAAAACCACTTGTCATCACCCAATTTCATAAAATCATCCTAAACCCCCCAAAAATGAACTTGTCATCCTAAAAACCCCAAAAGCCAAAAACCCAAAAACCCAACCCTAGATCTAACTTGTAAGAGCCTAGATCTGGCTCGAACGAGTCCAGATCTGGCTCGTAGGAGCCCAGATCTGGCTCCAACGAGCCTAGATCTAGTTAGATCTGGCTCGTACGAGCCCAGATCCGGCTAGATCCGGCTCGTACGAGCCCAAATCCGGGAGAGAGGGAGGAGAGGGAGAGAAAAAGAGGGCGACGAACCTGAAATTGACGGCGGTGGCGGCGGGCGGTGGGGTGGTGGTCGGAGACGGCACTGGAGGCAACGACGGTGGCGGCGGGCAGTGGGGTGGTGGTCGCAGACGGCGGGGGCGGCAACGGTGGTGGCATAGGTGGTCGGTGAGATTGGGAGAGGGAGAGGAAAGAAAATGGAGAGGAGAGGGAGGAGGAGAGAGGGAGGAGAGGAGAGAGGGAGGAGAGAAAAAAATGAGGAGGAGAGAGAGGGAGTTGGATGAAATTGGGTGTTTTATAGGGAGGGATTAGCCTATTTAGTTCATTAATTTTTGGGGGAGGTTAGGCTTTTCAATTTCACCCCAAAACAACCCCCCCACCCATTCCCTCAATCGAATAATAAAGTTAAAAAAATAGTTTTTCTACTATATGATGTGGGTTCCGAATCAATGTTACAAAGATGAGTGATATATTAAAAAGGATTGAATATCTTACCAAAATTCGATTTAATTATATCTTTTACATGAACAGATAATAAGGAATTTAATCATATTAATTAAAATAACATAAATAAAATCTATTTTTTTTATCGAATATGCGATGTGACCAGAATATATCAATGTGGTGGCTCGAAAACGGTCGACTTGTACTTGAATGGATTTGACAGCTTACGTGATTAAAAGATATGTGGTTTGACTTGAATGAATTTGAAATTGTACATAATTAAAAACAGTGTAGTTTGTGGTTTGTGATTTATAGTATTTGTTTATCTTATATAGATGTAAACTTCAAAGATAGATAATATAACTTCAATGATAGGCATTATATGAGTAAGTAAAAAGATAAATTAAAGTTTAGATGATTAAGAAAATTTTAAAGCTAAAAAGTATGGTTTCAAAGATAGAATTAACGATTAGATAATTAAGAAAAATAAAAGATATAAAGTTGTTATTATCTGTTTGAGCTGAATAAGAAAAACATTAAAATCCAAATATAAAGCGGGTCAAAATCAACGTTGTGACTCAAAAACAACCGCATTTTATAATATGTATATATATTGAATTATTGATTGGAATTAAATTAATAATATAAATTAAACCTATATAACACTTCATGCATATATAACAAACACCGTCTCGATATTACCAGAACTTCGTGTTCTCATCCGAAAGGATGCTCTAGGACGCCCCCGTAAGGATCGGCCCCTAATCATTACCATTTCAAAAACAAAAAAAAAAATGTATAACACACACCATGAGAATATTGTAGTATTATACATCTATTACTATATACTAAAGCGGAAGCAAATTCCGCCACCATATTGCGCCACATCACCCCCTTATTTAAAAATCTATCTTATTAAATTTTGATTTTATCATAATCTTATACATACTTATTTAATTAAGATATTAGTTCTATCTTAGAATTGGAGTTGTTTACTTGATAATTCTATCCAAATATGTAAATCTCTATCTTATCATTATACACATTTAACTAATACATGGAACTATCATAAACCTTTTTTATTTAAAAAAATATTTATTTTCGTCATAATCTATCAATCATAATCATAATATTTTACCCATTTAATTAAATATCATATTAACTTTAAACTATTTTTCGTAATTTTACTATGGTATTTTTTTAAATCATCAATCGTAGCAAATTCTACAACTATATTTAAGAAAAGTATACATTCTATTAAAATAATATATTAAATACATGTTTACTATCATATCATATTAAAATATCAATAAAAAAATAGATGTTATATTTACCATATACTGATATACATATATCGCTAATATTGCATATTGATTACGCTTTGGGAAAAAAAGATAGATTTCTTAATGAATATAATAATTCGCTAACATTTTCATTACATGTTTATATATTTATTATTTAATTATTTTTTCAAAAACAATAACATATATACGAGATAATTTGATTTTTTTATTTAACTTATTAAATATTATCTATATATTTAATATTATAATATATTAATCTGAGTTTTTATTCAAACTTATTGATTTTATTATATAACTTAGTTACGTAATTTAATTTTAATGCCAAAAGATTTGTATGTGCTAATAAAATGTGATAATGCATCTTATCTTATGTCATTCTTCCCTAATTATTTAAATATATATTTACGTATGTATATTAAGTAAATATATAAATAAAATTTATTTATATATGATGATATAAAAGAATTGTGTCATTTTATAATCCAAAAAGTAAACGCCGTTTTAAAACAAAGTAACATATGATAATATTTGTAATTGTTATAGTAAATTCATACACAAAATAATAAATAAATAACTAACACCCCCGTACAAGGTACGGGTCATCTGCTAGTTCGATACAAAAGTCAAACTCTATGTACATTCTTTATCGTTTCCTCAACGCCAAAAGATGTCAAAACGAGAGACATATATTACGATCATTTTCATATATATACGGAGGGTTCAGGTAAAACACCTCTTACAGTGAAACGGGTGAATTAATAGTAGATGTTGGATTACCATGAAACCAAGGGCCTAGATTATGTTGAAATTTTGAAAATAATGGGTGAATTATAGAAAAATCACAATTAGTTGTAAATTCAATTAAGCTTTCATAATAGTAGGGAGGAGTTACATCCAAATTCAAACTAGATTTTTCTCAAAATCAAAGTTCCTAAATTTAAGGATTGTAATTTTTTTCGAAATTCAAACCAGATTTTAGAAAAAAATCACACAAATCTCGTATATGCATTCGTCAGTCATTGCAAATTCAATCGTGCTATTTCAATATTCGATAAAATTGATTTATTATTCGACTGTATAAATATTCGACTATACAACTTGAATATTCGACTATACAATATATTCGAATTTGTCATATAAATGGTTGAATATCTTCTAAATTTTTTTGAATTATTTAAACATTGTTAGAATTTGTCATAATTTGAATATTCGACCTGAAACGTACAACTTATACTAGATGGATAGCATTCAAATACATCGACTTTATATTCAGTGGGTAATGAGATATATTCGAAGTTGTTGAATTCAATAATCAGATGGTAAAATTCGAAATATGTACATTGATATTCATAAATAGCATACAACTTATACTACATGGTAATATTCTAACACACAGAGTTCATATTACATGGATAATCACATTCGAAGTTGTTGCATTCAATAATCAGACGGTAATATTCTAACTATGTACGAATATATTCAAAACACAATACTTCCAAAATCAGATCCGAAAAAAATCCCCGAAAATTATATATTTGATTTGAAAGAAGTGAGATATGGAGAGAGAGAGAGAGAGAGAGAGAAGATCCCCGAAATCAGATTTAACATTTTAATTTTTTTTATTAACTATTCTATCTTTACTATAAAATCTAGAGCGTTACATTAGAATAAATCCAATGGTTGATAAATGTTCACCGGTTACACTCTTATAGAGTATTTCACAAGATCCAAATTCTATATATATATATATATATATATAGAGAAAGAGTCATGTAGGAAGGATTATTGTGGTGAGAAATAGGAATAGGTCTCCACCGTCCGATCTAACGTATCCAATGGCTCAGATTTAAGCAAAAGAGAACGCTAGTCTCCTTCCTCTGCACGCTTCCTCCCCACGCGTGCAGTTTCGCTCAAGCCCCCTCCCGATCCCCCACCGCCTCCCCTCCCACCACATCCACCAAATCCCCGTCGCCTTCCCCGGCCACCGCCACCACTCCCACAGCTTCCCCGTCCTCGACGAAGCCTCCTGGAGTTCAAGCTAGGGCTCTTCTCCAACCTCGACTTCGGTCGGATCTGGCGGAGGGCGTGGAGAATCGGCATCTGCGGATCGAATCCTTTCCGCCTCCGCCTCCGAAGACGACGACAACGTCTTCGTCGACGACTGTTGCTCGCGGTTTCCCTGGCCGGTCTCGTTCCGGGAGAAATTCGAAGTGGATTTCGTCGTGCTTGTCACTTTGAGAAGAAAGGTGCAGAGAAAATCGAGATCTACAAACCGACGGCCGTAGAAGAATCGAGATCTACAATTTCAGAAAATCGAGATCTACCTCCGATACCGCTGATGTCTATATACAGGCAGGCTCTCTTCCTTGGAGAGTGTAATTTCTCCCTACACGAGTTCAACACCGTTCGTGATTGCGGGGATGGCGTTGAGGTTGCCGATTCCTCCTTCAAAGACTTCTTCAAGGTAATTATGTCTTTGTCTGCTGCTCTGAGTCTCTCATTTTGTTATTCGTTAGTGGAATTAGGGTTTCTTGATTGGTTCAATTAATCTAGGTCAGTTGTTTTGGGGATTTCATCTTTGTTTGCCGAAGATTTTGCTGGTTGACTTGACTTGCACTTGAGGCCGTTTTAGCAACTACAAAACTTGAAGAGTTATTCACAAAGTCCATAAATCTGTATGCACTATGTATGGACGTTCTCTATGTGTTATTGCTCATATCCTTTACCTGTAATAATCTTGAATAGGCAAAACAGAAAGGTACTTGATTGGTTCAAGTGAGTTAGCCACAGTAAGCAAGTAATTGGGCTGATTCATTTATCAGCTTGTCTAGATGCATGATTTGTGTGGGCTAACTCTGTCCATCTGTAGCATTGATTAATTGATAGTGGTTTCCAGCTAGAACCTTGATTAAGTGACTCCGTGAGCTCTCTTTCATCTTGTTTTGTAGTATAATGCACTTAGTGAGTTTGGGGTTTTCTTTCTTCAGCACCCTTCCATGTGAATGCCTCCACTGCGATCAAAGCCTGTTTTCTGTAAGCATATTTGGGGCATTGATCCGACCAAAAAAAAAATATGTGGGGCATTGTTTTGTTGAATTTAGGCCAAGTTGAGTGTAATTGGTCCTGAACCTAAGGTAGTGCTCTGGCCAACTACATACATAAGCTTTGTGTTGTGGGATTATTGGCTAGATGTACGTGTGGAATTTTTTCTTATTATTGGCAACGGAAAGCAGGTTTAAGTGCTATATCTCATGATCTGTGAGGAATTTTTTTCGAGTCCTAGTGCTGAACCTGTACACAATTTTCTATAAGCTTGAGAACTGAGAAGTCAAGAAGTTAGTTAATTTGAATTGATTTTGATTCATCTGTTCGGTTTACTGTTTGACCATTGAGTTGCACAAATTTGACAATTGAGTTGCACAAATTTGACTATAGAGTTGCACAAATTTGACCATTGAGTTGCACAAATATTGATGAACAAATTGACCATAGAATTCAACACATTGACAATAGAGTTGAACAAATATGAATGAACAAATTGACCATTGAGTTGCACAAATATTGATGAACAAATTGACCATAAAATTCAACACATTGGCAATAGAGTTGAACAAATATGAATGAACAACTTGACCATTGAGTTGCACAAATTTGACCATTGAGTTGCACAAATATTGAGGAATAAATTGACCATAGAATTCAACACATTAGCAATAGAGTTGAACAAATATGAATGAACAAATTGACCATTGAGTTACACAAACTTGACCATTGAGTTGCACAAATTTGACCATTGAGTTGCACAAATATTGAGGAATAAATTGACCATAGAATTCAACACATTGGCAATAGAGTTGAACAAATTGCCAAAGCGAAACAAATTATACGAACTTCG